>OV816027.1:87142937-88492104 GCA_929113105.1 Agrypnus murinus | reverse complement strand
GATGGGAATCTCTGAATCTACCTCCGACTCGAATTATTCCGTTTGAGTCTAAGAAGGGGTTTAGCCTTTTCAATGAACTTGAGTTCCCAACGAAATTGTGTCTACTAAGGTGCTTGATGTCTTCAGAGAAGGATTCAGTTTGTGAAACTTTTACTAAAGTTACAAGAGCTTCTTGAAGATCCTTTGGAGTAAGGGGACCGAGGCAACGGTCCGTGTTGGGTTTGCAACAGTTACTTCGAAACCGTTTACAATAAGCTACTGTTCTTTCTAAACTATTGAGATTAGAAAAGTCACTGAATGGAAGTTGAATTGTGGAAACAGCCAATGACAAGCATTCTGTTTCTCTTTTGAATTCTGGGAGATTTGAATTTGTGGCATTTGAAATAAGCCATAAATCCTCATTCTTTAAAAGGAAAGCGGGTCCGTTCCATAAAATACTAGAATCTTTTAATTGTTGTGGGGAAACACCCCTGGACAGCAAATCAGCTGGGTTTGACTTAGTAGGAACGTGTCGCCATGTAGCGTGGGATGTGAGCTGTTGGACATCAGCAACTCTGTTACAAACGAATGTTTTCAGAAGGTTGGGGCTTGTCTTCAACCACCCTATGACAATAGTGGAATCTGTCCACGAGACACAACGGCTAATGTTAAGATTTAATGCCTTCAGAACTTGGTCTGAAAGTTTGGCCAGAAGAACAGCGCCACAAAGCTCAAGTTTGGGAATCGTGATGGGTTTGAGCGGGGCTACCTTGGATTTCGCGCAAAGAAGAAATATGTGAACTTGGTTGTCACGATTCTTTGAACGTAAATAGATGCAAGCGCCGTAGGCGTGATTAGAGGCGTCGCAGAAACCATGTACTTCTACCTCTATGGGTTCCTTGCAAAGAACGCGACGAGGAATTCTTAAATCGTTAAGGTGTGTGAGCTCATTGCGATACGAACTCCACTTGGATTGGATAGCGATAGGAACTTGATCATCCCAGGACAACTTTTCCATCCACAGCTGTTGCAGCAGAATTTCGGCAATGATAATGCATGGTGTGAGGAGACCTAATGGGTCGAATATTTGGGCTATTTTCGCAAGGATAATACGCTTAGTAATCCTTCCTCTTGAGGAATTTGATATTGAATACATTAACTGCAGTGTGGAAATTCCAAATTAAACCTAACGTAGTTGTGTAATCATAGGTACCAAGTTCAGGAACACCAGGGTGAATGTCAACTTGGTTAATATCACTGAGAGCTGCTGGATCACTTGAGATCCACTTACGCAATCTGAAACAACCTAACTTAAGAATGTTAAGAAGACTTGTGCAAATGTAATGCGCTTGTGCTAGGGTGTCGGCACCTGTAAGCAGGTCATCGACGTAGAAATCTTTATTATCTTGGAAATTTCGGGTAAAGAATCTTCACCTTCGATGCCTAGTTGGATCAAACAACGAATGGAAAGGAAGCTGGCTGAAACAGTTCCATATGTGACCGTGTTCAGATTATAAGTCTGAAGGGGTTCCGTGGGAGAAGATCGCCACAAGATGCACTGAAGAGGGCGCTGGCTAGGTTCCACTTGAACCTGCCTGTACATCTACTCGATATCTGCAGATATTGCATAAAAATTCTTGCGAAATCTGACAAGGATCGAAAACAGATCTTGTTGTATGGTCGAGCCGACCATATGGATGCTATTTAGTGAATGCCCTGTAGAAGTAGCCGCAGAACCGTTGAAAACTACCCTGAGCTTGGTAGTCAGGCTTTCCTCTTTGAGTACTCCATGGTGGGGAAGATAGTATGAAATTTCTGAAGGAGTGGGATTGGCTATAGACATATGACCAAGATCCTCGTACTCTTTCATAAACGCAACATATCTTTCTGTGAGAACTGGATCTGACTGTAGTCTCCTTTCAAGTGATAGGAATCGTTTCTGTGCTGTTTGGAATGATTCACCCCCATACAGTCGTGAAATTTTTGAAAGGAATTGAAACTATAAATCTACCCTCTGGATCTCTGCGGGTATTCTGACTGAAATGTGCCTCGCACGCATTCTCCTCCTCAGAAAAAACCTTTTCGATTGGATAGTGTTCGAGTTCCCAAAATCTTGTAAGTGGATCTGGGGTATCTTCAAGACTACTAAAATTGCAATGGCTTTGGCTTACCAGGTTGGTGCTGGTTGGGCCTGAAATTACCCATCCAAAACGTGTTTTTTGGAGGATTGGTAGGTTTGGACCTAATGAAACTTGCCCTATACACAAAAGTTTCCAGAAGACTGGAGCCCCTAATAAAATGTCTATTTCACCAGGGCTGTTGTATGCAGGGTCAGACAATTTGATGTTGTCTGGTATCCTGAAACTATCGTGATCAACGCGAAAACCGGGCATGATGCCGTAGATCTGATCTATAACAAGACATGAGGTTGCTATAGTGAATTGCATATGATGTGCGGAGAGCTCAATATCGCATCTTGAATGAACATGGGAAGTAGCCTTACTGAGCCCAGAATCAATAACATTTGCATCTTTGGTTTGCAGATTCAGCCTTTTACAAATATCTGATGTAATGAAATTGGATTGCGATCCTGAATCCAACAGGATTCGCACAGAGTGGGAGGTTCCGCCTGAGTCGCGGATTTGCGCAGAAGCAGTGGGCAGCAGTGTTTGAACTGCGTTGGAACAAAATGCTGAGGTAGTTTTGACTGGTGCAACAGGAGTTCCTTAGCATGTATTGAAGTCATTGTACACGTATCCTCATGCAGCAACGTATGATGCCTTGCCTTGCACTTTTTGCATGTGTATTGGGAAACACATTTGTACGAAAAACGACCCTGGAATAGGCAATTAAGGCACACCTTCAATTCTTTTGCCTTACTCGTTCTGTCATGTACAGAAAGTTTCTGAAAATCGTCACATTTTGCAAGAGAATGAGACTTTTTACAAAATGGGCATGTAATGGAATTGTTTGAGACAAAGTTGACTTTGAATGTTGCTTGGGCTTTTCAGGAATTGACTTTTCCTTGGCTTCTAGGGTTTCAAGAACATCCGCTGTGTCCTTTATGAAATCTTTGAACTCGTCAAGAGTGGGTAGCTCTGTAGTGGAACTTCTTTTCAAGGATTCCCACTCACGGGCTGTTTTGAAATCAAGTTTCTTCGCAATAATGAAAATTATAAATGTTTCCAACAGGGCTTCCTCTGAAGCTAGAGATTTTAGCGCCGTGAGGTGCTTGAAGAGAACATCATTTATTTTTCTTAACCTTTGAGCCGATTCTTTAGTGGACGGTTCAAGGTCAAAGTTACATAGGTTCTTTATAGGTTCAGAACCTATATGGTTCTGGGAACCATATAGGTTCTGGGAAACACTTTTAGGGCGAAGAGTTAAAAGTGTTTCCCAGAACCATATACTATCAATTAAGCAAGAAGGTTGCTCAAAAAGTAGTAAATTGTTATTTATATATGTTCTTGTAAGTGTACCAGTTCAAATGTTGAGCAGTGTATTTAAATATTTAAGTTTATTTTCATTATTAATATTTTTTACTTATACGTTTTTTAATTGTATTATTTCATCAAATAAAATACTATATACTGTGAAGTGTTTTTGTGTATAGCAAATTGTCAATAAATCTTATATATCTCAATATTAAAGGTTATCTAGTTTATTATTTACCTTAATATGAGACTCTAATGATTATCTTTCAATATTGGGTTCACTTATTGAAAGATTAAACTTTATAAATAAATCATTTAAAATTTTCCACACTCACACAGTGGTTAGTGTTTCTCAATAAATAAAGTTTGGTTATTACTAGGTATAGGATTTGTATGCACTTAAAAATGCAGAAATATGCATGCACTTATGCACTATAAAATCGTGAAATATGCACTTAAAAATCATGAAATATACATTTATTAGAAATTTTTAATAAATATATGCACTTTCATTATTAAAAAAACACCGGTTTAGCGTTATTTACATTTTATTTACAGAAATTATTTTAATTAGACATCCTATGCAATAATTTAATTAATTATATTTTCTAAACATAGAGCGTTACAGTTCACAATGACGTACACTTTTAAATTTTCAAAAGTAAACATATGCCTATTATCCCTAAATATTGTTTTATATTTTGAAAAACTCCGTTCCGCATCGCAAGACGTAATTGGGGCATACTTAAAATTGTTTACTTCTACAAGCGAATAATGTTTTAGCTCGTCTAAAATGTCTTGGCCAGATAATGCACCGTTTATGCTTTTCGTCGCACACTGTACAATACAACACCTTATCGTCAGTTGTAAGAACACTGAATTCCTTAACATAACTTCGAAGTGTAATAGATACAGACCGTTTTTCTTTACCCATCTTTACACTCTAAAATTTCAAACTGAAATGCAGTTTGCAATCATCGTTTATGCTTTTAATTAAGTGAAAACCAGGATTTTTGTCTATAACGGATTTAAATTTTTGTTTTATAGTCAAACCCTTTGGCCCTTTTACTTTATTCAAAGAAACACCTAACAATTTTACATGCTCAAGAGATTCATCTAATGAATTTTCCTGACTTTCTAATTTCTGAATTACTTTAGCTAAACGCACAAAATTTGTCAAAATAAACAATAATTCTGCCCTCACCTCCTTAGTATTAAAAGCATCCTGTGCGCTTTGTATGCATAGTGTATTGTGTTTATTAAGTTTATTTACAAATGCTTTAATAATATCAAAATAAGTTGCATAATATTCTGCTGCAGAAAGCCAAGTACCCCACCTTGTTATTACAGGCTCAGGTGGGAGAGGCACTTCTTGAGCAGTTTCCCTAAATATTTGTATGTGATATAGAGCTTTACAAACAATTTCTTTACATCTGAAATTATAGAGTTTACGTTAGGATATATTTCCCCCACTTTTTCCGCAACTCTATGCATTGCATGGGCATAACAAGTTAAGTGGATCATTTTTTCGTACATAACTTGTAAACCTGCTCCAGCCTTGATCATGTACGGTGCCGCGTCGGTGACAAACAGGAGTACTTTGTTGTACTGTATGCCGTCCGGCCACAAAATAGCCATCGAATCATTAAACAATTTTGCCACAGAACAATGATTGGTGCTCTTGAAAACGTCCATTGCTAATAGATAGGATTTGGGATTGTTCTCCGAATTTAAAACGCCAATTATACCGTTAGCCACATATCTGAAAACAAAAGTTTGATTTTTATTTTATCGAACTACATAATTAGTCGGTTACAAACAATTAGCGCAAAACAGTTATTTAAAAAAAATTAAATTTTAATCAAGCAAAAATATTATTGTGATTAAATATGTAACTAGCAAAATAGAAAATAAAACATCCGTAAATTGCTCTGCTGTCTTTAATTAGTTAAATTTTACTAATAAAACGAAGAAAATGAAGTTTTTACGCACCTTCCAGTAGTGTCAGTAGATTCGTCAATGGAAACCCATATGTAGTTATTCGCTACATGTTTTCTAATTGATTTTATGGTCTCTTCGTATAAACGAGGTAAATAATTTTTCCTGAGTGTAGACTCGTCGGGTATTGGCATTTTTGAAATTTCTTCCAGAAAATTACGAAATGCAGAGTGATTAATTTTACTTAATGGGATATCTACAGACACTAATGCACTACATAGTTTTTTATTAAATTAGATCGATTTGCTGGACTCACCGCGCGAATTATTAAGGTACCCCGGTAGCAATGTTTGTTTTTTGATTTCAGGGCAACACACTTTTGATATCGAACCGTGTTCAGATGTTGTGTAACTTGAAAGCGTTTCGTTGCAGTCACTTTATCGTCAGACACAGACCGTTTTTCTTTACCCATCTTTACACTCTAAAATTTCAAACTGAAATGCAGTTTGCAATTTCTGAACTGTCTTAATTGAAAGATTACAAGATTAGTAAACAAAACTACAGGCAAATTTTTCTATGAACAGGAAGTTGTCAAAGGGTCTTTGGAATTTCCTAATACCTATTTATCACAATACCGCAGGATGTAAGTATTTAAATTTTAGTTGAAACTTTTTCTTTCTTAGAGAATATTAACACGTACACAGATGGTTAAGGCAGTAAAATATTTTAAAGCCTAGTATTTAACAATAAGCTTAAATTATGGGTTTTCCCTAGACTCAACTAAACCGCCCTTGGTTGGTTGTCTAAAATGCTAAAATTATTTAAAAAATATTAGAAATTTTATAATTAAAGCATGTAAAACGCTCAAAAAGTGGTAAAATATGCACACTCGTTCAAAAATGCTAAAATATGCATGCATTTATAAAAAACACCTAAATATGCATTTATATGCACCTTCAAATTGACATATGTGATTCATATGTGGCTTAAACATGTAGAAATATAACTGCATATGTTTGCTATAAGCAGAAAAAACATGCAAATGCATAGAAATCCTATACCTAGTTATTACTAATAATTATTGACACATATATCTGGAATGTCAAATCTGACATTTATCAATTAAAATATTTCCCAAGAATGAATAAGTAAGTATAGCATATATTTTTATTAGTTCTTTATTTTATAAATCTTTATTTTAGGATGTTAAAATGGAAAGAAATCTTACCCTGTCAACTTACATATTAATTCTTCCTTCAGGTAAGTCTTCCTTGTATGTCTCTCCAATAGTTTTTTAAAATTTTGACATATGTATCTTTTACTCCTTTTTTCAACAATTACCTCCACTATCACAAAACCTACAATTTCCACAATATGCACTTTCCTCCAGGAACCCTGATCACAGCTGCAGATCTCATCACCGGACTACTGGACTGCCTCAAAACTGCTTTCATGATTTTCTTCTTATCTATGGCTCGAATGATGACTGCCAGCTCCCCAACACCTCAGTAAGTATCTTCAAAATCTTTTTCTTATGATTAAGTTACCTTAATGATTCTTTTCTTTTACAGGAATATAATGAAGAATTCAAATCTTCCACGCCTTGATGAGTCACAAACCCAGCTCTAAGACGGTTTTTAATTTTATTTTCTTCCCTCCATTACTCTTACTGTATCATAATACCCTTTAATTTTGCTTTCTGTAATTATTACACTGAAACTCTTCCTTTATTCAATAAAACGCTGGACTTTCTTTTTACGTTTATTAATTTAACACTTTTACTTCTTGAGCTTTATCATTTTACAAATTCTATTTACACATTTATTTTATTCACTATTATTTATACAAATTTCTTCTTTAGTAAAAAAATTTCTTTATATTTTCTCAACTAACTCAAAATTCTCTTATTATTTATCATCTCCCCGAGATACCCCTCTTTTCAACTATTTTGTATGTTATGTTTTTCTTTTATCAAAATACCCCCTATCTTTGGTAATTCTTTCTGATTTCTCACTAACAATGTCTATAACCATAGAAGTTATTTATACATTATTATTAAAGTACAGAGAGAATTTTTAAATATGCTATAGAAAATCAATATACCTTTAAATTATTATTTTTTTGATTGATGCCATTATATCTTTACCTAATATACATGATTTTTAATTCTCAGGTTGACCTATGGCTAGGATATCCTTTCCTTTTATTATCCTTGTTAATTTTAATATTGTATCAAAATACTAATTAATATATGCTATTCCATTCTGTTTTATTATTTTATAATTATATACTAAATTTTTGTATTCTTGGGATATCATTATGACTTTGTATGTAAGTTTATATGTTTTATGTTTTTATTTATTGATCCTTAATAACCACATCTGTGCAATAATGATTCTTTAAATGTTTCTTTATCTTATGTACATGCTCATATTAATTTTTCCACTTCACATAAACGTGAACATCACATTACATTAAAATTGTATGAATGTTTCAATGGTACAGTAATTTTATCATAAATACGGTAATTTCCGTCAAGCTGTAAATCATTTTGCTTCTTAAACATCTGGCAACACTGCTCCTTTGAATCCTCAACCTTTCGGCTCGCATAAGACAAAGCGTTATCACTCAGCAGGTGTCAGTGCACGTTCCAGTAATATAAATATTTCAGTAGGTGTGCTTCCCAGAACCACGTCTTGATATAATATTATTATAACTATTATTAATATATAACATACAGTAACAGTAATATAGTACAATACGATTGGATCAGCAGCATTTGTGCAAATGTTTTTGTGAACGTTACAAAATATTCTAGCTGAGAGGGCGTACTAGTCAAAGGTGCTGCAACACAAACACATATGAAGGTCAGCGTCAAATCTTGCATGGAAACGTAGCAAACTGTAATTCTTGAAGCCAAAGTTATTTCGTTAGTGCTTGTGTTTTCATCTGTCAGTACTGTTAAACAGTAGAATAGCACAAAATGTGTATAGTAGTTTTGTTACTCTAATCATATGCTATATGCATATACAGAGTATTCCAGAACTTGTATATAATTCCTATAATGGTATACATATATTCTAAATTATCTTTTCTTTCAAGGAGGTGTTTGAAGTATTAAATGTAATGTGTTATGGCACAACTCTTATCTCATAGAGCATTTTTAGTAAGAAAAGAATAAAAATATAAGAAGTAAAATGATTAATATAATTGTTTGTTTGTAGTTGATGGCAAAGCTGTTAGTGGCAACAAAAAATTAGCAATGGAAACCACTCCAAAGCTTGAATGCATAACATGTACTTGTAAATTTTCTTTTAAAAACCAAATTCCATGTCATTGCATGTTTCTGCTTCTAAACCATATGTAAACATGTGACTATAGCTGATTATTCAAAAGAAATAATATGCCAAAAATCCATTTAATAATGAAGCCATTTGAATGTAATTTATGTAATTATAAAACCTTACGAAACGATATTTTGCAAAAACACATGCTCACTCATACTGGTGAGAAATCATTTGAGTGTAATATTTGCAGTTTTAAATGCTCACGGAAAGCAAGTTTGCAAACACACATGCTCACTCATAGTGGTGAGAAACCATTTGAATGTAATGTTTGTAGTTATAAATGCTTACATAAAGGAAGTTTGCAAACACACATGCTCACTCATAGTGGTGAGAAACCATTTGAATGTAATATTTGTAGTCATAAATGCTCACGGAAAGGAAATTTGCAAAAGCACATGGTTACCCATACTGGTGAGAAACCATTTGAATGTAATATTTGCAGTTATAAATGCTCACGAAAAACACATTTGCAAGAACACATGTTTACTCATAGTGGTGAGAAACCATTTGAATGCAATATTTGTAGTTACAAATGCTCACGAAAATCACATTTGCGAACACACATGATCACTCATAGTGGTGAGAAACCATTTGAATGTAATATTTGTAGTTATAAATGCTCACACAAAGCAAATTTGCAAAAGCACTTGCTTATTCATAGTGGTGAGAAACCATTTGAATGTAATGTTTGTAGTTATAAATGCTCACATAAAGCAAGTTTGCAAACACACATGCTCACTCATAGTGGTGAGAAACCATTTGAATGTAATATTTGTAGTTATAAATGCTCACATAAAGCAAGTTTGCAAACACACATGCTCACTCATAGTGGTGAGAAACCATTTGAATGTAATATTTGTAGTTACAAATGCTCACATAAAGCAAGTTTGCGAACACACATGCTCACTCATAGTGGTGAGAAACCATTTGAATGTAATGTTTGTAGTTATAAATGCTTACATAAAGGAAGTTTGCGAACACACATGCTCACTCATAGTGGTGAGAAACCATTTGAATGTAATATTTGTAGTTACAAATGCTCACATAAAGCAAGTTTGCGAACACACATGCTCACTCATAGTGGTGAGAAACCATTTGAATGTAATATTTGCAGTTTTAAATGCTCACGGAAAGCAAGTTTGCAAAGGCACATGTTTACTCATAGTGGTGAGAAACCATTTGAATGCAATATTTGTAGTTACAAATGCTCACATAAAGCAAGTTTGCGAACACACATGCTCACTCATAGTGGTGAGAAACCATTTGAATGTAATATTTGTAGTTATAAATGCTCACAGAAAGGAAATTTGCAAAAGCACATGGTTACCCATACTGGTGAGAAACCATTTGAATGTAATATTTGCAGTTATAAATGCTCACGAAAAACACATTTGCAAGAACACATGGTTACTCATAGTGGTGAGAAACCATTTGAATGCAATATGTGTAGTTATAAATGCTCACGAAAAGCATATTTGCAAAGGCACATGGTTACTCATAGTAGTAAGTGATATGTTTGTTATATTTTTACAATTAAATCCCAGTTATTTTAATAAATCATTTTAATTTAAATACAGATTACACAGTTTTATTTTGACAGCTCAACAATTCAAACAAAACTTGTTTTTATCACCAACTTTATAACTAAACAATATCACTATTCCCTCCTTTAAGTTAACAATTAGGGTCAAAACGACAGGGTTGTTTAATCGAACGACTATACCTAGTTACATATTGACTTACATGGCTATTATTTCTAATAGAAGTACCTGCTGTTGTATTATATTATGACACGAATGATTTTGATATATTGTACTCTTTACAATATGACCTTGAGGCCAACAAAGTACATCATCATTCAGACTACCTTGAACTGAAGACTGGCTTTCGTTACACTTTAACTGATTGACCTGAACCTTTCAAATAATTCCACTTTCTAATAGTTTTAACTAAATAATCAGTAGTACTAACTTTGAGCATAACTATAGCAGGTAACCATTTTACAACACCTTTCAAACGTCTAAAATTGTTTAATACCTTTTGGTTGACTTCAAATCTTTTATATGACTTGACTTAGTTTCTTGCTGTTACATGACATCCGCAAGAGGAATTTTTATTTCCTTTTTTATGTAGAATTTTATAATTATATGCCGTAAATAATCTACCACTTCCTCATAAACTTACGACCCTCCCTTGAGGGTGGAAACAACCCCCCAAATAATAAAAAAATTAATTTAACATTGAAGGAAATATTTAGCCAACTTCTAACCTATGCGAATCAATTCCTTTTCACAAACTACATATTCTAGCATTTCCTCATAGACTTACGACCCTCCCTTGGGGGTAGAAACCAACCCCAAATACTAAAAAAATTAATTTAACATTGAAGGAAATATTTAGCCAACTTCTAACATATGCGAATCAATTCCTTTTCACAAACTACATATTCTAGCACTTCCTCATAGACTTACGACCCACCCTTGGGGGTAGAAACCACCCCCAAATAATAAAAGAATTAATTTAACATTGAAGGAAATAATTAGCCAACTTCCAACCTATGCGAATCAATTCCTTTTCACAAACTACATAATCTAGCACTTCCTCATAGACTTACGACCCTCCCTTGGCGGTAGAAACCACCCCCAAATAATAAAAGAATTAATTTAACATTGAAGGAAATAATTAGCCATCTTCTAACCTGTGCGAATCAATTCCTCTTTACAAACTACATATTCTACCACTTCCTCATAGACTTACGACCCTCCCTTGGGGGGTTGAAACAACCCCCCAAATACTAAAAAAATTAAATTAACATTGAAGGAAATATTTAGCCAACTTCTAGCCTATCCGTAACAATTCCTCTTCACAAACTACGTATTCTACCACTTCCTCATAGACTTACGACCCTCTCTTGGTTGTAGAAACCACCCCCAAATAATAAAAAGATTAATTTAACATTGAATGAAATATTTAGCCAACTTCTAACCTATGCGAAACATTTCCCCTTCACAAACTACATATTCTACCACTTTCTCGTTGACTTCCGACCTTCCCTTGGGGGTGGAAACCACCCTCCAAATACTAAAAAAATTAATTTAACATTGAAGGAAATATTTAGCCAACTTCTAACCTGTGCGAAACCATTCCTCTTCACAAACTACATATTCTACCACTTCCTCATAGATTTACGACCCTCCCTTGGGGGTGGTAACCACCCCCAAATAATAAAAAAAAAAATTTAACATTGAAGGAAATATTTAGCCTACTTCTAACCTATGCGAAACAATTCCTCTTCTCAAACTACATATTCTACTACTTTCTCATAGACTTACGACACTCCCTTGGGGTTAAAAAAACCTCCAAGTAATAAAAAAATTAATTTAACATTGAAGGAAATATTTAGCCAACTTCTAACCTGTGCGAAACATTTTCCCTTCACAAACTACATATTCTACCACTTTCTCATTGACTTCCGACCCTCCCTTGGGGGTGGAAATCACCCTCCAAATACTAAAAAAATTAATTTAACATTGAAGGAAATATTTAGCCAACTTCTAACCTGTGCGAAACCATTCCTCTTCACAAACTACATATTCTATCACTTCCTCATAGACTTACGACCCTCCCTTGGGGGTGGTAACCACCCCCAAATAATAAAAAAATCAATTTAACATTGAAGGAAATATTTAGCCAACTTCTAACCTATGCGAAACAAATCCTCTTCTCAAACTACATATTCTACCACTTCCTCATAGACTTACGACCCTCCCTTGGGGGTAGAAACCACCCCCAAATATTAAAAAGATTAATTTAACATTGAAGGAAATATTTAGCCTACTTCTAACCTATGCGAAACAATTCCTCTTCTCAAACTACATATTCTACTACTTTCTCATAGACTTACGACACTCCCTTGGGGTTAAAAAAAACCTCCAAATAATAAAAAAATTAATTTAACATTGAAGGAAATATTTAGCCAACTTCTAACCTGTGCGAAACAATTACTCTTCACAAACAACATATTCTACTACTTCCTCATAGTCTTACGACCCTCCCTTGGGGGTGGAAGCAACCCCCCAAATACTAAAAAAATTAATTTAACATTGAAGGAAATATTTAGCCAACTTCTAACCTATGCGTAACAATTCCTCTTCACAAACTACGTATTCTACCACTTCCTCATAGACTTACGACCCTCTCTTGGTTGTAGAAACCACCCCCAAATAATAAAAAGATTAATTTAACATTGAATGAAATATTTAGCCAACTTCTAACCTATGCGAAACATTTCCCCTTCACAAACTACATATTCTACCACTTTCTCGTTGACTTCCGACCTTCCCTTGGGGGTGGAAACCACCCTCCAAATACTAAAAAAATTAATTTAACATTGAAGGAAATATTTAGCCAACTTCTAACCTGTGCGAAACCATTCCTCTTCACAAACTACATATTCTACCACTTCCTCATAGACTTACGACCCTCCCTTGGGGGTGGTAACCACCCCCAAATAATAAAAAAAAAATTTAACATTGAAGGAAATATTTAGCCTACTTCTAACCTATGCGAAACAATTCCTCTTCTCAAACTACATATTCTACTACTTTCTCATAGACTTACGACACTCCCTTGGGGTTAAAAAAAACCTCCAAGTAATAAAAAAATTAATTTAACATTGAAGGAAATATTTAGCCAACTTCTAACCTGTGCGAAACATTTTCCCTTCACAAACTACATATTCTACCACTTTCTCATTGACTTCCGACCCTCCCTTGGGGGTGGAAATCACCCTCCAAATACTAAAAAAATTAATTTAACATTGAAGGAAATATTTAGCCAACTTCTAACCTGTGCGAAACCATTCCTCTTCACAAACTACATATTCTATCACTTCCTCATAGACTTACGACCCTCCCTTGGGGGTGGTAACCACCCCCAAATAATAAAAAAATCAATTTAACATTGAAGGAAATATTTAGCCAACTTCTAACCTATGCAAAACAATTCCTCTTCTCAAACTACATATTCTACCACTTCCTCATAGACTTACGACCCTCCCTTGGGGGTAGAAACCACCCCCAAATATTAAAATAATTAATTTAACATTGAAGGAAATATTTAGCCTACTTCTAACCTATGCGAAACAATTCCTCTTCTCAAACTACATTTTCTACTACTTTCTCATAGACTTACGACACTCCCTTGGGGTTAAAAAAAACCTCCAAATAATAAAAAAATTAATTTAACATTGAAGGAAATATTTAGCCAACTTCTAACCTGTGCGAAACATTTCCCCTTCACAAACTACATATTCTACCACTTTCTCGTTGACTTCCGACCTTCCCTTGGGGGTGGAAACCACCCTCCAAATACTAAAAAAATTAATTTAACATTGAAGGAAATATTTAGCCAACTTCTAACCTATGCGAATCAATTTCTTTTCACAAACTACATATTCTAGCACTTCCTCATAGACTTACGACCCTCTCTTGGGGGTAGAAACCACCCCCAAATACTAAAAAAATTAATTTAACATTGAAGGAAATATTTAGCCAACTTCTAACCTATGCGAATCAATTCCTTTTCACAAACTACATATTCTAGCACTTCCTTATAGACTTACGACCCTCTCTTGGGGGTAGAAACCAACCCCAAATAATAAAAAATTAATTTAACATTGTAGGAAATATTTAGCCAACTTCTAACCTGTGCGAATCAATTCCTCTTCACAAACTACATATTCTACCACTTCCTCATAGACTTACGACCCTCCCTTGGGGGTGAAAACAACCCCCCAAATACTAAAAAAATTAATTTAACATTCAAGGAAATATTTAGCCAACTTCTAACCTATGCGAAACAATTCCTCTTCTCAAACTACATATTCTACCACTTTCTCATAGACATACGACCCTCCCTTGGGGTTAAAAAAACCTCCAAATACTAAAAAAATTAATTTAACATTGAAGGAAATATTTAGCCAACTACTAACCTATGCGAAACAATTCCCCTTCACAAACTACATATTCTACCACTTTCTCATTGACTTATGACCCTCCCTTGGGGGTGGAAACCACCCTCCAAACACTAAAAAAATTAATTTAATATTGAAGGAAATATTTAGCCAACTTCTAACCTGTGCAAAACCATTCCTCTTCACAAACTACATATTCTACCACTTCCTCATAGACTTACGACCCTCCCTTGGTGGTGGGAACAACCCCCCAAATACTAAAAAATTAATTTAACATTCAAGGAAATATTTAGCCAACTTCTAACCTGTGCGAAACAATTCCTCTTCACAAACTACATATTCCATCACTTTCTTATAGACATACGACCCTCCCTTGGGGGTGGAAACAACCTCCCAAATACTAAAAAAATTAATTTAACATTGAAGGAAATATTTAGCCAACTTCTAACCTATACGAAACAATTCCTCATCACAAGCTACATATTCTACCACTTTCCCATAAACTTACGACCCTCCCTTGGTGGTGGAAACCACCCCCAAAATACTAAAAAAATTAATTTAGCATTGAAGGTAATATTTAGCCAACTTCTAACCTATGCGAATCAATTCCTTTTCACAAACTACATATTCTACCACTTTCTCATAGACTTACGACCCTCCCTTGGGGGTAGAAACCACCCCAAATACTAAAAAAATTAATTTAACATTGAAGGAAATATTTAGCCAACTTCTAACCTATGCGAATAAATTCCTTTTTACAAACTACATATTCTAGCACTTCCTCATAGACTTACGACCCTCCCTTGGGGGTAGAAACAACCCCCAAATAATAAAAAAATTAATTTAACACTGAAGGAAATATTTAGCCAACTTCTAACCTATGCGAATCAATTCCTCTTCACAAACTACATATTCTACCACTTCCTCATAGACTTACGACCCTACCTTGGGGGTGAAAAAAACCCCCAAATACTAAAAAAATTAATTTAACATTCAAGGAAATATTTAGCCAACTTCTAACCTATGCGAATCAATTCCTCTTCACAAACTACATATTCTACCACTTCCTCATATACTTACGACCTTCCCTTTGGGGTGAAAACAACCCCCCAAATACTAAAAAAATTAATTTAACATTGAAGGAAATATTTAGCCAACTTCTAGCCTATGCGATACAATTCCTCTTCACAAACTAGGTATTCTACCACATATTCTAGCACTTCCTCATAGACTTACGACCCTCCCTTGGGGGTAGAAACCACCCCCAAATAATAAAAAAATTAATTTAACATTGAAGGAAATAATTAGCCAACTTCTAACCTGTGCGAATCAATTCCTCTTTACAAACTACATATTCTACCACTTCCTCATAGACTTACGACCCTCCCTTGGGGGGTGGAAACAACCCCCCAAATACTAAAAAAATTAATTTAACATTGAAGGAAATATTTAGCCAACTTCTAGCCTATGCGAAACAATTCCTCTTCACAAACTACGTATTCTACCACTTCCTCATAGACTTACGACCCTCCCTTGGGGTTAGAAACCACCCCCAAATAATAAAAAGATTAATTTAACATTGAAGGAAATATTTAGCCAACTTCAAACCTATGCGTAACAATTCCTCTTCTCAAACTACATATTCTACCACTTTCTCATTGACTTCCGACCCTCCCTTGGGGGTGGAAACCACCCTCCAAATGCTAAAAAAATTAATTTAAAATTGAAGGAAATATTTAGCCAACTTCTAACCTTTGCGAAACCATTCCTCTACACAAACTACATATTCTACCACTTCCTCATAGACTTACGACCCTCCCTTGGGGGTGGTAACCACCCCCAAATAATAAAAAAATCAATTTAACATTGAAGGAAATATTTAGCCAACTTCTAACCTATGCGTAACAATTCCTCTTCTCAAACTACATATTCTACCACTTTCTCATAGACTTGCGACCCTCCCTTGGGGTTAAAAAAAACCTCCAAATAATAAAAAAATTAATTTAACATTGAAGGAAATATTTAGCCAACTTCTAACCTATGCGAATCAATTTCTTTTCACAAACTACATATTTTAGCACTTTCTCATAGACTTACGACCCTCCTTTGGGGGTAGAAGCCACCCCCAAATACTAAAAAATTAATTTAACATTGAAGGAAATATTTAGCCAACTTCTAACCTATGCGAATCAATTCCTTTACACAAACTACATATTCTAGCACTTCCTCATAGACTTACGACTCTCCCTTGGGGGTAGAAACCACCCCCAAATAATAAAAAAATTAATTTAACATTGAAGGAAATATTTAGCCAACTTCTAACCTATGCGAAACAATTCCCCTTCACAAACTACATATTCTACCACTTTCTCATTGACTTACGACCCTCCCTTGGGGGTGGAAACCACCCCCCAAATACTAAAAAAATTAATTTAACATTGAAGGGAATATTTAGCCAACTTCTAATCTGTGCGAAACCATTCCTCTTCACAAACTACATATTCTACCACTTCCTCATAGACTTACGACCCCAAATTTTTTTAGTATTTGGGGGTGGTTTCCACCCCCAAGGGAGGGTCGTAAGTCTACGAGGAAGTGGTAGAATATGTAGTTTGTGAAGAGGAATGGTTTCGCACAGGTTAGAAGTTGGCTAAATATTTCCATCAATGTTAAATTAATTTTTTTATTATTTGTAGGTGGTTTTCAACCCCAAGGGAGGGTCGTAAGTCTATGAGGAAGTGCTAGAATATGTAGTTTGTGAAAAGGAATTGATTCGCATAGGTTCGAAGTTAGCTAAATATTTCCTTCAATGTTAAATTAATTCTTTTATTATTTGGGGGTGGTTTCTACCCCCAAGGGACGGTCGTAAGTCTATGAGGAAGTGCTAGAATATGTAGTTTGTGAAAAGGTATTGATTCGCATAGGTTAGAAGTTGGCTAAATATTTCCTTCAATGTTAAATTAATCTTTTTATTATTTGGGGGTGGTTTCTACCCCCAAGGGAGGGTCGTAAGTCTATGAGGGAGTGGTAGAATACGTAGTTTGTGAAGAGGAATTGTTTCGCATAGGCTAGAAGTTGGCTAAATATTTCCTTCAATGTTAAATAAATTTTTCTAGTATTTTGGGGGTTGTTTCCACCCAAAAGGGAGGGTCGTAAGTCTATGAGGAAGTGCTAGAATATGTAGTTTCTTGAAAAGGAATTGATTCGCATAGGTTAGAAGTTGGCTAAATATTTCCTTCAATGTTAAATTAATTTTTTTATTATTTGGGGGTGGTTTCTACCACCCTATGAGGAAGTGGTAGAATATGTAGTTTGTGAAGAGGAATTGATTCGCACAGGTTAGAAGTTGGCTAAATATTTCCTTCAATGTTAAATTAATTTTTTTAGTATTTGGGGGTGGTTTCCACCCCCAAGGGAGGGTTGTAAGTCTATGAGGAAGTGGTAGAATATGTAGTTTGTGATGAGAAATCGTTTCGCAAAGGTTAGAAGTTGGCTAAATATTTCCTTCAATGTTAAATTGATTTTTTTATTATTTGGGGGTGGTTACCACCCCCAAAGGTAGGTCGTTAGTCTATGAGGAAGTGGTAGAATATGTAGTTTGTGAAGAGGAATTGTTTCGCACAGGTTAGAAGTTGGCTAAATATTACCTTCAATGTTAAATTAATTTTTTTAGTATTTGGGGGCTTGGTTCCACCCTCAAGGGAGGGTCGTAAGTAAATGAGAAAGTGGTAGAATATGTAGTTTGTGAAAAGGAATTGATTCGCATACGTTAGAAGTTGGCTAAATATTTCCTTCAATGTTAAATTAATTTTATTATTATTTGGGGGTGGTTTCTACCCCCAAGGGAGGGTCGTAAGTCTATGAGGAAGTGGTAGAATATGTAGTTTGTGAAGAGGAATTGTTTCGCATAGGTTAGAAGTTGGCTACACATTTCCTTCAATATTAAATTAAATTTTTTAGTATTTGGGAGGTTATTTCCACCCCCAAGGGAGGGTCGTAAGTCAATGAGAAAGTGGTAGAATATGTAGTTTGTGAAAAGGAATCGAATCGCATAGGTTAGAAGTTGGCTCAATATTTCCTTCAAAGTTAAATTAATTTTTCTATTATTTGGGGGTGGTTTCTACCCCCAAGGGAGGGTCGTAAGTCTATGAGGAAGTACAAGAATATGTAGTTTGTGAAAAGGAATTAATTAGCATAGGTTAGAAGTTGGCTAAATATTTCCTTTAATGTTAAATTAATTTTTTTAGTATTTGGGGGTGGTTTCCACCCCCAAGGGAGGGTCGTAAGTCTATGAGGAAGTGGTAGAATATGTAGTTTGTGAAGGGGAATTGTTTCGCACAGGTTAGAAGTTGGCTAAATATTTCCTTCAATGCTAAATTAATCTTTTTATTATTTGGGGGTGGTTTCTACCCCCAAGGGAGGGTCGTAAGTCTATGAGGGAGTGGTAGAATACGTAGTTTGTGACGAGAAATTGTTTCGCATAGGCTAGAAGTTGGCTAAATATTTCCATCAATGTTAATTAATCTTTTTAGTATTTGGGGGGGTTGTTTCCATCCCCAAGGGAGTGTCGTAAGTCTATGAGGAAGTGGTAGAATATGTAGTTTGTGAAGAGGAATTGATTCGCACAGGTTAGAAGTTGGCTAAATATTTCCTTCAATGTTAAATTAATTTTTTTAGTATTTGGGGGTGGTTTCTACCCCCAAGGGAGGGTCGTAAGTCTATGAGGAAGTGCTAGAATATGTAGTTTGTGAAAAGGAATTGATTCGCATAGGTTAGAAGTTGGCTAAATATTTCCTTCAATGTTAAATTAATTTTTTTAGTATTTGGGGGTGGTTTCCACCCCCAAGGGAGGGTCGTAAGTCTATGAGGAAGTGGTAGAATATGTAGTTTGTGATGAGAAATCGTTTCGCCAAGGTTAGAAGTTGGCTAAATATATCCTTCAATGTTAAATTGATTTTTTTTATTATTTGGGGTTGGTTTCCACCCCCAAGGGAGGGTCGTAAGTCTATGAGGAAGTGGTAAAATATGTAGTTTGTGATGAAAAATCGTTTCGCAAAGGTTAGAAGTTGGCTAAATATATCCTTCAATGTTAAATTGATTTTTTTATTATTTGGGGGTGGTTTCCACCCCCCAAGGGAGGGTCGTAAGTCTATGAGGAAGTGGTAGAATATGTAGTTTGTGAAGAGGAATGGTTTCGCACAGGTTAGAAGTTGGCTAAATATTTCCTTCAATGTTAAATTAATTTTTATAGTATTTGGGGGGTTGTTTCCATCCCCAAGGGAGGGTCGTAAGTCTATGAGGAAGAGGTAGAATATGTACTTTGTGAAGAGGAATTGATTCGCACAGGTTAGAAGTTGGCTCAATATTTCCTTCAAAGTTAAATTAATTTTTTTATTATTTGGGGGTGGTTTCTACCCCCAAGAGAGGGTCGTAAGTCTATGAGGAAGTACTAGAATATGTAGTTTGTGAAAAGGAATTAATTCGCATAGGTTAGAAGTTGGCTAAATATTTCCTTCAATGTTAAATTAATTTTTTTAGTATTTGGGGGTGGTTTCCACCCCCAAGGGAGGGTCGTAAGTCTATGAGGAATTGGTAGAATATGTAGTTTGTGATGAGAAATCTTTTCGCAAAGGTTAGAAGTTGGCTAAATATTTCCTTCAATGTTAAATTGATTTTTTTATTATTTGAGGGTGGTTTCCACCCCCAAGGGAGGGTCGTAAGTCTATGAGAAAGTGGTAAAATATGTAGTTTGTGAAGAGGAATGGTTTCGCACAGGTTAGAATTTGGCTAAATATTTCCTTCAATGTTAAATTAATTTCTTTAGTATTTGGGGGGTGGTTTCCACCCCCAAGGGAGGGTCGTAAGTCAATGAGAAAGTGGTAGAATAAGTAGTTTGTGAAGGGTAATTGTTTCGCATAGGTTAGAAGTTGGCTAAAAATTTCCTTCAATGTTAAATTAATCTTTTTATTATTTGGGGGTGGTTTCTACCCCCAAGGGAGGGTCGTAAGTCTATGAGGAAGTGGTAGAATACGTAGTTTGTGAAGAGGAATTGTTTCGCATAGGCTAGAAGTTGGCTAAATACTTCCTTCAATGTTAAATTAATTTTTTTATTATTTGGGGGTGGTTTCCACCCCCAAGGGAGGGTCGTAAGTCTATGAGGAAGTGGTAGAATATGTAGTTTGTGAAGGGGAATTGTTTCGAACAGGTTAGAAGTTGGCTAAATATTTCCTTCAAAGTTAAATTAATCTTTTTATTATTTGGGGGTGGTTTCTACCCCCAAGGGAGGGTCGTAAGTCTATGAGGGAGTGGTAGAGTACGTAGTTTGTGAAGAGGAATTGTTTCGCATAGGCTAGAAGTTGGCTAAATATTTCCTTCAATGTTAAATTAATTTTTTTAGTATTTTGGGGGTTGTTTCCACCCAAAAGGGAGTGTCGTAAGTCTATGAGGAAGTGCTAGAATATGTAGTTTGTCAAAAGGAATTGATTCGCATAGGTTAGAAGTTGGCTAAATATTTCCTTCAATGTTAAATTAATTTCTTTATTATTTGGGGGTGGTTTCTACCCCCAAGGGAGGGTCGTTAGTCTATAAGGAAGTGCTAGAATATGTAGTTTGTGAAAAGGAATTGATTCGCATAGGTTAGAAGTTGGCTAAATATTTCCTTCAATGTTAAATTAATTTTTTTAGTATTTGGGGGTGGTTTCCACCCCCAAGGGAGGGTTGTAAGTCTATGAGGAAGTGGTAGAATATGTAGTTTGTGATGAGAAATCGTTTCGCAAAGGTTGGAAGTTGGCTAAATATTTCCTTCAATGTTAAATTAATCTTTTTAGTATTTGGGGGGTTGTTTCCATCCCCAAGGGAGGGTCGTAAGTCTATGAGGAAGTGGTAGAATATGTAGTTTGTGAAGAGGAATTGATTCGCACAGGTTAGAAGTTGGCTAAATATTTCCTTCAAAGTTAAATTAATTTTTTTATTATTTGGGGGTGGTTTCTACCCCCAAGGGAGGGTCGTAAGTCTATGAGGAAGTGCTAGAATATGTGGTTTGTGAAAAGGAATTGATTCGCATACGTTAGAAGTTGGCTAAATATTTCCGTCGATGTTAAATTAATTTTTTTAGTATTTGCGGTGTTGTTTCCACCCCCAAGGGAGGGTCGTAAGTCTATGAGAAAGTGGTAGAATATGTAGTTTGTGAAGAGGAATTGTTTCGCACAGGTTAGAAGTTGGCTAAATATTACCTTCAATGCTAAATTAATTTTTTTAGTATTTGGCTGTTGGTTTCCACCACCAAGGGAGGGTCGTAAGTTTATGGGAAAGTGGTTGAATATGTAGCTTGTGATGAGGAATTGTTTCGTATAGGTTAGAAGTTGGCTAAATATTTCCTTCAATGTTAAATTGATTTTTTTATTATTTGGGGGGTGGTTTCCACCCCCAAGGGAGGGTCGTAAGTCAATGAGAAAGTGGTAGAATATGTAGTTTGTAAAGGGGAATTGTTTCGCATAGGTTAGAAGTTGGCTAAATATTTCCTTCAATGTTAAATTAATCTTTTTAGTATTTGGGGGGTTGTTTTCACCCCCAAGTGAGGGTCGTAAGTCTATGAGGAAGTGGTAGAATATGTAGTTTGTGAAAAGGAATTGATTCGCATAGGTTAGAAGTTGGCTAAATATTTCCTTCAATGTTAAATTAATTTTTTTAGTATTTGGGGGTGTTTTCTACCCCCAAGGGAGGGTCGTAAGTCTATGAGGAAGTGCTAGAATATGTAGTTTGTGAAAAGAAATTGATTCGCATAGGTTAGAAGTTGGCTAAATATTTCCTTCAATGTTAAATTAATTTTTTTAGTATTTGGGGGGTTGCTTCCACCCCCAAGGGAGGGTCGTAAGTATATGAGGAAGTGGTAGAATATGTAGTTTGTGAAGAGTAATTGTTTCGCACAGGTTAGAAGTTGGCTAAAATTTCCTTCAATGTTAAATTAATTTTTTTAGTATTTGGGGGGTGGTTTCCACCCCCAAGGGAGGGTCGTAAGTCAATGAGAAAGTGGTAGAATATGTAGTTTGTGAAGGGGAATTGTTTCGCATAGGTTAGTAGTTGGCTAAATATTTCCTTCAATGTTAAATTAATCTTTTTAATATTTGGGGGTGGATTCAACCCCCAAGGGAGGGTCGTAAGTCTATGAGGAAGTGGTAGAATATGTAGTTTGAGAAGAGGAATTGTTTGGCATAGGTTAGAAGTTGGCTAAATATTTCCTTCAATGTTAAATTGATTTTTTTATTATTTGGGGGTGGTTACCACCCCCAAGGGAGGGTCGTAAGTCTATGAGGAAGTGGTAGAATATGTAGTTTGTGAAGGGGAATGGTTTCGCATAGGTTAGAAGTTGGCTAAATATTTCCTTCAATGTTAAATTAATTTTTTTATTATTTGGGGGTGGTTTCTACCCCCAAGGGAGGGTCGTAAGTCTATGAGGAAGTGGTAGAATATGTAGTTTGTGAAGAGGAATTGTTTCGCATAGGTTAGAAGTTGGTTACACATTTCCTTTAATCTTAAATTAAATTTTTTAGTATTTGGAGGTTATTTCCACCCCCCAAGGGAGGGTGGTAAGTCAATGAGAAAGTGGTAGAATATGTAGTTTGTGAAAAGGAATCGATTCGCATAGGTTAGAAGTTGGCTCAATATTTCCTTCAAAGTTAAATTAATTTTTTTATTATTTGGGGGTGGTTTCTACCCCCAAGGGAGGGTCGTAAGTCTATGAGGAAGTACTAGAATATGTAGTTTGTGAAAAGGAATTAATTCGCATTGGTTAGAAGTTGGCTAAATATTTCGTTCAATGTTAAATTGATTTTTTTATTATCTGGGGGTGGTTTCCACCCCCAAGGGAGGGTCGTAAGTCTATGAGGAAGTGGTAGAATATGTAGTTTGTGAAGGGTAATTGTTTCGCACAGGTTAGAAGTTGGCTAAATATTTCCTTCAATGCAAAATTAATCTTTTTATTATTTGGGGGTGGTTTCTACCCCCAAGGGAGGGTCATAAGTTTATGAGGGTGTGGTAGAATACGTAGTTTGTGAAGAGGAAATGTTTCGCATAGGCTAGAAGTTGGCTAAATATTTCCTTCAATGTTAAATTAATCTTTTTAGTATTTGGGGGGTTGTTTCCATCCCCAAGGGAGGGTCGTAAGTCTATGAGGAAGTGGTAGAATATGTAGTTTGTGAAGAGGAATTGATTCGCACTGGTTAGAAGTTGGCTAAATATTTCCTTCAATGTTAAATTAATTTTTTTAGTATTTGGGGGTGGTTTCTACCCCCAAGGAAGGGTCGTAAGTCTATGAGGAAGTGCTAGAATATGTAGTTTTTGAAAAAAAATTGATTTGCATAGGTTAGAAGTTGGCTAAATATTTCCTTCAATGTTAAATTAACTTTTTTATTATTTGGGGGTGGTTTCTACCCCCAAGGGAGGGTCGTAAGTCTATGAGGAAGTGCTAGATTATGTAGTTTGTGAAAAGGAATTGATTCGCATCGGTTAGAAGTTGGCTAAATATTTCCTTCAATGTTAAATTAATTTTTTTAGTATTTGGGGGTGGTTTCCACCCCCAAGGGAGGGTCGTAAGTCTAAGAGGAAGTGGTAGAATATGTACTTTGTGATGAGAAATCGTTTCGCAAAGGTTAGAAGTTGGCTAAATATTTCCTTCAATGTTAAATTGATTTTTTTATTATTTGGGGGTGGTTTCCACCCCCCAAGGGAGGGTCGTAAGTCTATGAGGAAGTGGTAGAATATGTAGTTTGTGAAGAGGAATGGTTTCGCACAGGTTAGAAGTTGGCTAAATATTTCCTTCAATGTTAAATTAATTTTTTTAGTATTTGGGGGGTGGTTTCCACCCCCAAGGGAGGGTCGTAAGTCAATGAGAAAGTGGTAGAATATGTAGTTTGTAAAGGGGAATTGTTTCGCATAGGTTAGAAGTTGGCTAAATATTTCCTTCAATGTTAAATTAATCTTTTTTGTATTTGGGGGTTTGTTTCCATCCCCAAAGGAGGGTCGTAAGTCTATGAGGAAGTGGTAGAATACGTAGTTTGTGAAGAGGAATTGTTTCGCATAGGCTAGAAGTTGGCTAAATATTTCCTTCAATGTTAAATTAATTTTTTTAGTATTTGGGGGGTTGTTTCCATCCCCACGGGAGGGTCGTAAGTATATGAGGAAGTGCTAGAATATGTAGTTTGTGAAAAGGAATTGATTCGCATAGGTTAGAAGTTGGCTAAATATTTCCTTCAATGTTTAATTAATTTTTTAGTATTTGGGGGTGGTTTCCACCCCCAAGGGAGGGTCGTAAGTCTATGAGGAAGTGGTAGAATATGTAGTTTGTGAAGAGGAATGTTTTCGCACAGGTTAGAAGTTGGCTAAATATTTCCTTCAATGTTAAATTAATCTTTTTAGTATTTAGGGGGTTGTTTCCATCCCCAAGGGAGGGTCGTAAGTCTATGAGGAAGTGGTAGAATATGTAGTTTGTGAAGAGGAATTGATTCGCACAGGTTAGAAGTTGGCTAAATATTTCCTTCAATGTTAAATTAATTTTTTTAGTATTTGGGGTTGGTTTCTACCCCCAAGGGAGGGTCGTAAGTCTATGAGGAAGTGCTAGAATATGTAGTTTGTGAAAAGGAATTGATTCGCATAGGTTAGAAGTTGGCTAAATATTTCCTTCAATTTTAAATTAATTTTTTTAGTTTTTGCGGTGTTGTTTCCACCCCCAAGGGAGGGTCGTAAGTCTATGAGAAAGTGGTAGAATATGTAGTTTGTGAAGAGGAATTGTTTCGCACAGGTTAGAAGTTGGCTAAATATTACCTTCAATGCTAAATTAATTTTTTTAGTATTTGGGGGGTGGTTTCCACCACCAAGGGAGGGTCGTAAGTTTATGGGAAAGTGGTGGAATATGTAGCATGTGATGAGGAATTGTTCCGTATAGGTTAGAAGTTGGCTAAATATTTCCTTCAATGTTAAATTAATTTTTTTAGTATTTGGGGGCTTGGTACACCCCCAAGGGAGGGTCGTAAGTAAATGAGAAAGTGGTAGAATATGTAGTTTGTGAAAAGGAATTGATTCGCATACGTTAGAAGTTGGCTAAATATTTCCTTCAATGTTAAATTAATTTTTTCATTATTTGGGGGTGGTATCTAACCCCAAGGGAGGGTCGTAAGTCTATGAGGAAGTGGTAGAATATGTAGCTTGTGAAGAGGAATTGTCACGCATAGGTTAGAAGTTGGCTAAACATATCCTTCAATCTTAAATTAAATTTTTTAGTATTTGGGAGGTTGCTTCCACCCCCAAGGGAGGGTCGTAAGTCTATAAGAAAGTGATAGAATATGTACTTTGTGAAGAGGAATTGTTTCGCACAGGTTAGAAGTTGGCTAAATATTTCCTTCAATGTTAAATTAAATTTTTTAGTATTTGGGAGGTTGTTTCCACCCCCAAGGGAGGTTCGTAAGTCTATAAGAAAGTGATAGAATATGTATTTTGTGAAGAGGAATTGTTTCGCACAGATTAGAAGTTGGCTAAATATTTCCTTCAATGTTAAATTAATTTTTTTAGTATTTGCGGGGATTGTTTCCACCCCCAAGGGAGGGTCGTAAGTCAATGAGAAGGTGGTAGAATATGTAGTTTGTGAAGAGGAATTGTTTCGCATAGGCTAGAAGTTGGCTAAATATTTCCTTCAATGTTAAATTAATTTTTTTATTATTTGGGGGTGGTTTCTACCCCCAAGGGAGGGTCGTAAGTCTATGAGGAAGTGGTAGAATATGTAGTTTGTGAAGAGGAATTGTTTCGCATAGGTTAGAAGTTGGCTTCACATTTCCTTCAATCTTAAATTAAATTTTTTAGTATTTGGGAGGTTATTTCCACCCCCAAGGGAGGGTCGTAAGTAAATGAGAAAGTGGTAGAATATGTAGTTTGTGAAAAGGAATCGATTCGCATAGGTTAGAAGTTGGCTCAATATTTCCTTCAAAGTTAAATTAATTTTTTTATTATTTGGGGGTGGGTTCTACCCCCAAGGGAGGGTCGTAAGTCTATGAGGAAGTACTAGAATATGTAGTTTGTGAAAAGCAATTAATTCGCATTGGTTAGAAGTTGGCTAAATATTTCATTCAATGTAAAATCGATTTTTTTATTATGTGGGGGTGGTTTCCACCCCCAAGGGAGGGTCGTAAGTCTATGAGGAAGTGGTAGAATATGTAGTTTGTGAAGGGGAATTGTTTCGCACAGGTTAGAAGTTGGCTAAATATTTCCTTCAATGCTAAATTAATCTTTTTATTATTTGGGGGTGGTTTCTACCCCCAAGGGAGAGTCGTAAGTCTATGAGGGAGTGGTAGAATACGTAGTTTGTGAAGAGGAATTGTTTCGCATAGGCTAGAAGTTGGCTAAATATTTCCTTCAATGATAAATTAATCTTTTTAGTATTTGGGGGGTTGTTTCCATCC
Organism: Agrypnus murinus; assembly: GCA_929113105.1. Taxonomy (NCBI): domain Eukaryota; kingdom Metazoa; phylum Arthropoda; class Insecta; order Coleoptera; family Elateridae; genus Agrypnus; species Agrypnus murinus. Next base: position 88,464,986 of record OV816027.1, on the reverse strand, counting down.
CCAAGGGAGGGTCGTAAGTCTATGAGGAAGTGGTAGAATATGTAGTTTGTGAAGAGGAATTGATTCGCACAGGTTAGAAGTTGACTAAATATTTCCTTCAATGATAAATTAATTTTTTTAGTATTTGGGGGTGGTTTCTACCCCCAAGGGAGGGTCGTAAGTCTATGAGGAAGTGCTAGAATATGTAGTTTGTGAAAAGGAATTGATTCGCATAGGTTAGAAGTTGGATAAATATTTCCTTCAATGTTAAATTAATTTTTTTATTATTTGGGGTTGGTTTCTACCCCCAAGGAAGGGTCGTAAGTCTATGAGGAAGTGCTGGAATATGTAGTTTGTGAAAAGGAATTGATTCGCATAGGTTAGAAGTTGGCTAAATATTTCCTTCAATGTTAAATTAATTTTTGTAGTATTTGGGGGTGGTTTCCACCCCCAAGGGAGGGTCGTAAGTCTATGAGGAAGTGGTAGAACATGTAGTTTGTGAAGAGGAATGGTTTCGCACAGGTTAGAAGTTGGCTAAATATTTCCTTCAATGTTAAATTAATTTTTTTAGTATTTGGGGGGTGGTTTCTACCCCCAAGGGAGGGTCGTAAGTCAATGAGAAAGTGGTAGAATATGTAGTTTGTAAAGGGGAATTGTTTCGCATAGGTTAGAAGTTGGCTAAATATTTCCTTCAATGTTAAATTAATCTTTCTAGTATTTGGGGGGTTGTTTCCATCCCCAAGGGAGGGTCGTAAGTCTATGAGGAAGTGGTAGAATATGTAGTTTGTGAAGAGGAATTGATTCGCATAGGTTAGAAGTTGGCTAAATATTTCCTTCAATGTTAAGTGAATTTTTTTAGTATTTGGGGGTGGTTTCTACCCCCAAGGGAGTGTCGTAAGTCTATGAGGAAGTGGTAGAATACGTAGTTTGTGAAGAGGAATTGTTTCGCATAGGCTAGAAGTTGGCTAAATATTTCCTTCAATGTTAAATTAATTTTTTTATTATTTGGGGGTGGTTTCCACCCCCAAGGGAGGGTCGTAAGTCTATGAGGAAGTGGTAGAATATGTAGTTTGTTAAGGGGAATTGTTTCGAACAGGTTAGAAGTTGGCTAAATATTTCCTTCAATGTTAAATTAATTTTTTTAGTATTTGGGGGTGGTTTCCACCCCCAAGGGAGGGTTGTAAGTCTATGAGGAAGTGGTACAATATGTAGTTTGTGATGAGAAATCGTTTCGCAAAGGTTAGAAGTTGGCTAAATATTTCCTTCAATGTTAAATTGATTTTTTTATTATTTGGGGGTTGTTTCCATCCCCAAGGGAGGGTCGTCAGTCTATGAGGAAGTGGTAGAATATGTAGTTTGTGAAGAGGAATTGATTCGCACAGGTTATAAGTTGGCTAAATATTTCCTTCAATGTTAAATTAATTTTTTTAGTATTTGGGGGTGGTTTCTACCCCCAAGGGAGGGTCGTAAGTCTATGAAAAAGTGGTAGAATATGTAGTTTGTGAAGAGGAATTGTTTCGCACAGGTTAGAAGTTGGCTAAATATTACTTTCAATGCTAAATTAATTTTTTTAGAATTTGGGGGGTGGTTTCCACCACCAAGGGAGGGTCGTAAGTTTATGGGAAAGTGGTGGAATATGTAGCATGTGATGAGGAATTGTTTCGTATAGGTTAGAAGTTGGCTAAATATTTCCTTCAATGTTAAATTAATTTTTTTAGTATTTGGGGGCTTGGTACACCCCCAAGGGAGGGTCGTAAGTAAATGAGAAAGTGGTAGAATATGTAGTTTGTGAAAAGGAATTGATTCGCATACGTTAGAAGTTGGCTAAATATTTCCTTCAATGTTAAATTAATTTTTTCATTATTTGGGGGTGGTTTCTAACCCCAAGGGAGGGTCGTAAGTCTATGAGGAAGTGGTAGAATATGTAGCTTGTGAAGAGGAATTGTTTCGCACAGGTTAGAAGTTGGCTAAACATATCCTTCAATCTTAAATTAAATTTTTTAGTATTTGGGAGGTTGCTTCCACCCCCAAGGGAGGGTCGTAAGTCTATAAGAAAGTGATAGAATATGTACTTTGTGAAGAGGAATTGTTTCGCACAGGTTAGAAGTTGGCTAAATATTTCCTTCAATGTTAAATTAAATTTTTTAGTATTTGGGAGGTTGTTTCCACCCCCAAGGGAGGTTCGTAAGTCTATAAGAAAGTGATAGAATATGTATTTTGTGAAGAGGAATTGTTTCGCACAGATTAGAAGTTGGCTAAATATTTCCTTCAATGTTAAATTAATTTTTTTAGTATTTGCGGGGATTGTTTCCACCCCCAAGGGAGGGTCGTAAGTCAATGAGAAGGTGGTAGAATATGTAGTTTGTGAAGAGGAATTGTTTCGCATAGGCTAGAAGTTGGCTAAATATTTCCTTCAATGTTAAATTAATTTTTTTATTATTTGGGGGTGGTTTCTACCCCCAAGGGAGGGTCGTAAGTCTATGAGGAAGTGGTAGAATATGTAGTTTGTGAAGAGGAATTGTTTCGCATAGGTTAGAAGTTGGCTTCACATTTCCTTCAATCTTAAATTAAATTTTTTAGTATTTGGGAGGTTATTTCCACCCCCAAGGGAGGGTCGTAAGTAAATGAGAAAGTGGTAGAATATGTAGTTTGTGAAAAGGAATCGATTCGCATAGGTTAGAAGTTGGCTCAATATTTCCTTCAAAGTTAAATTAATTTTTTTATTATTTGGGGGTGGGTTCTACCCCCAAGGGAGGGTCGTAAGTCTATGAGGAAGTACTAGAATATGTAGTTTGTGAAAAGCAATTAATTCGCATTGGTTAGAAGTTGGCTAAATATTTCATTCAATGTAAAATCGATTTTTTTATTATGTGGGGGTGGTTTCCACCCCCAAGGGAGGGTCGTAAGTCTATGAGGAAGTGGTAGAATATGTAGTTTGTGAAGGGGAATTGTTTCGCATAGGCTAGAAGTTGGCTAAATATTTCCTTCAATGATAAATTAATCTTTTTAGTATTTGGGGGTGGTTTCTACCCCCAAGGGAGGGTCGTAAGTCTATGAGGGAGTGGTAGAATACGTAGTTTGTGAAGAGGAATTGTTTCGCATAGGCTAGAAGTTGGCTAAATATTTCGTTCAATGATAAATTAATCTTTTTAGTATTTGGGGGGTTGTTTCCATCCCCAAGGGAGGGTCGTAAGTCTATGAGGAAGTGGTAGAATATGTAGTTTGTGAAGAGGAATTGATTCGCACAGGTTAGAAGTTGGCTAAATATTTCCTTCAATGTTAAATTAATTTTTTTAGTATTTGGGGGTGGTTTCTACCCCCAAGGGAGGGTCGTAAGTCTATGAGGAAGTGCTAGAATATGTAGTTTGTGAAAAGGAATTGATTCGCATAGGTTAGAAGTTGGATAAATATTTCCTTCAATGTTAAATTAATTTTTTTATTATTTGGGGTTGGTTTCTACCCCCAAGGAAGGGTTGTAAGTCTATGAGGAAGTGCTGGAATATGTAGTTTGTGAAAAGGAATTGATTCGCATAGATTAGAAGTTGGCTAAATATTTCCTTCAATGTTAAATTAATTTTTTTAGTATTTGGGGGGTGGTTTCCACCCCCAAGGGAGGGTCGTAAGTCAATGAGAAAGTGGTAGAATATGTAGTTTGTAAAGGGGAATTGTTTCGCATAGGTTAGAAGTTGGCTAAATATTTCCTTCAATGTTAAATTAATCTTTCTAGTATTTGGGGGGTTGTTTCCATCCCCAAGGGAGGGTCGTAAGTCTATGAAGAAGTGGTAGAATATGTAGTTTGTGAAGAGGAATTGATTCGCATAGGTTAGAAGTTGGCTAAATATTTCCTTCAATGTTAAATGAATTTTTTTAGTATTTGGGGGTGGTTTCTACCCCCAAGGGAGTGTCGTAAGTCTATGAGGAAGTGGTAGAATACGTAGTTTGTGAAGAGGAATTGTTTCGCATAGGCTAGAAGTTGGCTAAATATTTCCTTCAATGTTAAATTAATTTTTTTATTATTTGGGGGTGGTTTCCACCCCCAAGGGAGGGTCGTAAGTCTATGAGGAAGTGCTAGAATATGTAGTTTGTGAAGGGGAATTGTTTCGAACAGGTTAGAAGTTGGCTAAATATTTCCTTCAATGTTAAATTAATTTTTTTAGTATTTGGGGGTGGTTTCCACCCGCAAGGGAGGGTTGTAAGTCTATGAGGAAGTGGTACAATATGTAGTTTGTGATGAGAAATCGTTTCGCAAAGGTTAGAAGTTGGCTAAATATTTCCTTCAATGTTAAATTGATTTTTTTATTATTTGGGGGTTGTTTCCATCCCCAAGGGAGGGTCGTAAGTCTATGAGGAAGTGGTAGAATATGTAGTTTGTGAAGAGGAATTGATTCGCACAGGTTAGAAGTTGGCTAAATATTTCCTTCAATGTTAAATTAATTTTTTTAGTATTTGGGGGTGGTTTCTACCCCCAAGGAAGGGTCGTAAGTCTATGAGGAAGTGCTAGAATATGTAGTTTGTGAAAAAAAATTGATTCGCATAGGTTAGAAGTTGGCTAAATATTTCCTTCAATGTTAAATTAATTTTTTTATTATTTGGGGGTGGTTTCTACCCCCAAGGGAGGGTCGTAAGTCTATGAGGAAGTGCTAGATTATGTAGTTTGTGAAAAGGAATTGATTCGCATCGGTTAGAAGTTGGCTAAATATTTCCTTCAATGTTAAATTAATTTTTTTAGTATTTGGGGGTGGTTTCTACCCCCAAGAGAGGGTCGTAAGTCTATGAGGAAGTGCTAGAATATGTAGTTTGTGAAAAGAAATTGATTCGCATAGGTTAGAAGTTGGCTAAATATTTCCTTCAATGTTAAATTAATTTTTTTAGTATTTGGGGGGTTGCTTCCACCCCCAAGCGAGGGTCGTAAGTCTATGAGGAAGTGGTAGAATATGTAGTTTGTGAAGAGTAATTGTTTCGCACAGGTTAGAAGTTGGCTAAAATTTCCTTCAATGTTAAATTAATTTTTTTAGTATTTGGGGGGTGGTTTCCACCCCCAAGGGAGGGTCGTAAGTCAATGAGAAAGTGGTAGAATATGTAGTTTGTGAAGGGGAATTGTTTCGCATAGGTTAGAAGTTGGCTACACATTTCCTTTAATCTTAAATTAAATTTTTTAGTATTTGGGAGGTTATTTCCACCCCCAAGGGAGGGTTGTAAGTCAATGAGAAAGTGGTAGAATATGAATATTGTGAAAAGGAATCGATTCGCATAGGTTAGAAGTTGGCTCAATATTTCCTTCAAAGTTAAATTAATTTTTTTATTATTTGGGGGTGGTTTCTACCCCCAAGGGAGGGTCGTAAGTCTATGAGGAAGTACTAGAATATGTAGTTTGTGAAAAGGAATTAATTCGCGTTGGGTAGAAGTTTTCTAAATATTTCGTTCAATGTTAAATTGATTTTTTTATTATCTGGGGGTGGTTTCCACCCCCAAGGGAGGGTCGTAAGTCTATGAGGAAGTGGTAGAATATGTAGTTTGTGAAGGGGAATTGTTTCGAACAGGTTAGAAGTTGGCTAAATATTTCCTTCAATGTTAAATTAATTTTTTTAGTATTTGGGGGTGGTTTCCACCCCCAAGGGAGGGTTGTAAGTCTATGAGGAAGTGGTACAATATGTAGTTTGTGATGAGAAATCGTTTCGCAAAGGTTAGAAGTTGGCTAAATATTTCCTTCAATGTTAAATTGATTTTTTTATTATTTGGGGGTTGTTTCCATCCCCAAGGGAGGGTCGTAAGTCTATGAGGAAGTGGTAGAATATGTAGTTTGTGAAGAGGAATTGATTCGCACAGGTTAGAAGTTGGCTAAATATTTCCTTCAATGTTAAATTTATTTTTTTAGTATTTGGGGGGTGGTTTCCACCCCCAAGGGAGGGTCGTAAGTCAATGAGAAAGTGGAAGAATATGTAGTTTGTAAAGGGGAATTGTTTCGCATAGGTTAGAAGTTGGCTAAATATTTCCTTCAATGTTAAATTAATCTTTTTAGTATTTGGGGGTTTGTTTCCATCCCCAAAGGAGGGTCGTAAGTCTATGAGGAAGTGGTAGAAGATGTAGTTTGTGAAGAGGAATTGATTCGCACAGGTTAGAAGTTGGCTAAATATTTCCTTCAATGTTAAATTAATTTTTTTAGTATTTGCGGTGTTGTTTCCACCCCCAAGGGAGGGTCGTAAGTCAATGAGAAAGTGGTAGAATATGTAGTTTGTAAAGGGGAATTGTTTCGCATAGGTTAGAAGTTGGCTAAATATTTCCTTCAATGTTAAATTAATCTTTTTAGTATTTGGGGGTTTGTTTCCATCCCCAAAGGAGGGTCGTAAGTCTATGAGGAAGTGCTAGAATATGTAGTTTGTGAATAGGAATTGATTCGCACAGGTTAGAAGTTGACTAAATATTTCCGTCGATGTTAAATTAATTTTTTTAGTATTTGCGGTGTTGTTTCCACCCCCAAGGGAGGGTCGTAAGTCTATGAGAAAGTGGTAGAATATGTAGTTTGTGAAGAGGAATTGTTTCGCACAGGTTAGAAGTTGGCTAAATATTACCTTCAATGCTAAATTAATTTTTTTAGTATTTGGCTGTTGGTTTCCACCACCAAGGGAGGGTCGTAAGTTTATGGGAAAGTGGTAGAATATGTAGCTTGTGATGAGGAATTGTTTCGTATAGGTTAGAAGTTGGCTAAATATTTCCTTCAATGTTAAATTGATCTTTTTATTATTTAGGGGGTGGTTACCACCCCCATGGGAGGGTCGTAAGTCAATGAGAAAGTGGTAGAATATGTAGTTTGTAAAGGGGAATTGTTTCGCATAGGTTAGAAGTTGGCTAAATATTTCCTTCAATGTTAAATTAATTTTTTTAGTATTTGGGGGGTTGCTTCCACCCCCAAGGGAGGGTCGTAAGTCTATGAGGAAGTGGTAGAATATGTAGTTTGTGAAGAGTAATTGTTTCGCACAGGTTAGAAGTTGGCTAAATTTTCCTTCAATGTTAAATTAATTTTTTTAGTATTTGGGGGGTGGTTTCCACCCCCAAGGGAGGGTCGTAAGTCAATGAGAAAGTGGTAGAATATGTAGTTTGTGAAGGGGAATTGTTTCGCATAGGTTAGTAGTTGGCTAAATATTTCCTTCAATGTTAAATTAATCTTTTTAATATTTGGGGGTGGTTTCTACCCCCAAGGGAGGGTCGTAAGTCTATGAGGAAGTGGTAGAATATGTAGTTTGAGAAGAGGAATTGTTTCGCATAGGTTAGAAGTTGGCTAAATATTTCCTTCAATGTTAAATTGATTTTTTTATTATTTGGGGTGGTTACCACCCCCAAGGGAGGGTCGTAAGTCTATGAGGAAGTGGTAGAATATGTAGTTTGTGAATAGGAATGGTTTCGCACAGGATAGAAGTTGGCTAAATATTTCCTTCAATGTTAAATTAATTTTCTTAGTATTTGGAGGGTGATTTCCACCCCCAAGGGAGGGTCGGAAAGTCAATGAGAAAGTGGTAGAATATGTAGTTCGTGAAAGAGAATTGATTCGCATAGGTTAGAAGTTGGCTAAATATTTCCTTCAATGTTAAATTAATTTTTTTATTATTTGGGGGTGGTTTCTACCCCCAAGGGAGGGTCGTAAGTATATGAGGAAGTGGTAGAATATGTAGTTTGTGAAGAGGAATGGTTTCGCACAGGTTAGAAGTTGGCTAAATATTTCCTTCAATGTTAAATTTATTTTTTTAGTATTTGGGGGGTGGTTTCCACCCCCAAGGGAGGGTCGTAAGTCAATGAGAAAGTGGTAGAATATGTAGTTTGTAAAGGGGAATTGTTTCGCATAGGTTAGAAGTTGGCTAAATATTTCCTTCAATGTTAAATTAATCTTTTTAGTATTTGGGGGTTTGTTTCCATCCCCAAAGGAGGGTCGTAAGTCTATGAGGAAGTGGTAGAAGATGTAGTTTGTGAAGAGGAATTGATTCGCACAGGTTAGAAGTTGGCTAAATATTTCCTTCAATGTTAAATTAATTTTTTTAGTATTTGCGGTGTTGTTTCCACCCCCAAGGGAGGGTCGTAAGTCAATGAGAAAGTGGTAGAATATGTAGTTTGTAAAGGGGAATTGTTTCGCATAGGTTAGAAGTTGGCTAAATATTTCCTTCAATGTTAAATTAATCTTTTTAGTATTTGGGGGTTTGTTTCCATCCCCAAAGGAGGGTCGTAAGTCTATGAGGAAGTGCTAGAATATGTAGTTTGTGAAAAGGAATTGATTCGCACAGGTTAGAAGTTGGCTAAATATTTCCGTCGATGTTAAATTAATTTTTTTAGTATTTGCGGTGTTGTTTCCACCCCCAAGGGAGGGTCGTAAGTCTATGAGAAAGTGGTAGAATATGTAGTTTGTGAAGAGGAATTGTTTCGCACAGGTTAGAAGTTGGCTAAATATTACCTTCAATGCTAAATTAATTTTTTTAGTATTTGGCTGTTGGTTTCCACCACCAAGGGAGGGTCGTAAGTTTATGGAAAAGTGGTAGAATATGTAGCTTGTGATGAGGAATTGTTTCGTATAGGTTAGAAGTTGGCTAAATATTTCCTTCAATGTTAAATTGATCTTTTTATTATTTAGCGGGTGGTTACCACCCCCAAGGGAGGGTCGTAAGTCAATGAGAAAGTGGTAGAATATGTAGTTTGTAAAGGGGAATTGTTTCGCATAGGTTAGAAGTTGGCTAAATATTTCCTTCAATGTTAAATTAATTTTTTTAGTATTTGGGGGGTTGCTTCCACCCCCAAGGGAGGGTCGTAAGTCTATGAGGAAGTGGTAGAATATGTAGTTTGTGAAGAGTAATTGTTTCGCACAGGTTGGAAGTTGGCTAAAATTTCCTTCAATGTTAAATTAATTTTTTTAGTATTTGGGGGGTGGTTTCCACCCCCAAGGGAGGGTCGTAAGTCAATGAGAAAGTGGTAGAATATGTAGTTTGTGAAGGGGAATTGTTTCGCATAGGTTAGTAGTTGGCTAAATATTTCCTTCAATGTTAAATTAATCTTTTTAATATTTGGGGGTGGTTTCTACCCCCAAGGGAGGGTCGTAAGTCTATGAGGAAGTGGTAGAATATGTAGTTTGAGAAGAGGAATTGTTTCGCATAGGTTAGAAGTTGGCTAAATATTTCCTTCAATGTTAAATTGATTTTTTTATTATTTGGGGGTGGTTACCACCCCCAAGGGAGGGTCGTAAGTCTATGAGGAAGTGGTAGAATATGTAGTTTGTGAATAGGAATGGTTTCGCACAGGATAGAAGTTGGCTAAATATTTCCTTCAATGTTAAATTAATTTTCTTAGTATTTGGAGGGTGATTTCCACCCCCAAGGGAGGGTCGGAAAGTCAATGAGAAAGTGGTAGAATATATAGTTCGTGAAAAAGAATTGATTCGCATAGGTTAGAAGTTGGCTAAATATTTCCTTCAATGTTAAATTAATTTTTTTATTATTTGGGGGTGGTTTCTACCCCCAAGGGAGGGTCGTAAGTCTATGAGGAAGTGGTAGAATATGTAGTTTGTGAAGAGGAATTGTTTCGCATAGGTTAGAAGTTGGCTACACATTTCCTTTAATCTTAAATTAAATTTTTTAGTATTTGGGAGGTTATTTCCACCCCCAAGGGAGGGTTGTAAGTCAATGAGAAAGTGGTAGAATATGTAGTTTGTGAAAAGGAATCGATTCGCATAGGTTAGAAGTTGGCTCAATATTTCCTTCAAAGTTAAATTAATTTTTTTATTATTTGGGGGTGGTTTCTACCCCCAAGGGAGGGTCGTAAGACTATGAGGAAGTACTAGAATATGTAGTTTGTGAAAAGGAATTAATTCGCGTTGGGTAGAAGTTGGCTAAATATTTCGTTCAATGTTAAATTGATTTTTTTATTATCTGGGGGTGGTTTCCACCCCCAAGGGAGGGTCGTAAGTCTATGAGGAAGTGGTAGAATATGTAGTTTGTGAAGGGGAATTGTTTCGAACAGGTTAGAAGTTGGCTAAATATTTCCTTCAATGTTAAATTAATTTTTTTAGTATTTGGGGTGGTTTCCACCCCCAAGGGAGGGTTGTAAGTCTATGAGGAAGTGGTACAATATGTAGTTTGTGATGAGAAATCGTTTCGCAAAGGTTAGAAAATGGCTAAATATTTCCTTCAATGTTAAATTGATTTTTTTATTATTTGGGGGTTGTTTCCATCCCCAAGGGAGGGTCGTAAGTCTATGAGGAAGTGCTAGAATATGTAGTTTGTGAAAAAAAATTGATTCGCATAGGTTAGAAGTTGGCTAAATATTTCCTTCAATGTTAAATTAATTTTTTTATTATTTGGGGGTGGTTTCTACCCCCAAGGGAGGGTCGTAAGTCTATGAGGAAGTGCTAGATTATGTAGTTTGTGAAAAGGAATTGATTCGCATCGGTTAGAAGTTGGCTAAATATTTCCTTCAATGTTAAATTAATTTTTTTAGTATTTGGGGGTGGTTTCCACCCCCAAGGGAGGGTCGTAAGTCTATGAGGAAGTGGTAGAATATGTAGTTTGTGATGAGAAATCGTTTCGGAAAGGTTAGAAGTTGGCTAAATATTTCCTTCAATGTTAAATTGATTTTTTTATTATTTGGGGGTGGTTTCCACCCCCCAAGGGAGGGTCGTAAGTCTATGAGGAAGTGGTAGAATATGTAGTTTGTGAAGAGGAATGGTTTCGCACAGGTTAGAAGTTGGCTAAATATTTCCTTCAATGTTAAATTAATTTTTTTAGTATTTGGGGGGTGGTTTCCACCCCCAAGGGAGGGTCGTAAGTCAATGAGAAAGTGGTAGAATATGTAGTTTGTAAAGGGGAATTGTTTCGCATAGGTTAGAAGTTGGCTAAATATTTCCTTCAATGTTAAATTAATCTTTTTAGTATTTGGGGGTTTGTTTCCATCCCCAAAGGAGGGTCGTAAGTCTATGAGGAAGTGGTAGAAGATGTAGTTTGTGAAGAGGAATTGATTCGCACAGGTTAGAAGTTGGCTAAATATTTCCTTCAATGTTAAATTAATTTTTTTAATATTTGCGGTGTTGTTTCCACCCCCAAGGGAGGGTCGTAAGTCAATGAGAAAGTGGTAGAATATGTAGTTTGTACAGGGGAATTGTTTCGCATAGGTTAGAAGTTGGCTAAATATTTCCTTCAATGTTAAATTAATCTTTTTAGTATTTGGGGGTTTGTTTCCATCCCCAAAGGAGGGTCGTAAGTCTATGAGGAAGTGCTAGAATATGTAGTTTGTGAAAAGGAATTGATTCGCACAGGTTAGATGTTGGCTAAATATTTCCGTCGATGTTAAATTAATTTTTTTAGTATTTGCGGTGTTGTTTCCACCCCCAAGGGAGGGTCGTAAGTCTATGAGAAAGTGGTAGAATATGTAGTTTGTGAAGAGGAATTGTTTCGCACAGGTTAGAAGTTGGCTAAATATTACCTTCAATGCTAAATTAATTTTTTTAGTATTTGGCTGTTGGTTTCCACCACCAAGGGAGGGTCGTAAGTTTATGGGAAAGTGGTAGAATATGTAGCTTGTGATGAGGAATTGTTTCGTATAGGTTAGAAGTTGGCTAAATATTTCCTTCAATGTTAAATTGATCTTTTTATTATTTAGGGGGTGGTTACCACCCCCAAGGGAGGGTCGTAAGTCAATGAGAAAGTGGTAGAATATGTAGTTTGTAAAGGGGAATTGTTTCGCATAGGTTAGAAGTTGGCTAAATATTTCCTTCAATGTTAAATTAATCTTTTTAGTATTTGGGGGGTTGTTTTCACCCCCAAGGGAGGGTCGTAAGTCTATGAGGAAGTGGTAGAATATGTAGTTTGTGAAAAGGAATTGATTCGCACAGGTTAGAAGTTGGCTAAATATTTCCTACAATGTTAAATTAATTTTTTTATTATTTGGGGTTGGTTTCTACCCCCAAGAGAGGGTCGTAAGTCTATGAAGAAGTGCTAGAATATGTAGTTTGTGAAAAGGAATTGATTCGCATAGGTTAGAAGTTGGCTAAATATTTCCTTCAATGTTAAATTAATTTTTTTAGTATTTGGGGGTGGTTTCTACCCCCAAGGGAGGGTCGTAAGTCTATGAGGAAGTGCTAGAATATGTAGTTTGTGAAAAGAAATTGATTCGCATAGGTTAGAAGTTGGCTAAACATTTCCTTCAATGTTAAATTAATTTTTTTAGTATTTGGGGGGTTGCTTCCACCCCCAAGGGAGGGTCGTAAGTCTATGAGGAAGTGGTAGAATATGTAGTTTGTGAAGAGTAATTGTTTCGCACAGGTTAGAAGTTGGCTAAAATTTCCTTCAATGTTAAATTAATTTTTTTAGTATTTGGGGGGTGGTTTCCACCCCCAAGGGAGGGTCGTAACTCAATGAGAAAGTGGTAGAATATGTAGTTTGTGAAGGGGAATTGTTTCGCATAGGTTAGTAGTTGGCTAAATATTTCCTTCAATGTTAAATTAATCTTTTTAATATTTGGGGGTGGTTTCTACCCCCAAGGGAGGGTCGTAAGTCTATGAGGAAGTGGTAGAATATGTAGTTTGAGAAGAGGAATTGTTTCGCATAGGTTAGAAGTTGGCTAAATATTTCCTTCAATGTTAAATTGATTTTTTTATTATTTGGGGGTGGTTACCACCCCCAAGGGAGGGTCGTAAGTCTATGAGGAAGTGGTAGAATATGTAGTTTGTGAATAGGAATGGTTTCGCACAGGATAGAAGTTGGCTAAATATTTCCTTCAATGTTAAATTAATTTTCTTAGTATTTGGAGGGTGATTTCCACCCCCAAGGGAGGGTCGGAAAGTCAATGAGAAAGTGGTAGAATATGTAGTTCGTGAAAAAGAATTGATTCGCATAGGTTAGAAGTTGGCTAAATATTTCCTTCAATGTTAAATTAATTTTTTTATTATTTGGGGGTGGTTTCTACCCCCAAGGGAGGGTCGTAAGTCTATGAGGAAGTGGTAGAATATGTAGTTTGTGAAGAGGAATCGATTCGCATAGGTTAGAAGTTGGCTCAATATTTCCTTCAAAGTTAAATTAATTTTTTTATTATTTGGGGGTGGTTTCTACCCCCAAGGGAGGGTCGTAAGTCTATGAGGAAGTACTAGAATATGTAGTTTGTGAAAAGGAATTAATTCGCGTTGGGTAGAAGTTGGCTAAATATTTCGTTCAATGTTAAATTGATTTTTTTATTATCTGGGGGTGGTTTCCACCCCCAAGGGAGGGTCGCAAGTCTATGAGGAAGTGGTAGAATATGTAGTTTGTGAAGGGGAATTGTTTCGCACAGGTTAGAAGTCGGCTAAATATTTCCTTCAATGCTAAATTAATCTTTTTATTATTTGGGGGTGGTTTCTACCCCCAAGGGAGGGTCTTAAGTCTATGAGGGAGTGGTAGAATACGTAGTTTGTGAAGAGGAAATGTTTCGCATAGGCTAGAAGTTGGCTAAATATTTCCTTCAATGTTAAATTAATCTTTTTAGTATTTGGGGGGTTGTTTCCATCCCCAAGGGAGGGTCGTAAGTCTATGAGGAAGTGGTAGAATATGTAGTTTGTGAAGAGGAATTGATTCGCACAGGTTAGAAGGTGGCTAAATATTTCCTTCAATGTTAAATTAATTTTTTAAGTATTTGGGGGTGGTTTCTACCCCCAAGGAAGGGTCGTAAGTCTATGAGGAAGTGCTAGAATATGTAGTTTGTGAAAAAAAATTGATTCGCATAGGTTAGAAGTTGGCTAAATATTTCCTTCAATGTTAAATTAATTTTTTTATTATTTGGGGGTGGTTTCTACCCCCAAGGGAGGGTCGTAAGTCTATGAGGAAGTGCTAGATTATGTAGTTTGTGAAAAGGAATTGATTCGCATCGGTTAGAAGTTGGCTAAATATTTCCTTCAATGTTAAATTAATTTTTTTAGTATTTGGGGGTGGTTTCCACCCCCAAGGGAGGGTCGTAAGTCTATGAGGAAGTGGTAGAATATGTACTTTGTGATGAGAAATCGTTTCGCAAAGGTTAGAAGTTGGCTAAATATTTCCTTCAATGTTAAATTGATTTTTTTATTATTTGGGGGTGGTTTCCACCCCCGAAGGGAGGGTCGTAAGTCTATGAGGAAGTGGTAGAATATGTAGTTTGTGAAGAGGAATGGTTTCGCACAGGTTAGAAGTTGGCTAAATATTTCCTTCAATGTTAAATTAATTTTTTTAGTATTTGGGGGGTGGTTTCCACCCCCAAGGGAGGGTCGTAAGTCTATGAGGAAGTGGTAGAATATGTAGTTTGTGAAGAGGAATTGTTTCGCATAGGTTAGAAGTTGGCTTCACATTTCCTTCAATCTTAAATTAAATTTTTTAGTATTTGGGAGGTTATTTCCACCCCCAAGGGAGGGTCGTAAGTAAATGAGAAAGTGGTAGAATATGTAGTTTGTGAAAAGGAATCGATTCGCATAGGTTAGAAGTTGGCTCAATATTTCTTTCAAAGTTAAATTAATTTTTTTATTATTTGGGGGTGGGTTCTACCCCCAAGGGAGGGTCGTAAGTCTATGAGGAAGTACTAGAATATGTAGTTTGTGAAAAGCAATTAATTCGCATTGGTTAGAAGTTGGCTAAATATTTCATTCAATGTAAAATTGATTTTTTTATAATGTGGGGGTGGTTTCTACCCCCAAGGGAGGGTCGTAAGTCTATGAGGGAGTGGTAGAATACGTAGTTTGTGAAGAGGAATTGTTTCGCATAGGCTAGAAGTTGGCTAAATATTTCCTTCAATGATAAATTAATCTTTTTAGTATTTGGGGGGTTGTTTCCATCCCCAAGGGAGGGTCGTAAGTCTATGAGGAAGTGGTAGAATATGTAGTTTGTGAAGAGGAATTGATTCGCACAGGTTAGAAGTTGGCTAAATATTTCCTTCAATGTTAAATTAATTTTTTTAGTATTTGGGGGTTGTTTCTACCCCCAAGGGAGGGTCGTAAGTCTATGAGAAAGTGCTAGAATATGTAGTTTGTGAAAAGGAATTGATTCGCATAGGTTAGAAGTTGGATAAATATTTCCTTCAATGTTAAATTAATTTTTTTATTATTTGGGGTTGGTTTCTACCCCCAAGGAAGGGTCGTAAGTCTATGAGGAAGTGCTGGAATATGTAGTTTGTGAAAAGGAATTGATTCGCATTGGTTAGAAGTTGGCTAAATGTTTCCTTCAATGTTAAATTGATTTTTGTAGTATTTGGGGGTGGTTTCCACCCCCAAGGGAGGGTCGTAAGTCTATGAGGAAGTAATAGAATATGTAGTTTGTGAAGAGGAATGGTTTCGCACAGGTTAGAAGTTGGCTAAATATTTCCTTCAATGTTAAATTAATTTTTTTAGTATTTGGGGGGTGGTTTCCACCCCCAAGGGAGGGTCGTAAGTCAATGAGAAAGTGGTAGAATATGTAGTTTGTAAAGGGGAATTGTTTCGCATAGGTTAGAAGTTGGCTAAATATTTCCTTCAATGTTAAATTAATCTTTCTAGTATTTGGGGGGTTGTTTCCATCCCCAAGGGAGGGTCGTAAGTCTATGAGGAAGTGGTAGAATATGTAGTTTGTGAAGAGGAATTGATTCGCATAGGTTAGAAGTTGGCTAAATATTTCCTTCAATGTTAAATGAATTTTTTTAGTATTTGGGGGTGGTTTCTACCCCCAAGGGAGTGTCGTAAGTCTATGAGGAAGTGGTAGAATACGTAGTTTGTGAAGAGGAATTGTTTCGCATAGGCTAGAAGTTGGCTAAATATTTCCTTCAATGTTAAATTAATTTTTTTATTATTTGGGGGTGGTTTCCACCCCCAAGGTAGGGTCGTAAGTCTATGAGGAAGTGGTAGAATATGTAGTTTGTGAAGGGGAATTGTTTCGAACAGGTTAGAAGTTGGCTAAATATTTCCTTCAAAGTTAAATTAATCTTTTTATTATTTGGGGGTGGTTTCTACCCCCAAGGGAGGGTCGTAAGTCTATGAGGGAGTGGTAGAATACGTAGTTTGTGAAGAGGAATTGTTTCGCATAGGCTAGAAGTTGGCTAAATATTTCCTTCAATGTTAAATTAATTTTTTTAGTATTTTGGGCGTTGTTTCCACCCAAAAGGGAGGGTCGTAAGTCTATGAGGAAGTGCTAGAATATGTAGTTTGTGAAAAGGAATTGATTCGCATAGGTTAGAAGTTGGCTAAATATTTCCTTCAATGTTAAATTAATTTTTTTATTATTTGGGGGTGGTTTCTACCCCCAAGGGAGGGTCGTAAGTCTATGAGGAAGTGCTAGAATATGTAGTTTGTGAAAAGGAATTGATTCGCATAGGTTAGAAGTTGGCTAAATATTTCCTTCAATGTTAAATTAATTTTTTTAGTATTTTGGGGGTTGTTTCCACCCAAAAGGGAGGGTCGTAAGTCTATGAGGAAGTGCTAGAATATGTAGTTTGTGAAAAGGAATTGATTCGCATAGGTTAGAAGTTGGCTAAATATTTCCTTTAATGTTAAATTAATTTTTTTATTATTTTGGGGTGGTTTCTACCCCCAAGGGAGGGTCGTAAGTCTATGAGGAAGTGCTAGAATATGTAGTTTGTGAAAAGGAATTGATTCGCATACGTTAGAAGTTGGCTAAATATTTCCTTCAATGTTAAATTAATTTTTTCATTATTTGGGGGTGGTTTCTAACCCCAAGGGAGGGTTGTAAGTCTATGAGGAAGTGGTAGAATATGTAGTTTGTGATGAGAAATCGTTTCGCAAAGGTTAGAAGTTGGCTAAATATTTCCTTCAATGTTAAATTGATTTTTTTATTATTTGGGGGTTGTTTCCATCCCCAAGGGAGGGTCGTAAGTCTATGAGGAAGTGGTAGAATATGTAGTTTGTGAAGAGGAATTGATTCGCACAGGTTAGAAGTTGGCTAAATATTTCCTTCAATGTTAAATTAATTTTTTTAGTATTTGGGGGTGGTTTCTACCCCCAAGGGAGGGTCGTAAGTCTATGAGGAAGTGCTAGAATATGTAGTTTGTGAAAAGGAATTGATTCGCATAGGTTAGAAGTTGGCTAAATATTACCTTCCATGCTAAATTAATTTTTTTAGTATTTGGCTGTTGGTTTCCACCACCAAGGGAGGGTCGTAAGTTTATGGGAAAGTGGTAGAATATGTAGCTTGCGATGAGGAATTGTTTCGTATAGGTTAGCAGTTGGCTAAATATTTCCTTCAATGTTAAATTGATCTTTTTATTATTTGGGGGGTGGTTACCACCCCCAAGGGAGGGTCGTAAGTCAATGAGAAAGTGGTAGAATATGTAGTTTGTAAAGGGGAATTGTTTCGCATAGGTTAGAAGTTGGCTAAATATTTCCTTCAATGTTAAATTAATCTTTTTAGTATTTGGGGGGTTGTTTTCACCCCCAAGGGAGGGTCGTAAGTCTATAAGGAAGTGGTAGAATATGTAGTTTGTGAAGAGGAATGGTTTCGCACAGGTTAGAAGTTGGCTAAATATTTCCTTCAATGTTAAATTAATTTTTTTAGTATTTGGGGGGTGGTTTCCACCCCCAAGGGAGGGTCGTAAGTCTATGAGGAAGTGGTAGAATATGTAGTTTGTGAAGAGGAATTGTTTCGCATAGGTTAGAAGTTGGCTTCACATTTCCTTCAATCTTAAATTAAATTTTTTAGTATTTGGGAGGTTATTTCCACCCCCAAGGGAGGGTCGTAAGTAAATGAGAAAGTGGTAGAATATGTAGTTTGTGAAAAGGAATCGATTCGCATAGGTTAGAAGTTGGCTCAATATTTCTTTCAAAGTTAAATTAATTTTTTTATTATTTGGGGGTGGGTTCTACCCCCAAGGGAGGGTCGTAAGTCTATGAGGAAGTACTAGAATATGTAGTTTGTGAAAAGCAATTAATTCGCATTGGTTAGAAGTTGGCTAAATATTTCATTCAATGTAAAATTGATTTTTTTATAATGTGGGGGTGGTTTCTACCCCCAAGGGAGGGTCGTAAGTCTATGAGGGAGTGGTAGAATACGTAGTTTGTGAAGAGGAATTGTTTCGCATAGGCTAGAAGTTGGCTAAATATTTCCTTCAATGATAAATTAATCTTTTTAGTATTTGGGGGGTTGTTTCCATCCCCAAGGGAGGGTCGTAAGTCTATGAGGACGTGCTAGAATATGTAGTTTGTGAAGAGGAATTGATTCGCACAGGTTAGAAGTTGGCTAAATATTTCCTTCAATGTTAAATTAATTTTTTTAGTATTTGGGGGTTGTTTCTACCCCCAAGGGAGGGTCGTAAGTCTATGAGAAAGTGCTAGAATATGTAGTTTGTGAAAAGGAATTGATTCGCATAGGTTAGAAGTTGGATAAATATTTCCTTCAATGTTAAATTAATTTTTTTATTATTTGGGGTTGGTTTCTACCCCCAAGGAAGGGTCGTAAGTCTATGAGGAAGTGCTGGAATATGTAGTTTGTGAAAAGGAATTGATTCGCATTGGTTAGAAGTTGGCTAAATGTTTCCTTCAATGTTAAATTGATTTTTGTAGTATTTGGGGGTGGTTTCCACCCCCAAGGGAGGGTCGTAAGTC
This sequence comes from Agrypnus murinus, assembly GCA_929113105.1. Classification (NCBI taxonomy): domain Eukaryota; kingdom Metazoa; phylum Arthropoda; class Insecta; order Coleoptera; family Elateridae; genus Agrypnus; species Agrypnus murinus. Next base: position 88,446,460 of record OV816027.1, on the reverse strand, counting down.
TATGAGGAAGTAATAGAATATGTAGTTTGTGAAGAGGAATGGTTTCGCACAGGTTAGAAGTTGGCTAAATATTTCCTTCAATGTTAAATTAATTTTTTTAGTATTTGGGGGGTGGTTTCCACCCCCAAGGGAGGGTCGTAAGTCAATGAGAAAGTGGTAGAATATGTAGTTTGTAAAGGGGAATTGTTTCGCATAGGTTAGAAGTTGGCTAAATATTTCCTTCAATGTTAAATTAATCTTTCTAGTATTTGGGGGGTTGTTTCCATCCCCAAGGGAGGGTCGTAAGTCTATGAGGAAGTGGTAGAATATGTAGTTTGTGAAGAGGAATTGATTCGCATAGGTTAGAAGTTGGCTAAATATTTCCTTCAATGTTAAATGAATTTTTTTAGTATTTGGGGGTGGTTTCTACCCCCAAGGGAGTGTCGTAAGTCTATGAGGAAGTGGTAGAATACGTAGTTTGTGAAGAGGAATTGTTTCGCATAGGCTAGAAGTTGGCTAAATATTTCCTTCAATGTTAAATTAATTTTTTTATTATTTGGGGGTGGTTTCCACCCCCAAGGTAGGGTCGTAAGTCTATGAGGAAGTGGTAGAATATGTAGTTTGTGAAGGGGAATTGTTTCGAACAGGTTAGAAGTTGGCTAAATATTTCCTTCAAAGTTAAATTAATCTTTTTATTATTTGGGGGTGGTTTCTACCCCCAAGGGAGGGTCGTAAGTCTATGAGGGAGTGGTAGAATACGTAGTTTGTGAAGAGGAATTGTTTCGCATAGGCTAGAAGTTGGCTAAATATTTCCTTCAATGTTAAATTAATTTTTTTAGTATTTTGGGCGTTGTTTCCACCCAAAAGGGAGGGTCGTAAGTCTATGAGGAAGTGCTAGAATATGTAGTTTGTGAAAAGGAATTGATTCGCATAGGTTAGAAGTTGGCTAAATATTTCCTTCAATGTTAAATTAATTTTTTTATTATTTGGGGGTGGTTTCTACCCCCAAGGGAGGGTCGTAAGTCTATGAGGAAGTGCTAGAATATGTAGTTTGTGAAAAGGAATTGATTCGCATAGGTTAGAAGTTGGCTAAATATTTCCTTCAATGTTAAATTAATTTTTTTAGTATTTTGGGGGTTGTTTCCACCCAAAAGGGAGGGTCGTAAGTCTATGAGGAAGTGCTAGAATATGTAGTTTGTGAAAAGGAATTGATTCGCATAGGTTAGAAGTTGGCTAAATATTTCCTTTAATGTTAAATTAATTTTTTTATTATTTTGGGGTGGTTTCTACCCCCAAGGGAGGGTCGTAAGTCTATGAGGAAGTGCTAGAATATGTAGTTTGTGAAAAGGAATTGATTCGCATACGTTAGAAGTTGGCTAAATATTTCCTTCAATGTTAAATTAATTTTTTCATTATTTGGGGGTGGTTTCTAACCCCAAGGGAGGGTTGTAAGTCTATGAGGAAGTGGTAGAATATGTAGTTTGTGATGAGAAATCGTTTCGCAAAGGTTAGAAGTTGGCTAAATATTTCCTTCAATGTTAAATTGATTTTTTTATTATTTGGGGGTTGTTTCCATCCCCAAGGGAGGGTCGTAAGTCTATGAGGAAGTGGTAGAATATGTAGTTTGTGAAGAGGAATTGATTCGCACAGGTTAGAAGTTGGCTAAATATTTCCTTCAATGTTAAATTAATTTTTTTAGTATTTGGGGGTGGTTTCTACCCCCAAGGGAGGGTCGTAAGTCTATGAGGAAGTGCTAGAATATGTAGTTTGTGAAAAGGAATTGATTCGCATAGGTTAGAAGTTGGCTAAATATTACCTTCCATGCTAAATTAATTTTTTTAGTATTTGGCTGTTGGTTTCCACCACCAAGGGAGGGTCGTAAGTTTATGGGAAAGTGGTAGAATATGTAGCTTGCGATGAGGAATTGTTTCGTATAGGTTAGCAGTTGGCTAAATATTTCCTTCAATGTTAAATTGATCTTTTTATTATTTGGGGGGTGGTTACCACCCCCAAGGGAGGGTCGTAAGTCAATGAGAAAGTGGTAGAATATGTAGTTTGTAAAGGGGAATTGTTTCGCATAGGTTAGAAGTTGGCTAAATATTTCCTTCAATGTTAAATTAATCTTTTTAGTATTTGGGGGGTTGTTTTCACCCCCAAGGGAGGGTCGTAAGTCTATAAGGAAGTGGTAGAATATGTAGTTTGTGAAGAGGAATTGATTCGCACAGGTTAGAAGTTGGCTAAATATTTCCTACAATGTTAAATTAATTTTTTTATTATTTGGGGTTGGTTTCTACCCCCAAGAGAGGGTCGTAAGTCTATGAGGAAGTGCTAGAATATGTAGTTTGTGAAAAGGAATTGATTCGCATAGGTTAGAAGTTGGCTAAATATTTCCTTCAATGTTAAATTACTTTTTTTAGTATTTGGGGGTGGTTTCTACCCCCAAGGGAGGGTCGTAAGTCTATGAGGAAGTGCTAGAATATGTAGTTTGTGAAAAGAAATTGATTCGCATAGGTTAGAAGTTGGCTAAATATTTCCTTCAATGTTAAATTAATTTTTTTAGTATTTGGGGGGTTGCTTCCACCCCCAAGGGAGGGTCGTAAGTCTATGAGGAAGTGGTAGAATATGTAGTTTGTGAAGAGTAATTGTTTCGCACAGGTTAGAAGTTGGCTAAAATTTCCTTCAATGTTAAATTAATTTTTTTAGTATTTGGGGGGTGGTTTCCACCCCCAAGGGAGGGTCGTAAGTCAATGAGAAAGTGGTAGAATATGTAGTTTGTGAAGGGGAATTGTTTCGCATAGGTTAGTAGTTGGCTAAATATTTCCTTCAATGTTAAATTAATCTTTTTAATATTTGGGGGTGGTTTCTACCCCCAAGGGAGGGTCGTAAGTCTATGAGGAAGTGGTAGAATATGTAGTTTGAGAAGAGGAATTGTTTCGCATAGGTTAGAAGTTGGCTAAATATTTCCTTCAATGTTAAATTGATTTTTTTATTATTTGGGGGTGGTTACCACCCCCAAGGGAGGGTCGTAAGTCTATGAGGAAGTGGTAGAATATGTAGTTTGTGAATAGGAATGGTTTCGCACAGGATAGAAGTTGGCTAAATATTTCCTTCAATGTTAAATTAATTTTCTTAGTATTTGGAGGGTGATTTCCACCCCCAAGGGAGGGTCGGAAAGTCAATGAGAAAGTGGTAGAATATGTAGTTCGTGAAAAAGAATTGATTCGCATAGGTTAGAAGTTGGCTAAATATTTCCTTCAATGTTAAATAAATTTTTTTATTATTTGGGGGTGGTTTCTACCCCCAAGGGAGGGTCGTAAGTCTATGAGGAAGTGGTAGAATATGTAGTTTGTGAAGAGGAATTGTTTCGCATAGGTTAGAAGTTGGCTACACATTTCCTTTAATCTTAAATTAAATTTTTTAGTATTTGGGAGGTTATTTCCACCCCCAAGGGAGGGTTGTAAGTCAATGAGAAAGCGGTAGAATATGTAGTTTGTGAAAAGAAATAGATTCGCATAGGTTAGAAGTTGGCTCAATATTTCCTTCAAAGTGAAATTATTTTTTTTATTATTTGGGGGTGGTTTCTACCCCCAAGGGAGGGTCGTAAGTCTATGAGGAAGTACTAGAATATGTAGTTTGTGAAAAGGAATTAATTCGCGTTGGGTAGAAGTTGGCTAAATATTTCGTTCAATGTTAAATTGATTTTTTTATTATCTGGGGGTGGTTTCCACCCCCAAGGGAGGGTCGTAAGTCTATGAAGAAGTGGTAGAATATGTAGTTTGTGAAGGGGAATTGTTTCGCACAGGTTAGAAGTTGGCTAAATATTTCCTTCAATGCTAAATTAATCTTTTTATTATTTGGGGGTGGTTTCTACCCCCAAGGGAGGGTCATAAGTCTATGAGGGAGTGGTAGAATACGTAGTTTGTGAAGAGGAAATGTTTCGCATAGGCTAGAAGTTGGCTAAATATTTCCTTCAATGTTAAATTAATTTTTTTAGTATTTGGGGGTGGTTTCTACCCCCAAGGGAGGATCGTAAGTCTATGAGGAAGCGCTAGATTATGTAGTTTGTGAAAAGGAATTGATTCGCATCGGTTAGAAGTTGGCTAAATATTTCCTTCAATGTTAAATTAATTTTTTTAGTATTTGGGGTTGGTTTCCACCCCCAAGGGAGGGTCGTAAGTCTATGAGGAAGTGGTAGAATATGTACTTTGTGATGAGAAATCGTTTCGCAAAGGTTAGAAGTTGGCTAAATATTTCCTTCAATGTTAAATTAATCTTTTTAGTATTTGAGGGTTTGTTTCCATCCCCAAAGGAGGGTCGTAAGTCTATGAGGAAGTGGTAGAAGATGTAGTTTGTGAAGAGGAATTGATTCGCACAGGTTAGAAGTTGGCTAAATATTTCCTTCAATGTTAAATTAAATTTTTTAGTATTTGGGGGTGGTTTCTACCCCCAAGGGAGGGTCGTAAGTCTATGAGGAAGTGCTAGAATATGTAGTTTGTGAAAAGGAATTGATTCGCACAGGTTAGAAGTTGGCAAAATATTTCCTTCAATGTTAAATTAATTTTTTTAGTATTTGGGGGTGGTTTCTACCCCCAAGGGAGGGTCGTAAGTCTATGAGGAAGTGGTAGAATACGTAGTTTGTGAAGAGGAATTGTTTCGCATAGGCTAGAAGTTGGCTAAATATTTCCTTCAATGTTAAATTAACTTTTTTAGTATTTGGGGGGTTGTTTCCATCCCCACGGGAGGGTCGTAAGTATATGAGGAAGTGCTAGAATATGTAGTTTGTGAAAAGGAATTGATTCGCATAGGTTAGAAGTTGGCTAAATATTTCCTTCAATGTTTAATTAATTTTTTAGTATTTGGGGGTGGTTTCCACCCCCAAGGGAGGGTCGTAAGTCTATGAGGAAGTGGTAGAATATGTAGTTTGTGAAGAGGAATGTTTTCGCACAGGTTAGAAGTTGGCTAAATATTTCCTTCAATGTTAAATTAATCTTTTTAGTATTTAGGGGGTTGTTTCCATCCCCAAGGGAGGATCGTAAGTCTATGAGGAAGTGGTAGAATATGTAGTTTGTGAAGAGGAATTGATTCGCACAGGTTAGAAGTTGGCTAAATATTTCCTTCAATGTTAAATTAATTTTTTTAGTATTTGGGGTTGGTTTCTACCCCCAAGGGAGGGTCGTAAGTCTATGAGGAAGTGCTAGAATATGTAGTTTGTGAAAAAAAATTGATTCGCATAGGTTAGAAGTTGGCTAAATATTTCCTTCAATGTTAAATTAATTTTTTTATTATTTGGGGGTGGTTTCTACCCCCAAGGGAGGGTCGTAAGTCTATGAGGAAGTGCTAGATTATGTAGTTTGTGAAAAGGAATTGATTCGCATCGGTTAGAAGTTGGCTAAATATTTCCTTCAATGTTAAATTAATTTTTTTAGTATTTGGGGGTGGTTTCCACCGCCAAGGGAGGGTCGTAAGTCTATGAGGAAGTGGTAGAATACGTAGTTTGTGAAGAGGAATTGTTTCGCATAGGCTAGAAGTTGGCTAAATATTTCCTTCAATGTTAAATTAACTTTTTTAGTATTTGGGGGGTTGTTTCCATCCCCACGGGAGGGTCGTAAGTATATGAGGAAGTGCTAGAATATGTAGTTTGTGAAAAGGAATTGATTCGCATAGGTTAGAAGTTGGCTAAATATTTCCTTCAATGTTTAATTAATTTTTTAGTATTTGGGGGTGGTTTCCACCCCCAAGGGAGGGTCGTAAGTCTATGAGGAAGTGGTAGAATATGTAGTTTGTGAAGAGGAATGTTTTCGCACAGGTTAGAAGTTGGCTAAATATTTCCTTCAATGTTAAATTAATCTTTTTAGTATTTAGGGGGTTGTTTCCATCCCCAAGGGAGGATCGTAAGTCTATGAGGAAGTGGTAGAATATGTAGTTTGTGAAGAGGAATTGATTCGCACAGGTTAGAAGTTGGCTAAATATTTCCTTCAATGTTAAATTAATTTTTTTAGTATTTGGGGTTGGTTTCTACCCCCAAGGGAGGGTCGTAAGTCTATGAGGAAGTGCTAGAATATGTAGTTTGTGAAAAAAAATTGATTCGCATAGGTTAGAAGTTGGCTAAATATTTCCTTCAATGTTAAATTAATTTTTTTATTATTTGGGGGTGGTTTCTACCCCCAAGGGAGGGTCGTAAGTCTATGAGGAAGTGCTAGATTATGTAGTTTGTGAAAAGGAATTGATTCGCATCGGTTAGAAGTTGGCTAAATATTTCCTTCAATGTTAAATTAATTTTTTTAGTATTTGGGGGTGGTTTCCACCGCCAAGGGAGGGTCGTAAGTCTATGAGGAAGTGGTAGAATATGTACTTTGTGATGAGAAATCGTTTCGCAAAGGTTAGAAGTTGGCTAAATATTTCCTTCAATGTTAAATTGATTTTTTTATTATTTGGGGGTGGATTCCACCCCCCAAGGGAGGGTCGTAAGTCTATGAGGAAGTGGAGTGGTAGAATATGTAGTTTGTGAAGAGGAATGGTTTCGCACAGGTTAGAAGTTGGCTAAATATTTCCTTCAATGTTAAATTAATTTTTTTAGTATTTGGGGGGTGGTTTCCACCCCCAAGGGAGGGTCGTAAGTCAATGAGAAAGTGTTAGAATATGTAGTTTGTAAAGGGGAATTGTTTCGCATAGGTTAGAAGTTGGCTAAATATTTCCTTCAATGTTAAATTAATCTTTTTAGTATTTGAGGGTTTGTTTCCATCCCCAATGGAGGGTCGTAAGTCTATGAGGAAGTGGTAGAAGATGTAGTTTGTGAAGAGGAATTGATTCGCACAGGTTAGAAGTTCGCTAAATATTTCCTTCAATGTTAAATTAATTTTTTTAGTATTTGGGGGTGGTTTCTACCCCCAAGGGAGGGTCGTAAGTCTATGAGGAAGTGCTAGAATATGTAGTTTGTGAAAAGGAATTGATTCGCACAGGTTAGAAGTTGGCTAAATATTTCCTTCAATGTTAAATTACTTTTTTTAGTATTTGGGGGTGGTTTCTACCCCCAAGGGAGGGTCGTAAGTCTATGAGGAAGTGCTAGAATATGTAGTTTGTGAAGAGGAATTGATTCGCATAGGTTAGAAGTTGGCTAAATATTTCCTTCAATGTTAAATTAATTTTTTTAGTATTTGGGGGGTTGCTTCCACCCCCAAGGGAGGGTCGTAAGTCTATGAGGAAGTGGTAGAATATGTAGTTTGTGAAGAGTAATTGTTTCGCACAGGTTAGAAGTTGGCTAAAATTTCCTTCAATGTTAAATTAATTTTTTTAGTATTTGGGGGGTGGTTTCCACCCCCAAGGGAGGGTCGTAAGTCAATGAGAAAGTGGTAGAATATGTAGTTTGTGAAGGGGAATTGTTTCGCATAGGTTAGTAGTTGGCTAAATATTTCCTTCAATGTTAAATTAATCTTTTTAATATTTGGGGGTGGTTTCTACCCCCAAGGGAGGGTCGTAAGTCTATGAGGAAGTGGTAGAATATGTAGTTTGAGAAGAGGAATTGTTTCGCATAGGTTAGAAGTTGGCTAAATATTTCCTTCAATGTTAAATTGATTTTTTTATTATTTGGGGGTGGTTACCACCCCCAAGGGAGGGTCGTAAGTCTATGAGGAAGTGGTAGAATATGTAGTTTGTGAATAGGAATGGTTTCGCACAGGATAGAAGTTGGCTAAATATTTCCTTCAATGTTAAATTAATTTTCTTAGTATTTGGAGGGTGATTTCCACCCCCAAGGGAGGGTCGGAAAGTCAATGAGAAAGTGGTAGAATATGTAGTTCGTGAAAAAGAATTGATTCGCATAGGTTAGAAGTTGGCTAAATATTTCCTTCAATGTTAAATTAATTTTTTTATTATTTGGGGGTGGTTTCTACCCCCAAGGGAGGGTCGTAAGTCTATGAGGAAGTGGTAGAATATGTAGTTTGTGAAGAGGAATTGTTTCGCATAGGTTAGAAGTTGGCTACACATTTCCTTTAATCTTAAATTAAATTTTTTAGTATTTGGGAGGTTATTTCCACCCCCAAGGGAGGGTTGTAAGTCAATGAGAAAGCGGTAGAATATGTAGTTTGTGAAAAGAAATCGATTCGCATAGGTTAGAAGTTGGCTCAATATTTCCTTCAAAGTGAAATTATTTTTTTTATTATTTGGGGGTGGTTTCTACCCCCAAGGGAGGGTCGTAAGTCTATGAGGAAGTACTAGAATATGTAGTTTGTGAAAAGGAATTAATTCGCGTTGGGTAGAAGTTGGCTAAATATTTCGTTCAATGTTAAATTGATTTTTTTATTATCTGGGGGTGGTTTCCACCCCCAAGGGAGGGTCGTAAGTCTATGAGGAAGTGGTAGAATATGTAGTTTGTGAAGGGGAATTGTTTCGCACAGGTTAGAAGTTGGCTAAATATTTCCTTCAATGCTAAATTAATCTTTTTATTATTTGGGGGTGGTTTCTACCCCCAAGGGAGGGTCATAAGTCTATGAGGGAGTGGTAGAATACGTAGTTTGTGAAGAGGAAATGTTTCGCATAGGCTAGAAGTTGGCTAAATATTTCCTTCAATGTTAAATTAATTTTTTTAGTATTTGGGGGTGGTTTCTACCCCCAAGGAAGGGTCGTAAGTCTATGAGGATGTGCTAGAATATGTAGTTTGTGAAAAAAAATTTATTCGCATAGGTTAGAAGTTGGCTAAATATTTCCTTCAATGTTAAATTAATTTTTTTTTTATTTGGGGGTGGTTTCTACCCCCAAGGGAGGATCGTAAGTCTATGAGGAAGCGCTAGATTATGTAGTTTGTGAAAAGGAATTGATTCGCATCGGTTAGAAGTTGGCTAAATATTTCCTTCAATGTTAAATTAATTTTTTTAGTATTTGGGGTTGGTTTCCACCCCCAAGGGAGGGTCGTAAGTCTATGAGGAAGTGGTAGAATATGTACTTTGTGATGAGAAATCGTTTCGCAAAGGTTAGAAGTTGGCTAAATATTTCCTTCAATGTTAAATTAATCTTTTTAGTATTTGAGGGTTTGTTTCCATCCCCAAAGGAGGGTCGTAAGTCTATGAGGAAGTGGTAGAAGATGTAGTTTGTGAAGAGGAATTGATTCGCACAGGTTAGAAGTTGGCTAAATATTTCCTTCAATGTTAAATTAATTTTTTTAGTATTTGGGGGTGGTTTCTACCCCCAAGGGAGGGTCGTAAGTCTATGAGGAAGTGCTAGAATATGTAGTTTGTGAAAAGGAATTGATTCGCACAGGTTAGAAGTTGGCTAAATATTTCCTTCAATGTTAAATTAATTTTTTTAGTATTTGGGGGTGGTTTCTACCCCCAAGGGAGGGTCGTAAGTCTATGAGGAAGTGGTAGAATACGTAGTTTGTGAAGAGGAATTGTTTCGCATAGGCTAGAAGTTGGCTAAATATTTCCTTCAATGTTAAATTAACTTTTTTAGTATTTGGGGGGTTGTTTCCATCCCCACGGGAGGGTCGTAAGTATATGAGGAAGTGCTAGAATATGTAGTTTGTGAAAAGGAATTGATTCGCATAGGTTAGAAGTTGGCTAAATATTTCCTTCAATGTTTAATTAATTTTTTAGTATTTGGGGGTGGTTTCCACCCCCAAGGGAGGGTCGTAAGTCTATGAGGAAGTGGTAGAATATGTAGTTTGTGAAGAGGAATGTTTTCGCACAGGTTAGAAGTTGGCTAAATATTTCCTTCAATGTTAAATTAATCTTTTTAGTATTTAGGGGGTTGTTTCCATCCCCAAGGGAGGATCGTAAGTCTATGAGGAAGTGGTAGAATATGTAGTTTGTGAAGAGGAATTGATTCGCACAGGTTAGAAGTTGGCTAAATATTTCCTTCAATGTTAAATTAATTTTTTTAGTATTTGGGGTTGGTTTCTACATCCCAAGGGAGGGTCGTAAGTCTATGAGGAAGTGCTAGAATATGTAGTTTGTGAAAAAAAATTGATTCGCATAGGTTAGAAGTTGGCTAAATATTTCCTTCAATGTTAAATTAATTTTTTTATTATTTGGGGGTGGTTTCTACCCCCAAGGGAGGGTCGTAAGTCTATGAGGAAGTGCTAGATTATGTAGTTTGTGAAAAGGAATTGATTCGCATCGGTTAGAAGTTGGCTAAATATTTCCTTCAATGTTAAATTAATTTTTTTAGTATTTGGGGGTGGTTTCCACCGCCAAGGGAGGGTCGTAAGTCTATGAGGAAGTGGTAGAATACGTAGTTTGTGAAGAGGAATTGTTTCGCATAGGCTAGAAGTTGGCTAAATATTTCCTTCAATGTTAAATTAACTTTTTTAGTATTTGGGGGGTTGTTTCCATCCCCACGGGAGGGTCGTAAGTATATGAGGAAGTGCTAGAATATGTAGTTTGTGAAAAGGAATTGATTCGCATAGGTTAGAAGTTGGCTAAATATTTCCTTCAATGTTTAATTAATTTTTTAGTATTTGGGGGTGGTTTCCACCCCCAAGGGAGGGTCGTAAGTCTATGAGGAAGTGGTAGAATATGTAGTTTGTGAAGAGGAATTGTTTCGCACAGGTTAGAAGTTGGCTAAATATTTCCTTCAATGTTAAATTAATCTTTTTAGTATTTAGGGGGTTGTTTCCATCCCCAAGGGAGGATCGTAAGTCTATGAGGAAGTGGTAGAATATGTAGTTTGTGAAGAGGAATTGATTCGCACAGGTTAGAAGTTGGCTAAATATTTCCTTCAATGTTAAATTAATTTTTTTAGTATTTGGGGTTGGTTTCTACCCCCAAGGGAGGGTCGTAAGTCTATGAGGAAGTGCTAGAATATGTAGTTTGTGAAAAAAAATTGATTCGCATAGGTTAGAAGTTGGCTAAATATTTCCTTCAATGTTAAATTAATTTTTTTATTATTTGGGGGTGGTTTCTACCCCCAAGGGAGGGTCGTAAGTCTATGAGGAAGTGCTAGATTATGTAGTTTGTGAAAAGGAATTGATTCGCATCGGTTAGAAGTTGGCTAAATATTTCCTTCAATGTTAAATTAATTTTTTTAGTATTTGGGGGTGGTTTCCACCGCCAAGGGAGGGTCGTAAGTCTATGAGGAAGTGGTAGAATATGTACTTTGTGATGAGAAATCGTTTCGCAAAGGTTAGAAGTTGGCTAGATATTTCCTTCAATGTTAAATTGATTTTTTTATTATTTGGGGGTGGATTCCACCCCCCAAGGGAGGGTCGTAAGTCTATGAGGAAGTGGAGTGGTAGAATATGTAGTTTGTGAAGAGGAATGGTTTCGCACAGGTTAGAAGTTGGCTAAATATTTCCTTCAATGTTAAATTAATTTTTTTAGTATTTGGGGGGTGGTTTCCACCCCCAAGGGAGGGTCGTAAGTCAATGAGAAAGTGGTAGAATATGTAGTTTGTAAAGGGGAATTGTTTCGCATAGGTTAGAAGTTGGCTAAATATTTCCTTCAATGTTAAATTAATCTTTTTAGTATTTGAGGGTTTGTTTCCATCCCCAAAGGAGGGTCGTAAGTCTATGAGGAAGTGGTAGAAGATGTAGTTTGTGAAGAGGAATTGATTCGCACAGGTTAGAAGTTCGCTAAATATTTCCTTCAATGTTAAATTAATTTTTTTAGTATTTGGGGGTGGTTTCTACCCCCAAGGGAGGGTCGTAAGTCTATGAGGAAGAGCTAGAATATGTAGTTTGTGAAAAGGAATTGATTCGCACAGGTTAGAAGTTGGCTAAATATTTCCTTCAATGTTAAATTACTTTTTTTAGTATTTGGGGGTGGTTTCTACCCCCAAGGGAGGGTCGTAAGTCTATGAGGAAGTGCTAGAATATGTAGTTTGTGAAAAGAAATTGATTCGCATAGGTTAGAAGTTGGCTAAATATTTCCTTCAATGTTAAATTAATTTTTTTAGTATTTGGGGGGTTGCTTCCACCCCCAAGGGAGGGTCGTAAGTCTATGAGGAAGTGGTAGAATATGTAGTTTGTGAAGAGTAATTGTTTCGCACAGGTTAGAAATTGGCTAAAATTTCCTTCAATGTTAAATTAATTTTTTTAGTATTTGGGGGGTGGTTTCCACCCCCAAGGGAGGGTCGTAAGTCAATGAGAAAGTGGTAGAATATGTAGTTTGTGAAGGGGAATTGTTTCGCATAGGTTAGTAGTTGGCTAAATATTTCCTTCAATGTTAAATTAATCTTTTTAATATTTGGGGGTGGTTTCTACCCCCAAGGGAGAGTCGTAAGTCTATGAGGAAGTGGTAGAATATGTAGTTTGAGAAGAGGAATTGTTTCGCATAGGTTAGAAGTTGGCTAAATATTTCCTTCAATGTTAAATTGATTTTTTTATTATTTGGGGGTGGTTACCACCCCCAAGGGAGGGTCGTAAGTCTATGAGGAAGTGGTAGAATATGTAGTTTGTGAATAGGAATGGTTTCGCACAGGATAGAAGTTGGCTAAATATTTCCTTCAATGTTAAATTAATTTTCTTAGTATTTGGAGGGTGATTTCCACCCCCAAGGGAGGGTCGGAAAGTCAATGAGAAAGTGGTAGAATATGTAGTTCGTGAAAAAGAATTGATTCGCATAGGTTAGAAGTTGGCTAAATATTTCCTTCAATGTTAAATTAATTTTTTTATTATTTGGGGGTGGTTTCTACCCCCAAGGGAGGGTCGTAAGTCTATGAGGAAGTGGTAGAATATGTAGTTTGTGAAGAGGAATTGTTTCGCATAGGTTAGAAGTTGGCTACACATTTCCTTTAATCTTAAATTAAATTTTTTAGTATTTGGGAGGTTATTTCCACCCCCAAGGGAGGGTTGTAAGTCAATGAGAAAGCGGTAGAATATGTAGTTTGTGAAAAGAAATCGATTCGCATAGGTTAGAAGTTGGCTCAATATTTCCTTCAAAGTGAAATTATTTTTTTTATTATTTGGGGGTGGTTTCTACCCCCAAGGGAGGGTCGTAAGTCTATGAGGAAGTACTAGAATATGTAGTTTGTGAAAAGGAATTAATTCGCGTTGGGTAGAAGTTGGCTAAATATTTCGTTCAATGTTAAATTGATTTTTTTATTATCTGGGGGTGGTTTCCACCCCCAAGGGAGGGTCGTAAGTCTATGAGGAAGTGGTAGAATATGTAGTTTGTGAAGGGGAATTGTTTCGCACAGGTTAGAAGTTGGCTAAATATTTCCTTCAATGCTAAATTAATCTTTTTATTATTTGGGGGTGGTTTCTACCCCCAAGGGAGGGTCATAAGTCTATGAGGGAGTGGTAGAATACGTAGTTTGTGAAGAGGAAATGTTTCGCATAGGCTAGAAGTTGGCTAAATATTTCCTTCAATGTTAAATTAATTTTTTTAGTATATGGGGGTGGTTTCTACCCCCAAGGAAGGGTCGTAAGTCTATGAGGATGTGCTAGAATATGTAGTTTGTGAAAAAAAATTTATTCGCATAGGTTAGAAGTTGGCTAAATATTTCCTTCAATGTTAAATTAATTTTTTTTTTATTTGGGGGTGGTTTCTACCCCCAAGGGAGGATCGTAAGTCTATGAGGAAGCGCTAGATTATGTAGTTTGTGAAAAGGAATTGATTCGCATCGGTTAGAAGTTGGCTAAATATTTCCTTCAATGTTAAATTAATTTTTTTAGTATTTGGGGTTGGTTTCCACCCCCAAGGGAGGGTCGTAAGTCTATGAGGAAGTGGTAGAATATGTACTTTGTGATGAGAAATCGTTTCGCAAAGGTTAGAAGTTGGCTAAATATTTCCTTCAATGTTAAATTAATCTTTTTAGTATTTGAGGGTTTGTTTCCATCCCCAAAGGAGGGTCGTAAGTCTATGAGGAAGTGGTAGAAGATGTAGTTTGTGAAGAGGAATTGATTCGCACAGGTTAGAAGTTGGCTAAATATTTCCTTCAATGTTAAATTAAATTTTTTAGTATTTGGGGGTGGTTTCTACCCCCAAGGGAGGGTCGTAAGTCTATGAGGAAGTGCTAGAATATGTAGTTTGTGAAAAGGAATTGATTCGCACAGGTTAGAAGTTGGCAAAATATTTCCTTCAATGTTAAATTAATTTTTTTAGTATTTGGGGGTGGTTTCTACCCCCAAGGGAGGGTCGTAAGTCTATGAGGAAGTGGTAGAATATGTAGTTTGTGAAGAGGAATTGTTTCGCATAGGATAGAAGTTGGCTAAATATTTCCTTCAATGTTAAATTAACTTTTTTAGTATTTGGGGGGTTGTTTCCATCCCCACGGGAGGGTCGTAAGTATATGAGGAAGTGCTAGAATATGTAGTTTGTGAAAAGGAATTGATTCGCATTGGTTAGAAGTTGGCTAAATATTTCCTTCAATGTTTAATTAATTTTTTAGTATTTGGGGGTGGTTTCCACCCCCAAGGGAGGGTCGTAAGTCTATGAGGAAGTGGTAGAATATGTAGTTTGTGAAGAGGAATGTTTTCGCACAGGTTAGAAGTTGGCTAAATATTTCCTTCAATGTTAAATTAATCTTTTTAGTATTTAGGGGGTTGTTTCCATCCCCAAGGGAGGATCGTAAGTCTATGAGGAAGTGGTAGAATATGTAGTTTGTGAAGAGGAATTGATTCGCACAGGTTAGAAGTTGGCTAAATATTTCCTTCAATGTTAAATTAATTTTTTTAGTATTTGGGGTTGGTTTCTACCCCCAAGGGAGGGTCGTAAGTCTATGAGGAAGTGCTAGAATATGTAGTTTGTGAAAAAAAATTGATTCGCATAGGTTAGAAGTTGGCTAAATATTTCCTTCAATGTTAAATTAATTTTTTTATTATTTGGGGGTGGTTTCTACCCCCAAGGGAGGGTCGTAAGTCTATGAGGAAGTGCTAGATTATGTAGTTTGTGAAAAGGAATTGATTCGCATCGGTTAGAAGTTGGCTAAATATTTCCTTCAATGTTAAATTAATTTTTTTAGTATTTGGGGGTGGTTTCCACCGCCAAGGGAGGGTCGTAAGTCTATGAGGAAGTGGTAGAATACGTAGTTTGTGAAGAGGAATTGTTTCGCGTAGGCTAGAAGTTGGCTAAATATTTCCTTCAATGTTAAATTAACTTTTTTAGTATTTGGGGGGTTGTTTCCATCCCCACGGGAGGGTCGTAAGTATATGAGGAAGTGCTAGAATATGTAGTTTGTGAAAAGGAATTGATTCGCATAGGTTAGAAGTTGGCTAAATATTTCCTTCAATGTTTAATTAATTTTTTAGTATTTGGGGGTGGTTTCCACCCCCAAGGGAGGGTCGTAAGTCTATGAGGAAGTGGTAGAATATGTAGTTTGTGAAGAGGAATGTTTTCGCACAGGTTAGAAGTTGGCTAAATATTTCCTTCAATGTTAAATTAATCTTTTTAGTATTTAGGGGGTTGTTTCCATCCCCAAGGGAGGATCGTAAGTCTATGAGGAAGTGGTAGAATATGTAGTTTGTGAAGAGGAATTGATTCGCACAGGTTAGAAGTTGGCTAAATATTTCCTTCAATGTTAAATTAATTTTTTTAGTATTTGGGGTTGGTTTCTACCCCCAAGGGAGGGTCGTAAGTCTATGAGGAAGTGCTAGAATATGTAGTTTGTGAAAAAAAATTGATTCGCATAGGTTAGAAGTTGGCTAAATATTTCCTTCAATGTTAAATTAATTTTTTTATTATTTGGGGGTGGTTTCTACCCCCAAGGGAGGGTCGTAAGTCTATGAGGAAGTGCTAGATTATGTAGTTTGTGAAAAGGAATTGATTCGCATCGGTTAGAAGTTGGCTAAATATTTCCTTCAATGTTAAATTAATTTTTTTAGTATTTGGGGGTGGTTTCCACCGCCAAGGGAGGGTCGTAAGTCTATGAGGAAGTGGTAGAATATGTACTTTGTGATGAGAAATCGTTTCGCAAAGGTTAGAAGTTGGCTAAATATTTCCTTCAATGTTAAATTGATTTTTTTATTATTTGGGGGTGGATTCCACCCCCCAAGGGAGGGTCGTAAGTCTATGAGGAAGTGGAGTGGTAGAATATGTAGTTTGTGAAGAGGAATGGTTTCGCACAGGTTAGAAGTTGGCTAAATATTTCCTTCAATGTTAAATTAATTTTTTTAGTATTTGGGGGGTGGTTTCCAGCCCCAAGGGAGGGTCGTAAGTCAATGAGAAAGTGGTAGAATATGTAGTTTGTAAAGGGGAATTGTTTCGCATAGGTTAGAAGTTGGCTAAATATTTCCTTCAATGTTAAATTAATCTTTTTAGTATTTGAGGGTTTGTTTCCATCCCCAATGGAGGGTCGTAAGTCTATGAGGAAGTGGTAGAAGATGTAGTTTGTGAAGAGGAATTGATTCGCACAGGTTAGAAGTTCGCTAAATATTTCCTTCAATGTTAAATTAATTTTTTTAGTATTTGGGGGTGGTTTCTACCCCCAAGGGAGGGTCGTAAGTCTATGAGGAAGTGCTAGAATATGTAGTTTGTGAAAAGGAATTGATTCGCACAGGTTAGAAGTTGGCTAAATATTTCCTTCAATGTTAAATTAATTTTTTTAGTATTTGGGGGTGGTTTCTACCCCCAAGGGAGGGTCGTAAGTCTATGAGGAAGTGCTAGAATATGTAGTTTGTGAAAAGGAATTGATTCGCACAGGTTAGAAGTTGGCTAAATATTTCCTTCAATGTTAAATTAATTTTTTTAGTATTTGGGGGTGGTTTCTACCCCCAAGGGAGGGTCGTAAGTCTATGAGGAAGTGGTAGAATATGTAGTTTGTGAAGAGGAATTGTTTCGCATAGGCTAGAAGTTGGCTAAATATTTCCTTCAATGTTAAATTAATTTTTTTAGTATTTGGGGGGTTGTTTCCATCCCCACGGGAGGGTCGTAAGTATATGAGGAAGTGCTAGAATATGTGGTTTGTGAAAAGGAATTGATTCGCATAGGTTAGAAGTTGGCTAAATATTTCCTTCAATGTTTAATTAATCTTTTAGTATTTGGGGGTGGTTTCCACCCCCAAGGGAGGGTCGTAAGTCTATGAGGAAGTGGTAGAATATGTAGTTTGTGAAGAGTAATTGTTTCGCACAGGTTAGAAGTTGGCTAAAATTTCCTTCAATGTTAAATTAATTTTTTTAGTATTTGGGGGGTGGTTTCCACCCCCAAGGGAGGGTCGTAAGTCAATGAGAAAGTGGTAGAATATGTAGTTTGTGAAGGGGAATTGTTTCGCATAGGTTAGTAGTTGGCTAAATATTTCCTTCAATGTTAAATTAATCTTTTTAATATTTGGGGGTGGTTTCTACCCCCAAGGGAGGGTCGTAAGTCTATGAGGAAGTGGTAGAATATGTAGTTTGAGAAGAGGAATTGTTTCGCATAGGTTAGAAGTTGGCTAAATATTTCCTTCAATGTTAAATTGATTTTTTTATTATTTGGGGGTGGTTACCACCCCCAAGGGAGGGTCGTAAGTCTATGAGGAAGTGGTAGAATATGTAGTTTGTGAATAGGAATGGTTTCGCACAGGATAGAAGTTGGCTAAATATTTCCTTCAATGTTAAATTAATTTTCTTAGTATTTGGAGGGTGATTTCCACCCCCAAGGGAGGGTCGGAAAGTCAATGAGAAAGTGGTAGAATATGTAGTTCGTGAAAAAGAATTGATTCGCATAGGTTAGAAGTTGGCTAAATATTTCCTTCAATGTTAAATAAATTTTTTTATTATTTGGGGGTGGTTTCTACCCCCAAGGGAGGGTCGTAAGTCTATGAGGAAGTGGTAGAATATGTAGTTTGTGAAGAGGAATTGTTTCGCATAGGTTAGAAGTTGGCTACACATTTCCTTTAATCTTAAATTAAATTTTTTAGTATTTGGGAGGTTATTTCCACCCCCAAGGGAGGGTTGTAAGTCAATGAGAAAGCGGTAGAATATGTAGTTTGTGAAAAGAAATCGATTCGCATAGGTTAGAAGTTGGCTCAATATTTCCTTCAAAGTGAAATTATTTTTTTTATTATTTGGGGGTGGTTTCTACCCCCAAGGGAGGGTCGTAAGTCTATGAGGAAGTACTAGAATATGTAGTTTGTGAAAAGGAATTAATTCGCGTTGGGTAGAAGTTGGCTAAATATTTCGTTCAATGTTAAATTGATTTTTTTATTATCTGGGGGTGGTTTCCACCCCCAAGGGAGGGTCGTAAGTCTATGAGGAAGTGGTAGAATATGTAGTTTGTGAAGGGGAATTGTTTCGCACAGGTTAGAAGTTGGCTAAATATTTCCTTCAATGCTAAATTAATCTTTTTATTATTTGGGGGTGGTTTCTACCCCCAAGGGAGGGTCATAAGTCTATGAGGGAGTGGTAGAATACGTAGTTTGTGAAGAGGAAATGTTTCGCATAGGCTAGAAGTTGGCTAAATATTTCCTTCAATGTTAAATTAATTTTTTTAGTATTTGGGGGTGGTTTCTACCCCCAAGGAAGGGTCGTAAGTCTATGAGGATGTGCTAGAATATGTAGTTTGTGAAAAAAAATTTATTCGCATAGGTTAGAAGTTGGCTAAATATTTCCTTCAATGTTAAATTAATTTTTTTTTTATTTGGGGGTGGTTTCTACCCCCAAGGGAGGATCGTAAGTCTATGAGGAAGCGCTAGATTATGTAGTTTGTGAAAAGGAATTGATTCGCATCGGTTAGAAGTTGGCTAAATATTTCCTTCAATGTTAAATTACTTTTTTTAGTATTTGGGGGTGGTTTCCACCCCCAAGGGAGGGTCGTAAGTCTATGAGGAAGTGGTAGAATATGTACTTTGTGATGAGAAATCGTTTCGCAAAGGTTAGAAGTTGGCTAAATATTTCCTTCAATGTTAAATTAATCTTTTTAGTATTTGAGGGTTTGTTTCCATCCCCAAAGGAGGGTCGTAAGTCTATGAGGAAGTGGTAGAAGATGTAGTTTGTGAAGAGGAATTGATTCGCACAGGTTAGAAGTTGGCTAAATATTTCCTTCAATGTTAAATTAAATTTTTTAGTATTTGGGGGTGGTTTCTACCCCCAAGGGAGGGTCGTAAGTCTATGAGGAAGTGCTAGAATATGTAGTTTGTGAAAAGGAATTGATTCGCACAGGTTAGAAGTTGGCAAAATATTTCCTTCAATGTTAAATTAATTTTTTTAGTATTTGGGGGTGGTTTCTACCCCCAAGGGAGGGTCGTAAGTCTATGAGGAAGTGGTAGAATATGTAGTTTGTGAAGAGGAATTGTTTCGCATAGGCTAGAAGTTGGCTAAATATTTCCTTCAATGTTAAATTAACTTTTTTAGTATTTGGGGGGTTGTTTCCATCCCCACGGGAGGGTCGTAAGTATATGAGGAAGTGCTAGAATATGTAGTTTGTGAAAAGGAATTGATTCGCATAGGTTAGAAGTTGGCTAAATATTTCCTTCAATGTTTAATTAATTTTTTAGTATTTGGGGGTGGTTTCCACCCCCAAGGGAGGGTCGTAAGTCTATGAGGAAGTGGTAGAATATGTAGTTTGTGAAGAGGAATGTTTTCGCACAGGTTAGAAGTTGGCTAAATATTTCCTTCAATGTTAAATTAATATTTTTAGTATTTAGGGGGTTGTTTCCATCCCCAAGGGAGGATCGTAAGTCTATGAGGAAGTGGTAGAATATGTAGTTTGTGAAGAGGAATTGATTCGCACAGGTTAGAAGTTGGCTAAATATTTCCTTCAATGTTAAATTAATTTTTTTAGTATTTGGGGTTGGTTTCTACCCCCAAGGGAGGGTCGTAAGTCTATGAGGAAGTGCTAGAATATGTAGTTTGTGAAAAAAAATTGATTCGCATAGGTTAGAAGTTGGCTAAATATTTCCTTCAATGTTAAATTAATTTTTTTATTATTTGGGGGTGGTTTCTACCCCCAAGGGAGGGTCGTAAGTCTATGAGGAAGTGCTAGATTATGTAGTTTGTGAAAAGGAATTGATTCGCATCGGTTAGAAGTTGGCTAAATATTTCCTTCAATGTTAAATTAATTTTTTTAGTATTTGGGGGTGGTTTCCACCGCCAAGGGAGGGTCGTAAGTCTATGAGGAAGTGGTAGAATACGTAGTTTGTGAAGAGGAATTGTTTCGCATAGGCTAGAAGTTGGCTAAATATTTCCTTCAATGTTAAATTAACTTTTTTAGTATTTGGGGGGTTGTTTCCATCCCCACGGGAGGGTCGTAAGTATATGAGGAAGTGCTAGAATATGTAGTTTGTGAAAAGGAATTGATTCGCATAGGTTAGAAGTTGGCTAAATATTTCCTTCAATGTTTAATTAATTTTTTAGTATTTGGGGGTGGTTTCCACCCCCAAGGGAGGGTCGTAAGTCTATGAGGAAGTGGTAGAATATGTAGTTTGTGAAGAGGAATGGTTTCGCACAGGTTAGAAGTTGGCTAAATATTTCCTTCAATGTTAAATTAATCTTTTTAGTATTTAGGGGGTTGTTTCCATCCCCAAGGGAGGGTCGTAAGTCTATGAGGAAGTGGTAGAATATGTAGTTTGTGAAGAGGAATTGATTCGCACAGGTTAGAAGTTGGCTAAATATTTCCTTCAATGTTAAATTAATTTTTTTAGTATTTGGGGTTGGTTTCTACCCCCAAGGGAGGGTCGTAAGTCTATGAGGAAGTGCTAGAATATGTAGTTTGTGAAAAAAAATTGATTCGCATAGGTTAGAAGTTGGCTAAATATTTCCTTCAATGTTAAATTAATTTTTTTATTATTTGGGGGTGGTTTCTACCCCCAAGGGAGGGTCGTAAGTCTATGAGGAAGTGCTAGATTATGTAGTTTGTGAAAAGGAATTGATTCGCATCGGTTAGAAGTTGGCTAAATATTTCCTTCAATGTTAAATTAATTTTTTTAGTATTTGGGGGTGGTTTCTACCCCCAAGGGAGGGTCGTAAGTCTATGAGGAAGTGGTAGAATATGTACTTTGTGATGAGAAATCGTTTCGCAAAGGTTAGAAGTTGGCTAAATATTTCCTTCAATGTTAAATTGATTTTTTTATTATTTGGGGGTGGATTCCACCCCCCAAGGGAGGGTCGTAAGTCTATGAGGAAGTGGAGTGGTAGAATATGTAGTTTGTGAAGAGGAATGGTTTCGCACAGGTTAGAAGTTGGCTAAATATTTCCTTCAATGTTAAATTAATTTTTTTAGTATTTGGGGGGTGGTTTCCACCCCCAAGGGAGGGTCGTAAGTCAATGAGAAAGTGGTAGAATATGTAGTTTGTAAAGGGGAATTGTTTCGCATAGGTTAGAAGTTGGCTAAATATTTCCTTCAATGTTAAATTAATCTTTTTAGTATTTGAGGGTTTGTTTCCATCCCCAAAGGAGGGTCGTAAGTCTATGAGGAAGTGGTAGAAGATGTAGTTTGTGAAGAGGAATTGATTCGCACAGGTTAGAAGTTCGCTAAATATTTCCTTCAATGTTAAATTAATTTTTTTAGTATTTGGGGGTGGTTTCTACCCCCAAGGGAGGGTCGTAAGTCTATGAGGAAGTGCTAGAATATGTAGTTTGTGAAAAGGAATTGATTCGCACAGGTTAGAAGTTGGCTAAATATTTCCTTCAATGTTAAATTACTTTTTTTAGTATTTGGGGGTGGTTTCTACCCCCAAGGGAGGGTCGTAAGTCTATGAGGAAGTGCTAGAATATGTAGTTTGTGAAAAGAAATTGATTCGCATAGGTTAGAAGTTGGCTAAATATTTCCTTCAATGTTAAATTAATTTTTTTAGTATTTGGGGGGTTGCTTCCACCCCCAAGGGAGGGTCGTAAGTCTATGAGGAAGTGGTAGAATATGTAGTTTGTGAAGAGTAATTGTTTCGCACAGGTTAGAAGTTGGCTAAAATTTCCTTCAATGTTAAATTAATTTTTTTAGTATTTGGGGGGTGGTTTCCACCCCCAAGGGAGGGTCGTAAGTCAATGAGAAAGTGGTAGAATATGTAGTTTGTGAAGGGGAATTGTTTCGCATAGGTTAGTAGTTGGCTAAATATTTCCTTCAATGTTAAATTAATCTTTTTAATATTTGGGGGTGGTTTCTACCCCCAAGGGAGGGTCGTAAGTCTATGAGGAAGTGGTAGAATATGTAGTTTGAGAAGAGGAATTGTTTCGCATAGGTTAGAAGTTGGCTAAATATTTCCTTCAATGTTAAATTGATTTTTTTATTATTTGGGGGTGGTTACCACCCCCAAGGGAGGGTCGTAAGTCTATGAGGAAGTGGTAGAATATGTAGTTTGTGAATAGGAATGGTTTCGCACAGGATAGAAGTTGGCTAAATATTTCCTTCAATGTTAAATTAATTTTCTTAGTATTTGGAGGGTGATTTCCACCCCCAAGGGAGGGTCGGAAAGTCAATGAGAAAGTGGTAGAATATGTAGTTCGTGAAAAAGAATTGATTCGCATAGGTTAGAAGTTGGCTAAATATTTCCTTCAATGTTAAATAAATTTTTTTATTATTTGGGGGTGGTTTCTACCCCCAAGGGAGGGTCGTAAGTCTATGAGGAAGTGGTAGAATATGTAGTTTGTGAAGAGGAATTGTTTCGCATAGGTTAGAAGTTGGCTACACATTTCCTTTAATCTTAAATTAAATTTTTTAGTATTTGGGAGGTTATTTCCACCCCCAAGGGAGGGTTGTAAGTCAATGAGAAAGCGGTAGAATATGTAGTTTGTGAAAAGAAATCGATTCGCATAGGTTAGAAGTTGGCTCAATATTTCCTTCAAAGTGAAATTATTTTTTTTATTATTTGGGGGTGGTTTCTACCCCCAAGGGAGGGTCGTAAGTCTATGAGGAAGTACTAGAATATGTAGTTTGTGAAAAGGAATTAATTCGCGTTGGGTAGAAGTTGGCTAAATATTTCGTTCAATGTTAAATTGATTTTTTTATTATCTGGGGGTGGTTTCCACCCCCAAGGGAGGGTCGTAAGTCTATGAGGAAGTGGTAGAATATGTAGTTTGTGAAGGGGAATTGTTTCGCACAGGTTAGAAGTTGGCTAAATATTTCCTTCAATGCTAAATTAATCTTTTTATTATTTGGGGGTGGTTTCTACCCCCAAGGGAGGGTCATAAGTCTATGAGGGAGTGGTAGAATACGTAGTTTGTGAAGAGGAAATGTTTCGCATAGGCTAGAAGTTGGCTAAATATTTCCTTCAATGTTAAATTAATTTTTTTAGTATATGGGGGTGGTTTCTACCCCCAAGGAAGGGTCGTAAGTCTATGAGGATGTGCTAGAATATGTAGTTTGTGAAAAAAAATTTATTCGCATAGGTTAGAAGTTGGCTAAATATTTCCTTCAATGTTAAATTAATTTTTTTTTTATTTGGGGGTGGTTTCTACCCCCAAGGGAGGATCGTAAGTCTATGAGGAAGCGCTAGATTATGTAGTTTGTGAAAAGGAATTGATTCGCATCGGTTAGAAGTTGGCTAAATATTTCCTTCAATGTTAAATTAATTTTTTTAGTATTTGGGGTTGGTTTCCACCCCCAAGGGAGGGTCGTAAGTCTATGAGGAAGTGGTAGAATATGTACTTTGTGATGAGAAATCGTTTCGCAAAGGTTAGAAGTTGGCTAAATATTTCCTTCAATGTTAAATTAATCTTTTTAGTATTTGAGGGTTTGTTTCCATCCCCAAAGGAGGGTCGTAAGTCTATGAGGAAGTGGTAGAAGATGTAGTTTGTGAAGAGGAATTGATTCGCACAGGTTAGAAGTTGGCTAAATATTTCCTTCAATGTTAAATTAAATTTTTTAGTATTTGGGGGTGGTTTCTACCCCCAAGGGAGGGTCGTAAGTCTATGAGGAAGTGCTAGAATATGTAGTTTGTGAAAAGGAATTGATTCGCACAGGTTAGAAGTTGGCAAAATATTTCCTTCAATGTTAAATTAATTTTTTTAGTATTTGGGGGTGGTTTCTACCCCCAAGGGAGGGTCGTAAGTCCATGAGGAAGTGGTAGAATACGTAGTTTGTGAAGAGGAATTGTTTCGCATAGGCTAGAAGTTGGCTAAATATTTCCTTCAATGTTAAATTAACTTTTTTAGTATTTGGGGGGTTGTTTCCATCCCCACGGGAGGGTCGTAAGTATATGAGGAAGTGCTAGAATATGTAGTTTGTGAAAAGGAATTGATTCGCATTGGTTAGAAGTTGGCTAAATATTTCCTTCAATGTTTAATTAATTTTTTTATTATTTGGGGGTGGTTTCTACCCCCAAGGGAGGGTCGTAAGTCTATGAGGAAGTGCTAGATTATGTAGTTTGTGAAAAGGAATTGATTCGCATCGGTTAGAAGTTGGCTAAATATTTCCTTCAATGTTAAATTAATTTTTTTAGTATTTGGGGGTGGTTTCCACCGCCAAGGGAGGGTCGTAAGTCTATGAGGAAGTGGTAGAATACGTAGTTTGTGAAGAGGAATTGTTTCGCATAGGCTAGAAGTTGGCTAAATATTTCCTTCAATGTTAAATTAACTTTTTTAGTATTTGGGGGGTTGTTTCCATCCCCACGGGAGGGTCGTAAGTATATGAGGAAGTGCTAGAATATGTAGTTTGTGAAAAGGAATTGATTCGCATAGGTTAGAAGTTGGCTAAATATTTCCTTCAATGTTTAATTAATTTTTTAGTATTTGGGGGTGGTTTCCACCCCCAAGGGAGGGTCGTAAGTCTATGAGGAAGTGGTAGAATATGTAGTTTGTGAAGAGGAATGTTTTCGCACAGGTTAGAAGTTGGCTAAATATTTCCTTCAATGTTAAATTAATCTTTTTAGTATTTAGGGGGTTGTTTCCATCCCCAAGGGAGGATCGTAAGTCTATGAGGAAGTGGTAGAATATGTAGTTTGTGAAGAGGAATTGATTCGCACAGGTTAGAAGTTGGCTAAATATTTCCTTCAATGTTAAATTAATTTTTTTAGTATTTGGGGTTGGTTTCTACCCCCAAGGGAGGGTCGTAAGTCTATGAGGAAGTGCTAGAATATGTAGTTTGTGAAAAAAAATTGATTCGCATAGGTTAGAAGTTGGCTAAATATTTCCTTCAATGTTAAATTAATTTTTTTATTATTTGGGGGTGGTTTCTACCCCCAAGGGAGGGTCGTAAGTCTATGAGGAAGTGCTAGATTATGTAGTTTGTGAAAAGGAATTGATTCGCATCGGTTAGAAGTTGGCTAAATATTTCCTTCAATGTTAAATTAATTTTTTTAGTATTTGGGGGTGGTTTCCACCGCCAAGGGAGGGTCGTAAGTCTATGAGGAAGTGGTAGAATATGTACTTTGTGATGAGAAATCGTTTCGCAAAGGTTAGAAGTTGGCTAAATATTTCCTTCAATGTTAAATTGATTTTTTTATTATTTGGGGGTGGAAACCACCCCCCAAGGGAGGGTCGTAAGTCTATGAGGAAGTGGAGTGGTAGAATATGTAGTTTGTGAAGAGGAATGGTTTCGCACAGGTTAGAAGTTGGCTAAATATTTCCTTCAATGTTAAATTAATTTTTTTAGTATTTGGGGGGTGGTTTCCACCCCCAAGGGAGGGTCGTAAGTCAATGAGAAAGTGGTAGAATATGTAGTTTGTAAAGGGGAATTGTTTCGCATAGGTTAGAAGTTGGCTAAATATTTCCTTCAATGTTAAATTAATCTTTTTAGTATTTGAGGGTTTGTTTCCATCCCCAATGGAGGGTCGTAAGTCTATGAGGAAGTGGTAGAAGATGTAGTTTGTGAATAGGAATGGTTTCGCACAGGATAGAAGTTGGCTAAATATTTCCTTCAATGTTAAATTAATTTTTTTAGTATTTGGGGGTGGTTTCTACCCCCAAGGGAGGGTCGTAAGTCTATGAGGAAGTGCTAGAATATGTAGTTTGTGAAAAGGAATTGATTCGCACAGGTTAGAAGTTGGCTAAATATTTCCTTCAATGTTAAATTACTTTTTTTAGTATTTGGGGGTGGTTTCTACCCCCAAGGGAGGGTCGTAAGTCTATGAGGAAGTGCTAGAATATGTAGTTTGTGAAAAGAAATTGATTCGCATAGGTTAGAAGTTGGCTAAATATTTCCTTCAATGTTAAATTAATTTTTTTAGTATTTGGGGGGTTGCTTCCACCCCCAAGGGAGGGTCGTAAGTCTATGAGGAAGTGGTAGAATATGTAGTTTGTGAAGAGTAATTGTTTCGCACAGGTTAGAAGTTGGCTAAAATTTCCTTCAATGTTAAATTAATTTTTTTAGTATTTGGGGGGTGGTTTCCACCCCCAAGGGAGGGTCGTAAGTCAATGAGAAAGTGGTAGAATATGTAGTTTGTGAAGGGGAATTGTTTCGCATAGGTTAGTAGTTGGCTAAATATTTCCTTCAATGTTAAATTAATCTTTTTAATATTTGGGGGTGGTTTCTACCCCCAAGGGAGGGTCGTAAGTCTATGAGGAAGTGGTAGAATATGTAGTTTGAGAAGAGGAATTGTTTCGCATAGGTTAGAAGTTGGCTAAATATTTCCTTCAATGTTAAATTGATTTTTTTATTATTTGGGGGTGGTTACCACCCCCAAGGGAGGGTCGTAAGTCTATGAGGAAGTGGTAGAATATGTAGTTTGTGAATAGGAATGGTTTCGCACAGGATAGAAGTTGGCTAAATATTTCCTTCAATGTTAAATTAATTTTCTTAGTATTTGGAGGGTGATTTCCACCCCCAAGGGAGGGTCGGAAAGTCAATGAGAAAGTGGTAGAATATGTAGTTCGTGAAAAAGAATTGATTCGCATAGGTTAGAAGTTGGCTAAATATTTCCTTCAATGTTAAATTAATTTTTTTATTATTTGGGGGTGGTTTCTACCCCCAAGGGAGGGTCGTAAGTCTATGAGGAAGTGGTAGAATATGTAGTTTGTGAAGAGGAATTGTTTCGCATAGGTTAGAAGTTGGCTACACATTTCCTTTAATCTTAAATTAAATTTTTTAGTATTTGGGAGGTTATTTCCACCCCCAAGGGAGGGTCGTAAGTCTATGAGAAAGTGGTAGAATATGTAGTTTGTGAAAAGAAATCGATTCGCATAGGTTAGAAGTTGGCTCAATATTTCCTTCAAAGTGAAATTATTTTTTTTATTATTTGGGGGTGGTTTCTACCCCCAAGGGAGGGTCGTAAGTCTATGAGGAAGTACTAGAATATGTAGTTTGTGAAAAGGAATTAATTCGCGTTGGGTAGAAGTTGGCTAAATATTTCGTTCAATGTTAAATTGATTTTTTTATTATCTGGGGGTGGTTTCCACCCCCAAGGGAGGGTCGTAAGTCTATGAGGAAGTGGTAGAATATGTAGTTTGTGAAGGGGAATTGTTTCGCACAGGTTAGAAGTTGGCTAAATATTTCCTTCAATGCTAAATTAATCTTTTTATTATTTGGGGGTGGTTTCTACCCCCAAGGGAGGGTCATAAGTCTATGAGGGAGTGGTAGAATACGTAGTTTGTGAAGAGGAAATGTTTCGCATAGGCTAGAAGTTGGCTAAATATTTCCTTCAATGTTAAATTAATTTTTTTAGTATATGGGGGTGGTTTCTACCCCCAAGGAAGGGTCGTAAGTCTATGAGGATGTGCTAGAATATGTAGTTTGTGAAAAAAAATTTATTCGCATAGGTTAGAAGTTGGCTAAATATTTCCTTCAATGTTAAATTAATTTTTTTTTTATTTGGGGGTGGTTTCTACCCCCAAGGGAGGATCGTAAGTCTATGAGGAAGCGCTAGATTATGTAGTTTGTGAAAACGAATTGATTCGCATCGGTTAGAAGTTGGCTAAATATTTCCTTCAATGTTAAATTAATTTTTTTAGTATTTGGGGTTGGTTTCCACCCCCAAGGGAGGGTCGTAAGTCTATGAGGAAGTGGTAGAATATGTACTTTGTGATGAGAAATCGATTCGCAAAGGTTAGAAGTTGGCTAAATATTTCCTTCAATGTTAAATTAATCTTTTTAGTATTTGAGGGTTTGTTTCCATCCCCAAAGGAGGGTCGTAAGTCTATGAGGAAGTGGTAGAAGATGTAGTTTGTGAAGAGGAATTGATTCGCACAGGTTAGAAGTTGGCTAAATATTTCCTTCAATGTTAAATTAAATTTTTTAGTATTTGGGGGTGGTTTCTACCCCCAAGGGAGGGTCGTAAGTCTATGAGGAAGTGCTAGAATATGTAGTTTGTGAAAAGGAATTGATTCGCACAGGTTAGAAGTTGGCAAAATATTTCCTTCAATGTTAAATTAATTTTTTTAGTATTTGGGGGTGGTTTCTACCCCCAAGGGAGGGTCGTAAGTCTATGAGGAAGTGGTAGAATACGTAGTTTGTGAAGAGGAATTGTTTCGCATAGGCTAGAAGTTGGCTAAATATTTCCTTCAATGTTAAATTAACTTTTTTAGTATTTGGGGGGTTGTTTCCATCCCCACGGGAGGGTCGTAAGTATATGAGGAAGTGCTAGAATATGTAGTTTGTGAAAAGGAATTGATTCGCATTGGTTAGAAGTTGGCTAAATATTTCCTTCAATGTTTAATTAATTTTTTAGTATTTGGGGGTGGTTTCCACCCCCAAGGGAGGGTCGTAAGTCTATGAGGAAGTGGTAGAATATGTAGTTTGTGAAGAGGAATTGATTCGCACAGGTTAGAAGTTGGCTAAATATTTCCTTCAATGTTAAATTAATTTTTTTAGTATTTGGGGTTGGTTTCTACCCCCAAGGGAGGGTCGTAAGTCTATGAGGAAGTGCTAGAATATGTAGTTTGTGAAAAAAAATTGATTCGCATAGGTTAGAAGTTGGCTAAATATTTCCTTCAATGTTAAATTAATTTTTTTATTATTTGGGGGTGGTTTCTACCCCCAAGGGAGGGTCGTAAGTCTATGAGGAAGTGCTAGATTATGTAGTTTGTGAAAAGGAATTGATTCGCATCGGTTAGAAGTTGGCTAAATATTTCCTTCAATGTTAAATTAATTTTTTTAGTATTTGGGGGTGGTTTCCACCGCCAAGGGAGGGTCGTAAGTCTATGAGGAAGTGGTAGAATATGTACTTTGTGATGAGAAATCGTTTCGCAAAGGTTAGAAGTTGGCTAAATATTTCCTTCAATGTTAAATTGATTTTTTTATTATTTGGGGGTGGATTCCACCCCCCAACGGAGGGTCGTAAGTCTATGAGGAAGTGGAGTGGTAGAATATGTAGTTTGTGAAGAGGAATGGTTTCGCACAGGTTAGAAGTTGGCTAAATATTTCCTTCAATGTTAAATTAATTTTTTTAGTATTTGGGGGGTGGTTTCCACCCCCAAGGGAGGGTCGTAAGTCAATGAGAAAGTGGTAGAATATGTAGTTTGTAAAGGGGAATTGTTTCGCATAGGTTAGAAGTTGGCTAAATATTTCCTTCAATGTTAAATTAATCTTTTTAGTATTTGAGGGTTTGTTTCCATCCCCAAAGGAGGGTCGTAAGTCTATGAGGAAGTGGTAGAAGATGTAGTTTGTGAAGAGGAATTGATTCGCACAGGTTAGAAGTTCGCTAAATATTTCCTTCAATGTTAAATTAATTTTTTTAGTATTTGGGGGTGGTTTCTACCCCCAAGGGAGGGTCGTAAGTCTATGAGGAAGTGCTAGAATATGTAGTTTGTGAAAAGGAATTGATTCGCACAGGTTAGAAGTTGGCTAAATATTTCCTTCAATGTTAAATTAATTTTTTTAGTATTTGGGGGTGGTTTCTACCCCCAAGGGAGGGTCGTAAGTCTATGAGGAAGTGGTAGAATATGTAGTTTGTGAAGAGGAATTGTTTCGCATAGGCTAGAAGTTGGCTAAATATTTCCTTCAATGTTAAATTAATTTTTTTAGTATTTGGGGGGTTGTTTCCATCCCCACGGGAGGGTCGTAAGTATATGAGGAAGTGCTAGAATATGTGGTTTGTGAAAAGGAATTGATTCGCATAGGTTAGAAGTTGGCTAAATATTTCCTTCAATGTTTAATTAATCTTTTAGTATTTGGGGGTGGTTTCCACCCCCAAGTGAGGGTCGTAAGTCTATGTGGAAGTGGTAGAATATGTAGTTTGTGAAGAGGAATGTTTTCGCACAGGTTAGAAGTTGGCTAAATATTTCCTTCAATGTTAAATTAATCTTTTTAGTATTTAGGGGGTTGTTTCCATCCCCAAGGGAGGGTCGTAAGTCTATGAGGAAGTGGTAAAATATGTAGTTTGTGAAGAGGAATTGATTCGCACAGGTTAGAAGTTGGCTAAATATTTCCTTCAATGTTAAATTAATTTTTTTAGTATTTGGGGTTGGTTTCTACCCCCAAGGGAGGGTCGTAAGTCTATGAGGAAGTGCTAGAATATGTAGTTTGTGAAAAGGAATTGATTCGCATAGGTTAGAAGTTGGCTAAATATTTCCTTCAATGTTAAATTAATTTTTTTAGTTTTTGCGGTGTTGTTTCCACCCCCAAGGGAGGGTCGTAAGTCTATGAGAAAGTGGTAGAATAAGTAGTTTGTGAAGAGGAATTGTTTCGCACAGGTTAGAAGTTGGCTAAATATTACCTTCAATGCTAAATTAATTTTTTTAGTATTTGGGGGCTTGGTACACCCCCAAGGGAGGGTCGTAAGTTTATGGGAAAGTGGTGGAATATGTAGCTTGTGATGAGGAATTGTTTCGTATAGGTTAGAAGTTGGCTAAATATTTCCTTCAATGTTAAATTAATTTTTTTAGTATTTGGGGGCTTGGTACACCCCCAAGGGAGGGTCGTAAGTAAATGAGAAAGTGGTAGAATATGTAGTTTGTGAAAAGGAATTGATTCGCATACGTTAGAAGTTGGCTAAATATTTCCTTCAATGTTAAATTAGTTTTTTCATTATTTGGGGGTGGTTTCTAACCCCAAGGAAGGGTCGTAAGTCTATGAGGAAGTGGTAGAATATGTAGCTTGTGAAGAGGAATTGTCTCGCATAGGTTAGAAGTTGGCTAAACATATCCTTCAATCTTAAATTAAATTTTTTAGTATTTGGGAGGTTGCTTCCACCCCCAAGGGAGGGTCGTAAGTCTATAAGAAAGTGATAGAATATGTACTTTGTGAAGAGGAATTGTTTCGCACAGGTTAGAAGTTGGCTAAATATTTCCTTCAATGTTAAATTAAATTTTTTAGTATTTGGGAGGTTGTTTCCACCCCCAAGGGAGGTTCGTAAGTCTATAAGAAAGTGATAGAATATGTATTTTGTGAAGAGGAATTGTTTCGCACAGATTAGAAGTTGGCTAAATATTTCCTTCAATGTTAAATTAATTTTTTTAGTATTTGCGGGGATTGTTTCCACCCCCAAGGGAGGGTCGTAAGTCAATGAGAAGGTGGTAGAATATGTAGTTTGTGAAAAAGAATTGATTCGCATAGGTTAGAAGTTGGCTAAATATTTCCTTCAATGTTAAATTAATTTTTTTATTATTTGGGGGTGGTTTCTACCCCCAAGGGAGGGTCGTAAGTCTATGAGGAAGTGGTAGAATATGTAGTTTGTGAAGAGGAATTGTTTCGCATAGGTTAGAAGTTGGCTTCACATTTCCTTCAATCTTAAATTAAATTTTTTAGTATTTGGGAGGTTATTTCCACCCCCAAGGGAGGGTCGTAAGTAAATGAGAAAGTGGTAGAATATGTAGTTTGTGAAAAGGAATCGATTCGCATAGGTTAGAAGTTGGCTCAATATTTCGTTCAAAGTTAAATTAATTTTTTTATTATTTGGGGGTGGGTTCTACCCCCAAGGAAGGGTCGTAAGTCTATGAGGAAGTACTAGAATATGTAGTTTGTGAAAAGCAATTAAATCGCATTGGTTAGAAGTTGGCTAAATATTTCATTCAATGTAAAATTGATTTTTTTATTATGTAGGGGTGGTTTCCACCCCCAAGGGAGGGTCGTAAGTCTATGAGGAAGTGGTAGAATACGTAGTTTGTGAAGAGGAATTGTTTCGCATAGGCTAGAAGTTGGCTAAATATTTCCTTCAATGATCAATTAATCTTTTTAGTATTTGGGGGGTTGTTTCCATCCCCAAGGGAGGGTCGTAAGTCTATGTGGAAGTGGTAGAATATGTAGTTTATGAAGAGGAATTGATTCGCACAGGTTAGAAGTTGGCTAAATATTTCCTTCAATGTTAAATTAATTTTTTTAGTATTTGGGGGTGGTTTCTACCCCCAAGGGAGGGTCGTAAGTCTATGAGGAAGTGCTAGAATATGTAGTTTGTGAAAAGGAATTGATTCGCATAGGTTAGAAGTTGGATAAATATTTCCTTCAATGTTAAATTAATTTTTTTATTATTTGGGGTTGGTTTCTACCCCCAAGGAAGGGTCGTAAGTCTATGAGGAAGTGCTGGAATATGTAGTTTGTGAAAAGGAATTGATTCGCATAGGTTAGAAGTTGGCTAAATATTTCCTTCAATGTTAAAATTAATTTTTGTAGTATTTGGGGGTGGTTTCCACCCCCAAGGGAGGGTCGTAAGTCTATGAGGAAGTGGTAGAATATGTAGTTTGTGAAGAGGAATGGTTTCGCAC
The DNA here is from genome assembly GCA_929113105.1 of Agrypnus murinus. Classification (NCBI taxonomy): domain Eukaryota; kingdom Metazoa; phylum Arthropoda; class Insecta; order Coleoptera; family Elateridae; genus Agrypnus; species Agrypnus murinus. The sequence continues at coordinate 88,414,131 of OV816027.1, read as the reverse complement.
AGGTTAGAAGTTGGCTAAATATTTCCTTCAACGTTAAATTAATTTTTTTAGTATTTGGGGGTGGTTTCTACCCCCAAGGGAGGGTCGTATGTCTATGAGGAAGTGCTAGAATATGTAGTTTGTGAAAAGGAATTGATTCGCATAGGTTAGAAGTTGGATAAATATTTCCTTCAATGTTAAATTAATTTTTTTATTATTTGGGGTTGGTTTCTAACCCCAAGGAAGGGTCGTAAGTCTATGAGGAAGTGCTGGAATATGTAGTTTGTGAAAAGGAATTGATTCGCATAGGTTAGAAGTTGGCTAAATATTTCCTTCAATGTTAAATTAATTTTTTTATTATTTGGGGGTGGTTTCTACCCCCAAGGGAGGGTCGTAAGTCTATGAGGAAGTGGTAGAATATGTAGTTTGTGAAGAGGAATTGTTTCGCATAGGTTAGAAGTTGGCTTCACATTTCCCTCAATCTTAAATTAAATTTTTTAGTATTTGGGAGGTTATTTCCACCCCCAAGGGAGGGTCGTAAGTAAATGAGAAAGTGGTAGAATATGTAGTTTGTGAAAAGGAATCGATTCGCATAGGTTAGAAGTTGGCTCAATATTTCCTTCAAAGTTAAATTAATTTTTTTATTATTTGGGTGTGGGTGCTACCCTCAAGGAAGGGTCGTAAGTCTATGAGGAAGTACTAGAATATGTAGTTTGTGAAAAGCAATTAATTCGCATTGGTTAGAAGTTGGCTAAATATTTCATTCAATGTAAAATTGATTTTTTTATTATGTGGGGGTGGTTTCCACCCCCAAGGGAGGGTCGTAAGTCTATGAGGAAGTGGTAGAATATGTAGTTTGTGAAGGGGAATTGTTTCGCACAGGTTAGAAGTTGGCTAAATATTTCCTTCAATGCTAAATTAATCTTTTTATTATTTGGGGGTGGTTTCTACCCCCAAGGGAGGGTCGTAAGTCTATGAGGGAGTGGTAGAATACGTAGTTTGTGAAGAGGAATTGTTACGCATAGGCTAGAAGTTGGCTAAATATTTCCTTCAATGATAAATTAATCTTTTTAGTATTTGGGGGGTTGTTTCCATCCCCAAGGGAGGGTCGTAAGTCTATGAGGAAGTGGTAGAATATGTAGTTTGTGAAGAGGAATTGATTCGCACAGGTTAGAAGTTGGCTAAATATTTCCTTCAATGTTAAATTAATTTTTTTAGTATTTGGGGGTGGTTTCTACCCCCAAGGGAGGGTCGTAAGTCTATGAGGAAGTGCTAGAATATGTAGTTTGTGAAAAGGAATTGATTCGCATAGGTTAGAAGTTGGATAAATATTTCCTTCAATGTTAAATTAATTTTTTTATTATTTGGGGTTGGTTTCTACCCCCAAGGAAGGGTCGTAAGTCTATGAGGAAGTGCTGGAATATGTAGTTTGTGAAAAGGAATTGATTCGCATAGGTTAGAAGTTGGCTAAATATTTCCTTCAATGTTAAATTAATTTTTGTAGTATTTGGGGGTGGTTTCCACCCCCAAGGGAGGGTCGTAAGTCTATGAGGAAGTGGTAGAATATGTAGTTTGTGAAGAGGAATGGTTTCGCACAGGTTAGAAGTTGGCTAAATATTTCCTTCAATGTTAAATTAATTTTTTTAGTATTTGGGGAGTGGTTTCCACCCCCAAGGGAGGGTCGTAAGTCAATGAGAAAGTGGTAGAATATGTAGTTTGTAAAGGGGAATTGTTTCGCATAGGTTAGAAGTTGGCTAAATATTTCCTTAAATGTTAAATTAATCTTTCTAGTATTTGGGGGGTTGTTTCCATCCCCAAGGGAGGGTCGTAAGTCTATGAGGAAGTGGTAGAATATGTAGTTTGCGAAGAGGAATTGATTCGCATAGGTTAGAAGTTGGCTAAGTATTTCCTTCAATGTTAAATGAATTTTTTTAGTATTTGGGGGTGGTTTCTACCCCCAAGGGAGTGTCGTAAGTCTATGAGGAAGTGGTAGAATACGTAGTTTGTGAAGAGGAATTGTTTCGCATAGGCTAGAAGTTGGCTAAATATTTCCTTCAATGTTAAATTAATTTTTTTAGTATTTGGGGGGTTATTTCCATCCCCAAGGGAGGGTCGTAAGTCTATGAGGAAGTGGTAGAATATGTAGTTTGTGAAGAGGAATTGATTCGCACAGGTTAGAAGTTGGCTAAATATTTCCTTCAATGTTAAATTAATTATTTTTGTATTTGGGGGTGGTTTCTACCCCCAAGGGAGGGTCGTAAGTCTATGAGAAAGTGCTAGAATATGTAGTTTGTGACAAGGAATTGATTCGCATAGGTTAGAAGTAGGCTAAATATTTCCTTCAATGTTAAATTATAATTTTTTTAATATTTGGGGGTGGTTTCTACCCCCAAGGGAGGGTCGTAAGTCTATAAGGAAATGCTAGAATATGTAGTTTGTGAAAAGGAATTGATTCGCATAGGTTAGAAGTTGGCTAAATATTTCCTTCAATGTTAAATTAATCTTTTTATTATTTGGGGGTGGTTTCTACCCCCAAGGGAGGGTCGTAAGTCTATGAGGAAGTGCTAGAATATGTAGTTTGTAACAAGGAATTGATTCGCGTAGGTTAGAAGTTGGCTAAATATTTCCTTCAATGTTAAATTAATTTTTTTAGTATTTGGGGGTGGTTTCTACCCCCAAGGGAGGGTCGTAAGTCTATGAGAAAGTGGTAGAATATGTAGTTTGTGAAAAGGAATTGATTCGTGGGGGTGGTCTTTACCCCCAAGGGAGGGTCGTAAGTCAATGAGAAAGTGGTAGAATATGTAGTTTGTGAAGGGGAATTGTTTCGCACAGGTTAGAAGTTGGCTAAATATTTCCTTCAATGTTAAATTAATTTTTTTAGTATTTGGGGGGTTTTTCCATCCCCACGGGAGGGTCGTAAGTATATGAGGAAGTGCTAGAATATGTAGTTTGTGAAAAGGAATTGATTCGCATAGGTTAGAAGTTGGCTAAATATTTCCTTCAATGTTTAATTAATCTTTTAGTATTTGGGGGTGGTTTCCACCCCCAAGGGAGGGTCGTAAGTCTATGAGGAAGTGGTAGAATATGTAGTTTGTGAAGAGGAATGTTTTCGCACAGGTTAGAAGTTGGCTAAATATTTCCTTCAATGTTAAATTAATCTTTTTAGTATTTAGGGGGTTGTTTCCATCCCCAAGGGAGGGTCGTAAGTCTATGAGGAAGTGGTAAAATATGTAGTTTGTGAATAGGAATTGATTCGCACAGGTTAGAAGTTGGCTAAATATTTCCTTCAATGTTAAATTAATTTTTTTAGTATTTGGGGTTGGTTTCTACCCCCAAGGGAGGGTCGTAAGTCTATGAGGAAGTGCTAGAATATGTAGTTTGTGAAAAGGAATTGATTCGCATAGGTTAGAAGTTGGCTAAATATTTCCTTCAATGTTAAATTAATTTTTTTAGTTTTTGCGGTGTTGTTTCCACCCCCAAGGGAGGGTCGTAAGTCTATGAGAAAGTGGTAGAATATGTAGTTTGTGAAGAGGAATTGTTTCGCACAGGTTAGAAGTTGGCTAAATATTACCTTCAATGCTAAATTAATTTTTTTAGTATTTGGGGGCTTGGTACACCCCCAAGGGAGGGTCGTAAGTTTATGGGAAAGTGGTGGAATATGTAGCTTGTGATGAGGAATTGTTTCGTATAGGTTAGAAGTTGGCTAAATATTTCCTTCAATGTTAAATTAATTTTTTTAGTATTTGGGGGCTTGGTACACCCCCAAGGGAGGGTCGTAAGTAAATGAGAAAGTGGTAGAATATGTAGTTTGTGAAAAGGAATTGATTCGCATACGTTAGAAGTTGGCTAAATATTTCCTTCAATGTTAAATTAGTTTTTTCATTATTTGGGGGTGGTTTCTAACCCCAAGGGAGGGTCGTAAGTCTATGAGGAAGTGGTAGAATATGTAGCTTGTGAAGAGGAATTGTCTCGCATAGGTTAGAAGTTGGCTAAACATATCCTTCAATCTTAAATTAAATTTTTTAGTATTTGGGAGGTTGCTTCCACCCCCAAGGGAGGGTCGTAAGTCTATAAGAAAGTGATAGAATATGTACTTTGTGAAGAGGAATTGTTTCGCACAGGTTAGAAGTTGGCTAAATATTTCCTTCAATGTTAAATTAAATTTTTTAGTATTTGGGAGGTTGTTTCCACCCCCAAGGGAGGTTCGTAAGTCTATAAGAAAGTGATAGAATATGTATTTTGTGAAGAGGAATTGTTTCGCACAGATTAGAAGTTGGCTAAATATTTCCTTCAATGTTAAATTAATTTTTTTAGTATTTGCGGGGATTGTTTCCACCCCCAAGGGAGGGTCGTAAGTCAATGAGAAGGTGGTAGAATATGTAGTTTGTGAAAAAGAATTGATTCGCATAGGTTAGAAGTTGGCTAAATATTTCCTTCAATGTTAAATTAATTTTTTTATTATTTGGGGGTGGTTTCTACCCCCAAGGGAGGGTCGTAAGTCTATGAGGAAGTGGTAGAATATGTAGTTTGTGAAGAGGAATTGTTTCGCATAGGTTAGAAGTTGGCTTCACATTTCCTTCAATCTTAAATTAAATTTTTTAGTATTTGGGAGGTTATTTCCACCCCCAAGGGAGGGTCGTAAGTAAATGAGAAAGTGGTAGAATATGTAGTTTGTGAAAAGGAATCGATTCGCATAGGTTAGAAGTTGGCTCAATATTTCCTTCAAAGTTAAATTAATTTTTTTATTATTTGGGGGTGGGTTCTACCCCCAAGGGAGGGTTGTAAGTCTATGAGGAAGTACTAGAATATGTAGTTTGTGAAAAGCAATTAATTCGCATTGGTTAGAAGTTGGCTAAATATTTCATTCAATGTAAAATTGATTTTTTTATTATGTAGGGGTGGTTTCCACCCCCAAGGGAGGGTCGTAAGTCTATGAGGAAGTGGTAGAATATGTAGTTTGTGAAGGGGAATTGTTTCGCACAGGTTAGAAGTTGGCTAAATATTTCCTTCAATGCTAAATTAATCTTTTTATTATTTGGGGGTGGTTTCTACCCCCAAGGGAGGGTCGTAAGTCTATGAGGGAGTGGTAGAATACGTAGTTTGTGAAGAGGAATTGTTTCGCATAGGCTAGAAGTTGGCTAAATATTTCCTTCAATGATAAATTAATCTTTTTAGTATTTGGGGGGTTGTTTCCATCCCCAAGGGAGGGTCGTAAGTCTATGTGGAAGTGGTAGAATATGTAGTTTATGAAGAGGAATTGATTCGCACAGGTTAGAAGTTGGCTAAATATTTCCTTCAATGTTAAATTAATTTTTTTAGTATTTGGGGGTGGTTTCTACCCCCAAGGGAGGGTCGTAAGTCTATGAGGAAGTGCTAGAATATGTAGTTTGTGAAAAGGAATTGATTCGCATAGGTTAGAAGTTGGATAAATATTTCCTTCAATGTTAAATTAATTTTTTTATTATTTGGGGTTGGTTTCTACCCCCAAGGAAGGGTCGTAAGTCTATGAGGAAGTGCTGGAATATGTAGTTTGTGAAAAGGAATTGATTCGCATAGGTTAGAAGTTGGCTAAATATTTCCTTCAATGTTAAAATTAATTTTTGTAGTATTTGGGGGTGGTTTCCACCCCCAAGGGAGGGTCGTAAGTCTATGAGGAAGTGGTAGAATATGTAGTTTGTGAAGAGGAATGGTTTCGCACAGGTTAGAAGTTGGCTAAATATTTCCTTCAATGTTAAATTAATTTTTTTAGTATTTGGGGGTGGTTTCTACCCCCAAGGGAGGGTCGTATGTCTATGAGGAAGTGCTAGAATATGTAGTTTGTGAAAAGGAATTGATTCGCATAGGTTAGAAGTTGGATAAATATTTCCTTCAATGTTAAATTAATTTCTTTATTATTTGGGGTTGGTTTCTACCCCCAAGGAAGGGTCGTAAGTCTATGAGGAAGTGCTGGAATATGTAGTTTGTGAAAAGGAATTGATTCGCATAGGTTAGAAGTTGGCTAAATATTTCCTTCAATGTTAAATTAATTTTTTTATTATTTGGGGGTGGTTTCTACCCCCAAGGGAGGGTCGTAAGTCTATGAGGAAGTGGTAGAATATGTAGTTTGTGAAGAGGAATTGTTTCGCATAGGTTAGAAGTTGGCTTCACATTTCCCTCAATCTTAAATTAAATTTTTTAGTATTTGGGAGGTTATTTCCACCCCCAAGGGAGGGTCGTAAGTAAATGAGAAAGTGGTAGAATATGTAGTTTGTGAAAAGGAATCGATTCGCATAGGTTAGAAGTTGGCTCAATATTTCCTTCAAAGTTAAATTAATTTTTTTATTATTTGGGGGTGGGTTCTACCCCCAAGGGAGGGTCGTAAGTCTATGAGGAAGTACTAGAATATGTAGTTTGTGAAAAGCAATTAATTCGCATTGGTTAGAAGTTGGCTAAATATTTCATTCAATGTAAAATTGATTTTTTTATTATGTGGGGGTGGTTTCCACCCCCAAGGGAGGGTCGTAAGTCTATGAGGAAGTGGTAGAATATGTAGTTTGTGAAGGGGAATTGTTTCGCACAGGTTAGAAGTTGGCTAAATATTTCCTTCAATGCTAAATTAATCTTTTTATTATTTGGGGGTGGTTTCTACCCCCAAGGGAGGGTCGTAAGTCTATGAGGGAGTGGTAGAATACGTAGTTTGTGAAGAGGAATTGTTACGCATAGGCTAGAAGTTGGCTAAATATTTCCTTCAATAATAAATTAATCTTTTTAGTATTTGGGGGGTTGTTTCCATCCCCAAGGGAGGGTCGTAAGTCTATGAGGAAGTGGTAGAATATGTAGTTTGTGAAGAGGAATTGATTCGCACAGGTTAGAAGTTGGCTAAATATTTCCTTCAATGTTAAATTAATTTTTTTAGTATTTCGGGGTGGTTTCTACCCCCAAGGGAGGGTCGTAAGTCTATGAGGAAGTGCTAGAATATGTAGTTTGTGAAAAGGAATTGATTCGCATAGGTTAGAAGTTGGATAAATATTTCCTTCAATGTTAAATTAATTTTTTTATTATTTGGGGTTGGTTTCTACCCCCAAGGAAGGGTCGTAAGTCTATGAGGAAGTGCTGGAATATGTAGTTTGTGAAAAGGAATTGATTCGCATAGGTTAGAAGTTGGCTAAATATTTCCTTCAATGTTAAATTGATTTTTGTAGTATTTGGGGGTGGTTTCCACCCCCAAGGGAGGGTCGTAAGTCTATGAGGAAGTGGTAGAATATGTAGTTTGTGAAGAGGAATGGTTTCGCACAGGTTAGAAGTTGGCTAAATATTTCCTTCAATGTTAAATTAATTTTTTTAGTATTTGGGGGGTGGTTTCCACCCCCAAGGGAGGGTCGTAAGTCAATGAGAAAGTGGTAGAATATGTAGTTTGTAAAGGGGAATTGTTTCGCATAGGTTAGAAGTTGGCTAAATATTTCCTTCAATGTTAAATTAATCTTTCTAGTATTTGGGGGGTTGTTTCCATCCCCAAGGGAGGGTCGTAAGTCTATGAGGAAGTGGTAGAATATGTAGTTTGCGAAGAGGAATTGATTCGCATAGGTTAGAAGTTGGCTAAATATTTCCTTCAATGTTAAATGAATTTTTTTAGTATTTGGGGGAAGTTTCTACCCCCAAGGGAGTGTCGTAAGTCTATGAGGAAGTGGTAGAATACGTAGTTTGTGAAGAGGAATTGTTTCGCATAGGCTAGAAGTTGGCTAAATATTTCCTTCAATGTTAAATTAATTTTTTTAGTATTTGGGGGGTTATTTCCATCCCCATGGGAGGGTCGTAAGTCTATGAGGAAGTGGTAGAATATGTAGTTTGTGAAGAGGAATAGATTCGCACAGGTTAGAAGTTGGCTAAATATTTCCTTCAATGTTAAATTAATTATTTTAGTATTTGGGGGTGGTTTCTACCCCCAAGGGAGGGTCGTAAGTCTATGAGAAAGTGCTAGAATATGTAGTTTGTGACAAGGAATTGATTCGCATAGGTTAGAAGTAGGCTAAATATTTCCTTCAATGTTAAATTATAATTTTTTTAATATTTGGGGGTGGTTTCTACCCCCAAGGGAGGGTCGTAAGTCTATAAGGAAATGCTAGAATATGTAGTTTGTGAAAAGGAATTGATTCGCATAGGTTAGAAGTTGGCTAAATATTTCCTTCAATGTTAAATTAATTTTTTCATTATTTGGGGGTGGTTTCTACCCCCAAGGGAGGGTCGTAAGTCTATGAGGAAGTGCTAGAATATGTAGTTTGTAAAAAGGAATTGATTCGCGTAGGTTAGAAGTTGGCTAAATATTTCCTTCAATGTTAAATTAATTTTTTTAGTATTTGGGGGTGGTTTCTACCCCCAAGGGAGGGTCGTAAGTCTATGAGAAAGTGGTAGAATATGTAGTTTGTGAAAAGGAATTGATTCGTGGGGGTGGTCTTTACCCCCAAGGGAGGGTCGTAAGTCAATGAGAAAGTGGTAGAATATGTAGTTTGTGAAGGGGAATTGTTTCGCACAGGTTAGAAGTTGGCTAAATATTTCCTTCAATGTTAAATTAATTTTTTTATTATTTGGTGGTGTTTTCTACCCCCAAGGGAGGGTCGTAAGTCTATGAGAAAGTGATAGAGTATGTAGTTTGTGAAGAGGAATTGATTTGCATAGATTAGAAATTGGCTAAATATTTCCTGCAATTTTAAATTAATTTTTTTAGTATTTGGGGGTGGTTTCCTCCCCCAAGGGAGGGTTGTAAGTCTATGAGGAAGTGGTAGAATATGTAGTTTATAAAGAGGAATTGTTTCGCATAGGTTAGAAATTGGCTAAATATTCCCTTCAATTTTAAATTAATTTATATATATAATATCTATAATTTGGTTCTTATTTCCACCCCCAAGGAAGTGTCGTAAGTCTATGAGAATGTGGTGGAATATGTAGTTTGTGGAGAGGAATTGTTTTGCATAGTTTAGAAACTGGCTAAACATTTCCTTCAATGTTAACTCAATTTTTTAATATTTGTTGGTTAATTTCAACCCTGACGGAGGGTCGTAAGTTCATGAGATAGTAATTAACTATGTACAGGACAGAAGTTTTATGAAATAGCGAAATAAGGTAAATAGAGCAAATTGTTGCATCAAGATACATATTTCAATAAATTTTAGCTGCTGCCGAGCGAATATTTAGCAGTTGTATACTCTTCTCGTATTCCCACCTTTGGACGAACGCCACTGGTCATTCGGCTGTTTCCGTAAAATTATCTGCTAGGTTTTGGCTGCCAAGTTCACACCGGTTTTTAGTTGAACGTCCTGTATATTTTTGCGCAATTAAGTTATATAGTATTTTGTGTCTCAAGGGCAGAAAGTTAGCGTTTGCAGCCCTCTGTTGTGACGAGGGCTGCAGGCAACTAAGGGCTGCAAATGCTTTTTTGTTCGAGTGACATTCAAAGGTTTTTCCGAAAGAATTCCAAAAGTTAAACAGTAACGTAACTTTATGATAAATGTAAATGTAAATAGCTAACTGCTAATAAAGATACATATTATATTATTATTATTAGTAAATTAAATAGGCATACGTTAGGTGGTGTATAGCTGAACTCGTCGCTTTCAATATCGTTATTGGTGTCTATCATTGTAATATAATTAATTTAATTCACAATTTTCACTTTATTATTTAACTATTTAAGTTTGTCACAAATACCATGACAGTGTGAAAAGAAAAAACAAACGACAAATTTAAGGATGAAGTCATGAATAGTCAACTTATGATCTAAGAAGCCTACAAAAATTTGACGTACGATATGCTTTTTATATTTTTAGACGTTTAATAAAAATATGTTTGAGATTACATTTTCCGTCTTATTTCGCTGTTAAAAGTTTTACGTATGAGATGATTTTAATGTTAAAAAGTAATTATTTTATTTTTTGATTAAAAACTTTTTATGATAATGCGTAGGAGTTGTCAAAGTATGACAACTTACAATTTTTACAGTATCTTCAACTTAACATAAATAAATCATGTTTTCATCTAGTAGTAGTATAGAGGTTATGTAATAACCATAAGAGACAGAAAAAAGTTTGACATAAGAGGGCAGAAAAAAGCCTTCAAAACAGTACATTTAGAAAGCACTTTCTGATTAGGTAGGCGAAAGAATAAATTTCTCTTTACAATGATATATCACAAGTGGCTTTTTGCTTTTAAATCACACTGTCCACTGATGCATTTTCAAAACGTCATAGTGTCCAAAATATAAGGAGAAACGACAACGAATCCAATTTTCACAGAAATGGAATTTTTAACAAGCTTATGATGAGAACCCTTGCAAAATAGTTGAAACTCGTGCGCATGTATGTTTTTCCATTAATGTATGGATAGGGATGCTTGACAACGAAAATTTTAGCCTTCATTTTCACGATGGGACTGTTACCTAGGACAGAATTTATTATTTTTGCAAAACATCAATCTTACACGACGAAACTTGTGATTTCAACACGATATAGCACCACCTCATAATGGAACCTGGTCAAAAACCGATCGGTAACAGAGGACCAGTTTTGTGACATACTAGGTCACCTGGCTTGTCTATTCTTGATCTGATCTGATAATTTTATTTTTTGAACTGTAAGATGTAATTAGAACGCAAAAAGCCACTTGTGATATATCATTGTAAAGAGAAATTTATTGTGAACTTTATTCCGTAAACATTTACAGGACATTCTATTTAACAAATTAAAGTGGGATATTTTTCCGGAAAATAAATTGGCCATGAAAATCTTTTTTGTGCTATTTTATAGATCAGGTTATGCTAAACAAGTCTCTCATTAACTATTTATTCTACCTTTAATATTTCAGCAGATATAACCTGGACAATGAAAAATTAGCCACCCTGTATATGAGGGGCGCAAACGTAAGTCTCGCAGGGGCGCGCAATCTTACGTAGTTACGCCACTGTTCTAACTATACTATAATAGTATTATGTAGAATAGTTATTTAGCAACTTATAGCGAAGAATGTAAGCATATTCCCTTTTGTTATCTACTATAATGCTTATAAAGTTTCTTAGTTTGTTTTTCTCACAGAGCATTATCTAAGATCAGTGTTGGGCATCAATCAATTAAATTTTTAATCAATTAATCGGTTGATTGAAAATTTAATTGTGACATTTCAATTGCAATGGCAGACTGCAACTAAATTTAGTTGCAATTAGATTTAGTTTCAATTAATACGCAATTAAAAATCATAACCAAAAGTGTAACAACTGTTTAATGATTTAAATACTATTTATGAAGGTTTTAATTTAAATAAAAAATAACTATGAATTCTACTATTTTGTAATAACAGCAGATCGCATTTCAACTTTGTCCCAGACTTTAAACAAACCTAGCAATAAATAAAAAGTGTAATTGAAATATCTTTATTCTTTATTATGCATATATTGTAATGTGATATTGGGTGCACAAATAAACTTTGTAAACTATAAAAATATATTATCTGCCAGTGGCGTGCGCAATGGAAGCAATGCTTGCCTTGAAAATTTATTAAAAATAAAAACAATGCTAACAAAAATACTTTTGTAAAATTATGGTTATCGTTTATTTAAATTGAAATATTTATCAAATTAAAGCTCAATATCAACTCTGTACAGCAAAAAGTATAATTATTTAGAGTACTATTTTAAATTAGGCTCATTAAACTTGCACGGAAAGGTAATACCGATTCAAATGTGATACATACACTTCATATAAGCAATGCTTACAAATGCTCTTCTCTTAACCTTGGCGTGAATCAGCGAGCGTGGGGTGTTATAGTAGACGGATGCTGTTAACATTGTTTGGTCGTTATTTTTATTGTGCTTCGTTCCCAAATGTTTATTTATTAAAATTTGGTTATTTGTTCGATTTAGTGTTACTTAAGTAATGTAAATCTGCGAATGAGACTGTATTTTGTCGCATTTTATTATTTTAATTTATAAGTTAGATTTTTTTAAAGACAAATTTAGTTTTTAGAGAAATTTAATTCTATTTAGTTTGCCTATATGCAAATTTAAAATTGCATTATCGTCACGACTGCAAATTCAACTGCTTCGGTGAAAGGTTCGAGTACCTTCGATATAGCCGAATCGGGACGATTTTTTGTTCAGTTTGTAAATTATTAATAAGGAATTTTTCGCATACAGTTTTGCAGAGAAATTACAAATTATTAAGAAAGGCAGATCAAAACCAGATCTTTCAAATTTAACAACAAAGATTAAAACCTGTACCGGTATTTTGCTAAGAAAGACCGGAAAATTGATACGTAGTAGTAGTTTTTTTTTAAATAAAGAATGATAGTCAACAAATTCCATAAATATAAAGTGTAAAAGTGCTTCTTTGAAAAACTTTTAAGCTTATAATAATTATAACACTGTTTTTTATTGTACCTAACAGGGGCGGATCCAGAGAAGTATTTTGAGGGGGGAATCTTTGGAAAAATAATTGTTTTAATAAATAATAAATAAACAAACATTATTTATTTCTATTCTACGTAAACTTATTTCTAAATTGGGGGGGGGGATTATTCCCTCCCCGTTAATCCGCGCCTGTACCTAGGTGTATTATAATTAAAATTGTGGTTGCTTCCCTAGCCTAAATTCTCACCGCACGCCACTGTTATCTGCACAATCTCTATAAAAAAAGGTATAAATCGAAAAATGCTTTTAATAAGAATTAGCAAAATGTACTGCTTGTTGCCTTAAAACGTGATGTCCCAGCTGTAGTTACAAATAAAAAACGTCTGATTTCTTAATAAGGGATGCATTATTTATACAGCAATATCCCGTCTTTTTAATAAATATCCGGTTAATTGTCATCATAATGAAAATCAATTTTAACTAACAATTAATTAATTGTGAATTATCGTAGCAAGTAACAGTTAATTAATTTTAATCATGCAACATAAAAAAAAATTCACAATTAATTAATTTATTGATTTGTCATTAACAATTAAAATTTTAATTTGACCATTGTTAATTGCCAGTAAGATTTAATTGCACCAAACAGTCTTAAAGATACTGGTAAAACTGTCAGTAAATATTATTTGAACAAACAGTTGTTAATCTTATTCAAAGACAACATTGTTGATCAAAGTTCCCTCACACAATTGAATTGGTGTACCTTTTATTTGAATCAAGTTCATTAATTTCGACTTTTCCTAATAATTTCCTGGTTGAACTGTGGTTAGTTTTACCTGTTTTGGTGTGTTAAGTATTGTTTTAGCTTTAACTTTTATTTTAACATTTGAATATTTATTAAAAAACTTTATGACCTCATCAAAAGCAAATAAAGAAACACCACACTTTACATACCGAGCAGCAAGATCTTCTTTTGCGGTTACTTCTTATAAAATTGTTTCTTCAGCCACAAAATTATTATTCTCGCCTTCGTCACTTTCACACTCACTTTCACAATCGCTGATTTGATAAATATATTGTTCTTCGATCACTACCGTCGGATCAATATCCGAATTGTTTTCAGATGACCGTTGTAGTTCCGAATTGTCAGTGTTTGCGTTATAGTTTAGCTGATTATCATCTATACAAAAACTCGGAACTGGAGCATTGGAGATTAAATTTAAAATTTTTAACGTCTCATTTTTTTGAAGTCCTCTTAAATGACGAGAGGAATAAATTTTACTACCTCTTTCCATCGCACTAAAATTGAGACTAATAAGCGTTTTGTCGGTGACACTATGTGTACGGAATTTATAAATAAAATGTGTTGTTCTATTATTGGCATTTCAATATGCCAATGCCGAATACATGAAAAAGATGTATTTTTCACGTACGTGCCAAAGGTATTTCGCGGGGCACGTAATTATTACGTGCCATTGAGCATCGCTTTGGAATATTAATTTGCGGCATTAAAAAAGAATTGGAGGCACGTAATTTTTACATGAATTTTTATTCCAGCGCTACTTGGGGTGTTGGGGTTGACATGATCTTTTCTATTTTTGATTTTGATGGACTTTTACCCAAACCAGATAATGTAAATTCCAGAAATTCTAGTGAATCAATAAAAAATTCACTTTTCTCAGTGTTAATCTTGACATTATAACTGTCAAGCCTAATGCATGCCTAATGCGTACTTGATGTAACGACTTCTCACAAACTTCTAAGTTCCCGCCTCATATGAGTATGTCATCAACGTAAGCTGCACAATGATTAATATTTTCCAAGATTACAGTGCTATTAAATTAACTTGCAATATGTGCATTTCCCTATGTTGATTTTAAATTAATCGAGTCAAAGCATTATATGCACATAGGCAACCAAATATACAGCACGGTATTTTTATCATTTTATTCAATCTAAAATGCCGGTAAAACCAAACAAACGAATTACTTAGTAAGCTGTTAAATCAATTATTTAGTATTAAATTATTTAGTAAACTTATTACAGATATTGGGCACAAAGAAATTTACACATACAAAATTCGACTCGTACACAGTATTGGGAGAAAGTAAATCTCTGCTTGGATATAATCAATAATACACCAATTAGTCCATTTTTCATTAATTGCATTTTAAACTCCTATTTTAATTTAAATCTTCTCCGTGATTCAATAGTACCTCAAACCTAGCAACTTGCCATTGAAAATCCCTGGTACCAACACCTGGTTCTCCACCTCACTCGACGGTGAAAGTCAGAAACCTTCTTGATGGAAAATTTCCTGAGCAGTGGATTGGAAGAAATGGGCCAATAGTCTGGCCAGCCAGGTCCCCTGATTAGCTCCAAATGATTTTTTTATTTGGGGTTACCTCAAATCAAAAGTTCATGCCCATACACCCATACAAAACACAAACGAATTAAAAGAAAGAGTTGTTGCAGAATGTGATAAGCTCAAACAGACTTCCATCAAGGTTCAGGATTTTTATCATAGACTAGGTTACTGTTTGGAACGAGAGGGTGGGCATTTTGAAAAATATCTAAAATAAAGTGGTGATTAATTTTTTCAAATAAATAATTCTATTTACCTGTTGTTTAAAGTTAGGTTAAGTTGATTGGTTGTTAAAAGTAGGTATTCTTCTCTCGAACAGACGTGGTTTGTTATCAAAATTACATCTCTGCATCTTTTATTTTACAATAAATGTTACTTTAATTTACTTTTGTATTTCTAATAAACTCGATGTTAATTATTAGCTTAATGAATGTCAAATGGAAAAAAGTCAAACGTCTAGCACATTATAAACGTTTATGTATTGTTGGTTGCATAAACATACAGTCAATGCAATGGTTTGATATGATTATTTTAAAATGCAATATGGAGCATATTGCATCTTAATTTAATAGCACTGTTGCTTCGTGGTTAATAGTGGACTGTATGAATAACAAATCAACACACTGACACAGAAAGGTAGTTTATTTATTTATAAAGCTTCGTTGCAGTGTACATACGTGTGCTGCCTTTTGATGTTAGCAACTTACTCCCACATGCTCCCACTGCCATGCCTTTAAATGGCAACGGCCAAATTTAATGGTGAGTGGAGGGAAATACAAAATATACAGAGCACACCAAAAACATTTCTCATTATATATACAGGGTAGACAAACATTTCTCAACATATACAGAGCATACAAAAAACATTTCTCAACATGCCCCCGGCCTTGAAAGTATAGCTTTCAATATGTTTAACAAACAAAATATATATATATATATATATATATATATATATATATATATATATATATATATATATATATATATATATATATATATATATATATATATATATATATATATATATATATATATTGGTTTAATCGACGTTGTCGGACCCGCTATATGATAGGGTCGGTAGTAGACCCGCATTTTTCCATTTTTTAAATGTGTGTATATTTTACATAATATTGATCTATTTCTGATAAGCAATATTTTAGATCCTCGAGGGATAAAAATATATGAAAAAAAATATTGGTGATATTTGACAGTCGTTCTTGAACCCGATACATATTACAGTGTTTACAGACCCATTTGTATAATTTTAAGCAAGCCTACCTACCCTACCGAACCCAGCAATGTTGCCGAATGTATCAGAGATAAAATTACGATTGACGTAATGATTTCGGGATGCTAAGCACATAAGTGATCTTTATTTTTGTTGATTTGTTCGTAAATTCCATAAACAACCTTAAACGCAGAAAAATTAACGTTTTCCGTAAAATGATGTAACTCTGAAAATTATTATTAACATGAGAAAATAGCATTGAGCCTCTTTTGTTCTAAAATACATAAGGTTTATGCAAATAATTGTTTTTTAATAAATTTTTTTTAAATCATTTATTTTAACATGATTATTTTTGTTTACAAGAATACAATTAAAAGTTTCGAAGACACGTCTTTTATATGTTTTGAAAAAATAAATGTTATAGCCAAATCTTTTGACCTCCTGAACATTTTACTGTTATGTTTTTAGCACAAATGAACAGTTTCTAATATATGTATATTTTAATGCCACGGTAACAGTTCAGTCAAATTTGTAAAAATAGAGGGGAATTGAGGTAGATCCTTGGATTTTTGATAGGCCTTCTTTGTGATATGTTAAATAACCCCTTAAAAGTTACTACTCAAAAGTGGTGAACCAGAGAAGCTGATGAGGGTAAGCCATGTCCCCAGATGGTTTTTACTGTTTTTTCAGAAACTATTAGGTTTATCAAAATGGAGACAGTTAGGTAAAATAGGATTTTATTTAACTTACATACCAAAAAGCTAAGAAAACTTTGTGCATGTTGTCTTGTTTCTGTGTTATCGAAAAACGATCATATGTCACACAGACAAATAATTTGTATCGGTACATATTATACGAGAAGCTTCGAGCATAACTTTGTGTGATTTGATGTTCATCATGAAATAACTATGGAAATCTCGTTGAGCATCGAACGCGATCCTGGTTCAGTCTTATTCTATCTCAGCATCTCCAGCAAAATCTACGAGGCGATATTATCATTATTATTTGGGGCTAGTCATATGGTAATTCTCGTATTGGCAAGATACATTTTAGGGGTATACTCTGTACTAATCAATCTTTTTAGTGAACCTAAAACGTACAGGGTACTTCAGGGTTTTTGGATCTCTCTTACTTCGTTCTTTATATTGATATTCGTATCGAGTAATTTTTTTCTTTAATGGTTTTTGTTTTGGAATTCTAAGTTCACGACTTAATTCCACGCCTGCTTTAAAATGTAGCTAGATATTTAACATTAAATGGGACTTCACCCATTTTACATGTAGGATATCTCGAGCAGACGATGCCAATTCCTGAGGGTCAATGCATTTGATCAAAATAGGCCATTAAGCACAACATATCTATGTTTAAAAATGAAATGTTACAAAGCTATAGACCTTCAAAATAAAAAAGTCAAAAATGCAATTTGGATAAAATTTTGTTTTCAAGGACAGTTGTTATTAGAACATACATTAGTGTTATTTTGTGCTTGTGGTAGCTGTAGCGTACCCGCAACCGCTAGATACGGAATTCTGTGCCAGTGATATGTTTAATGAATACACCATTGAATGCAAAATTTAATTCTTCACGAAACAGGTATACTTGACCCAAGTCGAATAGTGACAAGTCAAATAATGCTCTATAAAATGCAAAAAGAAAATAAAGGTAAAACGTCATGCAGTATGACGTACAAACAAGTAAGAAAGATTTCAAAACAAGGTGAAATGCCCTATACGTTTTGGTTTTTATAAAATAATTGTCCAGTACAGGGCATTCTCCTAAAGATATTCTTTTTACTGCAAAATTATCATAATACTACAACCAACAATAACAACAACATCGCTTCATGAATTTTGCAGAAGTGATGCTAAGGTTGCACTGCGAACTCAACATTTTTTTTCTTAGCTGAGTACTTGATGACGAATACAAGATCGCAATAAGTTATGTTCTGAAGTTGCTCCGTCAAATGTATTGGTAGAAATTGTTGGTCTACATACAGGGTGTTTTACTCAACTTTCGTATAAATTAGGAATAGGAACAAAAAACTCTTTTTGTTTTTACGCAAATCGACAAAAATTTGCTAAAAATGTCAACTTTTGGAAACTGCTGGAAATTATAGTCAAAACAAACTGCGACATCACCTAGCAGCAGCTGCGTCAATGTATCAGATAGGCACATCCAGCTCCAAGTGCGATTCTTAGACCAGTGACCTGCTACCCACTTTTCAAAAACCATTATTTTTTCGGTTATTATGAAAGATAGACACCAATGATTTTCAGCTTTTTTGTTGCATTTTATGTGTACTACCACCTATTCAGAGGATACGAATCTTAAGTGAAACAACCTGTATGATATATATTCATGCGCCAATTAAATAAGCTTTATTTTATCTAACCCACTTAACAACCAGTCTATAAATCTAACAGTTTTTGAAAATAAAACGACAAAATCCATCTCAAGGCGTGGTTTAATATTGATATTTTACAAAGTTCAGGATATTATCTACTCGTAAACATGAACAAATCAAGCATAAAGTCATTTTCAAGTTTAGCTGACCAAAATAGACTACATTTGATTAGTTTAACCTAGATTAAAAAATAGCAGTTTCTATTTTTACTGTGCGTTTGTACAGTTACAAAGAAATTATGGAATATTCGATCCCTACTTTCTTTTTAATGAATTTGAAGGTACAAAACAGTATACACTATATGGTGGTTAAGTGCCTTTAACAGAAACGTCGAAAGGTAACGAAGAAAAGAAGAAGTTTTTTCAAACCTTGCCTAATTCCGTTATATTGCACTTGTACTAAGTTAAAGATCAATTTTTATTGTATTCTGAAATAGCTATTTGTGAATTGGAATATGTATTATATTCTTAGTGCCGAATTGTACACCAGAGATTTTCTGATTACATTTGAAATACATGTAGTTCTAAATATAACAGGCGCAAATCATATTAGTCCACCCAGTTTCATTTTTGTTAAAGAACGTCCCACAGAATTTATTCCGTTTATCTTTTGTTCTATGAGGTGGCCGTTTCTTGTTGCTATAGTGAAGTGCTACTTACTACTGCATCTACCCCATACCAATGTTCATGACATTCAATTGGGGGTTGCAACATACACTGCCCCTCCGAACCTTTTGAGTGCCCTGTTTCCATTAAAAGTTCCATTAAGTAATCTTACAAATTACAGACGAGAAAGTTTTCCTTCAGCGTTTTAGCAAAAAAGTCACAAATGATGCTCAACTTAGTTCGCCCATTTTAATTTTTGATAAAGAACACCTCACGATTTTTACCCTGAATGGTCTACGACGTTGTTATTTATTGGTGGTATATAGTACATATCGTCGCCATTAATGCATATGAACTTAATTCTTTGAAATGTTGTAACTAGCAATGTTGCTAGTTGCGATTTCAAAGAATTCATCATGCCATCTGTAACAAAGTTTTTATAAGCATTTAAACCTCGCTCCTGGAAAATTGCTAGAAAATAGTTCCGCTAGTATGCATTAACGTCGACGATATGTATGAGTACTGTGATCCAGTGATATGTATGTGTGCGTGTAGTATCCAATGCAAAGAATATAAACAAGGAGTCAGAAAATAATTCAGAAAACAAATAGTTCAAGCATTCATTCTCACATCTTAACAGTAAAAGAATAAAGCATTCATTAACCACAAACAGTCTTTCAAACAAACAAACACAGAAGATATTACATGTGGTGACAGCCGACTTTAATTGAACACGCAACAATCTGTCAAGAAACTTACTCTTGCAAGCATATCATTCAAGATACCAGGATCCTATTTATGAAGCAGATGTCGAGAAATCAATTAGCACAATTCCAGTAGATGATCAATACTCTCTCAGCACTCCCACTACCAGTACATGGAGAAGTTCCATCGCTGAAGTCATAATCTATCTGAAGTCACGGTTGTATAAAGTTTTTTCTGTTCTAAATTTTTCTGCCATCAAAGCAGACTATCTACAGCATTTAAAGAAAGTATTTCAGCGCCTATATCATTACGGTTAACTATCAAATTAAAAAAGAAACAATCTTTGAAGCCAAAGAACTAACTTGTCTCGACCACACAGTGAACAGTGATGGAGTTACGCCGCAAGTTTCAAAAGGAGAAGCTAGTCATAACTTTCCAATCCTTAGAATGCAACAAGAATTATGCCATTTCGTTGGCATAGATTGTCGATTTAAACCTGAGCTAAACCTATTTATTCCAGAAAAAGTTTCAGAACCCTACAAGAAACCCACACAACAGTGTGTCGCAAAACGTATAATTACAAATCGGTTGTTGTGAACTTCAATAAACGGTCGTACCAAAAATTCGTTACTTCGTGTGATCGGGAACACAGGGAATACATAGCAGATAAGCTCGGATGCAGCCCATTACAAATCCTTATCTTTTTTTGTGCCGTTTATGTATAGAACGTTCGCAACTACTTTTTGTTCCCTGTTAGACATATTTGTGTACATACATTTACTATTTTCCTTTTATGTTGCATATACGATTATGATCCAACCAACAACCTACAAGTCCAACAGAATCCTCATACGTTCCTCTTAGGTTAAGTTTTGTAGTTTTTAGTTATTTACATTTTGCAACGAGCCCTAGAATTTAGAATCTGCTGTCTTAATTTTAACCGTTTTCAATTATCTCATTCGATTCTCACGTTATTCTTATTAGCGCATTTCTATAGGTTAAGTTCTTATCATTGTAACGAACATTAACATTAAAAGCCCTGTACTAACTTTAATCAATTGTAAAACCAGCCAAAGAAAAAACGCGGTTTTTTACGTATCTATCAAGTTGCTTTACAATCACAACCGCATCTTATGTGTACATTCACTAGTTCTTTCCAATCCTGTCCTCAAGCAAACTGATGGAGACTTTTTCTGCTGGAAAAATTCTAAAAACCAAGGGAGCAATAAATGTGATGATCACCGTTGCCTTGGATACTTTGTAGTATCCAAGGAATCGAATGTAAACGAGGGATCAGAAAATAATTCAGAAACCAAATAGTTCAAGCATTCATTCTCTCATCTTAACAGGAAAAGAATAAAGCTTTAATTAACCACAAACAATCCTTCAAACAAACGTACAAAGAAGATATTACAGTACTTTAATACTAAAAAATTTAATCAAGTTCTTGAATTTTATCGTTTGATTACTACGGAAAATGACATATGTACTTTTCCACCTTATTTGGAAACCATCCACTTTCCTCAGAAATTTACTTTTCCGTATTATGTTGCGTTGTCTCACTTGTTCGAAAATCCTGTTAACCTTACTCTAATCATTTATATAAAAAATGAATTCAGTTATAAAGTCCTACTTAAAGATACCATTGATATGAACACATGGATTGTAGGTATTAATATATGCTTTCAATCATACAAATATAACTTTATAAATTTATATCACTCTCCAAACTCTAGTGATGCTCAATTTCTAATGAAACTTGAAAATTTGTTTGATGTATATGCTAGTAGATCAGAGACCTTACTAATTATCGGAGACTTTAATATTGACCTATTAAAGGATTCATATTATGAAAATAGGCTGAGATCTTTAATTAAAAATAATGGACTACATCAGATTATCGACCAACCTACAAAAATCACTAATGACAGTGCTACACTCAGATCTTCTTGTATCTAATGAAAAAACCATTGATGTCCAGGTACACCATGTTCCAAAAATAACCGATCACTCAATAATAACTGTAAATGCAAAAGTGAAAGAAAAATATGAAGAATATACAATACAACACAGAGACATGAGCAACTTCAATGAAATGCAATTTCAATTAGATCTAATGGATCAACCATGGAATCCGGACTGTACAAACACCAATCAACTAGCAGAAACATTAGTTAAAACCATAATGGACACACTAAACAGGCATGCTCCAACTGTTAAAAAAACCATTAAATGTCAATGGAGTTGTAAGCGTTGGTGGACCCCAGAAATAGCCTTGGAAATTGAAGAAAGGGACAGATTATATAAAAGAGCAATCTTTACACAAGAAGAAAGTGATATGAATAGGTATAGACAACAAAGAAATGGAATTACTAGTTTGATCAGGAACCACAAGAGAAATTATTATCAAGAAAAAATAGATGATATGAAAAATAACTCAACAGAAATGTGTAAAACAGTTAAAGAATTAATTAAAGGAGGCCATAACAGACAAAAAAGGAATGTATTATTTTTGACAATGAGTTAGGAAAAAAGGAAATTCAAATTGCAGAAAAATTCAATATTTACTTTATTAACAGCATACAACAAATTATTACATTAACAAATTTAACCCAAATTGAAACTGATTTAAGCCACATTAATGTACATCAATGCAAGTTCGAAAAATTTTTACCAATAGAGTTTTTGGAGTTAAAAAAAATTATAAACAATTTACCTAATAAGAATAGTAGTGTCGATGGTATTACAGTAAAGATTCTTAAATTAGCTTTCAATGTAATAGGACAGAGATTTTTATATATTCTTTTTTAAACATTTAATAATATTTAAAATAAAAACCGAATATATCCAGAGCATATTTTAAATGAATTACTATTCGTAGAAGATGTTCATGATCATAATACTAGAAGTAGAAATAATTTTTATGTTCATACAGTAACAACAAATATAGGACAAATTAATCTGTTTCATAAAGGTTTAGTGGAATATAATTCACTTCCAGCTAATGTAAAAAACTGTACATCTTTAACATTATTTAAGAAACAGTGTAAAAAATATGTAATAAATTACATTAATATTTAAGAAATTATAATGTATTATAAGGAATTTATCTAGTTATATGCTATAAATAAAGTATATTATTATTATTAATAAATATTAAAACCTTCAATTTTTCAAAGCCAGAGATTAATTTACAAATGTGAAAAGAACTCGCATACGAGCTGATGTAATTCTTACGTCACTTTTCTCTATCAAATATTAAATGCGAGCTATTATAACCAAACGTTTATAAAACAAAGCTTAACATATGCGTCATGGCAATGTTGCCAGATCCAGGGCTTAGGAAGTCTGTAGAACATAGCGGGTTTGATAGCGTCTTGAATAAAAATATACGATATACACTTGAGAAAGGCGCGACGCCCCCTATAGTTCATTGTGATGAACTACGGTTGTATAAAACTTTTTACAGACCCTACTTTTCCAAACCCAAATTGTATATTTTTTTATTGCAGTTTTAGATAAACCTTATCCTGTAGACCTCGAAAACATAGGAGAACGTTGCCAGGCCCAAGCCCGGGTCTGAGAGCGTCGAAAATGGTCCGACAAGTCGGTAGAATATAGCGAAACGGGTGTGTATAAGCGGTTTGACAAATATATATATATATATATATATATATATATATATATATATATATATATATATATATATATATATATATATATATTGTTGTATTATTTTGTCGTAAATGGGATTTAGTCAAAATTAACGAACATTATATAATCAAACTGTATCATATTGCTTTATTTTAAATTAATTGCAGCGAGTAATTTCGTTTCTAGCTACATAAAGTAAGAAAATATTTTGAGTGCAAATTATTTATTGAACGGTCCTCGTATCACGCATAAATTTTATTTAAATACATGTTTCGAATTTAAAGGTAAATAAGGCTAAGCTATTTTAAGCAGGAAACTTTTATTTTTGTTTCAAATATTATCACATTGTTGATAAAGAAAATACTAAGCTCTGCAGGACATTTTGTTTTAAAGTAATTAATGCTAAATTTAATAAGAAATTCGTATAAGAGTGGATTTGATGATGATATTTTATGTTAAGGAAAAATGTGTTTAAAATTCTTCAAAATTTTAAAGTGTGCCTTTACCTAGAAAGAAATAAAATTGTTAGTCAGTTGTTTTCGAGCGGTACTGGTCTGCAGATGTACAGCAAGGAGAGTACACTAGTGCAGCCATGCATTTGAAAATGTATTTTCTATTGTTAAAAATGAATCAAAAGTATTAATTATGATTTTAAAGTATGTAAAGGAGATTATTGTAGTAAAAATAGTTGATTAAAAAAGAAAATTATTAGTGAAGATAGCAAGAAGGGTATTCAGTTTATTGTTTAAAGGAAAGTGTTTGAAGAAAGATAAAGTGCGGAGTTGTTTGTTTTTTGTTTTAAAGGAAAAGGTTCCGGGGATAGTTTTTTAAAATAATCAAAAACTGATTATGTTGGACATCAACAGTTTCTTTATTTTGTATGCTCAAGTTAAGAAAAATCACACTGGTTTAAGAAATTTATTGTTTGAAAATTGTAAAAAGGTCATTTACAAATGTGTGTTTAATAAATGTTAATTTGGTTCTGTCAGTAGTGCATTATTTACATCAAGAAATATAAAAATCCTGAGAAGTAATTATTGTTCCTACCTGAAACAAAAGAAAAGAATTATTTATAAAATAATAAAAACACAGTTTTATAAAAACAGTTTATCCAAGTACACTTACTATTGGATTATTAGCTTCTCGTTCAACATCTTTGGCGTGCGTCTCGACACCCGGGGAAAAGGAGTCAATCATCTACCTGCATCCAACAGCAATCGCATGGGGGAACGTGATTACAACAGTTCAGCGCTTTTGGTGGCGGTAAGAAATAAATTGTGAACATTTGCAATCAAAATTTGAACATACTTTAATCCGCAATAAACAGTAACCATAGATAATTATTTTATTATAATACTTACACCATTAAAATTCGTGTAAAGGCAAGGCAGATATATTGTAAAGCAAAACTGCACTGTATACGAATTTCACTGTTTCATTTGTTATTTGATGAAAATTTATTTCTGAATTTTGAGGAGTTGCAGAGTTGCGTATTTTTGAACCTTGATAATTTTAAAAGACCCTGTGAGTATCAGTCTCGTGCTAAGATAAGCTTAGCTGGCGCCCAACATTGTTTTTTTTATTATTTCATAATTTTTAATATACAGGGGATATCAGAGTATTAGTCTTACTTTGTGTAATGTTTTGTTTTTATTGATAATTATGCTTTTTCCATCATTATTAATCTAATGATAATAGTTGGTTTGATTGTATAATCAAATAATTCAACAATATATATAAATTTTAGTTGATATTAATTTTTGTTAAGTTGAATAATGATTTTACATTAAATAATATTTAGAATGCAAATTCATATAGAAAAATTTATCATCGACTCTGCTGGGACTCGAACCCAGGACCCTCCACTGTCTAGGTGGTATCTCTACCAACTGAGCTACAGAGTACGACTACCAGCATTGCTTATGCCAAGATGTTTATGCCAAATGGTATTAACCGCCGAGCATCCAATCTTCACTTCCTCCTGATCTCCCTATAAGTAATATTTCGATTGGAATGAATCAAGCTTGCCACACGATCAACATTTTCTAAACAGGCAGCTTCTGTAAGTCTTGCTTCGTCTTCTAGCAGTTCTCGCCCTCGTCGAAATTCGCGGAACCAATGACTAACAGCGGATAATGGAGGGGCAGCATCGCCAAAAGCTGCTATCAAATTTGTATGGCTTTTCTGGTATCCTAACTGTCTTTTATAGTCGTAGAGTATCATAGCTCTAAAGGCAGTTCGCGGAATGCTCATCTTAAATGAATTAAAAATGCACAACTACTTATCTTACAAAATTAACTACGTTTCACAAGGAAATCGGAACGTTTGGCAATTGTGGGTAACGAATGTCAACTAATGCGACATTCAATTGTTGCAATTGTTTCTAGCCAATTGAGCTTCCATGGCCTGCTACTAACTATTAACAGAGCATCCCTCGTATCAACATCCGTATGTCAGATTCGTTTGTTAATTCTTTGCTGGAACTTTTCGATCCTAAATTTATGATATTTGTGACGGTAGAAATTCCTTGATAGAAGCTCTTTCTGATCAGCAAGTGTATGTATATGTTGTATTATTAGCAACTACATGTTTCACTTGTGCCTATACCAATTCTATTGTAGTTAAATAAAATATCCTCGGTTGAAATGACCTTACCATAAAGCCAATCGATACTGCCACTTTTTCAAACTTTGTATTGGCGATTTCTCAGATAGATAGATTAAGGTACGAGTTGCATACAAAGCTTTATGTTGGACTGCTATAATTAGTCTAATCAATTTAGAAAAAATAGCAGAAAGTTGAGGTAAGTCCATGGATTTTTGCATACGGCTTCCTTGTGGGTTATTAAACAACTCCTTAAAAGTCAACACCTGTAGATGGTGAGCTCGAAGAAATAATGAGGATAAACCACGCCCCCTACCGGTTTTGTCGTTTTTCTCGGAAACTATTAGGGTTATCGAGATAAAGGAGGTTAGGTAAGATAAAGCTTATTTAAATCCCTACCAAAAGTGTTCGAGTTTTTTTTCGTCCTTCGCCTTCTTTCTGTGTTATCGAAGAAAGGAGATATGTCATACACGGATCAGCAATTTGCACCAGTAAATTTGCTCAAGGAACTTTCTGGCGTAATTTTGTATGGTCCCCTATTGCCATGAAGTAGCTAAGAAAAATTCGTTGAGAACCGGACGCGATCGTGGTACAGTCAACCTTTATCTTAGCATCTCTTCGGCAAAATCCATCAGGCGATATTATCGATATTCTTGATAGCAGTCGGCTGAAAAATTCGTATTGGCAAGTTAATTTTAGAAGAGTACCTGCACTACTGAATTTTTGAATCCAACCCAATACGTACAAGGTGTTTCGCCTTTTTTGAAATCATAATTTCCTTTATTTATAAGTTCTTGGTACTAAATCATTACGCCTTAAGGAGACTTAACGGTACGTTTCAAGCAGTCTTTATGGAATGCTTCGTGTTTAGCTCTGATCAATCTTTTGCGAGAGTAACTATCGGATACACCAGACTTTAACTAGTTGATGAATATGACCTTAGTCCAGCATTTCTAACCAGGACAACTTAGTTTTAGCCCATGCTACTCGTCGTTTTGCAGATACTTGTCAGCGTTAGCTATGCTGTTTATGAACTAAAATCTTCTTAATCCTCTAGCTAACATACAGCCTCAAATCATTATGTCTTGAGGAAACTTAACATTAAGCAGTTTTGTTCTAGTTTTACTCTCGCAAAAGAGTAATCAGAGCTAAACAAGAAGCATTCCATAAATACTGCTTGAAACCTAATGTTAAGTTTCCTCAAGGCGTACTGATTTATAGCTATATGTCAGCTGGAGGATTAGTAAGATTTGAGTTCATAGACGGCGCAGTTAATGCTGAAAAGTCATTCACAATAATTATTGGTTGGTTAAATTTAAATGGCAGATTCACATACGGTTCATTACAAGCATTTAAAAAATAACTAGAGTTAAATATTAAAAATACCAAGAGCGATATTAATCCCCCTTCTTATATCTTTTTACACTTAAATATAGATTTTATATGCATTCTTTTTGGCCTAATAAATACCCTAAATATAGAATAACCACTTTTCTTTGCTACAAGCCAAGATCGGTTTAGGTAGGAAGATGAATACATATATTCTTTTTAATACGTACCGTAAGGAAATTACAGACAAATTCTTAAATTTAATTAAAAAACGAGATGGAACAAACTCAGCATTTTAAATTAGGCGACAATATTTACTGATTTTACTAGCATTTTCAGAATAATTAACATATTATACAGATTTACATCTATAATTATTAGTGAAACTAATCTAACTGTTAATAATAATTAATTATTAGGAGTAATACATTTAGATTTTAAAGTAAAGTATGTGGTACTTAGCTATCAATTCACTAATCTGCCCCAGTAATAGCAGGCTGTTAATATTACTAGCACAATTACCATTAAAATGATGAAAAACTCAAGAATCTTAATCAATAGTTAAATCTAATTTTTCGTCTAAATTTAATTGATCTAAGCGGTCAAGCATTCGTTTAAACATTCTAGAAGGCAATG
The DNA here is from genome assembly GCA_929113105.1 of Agrypnus murinus. Lineage (NCBI taxonomy): Eukaryota > Metazoa > Arthropoda > Insecta > Coleoptera > Elateridae > Agrypnus > Agrypnus murinus. The sequence continues at coordinate 88,386,252 of OV816027.1, read as the reverse complement.
GAACAGCCAACAGGAAATAGTTAAGTTAGGGAGCCAGTAAATAGTCCAAATAGTCTGGAGAAATAGTCTTACGAAGAAAACAGAACAGACATTTTTTATAGAAAAATTAATTATCTATCTATTTTATTTAAACAATTTTTTTGTTAAATTAATATTTTAAGAGTTATTACACTGTAATGTTTTCCTGTTTCAGTGAGATGTTAGCCGTTTGCGAATTATTTAGCAAAACTAAAAAGTGAAAACTTTGCTGTGTAATAACTCTTAAAACATTAATTTGCAAGCAATTAAAAAATTGTTTTAATAAAAAAGATAGATAATTTATTTTTCTACAAAAAAGTCTGTTATATTTTTTTTCGTAGAACCAACCGTTCTCGAGATATTTTCAAAAACGGGTTTATTAAAATGGCTACTGAAGCATACCCGTCTCCGCCACACCAAATTAGTTTTATACTGACGACCGACCAACTAACAAATTCCAATAATAGAATAGCATGCATTTTTGCTGATGATATTGAAAGCAAATGATGGCAACAGCGCCGGTCCTCATGTTATACTTAAAACCTGTGTATAATTTGATATTGGGGCTCACTTTGCCGATTAAATCGTATCTAATTATATGGTCCTCACGTCGTCAGTAGTATAGTGTAGCCTCACTTGGTATTATTATACACAGCAAATAAAACTTTTTTAAATTCAAAGAAATCTGTGTATATTTGCGAGATACATAACTAGAACAAGTAAACAAGTGATGACAAAAAAATTTGCAAAGCTGTGACCATTTATAAGGGTGGTCCTCATTAACTATGGTTCATGATATGTCCTCACTTTGATAAGTGGCAGTAAATATATATATATATATATATATATATATATATATATATATATATATATATATATATATATATATATATATATATATATATATATATATATATATATATATATATATATATATATATATATATATATACGAGGATGAATTGATAAATCTCCGGCCTAACCCATATGGGATACAAATTTTTGCAATGTTTTTACGGCATTTTATTTTTTCATAATTTATCAGTATGGCTGTGAAATAACAAAAATTTCTGTCAAACAATAATTGTTTGGCAAGTTGTCAAAGTCGATAAAGTTTTGTGTGGTGTTAAAATGGAAAAAGCTGAAATTCGTGCGGTTATTAAATATTTTCACATTAAGGGTTTATCCCCAAAAGAAATCAAAGCTGAGCTAGACGGGACATTAGGCGAATCTTCTCCTTCCTATAGCACAGTTAAAACCTGGGTTGCGGACTTTAAACGGGGTCGCAAAAGCACAGATGACGCACCGCGTTCAGGAAGACCGAAAACTGCCACCACAACGGAAATTGTCGAAAAAGTCCATAGAGTTGTGTTGAATGATCGGCGATTGAAGTTGGCTGAAATAGCAGATACCCTGGGCATTTCAACGGAACGAACATATCATATCCTAACCGAAATTTTGGGAATGAGAAAGTTATCGGCACGTTGGGTGCCGCGGCTGCTCACAGTGGAACAAAAGCTGACTCGCAAAACAGTTTCAAGTGAGTGTTTAGACTTGTTTAATCGAAATTCAGTGGACTTTCTGCGACGGTTTGTAACAATGGATGAGACGTGGATTCATCACTACACACCCGAAACAAAGCAGCAATCAAAACAGTGGACTGCCAAAGGAGAACCTGCTCCGAAGAAAGCCAAAACAGTTCCGTCAGCCGGAAAAGTTTTGGCTTCAGTCTTTTGGGACGCCAAGGGAGTACTTTTCGTTGATTATCTTCAAAAAGGTAAAACAATCAACGGAGTATACTATGCTACCTTACTGGATGAATTAAAAAAAAATATTGAAGAAAAACGACCTGGATTAGCAAAGAAAAAAATTCTGTTTCACCAGGACAATGCACCTTGTCACAAGTCGGCAATTGCCATGGCAAAAATCAATGAATTGCAATTTGAATTGTTACCCCATGCCCCTTATTCACCAGACTTAGCCCCATCGGATTTTTATTTATTTCCAAACCTAAAAAAATTTCACGCTGGAAAGAAATACGAGTCCGATGAAGAAGTGATTACTGCCACAAACGCCTATTTTGACGAGTTAGAAGAAAAGGCTTATAGGGACGGTATAAGAGCACTTGAACAAAGGTGGACCAAGTGCATTGAACTCGATGGGGACTACGTAGAAAAATAAAATTTTTGTTAACCTGATATTCTTTTGTTTTATTGCCTAGGCCGGAGACTTTTCAATTTATCCTCGTGTATATATATATATATATATATATATATATATATATATATATATATATATATATATATATATATATACGTGCTTATCTATCTTTTTCAACTCCGACAGCCTATAAGGCGCCCGCGACTCCGGCCTTAAATATACAGATACGGACAAACTAGTTATTGCCATTGCTTTATACAGCTTTGTTGATGATGAGCACGTCGAGAGGGGAATTTTTTTTTGTAAATTCTTTATACTTAGAGTGAACAAATTACCGTACCATTTCGCCTCTGAATCTTTAACATGCGCTTTTAACTCCTATTTGTATATTTTATATATGACAACCAGTTGCGTTCGCCTCCAGCGGCGTTGCTATTATTTCGGAGTCGAAAATGTATTATTTGTATCTCTTAGATATTATAACCATATTACTAAAACACGAACGGTTCTTCTGTCCTTGTTGTTTAACAGCTTCGCTGAGTACCTCTGTTATAAATAGTATTATTTGCATTGTTGTCTATAAGTCGTCTGCTTACTAATGATAATATTTAATTTAATAGAGATATGCCATATTTTAGAAGGACGGTTGATTATATTTGTATCGTTGGCGTGTAATATTATATCATTTTCTCACGTATTTTCATGTATTTAGAGTTAAATGAATTGGTTAAAAGACTTAATTTAATTAATTTAATTTAAAAAGCTTAAGTTTTTGTTAGAAGTTAACTTTTTATTTATTCAGTTAGGGAAGTACATTTATTTATTCTTCAAAAATGACTACTTTAAGCATAAAGGACTAATTTTCCATTAATTTAAAATATTTAGTTTAGCAAGTGCAGCATACAAGGTGTAAAATCGCTTCACGCACGATACAGTTTTATGTGCATTTTATTTCAAACCCTAATACTATCTCCCCTAATTATTTTACAGTAAAAATATTCGGGAGTGTTATAAAGAAAAGAAATATATATGAATCGAATGATACCTTTGGTTACTGCAAAAATAGCTAAGCCTTGGAAACATTGGAACGATCAGAAATCAATTATACCTTGAAAATATTAGAATGTTGAATGGATTACATTTGTAGAAGAGTAAAGAAAATAGAACTTCCGTTTCTGCAAAACATAGCTATGCTTTGGAAATATTGCAACGATCAGAAATCAATTATACCTTGACAATCCAACTCGAAAATTTTTAACCAATCAAATTACAGAATTTTTCAAATTGGGACCAATGAAATTAGTTTTATAGTGAAAAAACCACTAGTGGTTTTTTCTTAGTGAAAAAATTTATGTCAAATTTAATTAAATTAATATTAACTACACACGCTAAATAAACATTTGCTCGATGGATTGCCAAGCCGAATTCAACTCGTGGTCTAATTTTTTCTTGCAAAATTTATCGTTTAAGACATTCGTAGCTTTTGCTTTTGGAAAATTACACTCGTCTCCTGCGTCGACTCTTGTAGTTTTCGTTGCGAAAGCTATCTGAAATGACAACTTTTGTCGGAAAAAATTAGACCACTTGTTATATTATTAATGAAAATATTAGAATGATAGAGGAAACATTTGCGCCATAGTCAAGATTATTTTGACAATCCAACTCGAAAATTTTTAACCAATTAAATTACAGAATTTTTCAAATTAGGACAAATGAAATTAGTTTATAGTGAAAAAACCAGTAGTGGTTTTTTCTCAGTGAAAAAATGTATGTCAAAATGAAATGTCAAATTTGCTCGATGAATTGTCAAGCCGAATTCAAATCGTGATCTAATTTTTTTTTGCAAAATTTGTCATTTAAGACATTCGTAGCTTTGCTTTTATAAAATTACAGTCGTCTCCTTCGTCGAATCGTGTAGTTTTAGTTGCAAAAGATACTCATTTCTGAAATGACAAATTTTATCGGAAAAAATTAGACCACTTGTTAAATTATATATGAAAAATTGAATTCGTTCGTGTTTTGCAGTATTTTTGGATGTGAGATAGGACAAAATGTAACTCATATCGGATACAGTGCAAATTATTTAACCTTTGTTATAATAAAACAATCGTATTTGTTGTTAGAACATTATGAAACCAAGTAACGCAATTTCCTTTTATAAGAACCGTATTAGGACATCTTATCCGGACCTTACGAGGACTGAGGTTGTCTCTTTGGGGCCTTCGTGGGGGCCTCATCGGGCTTTCTTAAGTTATTTAATTGTAAAATTAGCTCAGATTGCCCCTTTTGAAATTCACAACGATCTTAAGTGGTTCCCCTATGTAGTTTAATCCAGAAAAAAACTGTAGCTATCCCGATCGGGTCTTCATGAGGTCTTAATCAAGCTTCCCTAAGTAACTTATCCTTGAAATAAATTGAGGCTGACGTAATCGAGTACTCATAGGAACTTGATCGGGCTTTCCTAATTAGGGCTATCCTCAAATACACCTTATGAGATTTCTAGACTAAGTCGGGTAAATTTCCAATGTCGAGTTGTTTTGAAAATAAAAATCTTTTATGTTTCACTTACATATTATTCTTTGTTTATACCTGTGATACGAACTATATAAACAACTGTATAACAACCAGGGCATTATAAACGAGCGTTATAGTCTATAGCGCCCGCTCGTTGTATCGTATACTTTGCAATCGGGTCCGGCGTTCTATTCATAGTAATTTGTTTGTAATAGTCAATGTTTGCGTACGAGTGTGTTGCAACACAACAAATAACGAGTATTTGCAACGTAGTTTCTGGGCGCGTGATCCGCGAATTCTTTTGTGCCGAATTCTGCAGAAATTTCTTAAATAAAATTAACTTGTTCTTTAGATGACATGAGTGCTATACGGACTTTTTTTGTTTTCATGTTGGTAACAACAAAACATTTGAATTTAAATTGTCATATCTCTGTTTGACTTTTGTAGATTTAGTAAAAGTTGTTACCATCCGACAAACAAAAAAAATCCCTAGCTTTATAAATTACTAGGAGTCTAGCTCCTACGCTTAGTTAGTAGATTTAGTGCTAGAACAGGGTTGGTTCCGACCTCCCCTTGATTGTACTTGTTTTGGAGGACATATACGTCCTCACAATATGTATCAATATGTCAACATGTGTGTTAACCTTTTGTACCGTCTTTATTGTCTTTAGTATATAGTTGTTTTTTACAACTTGTGTTTAATTTCTCTCTACCTCTGACTACGTCCTCCAGTCACGAAAACCCCACGTGACAATCTCCTAAATTAAAGAAAATATCGATTTCAGCAAAAACACGTCAATTTATTTTTCGATGGGGACATTTAAATACAGAATTGTCAAAATTTTGCATCTCACACCCTTATCCCCACTCCACCAACTTTTTGACCCCCCCCCCCATTGTGACAGATAATTTTAAAGGGAATGAAAAAGGCGAGGGGTCTCTCACTCCCAGAAATTATGTACACCTATTGCCGCTTTACGGCAATAACTGTCTTTATTCCCGTATTCTCACTTGTTATTCCCGTATTGCCGTTTTTATTCCTTTATTCTTGTCTGTATTGCTGTATTCCCGTCTCGATTTCCGTATTGCCGTATTTATTTTCGTATTGCCGTATTTATTTCTGTATTGCTGCATTAATTCTCCTATTGCCGTGTTTATTTACGTATTCCATGCATGATTTTAGCAGTGGGTGTATTTGAATGAAAGGTGTTTATTATTGGTTTTTTTGATAATTTTACAAAAGGTCGTAGCTCCACTAAGAAAAATGTAAACAAAATTCCTCACAAATCAAAAATGATCTGTAAAAAAGTAGTTTTTTATTCAATCATAATATATGTACATCACATTTTTAAGTGCTGTTAAAGTAAGTGCGAACCGAATACGTGAAACGAAGAACATATATATCAGATAGATCGACTCTAAGAAATACAAAAAAAGACACATTGAGATAAATAACAAAAATTTATTTGAAAAGTGAGAATCCCAATGCACGGCAGTAAATAAAATTCAAAAAGAATTCCAGAACTCCAGTAAAATTTACAGGACTATAAAATATAAATTCCGAATCTACTTTCTGAATGTCGTTTTCCTTGGGCTGTATGAAGTTTTCCAAATCTTCTTTCAAGAATTTTTCTTTATCAATATCCAAAATTCGTCCAATGTACCATCGGGTGTCGTAAAACATTACATAATATTTTTCTAATTTCAGCTTTATCTTTCATTATTTTTCTTGCATGTTTCCTTCCTCTAAGTCTGATTTTTCTGATTCAAAAAATTCTGATTCTGATGAAACTGAAATTACTTCAAGAGATTCGCTTGATTTCGGTGTAAGTGAACAATCGGTCTCGAGAGTATAGAAATGCATCGGTTACAAATAACTCTTTTAAAAATATAAATAATTAAAAACTCGCAAAACTAAAAATACCTGGAAAATCTACATCATAAAACTTTTAACTTGGAATTGCGCAGATCGGCCCAGTAGAACTCTCAAACGAAGCGTAACAAAAATAAGCCTTGTGTTTTAAATAGGTATAAAGTATTTTAAATTCATGGTATAAAAATCTAAAGAAAATAGAATATCAAAGCGGTCTTGGAAAACTCGTAAAGGAGAGCTATGGCGGCATGCAAGGGTTTGTCTATACATCAGATCAATTCGAATATTAAACACTCGATGATGGATGATGAAAGACTAGACTGCAAGGGCTGCAGCCACCGACATGCCCTAGCTATTCCTAGCATTTGTAATTAATTTATTGTAGCACTTTTAAATACTGCCCGCGTTTAAATACAGAAATTATGAAAATCTAGAGATCTTGTTTAACAAATTTCTTGAACACGTTTATTAGTATTTCAAAAACATGACTGATGAAAAATATGTGTTTGAAATTGGCAGTCAAATATTTCGTTACTGTACATTTTTATGCAAGTTGAAACTGTTACTTCAAACCAAAATTGTTTAGTTATAAGAATTATTAATAAACAAGTAGATGTTTATAGCATTTTGTTGCAAATACTATTTTATACATACGTTTATTGCAGTTTTTATAGTTATGTTCGTAGTGAACTAACCTAAAAATTAAATATTGTCGTTTTAAATTTTCTATAACTTCACAATTTCAGAAAATAATTATTCTTATTCTCTTATCATTCATGCGGTAATCTTAGTACTATTTTATCTATTTTGAATTGATTTTTGTTTACTATTATAACCACTAAAATATAAAATTACAACTGCTAGAAACAGCTACCGCGCATATAGGCCACTTCAACACCTAGATGCTAGTGATAGAAATGGTTTGTCTATTAAGCGCAATTCCAAAGGTTTACACGCTGGGAACTAACAAGAGGGCGCTGCAAGTGGATGGCTTTTCTCGAAATAATTTTTTTAATTTTTGGATTTAAAAATTAAAAAATATAAAAAATACTAATGCACACAGTGGAAGCTTCACTGTAAAATAAGAAGCACGTAAATCGGCCCAGTAGAACTCTCAAACGAACTGAAAAAAAAAACAGCCTTGTGTTTTAAATCGACTGCAGTCCTTACAGTCTAGCCATAGCCATCATTGAGTGTTTAATATTCGTATTGTTCTGATGTATAGACAAACCCTTGCATGCCGCCATAGTTCTCCTATACGAGTTCTACAAGACCGATTTGCTAATTGTTTTTCATAAACTTTGACACTTAAATAATAATAAGAGTTGAAAGATTAATTATTATTTTCGTGAAAGTTATCACATTTGGTCCTCCAAATTTCAAAAAATACTAATTTTAAATACCACATATGGGGTATTGCTGAACTCAAAAAAATATATACTTTTCATTTCTAGCAAGAAAATAAGGGGGTTCCATTTAAAATCATCGGCCGTGATACAGTAGCAAACTAAAAAATTAAAATTGATGTCCATAAAATTCGCAGGAAAGAAAATAAAATTCACGTGGTAATACAGAAAATATGAATTTTATTCCATACTTTATTTACACACTGTATAGTATAAAGAAATCCTTTATTCAATTAGCCTTTTAAGGGTAAGTGTCATATCACGATTCTTAGAAACGGTGAATGATTTTCAATGTTCAAACAAAAAACAATTACGTGCCGTCATTATTTTTCCGCGCACACTACAACATATACTCACTTCTTCAGAAGACCACCTAGATTTTTAAACGCGTTTGAGATAAAACGCGTAATGGAAATCGAGAAGAATGGAGCGTGTTATTCCTATTGCCGAGTTTATTTCTCAGTATTGCCACGTATTCCCCATTTATTGCCGCGTATTTTCTGCGTATTTATTCCTGCGTATTCCCGTTTATTTCTGTTTATTGCCTCTTATTCCTTTGTATTCCCGTTTATTTCCCATATTGCCCAATATTGCTCATTATTTCCGACTCATAGCAATTTATTCCCGAGAAACTGTACACCTATTGCCGAGAGTGAGAAGGAAAAAGGAATCTTTGGAGCAAAATAATTGAAATCGGCCCATGGATTGCTGAGATACAGAGATAAGTCTTTTAACAACCCATTTTCAATATGATTTAAATTATTTCACATACAAACGTCTCACACGTTTCACATACCGACTGGTGCCAAATTGTGGCAGTTCAGTCATTTACTTACAGACAACTCAAGTATATTATTTTAAAAACTGATCTTGTTATTGAGATACCATCTTTTAGAGCCCCATCCTTCTGAAAATGTAACTGATCATCATTGACCATCATGTTTCCTCATGTTCCATTCATGTTTCATGTTCATGAAGTTGATTTTTTAATTCATCAGTTATTAGTGGATCCTTTTTTAAACAAAGTAGGTCAATAATGACATTACCTAGAATTCCCTAGAGATCCCCCAGCTCGAAAGTCCATTGGGAACCTTTGAGAGTTATTGGAGTGACGAATTCGATAACACTACATAACATTCTAAGCTGCTATAAAAGAAGTGTTGGATGAAGAATGGAATAAAATCACAGCCGGAGAAAACCTAAATTAGTTTTAAATATAAAAAAACGTTAGAAGTAATTAAACAAAAAGGATATTCTACAAAATCCTGAAATTAAATTTTATACTTTCTTTCAACATTTATTTAGCATAATTTTCTACCAGACTCAGACTTTTTTGTTATTTATAAGTTTAGTTAGGTTTTGTTTTAGTTTTTTTTAATATATAATAATTAATGTTTTAGTACCTCTAGAGTCATTCGTGAAATAATTTTCAATATTATTATAATTTCATTGATTATAAATTATCTGAATCTCTTGCAAGTGCAACTGATATACAAGAATTTTTTCGAGTTGTTATTGTACCAAAGTAGATTTACTAAATTACAATGGAGAAGATGGTTATATGTTTATGTAATGAGCAAAACGTGTTATTCCAATTATTAACGTTTTTAATAATAAATATTTCACTTTTTTCTCAAGTTGCTTTTGATTAAAAATGTTAAATTTCGAATATAAATATGAAATCTTTAGTCAAAAATGTAATTATTCCCTAAAACCATTTCTCACAATTAAAATGTTATTATGGACAATACGATGGGGGCCTCGAATATGGTAAATCGGTGCCTGGATATTATACAATAAATTATTAAAGAAACGTTTTAGTATGATCAGCCTTCATACATTGTTTCTGCTAATATGATTAATTGATTAATATGAACAAAAAACGCAAGTTAAATGCTCGGAGACATGTATACTTAAATAAATACTTATCGTACTCTGTCAACTCCTATTAGTATATATTGTATGTAGTTATCAGTTGTGTATGCCTCCAATGACGTTGTCTTCTCATAAGAGTCCATAATGAATGATGCGTATACCATATGTATGTATGTATGTATGTAAGTAGATGGATTGAGTGAAACCAAATAATTAATAACATCTTAAATAGTAAATATTGTGTTACTTTATTTATTCATTGTAGTTTTAATTGAAAGATACCATTAAATTTCTATAATAGCTTAATTTTTTCACAACGAAATTTTGTTATTCTTGCTTACATATAATGTGGGTTATTTACAAATTAAAGGTTTGTCAGTAAAAACATTCATTCTTAAACCTTATAAGTGATAATGGTTTATGTAACAGCGTTTTATTAAGACAGTATACCCCCAACAATGGCAATTTTTATCGTTAGAAAATAATATAATTATGATAATTATAAATAATAAAAATAATTAAAAAGACATAGAAAGTTAAATTATTCACATAATAGCATTTTATTGGATACAACAATCGTTGATTCGGCGATGGTCAGTAATAATAAGGTGATTGAGTTTGTATTGTTCTTCTTAAAATTATGAAGTCATCGTAAAATACTGCGCCTCTCTAGTTTTGACAGTATCACTTTACAAACTGTTGATAAAACAAACAATTTGTGACAAAGCATTCTCAAATCGTGCTAAAATGTTTATGATTGTTTGGATTTAATCATAAAATGCAGAAGAAAACGTCTAATATAGCCTAATTACGCTTACAATTTTAATAGACATAAATATTAAACTTTATTTCATAACGAACAAAACTTTTCTGACAATGAGGTATTTAAAATGATTTCCTAAATTCATTCCTATACTATAATAAACAAATGAGCAGGACGCGCGAGGGCATTTGCATTGCAAAAGTATTTTGATTATTTTTAAAATACGTTTAAAGTGCCAAGGAAGAAATAAAAAATAATATATAATTTTTTTATAAGTAAATACGTAAATAGGCAGTCAATTGAAATAATTTCAGAGAATTTGTGTATTTATTAGACATCTAATTAGATTTTAATAATGTATACCGATAATGGATATACGAATAAACGGGGTCATTTCATAATAATTAAGAATTTTGCTAATTTTTGAAACAAGCTTTTGGTCGGTCTACATTCCTCAGAAATTTAAACAGGTGTTTTTGAAATGTGATTATAAATTTATGTGTAAAACTATGTTTTAATATTTACATAAATTACCCAAATCATACATAATGCAAGTAACCAATTGTAAAGCTTTTAGTAACAAAATTTTAGTTTCATTTTAATTTGTTGATCTTATGAAAAATCTATTTTTTAATAAATTTGAAAGCCCATGGTCAAGTGTATACAATAGAACAACTTCTTGAAGATGCACATAGGTAGGTTTCGCCTCTACGCTGTGTTGCCTCTAATATGAACAAAAAATGCATGTTAAATGTAGGGAGGTGTATAATGCTGTAACTTAAGTTAAGACGTATCTCGTATACAGCGAAGGCGCCGCCTAGAGTATAACACGATGTACTAAAATGTATCTATGACTGGGTGAATAGGTATTTTTCGACTCCGACCTAAAATTTGGGAAACGGCATAATAAATGATTTCCAACATTTTAAACTACATATACACGGGGATTCGTTTTCGCCTCCGTTTTTTCCACTTCGCCTCCAAAATCGGAGGCGATCGCTATGAACAGACATATATTCGGAGGCGTATCAGTGCTTTCTGCATGTATATATATATATATATATATATATATATATATATATATATATATATATATATATATATATATATATATATAATGTATATTAATGAAGACATAATTTGAATTATGAAAAATTATTATCTCTGACCAGGATTCGAACCCGGGGTTTCTGCTATCCGGGCAGATGCTCTACCGCTGAGCTATCGGAGATCGATTACTGGTGAAGTAATAATTCTTCATATAAGTTATAATAATGTGTAAACATATAAGAGAGTACTAATTATATTTTGCTATGTTAAAGTAGGCTATCGCTGATTAGCGACAATTTAACCCACAATCACAGCTAAATTAGATTTTTGAATTATTACCATAAGGCATATAATATTAATAGTTTAATGATTTAGAAATATCGTGTTTTAGCACCAAGATTAATGTATATTAATGAAGACATAATTTGAATTATGAAAAATTATTATCTCTGACCAGGATTCGAACCCGGGCTTTCTGCTATCCGGGCAGATGCTCTACCGCTGAGCTATCGGAGATCGATTACTGGTGAAGTAATAATTCTTCATATAAGTTATAATAATGTGTAAACATATAAGAGAGTACTAATTATATTTTGCTATGTTAAAGTAGGCTATCGCTGATTCATTAAACTATTAATATTATATGCCTTATGGTAATAATTCAAAAATCTAATTTAGCTGTGATTGTGGGTTAAATTGTCGCTAATCAGCGATAGCCTACTTTAACATAGCAAAATATAATTAGTACTCTCTTATATGTTTACACATTATTATAACTTATATGAAGAATTATTACTTCACCAGTAATCGATCTCCGATAGCTCAGCGGTAGAGCATCTGCCCGGATAGCAGAAAGCCCGGGTTCGAATCCTGGTCAGAGATAATAATTTTTCATAATTCAAATTATGTCTTCATTAATATACATTATATATATATATATATATATATATATATATATATATATATATATATATATACAGCCTTGGTAGTGTAATGTCTAGAGTGCTGGACTTTCACCCAAGCGGCCCGCGGTCGATTCCCGGTGCCGGCAGATCTGGTTAAGGTTTTCTGCAGTTTCCCTTAGCTGTGACACAAATGTGGGATTTGCGCTGTTCCATCTGTAAGTCGGCTGCAGCCGCACATGGGCCTACGTAATAATAATAATCGCCCCCTCCCTCCCGCACAAGCTTATAGCTTCTGGGGCCTGGTTTCCAGGCTATGGGTTGTAGCAATTATTATTATTATATTATTATTATTATTATTATATATATATATATATATATATATATATATATATATATATATTTGCAAGCATTATGTGATAAAACATGAATATAACAATCAAAATATGAAAGAAATTGAACAGAGAAAACAAACTTAATTATAGCACTGTTAATGATGCACCAGTGTACAAACACAAAGGAAACGCACACTAAACTGTGGTGTCTTCTAGTGGAAGAGGGCAGATCTTGGCAAAGAACGCCTTATGATGCCATTGGCTGTTCGAATGGAGGCCACTCTGTTGATGCCATCCTTCCCAGGATAGACCTGCATGATGCGTCCTAATTTCCATTGAAGGGGCGGCAACTTATCTTCTTTAATCAGTACCAACGGGCCCACATGTGCTGCTGGAGCTTTTGTATCCTTTGGTACTTGAATAATCGGGTGCTGGGAATCTCTTGCAGATCAGGATCCGGAGCTGCTACCAACGGTCGACCAACCAAAAAGTGAGCAGGTGTTAATGGCTCTAGGTCATTAGGATCTGTCGATAAGGGGGATAAAGGAAAGTGCAAAGTACTTCGTAGGTAAGTAGTGCATTACCTGTCACACGTTTCAAATGATACTTGCAGGACTTAACGCCTGCCTCCCACAGGCCACCAAAATGTGGACTGTGTGCCGGAATAAAGTGCCAATTGATTCCCTCGTTCGCGGCAGATTGAGAAATAATAACGTTTTGTTCTTTAAAAACTTTACCTAATTCGCGAAGCTCGAAATTAGCACGCTTGAAGTTCGTCCCATTATCCAAATAAATATGTGCGGGTTTACCTCGACGGCCGATAAATCTTCTAAGAGCGAGTATAAAACATTCTGTAGTGAGGTCAGTGACCAATTCGAGGTGTATTGCCTTAGTGGCGAAACATATGAAAAGGCATAAATAAGCCTTGCTAATTTTACTACCGCGACCTCTACGGTCTTTGATCATTATAGGTCCTGCATAGTCAACGCCCGTTATATGAAAAGGGGTGAGGGCTCAATTCTTGATACAGGGAGGTTGCCCATGAATGGTTCAGTAGGTTTAGGTGAAAATCGGTAACACCTTAAACAATGATGTACAACTTGTTTTATGAGATTTCTGGCCGAGACGATCCAGAATTTTTCCCTTAGGGTCGATAGTAATAACTGTGGACCAGCATGGAGCAAACGAATGTGCTCTCGTGAAAGAATGAGCTTAGCAAGATGGTGCTTCCCTGCTAATACCATTGGGAATTTTTTATTAAATGCAAAATGGGAATCTCTGAATCTACCTCCGACTCGAATTATTCCGTTTGAGTCTAAGAAGGGGTTTAGCCTTTTCAATGAACTTGAGTTCCCAACGAAATTGTGTCTACTAAGGTGCTTGATGTCTTCAGAGAAGGATTCAGCTTGTGAAACTTTTACTAAAGTTACAAGTGCTTCTTGAAGATCCTTTGGAGTAAGGGGACCGAGGCAACGGTCCGTGTTGGGTTTGCAACAGTTACTTCGAAACCGTTTACAATAAGCTACTGTTCTTTCTAAACTATTGAGATTAGAAAAGTCACTGAATGGAAGTTGAATTGTGGAAACAGCCAATGACAAGCATTCTGTTTCTCTTTTGAATTCTGGGAGATTTGAATTTGTGGCATTTGAAATAAGCCATAAATCCTCATTCTTTAAAAGGAAAGCGGGTCCGTTCCACAAAATACTAGAATCTTTTAATTGTTGTGGGGAAACACCCCTGGACAGCAAATCAGCTGGGTTTGACTTAGTAGGAACGTGTCGCCATGTAGCGTGGGATGTGAGCTGTTGGAAATCAGCAACTCTGTTACAAACGAATGTTTTCAGAAGGTTGGGGCTTGTCTTCAACCACCCTATGACAATAGTGGAATCTGTCCACAAGACACAACGGCTAATGTTAAGATTTAATGCCTTCAGAACTTGGTCTGAAAGTTTGGCCAGAAGAACAGCGCCACAAAGCTCAAGTTTGGGAATCGTGATGGGTTTGAGCGGGGCTACCTTGGATTTCGCGCAAAGAAGAAATATGTGAACTTGGTTGTCACGATTCTTTGAACGTAAATAGATGCAAGCGCCGTAGGCGTGATTAGAGGCGTCGCAGAAACCATGTAATTCTACCTCTATGGGTTCCTTGCAAAGAACGTGACGAGGAATTCTTAAATCGTTAAGGTGTGTGAGCTCATTGCGATACGAACTCCACTTGGATTGGATAGCGATAGGAACTTGATCATCCCAGGACAACTTTTCCATCCACAGCTGTTGCAGCAGTATTTTGGCAATGATAATGCATGGTGTGAGGAGACCTAATGGGTCGAATATTTGGGCTATTTCCGCAAGGATAATACGCTTAGTAATCCTTCCTCTTGAGGAATTTGATATTGAATACATTAACTGCAGTGTGGAAATTCCAAATTAAACCTAACGTAGTTGTGTAATCATAGGTACCAAGTTCAGGAACACCAGGGTGAATGTCAACTTGGTTAATATCACTGAGAGCTGCTGGATCACTTGAGATCCACTTACGCAATCTGAAACAACCTAACTTAAGAATGTTAAGAAGACTTGTGCAAATGTAATGCGCTTGTGCTAGGGTGTCGGCACCTGTAAGCAGGTCATCGACGTAGAAATCTTTATTATCTTGGAAATTTCGGGTAAAGAATCTTCACCTTCGATGCCTAGTTGGATCAAACAACGAATGGAAAGGAAGCTGGCTGAAACAGTTCCATATGTGACCGTGTTCAGATTATAAGTCTGAAGGGGTTCCGTGGGAGAAGATCGCCACAAGATGCACTGAAGAGGGCGCTGGCTAGGTTCCACTTGAACCTGCCTGTACATCTTCTCGATATCTGCAGATATTGCATAAAAATTCTTGCGAAATCTGACAAGGATCGAAAACAGATCTTGTTGTATGGTCGAGCCGACCATATGGATGCTATTTAGTGAATGCCCTGTAGAAGTAGCCGCAGAACCGTTGAAAACTACCCTGAGCTTGGTAGTCAGGCTTTCCTCTTTGAGTACTCCATGGTGGGGAAGATAGTATGAAATTTCTGAAGGAGTGGGATTGGCTATAGACATATGACCAAGATCCTCGTACTCTTTCATAAACGCAACATATCTTTCTGTGAGAACTGGATCTGACTGTAGTCTCCTTTCAAGTGATAGGAATCGTTTCTGTGCTGTTTGGAATGATTCACCCCCATACAGTCGTGAAATTTTTGAAAGGAATTGAAACTATAAATCTACCCTCTGGATCTCTGCGGGTATTCTGACTGAAATGTGCCTCGCACGCATTCTCCTCCTCAGAAAAAACCTTTTCGATTGGATAGTGTTCGAGTTCCCAAAATCTTGTAAGTGGATCTGGGGTATCTTCAAGACTACTAAAATTGCAATGGCTTTGGCTTACCAGGTTGGTGCTGGTTGGGCCTGAAATTACCCATCCAAAACGTGTTTTTTGGAGGATTGGTAGGTTTGGACCTAATGAAACTTGCCCTATACACAAAAGTTTCCAGAAGACTGGAGCCCCTAATAAAATGTCTATTTCACCAGGGCTGTTGTATGCGGGGTCAGACAATTTGATGTTGTCTGGTATCCTGAAACTATCGTGATCAACGCGAAAACCGGGCATGATGCCGTAGATCTGATCTATAACAAGACATGAGGTTGCTATAGTAAATTGCATATGATGTGCGGAGAGCTCAATATCGCATCTTGAATGAACATGGGAAGTAGCCTTACTGAGCCCAGAATCAATAACATTTGCATCTTTGGTTTGCAGATTCAGCCTTTTACAAATATCTGATGTAATGAAATTGGATTGCGATCCTGAATCCAACAGGATTCGCACAGAGTGGGAGGTTCCGCCTGAGTCGCGGATTTGCGCAGAAGCAGTGGGCAGCAGTGTTTGAACTGCGTTGGAACAAAATGCTGAGGTAGTTTTGACTGGTGCAACAGGAGTTCCTTAGCATGTATTGAAGTCATTGTACACGTATCCTCATGCAGCAACGTATGATGCCTTGCCTTGCACTTTTTGCATGTGTATTGGGAAACACATTTGTACGAAAAACGACCCTGGAATAGGCAATTAAGGCACACCTTCAATTCTTTTGCCTTACTCGTTCTGTCATGTACAGAAAGTTTCTGAAAATCGTCACATTTTGCAAGAGAATGAGACTTTTTACAAAATGGGCATGTAATGGAATTGTTTGAGACAAAGTTGACTTTGAATGTTGCTTGGGCTTTTCAGGAATTGACTTTTCCTTGGCTTCTAGGGTTTCAAGAACATCCGCTGTGTCCTTTATGAAATCTTTGAACTCGTCAAGAGTGGGTAGCTCTGTAGTGGAACTTCTTTTCAAGGATTCCCACTCACGGGCTGTTTTGAAATCAAGTTTCTTCGCAATAATGAAAATTATAAATGTTTCCAACAGGGCTTCCTCTGAAGCTAGAGATTTTAGCGCCGTGAGGTGCTTGAAGAGAACATCATTTATTTTTCTTAACCTTTGAGCCGATTCTTTAGTGGACGGTTCAAGGTCAAAGTTACATAGGTTCTTTATAGGTTCAGAACCTATATGGTTCTGGGAACCATATAGGTTCTGGGAAACACTTTTAGGGCGAAGAGTTAAAAGTGTTTCCCAGAACCATATACTATCAATTAAGCAAGAAGGTTGCTCAAAAAGTAGTAAATTGTTATTTATATATGTTCTTGTAAGTGTACCAGTTCAAATGTTGAGCAGTGTATTTAAATATTTAAGGTTATTTTCATTATTAATATTTTTTACTTATATGTTTTTTAATTGTATTATTTCATCAAATAAAATACTATATACTGTGAAGTGTTTTTGTGTATAGCAAATTGTCAATAAAATCTCAATATTAAAGGTTATCTATTTTATTAT
The DNA here is from genome assembly GCA_929113105.1 of Agrypnus murinus. NCBI lineage: Eukaryota > Metazoa > Arthropoda > Insecta > Coleoptera > Elateridae > Agrypnus > Agrypnus murinus. The sequence continues at coordinate 88,368,450 of OV816027.1, read as the reverse complement.
TTACCTTAATATGAGACTCTAATGATTATCTTTCAATATTGGGTTCACTTATTGAAAGATTAAACTTTATAAATAAATCATTTAAAATTTTCCACACTCACACAGTGGTTAGTGTTTCTCAATAAATAAAATTTGGTTATTACTAGGTATAGGATTTGTATGCACTTAAAAATGCTGAAATATGCATGCACTTATGCACTATAAAATCGTGAAATATGCACTTAAAAATCATGAAATATACATTTATTAGAAATTTTTAATAAATATATGCACTTTCATTATTAAAAAACCACCTGTTTAGCGTTATTTACATTTTATTTACAAAAATTATTTTAATTAGACATCCTATGCAATAATTTAATTAATTATATTTTCTAAACATAGAGCGTTACAGTTCACAATGACGTACACTTTTAAATTTTCAAAAGTAAACATATGCCTATTATCCCTAAATATTGTTTTATATTTTTAGAAACTCCGTTCCACATCGCAAGACGTAATTGGGGCATACTTAAAATTGTTTACTTCTACAAGCGAATAATGTTTTAGCTCGTCTAAAATGTCTTGGCCAGATAATGCACCGTTTATGCTTTTAATTAAGTGAAAACCAGGATTTTTGTCTATAACGGATTTAAATTTTTGTTTTATAGTCAAACCCTTTGGCCCTTTTACTTTATTCAAAGAAACACCTAACAATTTTACATGCTCAAGAGATTCATCTAATGAATTTTCCTGACTTTCTAATTTCTGAATTACTTTAGCTAAACGCACAAAATTTGTCAAAATAAACAATAATTCTGCCCTCACCTCCTTAGTATTAAAAGCATCCTGTGCGCTTTGTATGCATAGTGTATCGTGTTTATTAAGTTTATTTACAAATGCTTTAATAATATCAAAATAAGTTGCATAATATTCTGCTGCAGAAAGCCAAGTACCCCACCTTGTTATTACAGGCTCAGGTGGGAGAGGCACTTCTTGAGCAGTTTCCCTAAATATTTGTATGCGATATAGAGCTTTACAAACAATTTCTTTACATCTGAAATTATAGAGTTTACGTTAGGATATATTTCCCCCACTTTTTCCGCAACTCTATGCATTGCATGGGCATAACAAGTTAAGTGGATCATTTTTTCGTACAAAACTTGTAAGCCTGCTCCAGCCTTGATCATGTACGGTGCCGCGTCGGTGACAAACAGGAGTACTTTGTTGTACTGTATGCCGTCCGGCCACAAAATAGCCATCGAATCATTAAACAATTTTGCCACAGAACAATGATTGGTGCTCTTGAAAACGTTCATTGCTAATAGATAGGATTTGGGATTGTTCTCCGAATTTAAAACGCCAACTATAACGTTAGCCACGTATCTGAAAACAAAAGTTTGATTTTTATTTTATCGAACTACATAATTAGTCGGTTACAAACAATTAGCGCAAAACAGTTATTTAAAAAAAATTAAATTTTAATCAAGCAAAAATATTATTGTGATTAAATATGTAACTAGCAAAATAGAAAATAAAACATCCGTAAATTGCTCTGCTGTCTTTAATTAGTTAAATTTTACTAATAAAACGAAGGAAATGAAGTTTTTACGCACCTTCCAGTAGTGTCAGTAGATTCGTCAATGGAAACCCATATGTAGTTATTCGTGGCATGTTTTCTAATTGATTTTATGGTCTCTTCGTATAAACGAGGTAAATAATTTTTCCTGAGTGTAGACTCGTCGGGTATTGGCATTTTTGAAATTTCTTCCAGAAAATTACGAAATGCTGAGTGATTAATTTTACTTAACGGGATATCTGCAGCCACTAATGCACTACATAGTTCTTTATTAAATTCGATCGATTTGATGGACTCACCGCGCGAATTATTAAGGTACCCCGGTAGCAATGTTTGTTTTTTTGATTTCAGGGCAACACACTTTTGATATCGAACCGTGTTCAGATGTTGTGTAACTTGAAAGCGTTTCGTTGCAGTCACTTTATCGTCGCACACTGTACAATACAACACCTTATCGTCAGTTGTAAGAACACTGAATTCCTTAACATAACTTCGAAGTGTAATAGATACAGACCGTTTTTCTTTACCCATCTTTACACTCTAAAATTTCAAACTGAAATGCAGTTTGCAATCATCGTTTATGCTTTTAATTAAGTGAAAACCAGGATTTTTGTCTATAACGGATTTAAATTTTTGTTTTATAGTCAAACCCTTTGGCCCTTTTACTTTATTCAAAGAAACACCTAACAATTTTACATGCTCAAGAGATTCATCTAATGAATTTCCCTGACTTTCTAATTTCTGAATTACTTTAGCTAAACGCACAAAATTTGTCAAAGTAAACAATAATTCTGCCCTCACCTCCTTAGTATTAAAAGCATCCTGTGCGCTTTGTATGCATAGTGCATCGTGTTTATTAAGTTTATTTACAAATGCTTTAATACTATCAAAATAACTTGCAGAATATTCTGCTGCAGAAAGCCAAGTACCCCACCTTGTTATTACAGGCTCAGGTGGGAGAGGCATTTCTTGAGCAGTTTCCCTAAATATTTGTATGCGATATGGAGCTTTACAAACAATTTTTTTACATCTGAAATTATAGACTTTACGTTAGGATATGTTTCCCGCACTTTTTCCGCAACTATATGCATTGCATGGGCAAGACAAGTTAAGTGGATCATTTTTTCGCACAGAACTTGTAAGCCTGCTCCAGCCTTGATCATGTACGGTGCCGCGTCGGTGACGAACGTATCTGAAAACAAAAAATTGATTTTTATTTTATCGAACTACATAATTAGTCGGTTACAAACAATTAGCGCAAAACAGTTATTTAAAAAAAATATATTTTAATCAAGCAAAAATATTGTTGTGATTAAATATGTAACTAAGAAAATAGAAAATAAAACATCCGTAAATTGCTCTGCTGTCTTTAATTAGTTAAATTTTACTAACAAAACGAAGGAAATGAAGTTTCTACGCACCTTCCAGTAGTGTCAATAGATTCGTCAATGGAAACCCATATGTAGTTATTCACTACATGTTTTCTAATTGATTTTATGGTCTCTTCGTATAAACGAGGTAAATAATTTTTCCTGAGTGTAGACTCGTCGGGTATTGGCATTTTTGAAATTTCTTCCAGAAAATTACGAAATGCTGAGTGATTAATTTTACTTAATGGGATATCTACAGCCACTAATGCACTACATAGTTTTTTATTAAATTAGATCGATTTGCTGGACTCACCGCGCGAATTATTAAGGTACCCCGGTAGCAATGTTTGTTTTTTTGATTTCAGGGCAACACACTTTTGATATCGAACTGTGTTCAGATGTTGTGTAACTTGAAAGCGTTTCGTTGCAGTCACTTTATCGTCAGACACAGACCGTTTTTCTTTACCCATCTTTACACTCTAAAATTTCAAACTGAAATGCAGTTTGCAATTTCTGAACTGTCTTAATTGAAAGATTACAAGATTAGTAAACAAAACTACAGGCAAATTTTTCTATGAACAGGAAGTTGTCAAAGGGTCTTTGGAATTTCCTAATACCTATTTATCACAATACCGCAGGATGTAAGTATTTAAATTTTAGTTGAAACTTTTTCTTTCTTAGAGAATATTAACACGTACACAGATGGTTAAGGCAGTAAAATATTTTAAAGCCTAGTATTTAACAATAAGCTTAAATTATGGGTTTCCCCTAGACTCAACTAAGCCGCCCTTGGTTGGTTGTCTAAAATGCTAAAATTATTTAAAAAATATTAGAAATTTTATAATTAAAGCATGTAAAACGCTCAAAAAGTGGTAAAATATGCACACTCGTTCAAAAATGCTAAAATATGCATGCATTTATAAAAAACATCTAAATATGCATTTATATGCACCTTCAAATTGACATATGTGATTCATATGTGGCTTAAACATGTAGAAATATAACTGCATATGTTTGCTATAAGCAGAAAAAACATGCAAATGCATAGAAATCCTATACCTAGTTATTACTAATAATTATTGACACATATATCTGGAATGTCAAATCTGACATTTATCAATTAGAATATTTCCCAAGAATGAATAAGTATAGCATATATTTTTATTAGTTCTTTATTTTATAAATCTTTATTTTAGGATGTTAAAATGGAAAGAAATCTTACCCTGTCAACTTACATATTAATTCTTCCTTCAGGTAAGTCTTCCTTGTATGTCTCTCCAATAGTTTTTTAAAATTTTGACATATGTATCTTTTACTCCTTTTTTCAACAATTACCTCCACTATCACAAAACCTACAATTTCCACAATATGCACTTTCCTCCAGGAACCCTGATCACAGCTGCAGATCTCATCACCGGACTACTGGACTGCCTCAAAACTGCTTTCATGATTTTCTTCTTATCTATGGCTCGAATGATGACTGCCAGCTCCCCAACACCTCAGTAAGTATCTTCAAAATCTTTTTCTTATGATTAAGTTACCTTAATGATTCTTTTCTTTTACAGGAATATAATGAAGAATTCAAATCTTCCACGCCTTGATGAGTCACAAACCCAGCTCTAAGACGGTTTTTAATTTTATTTTCTTCCCTCCATTACTCTTACTGTATCATAATACCCTTTAATTTTGCTTTCTGTAATTATTACACTGAAACTCTTCCTTTATTCAATAAAACGCTGGACTTTCTTTTTACGTTTATTAATTTAACACTTTTACTTCTTGAGCTTTATCATTTTACAAATTCTATTTACACATTTATTTTATTCACTATTATTTATACAAATTTCTTCTTTAGTAAAAAAATTTCTTTATATTTTCTCAACTAACTCAAAATTCTCTTATTATTTATCATCTCCCCGAGATACCCCTCTTTTCAACTATTTTGTATGTTATGTTTTTCTTTTATCAAAATACCCCCTATCTTTGGTAATTCTTTCTGATTTCTCACTAACAATGTCTATAACCATAGAAGTTATTTATACATTATTATTGAAGTACAGAGAGAATTTTTAAATATGCTATAGAAAATCAATATACCTTTAAATTATTATTTTTTTGATTGATGCCATTATATCTTTACCTAATATACATGATTTTTAATTCTCAGGTTGACCTATGGCTAGGATATCCTTTCCTTTTATTATCCTTGTTTAATTTTAATATTGTATCAAAATACTAATAAATATATGCTATTCCATTCTGTTTTATTATTTTATAATTATATACTAAATTTTTGTATTCTTGGGATATCATTATGACTTTGTATGTAAGTTTATATGTTTTATGTTTTTATTTATTGATCCTTAATAACCACATCTGTGCAATAATGATTCTTTAAATGTTTCTTTATCTTATGTACATGCTCATATTAATTTTTCCACTTCACATAAATGTGAACATCACATTACATTAAAATTGTATGAATGTTTCAATGGTACAGTAATTTTATCATAAATACGGTAATTTCCGTCAAGCTGTAAATCATTTTGCTTCTTAAACATCTGGCAACACTGCTCCTTTGAATCCTCAACCTTTCGGCTCGCATAAGACAAAGCGTTATCACTCAGCAGGTGTCAGTGCACGTTCCAGTAATATAAATATTTCAGTAGGTGTGCTTCCCAGAACCACGTCTTGATATAATATTATTATAACTATTATTAATATATAACATACAGTAACAGTAATATAGTACAATACAATTGGATCAGCAGCATTTGTGCAAATGTTTTTGTGAACGTTACAAAATATTCTAGCTGAGAGGGCGTACTAGTCAAAGGTGCTGCAACACAAACACATATGAAGGTCAGCGTCAAATCTTGCATGGAAACGTAGCAAACTGTAATTCTTGAAGCCAAAGTTATTTCGTTAGTGCTTGTGTTTTCATCTGTCAGTACTGTTAAACAGTAGAATAGCACAAAATGTGTATAGTAGTTTTGTTACTCTAATCATATGCTATACGCATATACAGAGTATTCCAGAACTTGTATATAATTCCTATAATGGTATACATATATTCTAAATTATCTTTTCTTTCAAGGAGGTGTTTGAAGTATTAAATGTAATGTGTTATGGCACAACTCTTATCTCATAGAGCATTTTTAGTAAGAAAAGAATAAAAATATAAGAAGTAAAATGATTAATATAATTGTTTGTTTGTAGTTGATGGCAAAGCTGTTAGTGGCAACAAAAAATTAGCAATGGAAACCACTCCAAAGCTTGAATGCATAACATGTACTTGTAAATTTTCTTTTAAAAACCAAATTCCATGTCATTGCATGTTTCTGCTTCTAAACCATATGTAAACATGTGACTATAGCTGATTATTCAAAAGAAATAATATGCCAAAAATCCATTTAATAATGAAGCCATTTGAATGTAATTTATGTTATTTATTTAATTTAAATTTTGTCCCATTTTTCAAAATAAGTTTCCAGTATTAATAATATTATAGTATTTGGTGGACTATCAACAAAAGTCAAATAAAAGATACAGTCACAGGATACAGTTAGTAAACAGGTTTATTTAGGTTATGTTGCCAATGGTAACTAACAAAAATGACAAACAAATACACCAATTTACTTCTTTCGATATAGGAGACAGGTTGGAAATAATTATTAGATTTATTTCCCGCCATAAATATTTTTAAATAATCCAACCAATAGTTGCGTACAGTTGGATGGTACATTGCAAAAAAAATAATTATCCGCCCCTGATAAAGAACAATTTATTCAAATCCCTTTTACGAGCCACCACTGTGTACTGAGATTTCTTTTGTTCATTTGCAGGCGTTTGTTGTTTTTGATTGGTTTTTGTGTTTAACATAACCTATAACCCTCCTTTTTTAATTGTTATTAAAATCTAAAATGAACATTATTTGAAATAGATATTATCTAACACCATATTTTAATTTTAAAAAAGATTAAACAGTAATTATTATTATAATTAAGACATTCCTATGTTAATTACTGCTTATTTTGAAATTTTTTTATTCTATTGAAGGTGCGAAACTATGACCAATCTTCCGGAAGGCTGGTAAGCTATAATTCATACAATGCTTTTTTAAATTGAAAAAAATAAACACTGACTTATTTTTGAGGACACACCAACTGCATGCAGCACTGCAAAAACTAAATCAATCCGAAATGGAATGTGCTAGAGTTGCAGCTAATTACGCTGAATTTGAATCAATTATTCGTAAAAGATCACAGGTACATCTTCCTGACAAGACTGAATCAGAAACTAGTTCTGTTATTAAAGAATCTAGACCAGCTACAAGTGGCGGTAGGAAATCTAATAGTAAGAACGAATATAAATCTAGGCCAGTAGTTACAAGGCAAGCAAATGAACGACCACCACTAAGAAGATCCACTGAAGATGCAGTGCCTAGTTTTCAACAAACACAAATTAATCAAATACAGAAGAGACTTAAACAATATTATAAAAATAAACAGAATATCAAGGATCTGTCTAATATGGCCGTACCAGAAAAACAGAAATTTTTAAAATATTTAGAAAAATGGGTTAGTATTATTCTGTCTCAAGTTGGTAATATTTAGATGTATGATGTATATTGTATTTACAGAATAGCGAGATGTGGAGTAGTAGATCTAAGAATCCTTTGTTGACAAAATTGTTTGCACATATGGATAAAACGTAGAAATATCTGTAAATAAATCTAAAGCGAATAATTTGTGTTTGATACCTTTTTTTAAGTAAATTTCTAATGTACTTACTTGTACTACAATATTTCACGTAAAAAGTAAATTGAACCTTCAAGAGCCTGTTCATAGTGAAGGCTGTCAAACACATCGCGATTTCAATCGTTTTCAAGTTATGATGATCATAGCACCTTGGTGTCTGATAATGTAAAAATTGGTTCAGATTTAATTTATTTATTAATTTCAGATATTAGCAATGAATCTTAAAAATCTTTGTTAGACTTTTTCTAAAGCATTTGTATAAATCTCATAATAGGGAGACCAAACTTTATTTCATTAACGACCTTGACTCGACTCCCTTGATAATGTATACATTATTAAAATCATTTAAAGTTTATATCACAAAACCTAACAATTTAATAGCTCTATTTGACAAACTTTCAACATGGTTTTTGAATGATAGTTCTTTATCGAGTAATACCCCTAAATCTGTAATGGTCTCAACAACTTCAAGATAATTTGTGTTTATAGTATAATTATTAATTATACAAAATTGATTTATACGATAGAACCTCCTAATTTTACACTTAGAAATATTTTAAGACATATCGTTTTTACTACACCAAGAGTAAAAGAACCAAGAGAACCTATGTGAGGATTCGGACAACGATGATCAGTTATCTGATTATTTACATATAAAATCTTTTGCCTTAAAAGACATTTTAAAAGCTACTGGAAGATTAAAATCCTGAAAGAGTTGCGGCATAGATGGAATCGCAAGCTATATACCGGGTGGGGAAGTCCGATAGCACCTAAACGGTAACAGCTAGAAAAATCGTTCTAATACGGATGTAAACAGTGGATAGAGGCGCATCTAGAGAAATGATTTTCAAATATACAGCAGGGTGTTTCAGAAAAGTATGGCACGCTTAAGGTAATTTTTTTTAAATAGAATGCCCCAAACGTTTTTGCATATTTAACACCTCTCTTGGCAGGTTTATTCATATCTAAAATTTTAACACCATCTAATGACCGGTTTAGAAGTTATAAATTTTTTTCAAAAAAATTGAGTTTTACATTATCCCACTTAACTTTCACGGCCTCAACTGTGAAGACGAATTTAAGTAGGGATTTTGTTGCAGGGGCTTGTAGGGTGTTCTTCTTTAAAAGAAAATGGACCCACCATGTGCAGGGTGTTCAAAATTAATTTTTAAATTTAGAGAACTTCAAAGCTAAAATTCACAACTTTTTCAAATGGAACACCCTGCATATTTTATACCTTGTGATGCAGAATTAAATTACGAACATTTTTTGTATGTACCTCCCTATAGCTCTCTGTAACCACTTTTGATTTATTGAGAAAAAACTGCAAGAAGTACACAATTAAAACCAATTATTTATTTAAAAAATCTAGATTTTTCAAATAAAACAAAAGAAAAAAAACTATAACAAATGCTCCATATGTTGCCCATTTGCATGGACACATATTTCGATCCGCCTTTGGAACGATCTTTGTACGTTTCTTAACATTGCCTGCGTGATACTTCTAACAGCATGTATTATTCTATCCTTCATATTTTGGATTGTGGTTGGTGTCTCTGTATAAACAATTTCTTTCACATATCCCCATAAAAAGAAATCCATTTTTGTAAGATCAGATCTCGCAGGCCATTTAGTGAGTCCATTCCTTCCAATCCATTGATGTGGGTAGATGTTATTTAGGTGGTCTCTTACTGCATGCAAATAATGCGGTGGAGCACCGTCTTGCTGAAGCCACATCCCATTTCGGATCTATTGAGGAAGGTTCGCCAATAATTGTGGCAGATAGTTCTCCAAAAAATGAAGATAAATAGCTCCAGTTAATGTACCGTCAAAAAAATGTGGTCCTATTTCATGTTCTCCAATAATTCCCCCCAAACGTTTATGGACCATCTGTGGTTATCCAGTTGTCTAAAAAAGTGGGGATTTTCTGTAGCATAATAATGGAAATTGTGCCTGTTAACAAATCCATTTTTATGAAACATTGCCTCATCAGTGAACAAACCATTGTTGAAGAAGTAGCATCGTCTTGTATTTTACCTATGGCCCAATTACAAAACTGTAAACGTTTTAGAAAATCGTGATCAGTTAATTCCTGGTGCATTTGAATGTGATATGCATGAAACTTATTTTTCTTTAAGATTCGACCAACAGAACGTCTACTTATTCCTACAGATGAACTCACTTCTCTCTGACTAACATGGGGATTCTCAATCGTTGCCAGCACAACAGATAACTCATTTTCTTCGTTCACAACATTGTTAATTGGTTCACTTTTTTCATACTGTACATTGCCGGTCCTCACAAATCTATCGAGCAGGTTTTCAAAGCTGTGAACTTTAGGGAGCCTCCGTTCAGGATACCGTTGGTGGTAAATTCTGCGGGCAAGCAAACAATTTCTTTCCGACTCGCCCAAAACAAAAGTCATATCTACAAGTTCTTCATTACTAAAATTCATTTTGAAAAACTAAAACACCTACTAGAACTAAACACTGATGGTGGATAACTACTAGAAATGTACGTTTTTCATACAATTGCTAGATGCTTTAATGTTTTGTTGAACAAAAACAACCAACACACTTGACAACTAAATAAATAATTGTTTTTAATTGTGTACTTTTTGCAGTTTTTTCTCAATAAATCAAAAGTGGCTACAGATAGCTATAGGGACGTACATACAAAAAATGTTCGTTATTAAATGCTGCATCACAAAGGTACAAAATATACAGGGTGTTCCATTTGAAAAAGTTGTAAATTTTAGCTTTGAAGTTCTTTAAATTTAAAAATTAATTTTGAACACCCTGTACATGGTGGGTCCATTTTCTTTTAAAGAAGAGCACCCAACAAGCCCCTGCAACAAAATCCCTACTTAAATTCGTCGTCACAGTTGCGGCCGTGAAAGCGGTAAACTGTTATAATGTAAACCTCAATTTTTTTGATGAAAAATTTATAACTTCTAAACCGGTCATTAGATGGCGCTAAAATTTTAGATATGAATAAACCTACCAAGAGAGGTGTTGAATATGCAAAAATATTTGGGGCATTCTATTTAAAAAAATTACCTTAAGCGTGCCACACTTTTCTGCAACACCCTATATATTTGAAAATAATTTCTCTAGATGCGCCTCTATCCACTGTTTACATTCGTATTAGAACGATTTTTTTAGCTGTTACCGTTTAGGAGCTATTGGACTTAGGATGTAGTGACTATAAACAATGGATATTCTTACAAAATGATGGTATTATCGATTGTGTGAGGAAGACGCATTCTTGTCGGTCCAGGTCCAGGACAGTCTTGCCAACTGTACCATAATTATGGTACTTATACAATCATTTACAGCTTGTACCAACGTACCACAATTAGATAAAAATGTACCATAGTTTCAGATATGGAGAGAATACATGTAATAAAAAGAAATCATTTGTTATTTAATATTTACTTAACAAGTCTGGAATGTATATTTTACTGGACTTGTAGCTAAGTACCACAACAAGCCATAGGTGAGTTCTCTAAGTCTTCGAGTACAGTAAAGGCACTATACGGGCTTTGTTACATACTCCTATTTTTTTGTCAACAGTCAATTTGAGAACTTTTAAAGTAAAAACTATCCCAAGATAGCTTTTTAAAATATGTTAAAGAGTAAGTATAATCTATACGGTTACATGAAGGATAATCAAAATTAACCAGGTTTAGCGAATTTTGTGGTGTAATAGTACTAGAAACTTGCAAAATTGTTATAGTGTGAATCATACCAACACCTACTTTGAAATTAGGTTATCAGAAAAAGACAGAATATCTAGGCTATGATGATTTCTGTTAAAGTGGTAAAACATTTTCTAGGTTTTCAAACAATGAAAACTATTGGAGTTTATTCAAGTTATTAATCTTCTGCACAACACCAAGACTGAAGATCACACAAATATGTTTGGAATGCTTTACTAATGATTTATTTTATATTTTTATTAAAATATTAATTCAAGTGTGACAAGAACACATAATAATAATTCTAAAAAGTGGAAAGGTTTGAATGCACACTGTCCTTATCTTTAGATATTGGTTTCTGCTTAATAACAATTATCCATTTTTAATATGTATAGATTTTTATAAATATTGCTGTCCTAGACTAGTCTTGGAATTGATGCTTAGTTAAATGACTATTTTCGGTACAAAAAATTGACTAGTAAGTTCTTATTTTTGCGGTGATTACAGTAAGTATCTACGAATGTATCTAGATACATTATGTAACAATTTGTATTTGGATCTAGATACTTCAATGTAAAAGCATCTATATCTGTATCTAGGTACCTTTTTCTGATAGTATCTGTATCGATATCTAGATACACAAAATAATGTATCTGTTACAACACTGCACCCGGTATACAAAGGATGTTCAGATAGTTGTTACTTCCATTACTATTTCTATATAATTTAATACCAAAAAATAATAAATTCCCAACTTCATGGAAGAAATCCAAAGTAGTACCAATTTTTAAGTCTGATTTTAAGAATGAAGTAACAAATTACAGACCAATTGCTGTTCTACCTGTACCTGCAAATATCTTTGAATCTATATTATGCAAAAACTGTATGATCACACAAAGAATAGCCTTTCTGAAGCGCAGCATGGCTTTGTTAAAAGAAAGTCTACTGTTACTAACTTAACAATTTTTGTAAATGAAGTAAGTAAAGAAATTAACACAGGTGGGCAAATGGATGTCATATACACAGATTTTAAAAAAGCTTTTGATAAGGTAGACCACTATTTACTACTAAAAAAACTAAAAAAAGTTTGGCTTCTTCCTACTACTACTAGAGCTTATAAACTCATGCCTAATTAATAGAGAACTAGCAGTATTTTTTCAGGGAGCATATTCATCATCTTTAGCCCACATCGGGGGTACTGCAGGGCTCAAATTTTGGACCTCTGTTGTTTCTTATATTTATTAATGATTTACCTCAAGTTATCAACAACTCTAAGTGCCTCTTATATGCAGATGATTTAAAACTTTAAGACCATCTCCAATGAAAATGATGCTCTACTATTACAACATGACATTGACAGTATATATCTATGGAGTTATGAAAACAGGTTACCGTTCAATATTAGTAAATTCTTTATCATCAGATATACTTGAAAAAAAGAAGAATATAATACTTAGTCAGTATACATGAATAATGATGGATTGTAACGAATTATGGGAGTGAAAGACCTAGGTGTTCACTTCACAAAAAATCTTTTGTTTAATTACCATGTAGAATTCGTGACAAATCAGTGTATGAAAATGATGGGCCTTTTCATTAGAAACACACGATATTTTAATAACGTGCAATCCATCATTATCTTACATAACCTTTATATAAGATCTCGCCTAGAATATGCATGCTTGGTGTGGTACCCACACACTCTACATCTGCAACATTACTTATAAAGTAATGTTCAAAATAAATTTATTAAATTTCTACATTATAAGAAATATGAATTTAGTCTCCAATTTGAGTCGTACCAACCCTTACGTATAGAATTTAATAATCAAGCCCTATTGTACAGGAGAATAGCTCGTGTGCTGATTTTTGCATTCAAGTTATTTAACTATATGTAGATTGTTCTGTTTTACTGTTTGATATTGCTATTCGTATCTCCACATGGTATTCGCCCTACCTTAACTTTTTCTATTCCAAGGATTATAAACAGCTCAAGCTTAAGATAAATTATATATATATATATATTTTCAGCACTACAGGCCTTGAAGGCCCTTGGCTTTTACCACAATTTTCTTCCACTTTTTCCTTTCCATAGCTAATCTTTCCCAGTCTTTAACTTTCAATTCTGTTAAATCTGTTTCCACACTGTTCTTCCAACTGTTTCTGTGTCTGCCTCTCTTGTTCCTCCCTTCTGGTTCTGTCTTGTATACTTCTTTCACTATTCTCGTATTGGGTAGTCCGGTTAAATGTCCAATCCATCTTAATCTGTTTTGTTTTATTACGTTTATTATTGATGTGTCCTTATACAATTCTTCTAATTCCTTATTCGTTCTTCTTCTCCAAAGTCCATTTTCATTTATACCTCCATATATTGATCTTAACACTTTTCTTTCCCATGCTGCAATATTATTCTTTTCTTGTTGTGTACTGTTGTTTTATAAAGTTTTACTTTAGCTGCCCTTGAAAGCATTTTAGAGATTAATAGTCTCTAATGCACCTATGCACTTAGAGCCCGACACTAATCTTTGCGACACTTCACCACTCATTTTCCCATCACTTATTTCCGTTCCCAAGTATATTACTTTTTCAACTGCATTTTTAACACAAATTAACTTAAATTAAATATTATTGAAAGTGATCACATTCGTACTGTCAACAGTCATATCGTTAATATAATTCGTAAATAATATAAAACTAAATATATCTGATAATAATAATATATTATACTTATAATTTCAATCGCATTCTTGAATTGTTATACATATTAGGGTGGCCGTTATTTTGCAAAAGTTAGAATATTTTAGGTCCCCCTCTAGATCCCTTTAAAATGCCAAAAAAAAAAAAACGTTCTGTGCAAGATTTCAGACCATTTCACCATCGAGAGGTCAAAGTTTTAAATGGGACTTAACATGGGTTTGGTGCACTGTTAGAAACTTTGTGGCATAACTATTTTATCGTTCTATGTTTTAGCGTGAAATATTGTATACTTATGTTGCTGAAGTTGTTTAACATGAATCTGAAACCAAAAATACTTTGGCAGTTCCGCCAAAATGCTAGTTTTAGTGAAGTTTTTCGATTTTTTGACAGCTGTAAACTGTCAAAAGTTTTTCTGACAGTTTGAATTTTATATCAAGAATATCAAATGGTTGCATAGGAACGAGCCAAAGTTAGTATATACTAAACTTGGGAACGTACCTCATTCTCCATCGCCACGCAGTGAAAAATTAGTGAGAATGCGCAAAGCTAGCATTGCCATGACGAACAAAAACAACTGTATACTTAATAAACTAATTTATTTTTGAAAACTAATGTTGACGTAACACATTAGTTGTCATAAAAACTAAAGTCCTAAAATTTTTCGAATTTTTTTGTTGCTAAAAATGTTTATTTTTTCGTAAATTTTTAAAAAATACAAAATTTCTCATTTAAAAAATTTTCCGAAATTTTCGGTGGTCTTTTTGACCACTTTCCCGAAGAGATACAAAAAAATGTTTCAACCAAAAGTTTCTTAGAATTTGATGTATTATAAGATTCCAAAAAGAAAAATTCAAGAAAGTCAACATGGAAAAAGGCGACAGACAGACAGACTTCACGAATTCAGAGACGAACTTTTTGTTCGTCGAATATTACTAATAATTACTATTATTTTCAATCTGTTCTAACAAATTATTCTTATTGTTAGTTTTATTAAATATTAATTTTATGGAATTCTGAATGTATATTTGGTGCTTTTATTTATCAATTTCGTAAGTATGTCTTAAAAAGTAATAATTAAATTCGTCGCGAATTTTTATAACACAATAATAAGGGTTTAAAAAATTAGAAGTAGTATAGAGAAGCCCTCGTCTGATCGTCACCCAGTTTGCAGTTTGAAGTTACACTTTACTATAGATAGGAGGTCTTGTGTATTTATTTTTTTTTATTTGTAGCACAGTGTAATTAATATGAGCAATTCGCAAATATATGTATGAGTCATAGAAATAAATGATTTTATATTATGTTGCACAAGATCCCAGCTATCGTATTTTGTCCTTGCAGTATTTTATTGTGTCCCGAAGGTATTTCGGCCGCGGTCAAATGTCCTAGACTGAGAATAGGCTACTCCAGAACAATTTCCAGTCCAGCGCTTTTCCTTTATTTATAACATTTCATTTATACTCAAAGTCAATTATTAAGAGACATCACAAATTTTCCATTTTTCCTTGATAAAAGCATAGTTGTAATAGGTATTCAAAAAAAAAATACAATTGTTAAAACAGAAACAGTCTTAAAACATGTAGTTTCGTAGCAAACCTTTTCTCAAAGCAAGAAAACTAGATTATCACCCAAGTGTTGCTAGTTTTTTAATTTTGTACCCTTTACACATTTTTCTGTAGATTTTAGCAACAATTTTGCTTGAAACCCAATGTTAAAACCTCTAGACGTTTAAGATGATATTATGTAATTTATATTAGGCTTGGTAGTGTAGGAACTAGCGTGCTCTTCTCTCACTTAAGTGATCCGGTTCAACTCCCGGTACCTGCATATCTGGTTTAGGTTTTCTGCAGTTTCCCTTAAATGTAACACAAATGTGGGATTTGTGTTAATACCATCTGTTAAGTCGGCTGCAGCTGCACGTTGGGCCTGTGTAATAGAAATCGCCCCTCCCTCCCGCACAAGCTTCATAGCTTCTGCGCTTAGTTCCCCCAGGCAATGGGTAGTATCAATTATTATTATTATAGATTAGGATTGTCACGAATTAGATACTTGGAGTGCTAGCATTACAAATGCATACTCATGAAGTGATGTGCGAGTTACAGCACATCTCGTTGCTGTTAATGCATACTGAAATAACTACTTTTTAGCAATTTTACAGGAGCACGGTTTAGATGCTTATAAAAACTTTATTACAGATGGCATGATGAATTCTCTGAAATATTGGAACTAGCAACATTACTATACCTAAAACAAAAAATGAAGAAACTAAACCAAGTTAATCTAGCAACCGCAGACTAGCAGTCAGAGTTGATTGTGAACGAGCCTTGCTCCCAAATTGTCAAATTTAGACAGTTTGAAATAAAAAAATAGTCATTGCAATCTGTCAAAGTTTTAAAAGGTTTTTCACAACTCCAATTGTTAATTATTAAACTACTATTAATAAATAACCTTCTGATAGCAAAAGTGTACAAGACATTAGTTGCTGCTTAAAAGATTTTTCACAACTCCAATTAATATTTATTAATTGTAGTTTAATAATTAGCAATTGGAGTTGTGAAATACCTTTTAAAACTGTGAAAGATTGCAATGTCTATTTTTTATTTCAAACTGTCTAAATTTGACAATTTGGGAGCAAGGCTCGTTCACAATCAACTCCGACTGCTAGCCTGTGGTTGCTAGATTAACTCTGTTTAGTTTATTCATTTTTTGGTTTTACTACAGCTACAACATTTCAGAGAATTAAGTTCATATCATCTGTAATAAAGTTTTTATAAGCATTTAAACAGCGCTCCTGTAAATGTACTAAAAAAACAGTTACGCCAATATGAATTAACATCGACGATCTGGTCCCCTTTTCATCTGTATTTACACATATTTTCTAAAATATAAAAAGGATGAAAAGACTCAAATAAAAATAAGCAAACTTTATTTTTAACATATAAATACAACGAAATAAATTTACATCACTTTAATTTACAAAAAGCAATTACGTGCATTTACCACAACACTTTTTACTAATCTCTTTTTCGTTAGGCTTATGATTAGGAGTCCATGGACCTAAACTACCATTAGCATAAAAGTCCATTGGATAACTACAACCTTCTTTATTAGCTAGCCATTCAGCCTCTTCAAGAACCACAGCTGTTTCATAAGGTGTAAGAAGTGGTTTTGAAAAAGCTCTTCCCCAGTCGATAGATAACCTTGGACATGCAATTTGAACAAATGCATCTATACCAGAAAACAAGTCCAATTTAGCTGGAAATATCTCGGATAATAAAATTACTGTCGTTTTCTTATTACAATTTTGTAAACGCTTCTCTAAATGATTTACAACTTTCGGATTTCCTTGTCTTCCTAGTGTGCCCATTATAATTCCATAACTTCCAGCACATTTTGCATCACTAATACATTTCTGCCTAATAGCTTGCATTTCTTCATGATCATAATATTCTCTGGTAAACTTTTTACTGTATGGATCATACCTATATGCTTCTACTTTAGGATTAGCTATCATAGCAGCTTCTAAATGAAAGCGTCCATCTCCTAAATAAACGATAGCATCCACGCATTTTACTGTGGGAGCTGTGCAACCTAATATTTCTCCAGGTGAAAGTGGTTTAAATTGTGGAACATTAACATCATAGCCACACTCACGAAGTTGATTCGCTACAGCTTGTAATGTTGCAACAAATTGTATCGTACTTACAAGTCCCAATCTTACGCTAACTGGGAAATTCAATTTTAATGTTTCGATAAAATGTAAAACATCGATTTTAATATCAACAAATATATACAGCACTTTTAATCCACTATTTACATCCATTGGTACTAAACAACTGTGGCCATAATGTACAAGCAGATCAACACCTAGAGCTTTTGCGGTAAGATCATCTATACAACAAGCACCGTAAGTTACATCACCCATTATAATAGTGTCAGCTTCTGTATATTTACGTATTATATCGGATATTGTTGTTGCGAATAGTAATAATCCTTCTGGCATTTGAAGTGCTACCATTTTTGCATTCAATTCTTGTATTCGCCAAATTGTTTTTGGTATTTCAAAATTGTAGTTTGAAGGCAGTGCACTAATATCATCTTGTAATTCTTTATTTTGCAGTAATGAATCTGGAATCTTGCTTAATTTTTTTGCTGTGAAAACTTTTCGTGCTGGTTTTGCACGAACAACTAGAGCTGAATCTTCGGACATAATAGTGGATTATTTGTTTCCATAAAATAACTCTTCCACTTTATTTTTTAATTGGAAAATATCGAATTTGTCATTAGTAATCAATTATATACACAAATAAGTGTTTTCTATAATTTTATAGGTTAAATCACAAACTGCATGTGTATTGTTTGAGGTTATGTTTGTAGGACCCAGAGCAGGGTTGCCAGACGTCCCGAATTCTGCGGGATTGTCCCGCGTTTAAAGCTTCTGTCCCGCGATATAACCATATTGTCCCGCACAGCAAATTTTCTTGTAAACTAAAAGACAAATTAAATGAGACTCGTATAGGTACTTAAAGAATTAGCTGCGCGCACAGGTGATTGTTGGGTTGCCTAAATATATCAGGACCGAACTTAAACTAAAATATTTTTAATGCAATTTTCAAATTTCATCAAATTCGTCGGTTTTATTTGAATTAGAATACCTATACGAGTCTCATTTAATTTGTCTTTCAGTGTACATACATATACGAGGGGTGTCTGGCGGGAAGTGAGCATCTATATATTTAAAACACAAGGCTTATTTTTGTTTCAGTTCGTTTGAGAGGTCTAAGCGATTCTTTTTTTATATTAAAGCTTTCGCTGTGTAGATTGGTGAACACTACTTAATTTTTATATGTTTTTAATTTTTATATTTTTAATTTGAAAAACTCTAAATTGTTTAATTTGAGACGGACGGATCGAATATTCACTTGGGGCGACCTCTCACTTTCTACGGTAGTGAGTTTCGTAACTAGTCCCGCTTATGAACATAAAAGGGTGATGCAGCCGTCCACTTCCAACATTAATAAGCGGTTAATGTTTAAAAAATTGTTAGGTTGCGTAGACAAAACCCGCATAGCTGAAAATTATGGACAACAGACGAATTATACCAATAATAACTGATGGCAACTGCTTATTCAGAGCAGTCTCATATTGTTTGTATAAAACGCAGGAAATTTGCCAACACTATGTTTATGTCATGTTTTTGAAATATGTACTAATAGACGTTTTCAAGAATGTTTTAAACAAGATCAATTTTTGATTTTATTCTTATCATTTTGTAAGGTAGAATTTCCGTATGTATGCATGTAGAATAAATCAGCGGGGAGGGGTAAGCCAGAGAGGAATATATGTCGGAAGAGAGGAGGGTAAGCTGGGAGAGGGGAGTGCTCGGCTTAGAATTTTTAACTGGTTATGTTTGGTTGTGTTTATTTAAATAATCACTCACACATCGAATGTTGTATATAGGGAAATCCTTCAATGCCTTTGACCGTCATCTCTTGACGAGGTTTCCCTAGTAAGGTATTAAAACACAAAGCTGTGAGTTATGTAGTTTTTCATTTTTCAATATACAGTCTGTTTGATTTAAAACGCCCCGCTTTGTAGAAACTTTATTTTCAGTCAGAAATGGTCATAAAATTCTCTATGTTCTGGTTCAGACAATTTTGTATTTACTAAATCGGCGTGAGCGTGATCACGTCTTCAAACTTTTTTTTTATATGACATGATAGGTATTTCTTTACTGATATGGATAGAGTATTCTGTTCTCTTTTCAACCATGATAAATATTCATACACTTACATAAGAAAAATTTCAAGAAAAACGTGAAAAAAGATTTATGACTAATAGGCTTTGATTTCTGGTTCTCCAATTAGTAAAACAGAATTAACTAGCAAGCTTAGGTAAATAACGAAACCTTAGTAGTTCCAGTGGCGTATTTACATATTTCTCTCGGGTTGGGAGAGGGTACTCTATAAAAATTCCGAATCAAAATACTAAAATTTTCACATAAAATCTTTCGAACGATCTAGCACCCACGCGCAATTATGGTTTGGTATTTTTTGCTATCCTTGGTATCCTTTATTCATGTGTATTAAATAATACACTTCAAAAATAAATAGCAGCACTTACACAGTAACTCTCCTAGTCAAAGCAAAGCTTAAATCTTATTTTATCATATAAAAACGAGGAACAAGAATATGAATAGAAGATGATGATTATTTGAATGAATAGAAGATAGAAGCATAAGAAATTTGCATTTCAGTCGCCCTCCAAAGGACGCTCGTTTAAAGTTTTTCGGGCGGTCTCTAATGTTTCTGGCAACGATGGTTTGGTATCCCTTATGATACAAAAAGATTATTAGAAAAAAAGAATCTAGTGACAAAAGTGTCCACTAATGCAATGCATCAATACATATCAATAATTTTCTATTGCGGCTCTGTATCTATTAGCGGAATTCTAAAATAAGTTTTTCAATTTATTCTGTTTATTTTTGTACTGTTTTGTTTTACATTTTCCCTAATTGAAGACTAAAGACCATCAGAATAACTGAGTGGCACCCCCGATTTTTCTTTAATAATCGAGGTCATTTATGTCAAAATCTAAGTATTTTGATTCGGAATTTTACTACTCTCCCCCGCGAGAAAAATTTGTAAATACTATTCATTCATTACATTTTTCTTAAAAATTTTCTTATGTAATAGTATGAAGATTTATTATGGTTGATCAAAGAACAGAATACTCTATCGATTTCACTAAAAAAATACATATCATATAATTTTAAAAAGTTTGATGACGTCACCACGCTCACGCCGATTTAGTAAATACAAGATTTTCTGGTTTACCACAGTTTGCCAACATATACTACTTAATTTGAACGTAATATAAAAAAAATTCCATTCGTGCCCATCCGAGATATTGAGGACCAAAGTTGCCCAAAACTGAAAAGAACGAGAACTTCAAAAGCCCATAAATACCAAAATAGCGAAGTTCCAGATTTGAAATGCCTTATACATAAACTACCCCTAACTGTGTACCATTAACCCTGCAAGAAACTTTGCGCACCACGAAAGAAATATGGCTGCCATATTTCAATCAAATGGAATAAAAATAAAATAACCGTGATTTTGATCTACCAATACTTAGTGTGATATCACACAAAAAATCATTCTGTTTTGAAATGGTCTAGCGACCAGTATTGCACCACTTCATATATATTGAGGTGATTTTTAATATGCCCCACCCCACGTTCTGGGCAAGCCATTAAAATATGCAGTGATAGTGCATAAAAAATAGAATTTTGCCTCACGTTAACAGCGACATTAAAATATATGAGGTAAAATTTAGTAAATAAAAAAATATAACACCCCAATTTTTTTTCTCCCAATAGACTGAACTCAGGTTTAATTCGATAGAGCATGAGATAAATGAAATATAAAAAAAATCTTATTGCTTCTTATACCTGGAAAAGAAAAAGAAATGGATGCTTGCATACACATCAAATAAACACATAGATAAATTGAAACACAGTCTTTATTTTTATTAACGATCATTAGAAAGTCTAATTCAAAAGAAAATCAAAAAATTTATTTAACAGAACAGTTAAAAAAAAATGGAAAGTGTTATATATTCGTTATTAACCTGACATGGGGGCTATAACTGGTCTCCATTTGAGCAAACTGACATAAAATAAAGTTATCAGTTAAAAATATTTACAATTGCTAAAATAAATTTCTCTAATGGAAATTAAATTTTTATAAACAAATTTAAATTGTTTATTTGTTAAAACTCTGTTATTGAAAAACTTTTTAAATAAGAAAAATAAATTCTGGATTTATTAAGATTGCCTTTATGATTTTGTTATTTTAAAAATTGAACCAAATCCTTTTATTTTGACCAACCTTGTATATAAAATACGTCGAGGTCCACTTCAAATCTTTTTTTATATTGGTAATACTGCATTTATTCAAACAGGTGATTTTGAAGACAAGTCGATTATCCAAATCAATAATGGAAACAAAATCTTCTTGATTTAATTTAATAAATAAATCGTTCACAATTCCATACAATTGTCGAAGAACGAAAATAAATCTTCTTTGATTTAAATATTCAGGTAACTATTTATTACACTTTGTTAAATTTTCGTTTGTTTACAAACAAACATATGGTTATGACTTAACCTTACTTTATTTTAGCAAATTCTTGTATGAGTCGAACGTGGATTCAACTAAAGCGTTTTATCGACTGAAATTGTTAATTTTTCCTGGCCTTTTTACATGCTTTACCAAAACAATTGAAAACTATGACAAATTTTCACAAACAAAATCTACTCGCTACGTTTGTGACATCACTTCACGAAAATAGTTGTTTCTAATTAGCACTAATCTTAAATCTAAAAAGATAGAAATGTAGCTAGAAAAATAACGATTAAAACAGCATAAAACACTTATAGTCTAAAGTTAACATCAACTAAGAAACTTAACAAAAACGATTGACGATAAAAATCTCATTAAAACGTAATTATAAACAAAACTCAATAACTCCAGCTCTACCTTTACAAAAATGAATACATAACTACACTAGGTAACTGATACATATAAAGTTTGCATAAAAAATATTTACAATAGAAGAAAAACAAAGATAAAGATTCGTTCACGCATTTTATGAATTCAATGATGCTATACAACCTCCTACACAAATATCAACGTAACGCATCAACGAATCAGTCGCATGGGAAACAGAAAGACTTGTTTTACGTTGCTAATCGACAACCCCATATAAGGAAAGAAAGACAAAATCCTCAAGAAAATTGGATAAACCATCCTAACATGTGACTTGGATTGCATAAAACATGTATTATTATAAAACATCCTAAATGATTGATATGCCTTTTTATAAATTGAAACTTTTTATGTAAAAATTGAGGTTACATCTGCATGAAACTTTTCTTTCTATATAGTTCACGTCATACTTGTTATAAAATAAAAGTAATTATTTCCTTACCGATTATACTTGCAGATATTATGTTCCTTTTTTCTTTTAGTCGATAATCTTAGTCTAGTTTTATTCCCCTTTCGAGAATCCATAGCAGAAGACATAATAAATCAAATCAAAACGATATTTAGCAGAGACAGCCTGTATAACGCACAATATTCATTTGTTTACTCCCAGAAACAATTTGCAACTGGTGGGTGGAGCCGATACAGAGAGCAATACAGGTGGCGCTTTGCGCTAGGCACTTAATTTAATCACAAAATCAGTTTGCAGTGCTTCCGTTTTACCCTTAAGTTATTGTTAAAAGCAATATTTTCGTATTTTAAACTGTTTATTTTGACTAGTCAACATTCCAAACAAGGCCAGTACCGTAATTAATTTTTTGTTTTTTACCAAACACAGGGTTACAATAGGCATAAAGCTACTCGAAAAATTCAAAGTTTTTAGCAATTCAAATACAATTTTTTTGAAAATTAGGGGAAAAAATAACAATTCATCACAAAGCAAGCATGCTAGGACACTTTCTTAATCAGAATACACAAAAAAAACTAAGATATCTTAATTAGCTTTCAAGATATGTCATTTGTTAGAGCAAGCAATTTCGACAGGCAAATGGAATCTTAACAATAGGGTCGTTGCATGGAATTTAAATTTTGACATAACTTGTATATTTTATTAGTATAACAGTTATCTAATGAACAAGTCCACATAAAATCGATAAATGTATTACGATAACTTAATAATACGAATTTAAAGTTTAAATATTTTCCGTCCTTTTCTACACCGCTGTCGTCATCGTACTATTCAAAATGGAACGCGATTTGTATTCGTAACATTGGCAATACTGGAAATGTTTGCCAGCGACGAGCAGATAAACCGAACGTGAAACGCGACGGGACCCGATCAAATCAGCTGCTGTACTTTAAACAAAGCGTGCGTGTTCCACGTTTTCTCTTAAAAGAAAAAGGGATAATGAAGACCGTCTTTAGTCAAACTACAAGCAAAATATGCACGAAATAAATTATATAAGCGTTCAGATAATATACTATACTGTACCAGAATTGCATAATAAAATGTTAGTTCTTCAAACGGCCAACCACCACGTTTTTCCGATCCCGGTAAAAAATTAAAAAGAATTAAAATAAAATAAAACTTTAGTACTGTTCAAAGACGCGTTTGTATACGACAGCACGAAACACTTCTTGAAATCCATATTAAATATTAATAAACCTTCAATAAAATATGCTAACTTGTTTAATCATTTACGTGTATTAATAAAATTCACATTCTCTTTTCCGCTAATCAATAAAAACGGCCGTCGCATTACTTGTTTTACTGAACACGTATAATAAAACAACAGCTGATTCAAACGTATCAAGGTATCAACACATGCACGTAAATATAAACACAAAACAGTTGTCAAATGATTTCGTATTGCCAACTTACATTTAGTTTTAATACAGCGCATGCGAGGACGATGACTTTGTTGTACTAGCAAAAAGGACAAACAAATTTAAAATTGTAAATTGAATATTTCGCTAACGGCTGCGCTAAAAATTTTGAAAAAAATACCTAGAGTTATTGCCAATTATATAGAATGTAAAAACGTTAAGCTTCAAAATTGTGAAACGACCCTATTACCTTTTATTTAATTTTTATGATAAATATGTGTAACATTTATAGCTGCATATGTTATATTCAAATAGTTTCACATTAGTATGAGTTAGGATGTGTTTCTCAGGGCTACTTTTTGGGAACTTTTATAATCATATAAATTACACTCAAATGGCTTCTCATGAAGCCATGAGTGCATAAGTGCATAAGCGTTTCTTGAGATGGTTTTCATTTACACATCTATAATTGTATAATTTTCAATCGAATGGTTTCACATCGGTATGAATTAGCTTGTGTTTCTCAAGAGTAACTTTTTGTGAACATTTATAACTACATGTATTACATTGAAATGGTTTTTCACCAGTGTGAGTCAGCATGTGTTGTTTGAGATTACCTTTTT
The DNA here is from genome assembly GCA_929113105.1 of Agrypnus murinus. Lineage (NCBI taxonomy): Eukaryota > Metazoa > Arthropoda > Insecta > Coleoptera > Elateridae > Agrypnus > Agrypnus murinus. The sequence goes on along the minus strand of OV816027.1, from coordinate 88,343,366 downwards.
GTGAACATTTATAATCACATAAATTACACCCAAATGGCTTCTCACCCGTATGAGTCAACAAATGTTTTTGAAGATCATTTTTATATGAACATTTATAACTGCACAATTTACATTTGAATAGTTTCACATCAGTATGAGTCAGTATGTGATGTTCAAGATTGTCTTTCTGTGAACATTTATAACTACATATTTTGCATTTAAATGATTTGTTGGCAGTGTGATTCAGCATGTGTTGTTTAAGGCTAACTTTATGTGAACATTTATAACTGCATATGTTACATTCAAATGGTTTCTCACCAGAGTGAGTCAACATGTGTTGTTTGAGATTCCCTTTTAGCGAACATTTATAACTACAGATAGTACATCCAAACGATTTTTGATTAATGTGAGTCAACATGTGTTGTTTGAGATTACCTTTTTGTGAACATTTATAATCACATAATTTACACGCAAATGGTTTCTCACCTGTATGAGTCAACAAGTGTTTTTTGAGAACATTTTTATATGAACATTTATAACTGCATAATTTACATTCAAATGGTTTCATGTCAGCATGAGTTAGTATGTGGTGTTCAAAACTACCTTTCTGTGAACATTTATAATTACATACACTACATTTAAATAGTTTCTCGCCAGTGTGATTCAGCATGTGTAGTTTGATACTAACTTTGTGTAAACATTTATAACTGCATATATTACATTCAAATGGTTTCTCACCACTGTGAGTCAGCATGTGTCGTTTGAGATTACCTTTTAGCGAACATTTATAACTACAGATGTTACATTCAAATTGTTTTTGACGAATGTGAGTCAGCGTGTGTTGTTTAAGATTGCACTTTTGGGCACTTTTATAATCACATAATTTACACTCAAATGGTTTCTCACCAGTATGAGTTGACAAGTGTTTTTTGAGATCATTTTTATATGAACATTTATAACCGCATAATTTACATTCGAATGGTTTCTGACTAATATCGATGGGTATATGTTTTTGCAAATTAGTTTGGTAGGGCACTTTATATTGATGTATGTTAGACTTGTGTAGTTTATTATCAACATTAATTTGCCTGCTCTTTTGTGGCATACTAATAATATCAAACACTTTTTCTTCAATTTCAATTTTGATTTTAGTATTACCCTTTTCCTTTATTTGTGTTTCCGTTTTATTATCCATTTCGTGTTTGACTACGACTAGCTCATCACTGTGCATTGTAAATATTTGTGGAAATTATCACAACCTATAAAACAAAATGTTACCGTAACATTATATAATATAAAAGGTGAGTAGGTACTTTACCAAACAAGTAGATGAAAGATTTGTGTATGCGTGTGAATTGTTGCTGCTTTCTATTTGTTTTCACAACTGTACAAAATTCTGCTTATGTGAATTAAACTTGTAGTGAGTGTTTTAAATCTAATAATACTCAACCATTTACAACACTTGCTACTCACTGCTGCTGATGATGCAGTTATTTTTACTCTCCTTGCACCATGGCTTTACTCTCTTTTTGTTTGTTAGTTTTTATTTGATTGGAATAATATGAATTTTAATCATACATTTATTAAAAGATATGGCTATAACAGTAGACAGGTGACGCGTTGTATATTGGACATATAGATAATAGAGAGGTACTATGTACTAAAAGAGACAGAATTTTTGAACCAATAGAAATTAATAGTCGAATCTGCATGGCGCGAATTCGCACTCATTTGAAATTATTTAAATATCAATAAAAGAAAATGGAAATAATTAAGGTCATACAATTAAATGACTGCTTAATGAAAGGCCCATAGGCGCCAACTTTTTAAAATTTTAATTAGGGCTAACCAGTTTAGAGTTTTACCAACCGTACTAAATACGGTCTGCATATATAAAATTTCCAAAGGATTTAATAATTAATTTTCAACAAACAAACAACAACCTCCCTACATTGCTATGTATATTGGAGGACCATGAAGTGACAAATGACAGTAGTTAAATACCGATTAGTCCAGGCGACGGGGAAATTGGTATATGGGAAAAGTCACAAGACTTGATAACAGCAATTTTCTTTTTTTAGTATGTAGGGGGGTATGTGGTGAGTCTACATTCAAGTTTTCGTATTGATCGGAGGGTGCGAAATGTCCGCCGTTTTTTTATTATAACGTTTTTGTCGGAAATTCGATTCTCTACAACTTCCTCCATACACTTTTTTGTGAAATGTTTCTAATAAAAAAGTTATAAACAAATAACCGTAAAAATCTAGGGTTTGCAAATTTCTGGGGTGAAATAACTATTTCATTTTTGGTCGTACGAGCAAAATTGTTCTGACCGTTCTTGTAGACAATTGAAAAACAAACAATTTAGTGTACTCACTTTTTTGGTTCCGTTCTTTGGTAAGACAGCAGTCGAATGGAGGTAAGTCGAAAACGAGGCAGGGAAGCGTGTATAACGTTCTTCCTACTGGTAAGTTATTTATCTCCTTAACCGTACGTCTGAGTAAAAACGTTGTCACTACCATTTTTGTCGGAAATACGATTCTCTACAACTTTCATACTACACTTTTTTGTGTCATGTAAGTAGTTACAAAGTTATTAAAGATAAACTGCTAAAATATAGGGCGGGTGGTCATTTGTATTGAACGTATGCGGTGAAATAAGTATTTCATTTTTTGTCGTGCGGAAAGAATTGTTCTTACCTTTTTTGTGCAACATGTAAAGACAAGAATTTTGATATACTTACCTTTTTTATCCCGTTCTTTGGTATAGTGGAAGGCAGTATAATACCGAATTTGTTGAACATATATGATTCGATAATAATTATAGGTAGGCTCTTATAAGAAAAAAGTTGCGCAGTAATCTGCATCGTCAGTTTCCATAACAACCCACGTAGTAGGTCCTACACTTAAGTGTGTTACTAGTCATTCAGTCAACGTTAGTTACCGACTTGACGGGCTAACGTGGTTTGTGTTCTTAAAGTGCGCGTTGTTATCTGTTATAATTATTTTGTATTAAATACAGTGTTAAGAAATGAGTACAGGAACCGGTCGAGGCCTACGCAGCCGAACTTGTGAAGTAGTTACAAAAGTTTTCGAATTTTTACAAAAAGTTCGTGATGGTACCGAAGAAATTCCAAAAAGCGCAACAAACACGCAACTTCGAGAAATTTCAGCAACTGCAGCAGGGATATCGCTCAGTTCAGTAAATAAAATTTTAAAAGCAGCTTCCGAAAAGCCGGAAAATACACCGTTTAGTTCCCCAAAACAGAAACGTCAACGAAAATGTGCTGTTACGGATATTAAAAATGCTGATGTGGCTGTTATTAGGGAAACTATTTATAATTTCCGTAAAACGCGAACTTTACAAACTTTACGAACAACGCGTAACTTTAAAAAGTTTATTACCAGCGTACAACAAGCCTTAAACGTTTCGTTTAGTAGAAGTTCTTTGCAAAGAATCATTAAAAAGCTTGGCTTTCGCTGGAACAAATGCGCAAATAACAGAAAACTGCTAATAGAAAAAAACGATATTAGACTGTTAACACATTTTTAAAAAGAATGAGCATGTATCGTCGAGACGAGAGGGCAATTGTATACGTCGATGAGAAGTACATTCACAGCCAGTCATACAACCCCCAATATGTGGTCAGATGGAAGTAGCAAAGGCTTGTTGGATAAATTGGGATCGAAATCAGGCGACTATCACCAGGATATGAATTTCGAAAATTTTGAAAAATGGGCTAGAAAGAAATTAATTCCAAATTTGCCACCGAACAGCGTGGTTGTTATTGATAACGCACCTTATCATAATACACAAATTAATCGTGCTCCAATAAGCAACAGCAAAAAAGCGGGCATGATAACATGGTTAACTAATAAAAATATCCCCTAATAAAAATATTATGTGAAACTATGCTAAAAGTGCAATTGTACGACATCATAAAACAACATAAAAGACATCATATAACATACGCGATAGACAACTTATTTGCACAACATGGACATACCATTTTAAGACTTCCGCCTTACCAGCCGGATCTTAACCCAATCGGAAATATATGGGCAAATGTTAAAAACTATGTTGCTGCAAACAACGTAACTTTTAAGGAGGTTACAGCGGATCTTTGCGGGGTGAAGGGCAAGGGGATATCTCCTATGCTTTTACATAGGCTCTAACAAGAAATACCAATCGATAAAAAATTAAATTAACATTCTTAAAACTGAACAAAATCATTTTATTATGAATGCCTATAATGCATTTATTAATTATTTGTATATATTAAAATAATTTAAGTCGATTGGAGTGCATTTGTTTAACTGTTGAAAGTGTAAATATAAATGTAAATAGGTTAAGAATCGTGGCAACACCTCAAAGAAATCAATCGATTTTGTTGGTAGCAGTGTTAGGTTTCATCTTTCGATTGAGTTGACATCCTAACCTCCAAATGTCAATCCCAAAATATAAGTGGAAACATGTTGAATGTTTTGTAATTTTGTATGCAATTACAGATGGGAATATTCTATTTTTTAACTTTTGTATAGTCTAAAGATTACAATCTGCTAAGCAGATACAAGAAATATATAAAAAGTTGTTGAGGCACAGGTTGAGGTTTAATACATATATTTTTAAAATTTGTGTTTGTATTACTGATTTCGTGGATATTCTGATTGTGATGATAAATTGTATTCATCACATTGCAAAAGGTAATTTTACATTTTGCAATATTTCCGTCGAATTAACATTTGTATTCTGATATTATTAACGCAGAAGACTGAACATTGTTCAACATAATTTGATTAATAAAATATATGATTATTAGTTAATACAATAAAATATAGATTATTATAACAGTCATTATATGTCATCTTTCTGTTCTGTTATTTGAATTCGCGCGCTATGAGGTGTTGTCATATCTCTGCTGTCTTACCACATATGTCGTGAAAAATTCTTGTTTTGTTTACTTTAAATTATTATTGTGCATTAACTAGACACAAGATTTCAAAAATAGTGGGCAGCATTGTTCTTCAAATATGAGAGTATGTCATTTTAGTTTTTTATCAGATTCCCTACATTTCTTCATCATAATTTTCCGTTAAAACTGCTAAGGGTTAGATGGTCTCCATAAGAGCCCATGTTAAATTCTGGATTTTATTTTCCATTTTTCTCGGTAATGGTACACAAGAAAATTATAAAAAAAAGTTACCGAATAGAATAAGTGTCAAAGAACTCGAGGTTTAAATTTCACGTCATTCTCTACATTTTTACATTTCGCTGTATCCTCCTTAAATTAGACGACGCACGAAAATTGACAGAAGAAAGATTTGCTTCTATAACAAGAGACACATGGAAAAAAAGTATGCGAAAAAGTTAAAAGGGTGGAAAATGAATACAAATAATTGTAAATCTAAATGATAAGGATGATTCAGAGAATGATGAGTATAATGTTACAGACAATGATTCAGAAATGTCCGAGTGATTTGTTTTTATTTTTATTTAATCACTTTTGGGTGACTTTCTCATGCTAATGAGTTTTTAAAACTATTTCCAAAGTTTCTAAATCTATTAAGTGGGTAGTAATGTCATGTCATTAGTACATTAATTATTCATTGTTATTTAATCTTAAAAACTTGTGTGTTTTTGTAATTTGTAATGATTATAATAAATAATACATCGATATTCAAATTATTTACAAACCGTATTAGTTTTTATATTTTCATTTGCTTACAGCTCTTCGCTACGTAAACGGTTCTAGAGCTACATCGGATGCATTGTTCAGTTAGATTTTACATATAATTAATCAGAGTTTTTAATGCGTTTGATGTATCTTTAACTATAATTACAAAATATAAGTACTTATAAAATATAATGCGTACTTCGCCCGGATATTTTCAGCGTGGTCTGTACTTGGAGCTTCAAACGCCTCGTGCGTCGCCGTGAACACACGAATATAAATCGGCTTGCGCCGTAACTTTTTTCTTTTAAGAACCGAATTGTACCTTAGGAAAACATACTGAAAATAAAGTGTAGAATCGATAACAGTAAAAATATACAGGGTGTTCCATTGAACATAAACAAGTTGATAGTAGTCACAGCAATATGACTCACCCTGTATATGCAAAACTATTATAAAATTTAAACTTGTTTTACACCAACCAACTTTGCTATTTAACATCTTTTCGTAACTCTTCCAGTTTCGAAGATAAGGTATAGGATCATCTTGCGTGGGCCACCGTGTACTTAAATCGAATTTAGAGATTAACCTTTGTTGTTAAACAATCGTTCGTAAGATCTCCCCAAGTAAGTAAAATTATTATTTCTGATTACCATTTTGTTTACTAGTTTAAACGGTACTCATATTCCAAAAATATAAAAAAAGAATTTAGACCCTTCAAGACCCGACATGATTTCATGGTTCATCAGTTAGCTGCCGCGGGGTGATGTTAATCTAAGTCTCGGTCGTTCCAAGTTCGATTCCAGCTGGCAGATAACTTCTCTTTTTTATATATTTTTACAAAATATAAAATTTAAAATGAGAATTTTAATCTTCTCTTCGATAATATTCATTTTGCACATAATTTGAATAAATTGTAATTCTGATCCACAGTATTGTACACAATAAAATAAAAAACAAGTTAGTTAGAAATGGCGATTTTTTTGCATTGACAACCTAAGTAGGTAATTAATTAACGAAAATGATTAAATTTGTGATATCTTGTTTCCAGGAAAATGGCGTGAATCGCACTTCTGATTCAATTACTATATGTGACGTTCGCCGAAATAAGGGACCTAGTGTGCGAAAATCAGTTTCCGGGAAAAACGCGTTTAAAGTTAAACAAAGTATTCTTACTGCGAACCTCTGTGAGCATGGATTCATGACCTATACCAATAAACGAAATAAAAAAAAGTCATTAGAAAACATTGTTCGTCATGAAATGCTCTACAAAAAACGAATGAATAATTTTTTTGCTTCACTTATAATGAAATATCTACAAAATTAAGCAACAATTTCCACCCTCTCAATTTCCAATGTTTTTCCCTCACAACATTTTCATTTTTTATATTACGCGAAAAAGTTTCAAATAAAAGTTGTAGACAATCGTATTGCCGACAAAAATGCTTTATACAAATTTTTTGTCGGAACTACGGTTACAGAAATAATTTCAAAACAACACTTCATCTCTTATTTTCAAAATGGCGGAAAAAGTTCATATGAATTTGAGGTCGAAAACTTCAAGTCAAGCTTTTCTAGACCCCCCTGCATGCTCGAAAGAAAAAAAATCTCATGTACTTCCATTTCAAATGTTTAGTTTGACTGGACTAATATTTTTTACATTTTCTATGTTTCTTTTCAATTAATCATGTACTGTTTATGACGTTAAATAGATACATTTTGAATAAAATTCACCTATTCCATGTTATTCTACACACTTTTAGGTACCCGAATCCAGTATTAAGTGAAAACCCATTTTTTGACACACTAGGTCCCTTATTTCGGCAAATGTCACATATATCAAATTAATCAGGTCAGTAAAATGCATCAGAAAATGCGAAAATTGTAATAAGCAGTAAAACAAAACATTTATAATTAGCAAAACTACCAGAAAAACATTTTCGATGAGACAGATGCATTTTAAATGTCTTGAAAAAATAACAAATTTTAAAAAATCTGGCAACTGGAATCGAACATGGATCGACACTTCGAGAGTAACTTGGGTTGTTATCATTCTGCTCCGGCTAACTATGCTGTGGTATCATATTGGCGCTCGAGCACGTCACACTTATTTTAAAAGTAGGCTGTACTAATTTTAATAACATTTCTTTAAAAGAATTGCTAAATATAATTTTTTTCGTCATTTTCAGGATATAAATCTCGTCATGAGTGTTTAAGCTAATACACAAAATGAATAATTTCATTTACTTGGAGAGATTTTACAATCGACTTTTTAAAAGCACAGGTCTTTCCTAATGTTCGATTTCCAAATGGGACATGCCGTATTAAAAGCAGAAAATATATTCTTATAGAAACGCAGAAAACTAATTCTTAAGCAATGTTTCTAGGCAACTTTTTAGTCTGCGTAGTCTGCAGAAAAGAATCTTTCCGCTTTACATGTAGGTATATAGGTATAGTCATTTATTGAATCCTAAATATGTTTTGCCTTTTTGCAAAAAAATATCAAAAAATACCCCAGTTAAATAAGTGCATAGACTCCCCTTTTTAGATTTTCAATTTATATTCAATATAGCCTTGGTAGATACTAGTGTTGAGAATAGCGTGCTCGTCTCTCACCCCAGCGGCTCGGGGTACCAGCAGATCTGGTTAAGGTTTTTTGCAGTTTTCCTTAGCTGTAACACAAATATGGGATTTGTGCTATATCATCTGTTAAGTCGGATGCAGACGCACGTTGGTCCTGAGTAATAGTAATAATCGCTCCTCTCTCCTGCACAAGCTTCATAGCTTCTGGGGCCTGGTTTGCCAGGTAATGGGTAGTAGCAATTATTATTAATTTAGAATTTTTATTACCTAAAATATATTAACCATGCTAATGAGTGAGGGCTCAGACCTCACTAAATTATTTTAATGAGGGCTACAGCCTTCGGGCCACCACAAGGTCGGCGCCTATGAATGAAACTAATTGATTATTATTTCATATACTATTTACCTGTGTAACCAGCTTATTAAATTGAAATCTTATTTCGCTTCGTTGAAAACTTTTAAACAGATTATAAGGTATCTACCTAATTCTGCAATATCTGCTTCTTTGTACCCGTGAAATTAAGGTAAACATATTTACTCTTCTGACTATATTCCCTTATTAGTCACATACGCAAAACATTTCTATTTATTGCATTGGACTATGGGCGGAGATCACGATATTCTGGTCAAAATTCCCAATTTGTCCCAATTCATGACCTAATAAAAATATTCTATATGTATAACGTGTCTGTATCAAACGTTTGTATACAATGCAAGAACGTTTAATGAATAATAAAAATGCATAAAATAAACATTTAGAATTAAGCGGGTTGGTGAAAATATACAGTGCGAGTATAAAATGTGGAACTATAGAAACAAATCTTTTAAATGTTTAAAAACAATCCTCGACGCGTCGATCTTGGTCTTAAATGAGACATATTTTAGTGTAATTGTTATTTGTAGATTGTACACTCTATTAAACAGTGGTAGTTCAAGCATATCTTGTGTGAAGACGAAAGTAATAAATAAGACTAGATTTTGTGAGTTTTGTATTTCAGTAATGAATAGTCAGATTCCATAATAGTCATTAATAATTGTGGAGTTGATTTTGTTTTGATATCGCTTACGATTATATTAGTACAATATAATGACTAAATTTGGTAAAACATAAATAATAAATAAGTCAACAGGTCTATAAGTGGAAATAATTGCAATATTGAAAGTTTCAGTCTTTTATAAGAAATGTTCAAAGTTCAATTACAGTCTCTACGTTCCAGCATCTTTATTATACGAGTGTTTATTATTTTTGGTTATGATGATAAATAAGCCTTTACCTGTGTAGTGCCAAAGTGGGTTAAAATGAAAACCTTTTCAGATTATTGTTCTCCGAGTTATTCTCTACAACCCAGTATCATTGGTTTACCTGGGTTCAGAAGGGTCTGTACATCGAATTAATTAATCGTTCAAGTGGTTGGTTAACTGAAGTTGTATTTTGTATGAAAAGGCAATTAGAAGAAGTCTTAAAAGAACAATTTACGGCAATGGAATTTTTATTTCTGTATATTTCTAATGGATCTGACAGTATCCAGCCAAGTTTGTTTGCTGGAAAATGGGGCTATTTTTGTCTAACTCAATTCTTTGTGATGCGAGTAATGAAAAGAAAGTACTGCACCCGAGTAACATATCACTCATTCTAGGTTTATGATATTGAGGATCAGAAAGTTGAAAGTGGCTGGGAATGTTTAAGTCTAAAGTATATCTGCGGTATATTACCTGTTATTTGATTAATAACTAAAAAAGAAAGTTGAACTGAATATGTCTCATCAGTTGATTTAATATATGCCTTAATTCTTTCATGTATATTTAATGCTGCTTGGTTTATACCTGTGATAGGCATATTAATTGGGAAAGTTTGTAATTTAAGTCAAGTAAAGCTCTGCATTTGATTGGCTTGTTGTTAGCATCGTAAATGTAAAGTTGAACTGTTGAGAGTAAAACTTGTTGTAGTGTTTTGTGAACGATTAGTGTCAATGGATGAGTCACTGCCGACCTATTGTTATATATGTTCTGTTTGTGGTTTTTCATTAATTTGTACTTGACACTTGTAATGACGGATTGGATGTTCAGTATCTGATGAGTAATTACCTGAATGTAGTGCCGTGTTATGACTTTTTTGCATGTTGCTTTGACAAGTATTTACCAAATGTCCAGCCTTTAAGCAGTTACAACAAATTTTGAGTTTCCTAAGTTCAATATATTGCGGTGATATCAAATCACCTCATTGAAAATTGTATTAACGATAGATCGGAAACGTGAAAACAAATACTTCACACATTAGATTTAAATCAAAAGAGAGACATGCTAAGTCTTAGGCTTAATTAATATAAAGGCTACATATAGGGTCACAGTTAGGCTCATCAATATTTAAATTAAAAATTAAGAATAAAATTTCATGCAAGCATAACCTCAATTCATATGCATACAAAAGGCTTGATTTTAAAAAAAGGATATCAATCAGTTAGATTGTTTTATCATAATGCATGTTTATGCAAGCTTGCAGGAGCTTTAGCGTTTATAACATAAATTTTCTCCAAACGTCATACAAGTGACATTTTAATGACAGAATTCTGCTAGTAGGTTTCATTTATATGCTTAAGCACATAAAGTACTTTATGTGCCTAAGCATATAAAGTCTAAGCTACTTGATTTAGTAAAAAAGGTAAGTATGTAACTACCAATAATTATCATTTTATTGTTAATTTTTATTACAATTAATATTAATATTAAATGTACACTTCGTCGCATACTGAACAAGAGGCTGTTTTGTCATTTCTTCCAAATTGCTGTCGCTAACTACATGTGTAGAATGCAGTTCCAATGAGCTAACATTTTCTTTACTCGTAGTGGGGCCATAATCACTTTCTCTGATAAGAAAAGAAGAATTAATTATTAAAAAATTAAACTCAAAAAAACAAACCTGCTACTGGTACTCGACATGAGAATCCTCCTGCTAATCTCCTTTTTGTTTTCTAAGGATTCCGCTATATATCCTTCTGCAACGGAACTAGACTTCCAACAGCCATGTAGCTTGAGGGTAGTAATGTCAGCGCCAGTGTCGACAAGCAAGGTCGCCGAAGTCCTTCTTAGACAATGCCCTGTATACTCGTTACAATAGGGCAGTTTTAAATATGTAGCCGCTTCCTTTCCTATGTTTCCAATTTTGTGGATTCCCATAATCATCCGATAGCATCGTCCATTCTGATATTTTATAAATAATCTTCTTTCTTCAAATCCTTCAGGCCTCTGGGAGACATATTTTCTGTACTTATTTATATACGTCTCGCCAACCACAGTGAAAGAACGACTTTTATTTGTTTTGCTGTCAGGGATTTTTACTAGCAATATGGAGCCCTGTTCTTCGACATCATCCAGCGTCATCTTATATAGCTCATCGCATCTGCATGCTCCAGATATTCCGAATATTAATATAACCTGATAAATTATAATTTTTAATTATTTTTGTAATAAGAACTTATATATTTACCTTTGCGGCCAAGTATTTTTCATCTGGAGCGTTAAAGATGAACATATCGAATTGTTCTTTGGTTAGACTCTTGCTTTCTTGGGAGAATACCCTTCGTTCTTCTTTTTCAAAAAGGCACGCAGCTTTAAATATTTTGAGATATCAACATCATGTCGGAGATTTAACAATGTCCTGATCATCGAATAATGCGACCATAAGCTTGAACTTTTCATTCTTTTGGCCATCTCCGAAAAATACGCCAGAAGAACACTTTCTGAATAAACGGATGCATTTTTTTCCGAACACCATGCGATGAATTTCTTGAACGCTGCTTCATAAACAGCGCTTGACTTTGTAGGAAGAAGATTTTCAATTTCAGCTCTTGCTGCTTCGGCTATTTCTGGCGGCGTCAACTGAAATTCACCTGAACTAGACATTACCACAAAATTCTTCAAATTATCCACTTAAAACACTACTATTTTACTGCGTAATTCGTGGACTGACTTTTCCTTTCGCAAAAAAAATCTTGTTTGGTGGGTTGCTACGGTAATATCTAGAAATTGTCTATCAGGCGTTGCGATTTTCGTACAAGTGTAATGTTTTCCGAAATAACCTCCGTAATTAGATCTTTCTTTTTGTATTATAATTTTGCACGTTTGGAGAAAAAATCGCATATATTATTCGGAGTATAAGCGCTTTATGTGCTTCAGCTGATTTGGCTGCCTCACTCCGTTCGGCAGTCAACCTATCAGCTTCAGCACATAAAGCTTCACTTATACTCCTAATAATATAAATAACTATTTTCTCCTTTTTCAGGCATAAGAGCTAATAAGAGTCTCGTAATTCAAACAACTTATGCTTTACTGAGTAATCCTGAGCTGGCTGATTGGAATAAAGAAAAATATTTGTGGTGTATTTTTATTTCAATCTACCGTATATAATTAATGTTTTATTTGGAACGGTGGGCATACTATATTTTATTTTAATAGATCACCGCAATATGTTAACTTAGGAGAAAGTACTAGAAGTTCTGAACATTTATAGGTAAAATGAGTGCAGTTACAAAAGGAGCAAATTATGAATTGATGGTTTTGAACCAAGCCTCGTATCCAATGTTTCAGGTAGCTAACCTCTATTTTTCAGAAACTCTAAGAAAGTTTTCAATTTTGGTAGTTGATAGATTTAATAGAAATCTTCCCATTCACACCTCGTATGCATATCAAGTTTATAGTTCAATATGAATATTACTAAGGTCTCCCAGGTATCAATAGGTTGACGTAGAGACTTTAATGCCCTTTTCTTTAGTCATCGTAGAAAGTTCAAACACACCCTTAATGTGGCTGTGCGCAATAACACGCTTATTTTCATATCGGTCTTTTACAAGTTCCTAAGCCTTATTCAGATTATCGTTACTTACCTCCAGGGATAAAATTACCTGAATCAATTTACCTTTTAAACACGGAAGTAAGTAATCAAATCTTTGAATATTATTAAGCGATGTGTTATCAAGCACCAGCGCTTTGAAACCTTCATAAAATGGTAACCAACCTTCATACGTACTGTTATGATATAGGAGTAAAAAATATGGTGTGTGTGTGTGTGTGTGTTCGTTTAATCATTTTAGATTATATAAAAAATTAATTAATAAGCATCGCATTTGTGCGACAATAAAATTTTATTGTGATAAGCGCTGTACTAGTATAATACGAGTACACTTTACAATACTTGATCATAGATTTATTTAAATTAAGGACCACTATCACTTATGTTTAATAGTAGCAAGGCAAACTGAAAAGTTATACAACAACAAACACCACTTACCTTTGTGATGAAAAGAAGATTTGCTCCGGCTATGATTTTAAAATCCAAAGACAAGCTCAGGAAAATTGCATGAGAAAATTTTAGGCGGGTCGCTCTTTGACAAAATAATAAAATATTGTTCAACCTATTCCTGTAAAATTCTGTTAATGGACACAAAACAAAAAAAAATACACAAATAAATCTCCTTTTGAACATTTAAAAATATTATTTTATTAATAAACACATAAAAAGAATGAAAACTGTAAGTTTATGAAAGAAAAACGAAAACAAGAAAAATTTCTTACTATCTAAAATGGATTCAATTAACAAACTTGGAATAATTTAAATTAATTATTGGTGTCAATTGGATTTACCAAAATAAGAATTAAGAGACAGTCTAATTTCCTTTTCCTGATTAATTTTTATTTTATCAATCCCACGATCTTAAATTATAATTAAAGAAAGAAACGAAACAAAATAAAGTTAAAGTTTGAAAATAAATTTTTATATTCAAAAATTTTGCGTCACTCGAAAATTTTTAAACACACTATATTATTTGGCAGTTTTCTGTAATACTCGGTAAATTTACCTGCTTATTTGTTGTGATGGTGAACACACATTTTTAAAGTGATCTTTCCAGTGAAGATTGTATTGTAAATAATTACCATTATTAAATATTGGACATGTTTTCTCCAAGACGTGAGTACATCAAATCAGTTAGTGATTTCCAACAAGTTTCCATTATATTCTGTTTTAAAATTCCTTCCATCTAGAAATAAAGTTTCAAAACGTTTTCCAGAAATTTTCTTCTTATAAATAAATAGTCCAAAAACCAAATTAACACTTCACTTTTCTTTTTTTTTATAATTCACATTAACTGTTCTTTATTATTATCATTATTTAAAATTATTTAACACTTTTAAAAAAATTTAAATTTGGATGACATTCGTCGTAACCTCACTTTTTTGACATTTCATTGAAATAGAATTTGACACACAACTTCAAAATTTTATCAAATTATTGCGTGATCTGACATGGCTTCTGCTTTGTATGAAAATCAAGACAAAGGTAACCAGATTTTAGACCTGCTTTTATATTTTTTCAAAAACAAACGCCAGGTGTTATTTTTCCACTAACAAAATCTGGTAAATTACTAAAAAAATTGAACATCTAACCTAACAAGATTTACATAACCAAATTATTGTTAAAAAATTAAATTAAATGTTTAAACAAATTACATAATCGGAAAGAGGATAATTTTTCCTATATTTTGGTATATTACATGTCTAACAAAAAGCAAATTTAACTCCAGGATTCAATGGCAACCATCTTGGATTTCTTGACAAACATGGTTTTACAAAATTACAGATAACATTTTCACACCTTATTACCTCCTTTTCTTATTATTAAATTAATCCTATTACACAATATTTACATCAATTTTGGCACCAAAACTTTAAATATTAACTAGATTTTACTATTTTAACCGATCAGGTTCAAATGATACAAATTCTTAAGCTTCAAAAAGCTAAACCTTCTCTATTTATAGCTGCCCACTTGAAAATTCTATTGCTAAAGGTGCTCTAGAACCTAATTAACAATATTGCAGCAAAACATTTTGGCTGCAAATGCATAGATTAATGAAAATTACACATTTATCATGAAATTTGATGAATCGTTAAACCAGCAAGGGAGTTACATGAAATTCAACAACAAAAACTGTGAGTATTGTGGTAATTGCTTGCATACACCTTTCCATCTATGCCTTTTATAATTTCCAGGTGAAACTACACCTTACAATGGCTTCAATTAGGAAAAACCAAGTCCAACGACCTAACAATATGCAAATCGTAACTTGTCAAAATAATTTTTCAGTTTTAAGTGGAAAATCCGTTTAAGATCTACTTCTTATTATTATCAAGTGATGTAGAGTGTATCCTTTACCTATTAAGTAACAAATTAATTTATTTAATTAAGATTTGTTCAAGTTGAGTCCAAACCCATAAATATATAGGCAACCCAAATGACTTATATTCAACTGTAAGTGCTGGAATCACAGCAGTACGTTCCGTGGAAACAAGGAACATCGATTTGTAGAAGTTTAACTTTAAAATTTAAAACTGAATTAATGTTACTGGATGCATCAAGTCCTTGATTCATACCTATGCTATACTTCTCTATTATGGACCTACCTAATGCAAATAACTTAAAAAAGTATTTGTCTTCAAAAGTTTATCTCGCGGAGATCCTTGATGAGAACTTTTATCAAGCATTTCAATTTGTGTCTGAATCTTTTCGAATTCATACCATGCATCATCCAATCTTTGCAAACGCACATTAAGTTCATCGATTTTGCTATGATTAGTAACATCATCGACAAACACTGCAAAAACGTGTTAAATGACCCTTCACAACTCCGCGTTGGGTTTTCAATTTTTTCATTTCTTCTGACATCTTAAAATAGGCCAAAGCTAAAAAATGAATAGACTTACTTGCTTTTCTTGAAGATATGTGAAGCGCTGCGTTATTACTACCCACTGCGCTAGCCGGCAGTCTGATATCTGTTCACCAGCGTGGATTCTGCAACCGTGTTAATGTATCCGGCTCGAAGGACCATGTTTGTTTTTTGATGAATTTCCACTAGTTTTTAATTAAATAAACAATTATGAATAATACAGACTTTAATGTGGGAACAGAAATACAATGTAACACTTAATGCTAGAAAGAATGGCAATTCTGAATCTTTGTTATATTATATACTATTACTAGGCAAAATGCAAGCATTTAAGAATATTAAATTAATGGTGCTATTCTCTAAATATTAACATTATGTAAATCTGTTATCTCCTAGACAACTATGTAAAATAACATTCTATATAGAATATGCTATTCACTATGCCATTTGAACCTCTGTAACTAACATTCTGTTAGTAACATTCTCTGTAAAATTATAGTGCCAAATATTGTCACCATAAACAATTAACAGAATGCAAACGTCTGAATTGTCAACGAATTTTGCAAAGAATATTCAAGTTTACTTTTAGAAAATGAATGCTAATAACGGTCTTTTATTTTTTATATATAATCTTCTGGAAGAGGATGAAAGAAGGTATTGAGTTTTTATAAAAACCAATAAATTAATAGAAGTATTAATTTTTGTTCAAAAATTCGTTCTAGAAATTACATGAGAATTGAGAGACGACAATTGCGTGATACTTATGGTGCTATTCTCTAAATATTAACATTATGTAAATCTGTTATCTCCTAGACAACTATGTAAAATAACATTCTATATAGAATATGCTATTCACTATGCCATTTGAACCTCTGTAACTAACATTCTGTTAGTAACATTCTCTGTAAAATTATAGTGCCAAATATTGTCACCATAAACAATTAACAGAATGCAAACGTCTGAATTGTCAACGAATTTTGCAAAGAATATTCAAGTTTACTTTTAGAAAATGAATGCTAATAACGGTCTTTTATTTTTTATATATAATCTTCTGGAAGAGGATGAAAGAAGGTATTGAGTTTTTATAAAAACCAATAAATTAATAGAAGTATTAATTTTTGTTCAAAAATTCGTTCTAGAAATTACATGAGAATTGAGAGACGACAATTGCGTGATACTAAAAATCCATTTGAAATGCCAGAGCCTGAATTTAGAACACAATTTCGGTTATCCAAGAACCTAGTAACTACCCTAGTAGATCTTCTAGAACCACATATAAACCAAGCCAGAAGACAAACTGCAATATCTCCTTATTTGAAAGTCTTGTGTACTTTAAATTTTCTTGGTCATGGTTCATTTCAAAGATGCATTGGTACTAGCTCATGGACAAGCATGAGCCAGAGTTCTGTTAGTAGAGCTGTATGCCAAATTACTCAACTAATTACAAGATTATGTATGCCTGAATGGATAAAGTTTCCTACAACTGTAGAGGAAAAGAATATTGTCAAAGAAGGATTTTATGATAAAAATGGCTTAAGAGGTGTAATTGGAGCGATTGATGGTACTCATGTTAACATTATAGCACCACCGATTACTGATGAGGATCATCCGCCTCATGTATACATTGATCGGCTAAGACAATATAGTATTAACGTAATGCTTATTTGTGACGCTAACTGCAGAATTCTGGCTTGTGATGCACGATTTCCGGGATCAGTACACGATGCTGCCATATTTAGAACTTCAGATATCCGAGCTTTTTTGCGTCGTCAATATGAGAATGGCGATAATGTTAGTCACTTAATTGGAGATTCTGGTTATGGATTAGAGCCTTGGCTGTTCACCCCCTATACAATAGCTGCAGAAGGAACACCGCAGAGTCAATTTAACGTTTTGCTTAGAAGTGGAAGAAATGTGATAGAACGAACAAACGGGGTGTTAAAAGGAAGGTTTCGCTGTCTCTCTAGACATCGTCAGTTATTGTATCATCCAGCTGACGCAGCATTTATAATATATGCTGCAGCCATTCTTCATAACATCTCACTATGGGCCAACGAGGAACTGGATGAGGGGGATATTCTTGAAGGAGGGCATGATGAAAATTATCCTGCAGACAATGAAGCACTTGATTTTAACTACTTTAATTTAGGAAGAGACGCAAGAGATAATTACGTTCGAGCAAATATTGATAATATTAATTAATAAACTTTTCTTTGATAAAAATGTTATAAACATTTTATTTTAATTATTGAACTTATAGAAAACAAGAAATCTAACTATTATTTAAGATGGGATCTTCAAAATCAAAATTCGGATTTGCGAATTTATATTTGGCTACCTCAAATTTAAATTTTGCAATATCCAGAGCTAGTCTTTTTGGTTCATTATTTTCTTTAAAGGTGTCCAGCAATTCTTCTCCAACAGATTTCAACGACTTCTTTTCAGTTTGTCTTTTTCGTTTAAGCGAATTTTTACGAAATAAAGTTTTTGTAGCGCTCTCCTTTTTTTTGCTAGTTTGAAGTTCTGATTGTTGCATCTGTTGATCTGTTGATGCATCTTCAGAGGGTTCATTGGCCAAGTCTTCATATTCAATCACATCTTCGGGGGTGTCTTGTTGATCTGGCGCAGATATACATTGAAGACCCCCAGTTACATCCACCTTTACGCTGCCCGTTACAACAACTTTACCCCAGACGGCTATGCCTCTTTCTTCTATCGGTGTTAAAATTGTGGTAGAACATGGACCGCCACCCGTACGTTTCTTATGTTCCACTATTTTTCTATATTTTGCCCTAGTGGTGTTCTTCCAATCGTTAAATCTCTAGTAGAATACAACAAATTAGGTAGTCTGAAGTAAATAGTAACAGCTTTGCCGTACTTACTTTTTTCCACTCATCACGCGTTAAAACTGGTCCATTTCCGTCACTATTTAAAATACTTGCCAGTTTTTTCCACTTTTCATGAATATAATTTGGATTAACCGTAGGATTGATGGTGCCGCTTCTAAAAATTCTATCATCTTCCATAAACTGCAGGTATTGTTCATATTGGCTGTGACTTGTTTTTTGTGATCTTTTTCGTTTTTGTGTAGGTTCTGCTTCCATAATGTTGTTGATTTTAATAACAAAAGGCTTTTCTACACAAATTAAATGCTCGATTGGCACTACACTTGACGGTAAATGAATAAAACGTCAAAATTATGAAGTTTTCAAAAAAGCGAAATAACATTTTGGGTCAAATGAGAAAATGTTACCAGGAAGCTTACAGTTTGATTTACAGAATTCCAATATTGAGTAAAATGTAAACATTCTGTTATGACACAATTTTACATAGCTATGTTCGTAACATACTGTTAAATTACATACTGTAAAATAATTTTTAGAGAATAGCACCATAAATATAGGGTGGACCCAACAGAAATGGTCTCACCAATGTGAGTTAGTAGATGTTGTTTGAAAGCACTTCTTAGTGATCATTGATAATTACAGATATTACATAGAAACAGTATGAGTTAGCATGTGTTTCGCCAGAGTACGTTTTTGTACAGTTTTATAACTACATATATTACATTTAAATGGTTTTTCACCAGTGTGCGTTAGCATATGTTGTTTGAGAGCACTCTTTAGTGAACACCGATGATTACATCTGCTACATACAAATGGTTTAGTATGAGTTAGTGTGTGGTGTTCAAGATTACCCTTCTGTGAACATTTATAACTACATATATTACATTCAAAAGGTTTCTCACCACTGTGAGTCAGCATGTGGTGTCTAAGATTACTCTTGTCCGAACATTTAAAACTACAGATAATACATTGAAATGGTTTCTCACCAGTGTGAGTCAGCATGTGTTGTTTGAGAGCACTCTTTATCGAACATTGATGACTACAGATATTACATACAAGTGGTTTAGTATGAGTTAGTGTGTGTAGTGCAAGATTGCCCTTCTGTGAACATTTATAACTACATATATTACATTCAAATGGTTTTTCACCAGTGTGAATTAACATGTGTTTTGTGAGATTACTTTTTTGCGAACATTTATAATTACAGGTATTACATTCAAATCGTTTTTGACCAATGTGAGTAAGTATGTGTTGTTTGAGATTGCATTTTAGTGCACATTTATAATCACATAAATTACACTCAAATGGTTTCTCACCTGTATGAGTCAACAAGTGGTTTTTGAGAACATTTTTATATAAACATTTATAACTGCATAACTTGCATTCGAATTGTTTCACATTAGTATGAGTTAATATGTGGTGTTCAAGATTGCTCTTACGTGAACTTTTAAAACTACATTTATTACATTTAAATTGTTTCACATCAGTATGAACTTGTATGTGGTATTTAAGATTGCGTTTCTGAGAATAACTGTAACCACATATATTACATTTAAATGGTTTCTTTTCAGTGTGATTCAGCATGTGTTGTTTGAGATTAGCTTTAAGTGAACATTTATAACTGCATATATTACATTTAAATGGTTTCTCATCACCGTGAGTCACCATGTGTCGTTTGAGACTACTTTTTAGTGAACATTTATAACTACAAATATTACATTCAAATGGTTTTTGACCAATGTGAGTCTGCATGTGTTGTTTGAGATTATATTTTTGTGAACATTTATAATCACATAAATTACACTTAAATGGTTTCTCACCTGTATGAGTCATCAAGTGTTTTTTAAAATCATTTTTATTTGAACATTTATAACCGCATAATTTACATTCGAATAGTTTGTGACTAGTATGGATGGATACTACATGTTTTTGCAAATTAGTTTTGAGGGAAAATTTAGATTCATTTTCGTTAGACTGGTGTAATTTCTTATCAACACTGATTTGCTTGAGGTCTTGTGACATGCTGATATTATCAAACAGTTTTTCTTCGCTGTTATTATTATCAATTTCAATTTCAGCTTTAGTATTACTCTTTTCGAGTATTTGTGATTCCATTTCATTATCCAATTTGTTTTTGACTATGTCCAGCTCATCATCGTCCATTGTCAATATATTAATTTGTGGAAATTACCACAATCTATAAAACAAGATGTTACCATAACTTTATATAATATAAAAGGTGAGTACTTTACCAAACGGGTAGGTAAAAGATTTGTATATGTAAAAGGATTGTGTAGTGTTGCTGCTTTCTATTTGTTTTCACAACAGTACAAAATTCTACTTATGTGAATTAAACTTGCGGTGTTTCAAATCTAAACCTCAACCATTTACAGCACTTAACTATTATTATAAATTTTAATCATTGATATATTATTTATATTAGAATAAGATAAAATTACGGCTATAACCATTTGGAGTAAGCTATAATAAGATGGAGACAGGTGATGCGTTGGATTAATAGAGAGGTAAGTACGGAAAGAGACAGAATTTACGAACCAATAGGAATTAGTTGAGAGTACAGAGCTCGAAGTAGCGTTAATTTGAAATTCTTCAAATGGGAATATACACGGTGATTCAATACCTAATGATCGGACTTTAAGGATTAGCTTCTCTGGTCATTAGAAACATAAAACCTTAGTAACATTTTTTTATTAAATGAACTTGAAAATTTCGAAAATCTCGCCCGACATTTGCAGAAAAGTGCGTGTAATTGTTGCAGATCAGTTTTTAAGTCTAATAGAATTAAATGCAAACGCTTTAGAAATTGGCAACACCAGTACAGAAACGTGACATTTGTTGAATAAACACAACAACGATACAGACGGCACACATTCCAGTTTGGATGCTGTTGAAACAACTTAAAACGTTCTATTAATCCGGGGGAATCCCTGTGTTCTGAGCATGCAGAAATGACATAATGTTAATACCGACCCATTTAATGATATTTTTGATTTGTTACTCGTTAATAGATAGATATTAGTTAAATAAGTAAAGATATGTTGGTTAATTTAATCTATCCATCAATAGGTATTGTTATTTTTTATTTATTATTTACTTTATTGGAAGTCTAAAATCTAAATACAGTAGTACAAAGTTCCTTTAGTAAAGCCTTTATTGCTTTTCACTAGAAATCAGTCGCATTTCTTATGAACTTTCTGGGAATAAGTATTGTTATTTAATAATAATAATAATAATAATAAACTTTATTACCCAACAGCATAAGCCAATTACAGGGAATACAATAAATAGAAAAATCAATTGTATGCGTAAGTAAGTGTACATATTACCAAATCATATTTAATACAACAGTTTTAATGAATTACACAAAAAATAAATATAGTATCTACATATATAGTTTAAAGTTGAATGAAATAAACACTTGAAAATATTGTAACACCTAAAAGTAATTAGATGCTATTTCCACAATAGTTTTTACTCTGTCAACATTTAATGTCAGTACGATTACTTATACTATTGTAATGCCTACATATTGAGTTTACAGGTGACTTCAAGCTTAGGTTAGTTCTACCAGCCGCTAAATAAAATGTAACATTTCTCCTACTATTAAGTCTCGGTACATGAAAATTGATTAATTCTAAAATGTATGAGCAATCAATTTTATAGTGTATTAGCTTGTACAGAAAAGTTATCTCCTGACAAATCCTTCTACATTCACAGGAATTGAACCCAAATGTATTTAATAGGATTTGGTAGTCAAATCCTCTAGTGGGATACTCGTCATAACTCTTGTACCATAAATACTTCAAAAATTTCCTTTGAAGACCTTCAATATCATTTTTGTAACACTCATAAAATGGACTCCAGATAAATGCACAATATTCAAGTTTGGAGCGAATTAAAGCAAAGAATAATACTTTTAATGCATCAATATTAGTAAGTGTTGGCAGTTTCGCATAATAAATCCCAACATCTTGTAACCTGAAGAAACCACTTGATTTACGTGTACTACAAAGGTGAGTTTGTTATCAAAAATTATACCTAAATCCTTAATTTGCTCTGATCGCAACAAAGGTATTTGATTGATGGAATAGGTAAACAGTATTGGAGTAGTCTTGCGAGTAAATGATACTTACTCTTACACTTTACACTTATTAATGTTTAGATGAAGCTTATTTAAGGAGCACCAATTGGCAATAGAATCCAAGTCTGATTGAAGAGCAATACAATCCAATTCAGAGGTCACCGGTAAAAAATCTTAACGTCATCTGCGAACAATAATATCTTAGATTTAAATATTATTACATATATCATTAATGAACATTATGAAAAGGAGTGGGCCTAAATTAGAGCCTTGTGGTACTCAAGAAGAGACCATATATTCATTTGATGTATACCCATTATAAGTGACATATTGCCTTTTATTTTGTAGATATGATCTAAATAAGGAGGTAAGTGCTTCACTAAAGCCAAAATTGCAAAGTTTTTGAAGTAGAATGTATCTAACGCTTTAGAAAAGTCTGTGTAAATAGCATCTATCTGACCATGATTGTCCAATACTTCCGAAGAAATGTGTACAAAGTAACTTAGATTTGTAATGGTAGATCGTCTTTCAACGAACCCATGTTGGTATATTGATATATTATTTTTTATATTGTGATAAATATGTTGAAATAAAACTATTTCTAAAATTTTGGAAAAATTTGTTAACACAACAGAGCTTGAGCAAAAGCTTTATTGTTTTGTGGTTAATGATAATTTGTTTATATAGAAATAGTATAAAAACGAACGGTCATTTAACTAAAATATTGTTCTACTAATAAAAAGTTGAGAGTCAAACTAATTTCATTGGTCCCAATTTGAAAAATTCTGCAATTTGATTGGTTAAAATTTTTTGAGTTGGATTGTCAGTAATATTTATTATTCACTGCGTGGCGATGGAGGATGAGGTACGTTTCCAAGTTTATAATATACTAACTTTGGCTCGTTCCTACGCAACCATTTGATATTCTTGATTCTCATTGGTCAACAGCTCGTTATTCTTGACTCTCATTGGTCAACAACTCATTGCATAATGGAAACTCCTTGCACAATGAACCTCATTATCAAACGGCTATTGAATATAAATATAATAATTGAATTAGAGTACAGGAGTAGAAACAATTGTATTACATTGTATTATGCACTTTAGAACCAACCCCCCCCCCCCCCGAAATACACCTGCAATCTGCCGCAAATCAATTTCTGCAGCCAAATGTTGACGCAAAATTCATCGCATTGGCTGGAGAGCTATTGTTTATCGCCTTGCACGGCGGAGACGTTACGAAAGACGATTCTATTAACTTGTTGAGATACAAACGCTTCACGAAATTCGTCACGCACAAAAATTTCAATCCGGCAGTCCTGCCACCTACAAGAGAAACGGTAAAAATGCATGCATTCAGAACATATCACCAAGTTCAACAGTGGCTCGGAAATAACACTTTAACCGCGACATGCTGGGGATGGAATAAAAGAGGCCACATATTTATACCGGTGCCTACCACTGACCCTCCCGCGCCTTCTGCTGTCATGAAATTAATTTCATGCGGCTGTAAATCTAAGTGTGGTAAGGCTTTTGGCTGCCGAAAAGCCGGTTTAAAGTGCACTGACGTTTGTAGCACATGTGCCGGAGAATCGTGTGAAAACGTGGAGGAAATGGTACTTGTGGAAGACGATAACGAATGCAACGGTTACGAGGACGAGATGTATCAGTTGCACTTTCCCGGAAACGACGAAGAACTTGAAACGGCCGATGAAGTGGACAACTGTACCTTCAGTAAAGTTGACGATGCACAACCCGGTCCGTCGAAGAGAGTACGAGAGTAAAAGAAGAGTGTCGAAGGAGAAGTAATATTATTCCAAGCATACTTCGTGGATTAGGCCTACAGGGGACACCACGTAAAAAAAACGCGCCAGACGCTGTACCTCCAAGGTGGTGTGGAAAACAGCTTGCTATAAAAACATTATTAACAAATTATTCTATGTCATTATTTGCGAATCATTGTTTAATTGCGAATATAATGCATATGTTCAACAAATTCGGTATTATATGCCATGGATAAACTTTTCGACCGCTGCCTTCCTCTATACCAAAGAACGTGATAAAAAAAGTAAGTATATCAAAATCCCCATCTTTACATTGTGTACAAGAAAGGTAAGAACAGTTTTTTCCGTGCGACAAAGAATGAAATACTTATTTCACCCCATACGTTCAATACAAATGACCACCCCCCTATATTTTAGCGGTTTATTTTTAATAACTTTGTAAATACTTACGTGACACAAAAAGTGTTGTATGAAAGTTGTAGACAATCGTATTGTCGACAGGAATGGTGGTGACAACTTTTTTACTCAGACGTAGGGTTAAGGAGATAAATAACTTACCAGTAGGACGAACGTTATACGCACTTACCTGCCTCGTTTTCGACTTACCTCCATTCGACCGCTGCTTTCCACTATACCAAAGAACGGAACCAAAAAAGTGAGTACACTAAATTGTTCGTTTTTAAATTGTCTACAAGAAAGGTCAAAACACTTTTGCTCGTACGACCAAAATGAAATAGTTATTTCACCCTAAACATTTACAACCCCTACATTTTTACGGTTATTTGTTTTTAACTTTTTTATTACAAACATCTCAGAAAAAAGTGTAGGAAGGAAGTTGTATAGAATCGCATTTCCGACCAAAACGTTATTAACTACTTTTTTCCTCAGACCTACGGTTAACGAGATAAATTGAAAAAACACTTGAACCTCTTTTTCCAAGATGGAGGACACTACGCACCCTCCGATTTATACGAAAACTTGAATGTAGACTCACCACACACCCCCTTACATAATAAGAAAAAAAGATTGCTGTTATCAAGTCTTGTGACTTTTCCTATATACCAATTTCCCTGTCGCCTGGACTAAATATTGAATATCAAACAAACAAACGTATAACAAAAAATAGTGTGTAGGTATGTTTGAGCACTTATTATGATTTTAGCAATTCACGGTGTAGTTTTTAAATATAATCTAGCAACTAATGTTTTTAGAATAATACCGAATAATACTAATATAAGATGTTTTGCCTCTATTATTCAGAATTTCTTATGCTTTGTTTACATGTTGAGGTTATGTTTCAGCTAACAGGTAACTTAAGGTTAAGCTTCAGGCTTCAGGTAACAGCTGACCATGGCTAACGATCAAAACTTACCTGCATTTACAACCTACTTCCAAAACAGGTTCTAATGACAGACCAAAAGCAATTAAAATTGAAACCCGGTCGTACATGACGTCATAGTTTTCCAATAAAACACGGTTGATTAGTGGTTTGACCTACCGGAACGAAAACCAAACCGGGAAAAACACGTCTCTATACTTGAACCAAACAAGCAAGAAATGAGTCATTACAAACATGTGGGCGGAAATGTAAAATGCATCAAGAATTACACGAAGGTCGCGCTGTAATCTAAATGATAAAATAAACAATAAATGAGCTAGAAAGATTCATAAGCGTGACAAACTCCTTTTTAATTAAAAATAAATGTGAATGAAGCAATGAAAATCTGTTGGTTCTAGCGTACGTCACTGAATTCTTAGCAACGTGAAATTTGCACTCTTATCTTATCTCACCTCTGGTCGTATTTTTTATTCCGGTGTGATTACGAAGATGACTCATTTCTTGCTTGTTTGGTTGAAGTATAGTAGTAGCACTGATTATAGGAGATGAATCAGATTTTTCACTGCGTGTCGGCACCTTTGATTAGTGGCACGAGCCTCTGTCTGCGTATCGATATCACAAGCGCCACGCGCATTTCGTTAACCTTGAGGGATGTCTGAGTGTGTTCAGGGGCGGGTATGCATGATGATCAACGGATAAAGTTGTCAAAAGGTAAAGGGTCAAATTGTAAATATACGACGATATTTTAAGTTGCTGGAATATTTTCAAATATATTACAAAGTTTATTTTAGAGTCATTATATTATTATAAGACACTATAACACTTCTTATCGTATCTACCCATTTGAATGACGAAAAACCCACTTTCCTAAACGGCTGTAGATAAATAAAACAAAGAAGTACATGTTATGGTATAAATATATTTTTCATTTTCCCCTTTACGAAAGTGTAACTTTCTATCTTGATAAGGCAACCGAAAGCGAAAGTAAAACATGCGAGGTGGTTGCTAGGTATGAAATACTTTCGGTCCCTGGACAACGAAGTATAACTGCCAATTTTTTTAAAATATAATATTATAAGGTAGCTGTTGTCAACATTACCTTGGTAACAATACTGTTGAATATACAAACATTATTTTATTATAATCACTGAATCATCATTTTATTTATTTATTTACGGTGGTTAATAAATGTCAAGGGGAGAATGAAAAGTTTAATACATTACACGCTGCGAAAGCCCTTTCAGGTGCTCGGTGTTTTTAACTAACCTC
Organism: Agrypnus murinus; assembly: GCA_929113105.1. Lineage (NCBI taxonomy): Eukaryota > Metazoa > Arthropoda > Insecta > Coleoptera > Elateridae > Agrypnus > Agrypnus murinus. Next base: position 88,316,075 of record OV816027.1, on the reverse strand, counting down.
GGTTACGCTTACGCTTCGCCTCGGACAATCAAAAATACCCTGCACCTAAAACTAAACTTTCGCAGCTTGTAATGTAAATAACTATTTCCTACGACCATATCAGAAAGTAGCTCATATCGCACAATCAAGTTGCCTAGAAAACCGAACATTACACACTAGTGTGTTTTACTTTCGGTTGTGCGATTTACTTTCGCAAATCTCACGGTCGAAATCTATGCAGTAAGTAGCAAATATTATAAATAATAATATAAATAACACGATAGGTTACAAATCGAAATACTCTGTTAGAAATTCATTAGAATTAGTAGATAAGCTGCAAAACATACATCTTCCACCACATTCAAAACTTGTTAGTTTTGATATTTGCAACATGTTCTCCAGAATACCCTCACAAGAATGTATTCCTTTATTAGATAGTTTCTTGATCAATAGTAAAATAGAATTAGTTAAAAGGTTAGAGTTAATTCAATTATTTGACCATTGTATAAGTCAAGATTATTTCACTTTTAATAACATAATTTATTTACAAAAGGATGGTTTACCTATGGGTAATTCTGTAAGTCCTCTATTAGCTAACATATTTATGGACAAGTTTGAAGATCGAATATTTGAATTAAACCTCTCTAAACACATTATCTTCTGGTTTCGTTATGTTGATGACATTTTAGCTTGTTTTGACAGTTCTTTTGAGGTTATCAATGAATTTTTAATTCTTATAAACAATATCCATCCTAATATAAAATTTACACTAGAAACAGAACAAAACAGGGCTATAAACTTTCTAGACTTAAATATCAAGATTAACGCAGACAATCTTTTTGAATTTTCCATATACAGAAAACCAACACAAACAGACATAACAATACCAAATGAATCTTGTCACCATAATACACATAAAATAGCAGCCTACAGATCATTAGCACACAGAGCTTTAACTATTCCACTAACAAAATCAGATTTTAGCAAAGAGATATCAACCATTAAACAACTAGCACATGCAAATCATTATAATCCGAACATGATTGACACTTTAATTAAACAAAAAGATTATAGGTTAGCTATCAAAAGAATATATCCCATTGACAATCAAACAGAAAAGACAAATTACATATCTATACCATATTTTGGCAAAATATCAGAAAAAATTGCACATATACTAAGAAAAACCAACAATTATAAAATAACATTTAAAACCAACACTAACACTTTTTCATTTTTATTTAATGCTAAAGACAGAACACATGATATCATGAAATCGGGCATTTACCGTTTAAATTGTTCTTTTTGTAGTTCGGTATATATTGGACAAACACTTCGAAATTTTGACATAAGATTGAATAAAGAACACGTACGTCATTACAAAAATAAACATCCTGAAAAATCGAATTACGCCAAACACCTTTTAGAACAAAATCACACAATGACTCCTCAAAATAATATTAAATTCCTACATTTTTGTAATAACAAACGCAAATTAGACATTTTAGAAGCCTTTGAGATATACAAACACAAACTCAGGGTACTTTTAATGAATGAACAACTTGAGCTCAGTAATTCTCCGTTACTGGAAGTATTAGATATTTAATTCTGATTATTATTATTATTTTATCTAGTTACCTATTTTGTATCTACCTTAGCGACGTGTTTGTTTATAATTATATTACCTTTGATAATGACAGCATAGCTGTCGAAACAATATTGTCAGGTTATATTTTAATAAAACTGTGAAACTTTTAATAATCTTTATTTATTTCATAAATAATAAGAACCTGCTTGTATTTCTTGACTATTTCGATACATTAATCATCTACTAACACAATAATTAATTAATTCTAGTTGTGTTTATTTCATGAAAAACTACTGATTGGGATATTTGATAACATCTTTTCAGTGCCCCAATTGTCATTACACCAAAACAACTTTTCACTGCAAAATAACAATTTTAATCTTGTTTTCCATTTCCAACAATATATTTTGATTTAAATTGCTAATGTAAGTTTTAATTCATATTTTTTAGATTTATTGTTAAAAAGTCTTAATAATTACTTATCCCCTTATTCTGTAACTTTCGATATATATCGAACGTTATATATCGAATTTCGATAAGAAGTGTACTTCCAAACGAAATTCGTTATTTTGTTATTCTGTAACCTGCTTCGTTGCGGTCCACTCAAGTATAACGAATGATTTATGTTTTTGGCTCCTGTAGTACGTTTATCTGTTTGTGACTATGATCATGTTATTTATTGTAGGTTATGTTCCTGTTTACTACACGTTGTTTGCGCGCCAGCTTTCAAATTTACGTTGGCCTTCGTTCTTGTATTTGTGTAGTTTATTCAATTTGTATTGTTTTTAATTGTTGTTATTGTTATTAATATTGTGATTGTTATTATTGTTTTCTAATAAAAATATATTCCAAACTTTTCAATACACAAACGTTTCAAATTTTTACAAAAAGATCAGAAGCAATAATTTATGTTTAATCCCTTAATCCTTACTTTATCGGACTTTAAAAACGCTTACGGTAAAATCGAAATACAATAGAAACCCGTATGCTTAAAGGTACCTAATCAACAATGAAAATTGTTAAAATATGAGTTTAATATATTACTTAAACTGCTAAAGCTCATTGTAGCGTCACCTATTATTGACTACCAATAACTACTTAGTAAGTTCTAAACTGTTACGCATGTTCTTTTACCTAAATAAAGTAGTACGTTTTCATAACTCGTAGAAGCTGGTTGTTTTTATTTCACTCCGTTTTAACAGGTTATGATCCCAGCAGTGCGTGGCGCGAAAAACTAGTGAAAGATATAAAAACACAGTTAGTTTTAGTGTCGGATCTGTTTAAAAATGGCAACGAGTTATTTAAGCAGTGTACCAAAGTTATTGGGTAGAGAAAATTACGACGAGTGGTCGTTCGCCGTAGAAAATTTCTTTGTACTCGAAGGTTTGTCGAAGTGCATCGACGGTAAAGAGACTGACCCGGCATTGATAATAAAAGCGAAAGCTAAAATGGTGTTGACCATCGATCCTTCTTTGTTTGTGCATGTGAAAGAAGCAAAAACAGCTCAAGAAGTATGGACGACGCTAAAAACGTTATACGATGATACGGGGTTCGCAAGAAAAATTGGTTTGCTTCGTGCATTGATATTATTGCGATTGGAAAATTGCGATTCCATGGAATCCTACGTAAACCAGGTAATCGAAACATCCCAGAAATTACGGAGAACAGGATTCAACATAGATGATGAATGGATTGGTTCGCTACTTTCAGCAGGTTTACCTGAGAAATTCGCGCCAATGATTATGGCGATTGAACATTCTGGAATAAATATAAAAACAGATTCCATCAAGACGAAATTATTGGATATGCAGGTAGATGGTGCTCGTAGCAGCAGATTAGCAGGTGCATTTACCAGCAGTGTCAACTTTAAAAAGCAGAACAAAGATGGCAGCAGTACGCATGTAAACAAAAGCAACAACAAAGATAAAAATGAAATTGTATGCTACAATGCTACAAATGTAAACAGCGAGGTCATTTTATGAATAAATGTCCTAATAATAATAAGAATGTAAAACTGAAGACTAACGAAAAAACATCAATAGGTTTTAGTGCTGGTTTTTTAAGTGGCCAATTTAACAATACCGAATGGTACATTGATTCAGGTGCTAGTGTTCACTTAACTGCCAGAAGGGATTGGTTAAAACATGAACAAAAAGAACCTGAATTAAAAGAAATCATGGTTGCAAACAAAACTAAAATTCCAGTGATTTGTACAGGTGACATAGAAATCACTACAATAGTTGGTATAGAGAAATTCGATGTAGTAATAAACAATGTGCAATATGTACCAGAGTTAGTAGTAAGTAAATAGCGGTTTAAGCCCACAACTCCCCATGTTATTCTTATGGGAGTTTCGTTTTTAAGACAGGACAATTTTGTGAGGTTATGTGTGTCAAACTTGGCGTCCTTCCCGCTAGATGTCAGCATGGGTGTGGGGTTGAGTGTTTTGGCGGGAAAATGTAAATGTGATGCTTGCTCGTGATTGGTCGGACTGAATTGCCGGTAAAATAGGTAGCAGCATGTGTCGCTAGATGTCGCTGTGGGCGTGGTTTTGGCGGGAAAAATCAAATCTCAGGCCTGTTCGTGATTGGTCCGAAGTTTTGGCGCTAAAGGAGCTGAATGTAAACAAACGGGGTTGCCAAATCTCATATTTGGTAAAAATGAAAAGTCCCTAGATAATTCCCCAGGACTTGAAAGTGTGTTTAGATCGCGCGCAAAGGGGGCCTTCGCCCTGGGCCCCCATTCTGGGGCATCCTAGGGAGATCGTTAGGGTGCTTCGCTCTGGGCCCCCACTCTGGCGTTCCCGGGGAGATCGTTAGGGGTGCTTCGCCCTCCTCGGGGCCCCACTCTGGAGGGCCCCCCTGGGATCGACAGCGGTGCAGGGCCCCCTTGTGTGAAAGATGTCGGCGTGCGCGTGAACGCGACCGGGCGGGTCGGGTTAATCCGAAAAATTTGTCGGGGCGTTACGTGGGCGGGTATTTCAGTGCCCCGGTGGGCCAGTGGGCCGATGAAAGGGGTTAATTTATTTGGCGGTCCGAAAAATTTGTCGCGGCGTTGCGTGGGCGAGTCGTGCGGTGGTGCGACGCCCCGGTGGGCCAGTGGGGCGGTGAGCCAGTGCCCCGTTGAAAGGGGTTAATTTGAAAAATTTGGCGGTTGCCTCGCTGCTGATTAATAATAAGGCGGTGGGGTAAACATTTTATTAAAGGGGGGGCTGAAAAAAATAATATACAATATTAATGTACATACAATATTAACAACATAAGCGTACTGTAGATTTTTCTTTAATACAAATAATGAATAGTGACCTATAAAATACAATAATAATATTTAAAGGAGAATGCATCGTTTTCTTCTCTCTCGTGAATAGTACTGCTGGATGATCTCATCACTTAATTATTGCATAGATTTGATGTTGGACTAAAAATAAAAACATTACATTCGATATAAAATAACAATATCAACTTACCTGCATTTGTTTTTTCCTTTATGAATAAAACAGAAGCCAGTAAAATACAATAATGATATTATTTTAAAGGAGAATGCATCTTTCTGCTGGATGATGTAATTATTCGAATCATATGTGCATCTAAACATTCCTTTTCTAGAATGACGTCATCACTTAATTGCTGCATGGTTTTGAGAGCTAAAAAAACATTACATTTTATACATTAAATTAAAAAATATAGTTTCCAAATTACCTGCATTTGTTTTTTCCTTTATGAACAAAACAGAAGCCAGTAAAATACAATAATGATATTATTTTAAAGGAGAATGCATCTTTCTGCTGGATGATGTAATTATTCAAAACATATGTGCATACATTCCTTTTCTAGAATGATCTCATCACTTAATTGCTGCATAGTTTTGAGAGCTAAAAAAACATTACATTTTATACATTAAAATAAAATAACAATATCAACTTACCTGCATTTGTTTTTTCCTTTAATACGATAATAATATTAAAAGAAAAATGCATCTTTTCCTTCTAACAAAATATTATATATTCCGCCGGATGATGTCATCAGTGAATTATTGCACTAGCAAGAAAAAACATTCCTTTCATGAATTGATGTTCGACTTAGAAAAACAATACATTCGGTATAAAATAAGAATCTCAATTTACCTGCATTTTATTTTTCGTATTTTACACGTTATAATGAAATTTTTAAGATCGCAAACAATATTAAGCGGTTGTATTGTTTTTTAATGCTATTTTTATTGATTAAAAGACGCGAGTTCAAACCGCATTACATATGTGCACAGTTTACCGCTTGTTTTAAAACTGAAACGAAGCGCGAAGCGCTGTTAAAATGTGTACTGAAAAATATTTTTCTTTAAGGAGTAATTTATTATATCATGTCATAATTAATTAATGCTTTTTAAGTGCAAGCAAACATCTGAGGAGTCATCCGGTTTCTTTATAAAATAAATGAACATGAACATAAAAAATTGGTTGGACGATTATCTTCATCTATTTTAGTTGTAAAAATTAAATGTTTTATGAAGTGTATTGTTCGAAGTGTCGACTAAACTAATTTCAAAATATCAGAAATAGTATTAAGAATATGTTTACTTTTTTAAAACATTCACAGCGTTAATCACAATAGTAATTTAGCATTTTATGTAAATGCAATAAACCAAAACGAAAATAAAATAATTTCAAAACTTAGTAAGATCCTTCTTAAATGATGCAACATAGTATAAAGGTTTATATCATATATTTTTGCATACTACATATGGAATTTATAGACTAAAAATAGAATAACTACATAGGTACAGGGTTACAGACTTATATAATACAAGTTATACATGTAAACTTAACTAGTTTCTAAATTATCATCATTAGAAATACTTTAATTTCCCCAAGCTAAGGTATTTATACATACTACATATGCAATTTATAGACTAAAAATAGAATAATTACATAGGTACAAGGTTTATATACAGACTTATATAATACAAGTTATACATGTAAACTTAACTAGTTTCTAAATTTTCATGGTTAAAAATACAAAGAACGGTTCTAGGGAAAAGAAATTCTAATCAATAGTTAGAAATCCTATAATTTTTCCAAGCTAAGGTATTTATACATATCACATATACAATTTTTAGATTAAATAAAATAATTACATAGGTAGAGGGTTTATATACAGACTTATACAAGTTATACATGAAAACTTAACTAGTTTCTAAATTATCATCATTAGAAATCCTTTAATTTCCCCAAGCTAAGGTATTTATTTATACATATCACATATACAATTTATAGATTAAATAAAATAATTACATAGGTAGAGGGTTTATATACAGACTTATACAAGTTATACATGTAAACTTAACTAGTTTCTAAATTATCATCGTTAGAAATCCTATAATTTCCCCAAGCTAAGGTATTAATACATATCACATATGCAATTTATAGATTAAATGAAATAATTACATAGGTAGAGGGTTTATATACAGACTTATACAAGTTATACATGAACACTTAACTAGTTTCTAAATTATCATCGTTAGAAATCCTATAATTTCCCCAAGCTAAGGTATTAATACATATCACATATGCAATTTATAGATTAAATAAAATAATTACATAGGTAGAGGGTTTATATACAATACAAGTTATACATGAACACTTAACTAGTTTCTAAATTATCATCGTTAGAAATCCTATAATTTCCCCAAGCTAAGGTATTTATACATATCACATATGCAATTTATAGATTAAATAAAATAATTACATAGGTAGAGGGTTTATATACAGACTTATACAAGTTATACATGAAAACTTAACTAGTTTCTAAATTATCATCGTTAGAAATCCTATAATTTCCCCAAGCTAAGGTATTTATACATACTACATATGCAATTTATAGATTAAATAAAATAATTACATAGGTAGAGGGTTTATATACAGACTTATACAAGTTATACATGAACACTTAACTAGTTTCTAAATTATCATCATTAGAAATCCTTTAATTTCCCCAAGCTAAGGTATTTATACATATCACATATGCAATTTATAGATTAAATAAAATAATTACATAGGTAGAGGGTTTATATACAGACTTATACAAGTTATACATGTAAACTTAACTAGTTTCTAAATTATCATCGTTAGAAATCCTATAATTTCCCCAAGCTAAGGTATTAATACATATCACATATGCAATTTATAGATTAAATAAAATAATTACATAGGTAGAGGGTTTATATACAGACTTATACAAGTTATACATGAACACTTAACTAGTTTCTAAATTATCATCGTTAGAAATCCTATAATTTCCCCAAGCTAAGGTATTTATACATACTACATATGCAATTTATAGATTAAATAAAATAATTACATAGGTAGAGGGTTTATATACAGACTTATACAAGTTATACATGAACACTTAACTAGTTTCTAAATTATCATCGTTAGAAATCCTATAATTTCCCCAAGCTAAGGTATTTATACATATCACATATGCAATTTATAGATTAAATAAAATAATTACATAGGTAGAGGGTTTATATACAGACTTATACAAGTTATACATGAAAACTTAACTAGTTTCTAAATTATCATCGTTAGAAATCCTATAATTTCCCCAAGCTAAGGTATTTATACATACTACATATGCAATTTATAGATTAAATAAAATAATTACATAGGTAGAGGGTTTATATACAGACTTATACAAGTTATACATGAACACTTAACTAGTTTCTAAATTATCATCATTAGAAATCCTTTAATTTCCCCAAGCTAAGGTATTTATTTATACATATCACATATACAATTTATAGATTAAATAAAATAATTACATAGGTAGAGGGTTTATATACAGACTTATACAAGTTATACATGTAAACTTAACTAGTTTCTAAATTATCATCGTTAGAAATCCTATAATTTCCCCAAGCTACGGTATTAATACATATCACATATGCAATTTATAGATTAAATAAAATAATTACATAGGTAGAGGGTTTATATACAGACTTATACAAGTTATACATGAACACTTAACTAGTTTCTAAATTATCATCGTTAGAAATCCTATAATTTCCCCAAGCTAAGGTATTTATACATATCACATATGCAATTTATAGATTAAATAAAATAATTACATAGGTAGAGGGTTTATATACAGACTTATACAAGTTATACATGAACACTTAACTAGTTTATAAATTATCATCGTTAGAAATCCTATAATTTCCCCAAGCTAAGGTATTTATACATATCACATATGCAATTTATAGATTAAATAAAATAATTACATAGGTAGAGGGTTTATATACAGACTTATACAAGTTATACATGAAAACTTAACTAGTTTCTAAATTATCATCGTTAGAAATCCTATAATTTCCCCAAGCTAAGGTATTTATACATACTACATATGCAATTTATAGATTAAATAAAATAATTACATAGGTAGAGGGTTTATATACAGACTTATACAAGTTATACATGAACACTTAACTAGTTTCTAAATTATCATCATTAGAAATCCTATAATTTCCCCAAGCTAAGGTATTTATACATATCACATATGCAATTTATAGATTAAATAAAATAATTACATAGGTAGAGGGTTTATATACAATACAAGTTATACATGAACACTTAACTAGTTTCTAAATTATCATCGTTAGAAATCCTATAATTTCCCCAAGCTAAGGTATTTATACATATCACATATGCAATTTATAGATTAAATAAAATAATTACATAGGTAGAGGGTTTATATACAAACTTATACAAGTTATACATGAATACTTAACTAGTTTCTAAATTATCATCGTTAGAAATCCTATAATTTCCCCAAGCTAAGGTATTAATACATATCACATATGCAATTTATAGATTAAATAAAATAATTACATAGGTAGAGGGTTTATATACAGACTTATACAAGTTATACATGAACACTTAACTAGTTTCTAAATTATCATCGTTAGAAATCCTATATTTTCCCCAAGCTAAGGTATTTATACATACTACATATGCAATTTATAGATTAAATAAAATAATTACATAGGTAGAGGGTTTATATACAGACTTATACAAGTTATACATGAACACTTAACTAGTTTCTAAATTATCATCATTAGAAATCCTATAATTTCCCCAAGCTAAGGTATTTATACATATCACATATGCAATTTATAGATTAAATAAAATAATTACATAGGTAGAGGGTTTATATACAATACAAGTTATACATGAACACTTAACTAGTTTCTAAATTATCATCGTTAGAAATCCTATAATTTCCCCAAGCTAAGGTATTTATACATACTACATATGCAATTTATAGATTAAATAAAATAATTACATAGGTAGAGGGTTTATATACAGACTTATACAAGTTATACATGAACACTTAACTAGTTTCTAAATTATCATCATTAGAAATCCTATAATTTCCCCAAGCTAAGGTATTTATACATATCACATATGCAATTTATAGATTAAATAAAATAATTACATAGGTAGAGGGTTTATATACAATACAAGTTATACATGAACACTTAACTAGTTTCTAAATTATCATCGTTAGAAATCCTATAATTTCCCCAAGCTAAGGTATTTATACATATCACATATGCAATTTATAGATTAAATAAAATAATTACATAGGTAGAGGGTTTATATACAGACTTATACAAGTTATACATGAACACTTAACTAGTTTCTAAATTATCATCGTTAGAAATCCTATAATTTCCCCAAGCTAAGGTATTAATACATATCACATATGCAATTTATAGATTAAATAAAATAATTACATAGGTAGAGGGTTTATATACAGACTTATACAAGTTATACATGAACACTTAACTAGTTTCTAAATTATCATCGTTAGAAATCCTATAATTTCCCCAAGCTAAGGTATTTATACATATCACATATGCAATTTATAGATTAAATAAAATAATTACATAGGTAGAGGGTTTATATACAGACTTATACAAGTTATACATGAACACTTAACTAGTTTCTAAATTATCATCGTTAGAAATCCTATAATTTCCCCAAGCTAAGGTATTTATACATATCACATATGCAATTTATAGATTAAATAAAATAATTACATAGGTAGAGGGTTTATATACAGACTTATACAAGTTATACATGAAAACTTAACTAGTTTCTAAATTATCATCGTTAGAAATCCTATAATTTCACCAAGCTAAGGTATTTATACATACCACATATGAAATTTATAGATTAAATAAAATAATTAAATAGGTAGAGGGTTTATATACAGGCTTATACAAGTTATACATGTAAACTTAACTAGTTTCTAAATTATCATCATTAGAAATCCTTTAATTTCCCCAAGCTAAGGTATTTATACATATCACATATGCAATTTATAGATTAAATAAAATAATTACATAGGTAGAGGGTTTATATACAGACTTATACAAGTTATACTTGAACAGTTAACTAGTTTCTAAATTATCATCGTTAGAAATCCTATAATTTCCCCAAGCTAAGGTATTTATACATATCACATATGCAATTTATAGATTAAATAAAATAATTACATAGGTAGAGGGTTTATATACAGACTTGTACAATACAAGTTATACATGAACACTTAACTAGTTTCTAAATTATCATCGTTAAAAAATCCTATAATTTCCCCAAGCTAAGGTATTAATACATATCACATATACAATTTATAGATTAAATAAAATAATTACATAGGTACAAGGTTTATATACAGACTTATATAATACAAGTTATACACTTAAACTTAACTAGTTTCTAAATTATCATCGTTAAAAAATCCTATAATTTTTCCAAGCTAAGGTATTAATACATATCACATATACAATTTATAGATTATATAAAATAATTACATAGGTAGAGGGTTTATATACAGACTTATATACAAGTTATACATGAGCACTTAACTCGCGGCGTTGCGTGGCCGGGTGGGGAGCCGTGCGGTGGTGCGACGCCCCAGTGGGTCACTGGGCCGTTGAAAGGGGTTAATTTGAAAAATTTGGCGGTTGCCTCGCTGCTGTAGAATCAAATAATAAGGTGCCTCACCTCGGGTAGGCAACCACATATACAGTCTAACATATAGGCTATTGTGGCTTTTTCCTATCCAACAATACATTTCTCTTTCTTTCGTATCTATTTGTTCAGTTTACTATCTAAATGTAATCTCAGGTATTTAAAGGTGAGGAACTTCTATATTACTTAATGTATACCCACACAATAAAAGAAATAATTAGTTGATCTAAATAGAAGACGTTTAAAGCAAGCTTAACATATAATAAGTTCATATATAACCAAGTAAATCTTAACATTCTTCTAAATAATCTGTAGATTAAACTTTAAGGCAAATATATAACTGAATTAAATATAATAAATACTTAAAATTTAATTGTTTAATAAAATACATTTGATTTAAACAGTTGCGTATTGCATTTTCAGTTACACTTTTAGTAATTACACTAAGGCGTTCTATTAGTTGATATAAATTCCTGATAACTTTAAATTATCCTTCTTTAATGATTAAATGTATGTGTTGCATTGCCTGAATTTACCTTTTTAAAGAATTAATGCAACATTCTTATAATCTCCATGAAAGTTGAATAAACTTACCTTATATTGTTTATTCAAGCATTTTAAATATTTCATTTTCCTTTATGGTTATGCCATTTATAGAAAATTATATAGGAAACAGGAATTTGTATCAACTAATAGAACGCCTTAGTGTAATTACTAAAAGTGTAACTGAAAATGCAATACGCAACTGTTTAAATCAAATGTATTTTATTAAACAATTAAATTTTAAGTATTTATTATATTTAATTCAGTTATATATTTGCCTTAAAGTTTAATCTACAGATTATTTAGAAGAATGTTAAGATTTACTTGGTTATATATGAACTTATTATATGTTAAGCTTGCTTTAAACGTCTTCTATTTAGATCAACTAATTATTTCTTTTATTGTGTGGGTATACATTAAGTAATATAGAAGTTCCTCACCTTTAAATACCTGAGATTACATTTAGATAGTAAACTGAACAAATAGATACGAAAGAAAGAGAAATGTATTGTTGGATAGGAAAAAGCCACAATAGCCTATATGTTAGACTGTATATGTGGTTGCCTACCCGAGGTGAGGCACCTTATTATTTGATTCTACAGCAGCGAGGCAACCGCCAAATTTTTCAAATTAACCCCTTTCAACGGCCCAGTGACCCACTGGGGCGTCGCACCACCGCACGGCTCCCCACCCGGCCACGCAACGCCGCGAGTTAAGTGCTCATGTATAACTTGTATTGTATAAGTCTGTATATAAACCCTCTACCTATGTAATTATTTTATATAATCTATAAATTGTATATGTGATATGTATTAATACCTTAGCTTGGAAAAATTATAGGATTTTTTAACGATGATAATTTAGAAACTAGTTAAGTTTAAGTGTATAACTTGTATTATATAAGTCTGTATATAAACCTTGTACCTATGTAATTATTTTATTTAATCTATAAATTGTATATGTGATATGTATTAATACCTTAGCTTGGGGAAATTATAGGATTTTTTAACGATGATAATTTAGAAACTAGTTAAGTGTTCATGTATAACTTGTATTGTACAAGTCTGTATATAAACCCTCTACCTATGTAATTATTTTATTTAATCTATAAATTGCATATGTGATATGTATAAATACCTTAGCTTGGGGAAATTATAGGATTTCTAACGATGATAATTTAGAAACTAGTTAACTGTTCAAGTATAACTTGTATAAGTCTGTATATAAACCCTCTACCTATGTAATTATTTTATTTAATCTATAAATTGCATATGTGATATGTATAAATACCTTAGCTTGGGGAAATTAAAGGATTTCTAATGATGATAATTTAGAAACTAGTTAAGTTTACATGTATAACTTGTATAAGCCTGTATATAAACCCTCTACCTATGTAATTATTTTATTTAATCTATAAATTGCATATGTAGTATGTATAAATACCTTAGCTTGAGGAAATTATAGGATTTCTAACGATGATAATTTAGAAACTAGTTAAGTTTTCATGTATAACTTGTATAAGTCTGTATATAAACCCTCTACCTATGTAATTATTTTATTTAATCTATAAATTGCATATGTGATATGTATAAATACCTTAGCTTGGGGAAATTATAGGATTTCTAACGATGATAATTTAGAAACTAGTTAAGTGTTCATGTATAACTTGTATAAGTCTGTATATAAACCCTCTACCTATGTAATTATTTTATTTAATCTATAAATTGCATATGTGATATGTATAAATACCTTAGCTTGGGGAAATTATAGGATTTCTAACGATGATAATTTAGAAACTAGTTAAGTGTTCATGTATAACTTGTATAAGTCTGTATATAAACCCTCTACCTATGTAATTATTTTATTTAATCTATAAATTGCATATGTGATATGTATTAATACCTTAGCTTGGGGAAATTATAGGATTTCTAATGATGATAATTTAGAAACTAGTTAAGTGTTCATGTATAACTTGTATAAGTCTGTATATAAACCCTCTACCTATGTAATTATTTTATTTAATCTATAAATTGCATATGTGATATGTATAAATACCTTAGCTTGGGGAAATTATAGGATTTCTAATGATGATAATTTAGAAACTAGTTAAGTGTTCATGTATAACTTGTATAAGTCTGTATATAAACCCTCTACCTATGTAATTATTTTATTTAATCTATAAATTGCATATGTAGTATGTATAAATACCTTAGCTTGGGGAAATTATAGGATTTCTAACGATGATAATTTAGAAACTAGTTAAGTTTTCATGTATAACTTGTATAAGTCTGTATATAAACCCTCTACCTATGTAATTATTTTATTTAATCTATAAATTGCATATGTGATATGTATAAATACCTTAGCTTGGGGAAATTATAGGATTTCTAACGATGATAATTTAGAAACTAGTTAAGTGTTCATGTATAACTTGTATAAGTCTGTATATAAACCCTCTACCTATGTAATTATTTTATTTAATCTATAAATTGCATATGTAGTATGTATAAATACCTTAGCTTGGGGAAATTATAGGATTTCTAACGATGATAATTTAGAAACTAGTTAAGTTTTCATGTATAACTTGTATAAGTCTGTATATAAACCCTCTACCTATGTAATTATTTTATTTAATCTATAAATTGCATATGTGATATGTATAAATACCTTAGCTTGGGGAAATTATAGGATTTCTAACGATGATAATTTAGAAACTAGTTAAGTGTTCATGTATAACTTGTATTGTATATGAACCCTCTACCTATGTAATTATTTTATTTAATCTATAAATTGCATATGTGATATGTATTAATACCTTAGCTTGGGGAAATTATAGGATTTCTAACGATGATAATTTAGAAACTAGTTAAGTGTTCATGTATAACTTGTATAAGTCTGTATATAAACCCTCTACCTATGTAATTATTTTATTTAATCTATAAATTGCATATGTGATATGTATAAATACCTTAGCTTGGGGAAATTATAGGATTTCTAACGATGATAATTTAGAAACTAGTTAAGTTTACATGTATAACTTGTATAAGTCTGTATATAAACCCTCAACCTATGTAATTATTTTATTTAATCTATAAATTGTATATGTGATATGTATAAATAAATACCTTAGCTTGGGGAAATTAAAGGATTTCTAATGATGATAATTTAGAAACTAGTTAAGTGTTCATGTATAACTTGTATTGTATATAAACCCTCTACCTATGTAATTATTTTATTTAATCTATAAATTGCATATGTGATATGTATTAATACCTTAGCTTGGGGAAATTATAGGATTTCTAACGATGATAATTTAGAAACTAGTTAAGTTTACATGTATAACTTGTATAAGTCTGTATATAAACCCTCTACCTATGTAATTATTTTATTTAATCTAAAAATTGTATATGTGATATGTATAAATACCTTAGCTTGGAAAAATTATAGGATTTCTAACTATTGATTAGAATTTCTTTTCCCTAGAACCGTTCTTTGTATTTTTAACCATGAAAATTTAGAAACTAGTTAAGTTTACATGTATAACTTGTATTATATAAGTCTGTATATAAACCTTGTACCTATGTAATTATTCTATTTTTAGTCTATAAATTGCATATGTAGTATGTATAAATACCTTAGCTTGGGGAAATTAAAGTATTTCTAATGATGATAATTTAGAAACTAGTTAAGTTTACATGTATAACTTGTATTATATAAGTCTGTAACCCTGTACCTATGTAGTTATTCTATTTTTAGTCTATAAATTCCATATGTAGTATGCAAAAATATATGATATAAACCTTTATACTATGTTGCATCATTTAAGAAGGATCTTACTAAGTTTTGAAATTATTTTATTTTCGTTTTGGTTTATTGCATTTACATAAAATGCTAAATTACTATTGTGATTAACGCTGTGAATGTTTTAAAAAAGTAAACATATTCTTAATACTATTTCTGATATTTTGAAATTAGTTTAGTCGACACTTCGAACAATACACTTCATAAAACATTTAATTTTTACAACTAAAATAGATGAAGATAATCGTCCAACCAATTTTTTATGTTCATGTTCATTTATTTTATAAAGAAACCGGATGACTCCTCAGATGTTTGCTTGCACTTAAAAAGCATTAATTAATTATGACATGATATAATAAATTACTCCTTAAAGAAAAATATTTTTCAGTACACATTTTAACAGCGCTTCGCGCTTCGTTCCAGTTTTAAAACAAGCGGTAAACTGTGCACATATGTAATGCGGTTTGAACTCGCGTCTTTTAATCAATAAAAATAGCATTAAAAAACAATACAACCGCTTAATATTGTTTGCGATCTTAAAAATTTCATTATAACGTGTAAAATACGAAAAATAAAATGCAGGTAAATTGAGATTCTTATTTTATACCGAATGTATTGTTTTTCTAAGTCGAACATCAATTCATGAAAGGAATGTTTTTTCTTGCTAGTGCAATAATTCACTGATGACATCATCCGGCGGAATATATAATATTTTGTTAGAAGGAAAAGATGCATTTTTCTTTTAATATTATTATCGTATTAAAGGAAAAAACAAATGCAGGTAAGTTGATATTGTTATTTTATTTTAATGTATAAAATGTAATGTTTTTTTAGCTCTCAAAACTATGCAGCAATTAAGTGATGAGATCATTCTAGAAAAGGAATGTATGCACATATGTTTTGAATAATTACATCATCCAGCAGAAAGATGCATTCTCCTTTAAAATAATATCATTATTGTATTTTACTGGCTTCTGTTTTGTTCATAAAGGAAAAAACAAATGCAGGTAATTTGGAAACTATATTTTTTAATTTAATGTATAAAATGTAATGTTTTTTTAGCTCTCAAAACCATGCAGCAATTAAGTGATGACGTCATTCTAGAAAAGGAATGTTTAGATGCACATATGATTCGAATAATTACATCATCCAGCAGAAAGATGCATTCTCCTTTAAAATAATATCATTATTGTATTTTACTGGCTTCTGTTTTATTCATAAAGGAAAAAACAAATGCAGGTAAGTTGATATTGTTATTTTATATCGAATGTAATGTTTTTATTTTTAGTCCAACATCAAATCTATGCAATAATTAAGTGATGAGATCATCCAGCAGTACTATTCACGAGAGAGAAGAAAACGATGCATTCTCCTTTAAATATTATTATTGTATTTTATAGGTCACTATTCATTATTTGTATTAAAGAAAAATCTACAGTACGCTTATGTTGTTAATATTGTATGTACATTAATATTGTATATTATTTTTTTCAGCCCCCCTTTAATAAAATGTTTACCCCACCGCCTTATTATTAATCAGCAGCGAGGCAACCGCCAAATTTTTCAAATTAACCCCTTTCAACGGGGCACTGGCTCACCGGCCCACTGGCCCACCGGGGCGTCGCACCACCGCACGACTCGCCCACGCAACGCCGCGACAAAATTTTCGGACCGCCAAATAAATTAACCCCTTTCATCGGCCCACTGGCCCACCGGGGCACTGAAATACCCGCCCACGTAACGCCCCGACAAATTTTTCGGATTAACCCGGCCCGCCCGGTCGCGTTCACGCGCACGCCGACATCTTTCACACAAGGGGGCCCTGCACCGCTGTCGATCCCAGGGGGGGCCCTCCAGAGTGGGGCCCCGAGGAGGGCGAAGCACCCCTAACGATCTCCCCGGGAACGCCAGAGTGGGGGCCCAGAGCGAAGCACCCTAACGATCTCCCTAGGATGCCCCAGAATGGGGGCCCAGGGCGAAGGCCCCCTTTGCGCGCGATCTAAACACACTTTCAAGTCCTGGGGAATTATCTAGGGACTTTTCATTTTTACCAAATATGAGATTTGGCAACCCCGTTTGTTTACATTCAGCTCCTTTAGCGCCAAAACTTCGGACCAATCACGAACAGGCCTGAGATTTGATTTTTCCCGCCAAAACCACGCCCACAGCGACATCTAGCGACACATGCTGCTACCTATTTTACCGGCAATTCAGTCCGACCAATCACGAGCAAGCATCACATTTACATTTTCCCGCCAAAACACTCAACCCCACACCCATGCTGACATCTAGCGGGAAGGACGCCAAGTTTGACACACATAACCTCACAAAATTGTCCTGTCTTAAAAACGAAACTCCCATAAGAATAACATGGGGAGTTGTGGGCTTAAACATACATTTACTTACTACTAGAGTTAACAACAAATCTTTTATCAGTGAGTCAATTAATTAAAAATGGTAACAAAGTTGTTTTTAACAGGAATGGTTGCAACATTTACAGCAGTAAAGGTGTGTTAGTGGCAACGGCAGATTTGGTAGAAAATGTTTATAAACTCAATTTCGATAAACCACAACATAGTGAACTAGCAGCGTCAGTAGTATCTGGAGAAGTTTGGCACCGGCGATTAGGTCATCTCAACTACAGAGATTTGAAGTTAATGAGTGATGGTATCGTTAAAGGATTGAAATGCAAGGAAAAACGACGAAAATGGGATAAAAAGGCGAAGAAAATGGTTTTAGTGGGTTTCAGTGACAATATAAAAGGGTATAGGTTATATGATCCAGAAGACAACAACATTATCACTAGTAGAGATGTAGTGGTTAATGAGAACATTACAAGAAGACTTGATGTGATCGTTAGTGTTAACGAGGAAGAAACACCAGTTTCAGTGGGGGAAAATGAACTAAATGACATCAGTTTAGAAAATTTAGAGGTAATTGATTCGAATGATGGTGATTACACTCCAGAAACAAGATGTGAAATACCCAGTGATGTAAGAAGGTCACAGCGACAACCTAAACCAAAGCTTTTTGAAGACTATGTGTCCTATATGTGCAACGAAGTCATGGATTCTGATCCAGTCACTTTTGCCGAGGCTTCGTCTACATCTGATAAAGCAGCATGGAAACGAGCAATGGAAGAAGAAATCCAGTCTTTTAAGGAAAATGATGCCTGGGAGCTGGTGGACGTTCCAAAAAGTGGAAGTGTTGTGGCATGCAAGTGGGTTTATAAAAAAAAAAAGGTGATGGTGATAGTGTTAGATATAGAGCCAGACTGGTGGCAAAGGGTTTCACCCAAAAATATGGAATTGACTTTGACGAAACTTTTTCCCCAGTAGTGAGGCATTCTACTCTTAGATTGTTAATTGCGTTATCTGTTAAATTGGATTTAAACATTGTGCACTTAGATGTAACCACAGCTTTTTTGAATGGTCAATTAGAGGAAACCGTTTATATGAGACAACCAGAAGGTTTTGTAAACCCTGGTCATGAAAACAAAGTTTTAAAATTAAAGCGTGCGATATACGGATTAAAACAGTCTTCACGAGTTTGGTACAATAAAGTTGAAATTGTTTTAGGAAATTTAGGTTATCGAAAATCCGAATATGAACCTTGTGTATTTTTAAATTGTCAAAATGATCTCATAACAGTCATTGCATTGTATGTTGATGATTTTTTTATATTTTCTAATAATGAGACAGAAACAGACATTTTAAAAAGGGAGTTAGCTTCAAAATTTAAATTAAAGGATCTCGGTCAAGTCAAACAATGTCTTGGTATGAATATAAATATAAAAAAGGACGAAGGCATTATAACTTTAGATCAAGAACATTACATAAATCAATTGTTATTAAAGTTTAATATGGTCGACTGTAAAACTGTGGATACACCCATGGAAAGCAACTTAAATCTTACAAAAGGTCTAAATTGTAACATTCAGGTACCATACCAACAATTAATAGGCAGCTTAATGTATCTTGCAGTAATGACAAGACCTGACATATCATATAGTGTTAGTTATTTAAGTCAATTTAATAACTGCCATGAAGAAACGTACTGGAAAAGTGCAAAAAGGATTTTAAGATATCTACAAAAAACTAAAAATTATTGTTTAAAATTTGAAAAAGATAATGTAGATTTAGTGGGTTTTGTAGATGCCGATTGGGGCAGCAATTCTGTTGATAGAAAATCCTACACAGGTTTCTGCTTTAAACTTTCAGGCTGTGTTGTATCATGGGAAAGTAATAAGCAAAAAACTGTGGCACTCTCCAGTACAGAGGCCGAATACATGGCTGTAGCCGAGGCTTCGAAAGAGGCTATTTATTTAAGAAATCTGTTAGGTGAATTGACAGGCACACTGAATTGTATATTACTGTATAATGATAGTCAAAGTGCTCAAAGATTGTCGTCTAATCCCATGTTCCACAAAAGAACAAAGCACATAGATGTGCGCCATCATTTTGTAAGGGAGACGATTGCTAATAAGTTAATTAGTCTTGAATATTTACAAACAGATAATATGCCTGCAGACATTTTTACAAAAGCTTTAGGTTCAAATAAGCATCACAGGTTCTTGAAAAGTTTAGGTGTAGAATGTAAGCATTTATAATATTTTAAACTAGTGGGGGTGTTAAAATATGAGTTTAAGATATTACTTAAACTGCTAAAGCTCATTGTAGCGTCACCTATTATTGACTACCAATAACTACTTAGTAAGTTCTAAACTGTTACGCATGTTCTTTTACCTAAATAAAGTAGTACGTTTTCATAACTCGTAGAAGCTGGTTGTTTTTATTTCACTCCGTTTTAACAAAAATTACAAGAATCTGTCGATGTTATGGTGAAAGAACTGCAAGAAGTAAACAGAAAAACTTTTTTAAATTATTGTAACGTTCTTTTTCAAATAATAATACAAGTGCTGTTTAAATCGTCTATTCACAAACAAATATTTATTTCTATACACTAATGAATACACTATAAATTAACGCTATGATTATAAACCATTAAAAACTATTATTTACAGACTATGAATTTCTAATACAACATTTATATTCACTATTTATTTTGTAATACACAGTTAATGACTTGCAGTTGACTGCCTCCCTTTTATCCGCGAGTCGCTTTTATATCCTCATATAAACGCACCAGAAATCGCTGGAACCTTCTATGTATTCTTAGAAAATGCTAGAATAAACCACGTCTGATTTACATGCTTGTGCGATGCGTCATTTTCTCGAAGGCGACAGAACACACCACCTGTCGCTCGAAAAGAGGTTCGTTCCTTTTCTCTCCCGTTACACTGCCCCCCTCTTCAAGTCTGTTCTGTCCCAGAACAGGTTTTATGCTCTGGTTCCTGTAGAACGGGTCATGACGATATCGACAGTCTTCACCTCGACTACACGTTCCATTACGGTAGAAATAACAGTCTACACTCTTCGTTGGCCTTAATGCGGGCTGTGGGTCAAAACTGCAGACGAAGATCTTGACGTCCGTACCTCTAAAGACAACTTCCAGCATGTTTCTAACGATTCTCCAATCCAGCTGGTCCCGCCCACAGCCGAGTTTGGGAACTGCCAATTTGTTAATTCCCCTGGTAAGCAACTCGATTCTCAAATTCCATAGTGCCCTCCACAAGTCGGCGTAACTCGGTTTCTGGTAGTAAAACTGCTTGGTTACCAAGTAGTAAATGGATCGGTCATGATCAGGCAAGCGTAAGGATTTACCAACAGAGGGATTTTGTTCTCGAAGTTCATTCAGCCGTCCAAATTTATTTCTAAACACTACTGCGATCCCCCTGGACATACGGAGATCCGCGGAGACACAGTGGGCAATGGAATAATCACCAGGGACCCGGAAGAGATCTTGTTGCATCTCAGTCGTGACTCCGAATCGCGCTTTTCTAGTTCCAGAGAACGCAGCCATAAATTCTCTAAAGGTTGGCTGATCATCTTCAGGCCTTACGATTTTGATAGCCACCTCGGCCTCATCTTTCCGATCCGGGACTGCGTCATTATTTCCCTCACAGTGCGCCAGACGATTGGAGTGTACCACCTTTGGTTTCCCCCTTGGCAATTTCTGGATGCGATAAATCAAGTCATTTATTCGTTTCTTCACCTGGTATGGACCCTCCCAATTTCGCTGTAACTTTGGAGAATAGCCACGACGCCTTTGCGGGTTGTATAACCAGACAAGCTCTCCAGGTTGAAACCCTCCTTCTTGGGCTCTCACATCGTACGTAGCCTTCATCCGGTCACTCGCGATTCGACTATTATTTCGGGTTCGGTCGTGAATATCCTCCAACTTCTTCTTTAAGTTGATGACATAATCATTTCCAGCTACCTCCTGCTCTATAGGTGGAGACCCAAATTCCAGATCACACGGTAACCGTAACTCGCGTCCAAACATTACAGACGCTGGTGACTGACCGGTTGTTTCGTGGACCGATGCACGATAAGCCATCAGGAACAGATGCAGGTATTGGTCCCAGTCTCGTTGATGATCGGAGACGACCTTGGCCAAATATTTGCCCATTGTCCGATTCATGCGTTCTACCATTCCATCGGACTGCGGATGTAACGGTGTGGTCCGAGTCTTGCGAATGCCCAACAATCGACAGACTTCTCCAAAGAGTACAGACTCGAAATTACGGCCTTGATCCGAATGCAGCTCCATGGGCACTCCGAAACGACTGAAGAACTCTTTGACTAGTACGTCAGCAACAGTCGCAGCTTCCTGGTTTGGTAGGGCATATGCTTCTGGCCATTTGGTAAAATAGTCCATTGCCACTAAGATGTATTTATTCCCATCGTCAGTTTCGGGAAATGGTCCGGCAATGTCTATAGCTATTCTCTCCAGAGGACTACCCACATTGTACTGCCTCATGGGTGCTCTTCGTTTCCCCAAGGGTCCGTTGCCAGTGGCACATAGTTCACATTTCCGGCACCACTCCTTCACGTCTTCTTTACAGTTGACCTAATAAAAACGCTCCCTAACTTTCTCCAAGGTCTTTTTCACACCGAAGTGTCCTCCGGAGGCACCGTCATGGAGATGTCGCAATACTGTAGCCACTCGGCTTCTTGGAACCACGAACTGAGACCTAATGGTGGTGCCATCTTCACTCTCCAGTACTCGCTTCAGGAGATCGTCTTCCACCTTCAAGGACTCCCATTGGGCCCAATATGCTTTGAGCGTTCTGTTGAAAGGGCTGACGGCCTCCCAGGCAGGCCTTTCTCCCACGCGCTTCCATTCCAGTACCATTTTTAGTTCGGGATCAGCCTCCTGCTGTCGTTGCAATTCTTCCGGCAACCAATTGTCGTTGACGATGGTAGTCCTTAATACTTGGCAAACCCTCTCTTCCAAACGAGAGCAATGACGGCAATCCGTTGGACAGGGTCTTCTTGAAAGAGCATCGGCATTTCGATGACTAGTGCCCGCTCGATGTTCGGTGTCAAAGTCGTATCCTTGTAATCGTTCGATCCACCTTGCGACCTGGCCTTCAGGATTACGGAATTGTAGAAGCCATTTCAACGCTGCATGGTCCGTCCTCAATAAAAACTTCCGTCCGTACAAGTATTTGTAAAAGTGCTCAACGGACTTCACGACGGCCAATAGTTCTTTTCTGGTCACACAATAATTCCTTTCGGCTTTAGACAAAACCTTACTAAAATAGCCGATGACCTTTTCTTGTCCATCCTGTATCTGAGAAAGTACACCCCCAATGGCCAGATTACTTGCATCTGTGTCAAGTATGAATTTCCCTTCTGTCCGTGGATAACTCAATATTGGTGCGGTTGTCAGGGCACGCTTCAGCTGTTGGAAAGCTGTTTCACACTCTCCGCTCCAAACATACTCGCGTCCATCTTCAGTTAGCCTTGTCAGAGGCTTCGCTATATTGGCAAACCCAGGAACGAAACGCCTATAGTAGGTACATAACCCAAGAAAACTACGAACTTGGTGTTTATCTTTCGGTGTTGGCCACTCTTGAACAGCACGAATCTTATCGGGGTCGGCTGCCACTCCATTTTGTGATACGACGTGCCCGAGATATTTCACTTCCTTTCTGAATATGTGGCACTTTTTCGGACTCAGTTTCAGATTGGCTCCACGTAGTCTTCGGAACACTTCCTCTAGATTTTTCAAATGTTCGTTGAATGATTTTCCGACTACAATCACATCATCTAGGTATACCAGGCAGGTCTTCCACGACAACCCTCTCAGGATGGTCTCCATTAGACGCTCAAAGGTGGCCGGAGCGTTACATAGACCAAAAGGCATAACTGTAAACTGCCATAGTCCAGAACCAATAGTGAACGCGGTCTTCTCCCGGTCTTCAGGTTCCATTTCAACTTGCCAATAACCGCTCTTCAAGTCCAAAGTCGAAAACCATCGTGAACCAGACAGGGTATCTAACGTGTCGTCGATGCGTGGTAAGGGATAGCTGTCTTTCTTGGTCACGTCATTAAGCTGCCGATAGTCCACACAAAATCTCGTTGACCCGTCCTTCTTACTGACCAGGACCACCGGTGATGCCCATGGACTGCTGGATGGCTCGATGACCCCTTGTTCTTCCATATCAGTAATAATCTTTTCGGCTTCTGCTCGCCTTGCTAGAGGTAGACGCCTCGGCTGCTGACGGACAGGCATAGAGTTGCCTGTATTGATTTTATGTTTTACTATATTTGTCCGTCCCTTCTGGCTATCGTCAAGAGCGAAGATATCTTGGTATCGGTGAACCAAACCCTGTACCTCTTTCACTTCTGTTCTGTTAAGGTCTTCGCACGAACTAGTAACCATGCCCACTAATTTTCCACCATGGTCTTTGGGCGCTGGTTTTGGAACATCAGCCATACACCTGGCTACTCGGAATACTGGCACACACTGTCCCACAAGGGTACTCTTCTTCAATGTCACCGGATCCACATTAACGTTCATAAGCCTCACCGGTACTGTCTTTCCAACCTTGATCAGCGCTTTTCCCACCAGTATGCCACTATGGATCTTCTTATCACAAACAGGCTCCATCATTCGCACACATCCAACCCGAAGATCTCCATCCAAACCTGCCTCGACAACCATCTCGCTTTGACCCGGCAATATCACATCTTCAGTCAGCAAAACCCTTACAACCGGATCTTCTCGTGGGTGCAACGGAAGTTCTTCGTTACCGACCTTCAAAACACCCTCTTTCAAATCCAACGTAAAACCAAATTTTCTCAGGAGGTCCATTCCAAAGATGAAGTCATCAGTGATATCGGCTACCAGCACCTCATGATCACGTTCTTCACTTCCAATGCCAATCTTCATCTTCACCACTCCGCGTGTTGGTATCACTTCACCTGTTGCTGTACGGAGTTGAGTAGTTGTTGATAACAGCTTCATACTTGATTGTAGAACATCAGGGCGTACGATGGATTTTGTCGCCCCCGTATCAATAAGTAGTGGAACAGTTCGGTTATAAATCTTTCCATCTACAAACAAACTGCCGTTACTATTCTTTGATGTTACGGCATGGATCGTGATCTCCGGGGCATCTTCACTCGCAGCCAACGTTCGCCCCCTCTTGCCAACCCCTTTTAACTTTTCCGACGGTTGTACTTTTCTGGGTTTAGGGCAGCGGCGTCGTATGTGCCCTTGTTCACCGCAGTTCCAGCAACGGGGTCCTCGAACTTCTTGAGGATTCCTCTTACGACTATCTTCCTTCTGAAGAACTCTCATTAATAATTCTTCTAGGCGATCTTTGGAACTGGAACCTTCCTCTTCTTCCGCAACGGTTCGAACTCGCCCGTGGCCTCGGGACGCTTGTTTTGCAGCTTCAAATTCTAAGGCGTGAGCAAGCGCATCATCAGTTGTTCTTGGTCGTGCCAGCCTCAATGATTGTTGTGTTTCTCCGTCTCTTAACCCATCAATGAAGGTCTGCACAGCCAGCTGTCCCAGAAATGAATCGGGTGCCGTAGGGTACGCCAATCGGACAAGCCGCGCAACATCGGCTTCAAACTCCTGCAGGCTTTCTCCATTCTTCTGGATACGATTCTTCACTTGCGCGTGATACACCTGTTGTAGATGCGCGTCTCCATATCTCATTTCCAATCTAGACACTAACAATTGGTAATCATTTTCCTGTCCTGCTGGGATTGTTTGCAGGACGTTCAACGCGTCTCCACGCAAAGCCACAGTTAGAGAAACGGCCTTTTCCTTGCGTGTCCATCCGTTGGCCCCAGCGGCCGCCTCAAATTGTTTGTAGTAGGTGGACCAAGGTGTCTTTCCATCGAACGTGGGTGGTTTTACTTTTATCCCTACGGCAGGAACCTTT
Organism: Agrypnus murinus; assembly: GCA_929113105.1. NCBI lineage: Eukaryota > Metazoa > Arthropoda > Insecta > Coleoptera > Elateridae > Agrypnus > Agrypnus murinus. The sequence continues at coordinate 88,289,822 of OV816027.1, read as the reverse complement.
TCTTCTTTAAATTGTTTCTTTACTTCATTAAACGGCCACTCAGAAGTTGAGGGAAACCGTAGTTGCCTCATTCTATCTTCCAGCATTTCGATCATATCGTCTTTCTTAGTTGTTGGTGGTAATTGCATTTGGGCTATTTTCTCTTCTACCATCTTTATTACCCTATCTTGTTCCGCCAATCTACCTTCCAATAGTCCTAACGCACTGGCATTCTCCAAAAATTCTTCGAAAACTTTATCTTCCAACGCTTTGACATTTTCCAACAATTCTCCTTTCATCATTTTAACATTTTCTTCCAGTGCTTTAGTATTTTCAAGTAATTCTTGTTTTAAAATTCTAGAATTCTCTTCGGACTTTTCCAGTAGTTCTTCTTTTAGCATTCTAACATTTTCTTCGGACTTTCTAGAATTTTCTTCGGCTTTTCTAGAACTTTCTTCCATTTTACTTAACAACAAACTAGTATCAATTGCGGGTCCAGGTATTTCGAAGAGGAAACTTTCAGGATCTTCTTGCTGTTCTATAAGCCATTCTTTTAGCCGATTTATTAACACGTTTTTAAGGCCAGTTGTTTCCAAATCTCGTTCTTCCAGTTCATGTTTCAAGTCTATTACTTTCAGATCTTTCAACAATTTCATCGCCATCTTAATTGTTTGTTGAAATTATTTTTAACACTAAAAATTTAATCTCACAGCACTTTATTTAATTATTACGCGATTTTATTTATTTTAAAACCTCACACCTGTAACACCACTGTAACGTTCTTTTTCAAATAATAATACAAGTGCTGTTTAAATCGTCTATTCACAAACAAATATTTATTTCTATACACTAATGAATACACTATAAATTAACGCTATGATTATAAACCATTAAAAACTATTATTTACAGACTATGAATTTCTAATACAACATTTATATTCACTATTTATTTTGTAATACACAGTTAATGACTTGCAGTTGACTGCCTCCCTTTTATCCGCGAGTCGCTTTTATATCCTCATATAAACGCACCAGAAATCGCTGGAACCTTCTATGTATTCTTAGAAAATGCTAGAATAAACCACGTCTGATTTACATGCTTGTGCGATGCGTCATTTTCTCGAAGGCGACAGAACACACCACCTGTCGCTCGAAAAGAGGTTCGTTCCTTTTCTCTCCCGTTACATTATGTTTGTTAAACTTTGGGAAAAAACAGAAGTTGCAAGTGCAAGCAAGACCGTAATTTGTAAATCATTCCTATTCAAATTTCAATTGTCAATTTTTTCTTTGTCGGTAGCTATTTTAAAAACGTTTAAAGCAAAAATATAAAATAAAAATATTCTAGCAAATAGAAAACTACATGTACAACAATGCTAATGAATATTACAAGAATTTTAGTTTTCTGAGAAAACTGCATAATGGGTTTTACACATAAACCGATTAAAGTTTTATTTATACATAAACTAGTCATTTTTCTGAAATTTAATTTAAAATCTGATTTCTAATAGAACCGTGTTTAAATTAAAAAACAACTGACGAAATATGTCCAGTTAAATTACTATTTAGAGATTCATAACCTCAAAGTGAAACCAATAAACAGTACGTTTGTCCCCTTATTTATATTAAACTCACAGACAGTTATTACAAATTGCGAGCGTTAGAATATTTAAATATTGCATATACAATACAATGCGATTCTAATAAAGTATGAAACTATCAACATAAATCTTTTATTAAATGTTAAAAGAAAACCTGGAATACGTCAATTTTGATGTTAAATGGGATATATTTTAGTTGAATTGTTATTTTTAAATTGTGTTTTGTTTATGAATTATGGCGATAGCAAAGTTTTTATGATAAATTTGGAAAAACTGTACAATTCTAAAGATCAAAAATTTTGAAAATTGAAATTTTGGAGATAATCTAATTGCTTTTAAAGTTTAAAAACAAAAATCAAATAACAATCGAGACTTCAAAGTTTTAATAAAGAAACTTTGTAAAGAACCGTCATAATTTTAACGCTAAGTCAATTGCTGCATGGCTACTTGATTCAAACAATCTTTTAATAGCAAGCCTAAAACAAAAACCGCATAAACAAATAGAACATAAACAAACGAAAATCAGGTTAAATTGTATTGGTGTCCAACTTAAATTCCCTAGAAATCAGTCTAGGGACCCTAGATTGTGTAAGCAGTAAAGGCGCTTTCACAATGAACTTTGCCTTATTCATCGAATAACTAACTACATCTACAAATGTGTTTGTGAAACAGTAATTTAGTTAACCTGAGATTAAATTTTATTCATAGAATAACTATTCATTGATTTATTTAGCGTTGGTGAAACCGGGCCTTTAAGGGACTTAGAGTATAATTAATTTCTAAAAATATTATTTTGTTATTCTGTAACCTGCTTCGTTACGGTCTACTCGAGTATAACGAATGATGAATGTTTTTGGATCCTGTAGTACGTTTGTCTGTTTGTGACTACGTTCATGTTATTTATAATAGGTTATGCTATTGTTTACATGTTGTGTTTACGCGCCAGTTTTCAAATTTTCGTTGGCTTTCGTTTTTGTATTTGTAATGTAGTTTTTTAATATGTATTGTTTTTTAATTGTTGTTATTGTTATTAATATTATTGGCGTTGTTATTAATATTGTGATTGTTGTTTGTAAAGAAATATCTTTAAAACTCTTTTTAAAAGTATTTACATAGGTAGTAGGTAGCTTTCAAGCTTTTAAAAAAGGTCAGAAGTAGCAATTTATTTTAATCCCTTAGGCCCGGTTTCACCAACGCTAAATAAATCAATGAATAGTTATTCTATGTATAAGATTTAATCTCAGGTTAACCAAATTACTGTTTCACCAACACATTTGCAGACGTAGTTAGTTATTCGATGAATAAGGCGAAGTTCATTGTGAAAGCGCCGTTACTGTTTACAAAATCTAGTATCCTAGATTGATTTTTAGGGAATTTAAGTTGGACACCAATACAATTTAACCTGATTTTCTTTTGTTTATGTTCTATTTGTTTATGCGGTTTTTGTTTTAGGCTTGCTATTAAAAGATTGTTTGAATCAAGTAGTCATGTAATAATTGTCTTAGCGTTAAAATTATGACAGTTCTTTATACAAAGTTTCTTTATTAAAACGTTGAACTCTTGATTGTTATTTGATTTTTGTTTTTAAACTTTCGAAATTTTTTCTAGTAGGTATATTTGGTCTTAGAATTGTACACTTTTTCCTAATTCATCATAAAAAAGAATTTCAATTTAGAAAATCTTTGCTATCGCCATAATTCATAAACAAAACACAATTTAAAAATAACAATTCAACTAGAATATATCCCATTTAACATAAAAATTGACGTATTCCAGGTTTTCTTTTAACATTTAATAAAAGATTTATGTTGATAGTTTCATACTTTATTAGAATCGCATTGTATTGTATATACAATATTTAAATTATTCTAACGCTCGCTATTTGTAGTAACTGTCTGTGAATTTAATATAAATACGGGGACAAACGTACTGTTTATTGGTTTCACTTTGAGGTTATGAATCTCTAAATAGTAATTTAACTGGAGATATTTCGTCAGTTAACTTATTTGTAGATTTAACCATTGAATAGTGCTATTCAGTGTTGGTGAAACGCAAAACATGGATTTTATTCAGAGATTAAAGTTATTCTATGAATAAACAGCTATTTGTTGTTGGTGATACCTGGACTGAATCCTTACTTTATCGAGTGTTAAAAACGCTTACGGTAAAATGTAAATACAACAGACGTCGGATCAAGGTTCAAAATTGCAAGAATTTGTCCATTTTTAACCTCCTTATTCTGTAAATTTCGATATATTTCGAACGTTATATATCGAATTTCGATAAGATGTGTACTTCTAAACGAAATTCGTTATTTTGTTATTCTGTAACCTATTACCGTTACGGTCTATTCGAGTATAACGAATGATCAATGTTTTTGGATCCTGTAGTACGTTTGTCGGCTTGTGACTATGATCATGTTATTTATAATAGGTTATGTTTTTGTTTACATGTTGTGTTTGCGCGCCAGTTTTCAAATTCTCGTTGGCTTTCGTTCTTGTATTTGTAATGTATTTTTTTTAATTTGTATTGTTTTTTAATTGTTGTTATTGTTATAATATTATGATTGTTGTTTGTAAAGAAATATCTTTAAAACTCTTTTTAAAAGTATTTACATAGGTAGTAGGTTGGTATCAAGCTTTTACAAAAAGGTCAGAAGTAGTAAATTTTGTTAATCCCTTAATCCTTACTTTATCGAGTTTTAAAAAAACTTACGGTAAAATATAAATAGAACAGACGTCGGATCACGAATAAAAATTGCAAGAATTTGTCCGTGTTTTTGTAAAACTGAAAAACTAAACAAAAAGCTTTTTTAAAATACATGTGTTAAATGTAAATAAATAAAGATTAGTAAAAGTTTCACAGTTTTATTAAAATATAACCTGACAATATTGTTTCGACAGCTATGCTGTCAGTATCAAAGGTAATTCGACGACGACGTTTGATGTCTTTATGCGGCCTGTTCATTTGCCAGTTTTCGGTGTTCTCCGCTTGGCGCCACGTCCCGGGGGAATGGACGCGTTCAACCGTTCGATTTTATCCGACGCGTTCACACATCCAAATGTACACTTAGCAAAATGCTTGGAATGTTTATAATCTGTGATAATATTTTAAAATAAAATCGGGACTCTTTTGAAGGTTATTGTTAAATATTTGACTTTTCTAAACTTTATTCAGTAATTATTCGATATAGCGCTACGGGTTTTCGTTCGAAAAACGTCATAAAAACAGTTAAAGATTATAAAATATTCTTATCAGATGACACAAACACCATTTTTAAGCCATTTTTACGTAAATACAGCCAACTTTTTTACTGACTGTAACCTAACATCATAACATTCTAAGCTCAAAATAGCCATTTTAACATTGTTTTTCTTATTAATTACCGGCGACCAGCGCGATGTTTTTTCGGATTATTGTTCTCTAAGTTATCCTCTACAACTCAATATTATTGGTTTACCTGGGTTCAGAAGGGTCCGTATATCGAATAATTAATCTTTATTATACTTTAAAACGAATTTAGTGCATTTGCTTTTGTTTGATAAGTTTTTGATTTAAAAATAGTAATTTTACTGAAAAAAATGTCAATTCACAACAAGAAGTGCTATGTGTTACTTACAGAAATTACAAAAATGCAACGAGTTTCTTCGCATTTTCTTCCAGTATTAGCTTACGAAATAGGTGGATTGAAAATTTACATTTTCCTTCTGGTAGGATTAAAACATATACTTTAGTAAAATGTTCATTTATTTTACTTTACACATTTTCTAAATTACATCGTATTTAGTGCATTGTACAGTAGAAAGGGACAGTCCGGACAGTATAGTTAACGTAGAATTTTAATTTATTTCAGATACGAAAATACCCGAAAGTACTGTTATCTGTAAATTACACTTTAAAAGCAGTTGCTATAAAGACGGATCTTCCGGTTGAAAGTTATTAAAATGTAATGTGGTGCCCTACAGTACATACAGTAATTTCTGAAATATATTTAAAAAAAATCTTTTATCATAACACATTTTAGACATGTTTTTCGAACACTCCTCATGATGTACAGTATGTATTGACCAATTCCTTGAGCAATTGCTCCTCAAATCGCTCTTAGGATTAATCAATCAACAAGATCGTGGAGATTTGAAATGCCCTAGTAAAAATTTCATATTAATAAACCAAATAACAGAACTGGTTTTAAATAGATTTCAATATTTACCTCAAGAATGCAATCATTGCAGTATTTCAGCTGATTTTGACTTCAGAATTCTTTATCTTAGAATTCTTCTTTATCTATTCTCAAGATTTACAACAAGGACCTTTGAAGAATAATTTTAAATATACTTCCAAAAAAGCACCAACAACATATCTGGAACGCGATTGTACATTAAACTTCTTTCTAAAAAAGTACTCAAACATTGACAAATAAATACTTTTCATAAAAAAATGCTTTTTCTTAGAATCACCACTGCCGATGGCATAAATTGTAATTTATTTGAAGTATGTTAACTGTCAAAAGTGTAGAAATTTAAGCTAATTTTCGAACCATTTCAAATTACCGGCGCGGTTCTGATCTCCAATCCCCCGGTAGCTAGCGCCATGCGAGAACATGTGCATAATAATATTTTTAAAATTTGAACTGGCCGTATTAAGACGTCAAACGTCGAATCGAGGAGGTCGTGATAATTATAAACAAACACTATATTTTTTTATAATTATATATTTTTTATAATTATATTACCTTTGATAATGACAGCATAGCTGTCGAAACAATATTGTCAGGTTATATTTTAATAAAACTGTGAAACTTTTACTAATCTTTATTTATTTCACATTTAACACATGTATTTTAAAAAAGCTTTTTGTTTAGTTTTTCAGTTTCACAAAAACACGGACAAATTCTTGCAATTTTTATTCGTGATCCGACGTCTGTTCTATTTATATTTTACCGTAAGCTTTTTTAAAACTCGAACTTAATACTTAAAATTTTCCAAATGTTGAGAAAGGTCAAAAAGTACATTTATGAACGGTGTTAATTTGCGCTATATAAGCGCCGTCGATTTCTTATTGTTATTCCTCAAAGCAGTACTTCTGATTCCATGATCGTTATTGACGCTGGTTTCCCTGCCCAGTCTAGATGAAACCGGATATATACGTTGAGTATTAAGAAGAAAGTGTAGTTTGTTTTGGAGAAAATAAACTACATGGTGGGGTGCTTAATTAAGCGCTTAAAAACACTCATTTTTGACTAATAAACCATTTATTTCTATAAAAATACTCGGTTTCTCGTTTATTTAATTTCATAATTATTACATACTGTTTTAAAGGTTTTTAACATTTTAACCTTAAGAGGAGCATTTCTCTATTTGTGGGCGCTAATTGGCGCAAATTCAGCGCTAAATATTGATATTAGGAATAGAAGGTTTCGGAAGAAAAGTGTGGCCAACTTCACGGTAGTAAAATTTAAAAAAAAATTTTCTCTAAAAATGCAACAATTCTTAAAAACTCTAACGGCATTGGTGGGCGCAAATTCAGAGCAAGATGATGGTGATAAAATTTTTTTAAAAAATTTGAAAAATAAAATTGTGTGGGCCAAGTTCACACGTGAACTTGGCCGCATTGTAATTTCTGAGTTCCAGAGAGCGGCGCAAATTCTAATTTCAACGGCGCTAATTGGGCGCTAAAAATTGGTATATGATGAGCCCTAGTTTCAAAAAATGTGCGGTTAACTTCCCGCACCTAATGAAAGGGTACATTGCTATTTAAAAAAATTAAAGCGTTATTCATTACTCATTTGTTTTCTGAAATAAAAACAATTGAATGCTATCTTATTATGGAAAATAAAATGTTAAACAACTTTTATATAACAAATTTTTTTATCAAGTCGATATTTACCGAGATATATACTATATTCCATACATAATGGGCACCCTGTATATAAGAACAGTAAGTACCTGACGTTATGTGTGTGGCTGTGCTCTTCAATTGATATACCACATTTGGATACGGGAGAACATGTATCACTTAATATTTTGTCAAAAAAATTTAAATCCAAGTTCATGCATGAAGGAAGTAGAAGTTATTTATCCATTTCCTTACGATAAATTGGATTCGTATACTATAAGAATGACCATCCAAGACAAGGGATGATGGGGTGATGGATGGGGATGAACAAAGTCATATTGTTCATAAGAGAATAATTCTTTTAAAAACGTACACTGAAAATATGCAGCAGAGGTGTTGAATCAAACAAGGAATATACAATTCCATATGGCAACAGCGCATAGTCTGACGTCATAATTTAGTAATGACGTGACCGTTTTCTTTAGTTTTCTTTAGTTTAAAATAGTTAAAATATTGAAAACTCATTTTTACAAACACCTTTTCACAACTCTCAAATACCAAGAAATTTCACTAATTGTTATAATAATCCCCTTACTGATAAAATAATAACCAATGATACTGACAATATTCAAAACGCACTTACACACACGCAATTCACAAACTCCAATTAACTTCACAAATTGTTACAATAATCATATAGTTATAAACTTTATTGGTGTTGAAAATAATGATAAAAATAAAATTACTAAATAAAATGTAAATTGTTTTTTTGTTAGCATTAAAATAATTTTTTCTTTGAAAACTGTATTTTTCTGGTCGTAGGAAAAATAGTGTACATAACTCGGTGGAAAGTGTGTTTCTTACTCGTGCGATTTCGTGACACTCGTGCGAAAAATACCACTTTCCACTCTTGTTATGTAATATACTAATTTTCTACTCCTACCTGTAAATCACCAGTTTTCTTCACGTTTCGCTCAATGGAAATGTATGCAATTCCAGTAAGGTGTACGGATATAATTTCTTATCCGTACAGTGTACGGATATGAAAACAACCAATCAACGTAGTCCAATTTGACACTTCTTTATAATAATTAATTTATTGACAACTCCTGTCATAAATATAGAAGTAAAAGTAAATTAAACCAATGTTTCCTTCTTTTAATGATAAAGCATTTGAAAATAACGTGATTTGTGAAATTGTAGCTTTAAAAATTATACTTTTATAATTAAAAATACATAAATATTAAATCATTTAAATAAGTACAACCTACTTTTATAATAAGTATAGTAGACACAAGTTTGTGGTGGGGTTTGGTCGCTCAGTCTGTAGAAGCCAGGTATAAATAAACTGAAGCTGACCGACGCAGTTTCAATTCCAGCTGGAAGAATAATTCTTTTTTTAATTTTTTTTTTATAAAACAAAATTTAAAATAATAATTTTCTCTTCGAAAATGTTAATTTCTGAAAGGTTTTAATAATTTTCTTAAAAATTCTACAATAACAGGGGGATTTTACAAACCATACTTTAGCATGGATAAAAGCATAGGTTAATTCTTATATTTGATTTCTCCAGGAGACATGCAATCTATTTTGTAATTGTTTTGCTTAGTCGAAGAAAAAAGATACTGTACAACTTTGGTGGAATGTATATATCGCCTTCGAACGACTGAGGCACTTCGCCTTCGGCGTTGTGCCTCAAACTTCGTTCTCGTGCGATATAGGCATCATATCCACTCTTGTTGGAATGGGAATAATTCTGACACTGTTGCCGTTCCTACTTTCTTTATAATAAAATAATGTACTGTATAAATTTAATATTTTGTATATTCTTAAAGCACGAACGCAAATATGACTTTGAAGTTGCTCTTTACAAAAAAATAAATTAAAGCTTGCTTACTGTGTACCTACAATGAAATGAATTAACCGCTAAAAAACGTGATGATCTTTCATGTCATGCAATTCTTTTTAATGAGTTTAATTTTTATCTTATGTGTTCACTTTTTTCTTACTACAGTTAAATACTTGACGGAGACTAATGTTAAGAACAACTTCAAAATCATTCACTTTAAGAATATATAAAATATTAAATTTATACAGTACATTATTATTTATTTATTATAAAGAGAGTAGGACCGGCATCAGTGTAAGAATTATTCCCATGAGTTTATTAGATATAATAGTCGTTCTACGCAGTAGGCATGCGTATGCTCGGGTACCTCTTATGCATTTTTACCCAGGTGGCATCTTCGAATCCTTTCTCTCTCGACTCACATACAAAGCACAGGCGTCAGTGAAAGTTGTAGGATTATTATTATTATTATATTTCACTGGGTGAACCTTGTTTCCCAGAACCAATTACCAAAAAACAAGTTTAATTATATTATTATAATTATTATTAATCACATAACATACAGTAACTGTAATTGAGTACATTGCAACTGGATCAGCAGCATTTGTGCGTTTTTATGGAAAGGTTAGAAACATTTTAGTTGCTTTGCTTTGTCATCTTAATGAATCAAGTGTTTTTGAACGTTACATAATATTTTAGCTTAAGAGTTCTTACTAGTCAAAACTGCTGCAACACTTATTACAATCTATGGAGGTGTCCAACGTCAAATTTTGGATGGAAACGCTGTATTGCAGCATGCTGTGATTCTGCAAGCCTGAATTATTTCACTGCAGATCTTTAAGGAAGCACTTGCAAGTGTTTTCAACTATCAGTACTATTCAATGGTACGTTAGCACAAAATGCCTACAGTAATTTTGTTCATATGCTAAATGTAGGGTACACCAGAACTTGCATTGTAATTCCTTAAAAGTATATATTCTAAAATGCAAGTAAGATTAATTTTTAGTTTGTAGTTGATGGCAAAGCTGTTGGTGGCAACAAAGATAAGTAATTGGAAACCACCCCAAAAATGTATGTAGTTATACATACTCCATGAAAAGAAGTTTGCAAAAGTACAATCATGCTCACTCATAGTGGTGAGAAACCATTTTAATGTAATATTTGTAGTTATAGATGCTCCGAGAAAAGGAATTTGCAAAAGAACATATCTACTCATAGTGACGTGAAACCATTTGGATGTAATATTTGTTTTTATAAATGCTTGACGAAAAAAAATTTGCAGAGGCACATGTTCACTCATAGCAAGAAACCATTTGAGTGTAATATTTGTAGCTATAAGTGTGCAGAGAAAAGAAATTTGCAGAGGCACATGCTCACTCATAGTGGTGCGAAATTATTTGAATGTAATATTTGTTTTTATAAATGCTTGGCGAAAAAAATTTGCAGAGGCACATGTTCACTCATAGTGGTGAGAAACCATTTGAATGTAATATTTGTAGCTATAATTGTGCAGAGAAAAGAAATTTGCAGAGGCACATGCTCACTCATAGTGGTGAGAAGCCATTTGAGTGTAATATTTGTAGTTACAAATGCTCACAAAAAGAAAGTTTGCAACAGCACATGCTGACTCATAGTGGTGAGAAACCATTTGAGTGTAATATTTGTAGTTATAAATGCTCACAAAAAGGAAATTTGCAAAGGCACATGCTGACTCATAGTGGTGAGAAATCATTTGAGTGTAATATTTGTAGTTATAAATGCTCACGAAAAGGAAGATTGCAAAAGCACATGTTCACTCATAGTGTTGAGAAACCATTTGAGTGTAATATTTGCAGTTATAAATGCTCAATAAAAGGAAGCTTGCAAAAGCACATGTTCACTCATAGTGGTGAGAAACCATTTGAGTGTAATATTTGTAGCTATAAATGTTCCGAGAAAACAAGTTTGCAGAGGCACATGTTCACTCACAGTGGCGAGAAACCATTTGAGTGTAATATTTGTAGCTATAAATGTACAGAAAAAAGAAATTTGCAGAGGCACATGTTCACTCATACTGGCGAGAAACCATTTGAGTGTAATATTTGTAGCTATAAATGTTCCGAGAAAACAAGTTTGCAGAGGCACATGTTCACTCACAGTGGCGAGAAATCATTTGAGTGTAATATTTGTAGCTATAAATGTACAGAAAAAAGAAATTTGCAGAGGCACATGTTCACTCATACTGGCGAGAAACCATTCGCGGGTAATATTTGTAGCTATAAATGTACAGGCAAAAGAAATTTGCAGAGGCACATGTTCACTCATACTGGCGAGAAACCATTTGAGTGTAATATTTGTAGTTATAAATGCTCGCTGAAAGGAAGTTTGCAAAAGCACGTGCTCACTCACAGTGGTGAGAAATTATTTTGAGTGTAATATTTGTAGTTATAAATGCCCACTAAAAGGAAATTTGCAATAGTTCTTTGATGCTGAATGCAAATTGATTTACCAAACTGTACAATTCATCGATTTTTTTAGATATAACGACTAAAAGTGACATTTTTTAGCTAATACAAACATACTAATTTGTTACAAATGTTTTATCAACTAAACAGCTCTGACATTTCACATTGTAGTGTTTTTCAAAATTAATAATTTGTGTTTTTTATGAATCAACTTTATTTTTCACTCTATTACATGATATCTATAAGATCGATGAGATTGTGCATTTTGATAAAACAAATTCGAGGAGCTTCAAAAAACTATAAGAATTAACACTTTTAGATCTTCAAATGCCGATGTAGGGTTCATGTTAGTTGTAAGTGAACTAAATGAATTACAATTTTCAGATAATCATAAGAATCAAATATTAGCTAAAATTAGTTTATTTAACAAAAATGTATTTACAATACTGAAATATTGATTTAAAGAATACCTAATTATTAATTTGAATGGCAAATGATTAATACGTTATAATGATATCTTAAAATATAAATAATAATAATAAATACAGACAACAAACGTGTAGCAATACTAACAGTAAATAAACATGTTCTAGTTCCGAATCCTGAAGTGGAGCACTAGAATTTATGAAATTAAAATTTTAGATCAGATTAAAAATAGATTTTTCTACCTCTTTCCATTGCACTAAAAATGAGACTAAGCTTTTTGTCGCCGACACTATGTCTAATCTAATCTGTTGAAATTGGTAATTTATTCACAATACCTGATGAGGGTCTTGCTCAGTTTGATTTATTTTTCTTCCTTTAATTTTATTAATTTTAAGACATTTTCATCTTTTGATGGCAATAGTTTCAAATGCCAAGCAATGCAGTCTTCACATCTGTTCTTATTTATGTCCAAGTCCTGTAAATAAATAATTTAAATATAAATGTTAGCCTAATAAATAATAAAAACATACATAACCATCTTTGGAAAAAGGGTACCGTAATTTTGGAAATAATGTAATAGTAATTGCTTTTGGACATTCAAAAACAATAGTGAGTTTTTCAATTAGTATAGAACAACAAATATTTAGCAATTTTTTCTTAACATACCATCTAACATATTTTCTGATTTGTAAAATTTAAAAATATCGGAACCTCCCTTTTTCAATAGTATATTGTGTTATTAGGATTAAAAGTGTCACTTTGTTTGACGAGCAATTATTTTCATGTATTGGACAATTATTTTCTCACTATGTTAAAGAAAGATCTCGTGGTCTTGGTATAATAAATATAATAATAGGTCCCATTATTCCCTTAAGGGACATAGGGTTTTAATATAGTCCTTCCAACTCTTCTTGTCTACTGCTATTTGTGCCAGCTCCGAAATTGTCATCTTTGTTTCCTTTTCTATTGTATTTCTCCAGGTACCTTTTGGATGCCCTCTTTTTCTGCTTTCTTCAGAATTACATTTTAGTATCTTCTTACAAATTTCACTTCCATTTTTACGCAGAGTGTGTCCCAGCCAGCCATACTTTATTCTTCTTATCTCCATATTTTGTAACGGTATTTTTTTATCAGTCCTGAATAAATGTAATTTTGTATACAACGTTATTGAGAAATCTTAATTCCAGTCCTGCAAATTTACGTTCTTCTTACAATTTAAAATCATATTAGCATTTGGTATAAATAAACCTATAAAAATTTATTTTAAAAGGTTGTGTTTCAAACCTTCATAAAATTGTGAAGACATTCGTGTAATAAATTATCTTTTTCTGTTGTCGTATTTATCCACGTGCGCGTTTGTTAAAATGGCTTCGTTGCTAAAACCTTGAAAGTTAATAAACTTGGCTTGTGGCAAACCTAAATTCATACAGTTCCCATAGATATTGCAGTTTTGCGTTCATTGAAAACAAAAAACTCCCTTTATCTAATAAATAATGCTTGATAGGTGTTAAAAGATCCATTTTGGTTATTCATATCTGAGCTTAAAATATCATATGTCCGCAAGTTCGTTTTAAAACATTATTGCGCCTTTACTTTTTCCTTCATGAAAACAAGACTATGTAATTTTTAGTCTATTAGGGTTAAAATCTAATACTGTAGTTAATAAAAACTCCCTTATCGTCAACACGTGGACTGTAAACCCTCATTTGTCTAGGCGAAACCACGCGATCTCCCTATTGGATGATGCAGAATTTTATCCCCCAAAACATTCCGACACAGTAAAATAACCCTGAGTCTTAAAAAAAGAGGAGTCTCACTTCAGTTTCCAGACAGTGTAGTTTTTAGTCAGTCATGAGTCTCACTTAGGCTTTCAGACAGTACAGTTGCAGTTTCGTCCAGTTAAAGTTTTTTTCGCGGCAAACCTCGTGCCTCGGCGGGGTATTACTTCAATCCCGTCAAGTGAATTTAGTAATTTTCCGTTTGAGTATGTTTGTGATTACCGTCCGATTTGTTTATTATAAAATAACAAATTAACTATTTAAAGTGTCGTTTAGTTCTTTGAGTTGTTTGATCTAACAATCAAATTACAGTATTACAGTACAGCTTCGTGAATCTTCATTTATAGAAGAATCGTTTAGTTGCCGGACATTTGTTATTAGAATTCAGTGTTAATTCTCATGTATAAGAAAAGGGGATTTTCATACCGATACACTGATCTTTTTGAATTAATGGAAACATAACAAATAAAGAATAAGTATTTGTTACGTAATAATTTCCACAATTATTTTGAGCAACATTCAAGTGATTTTGAGTATCGTTCCAGTTAAAAGAATAATAAAGAATTTATTATCAAAGGCAGTTATTGCAAACAATTATGTTAAAAATTGATGAATCTCGTTAATAACATTTAGTTCAAAATCCAGAAGACTTCTTCCCGCATCGTTGCAGTTCAGCAGTTTGTTATTGTAGCTTTGTTTAGAGCTTTTATGGTGTTTTGAGTGTCAGGCGTTTGAATCCTTCAACTTGTGAAAAGAATTTTTATGAACACTAATTTGGATGATGAAAAACTGTTAAGGTATTGAATTTTCTTAATATAGTATTGTTTATGTAATATTTGATCATTTGGGATCCCGAAATTTTACTCATTTTAACGAACAATATTTTGATTTAATGTGTTTTGTATTTTGAATTTGCTAACTTTTATTAATGTGTAACTATTTTGATGTGCATTGTATGTACCATTTTTTTGTTTTTAATATACTGCGGTGTATTTAACTAATAAAAATTGCGTCACGTTTGGGGCACGCATAAAATATATGCGATGATCTGTAAAAGTAAAATAAATTATGTCCACTGTTCCAAATATAAACATAAATTATATACGGTGGATTAAAATGAGAATACACCACAGATATTTTTCTTTATTCCTCTCAGCTAGCTCAGGTTTACTCAATAAAGCATAAATTATTTGAATTGCGAGACTTATTAATTCTTATGCCTGGAAAGGAAGAAAAACTTATGTTGTAAATACTAAAGCTCCTGCAAGCTGGACAACCACTGCTAAACTCTGAATTCAAAAGAAAAGAACACTGGATGCTTGTATTTGCATCAATTAAACACATATGTAAATTTAAAAACACAAACTTTATTTAAAGAACGAAATAAAAATTCGAATGGAAAGTCAATGTAAAAAAAATGTTATTCAAATTAATACAATTAATAATTGAGAAATAAATTCTCAGGCTTGCTCAAACGTTATTAATAGTTGTAATGGCCTGACATAGGGCCAATACGGTCATTCGTTTGAACAGACCAACACAAATCAAAAATCAAAATAAAACTGTTTGTCAAATAAAAATAAATTTAAATAAAAGAAATTAAATTGTTTTATTTAATTGAAAACAGTAGATAACAAATGGGTCTAGTGGAGCCACACAACCATGAACTCTCATTTGACCTCCTTTCACTTTTCAAGCCCCACCCTTTTAGAAGCCACTCCCCTTCTCCAGGCCCCTCCCTTTTATAAGCCACTTCCCCCTCTCCAAGCCCCTCCCCTTTATAAGGCACGCCTCCCTCTCAGCTTTCCCCCTCTCTACCTACCTCGCCTCTGCCCCAAGCCTCAGTATACCTACCTTCTCTCTCTTTGCTTATAATAAAAATCCACAAAAGTTATAAATAATAATTTATTTATTTAGATTACAACAATTAATACATAACCTGTAAAAATAATAAGCACAAAAGTAATTGGTTTAATTCATTTTAAAAAATAAACAATAGATTAATACATAACCATTTCTACGAAAAAAACAATATAAAAATTACTTCACAACAATAATGTATAATAATTATATATATACATATTATAAACAATTCACAAGACAAAAATTATCATACATGTTTATGATTCGTGTTAAAAAATAAACCCAACAATAATTTATATTATATAATAAATTAATAAATTGTTATATAAATGTATACCTTTAACCAGACGTGTTCACGTCGAAATTCGGGAAAAGAATGTGTATTGAAACAGAACACATGAAGAATAAGCGTTCTCTCTCCTTGACTGGTCCAGCTAATTATGAAGTCCACACAAAAGAAACAAGAATGAACAGGCAACTTCCACAAAAGCCGCCTATCTGGTGTGTAATTGGAACCTCTCTTGAATGTATTAAAATTCTTAAAAGATATTTTATTATTAACAACAATTCTTATTTATGAGGTTGTCCCTTTCAAAACGGTCTTATTTTTACATGTTTTTGTTTTATAAAAAATGAATTGGGTCCTGCTTGCTGCGGGCTTGATTCGTTGGTAATCATATGGTTTCACATCTAAAAACGAATGTGTATTGACCTAGTTAAAAATATTACATGCCTGTTTTTTAAATTCCAGAAAAAAGAAAACACTTATGTTAACACATTCTTTTAAATAATGATTTCTCTGACCGCTTGTTGATTTTTTTGTTAAAATTTGCTTAAAATTCTGTTATTGAATTTTGTTCCAAAACTACATTTATCACTTTGTTGGTAATAAAAACCCTTTTTAAATTAACTGTTACTGAGAATATCTTCCAAAATATGCGTTCTAAACAGACACAAAATAAAACCCAACAAAACTATTATAATTGAGTGTTTAAAGTAAACTTCTCTGATCAGTAGAACTCATGAAAAGGAGCATGCAGACATTTACACTAATTGGGGACCTGTCTAGGTAATTTCCTTTGCGGGCTGGCTTCCTCGCAGTCGGACAGCTTCACACGGGAGACTGACGTTCTGCTTGCTCCGGGACCGGCGTTGGTATCTCGGTATTAACCTGCTGGGTAATTTCGAAACTGGAAAAATTCAACACTGGTAAACAATCACTAGTTGGCGTAGAATTGGCTTCCTTAGAGGCCGGCTTTTCACTTGCGCTGTGCCTGCCGAAGTACCGCTTCTTTGCAGCTTGCGTTGGATCGAACTGGAGAACGAATCTGCTGGAAGCCTTTAAACTTGGTATTATTGTAGAGCACTACGAGCTAAACAAACCTCTCGTTACACTGTGCCGGATTGACTGATCAAGATTCCCGGTTTTCGTTAACAAGAGAGAGTGAAAACTGGTTTTGAGAGTACAGTTAAGCATGTAAAATTCTCGCATCGATTCTCGTATATTGTGCCGGTGAAATCATTGGCCTACTATACTAATTAAGTCCACACACAAAACACAAAAAAGGAATCGTCTGCGTCGGTTTTGAGAGTACAGTTAAGCATGTAAAATTCTCGCATCGATTCCCGTATATTGTGCCGGTGAAATCATTGGCCTACTGTACTAATTAAGTCCACACAAAAAAGGAATCGTCTGAGTCTGTATCCTTGTAATTTAAAATCATTGTAATTTAAAATAGTTCTTAATAACGGAAGTTTTATAGTGGTCAGTATATATAAAGAAACCGATTTATTTTATTAACAAATTATTGTAGTACCAAATTTAAAATTAAAGTTAATGATTATTTTTGGAAATGTGTTTCATAATTGTTAACAAATTAAACGTTAAAATAAATTTTAAAAATCGACATTCTACATATTTATTTTAAAGTTTGTTCACATTAACGTAATATAATAAATGTCATAAGATTATCTTTTAATTGTCAAATAGTTTTGATTAGTAATTTAGTAATTACTTCGTAAAATACTATATTAGTTTGCAGCATTTTATATTTGGACATAATTAACTCAAGTTTTAAATAAAAAGAAATATTTCATCGTTGCATCTCCTGCTATTCCGCGGTAAACAATTTCTGCATGTTTCACATGTAATAAAACAATTCTTTTGTTAAAAATATGCTTACAATATTAATTTTTGAAGTATAGTACTATTTTAAATATAATTGATTCCTTATTTGTTATGCAAATCTCTCTTTTTTAAAACGCATTCTTTTAAATAGGGTAGATCATTTCTCTGTGATTCAATTAATTATTGGAATTTCTCTATGCAAAAACGAAAACCTTCATTCGGATTTAGTTAACCAACTAAACTTTTAAATAATTTAGAGTGGATTGCGTAATGACTAATGACTTCCATTTTATAATACTGATTTCAATCAGACAAATATTCGGTCAATTTAATATAGGGAATATATTCATATTATATCAAGTAGATCGTATTCTAGATTCAATATCTGTTTCATAAAAATCTCAAACATTCTTGAAATAAAAATAATATTTTATACGTTTGACAAACATTGCATATTTATTTTTTAAAATATCCACAGTTTCTTATACAAATTTTAAGATTTACAATAAGAATTGTAAACCCTTTATGACTATTATATAAAATTAATTTATAAATTATATCTCATCAATAGTACACTTTAGTTATACTATAATTTTAAAATCTAAAGTTGTAATAAAAAATATCTACGTTCAAATAAAAAAATTTCCGACTTCCGATATGAAACAGGGTTTTATTGATCAATGCAGATCGCTTGGGAAACGTGTTAACAACATTTACATGCATTATACCCACTTTTCAGGAAAAAAGTTTTATTAAAAGCTTGTGTATCAACAACATCCTTCCTTTTCTAATGTGATTATGTAAAGCAGAAGCCTAACCAACTCATTCAATAATTTTTGATAAATTTCTAGACTTTAGTAATTATAGAATTGCTTTGATAGTAAAGTAATAGATTAAAATAAAATACATATAGATAATACGCTTTTTTTACTTGTATCAATCTTTCTATTCTCAATAATTGTAGCTTGGCCCTCGTATTATCACGTAGTATCTTTTCCCACTCCATAAATCTCTATATAAACTCAATTTCTGTCCACTTCTATAGTTATTTATCTAGTTTAAAATGTGTTGGGAACATCAATGGTCTATTGAACGCAGGAATGACACAATTAAGTTTTCTCGTTTTAAAACTCACAATACCGGGTTGTTAATTGAATCAGATAAACTGCCCAATATTGTAAAATTACGAAGCATAGAAGATGTAGGTCACACTGTATGTTCACATATATTAGTTTTGTACTTAAATGAAGATGGTAATCCAATAAATTCACAAAGAATAGAATGCACGAAATCGGGTAGAGAACATATTCACGACATATATCTCTTGGGGGACACATGTTCTTTCGTACTTTTCAAATGTGTATGGCGCACGTGGGATAGCGAAATTTCTAATGTGTGTATGGATAATATAGAACGCTACATTTGGTTTAATAGATCGTGGTTGCATAATAGTGAACATAGACCGTTTAAGTGGATGACTGAAGAATAATTTCACAAGGAAAGGATTCTCAACTTCACTAGATATTCAAAAGAACGTAACCCACATATACCTGAGGTGCATAATAGTGATTTTAAAGTTCCGGAGACGTATATTCCTGCGGACTGTAATCCGAATAACTGTTATGTACTTAACTGCATTAAACGTGAGCCTATAAAAAGAAATCTGATAAATTACTGACAAATTACAAAAAGGTTTATTATAAATGTTTAGATTGTATACAATGTTATAACAAAAAATAAAAGACTTTTATTAACAATTGGTTTTATTAAAAACGGTTGCAGTTCAAATACAAAGTTTAACAATATGTTGTATCATGCACCTTATTAAACTTTAAGGTTAAGCAAATAAATAACCACGTAAACAATCAAAAATATGGCAAGTATAACCAATACAAAGATCGCCACTGAGACGACAACTATACAGCTAAGAGGCGGTGGTGAATCAGGCAGTTTGCAAATGTGCGGATCATGACCAATTGTTTGCCAGCTGGTCTCGATGTCATGTGATGGGTAATGAATTTTCACTTTGAATGATGAAGGTACACGTGTAACATTACTTAATGAAACACTGTAAACGTTTAGTCCATGCAGAACATCACTTTTTAAGTTGTAATGCGTTGGATCTTGGGAGAACACTATTGACCTGGAAATGGACTCCGACGGTCGTGCGATGTTACATAACACCAACATAAACGGCGGTTAACACTATTAAGAGTTTTATAGGTAAAGCACCCATGTTCGCAGCAGGAAGTAGACTAAAGAACTCTTGATAGACTTCCCCCACTACGTTTAAACCCCACCCTTTAATTCTCCCCACCATGAATTGATCCATATAAAAATAGGATCTTACCAATTGCAACATTAAGTGAGCTTAATCTATCAGTAAGCATTCAAGAAGTGCGTCACTATTTACATAAGTGCATTGTAAATTATATTACTATCTCTGTAAAATGGAAAATTTGGTTAAAGCGTTTGAA
This sequence comes from Agrypnus murinus, assembly GCA_929113105.1. Classification (NCBI taxonomy): domain Eukaryota; kingdom Metazoa; phylum Arthropoda; class Insecta; order Coleoptera; family Elateridae; genus Agrypnus; species Agrypnus murinus. Next base: position 88,269,445 of record OV816027.1, on the reverse strand, counting down.
GTCGTCAAGAACGTTGCGAGTGGACGAGTATCAAATGCATCAAGTTCATCGTCAGCAAAGCAAAATTGTCACAGATCCTACCTTTATTAGAAGGGCGCCTTTACTATTTGAATAAATCTAAATGTAAAGCGGTAACTATTGGATTGTGTCCTGTAGACCTTTTACCACGAGTGAGAATCTTCGGAATCAGGACTGGTTTAGTTACTTTTACGCTCGAGGAATGGCTTGATGTAGTTCAACAACAATCGCTTATAAAAAGTTTGTTGTACAGCAGTGAAATACCGACCAATCCAGTAAACTTGGGACTTGAAAGCGTCATTCAGCTTCTTGAACTACTTCCTCTGCTAGAAATCCGTTTGGAAATCCTTGTAGAGCAAGATTTTGTTCAATTTGATCAAGCTTTATTAAAAGGATCGAGTGTATTAAGCGGGGATTCCACCGAAAACGTTAAACAAGTGTTATCTGCTTTACCACCGTCCGAGAACGTTGTGTGTGCTTTGGAACTGGTGGCATTGTACCCGGAAAGAATTCAGTGTGACATCGACTTGCAAAACGTTCTTGTATAAAGATGTGGATGTGTTATAGTTCACAATCGTGGCCTAAGGCTATTGATCTTAAAAGTGAAGTACAGAGAGTGCAGGAAGAGTTACGCGATCTACGCTTTTAACGTCTTCCAAAGTATACGTTGTAGGGTTTGTTAGTCGAACCTTTTTAATCTTAAAAATTTCTGTACTCCAGCTTGGAGTGTAGCCTTTTGCGAAAGCTTCCCGGTGCTTACTGATTCGCACGTGATCACCAACTTTAAATTTAGGACTTCGCGGATCTATGGTCTTTGGAAATTTAAAGACTGTCTGTAAGATTTTCTTAGCGTTTTTCCGACTAACATCAATAGGTTTAAATCCAGTGGTTCGATGTACTGTTGAGTTATACTTCGCAACTACTTGAGGTAATAACTGTAACCACTTATACGATCCTTGCATTGAAAATTCTTTCCACACTTTATTTTTGAGGGTTCGATTTACACGTTCCACGGGGCTTGCTTTCATACTAGAGAACGTGCTATAATGATTTATGTTCAAACTTTGCATTAAGTTGCGAAAATGTGTGTTATAAAATTCCTTTCCCATATCCGTTTGTAAATTTTCCGGAGTACCTCCTGTTGATGTTAATAATTTTTTCATTGCTTTCGTGACGTCTTCACCGGTTTTTCGTTTAAGTGGGCACGCCCAAACACGCTTGCTAAACATATTCAATAATACTAAAATATATCGAAAGCCTTTATTTATTTTAGCATAGGGAATCATTTCCACAAGATCTGCCATGTACAAATCGTTCAAGCCTTTTACGATTACGCGTCTTCTTCGAAATCGTTTACGAGCAGGTTTATGCAATTCTTCAATTATTTGACGTTTTATATCATTTGGAAAATGCTGGAACACTAATAACAGCTTCAAAAATAAATATGACCTTTGATCCAGGCTTCGTCGCCTTAAACTTATCCCCTTTCTTTAATGACACTCCGATGAGTGATTCGGCATCATATAACGTATCGTTTAAAAAGATTTGCGCATCTGTGGGATAGTATTTGATTTGTTTAATGCTACCTTTTGTTAGAGGAATGACATACTCGAAGTTGGTGGAGTTCAAAAGTGCATAACCTTTTTCATGATTGTATATTCCCATCATATAGAACATTGTCTCGTAGTGCAAATTAGACACGTCTTCTAAAAGGAATACTTTTGCACGAGCGTCGAGTTTAACTCGGGCAGGAGTTTTGTGAAGATGTTTACCGAACTTATCCAGAGTCATCGTCATGAGATAATGATCATATATGATGATATGGATGACTAATAAGAGCTTCGAAGTAAAATGGGGCGGCTGTAGATGGATCTACCGACGTACCTCTCGCCTTAATCTTATCGCCTTTTCTCAATAGTCTCCCAATTAAGTTGGCAGCAGCACCAATACCAATATCGTTTACAGACATATAGCATGGCGGTGAGCTGCAAACTTCTTGTACAGTCCCTTCTGTAAACGGTATTGTGTATTCCCGTTTACTGTTGCTATCTTTCAAATTGTAATAGTTCGGTAGGTCGGAAATAGTAGGTTCGTTCGACGCAGGCTCAGTGCCCGCCCACATATACATCATTGTTGTGTACCTTACATTTTGTATATCTTCTAATAGGTACACTTTCGAACGAGTGTCGAGTTTCACTCGGACAGGGGTTTTGTGAAGATGTTTACCGAATCTATCGAGCGTCATGATTGCACTAACGTTAGAAATATTATGAAACGGATCGATACGCGTGTGATGATTTATTCGATGATTTTAGCAGCTCTCAATTCATCGATAATATATATGATTTCATTAGTGTGACCGGTGTGACCAGCCGATTTTGAACTTAAAAGAAGTCTCAATCTATCCACTAATTTATTAGGATCTTTCCAAGGTATAAATTCCACCTGTTTATTATTATAGTTGAGAACGCGCATATCACCACCACGTTTTGCTAATATGCGAGTTTTCGATCGCGTGACCGGTGTAGTAGGTGTAGACTCGCTTCGGAATCTTGCCCCAGGAGTAGTTAGAAGGGCTCTAATTATATTTGAATATTTCTTTCCGGTTCCGTGTAGCGGTGCACCCTCAATGTAACCTCTTCTGGTAGCATTGGTACGTGTAAGAAGGTCCTTATACTTCCGCAAGTCTGATTGAGTGTATCCAATAGGTGCTTTTTTAAATACTAATTCGTAAAAACCAGGAGTGCCTGTATATTTAAAAATTGTGCCTGAGGGTTTTTTAATAATAAAGTCGTTCTCGTCAAAAGTGAGTACGGAGTTTCCGATTAGGTACTGCTGAGATTCCTGATGGAATCGTACTCCATAATGATGATCGAACTCGTTCTTAGTATCCCTGAACATGTTTTCCATATAAATTTTAGCTCTACCAGAAAAGGTCTCATCTATGTAAGTTTGGAATTTCGGATTGAACCCAACAGCAGCAAGTTGTTCTTTCAATTGATCCAATGTTGGGATCTCAGATTCTTCCAGGACTTCTGTTTCAAAAACCGAGATATCAGGTGAGGGAACGCTAGTAGTGCGCATTCTTTGGGCGATAGGTGATGGTTTGCGAGGCATACCTATTCGTCTTCCGGGTGGAAGTCGTTTATAATATTTTGGAGTCGAGGTAGGTATGGGAGAAGAAACTTCCGTTTTTAAGGGTTCTTCTTTCGGAGTTAATAATTCCGTTTTAACTCCGGTTGTAAACTCACGCAATGGTTGAGTGATAGGTTGATAGCGGCGTTGTAGTTCCACTTCTGACCGCGCAATTTCAGATTTGAGACTTTTGTATTTCTGTTTAACATGACGTCGTGCTTTAACCAAGTCTTCTGCTACACGCTTGTCTATGTTTACTAAAACGTTTAGTTCGTGTCTTCGGTATTTATAGTGAAGTAACAGTCGAAACCTTTTCGATAACGTCCCCCATTAAGTGGATAATCTTTATCGATTACTAAAAAGCCATATTTCTCCTTCCAACAGTGTAAACACAAGTGTTTAAACGCTTCGAAAGTCATATCCCCGCTAACATGATCGTTAAATATGTGTTTTAAGTTAGTATTATCCTGCTTAAAAACGACAATGAGATTTGAATTATCTCTTACGAGTTGTTTAGGTATTGCAGAGTATGTCTGACATAAATAAAAACAATCGATGTGTTTATGTCTACCGAAACAGAAATAATCACGTATGGTGCTTTGACTATCGCAAAATACATCGTCGAAGATAATAACTGAGTTTTGGTTTGCATCCTTAGGTGGTAATATAGTTTCAGAAGAATCGTATTCGAAATAACCGATGGGTAATGATCGAAACAGCTCGTGCAGATATGCGTATTTCGGTTAATAAAGAGATTTACTATAGACATATACGTTTTCGAAATGTAAACCGTTTGGATGTTCTAGTAAACCTATCATTAGGTTGGTTTTACCACATCCGGAACTGCCTACTATTATACCGCGTTTGCATCCTGCCCCCAACAATACACTATGTTTAAAAACTTGCGGCGTCGGTGAACAATTATCCCGATTTATAATAGACAACCTCTGTCTCTGACGCACCAACTTTAACTGCTCCATGTAGGACACATTGTGAAAGAGCGTATATGGGTAAAGGGTATAAATATATAAAGATGTTGGAGCAAGCTTTCAGTCACTCTTCTCCTGTGATATGAGTAATGTGTTATGAAACGTACTTTGCGAAAATCGGAGAATCGTCAATCAACTCGTAAGGGGAAGGGAGTGATCAACACTCTCATTATAAGTTACCGTTAGAATTATATTTACCAGGGTATAACTGCTGTGGAGCTGGCACCCGTTTACATCAAAGGCTTGCTCGTGGAGACAAAGGAATAAACCCGTTGGATGAAGCTTGTAAAGAGCACGACATAGTCGATTCAAAAACTAACGACCTTGGTGAACGTCATAAAGCTGATCGTATATTACGACAGAAGGTGTGGACGATGTTTCGTTCTAAGGACGCTCGTTTTGAAGAGAGAGCGGCTACGCTTACTGTGGCCGGCATTATGTCTGGAAAAAGAAAATTGGGTATGGGTGTTCGACGATCTAAAGTGAATAGAAGGGGTATTTTAACGTTCAACAACGCCATCAAATTAGCTAGAAAACGTATTGGTGGTAAAGTAAAAAAGCTATCTTTAAAACGTTCTGCTCGTCTGCGGCCTTGAAACGTAAACATATCATTACTACCAAAGGGCGGATTATACCTATCCCTAAACAAGGTGGTTTCCTACCGCTCATTCCTTTATTTGCCGCTCTCGAAGCTATAGGCTCCTTAGGAACGGGAGCAGCTGCGGTTGCCAAAGCAGTGAATGAAGCAAAAGCAGCGAAATCAGCTTTCGAAGAAACGAAACGACACAATAAAGCGATGGAGCAAGTACAGGCGCTTGCTCGGAAAAGGATTATATTTGAAACCATACAAAAAAGGATTAGGATTGTATTTACGACCTCCAAAAAACTACCCTTAAAGCTACCACACCGAGCACTGACCAATATCGATCTGTCAAAGTACGTAAACAAGTTAAAAATTCCACACTTCAGAGGTATTTTTATGCGAAACGGGTTACCGAAACGTATCCGTAAAAACGAATGTGGAATTGTGAATTTGGATGATACAGATGGGGAAGGTACGCATTGGACATCGTATGTTAAACGTGGTCGAAATATATTATACTTTGATAGTATTGGTCAGTTAAAACTCCCACTAGAACTCGTTCAGTACTTTAATTCGGTAACAAAAGTTGGTCTAACAACCACCATGAAAGCTTACCTTTCCCACAATTCGAACGAAAGCGTTAAGTTACAAAACGTTAGTTGGTTTCCGGATAGTACCAGCACCTTGCTAGATAGTAAAGGTAATTTTTGCGCCTACATACCTTTATCAACACTGTTGGGGATTTTTGAAGACTATGGAAAGATTATTATGAACATTCGTCAAGAATTGGTATTAATCCACGAAATTGGTGACCACGACACCGGAGGAACAGCGACAGGAACACATATCCTCATATAATGACGGATCGTTCACATCAATGATCTGCGCACACTCTCGCATTTGGACTTCGTCCGGAAGAGGTGACGAAGGAAGTCCACATTCATCCCTTTCATGTTCATCCATCACATTCTCCATATTTTCAAGCAAAAAGCAATCCAAACATACTTGTTCCACTTCACAAACAAAATAATTATTCTCAACACACTCAAAATCACTTAAATCAATCTTTTCAAACACTTAGAAATAACACATAAAATAAAGGTGCAGTTGTCTGACTTTACTTTATAAAGGATAGCGTAGGAATATGGTTTACGATTATAAGTCTATTACGATTATAAGTAAGGGGGGTGGTTTAGAGGGTGGTCAAGTACAGAGAGGTGTGGTTCGGAGTGGGGGAAGAACAGAGCTAAAGTATTAAATATAATTAAATCTTAATAAGGGGTCTTTATGACTAATTCATAACTTCCGTTATTAAAAGAGATCCCAACGAATTATGTATTCAAAATATTTTAAATTATACACCATACAGGCAACTTTTGTGGAACCTTTGAATCAGGTGGAGAGAAATAGGAAGTTTCGTGTTCATTCTTGTTTATTTACAAAAAGTTGAATGACGAGATTTTCTGAGTGTGGAAGAGGTGAACCAATCATATTGTCGAATCAATACAACGACTTTTAATGACTAACTACACTTACGTAACGGGATGGATCAACTCATATGCACTCGGAATTTCGACGTGAAAGCTTCTCTGATTAAAGGTATACATTTATTATAACAATTTATTAATTTATTGTATAATATAAAATTATGAAATATTTCGTGGATTGTTTTTCGTAGCAATGGTTATGTATTAATTGTTGTAATCTAAATAAATTATAATTTATAACTTTTGTGGATTTTTATTATAAGCAAAGAGAGAAGGTAGGTATACAGAGGCTTGGGGCAGAGAGGCGAGGTAGGTAGAGAGGGGGAAAGCTAAGAGGATGAAGTGGCTTATAAAGGGGAGGGGGCTTGGAGAGGAGAAAGTGGCTTCTAAAAGGGAGGGGCCTGGAGAAGGGGAGTGGCTTATAAAAGGGAGGGGCCTGGAGAAGGGGAGTGGCTTCTAAAAGGGTGGGGCTTGAAAAGTGAAAGGAGGTCAAATGAGAGTTCAAGGTTGTGTGGCTCCACTAGACCCATTTGTTATCTACTGAAAACAAATAAATTCTCAAACGAACCTAGTAAACTAAACCAAATAAGTTTATATTATTAAGGACGAACTTGAGAAGTTACTTATTATTAATAAGATTAACGAAAACCATTTATTTTGACCAACCTGGTATGTTATAAAATAGTTTCCTTTTATATAATAATCCTTTAGTGGTAACACTGCTGTCATACGCATCAGCTGATTTTCTGTTTTTAAAATATCGATACAAGATCGATGTCAAAAATAAATGCACCTGAATTTATTTAAACAATCACGTTCACTTTAAATATTGTGGAACAACTAATATCTTCTTTTGATTCTTGAAATTGTTCAGGTAACACTTTAGTTTGATTCTAACTTTATACATACATGACATTTACGTCAAACACATATGGTTGAAGTATCTAACCTCAAATTCATTACAGATATTTTATCCGGAGTGGGGCATAGGTTTTGCTTTGAACGTTTTGTCGACTGCTTCCGGCGATGACATTTTTTCAAAACAAAAGCACCTCAAGTAAGCTTGATGACGTCACTAATCCCGCACAGCTGTTCTTAATCATCACTAATCTTAAATCTATGATTACAGGATTGTAGCCCTTAAGACAAGGATCAAAAAAGTATAATACATCTATTGTCCAAAAATGTATCGTAACGAAGGTATACAAGAAAAACGATTAACAATATACGAATCTCGTTATGATCTAAATACATATAAGATTCAACAGATCAAGGTTCATCCTTTACAAGCTAGTTACAGGAATACATGATACAAGTAATACAAATAATTTCTCCATAGAAACATCTTTACAATTTACTACAAACATAAATTTTTACAGTACGAACTACAATGAATATACCAATTAATGCATTTGCAAGTTCCAGCTTAAATATTGATCCAAAATTAATCAATTTATAATCAAAATGTCCAGCATATAGTACTCCAAGCACTTACATCAAAACAATGGTGAGAGAAAATAGGATAAGAGTCAATAAGAGTCACAATGTAACAAAACGACACGATTTAAACCTTCAGTAATTAGAATGGTCAGAAATTTTTTAACCAAATTCAAAAATTAATTGTATTATATAAGTCATAACAAGATTGATCTAATTTATCTGTTTTCAGTTGATTAACAACGTGAAACTGAGCTGGTCTCCTAGAATATAGAAAAATTTATCTAACGTTAAACATCGTAAACTCCAAAATTGAATAAGGAAAGTGGAGAGCACATCCCAATGTGTAACTTGGGTTGCATGAACATATTTATGATCAAGCAATCTAACTAATTGATATCCTTTTTCTAAAAATGTGAAACCTTTTTATTATGCATAAGAAATCTAGGTTATGTTTGCATGAAATTTTTATTCTTAATTTTTTTAATTTAGATATTAATGAACCTAACTGTGGTCCTATATATAGCCTTTATATTAATTATGCCTATGACATAACATGTCTCTTTTTTAATTTAAATCTGATATATGAAAGGTCTGTTTTGACGTTTCCGTTCTGCCGTTAATAAAATTTTCAATAAGGTGATTTGATATCACCGCAATACAGATTTCAAATTTACTTGATTATTCGACATAGTTTGGCTAAACGGACTGCTGATGTTTTTTGTTTTTTTGGTTAATCAAGATTCTTTATAGTTTGATAAACGTTTTATTAAATTAACATCAAAATTAATAAGGAGGTTAGTTCCTTAGCTGATGACCTCCAATTCTTCCAATTTCTATTTATGTTTTTATGAAAAACATCCTCAGCTTTGGTGGCGCCCAACATATTATTATTTGTTCCTGACTCCATTATTTAATTAGAAGCTTTTAGGGTTAACACCTGCGACCTGAAATTTAAATTTGTAATAACAAGATCTCAAGCCGGCAATTTTGAGCATTATATACAGTAAGTATCGTATTTTGTGTCCTAAATTTGTTTAAGAGTGTGAACTTTTTGTTTGAAAGTTTAAGCTTTGTTTATTTTATAGTGGTTAAAAAACGTATGTTTCAATTTATATCTGTTTGGTTTGTTCTTCTCCATAACTCTTCATTTCTGATGGTTTCTGGCCACCATACCTTCAATATACCACGCAAACAATATATGAAAATAATATAATGTATATCGCCTGATAAATAAAATTGAAATTATTCTTATTCTTTTACAATGAAATATGTTTTGAAAAAACACGATGAAACGTTATGTATATTAATGCAGGAGTTCTGTTAACGCATTCGTTATTTAGAGATTCACTTATAAGTACACTATCTATTTAGTTGATTCAATAAAAATTTCGTTATTTTTAAGATTCCTAACGAGGGACCTACTGATAAGCGTTATATTATACCAGGTACGTATGATACTCTACTGCTGATTGCATATCTGATGAACGCAGTTGTACAAAGTAATATAGGATATACGTTACAGAGAAGTTTAATTTTCCGTGCAACAAATGACCTATATATATTTTATGTACAATGCTGACATTAACATATTTAGCGCATACCTGTTGAACATAGCAGTACAAAGTAATATTTAAAAGACTTAAAAGGCTTATATTTTAGAGATCGGATACAGTCGCATATATTCCTGCATATTACCTCTAAATTTTACTTTAACAATACATGTAGTCAGGTTTGGCGTAAATAACAATTAGGGATATCAAAGCCATACTAACTGAACGCTAACATAATATGCTCTACAAGTCAAACTCAATTAATTAACCCTGGGGCTATACATCCTTAGGCTTGAAACAGTCTTGAAACAAAAAAAATGGCTGAGTCCACCCTGTTAGACAAGAAATCAGAGTATGGGCGTGATAAATAAAACATATAAAGTTATTTTACAAACATTTATTTAGTATACATAACATAATACAAGAATATAGATCATAAGTTGTTTTCTATGACTGTTGTAGTTCTACGGGTCTCTGAGTAGTCGTATGCCCTCGCAGAAATACTAATACGTATAAAGTCCGACGACTGACTCATTGGAACTGTACCGGTAGCCCTTTCCTTGTTCAACTCTTCATTACTATCATAGTTGGTAAACGAGGAACCACATTCATCAATACCCAAATGCATGGTTGAAGTCATATCTTCTTCTTCTGTCTCAACGATATCAGTAGGTCCATTTGCTTCCTTTACCAGAGCTGTCTTTACAACATCTGCGTTATTATGTACGTTTTTTAAATGCCTTTTATAGCTGTCGATGCGTGAAAGATATTTGAAGCAATTAGAACACCGGACTTTGATTGATTCGTGAACGCTTTTCTTATGTCTTTTTAAGTTGTCAGAGCTTGAAAAAGTTTTGACACAGCTAGAACAGCGGATTCTGTTTGAATCGTGTATGGTTTTTACGTGTCTCTTGCAGGTGAATGGCCTCGCGAAAGACTTGAAGCAAACCGGTCACTGTATTTTGAAATTCTGTCGACCAGAGCCATTCTTCTTCTTACACTGCTCCATCTCGACAAATGAAGGAACAGGAACACTACCCGTCTATTTATACTGATCGACCAGAGCAATCGGTTGTTCTCGGTTACAATCGTAAGCACTCGGAGATTTCAGCCTATGCGACTGCAGAAAAAAAGAATCATGCAATAAAATACATGTAAAACATCACAACGAACTTGATGGATACGTATTGACCGATTATACGCTTCATAGTGTAGGAAACAAGTGTCTCAAATTTGTTCCGAAAACTAAAGGTTTCGATCTTTACATTTCCGAATTAAGTCTAGGGAGATTATACACGATGAAAACCTTTTTATGGAAAAAGATTGATAGTATTAAAACTATGGCATCGCAATTACGAATGTTTCGTCAAAGCAGTCCTGGACGCGGCTATAAAAGTTAGAACAACGCTTGTAGACAATAATATTTTATTAAGTGTGTTAAATTCTTCTTGTAGATATAAGGATGATTTATTTTTGAATGAATTAATTTATAAGTTTACTAAGAAAACTATTGTAGATTTGCAGAACAACCTTGATTTAGATGATAGACTTAAATTTATTACCTCTGGATATAATGTATAATAAATATAATATAATAAATGTCTTTAAAACTTATTGTTTTTATTACATCACAGGTTAGAGCATACGAATATAATTTAGGTTAGATTAGGTTAGAGCCTACGAATACATTTTTAGGACAGAACGTAGGGAGCAGAGAAAGTACAAAACAACATACTTTCATACAAGAACGTTTATTGATACGAGTAGTCTCGACGCTACTTAAAACATAATACATAACTTACATATAATATCTATTAAAATAGTACGTTTCGTATACACTAATAATGGTACTACATACTCGACTATAAAGTAAACATGGTAAGTATAACAACAGTTTAAAAGAATAGATAGTAAATATAACTATATCTAATTACTTTATAAAATACTATGTTAACTAAGAGGTAATATACAGAATATATACGCCTGTATTCGACCTCTAGAGGGTTCATACGACTAGACTAGACTAGACTAGTCTCTAGTCTACTCTAGACTAGACTAGACTAGTCTAGTCGCAGAACCTATATCGAATCGTTTATGTTTACTAATATGTCTACATTTTAAGTCTTTGATGTTAAAAGTAAAACCATTTGGGCAAGTGAGAAATTCGATTTGGTTATCCCCGTTAATTCTGAAGAAAGATTGTTCATTTTTGTGACCCTAACAACATCGTCTTCTGGTTTGACATTATTCAAAAATTCGAAGCAGTTTTTTCCAATTCAATTTCCGAATACAGAAATAAAACATACCTGATTTTAATATTGCACTTGATGTACGCTTCATTAACTTTTTTAACCGAGAAACATGTTTATTATTATTTTTTACTTAAGACGAGTTGTTAGGGCCACGAAAATGAACAATCATTCTTCAGAATTAACGGAGATAACCAAATCGAATTTCTCACTTGCCCAAATGGTTTTACTTTTAACATCAAAGACTTAAAATGTAGACATATTAGTAAACATAAACGATTCGATATAGGTTCTGAGACTAGACTAGTCTAGTCTAGTCTTATGAACCCTCTAGAGGTCGAATACAGGCGTATATATTCTGTATATTACCTCTTAGTTAACATAGTATTTTATAAAATAATTAGGTATACCGTATTTACTCGAAAATAAGACCCCCTCGATTATAAGACCTGTAACAAGCCGTTACTTCTGTTCTTTATACATTCTGGTAAACAAATGTCCCGTTGTAGGGAGTTTAGTCAGAAGTAGTAAACAATACTTTCTGAGGAGTTGACATTACTATATAATTATTTATTTGCTTGTTGGAATGTAAGAAAAATTATTAATAAATGGTTTTGTTATCTGATTACTCTTTTTTATTTTGATTATGACTTTATTTATATTGGTTATTATGATGACTATCAACAGAAATCCACAACTAGTGATATAGAGACATGAAACTCTTGCAGGGCGTGGTTCATAGGTTCTTTAAGCAGGAAGTATCATATCCAATAGGCATCAGTTTACATATCACTTACCTTTGTTTTAGCAAGTACAAAAGCTTATTTAAATCTTTGATACAAATAAATAGAATTAAATCTCAGAGAAATTAAACATTTATATTCAGCTGACAGAACTACTCACAAATTACTACAACGTTGTTCAGGGAGATATAAAATTCTTAAAGGTACCTCAGCCGGCTGTAACAAGCTAATAATAACACCCCTTCACTATCGGTTTCTCAAATGGGTTCTATTTTCATAATATCTTAATTCAATAGTAGAGCTGTGTTATTAAGTTTAATACTAAATCTTGTTTTTTTTTCTTTAAAATTTTATATAAATTATATCTTTTTAAAAGGTAATTAAATTTTTTATGATTACAATTTTATAGGTATTTTATCCAAAATCCCTACCCAATATAGGACACTATGTCTGAACAGGTACTTTATTCAATCAAAACAAGTCACTGTAATTGCCACTTACTTGAAAGGTAACCACCAATGAAGGATAGGTTATTATAAGAACATGATTATTTCTTACTGATGTCGATTCGATTAATTCCCAGCAGCTATGATAGTGAATAACTTTTTCTTGCACTCATTACAACCAATAATAATAAGCTTTCCAGAACTCTTCAAAATTTTATAACCAGAAAGAATTGTACCCTGACGTAAGGAAGGGTCTGACAGTTTTCCCTCTGGTAAAGTTGTTTTGACAACTTTTTAATTACATGCAACTTTCCAAGTATTTTTGCTTGGCTTAAACAGTAACAATTTTCGTTATTGATGATCAGGAGTTATCAATTAATTAATAACTTTCTTGAACACAGTATGGCGATAGCTCTTTTAGTACTATCCGTAGTTAATTATTTAATAACTTTTTTTTTAACTAACTTGTAAGACGGCTCACAACCTTTACAATTATTATGAACAAATTCAAAACTTCTTGCAATATTAGCAAAGAAAACTTCAAGACTTTCTTAATTATTATGAAGGGAAGAAATTTTTCCTTTCAAAACTTACTTTTTTTTCTCTTCACCATTCTTCTTTCTTAGCAACCAACCAAACAAAAACAAACAAAAACAAACGATAGTACTTCAGCTACTCCCTTTTTTTTCTGGACCTTTTCTTATAAATGCAACTTTTGAAATATTGAAAACCCTGCCAACCTGTCTTTCTCTCCTTAGGTTTTCTTTTCTTCGGCAGATGTAATATGATTGGTGTAAGCTTTGCTAACGAGTACTCTTCTTGTCTACCACTATACACAGCAACACCATTTGCCTTCGAATAATCTTGATCATTCCTAGATACAGTAATCCATTTTGGTAATTCTTTAAAGGTAAGATTGTACCATCTGCGCTGCCTTTGTTTGACTATTGCTGTAAACATGAATAGTAACACATAATCCCTAGGATTAAGTTTGATATAAACATGAAAGGTAATACCATTAAGTTTAAGCACCGCTTTTTTCTTGTTTGCTTCTTTGAATTGCTGAACTCTTTCAGCTGTAGAGAGCACCTGTCTTCTTTCGTTACCGGCCACACGATATCCCAGGAATAGCGAGCACCACAAAACTAAATAGCACCCCAACGAATTCATTATAACAAATAAATACACTGATATTCGTTTAAACAACACCAGCAGAAACAACGCACCGTCGGTGTAAATGACATTTAGTTATTTTGCAGTTTTACCAACTCGCAATTTTACATGGTTACCAATCCCCTCTCTTACCGCCAGTGGCGTAGATGACAACACTGTCGCGCCAGTGGCGTCGGCTGTACTGTCACAGACCCCCTTATATTTTGGAGCGAATTTAAAGAAAAAGCTTTTGTATGCGAATATTGGACCACTAAAAATATAAGTAATATAAGATATTGAACATTTTTCAGTTTTATTTGTTAACAAATTCCGTTAGTTATGTTCATGGAAAAATTCTACCCTTTATCTCTTTGCGAAAACAAAGCCTTTGTGGAAGCAGTTTACCTGAATTCCAGGAAAACTTCTAAACTTGTAGGAAGTTTATTCAAAAAGTGGTCAGATATCACTCCACTAGATAATAAGATTTTGCACACTTACTGCAAAGATTAAGGTGCTATTATTGTTAATAATTAGGTAGGTACTTAAGAGATTACAATTCTTCGGATGGTACTATGAAAGGCTTAATTGAATTTCTTAGAAATGTTTTCACCATCACTGGGTTTTTTCACTAATATCGACTGTCAGTTGTCAAGCTTAATTTGTAAAACCATTGTTATAAAAAAATATATTATAAAGGTTAATAACGATCTTACAGAGGGTGATGACGACAACGGCGATTCTGACTAGGTGCTAAGCTAACAATAATTGTACATGATTTCATAATTCTCGTAATTACTGTAGTTGTTGCAGTCAATAAACTTTGCTTATCGCGGGTTTCACAATGGCGTCATAGGTTTACATGCATCAATATCGGCTAAAATGCAGACAACCTGGCGAGATGTTATATTATTAAACAACAGAACGCTATTTTAGATGTTATTCTATTGTAATACAATTTTTATTATAAATACTAGTAAACATTACTCAGTTACACTCATTATTTTCACATTTTATTGAATATATCTTTTTATACTCGATTATATGACCCGACTCGAATATAAGACCCTCCCACATTTTAGAGCAAAAATCTAGGAAAAAAAGGGGGTCTTATTTTCGAGTAAATACGGTAGTTATATTTACTATCTATTCTTTTAAACTGTTGTTATACCTACCATGTTTACTTTATAGTCGAGTATGTAGTACCATTATTAGTGTATACGAAATGTACTATTTTAATAGATATTATATATATATATATATATATATATATATATATATATATATATATATATATATATATATATATATATATATATATATGATACTTCACTACTTTTCCGGGTTTCACTCCGCGTATTCACTATTCGGCTCCTAGAGGAACCAGACAATGGTTGACGACATTTCGGCAAGATCACACTTGCCATCTTCAGGTCACTTCTAACTTCCTTCTGCTTCGCGTGGTTACACGATGTAGACACGACTGTAGAACAAGTCTATATATATATATATATATATATATATATATATATATATATATATATATATATATATACCAGCAATCAGCCTCGAGTAGCTCAGCGGTAGAGCATCTGCCTAGATAGCAGGGAGCCCAGGTTCGATTCATGGCTCGAGACGATAATTTTTCTATATTCCAATAAAATTTCAAATAACTTAATATTACTCTTGGTGGCTTACATACACTATTATAAATCATTTAACTATTAATCTCTGCGCAGTTTGACACCCATTCCTGATTCGTGTATAAAATCGTAGTTCGAGCGTTTGCAACATGCAGCGCTAATAGCGCGCAATTTGTATACACTTGTATACAAATCGGCAACGGTTTACCCTGCGTCCCCACACTTAACAGTAATTTTGTTGGTAACACTGATGGCTTTATCGCTAGACAGTGACGTCATTTCAACGGGACTTCACTTTATGCATTGTATTTCTGAGTAAAGATTGCGTCATTTAAGGTGACAAACATTCTTTCATATTATATTTTGTTAAAGCTAATAAACACTTTTAATACATTTCATTTATGCGTCAATTAAATATCGTTATTAAAACGGATTTGCTTGCTGCTACAAATGGGCGATAATTTTAATAAAATTATAAGATTTAATAAGATGGATAAGAATTTAAGGAGATTCTTTCGTTCTCAAAATATGTGTGGGATATTTACACGTAATTAAAAGCTTTATTTATTTAAATTAAGCAAACATTACGCATTATTATATTATCCTTGAGTATTTAATCAATCACTGATGCTGTTAGATAATAATAAATCAAAATATACAATTAAAATATAATTTTATGGCATTTATTATATTACGTTAAGGGCCGGTAGTATAAAACTTTTTACTTCCTAGATAAAATTTACTTTGAAAGTAAATTAATTTATTCTGACAATTTGCATATTAAATTGACAGAACAAATGAATTTACTCTCAAAGTAAATTTTATCTAGGAAGTAAAAAGTTTTATAATACAGGCCCTAATTTGAACAAACTTTAAAATAAATATGTAGGATGTCGATTTTTATAAATCTTCACATTTCTTAGGTATCAGAGTATTGACTTTACAACTTTTTTTAAGTTGCCCTGTAAAACAAGAACGTCAATTTAGCAGCCCTTGTTTTTATGTAAAGAAATAAGCAATACAGTCCACTCACTCTGTCATTTGACAACACATGACATGTAGAAAAATAAATTAAGCAATTTCTGTTGATGGATTACGTTATTGAAGTATATATCGGAATTTGGAATAAACAACATTTTACATTTGCTGTCAAACTTTGAAAATTCTAAAGGGTGAAACTAAGATGTAGTCCATACTGACTAAAGTATAATTTAATTGCTGAAACCTTTAACCTGAGGATGTTTCAAGTCGCTGATTTTAAATCTGATTTCAAAATTTGGAACTTCAAAAGGACTTCTTCAATATTTCGTCAATACTAACTTAAGTATAACTAAATTGCTAAAACCTGTAGTCTGGGGGTTTTTAAAGTCGCTGATTTCAAAATTTGGAACTTCAAAAGAACGGCTCCAATATTTCGTCAATACTAACTAAAGTATAATTAAATTTCCAAAACCTATAATCTGAGGTTTTCTGAAGTCGCTGATTTCAAATATGATTTCAAAATTTGGAACTTCAAAAGGAAGGCTTCAATATTCCGTCAATACTAACTAAAGTATAATTAAATTGCCAAAACCTATCATCTGAGGTTTTCTGAATTCGCTGATTTCAAATCTGATTTCAAAATTTGGAATTTCAAAAGGACGGTTTTAATACTTCGCAAATGCTCACTAAGGTATAATCGAAAGGCTGAAACCTTTAATCTGAGAGTTTTGAAGTCGCTGATTTCAAATCTGATTTCAAAATTTGGAATTCAAAAAGGATGGCTTCACTACTTCGTAAATGCTAACTAAGGTATAATCGAAAGGCTGAAACCTTTATTCTGAAATTTTGAAGTCGCTGATTTCAAATCTGATTTCAAAATTTGGAACTTCAAAAGGAAGGCTTCAATATTCCGTCAATACTAACTAAAGTATAATTAAATTGCCAAAACCTATAATCTGAGGTTTTCTAAAGTCGCTGATTTCAAATCTGATTTCAAAATTTGGAATTTCAAAAGGACGGCTTCAATACTTCGTAAATACTGACTAAGGTGTAATCGAACGGCAGAAACCATTAATCTGAGAGTTTTGATGTCGCTGATTTCAAATCTGATTTCAAAATTTGGAATTTCAAAAGGACGGCTTCAGTACTTCGTAAATGGTAACTTAGGTATAATCGAAAGGCTGAAACCTTTAATCTGAGAGTTTTGAAGTCGCTGATTTCAAATCTGATTTCAAAATTTGGAATTTCAAAAGGACGGCTTCAATACTTCGTAAATGCTAACTAAGGTATAATCGAAAGGCTGAAACCTTTAATCTGAGAGTTTTGAAGTCGCTGATTTCAAATCTGATTTCAAAATTTAGAATTTGAAAAGGACAGCTTCAATACTTCGTAAATACTAACTAAGGTGTAATCGAACAGCAGAAACCATTAATCTGAGAGTTTTGAAGTCGCTGATTTCAAATCTGATTTCAAAATTTGGAATTTCAAAAGAACGGCTTCACTACTTCGCAAATGCTAACTAAGGTATAATCGAAAGGCTGAAACCATTAATCTGGGAGTTTTGAAGTCGCTGATTTCAAATCTGATTTCAAAATTTGGAATTTCAAAAGAACGGCTTCACTACTTCGCAAATGCTAACTAAGGTATAATCGAAAGGCTGAAACCTTTAATCTGAGAGTTTTGAAGTCGCTGATTTCAAATCTGATTTCAAAATTTGAAATTTGAAAAGGACGGCTTCAATACTTCGTAAATACTAACTAAGTTGTAATCGAACAGCAGAAACCATTAATCTGAAAGTTTTGAAGTCGCTGATTTCAAATCTGATTTCAAAATTTGGAATTTCAAAAGGACGGCTTCAACACTTCGTAAATGCTAACTAAGGTATAATCAAAAGGCTGAAACCTTTAATCTGAGTTTTGAAGTCGCTAATTTCAAATCTGAATTCAAAATTTGGAATTTCAAAAGGACGGCTTCAATACTTCGTAAATGCTAACTAAGGTATAATCAAAAGGCTGAATCCTTTAATCTGAGAGTTTTTAAGTCGCTGATTTTAAATCTGATTTCAAAATTTGGACCTTCAAAAAGAAGGCTTCAATATTCCGTCAATACTAACTAAAGTATAAATAAATTGCCAAAACCTATAATCTGAGGTTTTCTGAAGTCGCTGATTTCAAATCTGATTTCAAAATTTGGAATTTCAAAAGGACGGCTTCAGTACTTCGTAAATGCTAACTAAGGTATAATCGAAAGTCTGAAACCTTTAATCTGAGTTTTGAAGACGCTAATTTCAAATCTGATTACAAAATTAGGAATTTCAAAAGGACGGCTTCAATACTTCGCAAATGCTAACTAAGGTATAATCGAAAGGCTGAAACCTTTAATCTGAGAGTTTGGAAGTCGCTGATTTCAAATCTGATTTCAAAATTTGGAATTTCAAAAGAACGGCTTCACTACTTCGCAAATGCTAACTAAGGTATAATCGAAAGGCTGAAACCTTTATTCTGAGAGTTTTGAAGTCGTTGATTTCAAATCTGATTTCAAAATTTGGAATTTCAAAAGGACTGCTTCAATACTTCGCAAATGCTAACTAAGGTATAATCGAAAGGCTGAAACCTTTAACCTGAGAGTTTTGAAGTCGCTGATTTCAAATCTGATTTCAAAATTTGGAATTTCAAAAGGACGGCTTCAATACTTCGTAAATACTAACTAAGTTGTAATCGAACAGCAGAAACCATTAATCTGAAAGTTTTGAAGTCGCTGATTTCAAATCTGATTTCAAAATTTGGAATTTCAAAAGGACGGCTTCAACACTTCGTAAATGCTAACTAAGGTATAATCGAAAGGCTGAAACCTTTAATCTGAGTTTTGAAGTCGCTAATTTCAAATCTGAATTCAAAATTTGGAATTTCAAAAGGACGGCTTCAATACTTCGTAAATGCTAACTAAGGTATAATCAAAAGGCTGAAACCTTTAATCTGAGAGTTTTTAAGTCGCTGATTTTAAATCTGATTTCAAAATTTAGACCTTCAAAAAGAAGGCTTCAATATTTCGTCAATACTAACTAAAGTATAAATAAATTGCCAAAACCTATAATCTGAGGTTTTCTGAAGTCGCTGATTTCAAATCTGATTTCAAAATTTGGAATTTCAAAAGAACGGCTTCAGTACTTCGTAAATGCTAACTAAGGTATAATCGAAAGTCTGAAACCTTTAATCTGAGTTTTGAAGACGCTAATTTCAAATCTGATTACAAAATTAGGAATTTCAAAAGGACGGCTTCAATACTTCGCAAATGCTAACTAAGGTATAATCGAAAGGCTGAAACCTTTAATCTGAGAGTTTTGAAGTCGCTGATTTCAAATCTGATTTCAAAATTTGGAATTTCAAAAGAACGGCTTCACTACTTCGCAAATGCTAACTAAGGTATAATCGAAAGGCTGAAACCTTTAATCTGAGAGTTTTGAAGTCGCTGATTTCAAATCTGATTTCAAAATTTGAAATTTGAAAAGGACGGCTTCAATACTTCGTAAATACTAACTAAGTTGTAATCGAACAGCAGAAACCATTAATCTGAAAGTTTTGAAGTCGCTGATTTCAAATCTGATTTCAAAATTTGGAATTTCAAAAGGACGGCTTCAACACTTCGTAAATGCTAACTAAGGTATAATCGAAAGGCTGAAACCTTTAATCTGAGTTTTGAAGTCGCTAATTTCAAATCTGAATTCAAAATTTGGAATTTCAAAAGGACGGCTTCAATACTTCGTAAATGCTAACTAAGGTATAATCAAAAGGCTGAAACCTTTAATCTGAGAGTTTTTAAGTCGCTGATTTTAAATCTGATTTCAAAATTTAGACCTTCAAAAAGAAGGCTTCAATATTTCGTCAATACTAACTAAAGTATAAATAAATTGCCAAAACCTATAATCTGAGGTTTTCTGAAGTCGCTGATTTCAAATCTGATTTCAAAATTTGGAATTTCAAAAGAACGGCTTCAGTACTTCGTAAATGCTAACTAAGGTATAATCGAAAGTCTGAAACCTTTAATCTGAGTTTTGAAGACGCTAATTTCAAATCTGATTACAAAATTAGGAATTTCAAAAGGACGGCTTCAATACTTCGCAAATGCTAACTAAGGTATAATCGAAAGGCTGAAACCTTTAATCTGAGAGTTTTGAAGTCGCTGATTTCAAATCTGATTTCAAAATTTGGAATTTCAAAAGAACGGCTTCAGTACTTCGTAAATGCTAACTAAGGTATAATCGAAAGGCTGAAACCTTTAATCTGAGAGTTTTGAAGTCGCTGATTTCAAATCTGATTTCAAAATTAGGAATTTCAAAAGAACGGCTTCACTACTTCGCAAATGCTAACTAAGGTATAATCGAAAGGCTGAAATATTTAATCTGAGAGTTTTGAAGTCGCTGATTTCAAATCTGATTTCAAAATTTGGAATTTCAAAAGGACGGCTTCAATACTACGCAAATGCTAACTAAGGTATAATCGAAAGGCTGAAACCTTTAATCTGAGAGTTTTGAAGTCGCTGATTTCAAATCTGATTTCAAAATTTGAAATTTGAAAAGGACGGCTTCAATACTTCGTAAATACTAACTAAGGTGTAATCGAACAGCAGAAACCATTAATCTGAGAGTTTTGAAGTCGCTGATTTCAAATCTGATTTCAAAATTTGGAATTTCAAAAGGACGGCTTCAACACTTCGTAAATGCTAACTAAGGTATAATCGAAAGGCTGAAAGCTTTAATCTGAGTTTTGAAGTCGCTAATTTCAAATCATTTCAAAATTCGGAATTTCAAAAGGACGTCTTCAATACTTCGTAAATGCTAACTAAGGTATAATCGAAAGGCTGAAACCTTTAATCTGAGTTTTGAAGTCGCTAATTTCAAATCTGATTTCAAAATTTGGAATTTCAAAAGGACGGCTTCAATACTTCGTAAATGCTAACTAAGGTATAATCAAAAGGCTGAAACCTTTAATCTGAGAGTTTTTAAGTCGCTGATTTTAAATCTGATTTCAAAATTTGGAACTTCAAAAGAACGGCTTCGATATTTCGTCAATAGTAACTAAAGTATAATTAAATTGCCAAAACCTATAACCTGAGGTTTTCTGAAGTCGCTGAATTCAAATCTGATTTCAAAATTTGGAATTTCAAAAGGACGGATTCAATACCTCCTAAATGCTAACTAAGGTATAATCGAAAGACTGAAACCTTTTATATGAGAGTTTTAAAGTCGCTGATTTCAAATCTGATTTCAAAATTTGGAATTTCAAAAGGTCGGCTTCAGTACTTCGTAAATGCTAACTAAGGTATAATCGAAATGCTGAAACCTTTATTCTGAGAGTTTTGAAGTCGTTGATTTCAAATCTGATTTCAAAATTTGGAATTTCAAAAGGACTGCTTCAATACTTCGCAAATGCTAACTAAGGTATAATCGAAAGGCTGAAACCTTTAACCTGAGAGTTTTGAAGTCGCTGATTTCAAATCTGATTTCAAAATTTGGAATTTCAAAAGGACTGCTTCAATACTTCGCAAATGCTAACTAAGGTATAATCGAAAGGCTGAAACCTTTAACCTGAGAGTTTTGAAGTCGCTGATTTCAAATCTGATTTCAAAATTTGGAATTTCGAAAGGACGGCGTCAATACTTCGTAAATACTGACTAAGGTGTAATCGAACGGCAGAAACCATTGATCTGATAGTTTTGATGTCGCTGATTTCAAATCTGATTTCAAAATTTGGAATTTCAAAAGGACGGCTTCAATATTTCGCAAATGCTAACTAAGGCATAATCGAAAGGCAGAAACCTTTAATCTTTAAGTTTTGAAGTCGCTGATTTCAAATCTGATTTCAAAATTTGGAATTTCAAAAGGACGGCTTCAATATTTCGCAAATGCTAACTAAGGTATAATCGAAAGGCTGAAACCTTTAATCTGAGAGTTTTGAAGTCGCTGATTTCAAATCTGATATCAAAATTTGGAATTTCAATAGGACGGCTTCAATACTTCGTAAATGCTAACTAAGGTATAATCGAAATGCTGAAACCTTTAATCTGAGAGTTTTGACGTCGCTGATTTCAAATCTGATTTCAAAATTTGGAATTTGATAAGGATGGCTTCAATACTTCGTAAATACTAACTAAGGTGTAATCGAACGGCAGAAACCATTAATCTGCGAGTTTTGAAGTCGCTGATTTCTAATCTGATTTCAAAATTTGGAATTTTTAAAGGACTGCTTCAATACTTCGTAAATGCTAACTAAGGTATAATCGAAAGTCTGAAACTTTTAATCTGAGTTTTGAAGACGCTAATTTCAAATCTGATTACAAAATTTGGAATTTCAAAAGGACGGCTTCAATACTTCGTAAATGCTAACTAAGGTATAATCGAAAGGCTGAAACCTTTAATCTGAGAGTTTTAAAGTCGCTGATTTCAAATCTGATTTCAAAATTTGGAATTTCAAAAGGACGGCTTCAATACTTCGTAAATGCTAACTAAGGTATAATCGAAAGGCTGAAACTTTTAATCTGAGAGTTTTGAAGTCGCTGATTTCAAATCTGATTTCAAAATTTGGAATTTCAAAAGGTCGGCTTCAATACTTCCTAAATGCTAACTAAGGTATAATCGAAATGCTGAAACCTTGAATCTGAGAGTTTTGAAGTCGCTGATTTCAAATCTGATTTCAAAATTTGGAATTTCAAAAGGACGGCTTCAATACTTTGTCAATAATTGCTTAACTTTGAATTAAATGTTTGAAACTTGACATCTGTGGGTTTTTGAGGTTGCTGCTTTTAGATTTGCTGTCAAAGTTTATAAATTGTAAAGGACTAATCCAATATTCATTATTTTATTATTTTGTATTCCAGTATTTTTGTTGTATCTTTAGTAAAGCATAAATTATTTAGAATGGCTTTTTGTTCTTTGATAATCTGTGATCTTAGTTTTTACACTGTAGATGATAGCTGAAACCCATTTCTTCAGCAATAATTGTTTCGTCGATGGAAATGTTTAAATATAAGCCAGTGCAAGTTCCTGACTATTATTTCTTACATAAATTTAATTACTGGTCTAATCTTATGCTTTATTTTTCAATTAGCTAATTCATTATGGAATTGTGTTTTCAATTAATAAATTCCCGTATTGCCATAAATTATATTATTTTTAATATATTTACCACATATATTTAACACAATTTGCTTAATATGTAATCTGTCAAGTACGGTTAATATTGGCCAAAAAATGAAGTGAATTCTTAGTACTATTTTCGTCTAGTAGATGTAATTAAAAAATAAACGTTAAAACGCAACACGTATGTAGAAATTTGCTCTTGGTCACGTCCTGTTTTAATTTAAGAAATACCTTGTAAGCATGTTTGAATTTACTTCTATCATGTAGCAATAAGTATTAATGATTTTTCTTCATAGCTTGTTATCAGTTGTTCGCTTTGTACTGACAACAGAATTTTTATTAGCTTAATAAAAATATAAAAAATACTACATTGCATAATTAAACAATTCAAATTTTTTATTATAAAATATGATAAATAACTTTAATTCAGGAAAGTTTTGGCAATACGTAATTTATAATAATTGCATACCTTAAAAATAAATTATACATTAATAAAGAAATAAATACCAGTCCTTTTAAGAAACTGTTATTATTAGTCAGTAATATTTTTGCTGTATCTTATTAAAACATAAATTATGTAGAATGGCTTTTTATTTATTAGTTAAACTAGTTGAAGAACATTTTATAAACACATTGTTAAATTTACAAGATCGAAAATTGCCCCTCTAAAGTTTTCGTAACTTATTTCTAACCCTGGCCATCAGTTAAAACTGTACCAAATTTTAAGTATGTAAAGTCATTCAAAAGGTTTACAACTCCAGAAGATTGTGGTTTGACATAATAAATTTTTTTTACTTTTCATTTCACAAGAATCATAATTTTTATAATTGTGCCAAATATCAAGTTTGTATGTAATCTAGAAATTCAGCAGTTATAAAGATTATTTAATTTCATTACTTAAATAGAGTAACTTGATAACGCCGACAGACAAAATTGATAAACTGTTTTAAAAACGAAATTACATCAAATGCAAAATCAGCGACCTAAAATAGTCCCAGACATCAAGTTTATGCAAATGAGTCATATTTTAATTATTATGGACGCCATATTTCATACGTCCTTTAAAATTTGCAAAACCTTTATATCAAATTTGAAATCAGCGATCTCAAAAGCCCTTTTGTATAAAATTTCATACAAATTCAATAACATTTCGAGTTTTATGATGTTTTTATGCATATAGTATTTTAAATCTGAAAGCCTTTTAAATAAAATGCATACACATAAAGAAACGGAACTAAAAGATTTATTAAGTAGCTTTAATCAAATAGAAATGTTTTTGTCAGTTTAAATGACGTAATCTTCTCAGAAATACAGCGAGTAACATGACACCGCAGACAGGCAAGCAAGCTGCTAAACTTTAGAAAAAATAAATGGACGCTGAATAAACCTATAGTTTGCTAAAGCTGACGCTGACGCTGACTGATACCATCATTTCTATACACTTTATATACGCAGGACGCTGGGCGCTACGCTTTTGGTCCGGACGCATGGTAGGCCTTTATAGATATATATATATATATATATATATATATATATATATATATATATATATATATATATATATATATATATATATATATATATATATATATATAACGCATGTTCATTTAAATTCGTAATCTAGCAACCTTTGGAATTTTAATGAAAGAAGACAGAGCGACAGATATAATACGTCGCAGATAGAGACAGGCAATAATCCAAAGGTTGCTAGATTACGAATTTAAATGAACACCCGTTATATATATATATATATATATATATATATATATATATATATATATATATATATATATATAAATTAATGAAGACATAATTTGAATTATGAAAAATTATTATCTCTGACCAGGATTCGAAGCCGGGCTTACTGCTATCTAGGCAGATGCTCTACTGCTGAGCTATCGGAGATCGATTACTGGTGAAGTAATAATTCTTCATATAAGTTATAATAATGTGTAAACACATAAGAGAGTACTAATTATAATTTGCTATGTTAAAGTAGGCTGTCGCTGATTAACGACAATTTAACCCACAATCACAGCTAAATTAGATTTTTGAATTATTACCTTAAGGCATATAATATAAATAGTTTAATGATTTAGAAATATCGTGTTTTAGCACCAAGATTAATGTATATTAATGAAGACATAATTTGAATTAAGAAAAATTATTATCTCTGACCAGGATTCGAACACGGGCTTACTGCTATCTAGGCAGATGCTCTACCGCTGAGCTATCGGAGATCGATTACTGGTGAAGTAATAATTCTTCATATAAGTTATAATAATGTGTAAACACATAAGAGAGTACTAATTATAATTTGCTATGTTAAAGTAGGCTGTCGCTGATTAATCCGTCGAATTAGTAGTCGAATTCGTAGGCTGTCGAATCCTGGTCAGAGATAATAATTTTTCATAATTCAAATTATGTCTTCATTAATATACATTAATCTTGGTGCTAAAACACGATATTTCTAAATCATTAAACTATTTATATTATATGCCTTATGGTAATAATTCAAAAATCTAATTTAGCTGTGATTGTGGGTTAAATTGTCGTTAATCAGCGACAGCCTACTTTAAAATAGCAAATTATAATTAGTACTCTCTTATGTGTTTACACATTATTATAACTTATATGAAGAATTATTACTTCACCAGTAATCGATCTCCGATAGCGGTAGAGCATCTGCCTAGATAGCAGTAAGCCCGGGTTCGAATCCTGGTCAGAGATAATAATTTTTCATAATTCAAATTATGTCTTCATTAATATACATTAATCTTGGTGCTAAAACACGATATTTCTAAATCATTAAACTATATATATATATATATATATATATATATATATATATATATATATATATATATATATATATATATATATATATATCACAGGTTAGAGCATACGAATATAATTTAGGTTAGATTAGGTTAGAGCCTACGAATACATTTATATATATATATATATATATATATATATATATATATATATATATATATATATATATATATATTGATGCCTGTTAAGCTGTCACCTCCGTTATACAGAGGAGACGGCCTGACTTCCGGGTATTCCCGTGGATATATTGCTAAAAATTTGTTATATTTGTGATGAGGGGAACCTCTAGAATCCGAATCTCAAGAAAGGGGAAATTATTTCCCTTGTTTTATTTTGTCATATATAGAGTATACAGAAGATACGAACCGACCTCCAAAATTTATATATAAGAAGATACTTATAGTTCGCTGTTACCTCCAGCAGCGCTGCCAAGTGTTCGGAGGTCAGAAGATACCACCGTTATGTGCAGTTATATATACAGAGCGTTGACTCCACATTCCATAGATGCACATTTCATAAAAAGGTTCTCTTGTGGGTCTCCAGATGTTGAAATCGGGTGGTTTAAATTGCTCGCCGAGGGCATTTTAGTGGCCAGATAACAAAAGAAGACAAGCGAGCATTCTCGATTTACTTATTTTTTATTTTTTGAGTTATAGGAAATTGTCGTTTTTGTATTTCTTATGAATTGTTATTAAAGATATTAAAAAGCCGTTTCGACACTATTAAAGCGTCTTTATGAGTAGCACTGACTAGTTGAATAAGGCTTTTCTAATTATAATCATTGATTTCTGGTTTACTTCATAAAGTTGTATTTTTTAAATGAAAACTTTAGTAATTTGATTAGAAATACTTAGATCGGTTATATATTAGAAAGAAATTTCTTTCTATAATGAATTGAAAATATAACAAAACTAGAAAAAGGGAATTCTTTTGTTGTTGTCAATAAAAGTCAATAAGAACGCAACCAGTACCATTATTGCGTATAATTAGTATAGCACATTTTTGAAATTTAGATGTATTAGACATAAATCAGTTATGTAACGTAGTATTTGTATAAATATGATATTCTACAAAGTTTCTTTTAATCTCGGGAATAACGGTTAAATTGAATATGCTTTTATCCAGATTCCATTTCGATTGAAATAAAGGCTCTTTTAATTTTTACTAAACTCGATAAGAGTTTAATATAAACAAATTAAATATTGTGTTTTTTACAACAA
Source organism: Agrypnus murinus (assembly GCA_929113105.1). Taxonomy (NCBI): domain Eukaryota; kingdom Metazoa; phylum Arthropoda; class Insecta; order Coleoptera; family Elateridae; genus Agrypnus; species Agrypnus murinus. The sequence goes on along the minus strand of OV816027.1, from coordinate 88,241,839 downwards.
ATGCTTGTTGTTTCCGAAGTCACGCACGTATCATGTAGGACCATTGAATTTCCCGTGATTTGATTAACAAAAAGAGTTACCAACTTTATTAAGATTAAAACAAATCGAAACACAACAAATTAATCAACATTTTTATAGAATTTTTGCTTAAGACATTTTTTCCAGCATTTGTTGATCTAACGAAATACAGAATACGTATGTTACACTGTTATACATGTACCTACCTCTTGTAAATTTATGTTTTAACTTATGTTTTAAATAAAGCACTTACTAACGACAAAACATGTACGTTTTATGGAACGTGTACTTTAAGTCCACATTAAAGACAGGTTTAACTTAATGTAGTCTTTTTTGATAACATTGTATAAACCATAGATAAATAGTAGGTATATTGCGTTATCAGAATTAAAAGTGGCAGTTTATTTGACGCTTAATTATGTTAGCAATCGCGGCTCTCCATTTAAAACAAAATACCACTATAAGCTTTTGTTTGAAACAATGTTTATCAACCTTGGCACAACCTTAATATCCGAAAATGGCCCACTGCTAGACTAAAGTAGGGATGATAATTTGATACCAAGCTTGGTCTCAGACATGGAAAGATCAGAGTTACCCAATATTGGTTGTTATTGGCTAAAACCAATACGTTATGCAATGTTTTGGACAATAAATGACACCGATATCGCAATAAAACTAAAGTTAGTCTTGGACCGATCTTGAATGTTAATGTAGTACCAAGGCTGGTAATTGAGAAACAAAGCAACTATTACACAATCCTTTTCCTTTAATGAATGCTAGTGCAAACAAGCAACGAAGTCTACCATTACTGTTTCGCCGTAACTGAATGCAAAGTCGATTTTTGTGTTGGATATAAAATGTTCATTAACAAAATAAATACGAAGAAATCGAAAATTCGTATAAATGATTAATGTCTTAGACTCTCAACACATATTGAGACCGTACAAACCTAACACTTTAATAGTGTACGTCTTCTTGTGCAAATACATATGTACAGTCGGTAAATCAATATAGTTTACACTTTAGTCTTGCCAGTGTAAGTTTAAGTTCATAAAAATTCAGTAGGTTAGCAACCACTAATCCATCTTTACAATAAACGACATTTACAGAAATTTAGCAAAATATAATATGAATATTGACCCAACCTTAGCCGAAGGGTAAGAAACCAAGATTTTGAATTTTGAAGATTGCTAAAACTGGAGTTAGTTTAGCGAACCTAAGATTCAAAGTTGGCTAAGGTTTTGGGTGATAAGTATGTAACCGGCACTTGATATGTAGAGATTGACTAAAGGTAAGTACTCACAGCAGCGGATCCGCAGGCGGATGTCATACGATTGGTCGGTTTGAGTCAAATCGACTCAATCCGACCAATCGTATGACATCCGCTTGCGGATCCGCTGCTGTGAGTACTTAGCTTTAGACTAGCTAAAGCAAATTAGCGAAATAGTGTCTGATATTTGACTTAAGTATATTCTATGGGTAACTGGCATTGACCTAACGGGTGAAAATTGGCTGAAGCTTGGGCAAGTTGTAAGGAACCCTGATTCGGTTTCTGAACATTGGCTCCGACTTGTACAACGTTTAGTGAAGCGAAAATTAGTATCAGGTTGTTGATTAACCCTCGAGTGACAATTAAACAACCGAGACTCAGAATCTGCAAATTGCTTGAAACGTGGGTGAAAATCAGTGCGTCCAACACACCGCTGGAAATATAGCGCTGCAGCAGTTTTCACAGCCGTCTTAGATTTAACAATCACCCAAGCAATAATATTGTTTGAAGTACATCATCATTTTATACATATAAAACGCTTAAAAATAAATACATATTAAACATGAGTTAGAGAACCAAGATTCGATATCTGAAAATTCGCCTACACTTGGATCAATGTCGAGAAAACGACATTTGACTGTCCAGTATTCAGCCACGCTGGGGTTTATTCAAAGACCTTTGTTTTAATTTTTTTTCTTCTAATAAAAAATTGTTGGTATTGCTAGACTAAACTTCTAATCATAGAGAGGAGGCACTTTTACCCTAGTGGAAAAAAATAGTATGTTTTATTTGGATTTAAAGTGACTTTGTTTGTTGCTATTTACAAGCGATAAATAACTCCGCCTAAATAATAAATAAATAATAATCTTATCATGTGAACAACTCTGCTATAGGGTAAATACAAGTATTTTACTTAATTGGGCTCGATTCCTATAAGGAATCTAAATAGAATGACTTTAGGAGAGTTCACGCATCCTAGCTGCCATGTGCAAACGGGTTTTCCAAATCAACTATGTGGATTGTTTGACAATTACTTTAATTGTAATCATAATGCATCAATCCTAAATCCAAATATAAAATGCAGGGAAACAAGATTGGGCGATGAAAATTTTTCACCTATCTCTGCAAATGAGACTTGTCTCCAACTCTTCTTATTTCATTATGTCGAGCTGTTAACAAGTGTCCAGTCCTCATACTAAGGTCTTCTTTGATCAATGGCGACATAGATCTGGAGCTCATGTCCATTTCCTTCGCCAACAAACGAATAGGATAGGATGTTAGTATAGGATTTTTTTTACGAATAGAATGTTATAAAAAGAAAAATTTTTGATTTATAGTTATTTATGTTATAAATCCGGCAATGAAACTTTACAGAACGAGTTTGATCTCTGAAGGAAGACAGAAGTCGCGTCTGAAATCTTGAAACGATAACTAAGGAGAATCATTTACAGGACCTATAACGTTTTTTTTCATGTGTTGCAATTTTTTCTCTTTGATCGAAAGTTCATTCATCCCCTGCTTTATAATAATCTAGTCATTCTATATAGTAGAGTAAATTTTTGCAAAAAACATGCCTAAGTTCTTATTTTTTACTATCTAAAGATAGAGACTTGAAATCTTCTGTAATGCCTTCAGTACTGGACCAGTATAAAATGTACTATGTTTAAAATGGGGACACGCCCCCCCCTAGTGGTTGAGACCCCCATTTTGTACCCTTAATTTAATAACGCAAACAAATTGAGCGAGATTTATGTTGGGAGGGTTCTTGGAGTCACTGATTATGAATCCAATGAGAAAATTGAAAAATTCAAAATGGCGGTCCTAAAATAACGGCCTTTGAGATTCAGAATGCGATTTACGCCGTTTCTATTGATTTTAGAGAAAAATTCATGTGATTTTGCAAAGGAATACACTATTTCGATTACCTTATTATGTAACCCCTTTGCTCTGCCCTAGTAGTAAAGTCAATTTTTGCATAAGTTCCTATTTTTTACTATCTAAAGATAGAGACTTGAGATCTTTTCTAATGCCTTCAGTACTGAACCAATATAAAATGTAATATGTTTAAAATGGCGGTTTTACCCCTCGGGGGGTTGAAACCCCCATTTTACACTCCCAATTTAATAACTCGGGAAGTTTTCCATTAACTTGAGTGAAATTCATGTTGGGGGGGTTTTGGTGTTCCTGATTATGAGTCCAATGAGAAAATTAAGAAATACAAAATGGCGAACTCAAAATGGCGGTATTTGAGATTGAAAATGCGATTTACGCCCGTTTCTATTGATTTTAGAGAAAAATCTAAAGAGTCAAAAAGTGTTTAGAATGTAATCTTGCATAGGAATACACTATTTTGGTTACCTTATTATGTAACCCCCTTCAATCAACCCTAGTGGGCTTCTCAGTAGGGGAGAGTGAAGGGGTTACATAATAAGGTAACCGGAATTATGTATTCCTATGCAGAATCACATTCTAAACACTTTCTGGCTTTTCTCATTTTTCTCTAAAATCAATAGGACCGGCGTAAATCGCATTTTCAATCTAAAATACCGCCATTTTGTGTCCGCCATTTTGAATTTTGTGATTTTCTTATTTGATTCATAATCAACGACCTCACAGCTCCCTCCAACATAGTTTTTGCTCAACTTGGTTGAAAACTTCCCGAGTTGTTAAATTGGGAGTTTAAAATGGGGATTTCAACCCCCCGAGGGGGCGTGTCCCTATCTTAAACATATTACATTTGATATTGGTCTAGTACTGAAGGCATTACAAAAGATTTCAAGTCTCTATCTTTAGATAGTAAAAAATAAGAACTTAATGCAGAAATTGACTCTACTACTAGGGCAGAGCGAAGGGGTTACATAATAAGGTAACCAAAATAGCGTAGTCCTTTGCAAAATCACATTATAAACACTTTTTGATTCTTTGAATTTCTCTCTAGAATCAATAGAAATGGCGTAAATCGCATTCTCAATATCAAAGGCCGTTATTTTAGAGCCGCCATTTTGGGTCTGCTATTTGCTTTTTATATTGGTCCAGTACTGGAGGCATTACAAAAGATTTCAAGTCTCTATCTTTAGATAGTAAAAAATAAGAACTTAATGCAAAAATTGACTATACTAATAATAAAAATACGACACTTTATGTTAAACTGACGTTTGTTTAAGCCTTTCAGTACGTAAAGCTTCATGTCAAGATTATGACGTAAGGTTTTATTTTCCGCTACAATATGGAATTTAATAGAAAATATGTTTTAGTCGTAATTATGTAAAAATATAAACAGTTAATATTTTTTATTTCATTTCGTATTTCAAACAATTCTTTATATACCACAATTAGTAATATAAAGTATATCTTGATCTCCGTTGTTGTTGGGAACGTAAATAATTTGATGTTGCATTATAGCCACATGGATTTTAAAAGGGAGAAATTAGGATTGAAATACGAAATAAAATAAAACAACTTATGCAATACGGAGATCAAGCTTCTTTAAATCCTCAAAGATATTATAACGCCTCGGCTGGCGTCTCGGCGTTAAATATCTTCTTGGATTTAAAATATCGCTTGATCTCCTAATTACATAATATATATTACAAAATGAGTATTGCAGACTTATTCTTTCCTTCATCAAATGTAAACATAGTTAGAATGTCAATGAAAACTTTATTAACCGGGTAATTTGGTGAAATTTGCAAACTACATACCAAATGTTACATTATTTTGCTTAGTAAAATTATTTTTCTTTGAAAATTATATTAATTATTATATTAATTGTAATACTAAAAATATTGAAGATTTTAAAGATTTTAAATCTTTCTTTGTGGATGCGAGAATGAATATACCATATGTCATATGACAATTCCTAAAATAATAATCAAATAATTATAATCCAGTAAATCCGAAATGATCATTTTGTAAAAAGATGAATTTTTTATTTATACATAATTACGACTAAAACGTATTTCCTATTTAATTTTTTTCATATCTCAAAGAAAGTCGTTTTCAATTCAAAACTTTTTAAATGAAATAGAAATTATTATTTTATTGTTCTTAAGTATCATTAACTATTTAAAAATGACGTACAATTCAAGAGATCCCTTAAATTTTCTGAGTAGTTTACAAATATTTATTTAAATGCTGCTACTATACCCAAAAAGTGTCTGTAAAAATTCAGGTAGCGTGAAATGGCCGAAACTACGCCAGGGGTACTGGTTTCGATGGAATTCTATATACCTGAGTGGTTTAGGTCTTGTACACAACGTTGCCAATGTGTGGAGCCTGCAACGTACCGTACATGATACAAAAAACAACATATACAGGCGGAGGTGACATCGTATTGGCAATTATACAACTAACAGCGACGGCAACGCCAGCGATCTACAGCTGAACTAAAAATTAATTTTGTGAGTATAAGTATGACGTTATCACCTCCAGACAAAAATTTGAATTTAGGCTTCTAACACCATCTATATGCTTATACAGTCGAAAACAGGGCAAAACGTTGTCACCTCCGAAAACGGAGGTCACAACGTTATATATGAGGTGACAACGTATGCTGGGTATCTACTTTGGAGGTGACAAGGTACCCTTTATCAATATATATATATATATATATATATATATATATATATATATATATATATATATATATATATATATATATATATATATATAAATGTATTCGTAGGCTCTAACCTAATCTAACCTAAATTATATTCGTATGCTCTAACCTGTGATGTAATAAAAAACAATAAGTTTTAAAGACATTTATTATATTATATTTATTATACATTATATCCAGATGTAATAAATTTAAGTCTATCATCTATAGTCTAGTCTAGTCTGGCCTGGTCTGGTCTGGCCTGGCCTGGCCTGGTCTGGTCTGGTCTGGTCTGGTCTGGTCTGGTCTGGTCTGGTCTGGTCTGGTCTGGTCTGGTCTGGTCTGGTCTGGTCTGGGTCTAGTTTCAAATATGCATGTTACGAGGGTGGTCCCAGAAGAACCCGATCCAACAAGGAAAACACAAAAATGTTGGAAAAAGATTTATTTATTTTTCAACGTAATCTCCTTTCAGCTCTATACACTTTTCCCAGCGGTGTTCAAAAAGTTCGATACCCTTTTTATAATAAGAACTGTCTTGCTCCTCAAAATAGCCATTAACTGCTGACATCACTTCTTCATCGTTGGAAAATCTTTGACCACTGAGCCATTTTTTCAAGTTTGGGAACAGAAAATAATCCGAGGGGGCTAAATCTGGCGAATATGGTGCATGAGGTAGCAATTCAAACTTTAATTGATTAATTGTGGCCATTGCAATAACGGATTTGTGAGCTGGCGCGTTGTCGTGATGAAACAACACTTTCTTTTTAGCCAAATGCGGCCTTTTTGCTTGATTTCTTCCCTCAAACGTTGCAATAAGTTTGCATAATACTGGCCGTTGATAGTTTTTCCTTTTTCGAGATAGTCAATAAAAATTATTCCACGCGCATCCCAAAAAACCGACGTCATAACCTTGCCTGCAGATGAAACGGTCTTCGCCTTCTTTGGAGCCGGTTCTCCCTTTTGAATCCATTGTTTCGATTGTTCTTTTGTCTCGGGTGTGAAATGATGGACCCATGTTTCATCCATTGTTACGAAACGGCGCGAAAATTCTGCTTTGTTGCTGTGAAACTTCGCTAAACACTCAATTGAAACATTTTCACGACACTGTTTTTGCTCGAGTGTGGGCAAACGCGGCACCCATCTTGCACACAGCTTTCTCATGTCCAAATTTTCAGATAATATGCGATGTACTGCACTTTTTGAAATGCCCGTAATGTCTGCTAGCTCGCGCACTTTCAGTCGACGATCATCAAGTACCGCTTTGTGAATTTTCTTCGCCATTTCTGGAGTCGTCACCTCATTTGGTCGACCACTGCGATGCTCGTCTTGGAAGCTCGTACGGCCTCGTTTAAACTCAGCTACCCAAAATTTAACTGTTGTAAACGAAGGAGCAGACTCACCCAGAGTAGAATCCAGTTCAGCTCTTATATTGGTTGGGCTGAGACCTTTCAAATAAAAGTATTGTATCACATAACGATGACCAATTTTCTCCATTTTTACTAATTCACTGACAACGTTCACTATTGATGGCTGTCAAACAAATACTGAACAACGTGACGCTTTAAAACTTGAAACATATGCTTTATAGACTGCGTACTTTCCAATACAGTGATATTTTCAAACAACTAGCGCCACCTCTTGGTCAGGTCGGGTACTTCTGGGACCACCCTCGTAGAATATAAGTTAACTAGTTTCAATAAAAAGTAAAATATTTATCTGTTTTATTTCTCCAGGTTAAGTCTTCAAGGTTCTCATAACTATAGATATTGTAAGAGGAAATCACGTAGAGTTTCAAAGTTATAAAGACGTATTACAAAACATACGACATATGTTATAGATATATATTTCGGAGGTGCTGAAAATAATTACAAATTAATATTAATCATACGAGTTTACTATATTCAACGATGAATATCCTACAAGAGTATATAGTATATTATTACATATCTGCGTAGTTCGAAACCATTGAAAATGGATGATATATTGTAAAATAACGTTAAAATATGAGTTTACTATAGATACGACGAATATCTACATGGGGCAAAATTATACACAGTAAGAAGGCATATGTAGAAATCGTAGTAGATATAACGAAAAAGGTTAAAAATGAGTTCAAAATTACATTACGTCTAGAAAAGTAGAAAAAATTGGGGTTAGAATTGTTGAATATTTGCATTTTCACCATATATCATAGGTTTAATTTTTTATCTCTAATTTTATATAAGGCGTTTTGTATAGATCAGGAGTCCCACGATGATTTATTGTCATATACTGCCTTTGAATATTCTAAAACAGATAAAGCTATTCATGTTAGGAATTTTTAAATAACGAAATTTTTATTGAATCAGTTAAGTGGTGTGAACTTATAAGTGAAGCTCGCTAGCAGAACTCAGCAGCTACATTAAGGTTTTCCCCAAAACACTCTTCACTGTAAAAGAATAATTTTATTTATCAGGCAGTATATTATTTTCATATATTAGTACGACTTCATAATGTCACCCTATAACGTCATCGGGATAAAAGATGATCGTTGATGAGTTTCAGTACATCATAGTTGAGTATAATGCCTTTTACTTTACATACTGGATGCTTGTATAGTATAATTATTTTCTCAACGCAGGATATATATTGATATTTTTCTAGTTTGATTAAATCCTATAAGTTATATTCATATCGCCCTTTTTTATTCTGTTAAGATGTTTATAATAATCATGGTGAGCCTGGTATGAATTCTCTCCGTTTGTATAATATAAAATATATATTCCGCGTCAGACTGATTAGTATCGTCATATGTACCGGTTGTTATATTTCCGTGAATATTTGAGATTTAACCAATACACAGGATAAATTTTTATCTCTAATTTTATATATGACGTTTTATATAGAGCAGGAGTCTCACGATAACTTATTGTCATATACTGTCTTTGAGTATTCTAAAACAGATAAAGAACCCTGAACCCTTGTTAGGAATTTTAAAAATAACGAAGTTTTTATTGAATCAGCTAAATAGATATTGTACTTATAAGTGAATCTCTAAATAACGAATGCGTTAACAGAACTCCTACATTAATATACATAACGTTTCATCGTGTTTTTTCAAAACACATTTCATTGTAAAAAGAATAAGAATAATTTCAATTTTATTTATCAGGCGATATACATTATATTATTTTCATATATTAGTACGTAAAGTTATTGTTTCAATAAAAAGTAAAATATTTATCTGATTTATTTCTCCAGGTTAAGTCTTCAGGGTTCTCGTAACTGTAGATATTGCAAGAGGTAACTACCGTGTGTTTCAAAGTTATAAAGACGTATTACAAACATATGTTATAGACTTATATTTCGAAGGTATCGAAAATGGTTACAGATTATTATTATTAATCATAAGAGTTTACTATAGATACGTTGAATAACCTACAAGAGTATATAGTAAATTATTACATATCTGCGTATTTCGAAGGTATTGAAAATGTATGATGTATTGTAAAATAACGTTTAAATATGACGACGAACTTATTTCTTTTAAAACTGACGACACCTCATCATACAAAACATACTGTATTTATGTATTCCCTTTCTCTGCTGATATGTTTTCTACAGTGTGTTTTTAAATATTATACCCCAGTTCTATCAAGAATGCATAAAATTCTCGAAATATTTGTTTATTATTTTACTTAGCACATATAACCTACTAAGTATGTCCTAATGGTAAAACTGTAATCGACGAGATCTAATATCATAGTAATATTATAACAGATTAGGTGACCCAACAAACTCTTTAAAGAAATGTTTATTTACATGTTCTATATATTCATGTGTTAATAAATACTTGTACGATTCAACATTAGATACGGAAAACCGTAGCTAACTGCCGCAAGTTTCGCGTTCGCGTCCGTCTTTTAATAAAAGTAATATGTTTATTGTTTTGACTACATAAAAACGCCCGAAATAAGTATGCCTAATAACATTGGAACAATTGCTCTATAGTTATCAAATGCTATTAAATTTCGTTTTTACTTCATTTACGTTGGCCATTCTTAACATTGAAAAACTGATTGAGTACTATAATTTTTTGTAAGTGTACTATAATTTTCAATGCTCCTGTACTATTTCTGTTTTTGTCAACGCTGGTTGGCAACGCTGCCTCTGATACATTTTTACCCAGGTGGCCTCTTCGAATCCTTTCTCTCTCGACTGACATACAAAGCGTCAGTGCGAGTTGTAGGATTATTATTATTATATTTCACTGGGTGAACCTTGTTTCCCAGAACCAATTACCAAAAAACAAGTCTAATTATATTATTATAATTATTATTAATCACATAACATACAGTAACAGTAATTGAGTACATTGCAACTGGATCAGCAGCATTTGTGCGTTTTTATGGAAAGGTTAGAAACATTTTAGTTGCTTTGCTTTTTCTTCATCTCAATGATTTAAGTGTTTTCGAACGTTATAATATTTTAGCTTAAGTGTTCTTACTAGTCAAAACTGCTGCAACACTTATTACATCTATGGAGGTGTCCAACGTTAAATTTTGGATGGAAACGCTGTATTGCAGCATGCTGTGATTCTGTAAGCCTAAATTATTTCACTGCAGTTCTTTAAGGAAGCACTTGCAAGTGTTTTCAACTATCAGTACTATTCAATGGTACGTTAGCACAAAATGCCTACAGTAATTTTGTTCATATGCTAAATGTAGGGTATACCAGAACTTGCATTGTAATTCCTTAAAAGTATATATTCTAAAATGCAAGTAAGATTAATTTTTGGTTTGTTTGTAGTTGATGGTAAAGCTGTTGGTGGCAACAAAGATAAGTAATTGGAAACCACCCAAAAAATGTATGTAGTTATACATACTCCATGAAAAGAAATTTGCAAAAGCACAATCATGCTCACTCATAGTGGTGAGAAACCATTTTAATGTAATATTTGTAGTTATAGATGCTCCGAGAAAAGGAATTTGCAAAAGAACATGTCTACTCATAGTGGTATGAAACCATTTGGATGTAATATTTGTTTTTATCAATGCTTGACGAAAAAAAATTTGCAGAGGCACATGCTCACTCATAGCGAGAAACCATTTGAGTGTAATATTTGTAGCTATAAGTGTGCAGAGAAAAGAAATTTGCAGAGGCACATGCTCACTCATAGTGGTGAGAAACCATTTGAGTGTAATATTTGTAGTTACAAATGCTCACAAAAAGGAAGTTTGCAACAGCACATGCTGACTCATAGTGGTGAGAAACCATTTGAGTGTAATATTTGTAGTTATAAAAGCTCACAAAAAGGAAGTTTGCAAAGGCACATGCTGACTCATAGTGGTGAGAAATCATTTGAGTGTAATATTTGTGGTTATAAATGCTCACAAAAAGGAAATTTGCAAAGGCACATGCTCACTCATAGTGGTGCGAAATTATTTGAGTGTAATATTTGTAGCTATAAATGTACAGAAAAAAGAAATTTGCAGAGGCACATGTTCACTCATAGTGGTGAGAAACCATTTGAGTGTAATATTTGTAGTTACAAATGCTCACAAAAAGGAAGTTTGCAACAGCACATGCTGACTCATAGTGGTGAGAAACCATTTGAGTGTAATATTTGTAGTTATAAATGCTCACAAAAAGGAAGTTTGCAAAGGCACATGCTGACTCATAGTGGTGAGAAACCATTTGAGTGTAATATTTGTAGTTATAAATGTTCACGAAAAGGAAGATTGCAAAAGCACATGTTCACTCATAGTGGTGAGAAACCATTTGAGTGTAAAATTTGTAGTTATAAATGCACACTAAAAGGAAGTTTGCAAAAGCACATGTTCACTCATAGTGGTGTAAAACCATTTGAGTGTAATATTTGTAGCTATCAATGTTCCAAGAAAACAAGTTTGCAGAGGCACATGTTTACTCACAGTGGCGAGAAGCCATTTGAGTGTAATACTTGTAGCTATAAATGTACAGAAAAAAGAAATTTGCAGAGGCACATGTTCACTCATACTGGCGAGAAACCATTTGAGTGTAATATTTGTAGTTATAAATGCTCGCTGAAAAGAAGTTTGCAAAAGCACGTGCTCACTCATAGTGGTGAGAAATTATTTTGAGTGTAATATTTGTAGTTATAAATGCCCACTAAAAGGAAGTTTGCAATAGTTCTTTGATGCTGAATGCAAATTGATTTACCAAACTGTACAATTCATCGATTTTTTTAGATACGACTAAAAGTGACATTTTTTAGCTAATACAAACATACTAATTTGTTACAAATCTTTTATCAACTAAACAGCTCTGACATTTCACATTGTAATGTTTTTCAAAATTAATAATTTGTGTTTTTTATGAATCAACTTTATTTTTCACTCTATTACATGATATCAATAAGATCGATGAGATTGTGCATTTTGATAAAACATTCGAGGAGCTTCAAAAAACTATAAGAATTAACACTTTTAGATCTTCAAATGCCAATGTAGGGTTCATGTTTGTTGTAAGTGAACTAAATGAATTACAATTTTCAGATAATCATAAGAATCAAATATTAGCTAAAATTAGTTTATTTAACAAAAATGTATTTACAATACTGAAATATTGATTTAAAGAATGCCTAATTATTAATTTAAATGGCAAATGATTAATATAATTACCTTATAATGATATCTTAAAATATAAATAATAATAATAAATACAGACAACAAACGTGTAGCAATACTAACAGTAAATAAACAGATGTTCTAGTTCCGAATCCTGAAGTGGAGCACTAGAATTTATGAAATTAAAATTTTAGATCAGATTAAAAATAGATTTTTCTACCTCTTTCCATTGCACTAAAAATGAGACCAAGCTTTTTGTCGCCGACACTATGTCTAATCTAATCTGTTGAAATTGGTAATTTAATCACAATACCTGATGAGGGCCTTGGTCAGTTTGATTTATTTTTCTTCCTTTAATTTTATTAATTTTAAGACATTTTCATCTTCTGATGGCAATAGTTGGCAAATGCCAAGCAATCCAGTCTTCACATCTGTTTTTATTTGTGTCCAAGTCCTGTAAATAAATAATTTAAATATAAATGTTAGCCTAATAAATAATATAGTAAAACGTACATAACCATCTTTGGAACAAGGGTACCATAATTTTGGAAATAATGTAATAGTAATTGCTTTTGGACATTCAAAAACAATAGTGAATTTTTTTAATTAGTATAGAACAGCAACTATTTAGCAATTTTTTCTTAACATACCATTTAACATATTTTCTGTCTGATTTGTAAAATTTAAAAATATCGGAACCTCCCTTTTTAACTCTTATAGTGTTAGGAACCTCCCTTCAATAGTATATTGTGTTATTAGGATTAAAAGTGTCACTTTGTTTGAAGAGCAATTATTTTCATGTATTGGACAATTATTTTCTCACTATGTTAAAGAAAGATCTCGTGGTCTTGGTGTAATAAATATAATAATAGGTTCCATTATTCCCTTAAGGGACATAGGGTTTTAATATAGTCCTTCCAACTCTTCTTGTCTACTGCTATTTGTGCCAGCTCCGAAATTGTCATCTTTGTTTCCTTTTCTATTGTATTTCTCCAGGTACCTTTTGGATGCCCTCTTTTTCTACTTCCTTCAGAATTCCATTTTAGTATCTTCTTACAAATTTCACTTCCATTTTTACGCAGAGTGTGTCTCAGCCAGCCATACTTTATTCTTCTTATCTCCATATTTATATCTGTTTGGTTTGTTCTTCTCCATAACTCTTCATTTCTGATGGTTTCTGGCCACCATACCTTCAATATACCATGCAAACAACGATTTACAAACACTTGTACCTTCTGTTTTATTGCACCAGTAACCACCCACAATTCTGATCCGTATAACAGCACCGGCTTCACCATAGAATTAAAAATCCGCACTTTGGTTTTGATATTTAGATTACTTGCACGCCACACTTCACTCAGTTTTATATAAGCACTCCTTGCTTTATTAATTCGACTATACACATCTTTTTGAGCACCATCTGCGACCGACACCACACTTCCCAAATAAATATAATCGTCTACTCGTTCTATTTTCATACCATTTACTAACATGTTCTTCGGTCGATCCACATTTAGACACATATACTTTGTTTTAGTAATATTAATTTTTGATCCCACCTTTGCTGATTCCTCAACTAAATTATTCAACTTTTCTTGCATGGACTTGCTAGTTTTTGAAATGAGACATATATCATCTGCAAAGTCCAAATCCTCCAACGTTTCTGTCATATTCCACCTTATTCCTCCATGTTGCCTTATCATAGTTTTCCGTAAATCCTCATCTAGCACTAAATAAATAACAGTGGAGAGAGAATACAACCTTGTCTTACACCATATGTTGTTTGGAAGGCTGATGACAGAGTTCCATTATGTTCGACCTTACATCCATAATTGTTATACCCTTCCTTAATTAGATTAACTATTTTGGATGGTATCCCTCTGCTTCGAAGGGTATTCCATATACATCCTCTGATAACAGTGTCAAAAGCTCACTGAAAATCCACAAAATCAAGGTCTTGGTATACAAATAACTATTAAGTTTAGGATTAAAAATACTAAAGGGGAGGCCAGGTTTAGACAGTAGCCCGGATCTGGCCGTCGCATAAAGTTGAAACTAGGGCCAGCAAAAACGTTAACATTATCTTTTAAAAGTGTCATGTTTCAATCCGGCTGGAGAAAAAATATATTTTTTCCAGTTCTATAGATTTTTATATTATTGACAGTTAAAAAATTTATGCATGACCATTTTTGGCACTTTTAATTTTAAGCAATTTCCAAAAGATAAAGAAAAGTATTACCTGTGTTTTAAAGATTCAGTAATAGTTATTTACATTACAAGCTGTGAAAGTTTGCGTTTAGGTGCAAGGTGTTATTAATTGGCCAAGGTGAAGCGTAAGCGTAGCCGAGGTTGTTAAAAACACTGAGCACCTGAAAGGGCTTTCGCAGGGTGTAAAGTATTAAACTTTTCATTCTCTCCTTGACATTTATTAACCACCGTAAATAAATAAATAAAATGATGATTCAGTGATTATAATAAAATATACAACAGTATTGTTACCAACATTGGCGCCGACTTCTCGGGTGCTCCGGGGCCTGGGCACCCGGCCGGAACTTGGGTCAGGGGCCAAGCCCCCGGCCAATAATAAGAAATACTCAGAAGTTATTATGACTTATTCTTTGCGTTTTAGAAAGAGATCAAGCAAATAATATGCGGAGTCGCTATTCAAATCATAGAATTCCTTGGTTGGTGGTGGGGACATGTATGTGGTGGAAACCGCCAAGCGTCCAGCGGCCCAGCGCCCGCAGATTGCCAGTTGGGTACTGGGTGCGACTAGTACAATACACAGTTGCAACAGTAATTCGGTTTTCGGTGTTTGTTTATATTGAATCGTAAGCACGCGAATAATAGGTATTCATTAATTATTAATTAACACTATTTATAACTGATCTGTGCTCTGTTCTGCACCTATAGCTATTCGTCCGATTATTAGGTATGGATAAATTTTTAATCCGAATAAAGAAAAGTGAAGAACCCAGCCAGGATTGTAGTTCTCATTGTGAAAGCACCAACAAAAACACATGCCAACAACTCTCAACGGTGTCTACGACGTCCAAATCCACAACTACAACAGATGTTGCCTTAATACGTTCCGGTCGAGCTTTCCAGGAAAAATGGAAACAAACTTATGCTTGGTTAATTTATGATAGCCAGCTAGAAAAGGCCTTCTGTTCCATCTGCAAAAAGGCAGTAGAGATAAAAGCTTCCCTACCTCAAAGTGCAAATGATCTAAGGACTAAGAAAGCTTTTGTTGAAGACGGTTTTAGAACGTGGAACAAATCTTTAGAGCGATTCAAAGCACATGAAAAATCAGAATTTCATCGGGCTGCCATCTTAGTATGGAAAGCTCTGGAAAGAGGCACCAACATAGAGTTATTCATGTCAAAATCAAAAATTAAAGAAATGGAAGATGCTAGAATTTGCTTGAAAATAATTTGCTCAACTATTAGATATTTAGCAGTGCAAGGTATGGCCTTACGGGGTCACACGGATGAAAATTCGAATTTCCGACAACTTGTGCAATTAAGAGCCGATGATGTTCCCCAGCTGAAATCTTGGTTAGCTAGATCAAAGTATAAGTGGTTGTCCCACGACATAATAAATGAAATTTTGTCATTATTCAGTATCAACGTTCAACAACAATTACGCCAACGTGTTGCAGATCAAAAATACTTTGCAATCTTAGCTGATGAAACGTCAGATATCAGCACAAGTGAACAAATGGTGATATGTTTCAGAACTGTTGACAAAAATTTAGAAGTCGAAGAGAATGTTTTTGGTTTATACGAAACTTCCTTTACAAACTCGGAGACACTCTATAAAATTATCAGAGATGTGCTGTTAAGACATTCTTTTGATATTGCGAATTGTCGCGGTCAGTGCTATGATGGAGCAGCCAATGTCAGCGGCTCTAATTCGGGCTTGCAGAAGAGAGTGCTTAATGATGAGCCACGTGCGATCTATGTCCATTGCAACGCACACAATTTAAATTTGGTTGTTCAAGATTCGTTTCAAAAAATTGGGATTGTTCGTGACTTTCTGGCGCTTA
Source organism: Agrypnus murinus (assembly GCA_929113105.1). NCBI lineage: Eukaryota > Metazoa > Arthropoda > Insecta > Coleoptera > Elateridae > Agrypnus > Agrypnus murinus. Next base: position 88,225,319 of record OV816027.1, on the reverse strand, counting down.
TTAAAGACCTCATCAACTTTGTGAAGGACTCTCCTAAACGACTTGGTATTTTTAAATCATTGCAGTTGCAAGAACATGAAGATTCCAAGAATTTGCGACCATTCTGCCCAACTCGTTGGTGTGTAAGAATAAGGTCATTACAAAGTGTACTGAAAAACTATGCAATCTTACAAAAATTTTTCCATCAATTAGGAGCAGAGTCGAATGAGAGTGGGGCTAAAGCTAATGGGTTTGAAGAGAAAATGTCTGCATTCCAAACTTATTTTCTATTACAATTACTAATTTTCGTATTCGAACGTATTGAAGTTCTAAACACCGACCTCCAGAGGCAAGACCTACATTTCTGTGAAGCCAAAAAGAAGATAGAATGCTTGAGAGACTCACTTCAAGAATCACGGAACAATGGCTACGATAGCTTGTGGCAAAGTGTTGAAATACAAATTCGCGAACTAGAAATAGAAGATCCTGTTTTACCAAGACGGCGAAAAATTCCCAAAAGGCTAGACGATATGGCAGAAATTCATCATAATTTCGAAAGCCCAAAAGATTATTACAGGCAAATATATTACGAAGTGATTGATCTGACAATTTCTAGACTCGCTGAAAGGAATCACAAAGAGATCTCAGAGCATTTAGAGCTCATGGAATCATTTGCTATAGGTAGAATAAGTTCAGTAGATAGGGTAGCTGAAGTTTACAAAGATGATTTTGACGCATCTCGGTTAACTTTACATAGAGACATGTTCTTAGATATGGCATCGCAGAAAAACAAAAAAATAGAATCATTTGCAGATGTTTTAGATTTTTTTAAAAATTACAGAGAAATTGGCGAACTATTGACGGAATATACCAATTTCGTGCGAATCATCTTGACCATTCCTGTAACCACATGTACAGCGGAGAGATCGTTTTCCTGTTTACGTAGATTGAAGTCATATCTAAGATCTACGATGACCCAAAAAAGACTTAATGATATTATGCTTATAAACATTCATCGGGATATGACTGAAAATGTGAACCTTAATCAATTATGTGATGAGTTTATTCGAAAAGCGCCTATAAGGATGAGTACCTTCGCTTTAGGATCATCCTAATAACACTGAGCAATATTTTTAATTGGAAACAGTGTATGATAAGCTACCTTTCTTTTCTAATCTATTTGTATGTTTATTTTGTTTTAGAATTGTTATTGCCAATCAAGTGAGAAGGCAGAGTGATAAACCTTTTATTTTAATTTGTTTCTTACTAATAGTTTTCTTGTTGAACAAATAAAGTTTTTGTTTTAAAATTGGTTGAAAAATTTTTTACGTAGTAAAAAAAGAATGCTCCAAAACACAACGATCTTAGAGTGAAACAAAGTTTGCCAGCAATACTCCTTGAGAGCACCCGACCAAAATTCCAAAAGTCGGCGCCAATGGTTACCAAGGTAATGTTGACAACAGCCACCTTATATTATATTTAAAAAAAATTGACAGTTTTACTTCGTAGTCCAGAGACTGAAAGTTTTTCATACCTAGCAACCACCTCGCATGTTTTACTTTCACTTTCGGTTGCCTTATCAAGATAGAAAGTTAACTTTCGTAAAGGGGAGAATGAAAACCAATTTTATCTGTACTATCTCTATCTCACGAGATAATCATTCTCACTAGTTACAATAAAAAACAAGTAACTGCTTTATCTTATGAGAAAAATCACCTTGCTGTCTGTCATGATGTTTTCGTATATAGATGCATAGGTATTTTCTTAAAGTTTCATTTTTCTTTGCTGAAATATCATCCACTGCCATAATTATTTTCTCCTAATGCTTATAGGTATGTACTTCCATCGATTTCACAAAAATAAAAGTCGGCAGTTGCCACTTCGAGAATTTTTCTTTAGGTAGTATTTTAAAATCTCACATTAGATAATATACTATTATAATGTAATAAATAATAAATAGTCACAAAGTGTGAAGTAAATAAGACCTGCTAAAGCTAATAATAATATACATTTTCTAGAAAATAATAGATACTAAGATTAAGGTACTACATTAAAATTTAGTACATTTACAGTAATTTTTATTAAGAACGGGTCACACTCTACTTAAAAAGAAGCACTTTATAATAAACACTCCCGTCGCTTCCATACAAATATGAATGATACGACCAGAGACAACTTATTACAGACATCATTAAAATTGCAGAGTTGCTTGTTTATTATGTTCTGCGTTGTTATCCGTCGGAGGTTCCCAGTTCTTTCCAAAACATGTGTCGTCGTTGAGGTCATCGTCTCCATATAAACATATTCGTCCCCTTCATAAGGTAAAGAAGCTTGTAATAAAAATACACTGACCGGCAAAATTATCGCATCACTAAAAAAACTTGATCTATTATGATACAAATTTAACTTTATCAAAAAAGTAACTTGAAATTAGTACATTAACATCTAGTTTTTAACAATTAATTAACAAATAACACTCGAAACAAATAAATATTGCTATTAAAATGAAAATTACTCTCATATGTCCGTCAATTCGCTTGGACATAAACATCTTTGTTTTGGAATTTCACACTCCAAGTCCACTTCTAGTACCGTGTGTTACCTCCTCCAGCTTGAATAACGGCAGCCATTCTACGAGGCATGCTTTGGATCATTTCTTGGATCACTGCGTGATCCATTTGTTCCCACTCTTCATTAAGCGCTTCAAGAAGTTGATTAAGTGTTTGTGGACGATTTCTTCGCGCTTTGATCCTTCGCCCAAGTTCATCCCAGACATGTTCAATGGGATTACAATCTGGACTTCTTGCAGGCCAGTCTAATTTTTGAATTTGGACTTCTTCGAAGTATCTAGTCACCACTCTGACAATGTGAGGACGTGCATTGTCTTGCATAAACAGAAAATTATCACCCACAAATGGTGCAAATGGCACAACGTGTGGATCCAATATTTCGGTTATGTACCGATGAGCATTTAAAGCACCACGAACGAAAGGAACGAGGTCTGTCGTGGCATGGAGATTTATTCCTCCCCAGACCATAACAGTCCCTCCACCAAAGCTTTCCCTACCGACCATCGTGCATTCCGCATAACGTTCTCCAGGCCTCCTCCATACTCTAAGACGACCATCGGGTGAATTAAGAGCAAATCTGGATTCATCCGTAAAGAGAACCTTTCCCCAATCGTCGGCTGTCCAATGAATGTGCTCGCGAGCAAATTGCAACCTCGCTCTTTTGTGATGTGGGAGCAGTAAAGGACCATTCGCAGGTCTTCTACTGGTTAAATTGTTTTCTACCAGTCGTCTGCGGATTGTTCTCTCGCTCACCTGAACATTTCTGGCATTATGAAGCTCACTTTGGAGCTGTGGTGCAGTTAAATGCCTATTTCGCAAAGATGTTAAGAGAACAAATCGGTCATCAGCTCGAGATGTAGCTTTTTGCGACCTTGACCTGATCTCCTTTTGAGTTCGCCAGTCTCCCGATATCTTTAGGCAATTCGAGAAACCGTAGACTGGTTCATTTCTAGAGTTCTAGCAACATAGCGTTGACTTCTGCCGTCATTCAAGAGAGCAATAGCGATTGCAGCTTGTTCAGCTGTTAAATGGTAGCTGTTTCTGTTCATTTCTGTTTATAACTGTCAAAAATCACTAGTTAAACAAATCAGCTCAAAAATTAAACGCTAACTTACATAGATTCCTAAAAAAAAGCAACTCAATTTAGTTTTTGAAAAATCAGAAAATTAGCAAGAATTTTGATTGTTTGACACTTCACCTTAAAAAAGTGTATACAATTGGTGTTAAACAACTCATAACCAACTCCTGAATTTGGCAAATAATCTTACTACCCTATGCAGTCAGTCAGTTGAACTATTTCAAGCATCACGTAGCCGCAAGTCCTTGTTTTTTAAGTGATGCGATAATTTTGCCGGTCAGTGTATTTAGATAAACCGAGATACGGATAACAAAAACATAATCTTATTTCAATAACAACGAGGATTCTTAAATAAATCACTTGATTATATTAAAGCATGTATCTTTACAAACTGTTAACAATTACAAACGCACTTTTGCCAAAATGTGAGTTACGCCTTGTCATTTCGAAAGGGACGAATTAGAAGGGTTTATATTTCTCTAATTAGTGTAATAAAAACAAATTGAAACTGTTAAATTTACAAATTAAACTGTACAGTTAATAAGGAGTAAACAACACGAGCAAATTTGAAATAAAGCAATTCAATTTTAGTCAACTTTATTTAGTGAAAGAGAAATTTCCATGTAAGAAATAGTTCGAGTAGTAGGGTAAAATACGTTTATCAGAGGTAACACTATATAGCAACATTATTTGCTGTGTATGGATTTTGTAAGTTAAATGTGTTGTTCAATTATTCACGTACCCATCAAAAGCATATGAAGGTTACGGTAAATGATGAAGACATGAAAAGGACGTATTTTTTACATATTCTTAACGTGCCAAAGATATACTGCGGGGCACGTAATTATTACGTGCCATTGAGCATCGCTTTGGAATATTAATTTGTGACATTAAAAAAGAATTAGGGTACGTAATGTTTACATGAATTTCTATTCCAGCTACTTGGGTTTCTACTTCTGGGAATGTAAGCTCCAAAGCAAATGCTTAGGATTACTGGTCTACATCATTTGTTTAGAGGATTGTTAAGCAATTTAAATACAATTAATTGTGTGTATACTAATTGTAGTAACTTACACCTGTTACAATGTATAATTACATAATTTTTATTCGTTGCTATGTACTATTATTTATAAACAAAAAAAACCAAAAGATCTAAAAAAATAAAATTATTAAAAACTCTGATTTTCGACTTGTTTCTTTTTAAAACGTATTTTGTCGTTAAACTTAAATACAACAACCCGACAAAATTTGGTGACCCCCCAACGTGATGGTGGTATAGACATTGCGTTACTGAAGAAAATGCATTCAATTAATTGAATCAAGATTTACATATTGCATCGTATCTACAGAAGAAATACTTTACATTTCCAGCATGGATACAAGTTATATGTTACAACTTCTTTAATGGAGTACCGATCGAACCAGCAATTCTTATTTCAATTTGACAGCCGTCAATGAGTTTCATCAATTGGCTCAATCAGAAATAGCCAGCAACTCAACCTTTTGTGCCATAACTGGATTCTGAATAATACCATTCTGGTACCATAGGAGTATTTATTAATTAATACCGCCTGGTTGTTAGATTACACAATTATTTTTATAAAATATCCTTTTTATTTTGAAGTAAGTTCCCCACTACCTCCATCACCCTCGTTAATTAATTATAAATTTGTATAACCATTTTTTTACATTTTCTTAGTATTAAGCAATCTTATTGAACTATGAATGATTCTGGAGACATGATAACCAATGATAATGCTGGTGATACTTTCACACTCAGGTCTCAGCTTACGACATTAAATTACTTCAATTTTGGGTTGCGAAACCTGAAATTTAGTTTCGTCAAGCCAAAGCTCAATTTAAATTAGGCAAAATTAATTCAGATCGTATTCTCATGTATTCTCACACCAATCTTAAATTGGAAAGGATAACGCCTTCACATTTATTATTTTTTTTTAGTTGAGGGGTTTATGGCAGCTACCCTTAGACGACTTCTAATGGGTTGACCTTTGGACAAATAATGTGTTACCTTATCATATATTCCCACACCGATTTTAGATTGAAAAGGATGATGCCTTCACATTTAAATAATTTTTTTTTGGTTAGGAGTTGATGGTAATTACCCTTAGACGGTTTCTAAGGGGTTGACCTTTTGGCAAATGATGTGTTACCTTATCATGTATTCTCACACCGACTTCAAATTGGAAAGGATGGCGCCTTCATATTTAAATTATTTTTTTTTAGTTAGGGGTTGATGGCAGCTACCCTTAGACGGCTTCTAATGGGTTGACCTTCGGACAAATGATGTGTTACCTTATCATATATTCCCACACCGATTTTAGATTGGAAAGGATGATGCCTTCACATTTAAATAATTTTTGTTTGGTTAGGAGTTGATGGTAATTACCCTTAGACGGTTTCTAAGGGGTTGACCTTTTGGCAAATGATGTGTTACCTTATCATGTATTCTCACACCGACTTTAAATTGGAAAGGATGGCGCCTTCATATTTAAATTATTTTTTTTTAGTTAGGGGTTGATGGCAGCTACCCTTAGACGGCTTCTAATGGGTTGACCTTTGGACAAATGATGTGTTACCTTATCATATATTCCCACACTGATTTTACATTGGAAAGGGTGATGCCTTCACATTTAAATAATTTTTTTGGTTAGGGGCTGATGGTAGCTACCCTTAGACGGTTTATAAGAGGTTGACCTTTTGGCAAATGATGTGTTACCTTATCATGTATTCTCAAACCAACTTTAAATTGTAAAGGATGACGCCTTCATATTTAAATTATCTTTTTTAGTTAGGAGTTGATGGCAGCTACCCTTAGACGGCTTCTAAGGGGTTGACCTTTGGGCAAATGATGTGTTACCTTATCATGTATTTCAAGAATGCTTTATGTGGAGAATCTGTCGTTAGACTTAATCCCCACGTTCCTTCCAGAAGGAAGTAATTGAGATACGCTCAATCAGCGCGCATTTGCTTGGCACGTGCTCCCAGTTGCTCACTGGTCAGACCCAGTTGCCTATCCACCCTCTACTAGCTATCCAGGTTAGTACCGGAGCGATTAACTTAATACGTGTTCACCCGCCGGCACCCCTCCTCCCGTTCTCTTTCATACGGGATCGACTTCCTCGTCCAGCATTAGGACTATTCCCCAACCTATGTCAGTACATCGGAACCCTCCAGTCCTCTTTCATACCTTCTAAGTTCCTTCACCGACCCAGGGTTGGGGCCACTGCCCGAATTCAACCTCAGATGTGGCAGGACTTGGTTTTTAAACGGTTTTGCCACCCCGATCTCCCAGTTACAGGCCTGGTGTGCCCCTGACAGAGCTTCGTTTCGAGGCTACTTTATAGGGCCCATCAAAGTAGCATCCCAGTGAGTATACCCGTTAAGGTGAAGTTGTCTTGGACGTGAGAGGCTGTGTATCTTCAACGTCCCTTAAGTGCAGGTCTCTAGACGATTTTTGAGAATCTGACGACTGGAACTGCACAGCCAATGCCGGACCCCCATACTGTCACCCCCGAAACGCTACCTGGTGGCATGCAGTTTCTCTTAGGTCAGCGAGCGAACTCCCTGATGGAAATAAACCTCACTTGATTCTCCTCCATTCGTCTAGGTCAGACAGCGGAATACTTAGCTCCATAAAAAACCCTGACGTCAGGTGAGAATCAATCCATCCACACTGGACCCTCTTGTTAGCAGAGTTCCTCCGCAACGTTTTGGAGTCAATTTCGAGAAACACTTAGGTGTAACTCTACCACACATTTCCTTCTAATTGCGTCACCCGTTGCCTCGACAAGCCTGGGATATTGGATAGACAACAACCAGTTCTAAGGGATGAACGCTGTGTGGTCTGCCCACAAGCTAGAACCAAGTGAAAACCAAATAAAAGTGGGTTACATGTCGAAAGAGACTGTTTAGGACAGGTCAAGGACAGTTACATATTACGAACCGCGATTATTGTATATTCGTTAAATGGACACCTTAAGCAATAATAAGTGAAAAAATTTGATATACCTGTTAGTACATGTAATTTCCGACAGAAATTTGATTTTTGTTAAAATTGCAACTTAGTATACTCTTTTTGCAATCAACGTTTCAATTAAATCAAGAAATAAGATTCAATTCAATTAAATTAAGGAATAAAATAAAATACTATAGATAATAATAGACCGCGCATAATATGAACTTATTTTAACAGTGTAGCCTGCATGAATAATTGACCATCGAAAACTATCGTCATTGTGCCTGATAGCCAATTGTATTAAGAAAAAACCCGTATCTTACCATCATAACTGCAAGCTATTTTAAAAAGTAGAAGACATTATACGATGGGGTTTTTACTAAATGAAAGAAAAAACTTAAGTTGAAGTACCTACGACGAGATTTATTTAATTTTATGGTTATCAGGCCTGCTTTGATTAGTCGAGAATATACTAACTTAGGGCCGGTATTATAAAACTTTTTACTTCCTAGATAAAATTTACTTTGACAGTAAATTCATTTGTTCTGTCAATTTAATATGCAAATTGACAGAATAAATTAATTTACTCTCAAAGTAAATTTTATCTAGGAAGTAAAAAGTTTTATAATGCCGGCCCCTAAGCAATTTTTTTCTAAAACAGATTACGTTTTGTAAAGTTATTCAAGTCGTAGGTACCTACAGAAAACCTATCTTAACAAATTGCTTTTTGTCCCGTGTCACTATTTACATAAATAAAAAAGTTACTTAACAGATACGAACACATTACTTTTCTACTAGCAAATCTTCCCCTTAAATTACAATTTCCCTATAATCAGTGTGATTCATCAATTTGAGCCAGAGACAGTTAAAATTACTCATCAACTGAAACTGTTCCGTTTTGTAATTAAATCTGTCATTTAAGAGACTCTAGTGTGTAGTTGTCTAGTTGTTGCGGCTCTGGTGGTTGCAATTAAAGTTAAGAAAAATTACATGAAGGATCAAAAACCTAAATGTCAAATTATTCAACTCAAATAAAAAACTTAATAAGATTTATTTTACACTGTTGACACTTTTTTTCTTAATACTAAACATAATATGTAAATACCTTAGCATACAAACACAAATATTAGCCTTAAATTATGCTCTAGTACTTATATTGCAATAGAAGAACAGTGTTAACTAGTGATGCACCGAAGCAGAATTTGTTCGAATCAGACTAATAGGCTACTAACATTTACCTAAGTGATGAATATTCGGACAAAGCAAAATACTGAAAAAAAAAGATATTGAGCAAAAAATTTTATTGAATACAAAATTATGTTAGCAAAATGAAAACATTTTTATCCAAGAAATACGTTTCCTACACAATTTGCTTTAATAAGATAATAAGGCCGGCGGTGGACGAGTGGTGTTAGAGCATCACTCGTGTTCCAAGGGTCGTGGGTTCGAGTCCCACTTGAGACGATGGGATTTTTCTAATTGGAAAATTCCGCCACCTCAACTATGGGTGTGTGTATTCTTGTTGCATGTTAGATGGGGGACATATGACCATAGATGTTGGTTCCCCCGTAGTGTAGGCATGAAATAAAAAAAAAAGATAAACAAAATAAAATAAAAAATAAACAATATGCCGATTATAAAAATACAGTACCACTTGAAAATATTTGCGTATTATAGAATCACCCATTACATAAATGCTGATATATATTTTTATTTTAAAAACCTAAACAAGTCAGATTGCAACAAAAAAATAAAAGCATCGGCCAACTGAATACCGAAGCAAACTCAAAGCTTCGGAGCATTTCTAGTGTTAACAGTTATAAAATACATTTTTAAAAAATCTTTAAACCCTGAATTTCTTTTTCCAACAACATCAAATTCCATATCACCAATTGCCCATCCAGTCCCGAAGTACTAAACCTCGTTGCATCCTTTTTCGTTCCACTATACAAACACAAACAAGTTATAGCATTCTGATGAATTGAATCCAGATTCGTGTCGGATATTTCAACGCGAGCTTGTTTATCTAACGACTGGAACTTTCGCATTGCTGAAAGTCCTCCTGCTTCTTTCTTCTGAGATGTATCCAATTTGACAGAAAAATGCAATTGCCCATTGGCATCCAACGTATACAGTACAGGCATACAGCTATGTCCAGCTACAACAATGGAATGGTTACTAATCCAAGTGCAACTTAAAAATGGCAAGAATTCAGTTTTCAGTTTTATCATTGCGTTTCCCTTTGTGGCATCAGCAATATTAATTGACGAATCGTGAGCAACCCAGACAATCTTATTTCCATCGGGCGAAAAGCTTGCGCTATGCACCCATCCTCCACCAGAAGCAGAATTGGGAAATTCCGCCATGAGTTGTCCAAGTGACATCTTTGCTCCCCATGGAGTAGCTTCAGGTGTCTTTTCAATATCTTTAATATAAGCCGAAAAGACACGTACTTTAAAATCGGTAGAACCAGCTACCAATAGAACATTATTAGGATGCCAATCAATGGAAGTTATAGTGGAACGAATAGGTTTCTTTATATGCTTTGAAACCCACCAGTCGTTTTCCGATTCGAAATAACAGACTGATATTAAGCGTGCTCCAGATCCAACAGCAAATTTGTTTTCGTCTGGAGACCACTTAACACAAGTGGCAGCACGATTTATACGTAAGAGCACAAGTGTAGGTTTCCATTTTCCATCATCTCCTTGAGTCCATACGTAGGCATTACGATCCACAGCGCATGTAACAATACGGTTTGTATTCGGAGCCCAATCTATACCCATCACCCTTAAGTCGTGTTGATTTAAAACATCCAGCAATTTCCATTCTGAACCATTGCGTTGGTAGATGTGAACTTCCTGATTGTTAGGAGAGATGGCAATTTCTAAAAAAAAAATTAACTTGTAATGACAACGCCCATAACCTCAAACTTAATATTTATATTTGATAAAAATTTATAGATGTTACAATAAATACTTACGTGTTCTATCTTTATTCCAAGCGTGACAAGTTATTGGACTGATTACATTACCAAATCTGTGCTGTTCAGTCATTTTTCTGCCTGAAAAGGAAAAATCGGCTCTTTTTATGTTTGCAAATAAAACTGTGAAAAAGTTGGAATAATGTTACGGAAACTTACAATTCGTGTTTTAAAATAATGTTGAAAGACACTAAATTCGTGGACTCTGGTCAGTCAACACGAATTTATAGAAAATCTAGGAAAATTAGGGAGTGGAAAGCTGATTCAAAAGTACTTGAATCACATACACCGATAATTACGGTGTTGCCAATTTTCCACGTTGCCAATGCTCAACTGCTACGTTTGGCAATACATATAGGATGTTGCAAAAGTAAGAGTTAATTTGAGCATTCTGAGCTTGATAAGATTTAAGTAATTGAAAAAGTGCAATATAAATAAATAATGCAAATATAATTTCTCAGGAGAACTAGAAAATCGTATAAGATCTCCGATAACGCAATACGCATAATAGGGAAGATGTATGTATATGTAGTCGATTGACAAAATTGTTGCATTTTCATAAACTGTATTACTAAATAAATAACAATCACTTACTACACACTTAACAACGAAAACAACAACGAATGAAATAAAGAGCCAATGTAAAGATCACAAATCGAACCTTTTATTCTACTATATAAAGCTGAAAACGTCCGCTTCTGCTGTTACGCTACAGCAGGAACCGTGAACATACACTTTACAGAATAAGTTTTTCATAACGACCGTTGTAAGACCATGTTAGATAACATAATGTTACTATACATAATGTAATATAACATTGAGATACAGAATAGCACTCTAAATTAGTTAGAATATTAGTTAGAAATGCATGGAACAATTACCAATTCTAAGGAGGTATTTAATTGTTGATAATAAAAATATAATTTAAATTTAAATAAAAATACTAGAATCCTCTTAATAGAAAATATTTCGTTACTTCACAAAGTTCCAAAAACGACCCACTATTGGTGATATATAATACCATGTTAGAGTCCTGTATTACCTATCGCTGTGCGTCAATTTGAAAGATGCTTTATTTCAAAGTTCAAATATCGTCTAAGTATTAATGAATAATTAAAATAATAATGTGGGTTGTGCAATTAACTGCAGCGTAGAATATAAAACTGTACAAAGGAACATAATCATTTACCACATACGACCGGGATGGGGTTTCAATATGGCGGAGTAGATGTTTCCGAATTTGTAATTAGATATTTCCATTGGCGGTTCTTACTGTCTCGAAATGCGCACATACACTACATAACCTCAATTTTAAAGCATAGTATTTTGAAATTAATCTTAGAATACAAATTTTATTTTAATATTTTAAACAAACGAATACTTACTTATGAAATGTAATTCCTCTCTTCGTATTTGTTGGAGTTTGAGAGAAAAGCACATTTAGGTGGTGTTTAATGGCGGCCAGTGTGATGTCGTATTCGTCGCTTTGACAGCTCATTGCGCCGGGTAGTTACGGTTTTATATTCTAAGAACTGCCGTAATAAAAGTGGTGTAAGTTTTTTCTGTTGCTGTAAATCAGGGGTGTCCTTAGAATATAAAACTGTAGGAAAGAGGATAAATACCCAACGAAATGAGCTTTAAAAGGGAATTACACTTTATAAGTAAGTATTCGTTTGTTTAAAATATTAAATAAAAAATTTATATTTTAAGGTTAATTTCAAAATACTAATGTTTTAAAATTGAGGTTATGTAGTTTATGTGCGCATTTTGAGACTCTGGAAACCGCCAACGGAAAGAACTAATTACAAAACCGGAAACATCTACTCCGCCTTACTGAGACCTCATCCCAGTCGTACGTGGTAGATGATTATGTTCCTTCCTAAAGTTTTATATTCTAATAAGGAGGTGCCCAACCTTTAACCTGACTCGAGCCAATTTAGAATTTCAAAATTTTAGGCGAGCCATAAATACCTTATTAAATTAAATTAAAATCACGACAGAGTAGTAGTCGTGTTAAACATTTAGCTCCTACAAGTGCGCATCATTGATAAAACGAGCCACATCAAAAGACGGTGCAAGTTACACGTGGCTCGCGAGCTACAGGTTGGGCACCCTTGCTGTAAATTCAAAATTCAACATATTGGTATAGCCCCTTTATTTTTAAATAGTAGCGACAACGATTAATCTCGTCGCTGGAGCAAAAGCACCAGAATGATGTTGGCGACACTGAATGTTACCAGATTTGACATAACGTCTTACAATAAATCTTAGGTTTATTAACACTGAATTCTTATTTACTAGAACATGCATTATGTATTAAACCGGTGACGTCAACATAACCTCTAAATTTACCTTAGGTTTGTTTACATCTCCCACAGCACCAGTGGCGTCTCGTCAATCAAGGTGTACGTAATCAGATATTAAATTTCAACCAAATTATAAACAACCAAGGCAAGTAAATTAATAGATTTCAACAGATCACAGGTAAAGTATAATTTACAGAAGTTCGCAATATACAAGGTTGTTACTAAAATAGCTTATGCACTATAATTAATTTATAAATACAGTGGCCAGTTGGTTACTTTTCCACTGTAACTACACTAGCTTGGTAAGTGTGTAAACGGTAGTGTAAGTTGTTTCAATAAAGTAATTGCAATTTTAAAAGGTAGTGCCTAGTAGTTTATCTCTTCTTATAAAAGTACATTTATTGGATGTGCCAAGAGTTATACTATGAACTAAAGAGAGAGGCAAGAAAGACAAGAGAGAAACAAAGGTAGCTATAAATTTTATATATTTATAATGAACAGAGAACTTAGTTGTATGCAAACATATGTAGTCACTAGAATTTCAAATTTATTACAGTTTTATTACGGTTTATAGAATGTGATATTTACACAACCTTGAATTTCTGCTTTATTTCCGTTTTCTTTATTTAGGTAAAAATCTCGTGTAACGCCTATGGAAAGTATGTCAATGTATACAAAATAACTGGAAAAGAATTTACTTATGAAAAAACTGATGTTTCTTTTTGTAGATAGTTCCACAAAAACTATATGAATTCACCATTTTTTTAATGCACTATTCACAACTTAATATATTTCTTTAAATTGAATTATAACCTAATAATTATTCCTACTCATTTGTTGTTAATTGTTCATTAAAGGTCATATTTACGTCACCTTACTGAACAAACCAATTAAAAGCTGTGTCCGCAGTAACCAAAGAAAAAGAGGTTATGTTGGCTTCAAATATCCGTATCATATGCCATTTCTAGTAAATAAGAGTTCAGTATTTATTAATAATCATGCACAAAAATATTCACAATTCAACATTAATTTTATAATAAACAATATATGGTCATTCATGTTCTGTAAAAATGAACATGTTAATATCGAGTGTTTTTTTAAATTTGACGTCGAATGCGGCTATGGGTAGTTGATTGTGAACGGATCTTGATCGTATTAATAAATGTCATTGTCAAAACGTTCAAATTACTCACGTGTTTAAATAATTCACAATCGACTATTCACAGCCTACGTTGACATCAAATTAAAAAAAAACACTCGATATAATATACTTATGAAAGTATAACTCTTTATTAAATTTTCGTAAAAGTTTGCATGTAGTAATTTTTTCTTTATTCAAGTTTGTGTCAGGTTTGCTCCACGATGTCGTTATTTGAAATAGAGAGGCTGTGCACATTAGTATAGTCTCTCTATTTCAAATAGTAGATACATCGTGGAGCAACCCTGACTTGAAAACTTTAATAACGAAAAAGTTACTACATTCATACAGTTATCAAAATTTAATAAAAATATATTACATACATAACATACATAATCCATTCCCCTTATACCGCATTTCGCAGTGTCGGGGTTCCACACAAACTCTTATGCGAGTGCAACGGAGGTAATGGAGCTATTGTAGCAAGTACATTACGCTCCCCCATACTTTATCACTCATACAACTTTCATACCTTAAGTTAAAGAGCTCAAACACGATCGTACAAAATTTTTAAAATTCAGTCGCAACCGAGGTTTGAACCCCTGTCCCTCTGAACGAGAGGTAGGACCTCTACCACTCGACCACGGAGGGCCAAAAATATATTAATAGGATCATTCTTACAGAACACGAATGTCCAGTATTAAATTATTGATAAATTGTGAATATTATTGTGCATTGCTATTATTAAACCAAAGATTGATTGCAAAACGGATGTCAAATATGGTAACTTTCAATGTTGTCAGTGTAGTTCTGGTAATTTTGCTTCAACGACGAGATCAATCGTTGTCGCTACTATTTGAAAATAAAGGGGCTGTACACATTGGTATCACATTGGTATACACATATTTATTATCTATGGTATACACATTGATACAGCTATTTCAAATAGTAGCGACATCGTGGAGCAAATCAGGCACAAACTTTAATAAAGAAAAAATAACTACATGTATATTGTTTGGTCATTTTAATAAAAATTAATTTAAAAATTACAATTTCGTAGTTGTATATTACATTAATATGACCGTTTTTACACAACATGAATGTCCGTTATCAAATTCATGTTAAATTGTGAATATTTTTGTGGATCATGATTATTAAACCTAAGATTTAGTGCAAAACGAAATGTCAAATCTGGTAACTTTCAATGTCACCAACATGCTTTTGCTCCAGCGACTAGATCAATCGTTGTCGCTACTATTTGAAAATAAAGGAGCTCTATACACATTGGCTTTCATCAGTGCCATCTAACGGTAAGTAAATCGTTAATGTTACCTTTCCTCATTCGTGGCGGTACCTACTTTTTTATGTTAATTATTAAATTCATTAATCAAATTATATTAATCAAATTGGTAGCTTTGGGGAAAGTAGATTAAATTCGGTTAAAATTAAGAAAAATTTTTAAATTACATTTTTTCTAGTAAATTAAGCGTTTTTACAAATTTATCGAATACAAAATTAAAAAAAAGTCGAGTCTTTCTCATTGTCTATTTCTTTAATTAAACTTAAATAAAAAATTAATATTCTTTAATTT
This sequence comes from Agrypnus murinus, assembly GCA_929113105.1. Lineage (NCBI taxonomy): Eukaryota > Metazoa > Arthropoda > Insecta > Coleoptera > Elateridae > Agrypnus > Agrypnus murinus. The sequence goes on along the minus strand of OV816027.1, from coordinate 88,209,698 downwards.
ATTCTTAATCCTTTGATAGTGGTTTAACCTTGTGTAAAAATAAACCATCGAGTGTAAAAGTAAACTTCGCCTAGTAACTAAATAGTTACTGAGGGGATTGAGTAACTCAGTAAGTATCGTTGCTAGTCTCAAGCTCGGGCAAAGGAAGAGGGTCGTGGAGTTGAATTTAGCTACTCAACACACTTAACATTAATTCAGCCAAAATGTTTCCAAACATATCATCAGCATCATCAGGTGAATAAAGCAAAAAGCTGAGGAGCTCAGCACTAGTAAAATAGTCAACCTTATGGATTCTAGAGAAAAAAAGCAAAAATTTACTCACAGACAAAACTAAATACGAAAAAACTATCAAATCAAATATGTGCAATGAGCATTTTTCAAAAAAACTGAAAGACCTGATTTAAGAAAAAAAAAGAAAAACATTCACGAAATGGCTATTAAAAGACAAGTAAAAAGCAGAATAAAAGGTCAGAAAGACAAATACTGGAGTAGGAGTAAGAGTGGAATTCTGAAATTAAGGATGCGTACGAGCGTGGCCGTGATGCTGATGAACTTAAGTAAGTTTAGGATATTGTTTAGTAAGTGGGCGTGATAAGAGTGATACATGAACCGTCAAACCTTGAAATAAGTTGATTCTATGCTCAGATAGGGGGTCGGCAGTCTTTTCTCCAAAGAAAAAAGCAACTGTTTCACGATATCCCAAGAAAAGCATCTAAGAGGACGTTTTTTTTTGGACAACAAGCAAAACAACGATAAAGGGAGCAATATCTCCAAATAACTACCTAGAACGTACGAGCGTGTACTCAGCACGTGCACTCAAAGATATCATAAATGAAATAATAATAATAATAATAATAATTGCTACAACCCATAGCCTGGAAACCAGGCCCCAGAAGCTATAAGCTTGTGCGGGAGGGAGGGGGCGATTATTATTATTACGTAGGCCCTAAGTGCGGCTGCAGCCGACTTACAGATGGAACAGCGCAAATCCCACATTTGTGTCACAGCTAAGGAAAACTGCAGAAAACCTTAACTAGATCTGCCGGCACCGGTTATCGACAGCGGGCCGCTTGGGTGAAAGTCCAGCACTCTAGACATTACACTACCAATAGATAGATACAAGATTAAAATCATGGCAATCTAAGAGAAATCAAATTGAACAGATATTGGTATCGAAAGCTGAAAGAAGTTTAGACTGTTTAAAATCGGAAACCCAATGGAAAACGCGAACTTCGCTTTTATTCTAACCAAAAAGATGAGTGCAGCAGAATGCAACTTCGATGATGATAAGGCGAATATTAAACTTAGACAAAGATGTACCAACATAAAAAACGTGGAACGGAAACGAAGAGAGAATGAAATAGTATTAAATATCAACATAAGAGGCCCAGGAGAAAATTAGAAGAAGCTATGAAGCAATTCTAATGAACACAGAGCCACAAGAACACTTCGATCATGATAAGGCGAATATTAAACCTAGACAAAGATGTATACCACCATAAAAAAAAACGTGGAAAGAGAACGAAGAGATATAGATAGAGAGAGAATAATATCAAATATCAACATAAGAGGACCAGAAAAAAAACATATTCGATGAAGAATGGAAAAATATATTAGAAAACCAAAAAGAATACAAAGGAGTAGGTCGTGAGGTTTGGAGATCAGGAGGTAGATTATAAGAAGTAAGGAGGGAAGCATGTATAGATTATGTAGAAGGAAACATAAAAAGAAAACGAAAGTGCTGGAAGATACAACAAACAAATCAGAAGAAATTCAAAGCCAAACGCTGACCCTTAAAATAAATTTTGCTACTGGACTCCTTGCCGGCCGTGGGCATGCTTGAGCTACTATTGTTGAATAGAGTGAACTATTCGGATAGCGTTATTTTAACGTGGCTCAACTACTTTTCGGCATACTTCGGCCGGCCCACGGTCCCCCTTTCGGAGACACGAATTGAAATACCTCAACTAGCCCACTAATGTTATTGCAGAAGCTACCAGTACACACTGGTGGGAGCGAGGTATACCTATCTAAACCTCTCCAGCCTAGTACCGGAGTTATAAACGTATTCACTCGTCGAGACCCTTCTCCCGGCACAGGAGACGGCCTCTAATCCAGCTTCGAAATTTCCCCTCAATTGTGGGACCACTGCCCGACCGAATCCAACCTGGCTGGGCTTGGACGGTTATGCCACCCCGATCTACCATGTTTTAGGCCTGGTGTGGACATCATCATCATCATACATCTGTGCTTGGCGAATGGAATTAACCATTCTGACAGATCGCTCTTTATACCCCAATTACTGAATTACTATGCATAGGCCGTAGTTGTTTCTGTACTAGATTTGATTCTAGTATTGATTGAACGTCCGGGTGTTCCGTCCACATTTGAATTGAGATACGCTCAATTAGCGCGCGTTGCCTGAGGCAAGCTACCAGTAACTCACTGGTGGGAGGGTACTATTCATCCTCTACTAGCTCTCCAGGTTAGTGCCGGAGCGATAAACGTGCTCACACGTCGGCACAATCGTTTAGAAGATTGTACCTTGTCCAGCTTCGGACTTTCCTCCAACTTTTCTAGTTGGGGACCAACTAGAAAAGCCGGCAGAAACCAGTGAACATTTTGCGGATCGTGGGCGCTACACCGATCTCTTAAAATAAATGTTGTCGCTGGATACTTCGCAGACCGTCGTCACAGCGCCGGTCACAAGCTGTGGATACTTTTCCGACCGTGAACTCTACGTCAATTTTACGTTACGAAGCTAAAACGAATTAACCGGTTGATCGATCTCCATATGGTTTTCACATATATAATCTTTGTGATGTTTTCTACAATATGACATTAAGGTCCTTAAGTTAGGTTAGGTTAGTGTCTACGGTCGGTAAACTGTCCACTGGTTGCGGTCGGCGTAGTGTTCACGATCGCAAAGTGTATCGGGGGTGGGGGTAGGCATATTGTCCACAGTCGACAAACTGTCCAGTAGCGCAAAATGTATTTTGACCTTTTAAGGGTCGGTAAAATGTCCAAAACGGCCAGTCGTGTAATGTCCACGGTTGTAGAAGTGTCCGGTCAGCGCAGTGTCCTATACCCTGACTACAGTGAAATGCACCCTTATAAAACTGGGAAAAATTAGTAAAGACACACTTTTGCCAAGAGAGAGCGTTGTACACACCCTTCCTACCCGGGAATTCTTGAGGGACTATGCTCAGTATAAATATGTGTTGTCTAAACTCCAGAAGGAACCATAATTAAGAATAACCAGAGTATTCTTACTGCATAAGTTTGATTATTTTATTCAAAAAATTATATTAACTCGTTTTTTCTTTTTTTTAAAAGATTCTTCAATTGTTTGAAAAACGCGAACGCAAACATATCACTTTTTATGTTTATCCCGTATAAAAAATTTGTCTGGAGAAACAAAACAAAATTTTAGATATGCACACGATATAAAAGCATAAATCAAGTATTCGAAAGCAAACAAAAACAAAATCAGTTATTTGCGTTTGTTTTACAAAAACTGACAGACGATGTAAGAAAAACCAAATGTAACTCGATGCTGCTGTTTTTTTTTGCGGCACTTGAAAGCAATCTAATTAAAGGTCATCGTCTAGGTTACCGCTAGGTATTCAACTTGTTTTTCATTTTGTTTTTTTTTTACTCATCGCCTACTTTTTTCCACGCGAATATTCGTTTTTGTGAGAAAAATCTTAACAACGTTTAGGAGGGAAAATATCCAATTTAGGATCTTTGGATGTGTATGTTTACTTACGCTTGAAAAAAACAAAATGAAATCAAATAACATTAGGTTTTTTTTGTTAACCTTCACGTGCTATACATTTATTATACTCCATAGCGCACCCCTCCCAACGCTTTACATCATCCCTGTTTATGGATAAAGTAAATCCTATTGTTATTCGGATAAGATTTCCCCTGATGCTTTATTACGCGCACAACCCGAATTGAGTCCTAAACTTCATTTGGTAAAATCGTATATATTTTACAAAAACCCCAAAATTTTATTTTATGCTAATTTATTTCATTTGTTTATTTTTGTAAGGATTAGTTTTAATTCATTTGTATGCTTCGGTAATGTTGGGCTATTAGATAGTTTCCTTGGGGTGGTTTTAGATGAAAACAAATTAAACTAAAAAAAAAAGTTGAAAAACGAAGCTACTAGATTTGAATATAAAATACACATATAGAGGTATCCGTTTATAGGGTGGTGAAATCAAAAGGCATAAAAAGCATCTTTATGCTTGAACTTGAATGAAAATGTGAGCGCGTGGGGTGAGTATTGATCTTCTAGCGAGGGAGCTATCGACTGGACGCAGTACCGCGCCGACCCTCGTCGAAAAGTGAACGGTGGTGGTGATGCCAACGTGACCGTGTCGACGGCACCATGTCGTCCATATCAGCTCAGGGGGTGGTGGAGCGCGCCTCCGCCGAGCTTTCGAAAAGGATTAATGGCTTGGGGTTGCGGGGTAGTAAACATCATTCTAAAAGCAGCGTCATGGAACGCGTCACCAACGTGTTCTGCGGCAGCAGCAACACGGCCGTCGCGGCGCCTGAAAAACCCTCCCGTTTATTGTCATCGCGAGGGGCTAAAACCGCCAACAATCCCGTGATCGTGATGGCACGGAGGCCTCGTCTGCCGCAAATGTATCTCACATGGGAGCAGCTCATGTACGACGAGCGTTTCTTGATGAAATTCTTTATGTATTTCAACGCTGGCGAACGGTGTGTTTTAGCGCAAGTGTGTACGCGATGGAGGGACATTCTTTACAGATCACCACGTTATTGGACTGGATTGGTACCTGTACTGCAGTGTAGAGAAATGAGAAATACTCAAGGGACAGATCGAGGCCGTTTGTATTCGTCCTTACTGAGACGTGGTTTCCACACGCTTTGTCTTATGGGGGCCTCCGACGAGGATGCTCTCGATTTAGTCAATTCCTTCCCGCTTGCTTCTAAGCATGTGCATTCGTTAAGTCTTCGCTGCTCTAGTATCACTGACAGGGGCCTTGAAAGCTTATTAGATCACCTGCAGGTGTGTAAGACTGATCTTTCTCTTATTTTAGGTACTTGTTTTTATTTACTTGCATTTGACATACATTCTAACATAGGGTGCATTTTTAACCTATTTTAGGAATGATACAGAGTGTCCTAATCAAAAAGTAGAAAAAGTTTAGATTACGAATAATACAGATAGCAGTTTCTACGCCACTGATTTATTGAAGCTGGGGAATTAAGTATTATTAGATACAATTAGTTCTAGTTTATCTTAGAAACAACAATGATACATGATAAGAGAAAAGTAGGTACAGATCACACGTTATAGAATAATACCCTATTTAAAACCATTCAAGGCCTTGTGACTTTAAAATGGGCCCTCTTGGGCACTATTTATTTCGATCAAAGATTGTGCTGTATCATTCCTAAAAACCGGTCAAGATACACCCTGTACAATTAAGTTTCACCTGACAACCATTAAATTGATTATTATCAAGGAAGGGCTTGAAAATAAACCCCAGTTCCCTTCCAAAAGAAACCTTAGTACACAAATGCGGATATAGCGTGCTTATTTAAATCAGGGACCGGAACTACCTCTACCTTTTCAACACCGTATACCATTACAAAGTATTCACTATTTTACACTATAAAAGTGTTTTTTAAAACAAATTGATAAGTTGGCATTTGTTTCCAACACTAACTAAGGCAACTTGATGAGGCCGTTTCTAAAGTGGGCAAATACTACAGATGGTATCTGCTTTACGTTAGTGTTTACCCCCTTGAACGATAGCAATCAATACTATATATATATTGTTTGTTTGGTAGTGTAGTTAAACTCGCCGACATCGACAGTGTCATCTGAATAGATTGTCAGATTTGTACTTCGTAAATGGAAATGACCTATTTTAGTTTTTAAATAAAACTGTTTTATTGGAAAAAGTATCATGACACGACATATCTTTCTTTTTAACCTTATAATATGGAATAAGCAGGCATTTTTAAAAGAAAAAAAATGTGCTAATTAAAGTACAGTTGGCCATGTACATTTTCTCCATTTCAATTGTTTAAATATAATATTTGGATGGTTTAAATCGTTCTTTGAAGTCAGCTTATTTTTGTAGCTTTTTTTAGGTTAATCTTGAACATTTTTATTCTCACATTGAAAATCTTTAGTCTTACGACAAAATACGGTTGCCAAAATCGAAGGTTTTCACTTGATTTAATTTGATTGATGAGGTTAGAATCAAATATCATGTAAGAATATGTAGGTATCTAGATAGAGTTCCTAAATAATCACTATTTTCAATAATAGTAAAATAAAGAGTCATACTAAACACAATTGCCAGTTTTTCTGGGTGTCTTAGTTTCTTAAGTTTCTGTTTATTTTGCGATAAACAATTTTCACTACTTACGGTAACGCCTGGTTATATAAAGGGTATATAAAAGTATTGAAGGTATATAAGAAAGTTCCACGGGTCTATTAGAGCTTTATAATATTACTTTTAAGCTCTAAGTATAAAATGAAGTGATATACATATTCTCATTGCCTAATTATAAAACTAATATCTGAGGAAATATAATGCCTAAAGTATGGAATAGATTCATCCGAGGGTCAACCACTCCTCAAAAAACGTACAGTGATTTCCAGTTTCTGGGAATACTTTAAAAAAAATCAAGTATTTCCAAGTATTCTCAGGTATTTCCAAATATTTCCAGGTATTTCCAAGTATTCCCAGGTATTTCCAAGTATCTCCAGATATTTCTAGCAAAGTGTACAGTGATTTCCGGTAGTGGTTGTCCCCATCAAAAACTAAACACATTTTTTTAAATCCTTGGACAAGTCAGTTTTATTTGATAAAAATATAAACATTTTTGTATCACATTTAATTTTCGATCGTCATTTGTTTTTGAACAATGACATCATAAACATTTTTTTTAATATTTGTTTTTTTTCTTGATTATGACAAATATTTTAATTGTCAAAATGACAATAATTACATAAGAGAATTCTCAAGCAAAAGATAATTTGAAAATTAGAAAACGCGAATAAATTAAAATCATCTAAAAAGATCGAAAAAGAGTCATTTTTCAATTTCGGGGTAGTTTTTAAACTAGTAACTTATGTGATTGTCACATAAGTTACCAAATCTCGCGTCGACTAAAAAATATTATAAAATGAGAAACGAGACACAAAACTCATTAACACTTAAGTGATTTGGTCGATAGTATATTATTTTATAAGGAGCTTAAGTGACGCTTTTTGTGCTGAGCCTGTTAGTTTGACTGCCGAACATTAGTGAGGCAGGTAAAACAGCCGAAGCACAAAAAAGTCACTTTAGCTCCGCATAAAATATATTATTTCATCTTCAAACGTAAAGAATGAATTAAAATGTAAGTTTTCTCAAAATATCATGTTTTTGACGTTGGAAGAAAAATAAAATTTTGACAAAATGAATTTTTTTTATTTTGATATGACTTGGTAATGTTATTTTGATATAACGTAAAAGACTTTGTCTGCCGATGCTGATAAACGTCAAAAAAGACAGACTTTTACCTTGTCAACTGAATCTTAAAATGTTTTTCTGACGTTTGAAGATAACTTATATTTTATATGCTTGTTATAACAGAAACTAAGATCATGTGTTAACTATGTTGACGCATTAAAAAGAAAAAAGTGCAAATAAACAATCCAATAAATTTCATTTTAAGTGTCTAGTCATATATGTTACCATAATGGCACTTAAGTTATCAAGTGTATGGTAACATATATGACGGTAACTTCTGTGACCATTATGCACATTTGTTTGAAAATCCCGCTTTTAATTGGACTCTCCAACTTTTGAACAGAAGATTTGTATAGAGTTAATTTAGATAATGCTTCTCTAACAATAAATATAATGATTTCTTATTGTATAAAAACAACATAACAGTAACGTCGCCGACAGATAATAAACATATTCATCAGGTTTAAGCAACTTTAAAGCAGATATTTTATTAAATACTATATTATTCAGAAAACTATCACTGGGCAGTAGCACTCTAAACATGTAGTACCTTTAATAAGCCACAACAAATTTCTTTTACAATATTGCTATGAATATTTATTAATTATTATGGATATTTATTATTTAACTTATGTGACCCCCCTATTTTTGATACACATTTAATTTTATTTTGCCAAGACTTTAGTAAACTTCTAATAAAAAGTAACAACTATAATTTAAAGATGATTCCAAAATGCTCAGTAAAATTAAATCAGAACATTTTTGTAGTTAAATCCGTGTTATATTAGGTTAATACTACTGACATATGGATAGATACAGGTAACTTATGTGACATTTACCAGAAAAGTAACCATTATTCTGAAATAAAAAATTAGTTTAAGGCATGCTGAACCTTTGTTATAATTTTATTACTATTAGTTAGTCTTAATTAATAATAAGAAACTCGTTTTTAACACATAAATATTTAAATAAATGATAGATTCAGGAAAATTCAAGTTATCTGAGAATGACTCAGTCTTACAGAACTCTGACTTCAATTAAATTATTATGACACATTTAACTGTTACACAGTGGATTGGAATTTTAATTCTACTCGGATGCGGGTATATTCATATGCGCCTGCAAGGGGGGGAAAGGAGGGGCCCTAGCTCCCGCTGGAGGTTGAACAATTTGGATTTTATTGACATATTACATTGCTCCTTAGATGAAAAATAATAATATTTGTATAACATGCCATTTATAAGTAACTTTTATAAGTTGCCCTCCCCCAAGACAAATCGCCGAGGCCTCCTATGGTGATGTTAAAGGCATATCAAAACCTGGACGTTTCAAAAATTATCGAAAATAAAAAAAATTAACATTTTATTAAGTATGGAAGAAAATGCTCATAGTAGGTGGTTCTTAATTCTCCTCGGATGTAACTATGTTCATAGGAGCCTGCAAGTCGGGAAAGGAGGGGTTTTAGCCCCCCCTGGAAGTTGAACAACTTGGATTTTATTGAAATATTACATTGCTCCTTAGATGAAAAATAATAATATTTGTATAACATGCCGTTTATAAGTAACTTTTATAAGTGGCCCCCCTCCCCTAGACAAATTTCTGAGATCGCCTAAGGTGATGTTAAAGGCACGTCAAAACCTAGACGTCCAAAAATTATCAAAAATAAGAAGATTAACATTTTATTAAGTATGGAAGAAAATGCTCATAGTAGGTGGTTCTTAATTCTCCTCGGATGTGGTATGTTCATAGGAGCCTGCAAGGCGAGGAAAGGAGAAGTTCTAGCCCCCCTGGAAGTTGAACAATTTGGATTTTATTGAAATATTACATTGCTCCTTAGATGAAAAATAATAATATTTGTATAACATGCCGTTTATAAGTAACGTTTATAAGTTGTCCCCCTCCCCTAGACAAATTTCTGAGGTCGCCTATAGTGACGTTAAAGGCATATCAAAACCTGGACGTGCAGAAATGATCGAAAACAAGAATATTAACATTTTATTAAGTATGGAAGAAAATGCTCATAGTAGGTGGTTCTTAATTCTCCTCGAATGTGGGTATGTTCATAGGAGCCTGCAAGGTGGGGAAAGGAGGGGTTCTAGCCCCCCTGGAAGTTGAACAATTTGGATTTTATTGAAATATTACATTGATCCTTAGATAAAACATGCCGTTTATAAGTAACTTTTATAAGTTGCCCCCCTACCCTAGACAAATTTCTGAGGTCGCCTAAGGTGATGTTAAAGGCATGTCAAAACCTGGATGTCCAAAAATTATCGAAAATAAGAAGATTAACATTTTATTAAGTATGGAAGAAAATCCTCATAGTAGGTGGTTCTCGACTATTTTGCATTGGAAAATGAAGTTAGTCAGACAACAGTACAACGTCTAATGAAGATGATTCCTATTGGTGAATACAGTTCGGTGAAACTATGATGGACTTTTTTCGGATGAGACTACTTTTGTCTAAATGGTACAGTGAATCGTCAAAACATATATTGTAGTCGTGGAAATTCTAATTGAATGGTTAGGTACATTGTCAACAGCCACAGAAATTAAATTTTTTTGGCAGAAATAGTTAACACAGTATTACGTACTGTCTTCTTTTATGAAAACCTCGCAGGAGAGAGATATTTTGAGTTTTCTACATTATACTCTCTGGTTTTAACAAGACGGTGCTTCTCCGCATTGTGTGCGCCCTGTTTGCAATTTTCTGGACAATTGGTTTGCTTAAAGGTGGATTGGCAGACGAGGGTTGCTAGGTTGGGCAGCAAGATCTTACACTATTAGATTTTTTTATGAGCTTATTTAAAGATGAAGGTATACGTCACCAGACTAGAAAATTTAGAAAACTGAAGAAATCGAATTAGAGATTAAATGCTTCGAATTAGACCGGCGATCATTCAAAATGTACAAGAAGAATTTTAAACAGGCTTGTACAGGGTGGAAATAAATGATTTTCATCAAGTTACCATTGCATTCCCCATGTAAAAGCACGACGTGCCGCTCTACGAAAATAGAGAAGGCAGTACCATAACCTCAAAATATACAAATTCAATAAATTCTATGGATTGTTTGACAGATTGATTTCATTTATTGACAGAACTAATTTAGTACTAAATCAAAAAGAGTAAAGCGGTACAGAAAAATTTACATGTGAGAAAATTCCAAAGGGAACTTGATGAAAATCATTTATTTCCACGCTGTATATTGTTAACAAGCCGGTGGGTAGCAATTTAAACACTTAGTTTAATAATTTTGTTTGCTTAGCAAAAGAGTTTTTGTTAACAATAAAATTTACCTTTTACGCTCGAAAACTTTTAAAATTTTTATACTGCCATTTCGACACTTAAAATGTGTACTTTTTATTTTTTAGTTTTGTTAACAATAAAATTTACCTTTTACGCTCGAAAACTTTTAAAATTTTTATACTGCCATTTCGACACTTAAAATGTGTACTTTTTATTTTTTAGTTTTTTAAAAGTTTTTTTTAATATTTAATGAATTTGCTTCATACTTAGGGCGCGCACTGTATATGTTGTAAAAGTTTTGGTGAGCAATTTGGTAATCATTATTTCTTTTATAGCCTTACGTTACTTTTAGTGTCTACAAAAATACCCCTATAAACCATGTTATGAGTCATAGCTTTTTTTAGTATAAAAGATAGCTGCAATGTGTGTTATATAATTGTGCAATATATAATTATTTGTTGAATGTTGTAATTTAAATATGAATAGTGGCTTATGAAAAACTTGAGAAAAGTTAAATACAGTAGAATTATTTCAATGGGAGTTTTCAAAAATCTTTCTTGTGCATTCTTTTTTTTCCACGTCGAAGGCACAATTGTTAAGAGTGGGAGCTTACGCTTACTCCCCGATTCTTTTGTTTATAATAATCTAAAACACACTGTCAAAAGACCACACAACATTTTTTGCAAAATAAATAGGCAAAACAAAATAAAACATAAACGTTTTGATGTATGCAGCACACCGAGAAATATTTGACACAGGCTGCCACTGAGTACTTATACATATACGCAGACTGTTTGATACTTTGATGTTGGTACACAACTGCCAGCATTCATTAAAATTTTGAAACGTCGTCGCCTATGAAATCGATAAATAAAAATTTATTGTTACTGAATGTTTTAAGGGCCTTTGGGCATTTCTACTTTTTGAAGCTAACTTGCTTGCAGTAAAGAAAGTGTACGAAAATTTCGCAAATAAAGTAGTTATGAACATATTACAGTCCATGATTTTTATCTGAGTATTTTATTAAACGAGCAAGATAAAACGTCAATTAGGAGTTTTGGAGTGAAAGTAAAAAAATGAAACAATATAGAGTTACAAATAAGTGTTCAAGAGAGAAAAAGATAATAAAACAGAGTAATGAAAATTTGGCAACCAAAATATTACTAACACCTTTATATGCGAAGCTTATAAAACTAACTGCAATAGATACAAGACTACATTTTATCATTTAAAGCTTTCTAATTTCTATTAAATTGCAGTTAACTATATAAGAAGTTATATAGTGGCAACAAAAACGTTTCTGTAAAATTGTTTATAAACTCTGATGTTACATATCGTTACTAAACAAAGGTGCCCAAAACCTTTATAAATTGCCCCATAAAGGAAACAGCTATATTGCGTTAGTAAATTATATACTTATTAAAGTTATATAAACTTGGTTATCGTAATCCCAATAAACATTGTATATACAATAGTAACAACAAACTTAATATCACTAATTTTGAGGACCATAAGTTTGCGGTTACTATTACATAAATAAAAATGTTTATTGGAAAGTTTGTAGTTACTATTATATAAATAAAAATGTGTTTTGGGTTCTCTAATAAATGCTTAAAATCAGGGCCGTAGCTAACAAATTTTGCGCGGTGGGCAAGGGACATTCTTTGCGCCCCCCCCCTCATCCCCTCAATTTTTTAACAAATATTGATTAGGGGGATAGGATATTTTCAAACATTTTTTTTTTACTTTTCCGTTGAACTACAAAGGGAAACTTTTTCATTACTAATAATAAAATTACGAGCCGTACCTCGAAGAATCTTTAAAAATTTAACGAACGAATACACTACACTAGGCGAATTTGACACGTGCCGTTTTGGCGGTACGTATATGTATTTATGTATATCTGGAAGAATGTGTACACTCTACAGTGTAGAGTGTACACATTCATTAGAGTGTGCTAGGTCTGATGGTGTCGAGTCTACACCATCAGACCTAGCACCGCGATTTGCTGCCGCCACTGCGGCACGCGAACGAATTTGCCTATAGGCGAATATGTGTAACTGCGTGCAACCTAGCAACTCCAGGGTGCCTCTATGTGTTTTACTTTGCGCCATCTAAAATTTGCGCCTTGTGAAATTTGCGCTGTGGGCAGGAGCCCCGCTTACCCTGCTCTAGCTACGGACCTGCTCACAATATGATCCGTTGTTTTCAATACAAACATTATATCTTCGTTTTTTTAGTTTTCGCGAGTTTTTGAATACAATAATTAAGTATTTGGAGAAATATTTCTTAAAACATCAGTGACTACTACGTAGTTATTCTAAATTATGCATGCGAGTTTTATAAATAGTATTCTTCAGATATACCGGTCAACGGTACCTACTTAATTAAATAATCAATTGGTTTAAATTTTTGTATACCATTTATACCCATTCAGAAAATTATTCTTATCTAGTAGGTTTACAACAGTTCAAAGTTCGGTTTATAAAAAGTTAGATAGAAGTATCGGTCGTGAACAGTTGCTGATGAAAGCAAAAGTTGTTAAGTAATGCAGTAATACCCAAGATTAGGTTTCTAAATTAAATTTTAATCAACAAATACAACGAGAATATACAGAGTGGAAAGCTGAAGTGAAATAAATTCGGTTAAGCTATTGGTGAATAATTTCCGATCAATACGCCGAACACGTCAGTTTTGTTTTAATCTCGTACGTATTCTGAAACATTTTTGATTATATAGAGTTTATTTTGCAAAAAAAAACACAAGAAGTCATCTTTAATGGAACACTGGGTATACTTTCATTTTATAATAGAACACTTCCTTTAATTGATATGGGTTTTCATCTGTAACTGCTATGGATGATTTAGCCAGGTCACTGGTTTTGAATACTGTACTGAGTGAATCGAATAACAGTACAATGTAGTTTTAAATATACAAAGCGTTCATTCGCTTTGTAGTTATATTTATAATTTTATTCATATGATTGCTTAAACCTTCTTAAAATATGAAGCAACTGAAGTAACTGTAAGTGTAATGAATTAAGATTTTGCATTTATAAATTAAATTGTTTTCTTTAGGTTTTTCCTTAGTGAATATAAATTGTATAATAATTAACAATAATTTATCAAAATCTAATTGCAATTAATTTGCAATCACTAGATTAAATATTTCTCTTTTATTTTTCTCTTCTTCTTGAAAATGAAAGTACTTATGATTTTTTAATTCTATGCGTTGTTCGCCAACGAGAAATAGTTAAGACACTTCTCGCAAATTTATGCTTGCGTGTAGAACAGTGAGCGCAAAAACCAGTTTCGCACACTGCAAAATACAAATTAATAAAAGCGCACCATATCCCTTCAGTATATTTTCTTCTTCTTAAATAATTTATAACAATCTTTTAATAGATGGTTATAATAATTATTTTAATCTGTTGTTATAAAAAGTAAACATTGATTGAACAATCATAAAATAAAGTAATTATCAGATAAATTAGTTGTGAAAAAATCAAGTAGACACTAGATTAGTAAATTTAAACAAAAAACGAAAATACACAACAAAAACAACAAAAAGTTATTATATAGAATATACAAATTGGCATATTAAAAATTATAATATGTATAAGACTAATGAATCCGACTATAATTCGGACGAAGAAGAATCGTTCTCCAAACTAATGATCCAGGAATAACAGTAAAGCGAAACAACGACCTGAATAACTTATAACAATTGTAATCACCAAAACGAAAGCATCTACCTTCACGCAATCTGAATGCTGCTATACTAATTGGGAGGGTAATTTCATTCAGTGCATTTGTTTTGTTTTTAAGCAAATAATATTAATGTTCTGTTAGTAAATGATTGTTACATTTATTTTAATCTGTTGTTATAAAAAGTAAAAAATTGATTAAAAATTATAAAATAATATATTATTTATTACTATTTATATATCTATATGGTAAACGTTGTGCGAAATCGAAATACTCCGATTTATCTTCATCGATTGGCAAATTAAAAACGAACTTTAATAATAAAGAAAATTTCAATCGGACGCCTTCTTAACCGCAAGAGTAGTAATTGTAATTTATTATTAAAAATAATTTGGACTAACAGAATTTTAATATTTAAAATCTTTTAGCTCGATAAATATAAAGGAGGTGAACCAATTGGTATGATGCTACTAGAACGATTCTTTCTTTTTTAGGTTAAGCATGTATATATTTTTAATAGTTATTACAAACCTAAGGAGCAATTTAATTAATTTTATATATTCATCTAAATTATCATTATTTTTTTATTATTTTTGTTGAGTAAAATTTTTATATTGAGCAAAGTGCATGACTTTATGCACGACTATGTATTATTATTATACATCACTTTATTGGTAACTACATATGATTATTATTATTATGATTGTTGGTGTTTGTTAGTCACGTATGAAATAAGACGAGACGCAGCAAAGAGATATTGCTATCGTTCCTAGCTTGTACTTTAATAAGGTAACCACATTATTAGTTTATCTTGTATGCATTTAAGATGTCTTCAAGATTTATTTCAAAGTCAGTTTCTTACATACTCTTTGGGTGTGAGCTTCACCAATTGCTCTGCCAAAGGCCGTAATTCAATCGGGTATCAATTAAGTTCTTTGTACTCTTTAGATGTTTCGCCAATTACTCTGCTAAATATGTAATGATTTAAATTCATTTAAAATAATAATTATGTTCTAGTAAACTCAGTGTAATAGTAAAGCGTTTCTTATTTAATAAATTAAATAATAGTATTAATTGTTTTATTAACTGTAGTAAATAAATAAAGTTTATCTACGACTATTGAATAATACATGTATTACATCTACAAATTTTGGCAAGTAATGCCACTGATTACTGTAGTCAATTCAGTGGCGGATTTAACACTTAAGGGGCCTGAAGCGTTAGAAATTTTTGGGGCCCCATAGTATAAATCAATTACTACAATTTATATATCTTTTATTTCTTTATCAAAAATTAAATACATATAATTATTAATATCAGGTGCGAATTCACGTTGGGGGGGATGGAGGAAATTGCCTCCTCAACATTTTTTAAATAATCCGATTTCGTCTCATCTCCTCATTGGCGTTTTTGTACGTGTTACACACTATACTTTATCTACGATTACAAAAACGTAATAAAACACCAAAAACTAGGAAAAATATTTAACATAGAAAATGATTTGAGATGAGATGTTGGATTGTCAAAAGTAGACAATGCCCACAGTTTGTGGTAAACAGGTGTTAGTTGTAAAAATTAAGAAATGCGTATAACTCAATATAATAATCGTTTATCATTTAAAATTAATACTGAAATTTGAACAATTATTTAAATTAATAATGGTAGTTTTGCTGGTGTCTTCAGTTTTTAAATGTCATAGACACATTTTTAAATGTATTTTGGACATGTTGTTCCGCCGCTGCTTTTTTGTTAATGTAAGTAAATCATAACCTCAATTTTACAAATACATTGAATACCTAATGCTTCATTTGAATGTAATTTGAAATAATAAATTCCCAAAACATTTTTAGATTTCCATGTAATAGACCGATTATTCTAAATGTATGGATTAAAGCCATGAGAAGGATATATCGTTAAATCAATTTTACGTTAATTTGTAATAACTTTATATGGTAACAATAACTTTATATGCTGGTAGTCGACACAGTAGCTCAGAGGTACAGATATCGCTCAGAAATTGGCCTTAGGTTCGATTTCCAGCAGGGCGATAATTTTTTCTATATGGATTTGCAATCAAAATATAACATTAATTAAACAAAATAAATTAACATAAATAAAATATAAAATTAACACAAACGTGTTTTAATAAAGTGAGTTTTGTTGATGAACGACTATTATACTCAATTTTATAGTGGTATGTGTATAAATCACAGACGAGCTGCTCCTAACTGAGGAGAACCAAAAGCTCGAAACAAATGTCTTAAGGTGCAGTTTGTGATTTATACACATATCACTATGAAATTGTGAGTATAATACATAGTCGTCCATTAACAATTTTTAACTTTTAAATTTATTAAAAACTCACTTTATTAAAACACGTTTGTGTTCATTGTATATTTTATTTATATTAATTATACGGTCGGACGCTCGACCAGATTTTATTTTGTATATTCCTGTATTGGATAATCATATTATGCTGCTTAGTGCGGCTTGATACCTACAGGAGGCACTACAGCTATTTGATGGTGTTAGTATTATTTCCCAGCTAGTATATACGCTCGGATGATGTGTATAGAATTCACAGACTAGCTGGCCCTAACTGAGGAAAACCTAAAGCTCGAAACAGCTGTCTTAAGATGCCAACTCTATAATCTCTATCCTCAATGTCAAAACATAAATTTTGCATAATGTCATTTTCAATAAACATTACTAATACATTTTTGAAATGACTTTTTTTTACACGTTTAAGAACGAAGATAGATCGCTCTCCAGTTGCATTACATATCGGTAATGTTAAAATTGTTTTAACATTGGAAAATGCTGACAATTGACGAATGACATTAAGGAATTTCACCCATTCGAAAGCATGGTACAATTCCCCTTCTCCGAATGTACACCTTTTTTATCCGCCTGTACACGATATGAACTGTTGTTCTCACATGTTTCACTATTCTCGACAAAGTGAGTTCCTGGGCAAGGGTCCTCTGCCGGCTTGTGGTTTGTGGCTTGTGCGCAAATCCGCCACTGTTCATCGAATGTCTATCAGAAACCATTAATTCAAGAAATTGGTCATTATAGAAGTCGGATGAACGTGCTGATTGTGCGAGAAGACCAGCATTCAGACCGACAGAGATGATACATTCCTAACAGGTCTGCTGTGAAACAGTATACTCCGTTACAATATTTTACCTATCGCTCTGAGTGCTTGCATTTTCGTGCGAAACTCTAATGCGTCCACCGTACACTTTTTTACCAGCCTGTACACGATATGATCTGTTTCTTGTTTCATTTTTTTCGAGAAAGTGAATTCCCATGCCAATAATTTTTATTTGTCGCGTGTCCTATGCAGTCCTTGGCAGGAGACCTCTGCGGGGCCCCCTGACTTGTGGGGTCTCAAGCGGCCGCTTCAAACGCTTGTCCCTAAATCCGCCACTGAGTCAGTTGAGTAATAATGACAATGCGATTGAATAATATTACTCAATTGTACTGTCAAATTCAAATTGAACCAATCAGAAAATAGAAATACTAGTTACTTTTATTTTTTTAACTTTGGTACAACTGGTGGTTACCATAGTGATGACAGTGTTTTTTTTTTTAAATATTTGTAAATTTCTTCTAAATAGTAGTTATTTGGCTTCAATTGAATTAATCCGTTTAAAAATATGTCTAATAAAGACGAGCTGTCTTGTACACCACCTGAAATAGTGAAATTAGCGATAAAAGCAACAGAAAATTTGCTCCTTAACAAATCAAAAGGTAAATATGACGCCATATATAAGAGTTTTATGGATTGGCAATCTACACAGCAAACAACTTCATTTTTTGAAAATGTTGTCCTTGTATATTTTAATGAACTATCAAAAAAGTATAAGTCGTCATCATTATGGGCTTATTATTCAATGCTAAAAAGCACGTTGAATATATACCACAACATTCATCTAGAAAATTACATGAAGTTACAGGCGTTTTTAAAGCGCCATTCTGAGGGGCATCGACCAAAGAAAGCTAAAACTTTCAAACCAGAGGAAGTAAATAAATTTATTAAGGAAGCACCAGATCAGAGTTTTCTTGTAGCAAAGGTACGTAGATATCCCTAAGGTAATTATAGACGAGTTTCTAAACCTAACTTTTTGTAAAGGTGGCGTTAATTATGGGACTAATGGGCGCTTGCCGTTCTAATGAGCTATATAATATGAAAATTGAAGATATCCAAGATTACAATGGAGCTCTTATAGTAAATATACCTTTTACAAAAACAAAATCTCCTAGATCATTTACTGTATTGGGTAAATTTTACGAAATTTGTAAGAAATATATAAATATTCGTCCAGCTCATGCTAAATCCAATTCTTTTTTTCTGAATTACCAGAATGGTAAATGTACTATTCAAAAGATAGACATTAATAAATTAACTTATGTGGGGAAGCAGATTGCTATGTTTCTAAAACTAGAAAATCTTCAGTTGTATACAGGCCACTGTCTTCGAAGATCCTCTGCAACCATTTGTGTAAGCGGAGGCGGCGATATTACAGCTGTAAAAAAGATTGGAGGATGGAAATCCACTGCAATTGTTGAAGGTTACGTAGATGACAATATTAACAATAAGCTAGAGAGGAAACAAGATTTTAAAAGAAATCAACAAAAATGGTAAACCTTGCACTCTTACTAGCTCTAGTATCAATAATTGTAGTACAACTGCCACTATCACAGAAAATTGTGATATGAGTATTACTGATAATGCAACTCCAACTATAAATATTCATAATTGTAATAACGTTGTTATTAATTGTTATAGTAATAATTAGGTCTAACAATAATTGTTAATTTTTGCAATCAAAATTATCAAATATTTTATTATTAATTTATTTTCATTAATGCTACTTAAAATTGCTATGTAATTAATCGTGAAGTAGTTAATTCTTTTGTTTCCTTTAAGATGATTGTTGCAGTTAATAAAGTTTGTAGAAACTTTCTGTCTGATATTTAAATTACACCATCTAATTACATCTAAAAGTATGAATGAGTTATTTAACTAGTCATAGATAAAGTATAGTATTCTACTCGCCTGTAATAGCTATCATTACATGCTCGTTGAATAATATACTATTTTAAAAAGTCTACTACCAATATTCTCTTATTACCTGATTTTCGTGACTATAATTTAGCAATATTATGTAGTAAAACAGTTTTGTATAAGTGTAGAAGAAAAATTAAACCAAACGCAGCAGGTCTAACCTTGCAAGATTATTTGCACGTTTTGTTACAATTTTGTTGCATCAACCCCTATGAACGTTTTTAGTAATATACCTATAAATAACTTAAAATGGAAGTTTTTTGCCATGGTACTGTGTTAAGTAACAATGGTAAGAAAAACTGGGTGTGAAAAGAAATGTGTTACAAATAATCTTTCACAGCGTAGTTTTTCCGGGTAATTATTAGGTTGTTTCTTAAAATAATACATACAAATTAGTATCATCTGGGAATTTTGGGGTTATGGGGAAATTATGTTTTCTTACATTAACTTTTTAGAAACGCCAACTAAACTGTCAAAAACAAGCCTACTAGAAATTGTCTACGAATTTTTCTGCTGTTACTCTTATTTATACACTATTTTGTAATCCGAAAGCGTTTGCTCAATGTATGACTACTCAGTTTTTTACATAGTGATGTCAGATTTCACATGATAGACTTAAATGGGTTATCATCATTGGTGTTGCAGCCATCTGTTGGCCTTGAGCCCCATAAACTTCTTGACACTTGTCAAGCACTGACATCGGTGACACAAAACTAGATAATCCAAGTAAGAAATATACAAAAAATTTCATTAATTCATCTTTGATCGCCCTTGTTTTCTGTGGTCTTCGACATCATAATTTTGTTTGGCAGATAGCTGTCGCTCTGGTATAATGTCAGACTCACTGCACGCGCTTTGTTTTGATCTCTGTCGTGGTTGTTGTCATCTGTTCTCATACACTGCTCCAAAGATTCTGATTGAAATAGCTTATCATCCATGTTTCTGCTCCATAGTATAGTACTATACTATACCTATATTAGGAATACACGGGAATACCTGAAAATAGTCAGGTATACTTGGAAATACTAGGGAATACTCGGGAATAATCGGGAATATTTGGAGAATATACGGAAATACTTGAGGAATACTCAGGAATATTACGGAAAAACATAAAAATTTGGGAAAACTGTTATTTCATTAATTTTTGGTTAGGAAATACGGGAATACATTCGGAAATACCGGAAATTAATTTATGAATACGAAAATAATGAATACGGAATA
Organism: Agrypnus murinus; assembly: GCA_929113105.1. Lineage (NCBI taxonomy): Eukaryota > Metazoa > Arthropoda > Insecta > Coleoptera > Elateridae > Agrypnus > Agrypnus murinus. The sequence goes on along the minus strand of OV816027.1, from coordinate 88,188,937 downwards.
GATTTACAAAATTTACGTTACTAGATGTACATGCCTCGATTGGCGTCTCACTACTGGAATAGGTATACATATGCTCGGAAATATATCGGGAATACACGGGAATATTTCAGGAATATACGGGAATACACGGCAATACTTGATGAATACTCGGAAATACATGAATACGGGAAATACATACATGAGAATTTGGGAGTGGGGTACCACGAACACTGATGCTATTTCATTAAGTTTTGGTTAGGAAATACCGGAATACATTCGGAAATACCGGAAATTAATAACCATTTTTGTTTTCCCGGGAAAAGGTGTACAAAATTTGTTTAGTGAGATGCCCCTCGAGTACGGTGTACAACCAGTGCCTTATGCAGTCTAAATAATTGTGACTCTATGCAAGTCTCCCTTACTTTTGAAGTGTTGGTTTAATCGAAAATAGCATTGTTTGCATGTAACTAGCAATCTTTTAAATTTTGTCAGATACAGTACTACTAGGATTAACTAAGGATTCATTTATAACATCAAAACTATATTTCCCCGGACTGTAGTTTTAGCCTAGCATTCTTCTGCTATTCTGCAACTGCAACAGATTTTTAGCTCCTCTCTACTCTTTTGCTACTTCGTGAGGTTCTCGTGATTAAGTCAACGTATGCCATATCTGCAGTGACTTGTAGAGGATCGTTCCCCTGTTGCGTAAATTGACGCCCTCACTATTTTTTAATGTAATATTGAAAAGGAGTTGCGCTAGATCATCTTGTCTTAGGCCTTTGATTCATTGAAAAGGTTTGCATATATGTCGGTTTGGATTTTGATACCACGTCACATTGGTCATTGTCATTAGGGCGAGTTCTATTCTATTCATCTGATTTGAGATCTATCAAAATATGAGACGTAGTATGAATATTTAATTGGATGTTTAACTTTCAGGTCTGAATCGATTTGGTGTTCTTCACCAAATACGGCAGTCGTAGCCAATCGAAAAGTATGTTTTAACAATCTTATAGGCTACATGTATAGATATGGAGTGTTATGCCCTTATAATTTTGCCGTTCAGTTGGTTTCCCTTTTTTGAATAGGGCAAGTAACTCTAAATTTCCACTCGCAGGCGTTATACGTCTCTCACAGTGACTTAACCAGTTTTAGGGCACTTATCTCTTGATTTGGGAATGATCCCACAACAAGGCTAGACTTCAATACGCGAGAGTAACTATTTTTTATCCCGGGGTTATCCCGGCAGTAACAACCTGATTACTGCCTTTGAGGAAATCGTTTCGCTAAATTCTTTCACTGTTTTAGTTGCGACTATGGATTTGTCAAATTTGTGGAATTGGTCTGCATTCGATTGACGAGATCCATGCGGTTGTTCCTATCAAGGCTATCTCGGGGGTGTAACAACTAATTTTACAAAAAAACAAAAGTAGTACTTACGTTATACAAATTATCTATGCCTCTAGCTTAAATACCATAAAATGAGAACGCTCTCCCTCTTTTCAGATTAAGGCAAGTCATAGATGGATTGGAGCATCATCAAATTCATAGAGCTATGGATATAAGGGCGCCAGCATAATTGACTTAAATTATTAAAAAAGTAGCTTTAATGCTCCAGAATACGGATCTATAGATCTTAAAATGAATCGGTCTCAATTATGCAACGATGGAATTCCTGCGCTGTTATTACACTAAAATAGCACATAATAAAAAGTAAGCAAGAAATAACCCAAATAGTACCATTTATTTATTTATTTCACATAAAAAAATCATTAGGTAGTAAAAAACCTGGACGGCGCTGTTATTACACTAAAATAGCACATAATAAAAAGTAAGCAAGAAATAACCCAAATAGTACCATTTATTTATTTATTTCACATAAAAAAATCATTAGGTAGTAATGATCCTAGTTAGTTGTTATTTAAATAATATCTTAACATGATTATAATAATATTACAACTAAATTTAAAATACTTTAAAAATTCGTACTATGATCGTTATTAGGCTTGAAGTTTTGAAGGAAGTTTATCAATTTTACTTGAAAAATTAAATTTAGAATTTCATAAAAATTCACTTATTCTCATACCAAAAGTTTTCTTTAAATTGCAACTTAAAAATGTCTATCGCATAATTATAACAATCCACTTTTAAACTTCGATAAAATGAACTAATTAACGCTTTCACAAAAAAAGAGGATAAAGAACCCAACTGGTTATTTCTATAAACTTAATTTGGTTTTCAAACGTTACTTTAAAGGACTCGTTGAAGATGGTTACCAGGTTACTAGGGACCTTTTGAAGAAGACTTCCAGTTCTGCGAGTAGGGATTCAAAATGCTGCTGCTGACAAGACCAATATTAAGGCCTCACATCCAAATGCAGCTTTCGAATTTCCGAATCTTCGTCCTTAATCTTCTTTAAGATTTAACAGCAACGAAGGGGAAAACTAGCAGTTTCAACTATGGAGGTCAAACAGCAAACTAGGTTTTAAAATCGGTACCGATCTTAAATCTATATCGGCTCTTCTTTCCGAATTCCGATTGATTTTCAAGATGGATGCAAAGCGTGGCTTCACATCAAAAATTGCGTTATTGCATAGATTCAAAGCAATATAGTTGATAGTTTTAAAATATCACAAAACCATTATATACACTAATACAACTATAATTGGCCCATCAAAAAGGAATTTTACTATTAAAATCAAAAGTTTAATCAAACACAAAACTAACCTCTAGCATTATCAAGGAAATTTTACAAGACTGGCCATGTTGTAGAATACCAACAGGTCTCAGGGGGGAATTGTTTCCCGCTGCAAGAAGCGTCTATAATTTTATTGCTTGTTAACGAACTAGAACGCCAGAAAACATTTATACCCAAATAGGATTATTGAAAATCGATATTTTGTAAAAAAGATGCCAAACCTAAATGGCTTCATAAAAATATTTTTAATTTAATGAAAACGAACAACCAAAATGATTTAAAAAATGATTTAATAATTAGCAATCAAATGTTAAATTTAATTAACAGAAGAGAAAAATACAATAAGAATTAAGTTATTACAAAGAAAAGATTGATCATTTTGCAGTCATTGGTACCAAACCTACATGGCGTTCCAAATAAATATTGAAAGTTGAATTTTATAAAGTATACAGGGTGTCTTCTAAAGAATAACCCAATAACATTTTTATCAATATACCAGGTGCTCTTAACATAAAAAAATAGACAGAAAAAACTATCTGGTACTACCTTTAAGTTGATGTTTATGCAAATACATGTCATAACCTCTTAAGCCTCTCACAGTTAAAACAATCTCTCCTCCACGTGGTATATGCCGGGTATCTATCTTTATGTAAAGTTGGACGCGGCAATCTCGTCCCCACCAGTGAAAACTGGTAGTACTCACATAAGCGAGTGGCACGTTAATGGAACGTACCTCAATTCCTTGCCGAAGGGGGCCGTGGGAGTATGCTTTCACGTCAGGTATGTTACGTAAACCGAAATGACATAAAGTTCCATTGTGAATGTGTTTTTCTTTTCTTCTACTTGTTTATATGCAAATGTATTCGTCGTTGCTCGTGCTTACTGCACTGTTGCATTATTTGGTAATTTCTTCTTTACAACTTTATGGCAGTCCACATTAAACCTGTCAGTTGTTCTTGGGTTTCTTCAGGCGCCTACTTAACTGGTTATGCTTTTATGCTATTGATGCTATTGATTCCTCTGTGGGGCTTTCTAGGATGGTTTCAATTTTCGTACCTCTGTGATGTTTCTGGTACTCCAACCAGCTCTGTATTCCTTGTATATATTCTTTTTCTTAAGGCTTTTACAATACTATTTATTAATGGGAATTATCTGCAACGCATCGAAAAATCGGTAGATCTGGTAACACTTATAGGTTATAGGTTAGTGCAAACAAAATATAGCGATTTTTTGTGGGTTGATAATAATAATAATAATATTAATAATCATGACTACTACCAATAACCTGGAAAACAGGCCCCAGAAGCTATAAAGCTTGTGCTGGAGCAAGGGGCGATTATTATTATTATGCAGGCTCATCGTGTGGCTGCAGCCGACTTACAGATGCTATCGCACAAATCTCACATTTATGTTACAGCTAAGGAAAGCTGCAGAAAACCTTAACCAGATTTGCCGGGAGTCAATGTCGGTCCGTTTGGGTGAGAGAGTAGCACATAAACTGCTACGCTACCAACAAATTAAGCGAACGGAAGAGATTGATAAAGTTAGTGGAGTTTTTACGACGTTCGTTACGGCGTTTTACAAAATAAATGAACATCCTAGTGGTCTTTAAACCAGGCAAAGCTAAGTCCATTTTGAATAATTGAAAACGTTTGTTAAAAACAGTTCAACGAACATTTTAACTAAAAGTTTCAACTAAAAAAAGAACCCGTTTTGGTTAAACCCTTTCCACCAGTAAAATTGAATAAACCAACTTTAAAACAATCTATAGTTACTATTTTACGTAGCAAGCTATGGAAGTAACGTAATTAAGTCTTCTATTTAAATAATTAAATAAATCCGAGCCTCCCTGCTCGTGTCCCTGTAGATGTAATTTAAACTTTTTATACTTTGAGTTTTGTAGGTACCTAATTATAATTTGCTTTCCTATTTCCCAAACTGATTAACTTAATAACCATTTAACAACTTAATTTTGTTTTAGATACTTAACCGTTTACATTTAGTAACTGTTTATGAATTTATCATACCCCAGCTTCTACTGTAAGAATTGTTCTGTTCCCTTTATTGAAGTTTTCTAAGAATAAGTCTTCTGTTGGTATATCATAATTTTAATTAAAAGTAAATAAAAGAAAAGAAAACAAATGAAATAATGAAGGGAAGCTATGAAATTGCATACTTATGAAATAAAAGTATCCAATAAGAAACTGAAAGCTTTTAAACCGCTATAGCAAAGTAGCAAAAGCTATCCGGGTGCGGGTTTTCAATATCTACAGTGGATGTGCTCGGACCATGCCCATCTTTAATAGAGATCATTTCTGGCTCTCAGAGGATCTTCATGCCAAATCTGGTATAAGTCAATCAAGTCTGAAGAGAGTTATCATTCTCACACACACGCATTACTGACACATGAAAATCTTAAAGCAGTATCTCTTAAACTTTAATTACTGTAAGTTGAGACGAGAAGAATTATTTTTCTTAGCATTCTCGATCAATCTCAATAGTAATAACTGGAAAGAACTGAGATGCGAAAATAGCAGTACTAATGAAATTTTAATCAGCATTTATTCGCATTCGGCAGGTACCTACAGACATTAAATTGCATTATTAAGTAGTTCATTGGAATGGCAGTGCCTTTTTACACCTTTTTAACTTAAAGTTAGATGAATCGCCCGTGAAGCAAAATTTAATGCACTGCATGGACATAACCTTTTTTTAATTCATCAGTGTTAAAATATTACTGTGACAATTTCCAGCATTCAAACTTCTCTATTTTGTCTATATATTTCTTTTCAATGAATGCATGGTAGTCTCTCTAACATACTAACACTCATACTAAAAAATCTATTACTAAATTACTACTAAAACGTATATTCTGTAAATTAACGTTCTAGGACATAACACTGTTTCAGAAAAAAATAATTATGTGACTTTGTCAGAAGATGCATCTCATTTAGAATCTAGGGGATTTCTTTATCTTTAAAGATTTATCTTACTTAAGTAAAGAATGTGACAGCTCTGCTGCGCGTGTAATGCAATAAGCTCCCAAAAACAGTTAATCCTCAGCCTTGACCATATGCATGCAGACTTTGCGTTTTACAATTCAAAACACAAAATACAATTCGTAGTAATTTGTATTATAAGAAATTAAACGGGGCAGGACTCATCCTTCAAAACGTGCTAAAAAAACTAAACAAAGCTGAGCTCGGTTTGTTTAAACTAAATAAACGCTTTCAATTGAGATTCAAGGTAGGTTATATACAAACAATGTTGTCAGATATGGCAAATGGTCTTTTCTAGATTATTCTAATGTTTATTAAAATTTATTAAATTTCTTTCGATATCAGCTACCACTTCTTAAAATTTTTGTATTATAACCCCTTACACACTGTATAAATCTGCCGGTCCGCTTGACTGTGCCGGTTCGACATGTTATTCTATAATTTGCGTCATTTTGATCAGCGATCACTTTCGTAGGGGTTGGGGGTCGAATTTAAGTTCGATGGGGAGGTCTCCAGGGTCGTTTATATACAGTTTCGTAGTCAATTTTTGAAAAGTGTTGTTCTTGACTCATGATCCTTTTCGAAGGGACAAATAGTGATCGGAGGTCAAGTCTGATCTCAATGGGTCGATTATTGATAGTCCTGCTGTCACTCTTTCTGGCCTACTAGCAAAGATTATCCCAACAGCGTCCCCCTTACCCGATGTAGTCGCTTCGGTACTGTGAATTGGATGACACGGAAGCAACTTAGCGATAGACCAGTAGCTTGAGTCACTTCGGTGGCTTAATAGGCCAGGAAGACTACTACGGAGGATCACCTTCTAAGGAGTGTCGATGTGAATACAGAACGAATACGATCATTAGCTTCTCACACTCAAACAACCTCACCTCCAAGTTGGTATAGGCCAGGTCTTTACTTTTAGATACAATCAGACGGAGCTCTGTCTGATCGCACCAAACCTTAATTATCCTCACTTGAGGTTCGACTTGTCCAGGTTGTGAAAATCCGCACGCTGCATTAGCCTCCCGGGGACTACCACGGAGCATGTAGATAGCTCCGGTATTAGCCTGGAGAGTCGAGTAGTCAACCTCGCTCGCACCAGTGCGTACTGGTAACTCTTACAAAAATAAGTGATGCACTAATTGAGTGTAACTAAATTCATTGATACGTAAGAGGACCGTGGCCATTAATCTATGAGGTAGGTGACCCTCGTTAAACAAATCTTGAACATATACCCCTCTTGCTTTAGTTTTATCAGTGAAGAAGCGTGAATGACAACAATCGCTCCTTAGAGGAGGTTCTATAATATTGTATTCCTTTACCACTCTTTGGGTGTGTAGCCACATAATTCTGCAAGATTATACCTATCACTTAGATTTTGTTTGCCTAGTGTTGAGGTAAAGCATCGAAAGCATTTCTGGTTCTTCTCACCATCAGTTGCTTCACAACAAGCCTCGAGTTTTTATGCAGATATAGGAGCCTTTCTCAGTATTTAATTATGTACCTTACTTGCAATTAAAGAGTACTGTTCTCTGTAAGAATCTCTTGAATACGCACTATCTGTTGCACAGATATCTCACATACGCGCCTTTTGATGTATTTGTAGAAAACTGTTGTGCTGCCTACATGGTAATTTTTGATGTGTATTCCTTTAAGAGATACTCGCAATATAAAATGACGTGGTGATAAAAATGATTAGAGAATTTAAATCATTTATTGTCTTATTATGTTCAAGTGCTAACCAGTTATGTGTAAAGCTTCTTGAAAAATTCTCCAACAAGAAAACAATTCCTTGGCTTTTGTTATTTCCTTTTTTTCACGAAACTAGTATTTCTTTACTCTGGGGAAAAAATCTCCAATCTGACAGCACTGGGTGTAACGACTTCGGCTGTAGTTGTAGTTTGAGTGTAGTGTATTGGCCAATAATAATCATTTTGATATCGGCAGTGGCGTAGTTAGGAATTTCTTTTGGGAGGGGGGCGGCTACTACTAAATTCTTGGATTTTTACGCGAAACTACAGGTTTGGTTTTGCTTAACTACTGTAACTATACATAAATGACTATTAAGAAAAATTTGGGGGGCTTCACGTATATGTCAGAATGAACCAAAATAGTCGAAACTGTCAAATTGTGCATTTGCAACAAAATAGTATACTTTGACAGTTGTCAAAAATAAGAATTAATTATAACAGTTACTGTTTGAACCAATCAAAGACGCTATTTTTATTTTTCTTAGCCGCCCCTGATAAAACAATTTTTTTGCAAAAAATAGCAATTAATTTGGCGGCAAATTAATCAACGTGTAGATGGAGTCTGCGTAATGCTACCCCTTCTTCTTCAACGGTTAAAAGAACAGACAAAAATGATTTGTATGTGGCAAGAATCACTTGGAAACGGCAAAAGGCTAGACGCTTTGTAGACGCCGTGACTTCGGCAAACATTGCTATTATTGGACAAATTCCTTTTAGTGATCGCCGCCTGGAAGTCAAAGGAATATTTGAAATGTCAGAGATTTCCGAAACAAGCGTTCGAATTAAGGCAAGTTCTGAAGTTCCAGTAGTGACATTTTTCTTCGCCAACAGTCACATTAGAAAAAATCATTCCCATATGTCTTGAAAGAATCTTATGATGGACCAGCTGCTCAGATTTACAGGGTAATTTCCTTGTCGCTCTTATGTCCACTTCTCTAAACATAAAACATTTGATGGCATTGAACTCAAAGATATCAAGCAAATTTGTAAAACCTATTACAAATCATGCATTTAAAAGTGTTCTTTGCGCATATAGGTGATGGTAGGATTAGGCAGTGGTTAAAGACGGTTTTAATCAATTCTTGCCACTACCCTGGACAACATAAAAAGGCGTGTTTTCCAACTGGAGATTTTATTAAAAAGTCTATGAAATACAAACCGACACTAATGGCCTACTCCGATGCATTTACAGTGTAGTAAGGCCTACGTAGTCTAACAAATAAATCAACGAAGAATGATGAATCGATGAATGAATAAATAAATTGATGAATAAATGAATGAATTGCTGAATAAATGAGTGAATCGGTAAACAATTGAGTAAACAACTGTTTCGGTAAGTAAATGCATTCACGAATGAGTGAATGAATAAACGGGTGAATTTACGAATGAATGTATGAATAAATTAAAGAATTGATGGATAAATTAATAAATTGACGAATAAATGAATCAATCGGTGTATCAAGATATGAATCTTTGAGTGAACCGATGAATAAACGGATGGAGCAATACATATATCCATGAATAAATGAATTAATTGGTTGCATGCTCGTAAAATAGCAGCAGAGTTGGGAATCCATTGATTCTAAACTACGTGCAGTTAAACTCTCCGTTGCGAGGTTGCTATGTGCCTCTAAACCCGCGCTCAGGGAGCAGATGATTCTCTCCGGGCTGCACCTACTACGAGGCGAACCGGCACCAGTTTGCGATTGCTGCCAGGTGTCACTAATGGTGCAAGAACTGTTAGTGGTGTGTGTTAGTGAATAACTGAACGAAATGGCGAATAAACTAAGGAATCGATGAAAAATTATTAAATTGGCGAATAAATGAATCGGTGTATCAACATAGGAATCTATGAATGAATCGATGTATAAACAGATGAATCGATGAATGAATAATATATCGATGAATACATGAATGCATTGCTGAATGACCGAGTGAATTGGTAAATGATTGAGTAAATACATGATTCAGTGAATAAATGAATTCATGAATAAGTGAATGAATAAATGGATGAATTTATGAAATAATGCACGAGTCTGTGAATAACTGAACGAGATAGCGGAAAAACTAAAGAATCGATGAATAAATGAATAAATTGATGAATTAATAAATATATCAATGAATAAAGTAATGAATCGATAAATAAACTAAATAAAAAAAATTATGATTGAGTGAATGAATAAATGGATAAATTTACGAATGACTGCATGAGTGGGTGAATAACAGAACAAAACGGTGAATAACTAAAGAATCGATGAATAAATATGTGAATAAATGAATTAATAGGTGTATCAACATATGAATATATGAATGAATCGACGAATAAACGGATGAATCAATGAATGAATAAATATATCAATGAATAGATGAATGAATCGATAAATAAAGTAAATTTAAAAAATTAATAAATTGCTGAATGACTGAGTGAATCCGTAAGTGATTTAGTAAATACATGATTCGGCAAATAAATGAATTTTATGATTGAGAGAATGAAGGAATGGATGAATTTATGAATGAATGAGTCGTAATAATAACTGAATATAAACTGAAACATAATTGAACGAAACAGTAAATAAACTAACAAAGCGATGAATAAATGACTGAGTCGATGAATCGATAAGTAATGAATGAATTGCTGAATGACTGAGTGAATCGGTAAATGACTGAGTAAATACATGATTCGGTAAATAAATGAATTCATGAATGAGTGAATGAATGCACGAGTCGGCGAATAACTAAACGAAACGGTAAATAAACTGAAGAATCGATGAATAAATGTTTAAATTGGTTAATAAATGTATCGGTGTATCAACAAATGAATCTATGACTAAATGATGAATTGATGAATGAATTAATATATCGAAAATAGTAAATAAATGAATAAATTGCAGAATAAATGAGTAAGTCGGTAAATGATTTAGTAAATAAATGATTCGGTGAATTAATGAACGCATCCATGAATACCTGATTGAGTTAAAGAATAAATGGCCGAATGAGTAAATTGATGAATCTATGAATGAATGAATGAGTTGGCGAATAACTGACCGACACAACGGAAAAACTAAAAAGTTGACGCATGATTGAATAAATTGGCAAATGAATGAATGAATCGCTGGGTAAACGAATGTATGAATGAATGGATGAATCAATCAATGAATGAATATATGGATGAATAAATTAATGAATCGGTGAAAGAACAAATGTATTCAGAAAATTTTAGTTTATTGTCACTAGTTCACTAGGTGGTATTCCACAAAATGATACAACAGGAACTTTTCCAACAATTACAAAAACGCCTATTACTGCCTATGAGCTAAAAAGGCAATTGATATACCGACAATTGGTATACCACTGATATGCACCAAAGCCCAGAGTGCCCTCATGCGCCCAACCAAACCATCATGTTAATACCTTTGATTTTGTGTGGTTTATGAGGCGGCGGTGCTGCTATTTCGCGTTTATTTTTTCGAAAATGCCTGATAGAAGTGTCGCATAAACTTGCAAGTGCTATTTACATACAAGGTTTCAATATCATAAATGACTAATGAATGCGCAGAAACATAAGCATGACGAAGCATCTCCACCGGTGCAGAGTTCGTCAAGATGGGTTGCTTTTACTTACAGACACCGTTAGACATGATCCAAGTCCGATCAGGCCAAATTTCCTCTCAAAATGTTCAGTTTGTCTACCTGAATATAAAAAGGCCAAATAAAATAGTCTAGGGGACACTTAAGATGAGGGATGACGCGCATTCAGAAAAACGCTATCTTACGAGTCGCTTCCTAAGATTGCGCGCCTCCACGCTTCGAAGGTCCCTTACTTCTCGAATATAGAGGACTTATATTTGTACTTTTCTCATTCAGTCTATCGGAATGAACATTTTTAGACCTAGTTTGGTCCCAATCGGGACTGGTCATGTTTTGCGGGGCTCCTCCGCGCCATTACAAAAAAATGATGATGGCGTGCCCGCGACATGAAAAATGTTGACCCCCCTACCTGCTGATTAAATTAGTACAAGGTTGCGACAACCCTAACATTAACATGACAACAAATGAACTGCTTCTTACTGACGAACAATAAAAGTAGAGTTTAGAGACGTAAAGATACACTAAGACTAATCATCTGTAGATATGGCTGCATGGAGCATCCGCTTGTTACTGTAAGTTCTCCATTAAATTCTTCCAATAAAACTCATACACCCTAAACATCATCGAGCGTGAAACTTTCTACACTATCATAACCCATACATCAGAGGGCACATATGTATTACATACCCAAAGCTATTTTAGTAAAGGCTTTCTTATCAATCCGAGCGTACGTTTACACTTCAACAGACTTCCAATAACCAGATTAATCACATGTGGCCCATTTGGGGTAATCTGATGTAAACCGAAACTGTTCAAAAGAAACTCCATTGCCTTAACCTTATTTCCTTATTCCCCACAAAAGCGGCAACCTACAAAAAAAATGTTAAAAGTTAATAAAGCCCATTAAAATTTATGAGCAAAACTTCTCCGCTTTCTGCTAATTTTTGTTACAGTTTTGAAACAGCGAGCGGGTGTTTCCTCTCTTATGCTTGTTAATCTGTACGGAGATTATACAATTAAAAATGTATCATCAATCTCGTGCCTCTCCCATCCATGATGGATAATGCAGCAGTAAATAAGCGAGCTAAGAAAGCTCGGCTCGTAATGAATGTGCGGATGACTTATTCATAGATGGCGTTTTTAAAATTCATGCTGATAGATAGACAGGTCTACATACCATAACATGTTCAAAATTTATGAATTCTTTTTCTGAAAGCATTAAGATGAGATGCGATTGGGGTTTTAAATTACAAGAAAGAGATTGTGTTGACATGACGGGAAATGAGGTTGAGATAGAGGTGTATCATCTTTTATAACACAAGATCTTACTCGAGTCATTTTTAGAAATTGGGGTTACTGTTCGAATTAACAAAAATTCCTGGATAATGCGCAAAAGTGTTGAAACAATAAGCAACGCTTTTATTAGGGTGTGCACAATAAATTCGAATTTGTATCTCCCAGTTTTTAGATAAAGCAGGAGAGTACAGGTGATTCTCGCGTGCGAAAAGTAATTCAAATCTTTGCTAACTGTGAACTGTAGAAAATAGTTGTACATCAAGTTTTAGATCTTTTATGTCAAATGCAAAATAACTACAAAGGCATAAAAGACATATAGAAAATTATATGCATACCATATTGGGTGTACAGGATAATATGGACGAAAGGCCTACCATGGATCACTTAGAAGAACGGGGTTTAGTAGAGCCGCCGACACTAAATGAGGTACAAGAAGACATTAATGCACAGAAATGTAACAAGGCACTCGGAATCGATTAAATTCCCTTGGAAATGTCTAAACTAGGAGGCAATAGTCTAATAGAAAAGCTACACGCCCTCATAGAACGTACAAATCCAGCAGGAAGAAAAATTTCCTGGTGACAGGAAGAAAAGTATTATTTTCTCAATCTACAATTCGACCTCTAATTTACGAAATCAGTATTAGAATCCATTTTAGAGTATGCTCTGGTACGCTGGTTCGGACAAGCTTTTGGCCATAGCAATTGAATCAAAAGAACTTTCTATATTTCGATCTCTATTTACGAAATCAATATTAGAAGCCATTTTAGAACATGTGCTGGTACCCGTTCTATCTCCATTATTATGCGTTTTAGACATGTGGTACCTTAATACTTTTTTTAGAATCACACTTGCACACATTTTCATATTTGAAACATCATGGTTCCATCTAAAAATTACAATGACGTCATGTGCGGTACTAGCACATGTTCTAAAATGGGTTTTAATAATGATTTGGTAAACTAGAGAACAAAAAATACCAAGTGTTTTAGCTCCACTACTAAGGCCAGAAAATTGTTCGAATGTTTGAGTGTAGATTGTTAAACAGGACAGAATCCTAAAGGGTTAAATGATTCAAACTCTATTATTATGCGTTTTAGACCTGTGGTACCCTGATACTTTTTTAGTTAGAATCACACTTGCTATCGATTTTCTTTAAATGTTTCTATCTCCATTATTATGCGATTCCGACCTGTGGTACCCTAATACTTCTTTATTCAGAATGACACTTTCTATCGATTTTCATACTTAAAACATAATGGTTCTATTTAAAAAAATCACGATGACGTCAGGTGCGGTAACAGCACGTGTTCCAAAATTGGTTCTAATACTGATTTTCGTAAACTACAGGTCTAAATATACAAGGTTCCTTTAGTTCCACTGCTAAGACCAGAAAATTGTTCGAATTATTGAACGTAGATTGATAAACTGGACAGAACCCTTTAACTGGTTCTAGCTCTATTATTATGCGTGTTAGACATATGATATCCTAATACTTCGTTATTCAGAATCACACTTACTATCGATTTTCATACTTAAAACATAATGGTTTCATTTAGAAAATTGCAATGCCTTCATGTGCGGTACCAGCACATGTTCTAAAATTGGTTCTAATACTGATTTCGTGAACTAGAGGTCGAAATATACAAAACATTTTAGTTCCACTGCTAAGACCAGAAAATTGTTCGAATTATTGAGCGTAGATTGATAAATTGGACAGAACCCTTTAACTGGTTCTAGCTCTATTATTATGCGTGTTAGACATATGATATCCTAATACTCCTTTATTCAGAATCACACTTGTTATCGATTTTCATACTTAAAACATAATGGCTCCATTTAAAACATTGCGATGACGCCATGTACGGTACCAGCACATGTTCTAAAATGGGTTCTAATACTGATTTCGTAAATTAGAGGTCGAAATATACAAAACATTTTTAGTTCCACTGTTAAGGCTAGAAAATTGTTCTCATGATTGAATGTAGATTGTTAAACGGGACAGAACCCTTTAAATGTTTCTTGCTCCATTATTATTCGTTTTCGACCTGTGCTACCCTAATACTTCTTTATTCAGAATGACACTTTCTATCGATTTTTATACTTAAAACATAATGGTTCTTTTAAAAAATTGCATTGACGTCATGTGCGGTGCCAGCTCATGTTCTAAAATACATTTTAATAAGTTTTTTTTAATTGAATTGCTATAACCAGAAGCTTGTCCGAATGATTGGGTATAGACTGTTAAACAGGCTACCCTGTATAATAAACAAAAATCTGGAACTGCTCGCTGAGGAAATTATCGGTAAGACTGGATTTAGACGAGACAGGACAACAGTAGATCAGATTTTTACTGTTAAAACTACGATCACGAAATAGTATAATAAAATAAGGGTATACGGAAGTGAAATATCGGCGCTGACTGAGAAAATGACGAACAAGCTAAACATCTTCGAAAGCAAAATTCTAAAAATGAGATTGAAAAGCATAAATGAAAATAATATCCGAGATCGAGGTATCGAAATATACCAGCTTTTGAAACAACCACAGTTGCAGAGCCTTATATGACTACAAAATTGCAGGGCATGCTAAAGAAACGGGTTAATTGTCGAATGCAGGAGGAAAGTTGGAGAAGATCAAATCACCAAGCTTAGTAGATTTCAACAGCATGGCATTTGGCCACTCCTTAAGGTTAGTAGGCCAAGTACACAGGTCTGAGGTTTTAATCGAGAATCGATCACAAAATCAAGAAAATAAGAAATTATGACCAAGATAAATTACGAATTCATAACCATAATATACCATGTGAATCAGAGACTGTAGCCTTTTTGAATTTTCCAAAAACTGGTTAAAATATTAATTTTGGTATAATTCGACCTTGTGACAATATTTCGTTAACCTCAAAGTATACATAGATATGAAAATGACGGCACAGCCGAACATTAATGAGGCAGCGCAGCTTATCGCGCGCCAAATTTAAACAGGCTAGGTGGCAGTACTTCTGGCTCACATGGTATCCGTAATACATAGATTTTGCGTATCTAGGAGATTGGTCCAGAATAGAATAGAATTCTAGATGTTCTTGTTTCTTGCCTTAAATAGCTATTTAAAGCAATATGGCTATATACATAGCTATGTATATAGCATTAAAAGATTATTTACGGCATTAATTCATGTGTTGAGTATAGACTGGGGTATATTTAAAAAAAACATTGTGCAAAGTTCAATCAGATTTAGGAATGGAAAGCAAAAAAGCGAAAAACTCTGGAGATATGCATGAACTTTCTCTATCTGGTCATGTTGGTTTGGTTCTCGTGTATTTTTCCATCCCTTCCCACTAAAAGATGTAAGTCATCGTAAGGTGTCTTTTTCATCGATTCGAGTTAATTCAAAATCCAACAGCATACGACCAACCAATAGTGTTTATAATTCCAAGTCGTTTTCGAAACCGATCAATAGAACAGTTTTTGGTTATTATTATGTAATATAAAACCCAAAATAGACCAGTTGGAATCGATCAAAACATAAGTGTACGATTATTTTAAAAACATAGTATTCAGGGTCTTTCACTAAACCTTTGTGTAAATTTAATGTATGTAAAAATACAGATTTTTAATTTTACGCACATTGTGAAAATTTGCTAAAAGAACAAACTTTTGGGAACTGGTGGAACGTATTACGACCTATCTCACATATAAGATCAAATACCTTGTTTAAACAAACAAAAGAGTACGCTTAAAAACAATATTTGGGCAATTATTCGCATTGGTGGTATCACATTTCATTTAGTTTGTGATTTTAGTCTGTGTATTGAAGAAAGAAATGGCATGTTTACATTTATGTAATACTTTATTATTATTATCATTTTAGGGACGAGTTTTTTCTTTACTATAACGTATCCTGGACTTAAAATGATTTACTTTTATCAAATAAATAATCACAACTAAAAACTACATTCATTTAAACCACAACGAAATGAATGATTTTCATTTTAAATATATAATAAACGAAAAATCAGTGATTGGACTTTTGCAGGAATAATTCTCATCTGTCTAATATTACAACCTCGAGTAAAATTAAAAGACATTGGTTGAGCTTAACCATCTTAATAATAAATAAACATCTTAATTACTACTTTTATTACTTCGTAAAACTACGCGACTTTTCAGGATAATTTGAAAGTTGGATGTTATTGACGAGTTATCTTTGAAGGAGAGTTTTATTGTGTTTATTGTATACAATATACAAGTGTTTTCAGAGGATACGAATTATGAGTGAAACACCCTGTGTAACCCAAAACATAATAATCGCTCTATGTAATATACAAATCGGATCATACCTTGTAACATATTCATTAGTTAAACATATTAAAGAACATTTTACTAAGAAAGAATGTATTATTATGATCTGGCTTGAATGAATGTGAAGCAAACATCGTCGTAACCCAGCATTCCACAATAAGAGATAAAAAGTGACCGAATTTGCAACTCTATGACAATATTCCGTAAATATAATTATTCCTGTGGTTTTCCTTCCGACTTCTTTTATTTATTAAATCTTGATTTGTGCTGATATCTTTAAATAGCAGCTTGTGTATTTCTGAAGTTGCGGAATTTCTGATGCGTGCAATAATTTTTTTAGTAAAATTGAATTCACTAATTTTATTAATTATAGCTATAAATTTGTTTCTATTTTTGAAACAAAACCAAAATTATACTACAACTTTGAATGTAATAAAGTTTCTCGCTCAAGCATAAATGAATTAAACAGGAAGTTGAAACAAATCCCAAAAATATCCTCGCACAATTCTGCCTGTAACCAGAAAAGGGGTGCGCTTCGTCTTCTATCTCAACCAATTATTAATTAATTACTTTATTCGTGATTGTAGCTCATTACGATAAATTAAATTACTGTACGAGCTACATTGAAACTTTAAATACCTCGAAGGAAATCGAATCAATCTTCGTATCGTCTATACAATAACTGGTTATATCAAAGTTAGATACCTTTAATTTATGTCCCGTGCCTGGAGGTTGTTCGAAATATTTTGGCACTTTCATCTTCCCGCAATGAAGTTCAGTTTAAATCCTTTGATGTTCTTGTTTTATAGTATAAATATTTAATATTTAAACTTGAATCAAACTCAAGACAAATAAATGGGCCTTGGGGACTTTGACGTAAATTATTTTCTTGTTTAGAAAATACGAAGCTTGGCGATTTTACTCGTAGAATGGTAAGTAAATAAAAAAAGAATATCGTGTAAAAGTCTATAAGCAATTATTGTTGGACAAATAACCTTCATAAATAAATTTATAAATAAACAGTAAAGTCATATATAAATAAAATAAAACTCGAATGGGCGTTTTATAAAGATAACTACCATACTACCAAAGTAGAAGAACTAGAAAGCTTCTGGGTCAAAATACTATAAGGGTTTTTAAATTAAACTAAATAATAGATTCTCGAGAAAAAAAGCTTTAATCTGGGTTTTGTTTGTATCAATATGAACCAATACGTACTTATATGGATGGATGGATGGAATTTACTGCAACTGCATCTAGTACAAGAACAATGATTTAAAACGCCCCCCTTTATAGAAACTTTATTTTCAGTCAGAAATCGTCATCGAACTTTTTAAATTACATAAAAGGGTATTTTTTTAAATGAGACCCATAGGGTATTGAGATAAATAAGATTTTGACATAAATGACTTGGACTATTAAAACAAATCGGAGGTGGCTCCATCCCGTTAGCCCCCCCCCCCCAACCCCAAATATGCCAATGAGTTATTCTGATGATCTTTAATCTTTAATTAGGGAAAATATAGAACAAAATAGCACAAAAATTAATAATCAATAGAATAAATTGGAAAATTTATTTTAGAATTCCGCTAATAGATAGAGAGTCGCAATAGGGACTTATCGATATGTATTGATGCATTGCGTTAGTGGAATGGTCACGTGACATACTTTTTACCACTTTATTCTTTTTTCTAACAACTTTTTGCATCATAAGGGATACCAAACCATGATTGTCAGAAACCATGAAGATCGCACTTGGGTGCCAGACTGCCTGAAAGATTTTAAAGGTCTGCAGGGTGACTGTGATGTAAATTTATTATGGCCATATTCTTGTTCTTCGTGTTCGGTATGATATGATTAATACTTTCTGGCATGGTAAAAAATTGATCAATAATTTCCTATTGCGACTCTCTATCTATTAATAGAATTGTAAAATAAATTTTTCAATTTATTTTATTAATTATGTTTGTATTGTTTCGTTCTACATTTTCCCTAATTGAAAATTAAAGACCATCAGAATAACTCAGTGGCATATTTTCTTGGGAGGGGAGCCACCCAGATTCTTTTTAATAGTCCAGGTCATTTATGTCAAAATCTAAGTATTTTGATTCGGAATTTTTATAAAGTAACCCCTCCCCCCCCCCCCGAGAAGAATTTGTAAATACGCCACTGGAACAACTAAAGTTTCATTATTTACCTAAGCTTGCTAGATATTTCTATTTAAAAAAACTTGATGATCACGCTCACATCGATTATTATTAAATCGAAAATTTCTACTTATTTCGCATTGCTGTAAAAGAAAATGTTTTAGTGTACCGCGGAAAATAGTTGATACATAACCTCAGACTACTTTTTGTTCTAATACAAAAAGTAATTACTATTTGTACAGTTGCTATGGTAACCAATAACAGTTCTTAAAGCGTCTACTTTTTATACAAAATAATTTGATATAAATATTATAATATTGTATTGTTATATAGTGTCATATTCGTGCGGTTGGAGAAGAAATTGTTTTATTAAAAATACACTAGTGTAACACATTATGAGTGCAGAGTGTTTTTCACACAGTGTTAGCAGTGTAACCTTCAATTCTTTTTTCCTTATAAAAATTCAAACAAATTCTCCAAAACAGAAAGTTTCTTAATAATGGCTTTTCTTCAAATTCTATGCTCTTCATTTCTGGTTAATGATAACACAATAACCAAGTTGTACATATGCACTGCACCATGCAATAATGTACTAAAGCCAAGTGACAGATTTATGCACTTCAAGTTATCATCTCAGTATCACTGTATACTATTAGTGTGTTCTATAGAAGTCGCAGTAAGCTACCTTCAACAGAGATACTTTTGTCTCTTTTTATTCTAGTGCCAAAATTCAGTAGGTGTCTGTTATAAATTTTAGGTTATGCCTTATGTCATGTTTATTTTTATATGTGTAAAGCTCGCAGGGTGTGCAGGGTAGGAATTGTACATCGCTGATCAGTAAAGTCAGTTAATTTGCGGACTTGGCCCTGTTTAATGTGAGAAAAGTTGACACTATTCAATCAATGGGGACGAAATCAGAAACAATAATTTCTTCGGGAACTTTACTCGGTTATAAACGGGCATTGATAAGTAGCGTTCGGTATTTTAGATCTATTCATTCAAAGAGCTCCATTTCTATAGTATCAATTATTGTAAATAACCCAAGCAGCATTTTTAGTCATCGCTACGTACCAGCAACTACCCGTGGAACTATTAAGTTTTTGCCACTAGTCACAAGCACGTAATTTTTACTGTTTAGTTACGCGCCTGGAACCAAAATGGGGAATAATTTTTAGGTAGCAGCTACGTTGCAGTAACCTCTCTGGAACTTGTCCAGTTACGTAGCGGGAAAGTGGCGGCGTAATAATTGCTACATTTTGTAAAACTTTTTTTCTCTTTGACATTTCATGTCGCGTGGTTGCTTTCTCTTACTCTTGTAACTTTTAGCAAATGTTTTATCATTTTCTATACTAACGTTGCGATCTGTCACATAATGGATTACTATTGTATTTGTAATACGTACTTAATAATACAAAGAGTGATGAAGTGTTCAATTATTTTGTTATTCCAGTATACTAAAATTATAAACCATTGCAACTTTTCTGTTAAATGGAATGATGATAGATCGAAAAATAACAACGCGCCTTCTTAAGATACATTTTTTAATAAAAAATGTCTTTAATAAAATATGACAAAATATTTATAAGTTGATACACATGATAGAAACCATTTTTATATTATTCCTAAAGCACAATTTGTTATATTTATTGAAAGTTATATAGTAAAACATCTATTAACAATCATAACAAATTGCAAATTGATTAATGGCCTCCAACATTTTACAAGTTAATATAGAGTAGTATACGAAAAATCACTTTAAAGTGATTCTCCTGGGTAGCAAAAACGTAAGTTTTACTTGCAATACTACTGTAAGGTTCCGTGACTTTAAAGGACTAACCAATGGCTTCAGACTGGTGGCAGGAACCTTCAGTACGTATATAATGTAATTATATACTATCAATGGCACCTTACAACTGACGTGTCAGTACGTATATAATGTAATTATATACTATCAATGGCACCTTACAACTGACGTGTCGCTGATTTCAAAAATTCTTTTTTTAAATAAAAGTAAATCAAAAGTAGAGTAATAAGGAAATATGTGTTTCTGCATTTGATCTATAGCGGCTTATTTAAAAAAATAACAAATTAACACAAATAAGACTTTACGTATTTACGTGGAATAAAAACGTTACTCGCAACAGGCAGGGTAGCCTCGTGGCTAACGAAGTAGCTTTATATACGGTCGGCCTAACGTTCGATTCCTCCCAGCTCCGTTACTATTCTTTAATTAGTTTTTTAATAAAAATGCATCTCTGTTTACAGTTAGGTTTTTCTTAGACTTTTAAATAATCAATAAAAATTATTACGATTATAAGTCGTGTATTGCCTAAAATCCTAGATCGTAATTGTAACACTCTCTAATTATTATGTAGAAAATTGGAACAAGAACCTACGAATAATATATAGTTAAGAGTTACCATAAATTTATTAAAATGATTTATTTATATATATTTGAATAATTAACATAACGTTTTGTATTTATTTCTTTTTAAATTATTTCTGAGAAATTAATCAAAAACTATAAACCTGCGAATTTACATTTTGGAATCGGCTACACGTGAAGTGTAAGGTTTCCTTGTAAGTGGCAATACCGTTCCACATACTTCAAAGGTTACTCAGAAGTAATGGAACTACATAGTTCCAATAAATAGTAGAAGCAACTACATAATTACTAAAATAATCCGAACTGAAGTAATTAAACCTATAAAGTCATAAATTTAGTTGTAGTTACGTAATAGCTACTCCAACAAAGTTCCGATCTCAGGTACTGCTACTTAGATGCTGCTTGGGAATTGTAACTACAGCAAATAGAGTACTCATCGTCATCAGAGCTAAAAGTGTGGAACGACCGAACGCAGTATTCAGTGTCGAGATGATTGCATTAAGGCCCACTGGACAAATGGTTCAGGAGATCCCGTTTCTAGTTCTATAAGTTTTGATGGAGTAATAGGAATAATAGCAGTGGCGTACCAATCGCTCAGCTTTCCTTCAATCAATATTCCTTCACCACAGGGCCAGGCCGTGTCTAGGAGTTCCGGCACCCGCCCGCAAAACTTTGTCGTGGCGCTCCTTCCCGGACCTTGTAACTTTTATAGGTAGAAAATACAAATGTTTTTAAATGGTTTAGGAAATGGTAATTAGAAAAAACTGCATCAGTTTTGCATGCTTTATTTGCGATTGAGATATATTGATTTTTTAATAATCAGTGCGCGACCCGTCACTACTAATCTTCAGTTCGGTGAAGTCGTATAATGCATAATAAACGTAGCTCATCTTACGACGGAATACGAGAAGGGAAAGAATTTGTTTTGTCTAAGAAACTGCTACGCTAAGAATTTATTAAAAGCTCTGTGCATTATATAAATTATATAATTATAATGATTTGTGAAATTACATATATCAGTTTGTCCAAGAGAATCATTAGTTGTATATATGCTTGGCGGTTCTATTTTTAGTATGAACATAAATTCACTGTAAATCTAAGATGACAACGGACAGGAATAATGACGCTACTTTGCTCGCTTGATCGTAATAAATATGTACGTAGTTTCAAGTACAGGTACGGTATATAAGAAGTGCCTGTACTCCTGACTGTCTGTTCGAATAATTCCCAATCGTATTCAAAGTACCAGATCGATTTCGATGAAACATCGACTAACGTATTCGTTAGAATCCTCGTTGTGTCATAGGCTATTATATACCATCGCGATAAGTAACTACATAGGTAAATGAGAAGTCTAATAGATGCGCTGTATGTAAGGTTAGACCCGAGAATCTGTAGTCGTGTGTTATATAAAATAAAAAGGATTAATTTTCTTATTAAATCAAAATCAAATATACTTCAACAACTAACTAAAATGTTTAATTCTTAACAATAAAGGGGCCTAAATTAAATTTTGACGGTGAAGCCCGAAGTTTGTAACTACGCCACTGAATAATATAATTTAAAAACAAAAATACGTAAAAATTAAAGCACTTATGTGTTTAATACGTGTAATGTATGTCACACAAGACTACGCAGATAAATCAACATAAATATTTTGCAACATTCTGTTTACATTCCCTTTCCATTTACCTTTAATCCACAATTAATGGCATTCCAAATATTCGAGAACATAAGAATACTGCAGGAAAAACAAACACACAGCCCACTCACGGCCACCTCTTACCGACCCAAGAACCGGTTGAGGATTCCTGGAAATTTGAAAATTCTTGTCGAAACAAAATTATTCAACACAAATTAAAAAATAAATTTTATACAAATTTTAGTAACTTACATAAAGGAGTCTGTATATTAATCATCTCGGGTATTTTCCAGTTACAAATGATTCTTTTATCAAAGGTTGGTGTTCGGGAGGGCTCATCCGACATTTACCCAGTTGCCCGGCGGACCAGTCTGATACTGGCAGGATTTATATAAACCTAGATTACCAATCTTCTAACAAATAGTTTCAAAATATGAAACGGCACTAGAAAACATGATGAACTCTGACATACGTGACCTAACTCTAAGTAACATAGTTGAACAGTTCATAATTAGGAACTTCAGTTTGGTCTACATACAAACACAGAATCACAATTATCACCTACTTAGGGATTTTTCTACGGGGGGACTTTTTGTCAACCAAGGGCGTTGGTAAATTCAGACTTTTCCGTATTACATCTTGTGTTCAGTTTCTACAACCGCACTTCTTGGACATTCCTTTTTGATCCAATGTTGCCCTCTATACCAACTATACTTATTACATATCTTCCCAGCTGCTCAAAAAGAATGATACTTTAAAATACAGACAGTATTATAACGGGAATTTTCTAACAGACTAGCTCTCGATGTTAACAAGAAGTGCCGCTAGATTTAGGGGCCCCACGTTGAGCGCCAAAACATATCGAAAACTTCGTTGGGAAATGTAGCGATTAAATTTCAATCAAATTGGGTTTTCTATGACTACAAACTTTACCTAGGTGAAAACAAACTAGACCACCAGAAACTGAATAACTTCACCCACTAAAGAAAAAACTCTTAAAGAGGGAAATGATAGAAACTTCTTAAATGAATGAAGCACACACTACTTGCAAGATTTATTTTGAACTATGAATCTTTATATTTCAGTTGTATTTCATTTCAGTTCACTAAAAAGTAAAGCTAAAAAAAGCGTTCTTTCAAGTACACGGCTTCCCCATTGGTACTGAAGCATGTACTTGCTGCTGTTATGGAGAAGACTGATTGATTTGAGACTTGTTTTTGACATTCAATAAAGACCTTCACTAATTCACATTGTATTGTATGCCAAACCTATACTACATCAATACAAAGGCATTGCCAAAGTAAATGCAAAATCACTATATACGTATATTTCTAAACAATGAGACATTGTTCTACGAACATTGTTAACGTCAACAGTTCCTGGTACCACCATCATCCTGAGGACATCTAACCAACCATCTACAACTCAACATTTGGTCTCTTGTGCGGTAACATTACCAAGGGACCGTGAATGAAGATCCAACCAACCAAGATCCAAGCAACCATCAACAACTTTACATCTGGTCCTTCAAACCGAGAAGGATCGTGCACTAGTAAATCTTTTACAAGCATTTACTACATTACCAGTGAAGTCTTCACGCTGGACTTTACATTTGATTCTTCGAACCAAGAAGGATCCTATCAAGTAAATGCCTTACAAACATTTACAATTAGTCTAACCGCCTTGCCGAGTTAGAAATAAAGTCTTCACGCTGGACTTTACATTTGATCCTTCGAACCAAGAAGGATCTTACCAAGTAGATGTCTTACCAACATTTACAATTAGTCTAACCGCCTTGCCGAGTTAGAAATAAAGTCTTCACGCTGGACTTTACATTTGATCCTTCGAACCAAGAAGGATCCTATCAAGTAGATGCCTTACAAACATTTACAATTAGTCTAACCGCCTTGCCGAGTTAGAAATAAAGTCTTCACGCTGGACTTTACATTTGATCCTTCGAACCAAGAAGGATCCTATCAAGTAGATGTCTTACAAACATTTACAATTAGTCTAACCGCCTTGCCGAGTTAGAAATAAAGTCTTCATGCTGGACTTTACATTTGATCCTTCGAACCAAGAAGGATCCTACCAAGTAGATGTCTTACAAACATTTACCATTAGTCTAACCGCACTGCCGCGTTAGAACACACACCACGAAGGACTTTACAATTTGGTCCTTCGAGCCTGTGGGTAGTTCATTTGAAATCTACAGACGTCAAGATGTCCACCACCAACATGGAACAAATGAATCAACTCAGCAGCCAGCAAGAGCAATTGGGCCAAAACATTGCTCAGATTCTAACCAACTCCAAGAAGGATGCTACATCCCGAAAAACAGAAGCCTACATCTCTAACCGCCTTGCCGAGTTAGAAAAACTATGGAAAGAAGTTCAGGAAAAGAACGAGATAATCCTGTCCCTCGATCTTCCTCAACATAGTTACTGTACAACAAAATACTTCAACCAGATCGAAACAATTTATAAGGAAGCCTCAAACCACCTTATGAAATGTCCAAGGGCACCTTCATCACGAATTCCCAGCGAGAAGACACCGACAGGGAATGCCCCTGCAAACAACTTCAGGAAACAACATGGAGAACCATCCGTCATCATTCACTATTATCCAGTGGCATTACCACCATCATCATCATATCGATGTTCCTGCTGCTGTTCTGGGGTACTTGTCGACTTTGGAAAAAATATCATCATGTCCAATCAACACGAACTCCACCTGCAGAAGAAACGCCACCCATCCATCCTGAGATGATCGAGCTCCGGCCGTTAAGATCACAATCTCCCCATTCCGAGAGCCGCCAGAATGTTTAAAACTAAACATAAAATTTAATTTTTTTTAATTTCTTTCAAAAAATAATGTAACATTAAAACGTTAATAATTTCTAGGCCAACTCATATTTCAAAATATGAACAAACGCTTTCTTGCAACATAAACACATTTTTTCTAATAATTGCAAGATATGCTTACTAGTTAAACATAGTAGGTTAGTATAAAATGCTATTATGCTAAAATAATCACTTACTTAAAGAGCTAACTAGACAAACCAGAAAATAACAAAATGTTAGAATAAAAATTTCCTGTCAATTAATGTAATTAATGTAAATGTTTTAGCATCACAGATTTATAAAAATAATTATAATTTGTATATAAACAAAGGGAATTTTCAAATAAATCATTAGTAACGTATACTGATCAATCAATCATTATCTCCTTTAGAATCTGATACCAAGCGGTATTGATTACCTAAGGAGGTAAAAATAACAGTCACCCTTATGAAGAAGTGGTGACCACAGAAAGGTCGTAGTACCAATCTGCTTTAACGTAAAATCTACCAAGAGATTTTACAGACATCAACAAACCATAATTTGTTTTTTTCAGCCTAGGTTAGAATTTGTATTTAAAATATTGATAAAAAATCAATTATTTTGAAAAAATGATCCGCGATGAGATTTTTCTTCTGAAATGAGCATTTTTTCATCGACCGTGTAATTTTGAGTTTATAAAAATGGCCGTATAAGAGTCGTTGGTTTCTCGAATCAAGGATGCCGTGGTATGAACTAATCAAAGATGCTGCTTTTGTTTCTTCTTAGTTCCCCTTGATAAATTTACTTTTTGATCATAACCAAATCTCTTTTCTTCTAAATTATTCTTTCTGTAAACTTTATTATTCACGTTTGCTTTGTTAGAAATAAACTTAAATGACTATGGACGCAGTGTAATATTGGGGATTATTGATTGACTACCAAAACCGTACGGTTTATAATTCATTTAACTAAGAGGCAATGTTTTATCTCTTTACTACGCATTTATTAGGAAGGTAACTACTGCTGTAACTATTGCTACAGTTATACGCAGTTAACTATCGGGTAGAGCAATAAGATTAAAGTTTCGACAGACAAGAAGACTATTAGATCACAATCGAATTTATCTTCCATAGATAAGTATATATTTCTTGCGCAATCATTTTGAATAAGCAGAACGGAGACAACAGTATATAACATTTTCTCGCTATGTAACTTTTGAGGTGCTTAGTGTAGTATAGTTTTTTGCTCCAAGGTACCATTCTGCAGTTACAATTACATTTAAAATTACTGAAATTGTAGAAACAATGCGAGTGATGATAAAAATTCAAGTGACGCTATTTTTAGCACACTCACTTATGTTACGACATCATGTCTGTCACACATCCTAATATTGCGAATTTAAATTTATTAGTAAATTGTGTGAATCAGCCTTCAAATAATATTTTTATCTGCTTAAACTTAAATCTTGCTATATTTAGTGCTAATGATATAATCTAGATACTAAGAAAACAACGCTTTTCCCCAGACAAGTGTGGGGTGGGGCAGCACATTTCTTTTACAAATATGACTTTCGGGCCTAATTTTATTAGACGTATTTAAAGAGTTTTATATTTTCGTTATCTTCTTCAGATGTCACGGTTTTTTCTATAGACCTTAGAGACATGCGAACAGAAAACGATTAAAAAGCTGTAAAATGTAACATCTTTCACAAGGTGTTACTCAAGAAAACCTTCAGAACTCATACAGATGATTCTAGACTATGAAAACATAATTCATCATTTTAGTTTGACCGCTTTAAAATTTAATCTCTTTAATTGCATTTCATCATGCAGTTGCATATTTAAGGAATTCTGATATTTAGTCATGATAAGCAGTCTATTATATCATTTTTACAATTTAGACCATGATTGTCCATCAGACACTAGATTATGACATATTTAATATCAAAATTCCTAATTAAAATGATTCCAAAGACTAATTCAGTTTACTTTTATTTTCCAGGCGTTATACGAGCTAGAGTTGGCCGGCTGTAACGAAATAACAGAAGCAGGTCTCTGGGCTTGCCTGAATCCACGTATAGTATCCCTTACATTGACTGACTGTATAAATGTAGCTGATGAAGCCGTCGGAGCAGTAGCTCAACTACTACCAGGACTATACGAATTCTCGCTGCAAGCTTACCACGTTACTGACGCTGCCTTAGGTTATTTTTCCCCTAAGCAAAGTAACACGCTTAATATACTAAGATTACATTCCTGTTGGGAAATTACTAATCATGGTGTTGTAAACATAGGTATGTATTATTATAATTTTTACACAGCACCTGTGTTACATTTCAATAACTCCAACTTTGTTTCAGTTCATTCCTTACCTAATCTAACAGTACTGAGTTTGTCCGGTTGTAGTAAAATTACAGATGATGGTGTTGAACTAATAGCAGAGAATTTACAAAAGTTACGCTCGCTAGATTTATCTTGGTGCCCTCGAATCACCGATGCTGCCTTGGAATATATTGCATGCGATCTCAATCAATTAGAAGAGCTTACATTAGATAGGTATGGAAGGGTTTGATTTGGAAAAAAGTGAATGAAGGTTGATCATGGTAAAGAATATCTTGCTTGTATCTGTCTTCCATGGTTAACCTTGCAGAAATATATTTACTACAGTGTTAATTTCCCAAGCTCTAATCAAAGTGTTATCAAATATGTTTTGTTATTTGACGAGGGCTTGGGACTTTTCGTCCAATGATTCTCAGTTCAACGAACTTGTAATCCAATAATGTTTGGCCAACGGGTTGGTGGACCTTTGGTCTATTTGAGGTTTCTGAGAAGTAGCTACATTCAAAGTTACCAAGGGTCGACTCAATCACTTGCTATTGATTAAATAAATGGTTATGGACCAAAAATTCTATTGGAGAAAAAAAGCGTTTTTTGGGCTAATAACATTCGTTAAGCCAAACGTCATTGGGTCAAAAATATATAAGACAAAAAACCGATTTGATATGTATATTACGGTGTGGTGTTAAAACAATTTGAATTGATCTTTTCGTCAGAGAAAACTGTACTTGAGAAAACCAAATAAAGTTTTACTTGTCTCTTTTGCAAGATTTACATATTTTTAAATAAGAGTAAATTTAATCCTGGATGAGCAGATTACTTTAAAGACTATTTGCTTATTACGATAAATATTTTGTTCTACTCTCATCTTGTACCTTGACGCCTTTAGGCTACTCTTTTTTGTATTAAGCATTTTTCAAGGGTATATTTGATTCGCTCATACCCATTACCTCCATACCAATCTATTGCACTTTCTAAACCTGGGAGAAGGCAGCTGATTGAATGTTCCCACTCTAACTTATCTGAAGAACCGCAAGTTTTTCCTTACATCCTCCCCATTTTAAGTTAGAACAGTGCTTAAGCGGCTTGAATTGATGTCTTTCTGGGTTATAAAAGTTTGGATAGTAAATGACAGTTAGTCACGAGTAGTGAATGTTTATTGATAAGTCGAATGGAAGTTAACAAACATATCAATATTTTTCAAGAGTGTTTATCTTCCAGTCTGGTACGGGATACTGTGAAGATACTGACTGCTTTATCTCATCTATCATCGTGTTTTGATGTTACTGGTGCCAAGCCATACAATATGTTAATTAATGTGTTGCCGGTTGTAGATGTCACTTTAGTACTCCATTTCTTTAAGTCTCTCATGTCAACCCTGTTTATTATATAAAATAAACATATAAAAGCTTTTATGATAAGTTTTTAGAACTAATTTCTTGGAGTAGGTAGGTTTAATTCAAGTTAAAATTGATTTTTACTGAGACACAACTGAAAATTGTTTCAGTAGTCAGAATTTCATCGCATCAGAACTTATAAGCTATGCAGATTTATTACCCTTCTATCATTTAATAACCTGGACACTTCCTCAAACAATTTCTACAGTTTTTCTTTAAGTTCTTTAACTCAATTTCTCATGTTGATGTGAAACTCTTTTCTCTAATTCTCTCTTCTTCTTTTCTTTCTCCCCTTCCATTTACCCATGTGGGCATCGGATTTGGGTTACTTATTCCTTCGTCCATTTTTTCCACTCTTTTCTGTTTTCAACTAGCTTCTTCATTTCCACCATTGTTTTCCCTCTATCTCTTCCTATTTCCACAATTTTTTGCTCCCTCTTCTCCTTTTCTTACAGTTTTTTGCTCCCCATACTTTTTTAGTCAGTCTGTCTGGGCTCATTCTTGTCATATGACCGAACCAATTTAGTTGTTTTCTTTGTATCTTACTTATTATTGACTCCTGCTTGATCATTTCCCTTACTGTTCTGTTCGTAAGTCCATCCCATTTTGTTTTCCCAGCTATTCTTCGTAAATGTTTCATCTCCATAGCTTCTATCTTCCCTTCGTGTTTCTTCTGTATCGTCCAGTTTTCTCTAATTTTCAATGTTATTTAAGAGAAAAGGCAGAAGCTATATATGAGTTAGGGTGCTTACTAAGGACGTTAATGTAGATGTGGAGGTGAACAAATTTGGATAACTATTCTTATATTCCCTTTTAGTCACCTTCTTCCATATTAATATATATTTTGCAGATTAATTCGACTAACTCGCAGTTGTAATTTACAGATGATTCTGTTAGGAACTTGGGTTGACTCTGTTCCCCAGTAGCACACAATATTTTTTTAATCTGAAAAAAATATAAATATAATATTATATGTTTTTTAAATATTTAAACGATTAGAAAAATATTTATTAAATATTGAAATGAAATATTTAGAGATATATTGATATACTTATTAAATAAATATGTTATTATTTGTGTGTAATTTTTAATATTTTGGAACAAATATCAAACAAATATTTTATTATTATTAAGTTGGCAGAATGTCGTATTATATATAATATTATATATATAATATATATAAATAATATTAAAGAAACATTTTAAATAATATATTAGCTGAATATTATTAATAATATAATTTAACTTTTTGTACTCTTTTACGAATGTTATTTTATATCATTAATAAGCCTGATCTAGGAGAACAAGTCAAGTATGGTGGACAGGCACTAACAAAGGAAATCCATGAATTAGAAACAGGAATTTGAAATAAGGAGAAAATACCAGAAAGTTAGATAAGAGCGGTCTTAATTCCAATACATAAGAAAAGAGATACGAAACAATGTAAAAACTACAGAAGGATCGCACACCTTGATACAGTGTATAAAGTCTTACCGACACTAATGTGAGACCATCTTAATAGACAGACACAGGGTATATTTGGAGAATATCAAAGGTTTTAAAGCCAACAGGTCGGTAATAGATCAAATATTTATTTTGAAACAAATACAATAACTGCTACGAGTACAAGATCCTTCAATATGCATACTTTATCGACTTCAGACAAGCTTAAGACTCAATAAATCGAAGACATCTGTAGAGAGCTCTAGAGGCGCTAGGAATATCGAAGAAGATCTTAAGGTTGATAAAAATGACACTAACAAGCACAAACAACAAGTTGAAAATGGAAGGAATTACATCAGAAAGTTTTGAAGTGAAACAAGGTTTAAGGCAAGGAGACTCTCTGTCGACATTCGTCTTTAACCTGATGAAGTAGTGGTCTTCACAAAATCCAAAGGTAAATGAAAGGAAAAAGAGTAAAGGAGGTAGAACTAGCAGAAAAAAAAGGATTAAAGATCAACGAAGAAGAGGCAAAATATATGGTAACAGGATGCCTAGAAGAAAATACACTAAACCAGGAGCTAAAAGTCTTCAACAGAACGAGTGATTGAAATTTAAAATAGTGAATGTGCAGAGTATCTTGGGATTATATTTACTGAAAATGGAGAAGAAAAAAAGGGGATAGAAGTGCAGGAGCCTTAAGCAGTGTTTTAAGATCGAAAACAGTATCGCATGATGGTAAAATAAGAATCTATAAGACAATAATTAGACCTTAACATATGCATGCGAACTATGGGTAATAAATAATGAATACCAAAATAAGCTGGTGAGGTGGAAAAGAAAGATGCTTTGCAGAATATATGAGGGAATAAAAGTAGAGGATAGATGGCACAGAAGAAAGTCATAAGAAAAAGTTAGCTAGGATGGTTATCTTACATGAAGAGGTCTACATCACATAGAAATACGAAAAAAGTGGTGTGTGGAAGTTTCATAGAAAAACGAAAAAGAGGCCGTCTAAGACAGAAGTGGTTAGAAATGGCAGAACAAGTCTTGAAGGAATTAAAGAGAGAGATTGGAGGAACAAAACAGGAGACAGAAAATAATGGAGAAGGATATATAATAAACAAAGCTCTGGATCATCAAGACCTGTAACGGCAATATATAATAAGTCTGACCTATAACATCTCAGGAATATTATTAAGAGCGCTTCATATTAAACTTATGATTGTGACACGGAAGCTCTTGTCTAAAATCAACCACCACTGGCTAGGTCCAAAAATTGGCGCAACTTAGAAAGGCCAGTGGAAGATCATTTTAAAGACTGAAACTTCTACTTTCGAATGTCACATGTCTCCTATATAAAAAAATTATATTTGGCCTCTAAAACAGAGTAAACACGTATCCAGTTCCAAAAAAAATTTTAAAAGTTGATAAAATTAGAAAAAGAAATATTTTTTCAAATTTTTTTAAGGGCATCGCATTCTTCGTCAAAGAATACAAAAATTTTGTCCACTGCGTTTTTTTCCTAGAGTGCTTCAATCTCGAGCAAAATTGAGCCATTTTTGAAAGTTTATAATTTTTTTCATCGAAAATGGCGTCAAATAGACGCCATTTTAAAGCGATTTTAAAAATTTTCCACATTTTAGAAGGTTTTAATTATATTATTATTCAGGCCTATAATTACACCTATAACCGTAATTTTCAAAATCGCTTTAAATCGGTCTGTAATTCATTCATGTAATTTTTTCGTATTCATTGAGTAAAAATAAGCATTTCTGCAGCACATTGAAATGCAGGGCAGGACAGCACAGGTTCTTGTATTTAATAAGTCTTAATACATCTATTGCAACGGAAGGTAGGGAAGGACATAACTGCCTTGGACAGAACCTGCTTCACACAGTGTTTGAGACACAGTTTCTTATGCGAGTGTCTACAAACTTGTCTAAGGTTTTTAAAAAATTAAAGAAAATGCATGAACAATTTATTGAAGCTGTTTGAAACAAATTAATTATATATGACATAAATAATTCTGATTAAATGACAACAAAATTAAAAGCAAGAAGAATTGAAAAAAGACTTACATTTTTTTAATGAGATATACAGTAATAACATGTTTGAATCCAATTTTGCATCAGTATCTGATTCAGGGCTTAAGTCAATCAGTTCAGTCATCATTAAACAATAAAAGCTAAACACTTGCGACATAGCAGACACGGAACTGCTTGGCAATGTGTGCTCACTCTGTCCGTGAATTCTGCATGCAGATATTTTCTGTGCTGTGCTGCCCTGCGTTCCAATGTGCGCCCAGAAAACTTTCTGAGCTGACATCAGTTTGATTCTCAATTCAGGAAAAGATTCTTTAGCCTTGGAATTCTGGGAAGGAACCCAGTAGAAAAGAATTACTACATATCAGAGCTTTTTCATCCTCAACATACATATAGATGCTGCAAAATGACATTACCCTGATTTTTTTTTATTTTGAGTTTCAAATGACTCAGAAGTTTATGTTTTTATTGTTCTTTTTTCTGTCGTACTATACAAAGAGGTACTGATAAGTAGTTAGCCTCCATAAAAAGAATAATTATATTTTTTTATTCAACATAATCATTTCTTAACTCTTTACTCTAATTGTAGGTACACCTTTGGTACAATAATAATTGTAAGTCTTTAGAAAAATAGTTTTTTCTTGCTATATAGATAACTTGGCTTGGCACCACATTTTCTACAACAGCAGCTACAATAATTTCATTAGCAGAAGATTTTGTGGTTTTGAGAAGAGGTATTCTAATCAAAAAAGGCTACATCAGAATAGAGTGGGTGGTTAGCCTAACAATTCAAACCCAAGTTTGTTAATTTTCTGCATTGAAAAGAGTGATTGTGTCTATTCTGGAACATTGCCGATTTAAAACTGATCAAATATCTGAATACATTAATGTATTAAGAGCAAAGCGTAATCGAACCATGATCAGCTTGATAGTGTGGATCAAGCTAAATGGTTAGAATGGTTCTACAAATTGAGTAGCGAAGAGCCTTTTGATGTTAGAAAAAAAATCAAAAGATCACGTCTCTAAAAGTGAACATGACTCAAGTACTGTGCGGGAAGCTGAAGATGAGATTTCAGAACAGGAAGAGCAAGAAGCAAGGAAGGGAAGAAAACATGAGTGGGACCAAAAAAATTAAACTTATTTTTAATAAAAACATCCTTCGAACCAACATAACATGTACAAATATTTGCATTGACAAAAGTTTATAACAGTTCTAAAAAGGGATGCCAAACAGACTTAACGTTATAGAAATTATATTGTATCTAATCGGATTTTTGCATTGCTTAAAAGAAAGTCTGAGTAAATTATGACATAATCTAAAAAGATAATGGGTTGGAATCATGCTATTTGTCTATGAGTGAAAAAAGGCATTTACAGTGTCTGATATTTGTTCATCTTCATGGCAAAGAGAACAGAAAGGAGATCGATAAATTAGTGCTAGTTCGGGAGGTGATTGGTGAGCTACTATTTACTAACAAGTGAAAAAATCTTACTACTAATGAGAAAACTTAGAGGAAGACATTTTATATATTCCAAAAGAGTCCACAAGTTTAAAAAGTTGTCGCAGTTGTAAATTGAAAAGCAGTATATATCCTTAGTCTATTGACTGTCTCACGTTGGGACTACAGTGAAGGAAAGATAGCCAATGTATTTCTTATGGGAGTTTGTGTTTCGTTGTTGCCACCTATTTCACTGTATGAATTTATAGCAATGTGGATTAAGATTCCAGAAGTTCTAAACCTTTGAAAACAGTAACCGAAAATGTGTAATCGTAACCATACAAAAGAAGCATTTAAAAGAAAGTCTTATTAACATGTATTTGTTATTTTATTAAACATTACTTGGGATTTTTACATCGTACATGTAGGTATCTAAATATCCGATATTTTATTACTTATACTTTTTGTTTAATTCTTTCGTCTTCAAATTCTTTCAACATAAAAATAACGGCTGGTTAGCTTCTGTATGATCTTTTAATTCACAGGTAAATACAGGAAGTCTCTAACGTAATTTTAACGGTAAAATGATTTCATCATGATAAAATCATTTATTTGTTCAACTTGTTTCAAAAGAAACTTGCAAAAATGGAAGTTTAGGATTAGCAGCAAATGCAAAGGATTTTAGTAAACAATAAACCCTTCTGGTTTTTTCTACTTTTACTTCGCGGAACTATATAATACAGTTTGTACTTACTGAAATTATAGTATAACGTTTTTTGTCGGCACTATTATTTGTCACCGAACGCATATAAGCATATTTCTTAATACAGAAATAATTATTTGGTTTCAAATTTTGATAGCTTGTGGGTCTATAGATCTTCGCTTAGTTGTTTGGGTTTTATCATTTGTAATTATTGTTAACATTGCCGTGTTGTTTGTTGTAACTATTCGTATTGTAGTATTACATAACGCACATAGTACATTATACATAAGTATGGCGGATATTGTTAAAAACAGAATGGGTTGTGTACTAAAGGTTGGTGAAAAACAGATTTTGGCAAATTTGATAAAATATCGTCTTACTGAGACCCGGCAGTCATTATCAGTAGTTATTCGACAAGTTTCTAAAGAAACAGGTATTAGCGAAAAAACTTTGTTCTCAGTACGTCAAGAAAGTATTTCACCTGATGGAATAAAATCTCTAAGAAAAAGAGCGAAACTCTAATTTTTTATGATGATTTGAAAAGCAATTTCCGAGATAATTGCTTTTAAAGTTTTAAAACAAAAATTAAAAAACAATCAAGAGTTCCAAGTTTTAATAAAAAAAATTAAAAATTCTTGTAAGAACTGCCATAAATTTAACACTAAGTCAATTGTTACATGGCTACTTGATTTTTTATCAAAAAATTTGAACTTTGATTGAATAATAATCAAGAGTTTAATTTGATTAATAAAAAAATCAAGTATCCACGTAACAAGTGACTTAGCGTTAAACTTATGACAGTTCTTCAAAGAATTCTTTTTTTTATTAAAACTTGGAACTCTTGATTGTTTTTTAATTTTTGTTTTAAAACTTTAAAAGCAATTATCTCGGAAATTTCTTGATACACTATCATACTTTTTTAGCATATTTGATAGCATTACATTATCTTTCCAAATCCATCATAAAAAATTACGTTTTCCATTTAAAAAAAATTTCGTTATCGTCATAGCTCTGAAACAAAAGACGATCTACTATAACTATAACGATTACACTAAAATATGTCTCCTTTAAGATAAAAATTGACGTGTTCGAAGATTTTTCTCAAAAATATTTAATAAAAGATTTATTACGATAGTTCCAGACTTTATATGCGCACTACATGAACAGCAGCAAATTTTGAAATTTTGTTTTACTACCGCTGTCAGAAGAAGTGACTACCTGCAATATAACTTGCTCGAACAATAGGGATTATAAAGGTTTATGCAGTTACAACTACAATATTTAGAAAGTGTTTTTAAAAGTTGCTTGCAAGATGTTTGGCAACCCCGTTGTCCATAAGAACACATACTGTAGTCTCAACGTGAGACGATCAATAGAAGTGTTTTCTATATTTAATAGAAACAGTAAAAAGAACAAACAGAAATGTAACTATTGATCATTGATTGGTTTTCTGCTGTGTCTTTAGCAAAAACTCTAAGAAATTAAAATTGTAGGTCTCGTATCAGTGTGATGCTTGGCATGTTAAAAATTCCTACTGGAGGAGTGGAATCCCCAGATGTAGCCAAACACTAATAGTCAGTCATATGATCATAGTAATTGGATGTGAGGTACTGGGAATGTTTCACCACCCCAATTCCTCACTCAAAAGCCTACAAACAATTTGTGACTTGAATCCATCCATGGCTGTTATCAATGCCCCCTTGTGTAATTGACGGTTAATCGCATATCTAAGATAGATAAATAATTCTTGAAATTGTAATTTAATGATAATTCTTTTATCTAATACAACTAATAATAAATTATTGATGTTATGTTTCAGATGCGTGCATATAACAGACATAGGCATAGGTTATATATCAACTATGTTGTCGTTATCAGCGTTATATTTACGTTGGTGCTCACAAATTAGAGATTTTGGTCTGCAACACTTGTGTGGAATGCGAAATTTACAAGTACTTTCCTTAGCAGGTATGTATACAGTGAAAGAATATTTGTCAGCATGTAATATAAGAATGTTATACCTAAACCATAAATACATGAAATGAGTCATCACAAATCACCTAGGCAACAGCGGGGGACTCCCAATACTTTAGTGCATTCTATCTCTCTTTCTCTCTCTATTCACTTTTTTCTTTTCATATATTCGTTACACAATAGAGAGAGATGGAATATAATAATGCTTTGGAAGCAACTCCCTGTCGCCTAGGTGATTTGTGATGACTCATTTTTTGTATTTATGGTTTAGGTATAGTACAAACATTTTGGCACCACATTGACAATGTGGGGTTTCTTCATAATAAAATTATAATTTTTTGAAAAACTAAATAAAGATATAGGAATTTATCCAACTAGGGCAATTCAATTGGCAACCACAAATGTGAATGCTGGAAGTGCTGAATCATCCTAGTTAGATGACTTCTCTTGTATACTATAATTATAGAATTATAACATAAGTGGTATATTTTTAGGGTGTCCATTACTAACATCAAGTGGTCTTTCGAGTTTAATACAATTACGACATATGCGCGAACTTGAACTGACAAATTGTCCAGGGGCTTCACACGAATTATTCGATTATTTAAGAGAACATCTGCCACGCTGCCTCGTGATAGAGTAAATCATATCACCCACTGTCCACTATATTGTTATATTTGTTAACTAGTTTGTGCAATAATAATATATTTAATCTGTACTGTATTGTTATTACTGTTTTCTTGTGTAAATGTTCCATTATATTTTTCATTTCTTTTTTCTTCATCTCAACTAAATAAAGAACAAAATTTAAAAATAGATAAATACGTACTGAAAAGAGATATTACACATAATAATATAATGTTTTATGTTCTATGTCATGTAATTTTTCTTGCTGTTCTCTTACTTCTTCACTTTGATTGTTTATATTAAAAGATATTTTCGTGATGTATATAAGAAAAAAAAACATTGTAAGTAATTTTCAATGTTTTTTGGCAATAAAATATAAGTATTTTGTAGAAATATTTATTTAAATAAATACTTATTTCTGTGACACGGTCCACTCAACAGATATTTTCATTTATAATAACATGATTATTGTAACGACCTTAAATTCCTTTTAGGGGTAATGATAGATACTATTGGTTTGATATAATGATCTAAGACAATAAGGCTAACATGATGCGATTTTTTAGTGCTTTTTTAATACACTATTTTAGTCTTGCTGTTCTAGATCATTACAAAACCAATAGGACGTATCTGAAACATGAATTATGCAGCGGTAGCTTGTACGTACCCTTTCGGATGTTCCGTTAATGGGTGGCAAGCATAGTAGCCACTCTGTAACAAAATATCCAAAGAGTACATAGTAACCGCCGCTGGAATTATGTAATGCTTTAGAAAGGGTATGTCCTATCATTGAAATTACACAGCTAACCATACGACACATTGCTCAAATGCTCAAAAGTACCAACCGGAACACAACTTGGGTTCTTTTGAAACCAGTTTTGACTTATTTATACACCCCTAACTTTAAAAACTTATTTGAGTATACGAGATCCCTGTACCAACTTATACAGGTCCTCGATATTGTGAGCACCAATCACATTTTGATCGATTTTAAATTTTCCAAAAATTTGTTGCCTCTTGCAATCCAGTACATCACAGTCATACATCAGTATAAATAGCCCTGTTATATTTCTCAGCTGATCTAGGTCTTCCGTTCAATTGTTTTCGCATGTTTATGTCTGGTCATGTCAATATTTTTGCCAGTTGATTTTATGTTATTTCTTGACTCAATCTCACCCACAGTGATCATGCATAGGTTTGACTCATCTTGTGGGATATGATTCAACTCTAATGTATTGACAACAATAAAATCTCAGCTGTATACTCTCATTTTTCCTGAATGATTAAATCACTGTTGGTGTTGAATACATCCATTGATATCTATGAACCATGATTTGTACACAGTCTTTTTAATGATATAATGTCCATTGGTATTTGTAGAATGGATTGTCTAATGTACTGACTAGCATTTTGAAACTATCAAGCTCTAAATACCCACAGCTTACAAAGTTTGCTTGAAAGCTGAAAATATTAAAAATTCTGTATCTGCAAAATATTGTGACTCTAAATTTCTGAAACATAGACATTTTGAATTTCCAAAGTTAAAAATTCTAGACTAAAACATGGAATTAGCATTCCAAATTTGTGACACTTTCGGAATTTTAAAATATAATCTGTCTAGAAAAAACAAAACAGTTAACAACATAACTTTCAAAATATATTTTTATTAATTAAAAAAGAAAATTAAAGATCAACCAATTGAAATTATTTGCTAATACAATGTCCATTTAGTTGATAAAACTTTGTTAGATGTCCAGGAAGACCTGAAATTAAGTCGTTGCATATTGGGTAGTAATGGTGTCCCACGCTTGTACAATTGATGCTATTAACTCATTTTTATTTTGAGGTGCCATATATGTATGAATTGTTTTTCTTTGACGTTCTTGTAGTGATTGTTTTTGTATATGCAGATGTTTGGCATCTTTCGTTATCTTGTTGGAATCGCTATCCCTCACGGTATAAAGCATTTCAACACCACTTTTTATTCTGTTTGTGACTTCATAGACTGTACTTTTTACAAGTTCAGATAATTCTGCCAGTTTTTACACTTTTCAAATTTCAAGTATTGTTTCCTAGTATGTTCATAGCTAACTATCAATGCAACCTACATAAAAATTATTTAGCATTTAAGGCACATCGAATAAGAAATATATTAAAATTTATAAAAATTTCAAAGTTCCGGATAATTTCTAGACCGACTATAGTATACAAATCTGAACTGTGAGATTTTGTAATTCAGAAATTGTACTTGTTTCAATCTGCACTGATTGAAACTGTAAAGCAGTAAATGTCTAACACTTTCAATATTTGAAATCCTGAAACATTCTATTAACAGCACTGATTGCTTGTGATCTATACAAATTCGGGTTATACCTGCACAGTAAAAATTGCAGATTTCCACATGACGATGTATCATTATAGAAGCCCCATATCCTAAGTAATACAAAACCACCATCTAAGATCTCTAAATATCTCTAAGATCATGGTACAAATCGAGGGATTTGTACCATGGTACTGGTCCAATAACGTATTCTGCAGAAGGCCATCCCCTCTATGTCGCAATTAAAAGGGTAGCACTCTTGGACTGTTAATCCTCTCTATATGGTCTCTCTAAATGGTATTGCACATTAAGGGGGTTTGGCGATGAATATTTCAAAGTAACTTGGAAGCTAAAGAATAAGTGGAGGCACGAGAGCACTTAAGAATTTTTTGTATGGTTTCATGGTAATCTGGAGTTGAATGATGTCACATCAAGAGGGTTTGCAATGAATATTTCAACTAGACTTCTAGATCAGTAGCAAGCAGAGCGCTTAGTTGTTTTATAGACTTTTGTGGTGGATCATATAGTTGAATGATATATCACTGTCACATGAGCGAGATTTTTGATGAATATTTTCAAGGGGGCCTGAGTAAGAGATTTTTAATTCTTTAGCTAACAGTAGGTTATCACTTTATCAGCTACACAATATGCAAATCACATGTGAGCATATGTGTCATAAAGAAGTGCTTCTTTTAGTGTAAGTTTTTATTTGTGATATGTATGGCATTGAATGAGGTAGACTAATAATAATAAACAAAGCAAATGAGTCTGTAAAAATATCCTTTTGTCAATAAACACATTTGTATTTTAGTCCCTACTTTATTTCTTATATGGCCACATAACATTCTGGCGATCAGGTAAATTACATTTATTTGTATTTAAATAATGGAGAAAGAAGGAAAATCTGTATCCTTTGAAGCTATCAAAAGCTTATTTTGTATAAGTAATATCGCTGTACCAGTCTTACTTTTCGATTTCTTTTTGGAAAGAATCAAGATATATTTTGAGTTGTCTGGTATTCAGAAAACTGAAAAAGTGTAGCGTCTATGTCTTATGCTGGGAGCAGAAAAATATAAATTATTAGTCATTAAGTCCAAAATCATTAAAAGATTGTACATTTGATGATGAGTGCATAATATGTTTAACAAATAAGTTTTCTCCGAAGAAATGTACTATTGCAGAAAGATTAAAATTTTTTAAAAGAACTCAACAAGTTGGTGAGACATTGCAAGATTTTATTTCAGCTATTAAACATCTTTTGAACACATGCAACTTTG
This sequence comes from Agrypnus murinus, assembly GCA_929113105.1. Classification (NCBI taxonomy): domain Eukaryota; kingdom Metazoa; phylum Arthropoda; class Insecta; order Coleoptera; family Elateridae; genus Agrypnus; species Agrypnus murinus. Next base: position 88,147,773 of record OV816027.1, on the reverse strand, counting down.
GGGACTTCTTAGATCAAGCTCTTCGAGATAAACTCATTTGTGGAATTAATAGTGATGCAATGATACGTAGGTTACTATCGGAAGAAGAAGAAGATTTAACCTTTGAAGCAGCCTGTAAGTTAATATTGGAAATGGATACAATAATGAAGAGTTCACTGCAAATACGACAGAATTTCTCTGCAACAAACGCTGATTCAAATGATTTGTGTATTATGAGCCAAACAAAAAAGAATTTTTCTAAGTCGTCATGTCAAACAAAATGTCAAAATAATCGTCAAAAGGATCCGCAAACCAGATACGTTAAGAAAATATCTCCAGTGATGCAACGTAACTTTCGTTCCAGTCGTGCTGAGTCAATTGTCAGGTGACAGATTTCAGCCTTCAAAAAAGAAATGTCATAGGTGTTTCATGGATCATCCGCTTAATAGGTGTCCAGCAAATAATTGGCTATGTTTCTCATGTACTCAGAAAGGTCACACTTCTCAATTTTGTCCAAAAGTTTCTATTAACTTAATTACGTGTAATTTAACAACAAATTCTGTTCCAGGAGCTGACACTGATCCTGTGTATGTTCCTCTATTTGTAAATGATAATAAAATGACGTTTTTTTGTGGACTGTGGAAGTTCATCGTATGATTTGTACCTAAGGTGTTTTAAACAAATTAATTTAAATGTTTATATTGGTAACTTAACAGTAGGAAATAATCAGCAACTAGAAATACAAGGTGTAATCTTTGTTAAAGTAGTAACTACCAATTTTAAAAGATTTTTTGATCTACCATTACTAGTGGTAAATGATTTGTCTCATAAAGCTATTCTAGTCGTAATTGGTTAATTGTCATTTGTCCAAATTTGTTATCCAATTGTCTTGGTTTATCAAACGAATCGTCAGTTAATACTATTGAGAATTTAGATACAAATATGTTAGCTAAAGAATTTTCTGAAAAGTATCAAAACACATTTTCAATAACTAACAATAGTCTTCCAATCAAAGAATTTAAGATAAACATTAATCTAAAAGATAATGCTACACCAGTGTTTCATAAAGCTTACAATGTTCCTTATGCTCTTAGAACTGAGGTATGTCAGGAGGTATGTATCTCAGGATAGGTTATAAGCTGCAGGTATTATTACTAAGGTTAAACACAGTCAGTGGAGTTTACCTGTAGTATGTGTTCCAAAAAGAAAGATGGGAAGTTAAGACTATGTGTTGATCTAAAAACCACAATCAATCCGCAGTTACGAGTTGATCAGCAACCTATTCCTCTTCCAGATATTTTTGATAAATTTGTGATTGTGAAGTCTTTTGTCACATTGATTTATCTAATGCTTATTTACAGCTTTCAGTAGACGACTCGAGTAAGAAGTTACTTACAATTATTACTATTAAAGGTCTTTATTCTTATAATAGAATGGTTTTTGGTCTGGCATCTGCACCAGCATTATTTCAAATGGTGATGGATACTATCTTAAAAGATATTCCTTATTGTGTCGCATATTTCGATGATATTTTGTTAGGTTGTACAGATTTAAGTTCTTGTAAAGCAACATTAGAAGCAGTACTAACTAGATTAGACTCATATAATGTAAAGATTAATGTTAGAAAGAGTGAATTTTTTGCAAAATCATTGGAGTTTTTAGGATTTTCATTTTCTGGTGAAGAGGAGGGTCCTTCAAAATATAAAATTGAAAAGATACTAGCCACCCTAGTACCTCAGAATGTGACGCAGTTAAAATCATATCTTTCCATGCCTAATTATTATAGAAGATTGATTGCTATGTGCCCTACACTCTTAGAACCATTACATAAATTACTAAGGAAAGATATACCTTGGTTTTGGTCGTCCGAATGCAATATTGCATTTTCCAAAAGTAAAACTGCTATTTCAGAAAGGTCACTTTTAGTTTTGTTTGACCCAACAAAGCCTGTTGTTTTAACTGTTGACTCGAGTGCCTATGGAGTCGGGGCGGTCATAAGTATTATCGTTGATGGAGTTGATTGTCCAGTAGCATTTGAATCGGCTACATTAACTCTTGCGCAAAGAAATTACAGTCAGCTGCACAAAGAAGCACTTGCAGTAATATTTGGTGTCAAAAAGTTTCACAAATATTTGTATGGTCGAGAATTTGTAATTTATACAGATCACGAATCGTTAAAGTCTCTATTTTCAGAAACTAAGAAAGTGCCTGTCACGGCTTCATCTCGTTTAATCCGATGGTCTATTATTTTATCAGCGTATAATTATAAGATTATTCACAAAAGAGGTAATTTGATTCTTCAAGCTGATCTGATGTCCCGTTTACCTAGTAGTCAATTAGTGGAATTTCCCGAATGTAATTTTATTTATCTCACTACACCTATCATTAGTTATGTTGAAGTTCGCGAACATACAAAGTCTGATCCAATTTTGTCTAAAGTCAAAGAATTTATTTTATCTAATTGGTCGTCATATACATCGAAACTTGGTTACAAGAGTTACTATTCAAATAGAAATTTTTTGTCCGTTCATGATGATTGCATTTTATTTGGAAATCGTGTCATTATTCTTAAGTCTTTACAGTATACTCTCTTAAGATATTTGCATCATAATCATCAGGGTATTTTCTGTACTAGGTTATTAGTTAGGTCATATGTCTGGTGGGAAAATATGGACAACGATATTTATAATTTTATCAATAAATGTGAAATATGTCAGTCAGTCCGACGGTCTGTCATTAGTTGTAACAGTAGGCAGTCTTGGCTCATATCTAATCATCCTTGGGAAAGGATTCATTTAGATTTTTTTTTAATTTAAAACGTCTAAATATCTTATTATTGTTGATTCGTTCTCAAAATGGATAGAATGTTTCAAAATGGTTTCTACTAATATTTATCTTTAATTACCAAAATAGATGAAGTCTTTGTGAGGTTTTCTTATCCTGACACAGTTGTTACAGATAACGGTCCGCCTTATAATTCTTTTATTTTTACAAAATATTGTTCCAAAACAAAAATGAAGTTATTGTTGTCTCCACCATATAACACTCAGTCAAATGGTTTGGCTGAATGGTCTGTGCAGACGTTTAAAAGGTTATTAATTAAGTCATTAATGTCTAAACAGTCAAGTCATCTTTCAGCTGATCAAAGATTGTCAGATTGTTTAATGAGTTATAGGTCAACTCCAAGTTCCGTCACTGGTATGTCACCTATGGCTATGCTGTTCTTCTTCACCTCGAAATCCTTTGAAAATATTGCCCCAAAAGTAGATAACATTAGTCGTTCTTATAAAAATACTCAGCAAAATGAGACCAGTCAATTTCCATCTTTTGATAAAGATCAGAAAGTGTTAGTTAATCTAAAGTATGTCAATGGACCTATAAAATGGTTTTCTGGTCTTCTTATAAGTTATTAAATATAGTATAAACAAGTCGTTATACAGCCACATAACAATTTGCAAGTTAGTTAAAATGACAGTTACAAAAAAGTATGCACTCTCAATTGGAAAAGGTTAGTCTAGGATCAATATTGACATTTTTCAGATTTCACTTAGTTATTTACTGACATGCTTTAATCTTCCGTTACATAAATGTTTCAGCTATCCTATCAGACCAAATTGAGAAAACATGTTAACGACATCAGTAGCCTTCCAGGAAAAGCAACAATTTATCTTGTTTAATTTATTTTCGGTTAAAAAGTGGATTTCAGTTGATTTACTGAAACAAGTTTTAGCACTTAACTTTAACGTAACAATTACTAAAGATCTAGATATCGTGAAAGCTTTTTGTTTAATTTAAGCTTAAATGCTGTTAAGATTGTACTTTAAGTTGCATTTCTGTACAATAAAAAGTTTGTATATCTGCTCATGAAATTTCTTAGGAATTTTAAATTGTTTTTAAAGAATGCATACGGTGTTATGTTATACATATACGAGCGCATACGCATATTAATTAGTCTACTTTCATTTTTGTTAAAAGTCACCCCACAATCTTTACTCCAAAATTTTTTTCTGGTATAGAAAGTGACTCTTTCTTGTTGCCAGAAGTGTAGTACTGCATCCACATCTACACCATGCGACGTTTCATAAAATTATATATATATACAGGGTGTCCCAAATATAAAGGATTTTGAGTTAATGGGTAACATATGAATAATGGAAGAAGCCAAAAATGCATAAAATTCCGCACTATCTCAAAAAAGATTTTTTACTAAAAATTTGTAAGCACCCGGAAAACTAAGCAAACTGAAGACGGCCCTGGTGTCTGGAGAAGCTTAATAATAAATAGTATGCTGATCTCATTCTGTTTAGTTTATTCCAAGCAAAAAGATGTTTACTATTTAAACTGTTATTATAGTAATAAAGACATAAATGCGTCCTAAATAAAGATAGACTAAACAACAGTGACCGGGTGTTTTGTTATTCTTCTTACAACATAGTAGGTACATGCTGTAGTAGTATAGGTTGAAAAACCTCAATTAATTTGAATTGTATTTAATCTCAAGACATCGTTAGAAATAAGTAAATAAAATAAAATCAATTAACAGCTAGAATTGCTATAAAATAAAACTTCCATAACTACTAATTACGTAATTACCGTTAGGTGTAAATGCCCCATGTTTTATTAGAACATCTGTTTATAACAACACAAATAAAGCATACCTACAACAGCAGATCATATTTCGACCTACTAATAGGTAATAACAACTTTATTTACGTTTAAAAGATGTTCAGATATCGTAAATTACTTTTGTACGTGACATGCAATAACAATTTTTAAAAGGCACGCAGATCTACAAATGGTATCACATTTTTAAAGTACATTAAGGTAGGTTAGTGTTACAGAGTCCGACTTGAAAATCAATGAAACTTTAAAATTCATTTTCTCGAAAACTATTCAGTTGAAGAACAAACTTTATAAGGAAAATTTGCTCTACTCCATTCCACCTATCTACCATTAACTCAAATCCCTTTATTTCTGAGACATCCTGTATATATAGTAACCCTGTTTCTATCTGAAGTATTATTAGCACTTGACAATGGGTATTTAAATTACGATTTTTTTTAAAGGATTGTTTTCAACAATTTCTATATTGTACAGCTACTAGCAACACATCGTGTTGCTCATCGCGTAGTCATCAGTAATCGCGTTCGAACAGAATGCACATTGCGTTGTTGGACTTAAACCTGAAATTATATTATTGTAATTGGTTTTTCGATGTTTTTTGATTGAAGGCCATGTTACACACAATAGGTTTCAAAAATGTGTTAGAAGAATAGAACACAAAATTGATCGCTTAATTCCGTAGAAACTTTACCCGACTAGTCCGGTAATGGCATGCTTATCTTCCACAATAGAAAGTGATCAGTTTGGAAACACAAAGCTATGCTGACATGATATTTGCTACAAGTTTTATTTTAGAGAATAGCAAGCATTCCAAAGGTAGCTGGATCAGGGTACCTTAGAATTAATATTTGGTATAAAATAAAGATTAATAAAAAGTTTCACAGTATTATTAAATTATAACCTGTCAATATTTTTGCGACAGGTAAGCTGTTGACTAAACTATGAAGGTTAATGCACACAATCTATTTGAATTTTCTATATACAGAAAACCAACACATATGAACATAACAATGCCATCAAATGAATCTTATCAGCACAAAGCACATAATCTAGCAGCCTGCAGATCCTTACACTTTAGTACACAGAGCTTTAACTATTCCACTAACACAGTCAGATTTTAACATAGAGATATCAACCATTAAACAACTAGCACATGTAAATCATTACCAAGGGCAACCACATGGTTGCTGAATGGGTAGTTAAGCGCACAATTTCGTGTAGTCGCATGTATACCTAACCGTACCGTAACCTACCGTAATTTTATACCTATACATTCGACTACACGAAATTGTGCAATTAACTACTCATTCAGCACCCAGTTGGTTGGGCTTGATCATTACAATCCGCATATGACTGACACTTGAATATATCCCCATTGATAATCAAATAGAAGACACAAACTACATATCTATACCATATTTTGGCAAAATATCAGAAAAAGTTGCATATATACTAAGAAAAACCAACAATTATAAAATTGCCTTTAAAACCAACACTAACACTTTTTCATTTTTATTTAATGCTAAAGACAGAACCCATGATATGAAATCGGCCGTTTACTGTTTAAATCTTTCTTTTTGTAGTTCGGTATATATTGGACAAACACTAAGAAACTTTGACATAAGATATAAAGAGCACATGCGTTGTTACAGAAATTAACATCCTGAAAAACCTAATTATGCCAAACACCTTTTACACCAAAATCACACAATGACTCCTCAAAATAATATTAAATTCCTACATTTTTGTAATAACAAACGCAAATTAGACATTTTAGAAGCTTTTGAGATATACAAACACAAACTAAGGGTACTTTTAATGAATGAACAGATAAACATATAATAAATACTGTGAAACTTCTTATTAATCTTTATTTATTTCACGATTATGGAGTAGTTCCACAAAGGCTAAAAACAATAAATAATAAATGGAACACTTTGGGAACACGGAAAGTTGCAAAATATTAATGTTGATTTGTCTATATTATTGCATAATGTAATCTATATGTTAGATTTATCGATAGATTGTCTATTTTATAGTATCTTTATTTTTAAAAATTATGTGTTATTCATTCAAAGCAAATAACAATAAAATTTGTGTTAACTTATACGACAGAAAATACCCCCCCCCCCTGAACATTTGCTAGGTGAGCCCTAATGCTGCCAGTTCACCACTGTAAACAATAATTAAACAATCAATATAATAAAAATTATTGAGTTTTATTACATATTTTTCTTAAAACTTAACATATCTATCATTATTAAAAATGCAACAATATTAATTATCCCACCAACTTAACAATCCTAAACCTGGTTCGTTGATTCCAGCCTGCAAATTAAGAGCTATTGATATTACAACCACACAATTGATTTAGTACAAATAACATACAGTAATTAAATAAGGAACTTTATTTGCATTCTCCGTGGCATCTGTCTTATCACCTAAAGCAGCTGTAGGATTAGTCGGACAGGTTTCAGTAAAGGTTTCAGCGGTTACTTTGAATCTTATAACTTCTCCAGTATCCATAAACAAATCGTGTTTACCTCCATCTCCAGTATCGTACTCCCATACCCATGCTTGTTCTGTTTCATCAAATCTTGATGGATGCTGCAATGAACTTGGTGGAATAATAATGTCATCAAAGAATCCTAGAGAAACTTAAAAATAAAAAAAAGTTAAGGACAATTATAACTGTAGGTATTCAATGGAATGATAATAATAAATTACCATGAACCCCCTCTGGGCTAGAACTTCTAATTTTTCCTAATAATATTTCTTCCATAAATGGTCGAAAGACGATATAACGAAAGGATACCCTTGTATGTGAAGCACCGTCTCCAGGAAAAATGTATGACTCTTGTAAACTTGTAATATCATATAAAGCTATGCAAAGTCCTACATTTAGAACAACCTGGAAGATAATTAAAAAACTATGTTAATTTTAACATAGAAGATTTTAGTAAAAACGTTAGGTAGCTTACTTTGTTTGCTAACTTCTTATTAAGTTCAGCGGCAATGGCATCATTTAGTTTTAGATTAAATAGATCTGGTGTTATTCTGGTTACATTTTTCATTTCAGCCAGGATAAACATTTTTAAGCAGTTGTATTACAAAACAAACATTTATACCTGCATAATAAATGTGATATACGGTTTATATGTAATAGCTATTTACCTTTAATTATTAATTCTTGATTTATCAGGTATATTTCATCAACTCAAAACTTTCGTATAAATATTTCATATACGTTTAATTGGTCTTAAACTACGCTTAAATAAAAGTATTGCAACTGATCAACTTATTTTTGAAGTAAACATGTTTATCTAAACATAACCTATAACTAGAAATTTTTATTGCAGATTTTTATTGGGACAAATGATATAATGGGCATTTCATATAACAAGCATAATATATACATGCATCCATATTATGTATACTTTACTCTAAAGCAGGTCTGTACAACATACTGCCCGCAGACATGCATTTTACAATTAATATAATCCCGGTGAAGTTAAAAAATCTGAGATAAACTTTGTAGTAAATTAGGGTCGATGTTTGCTAAGAACATCGGTAAAATGCAAAAAGAATTCCAAACTAGATTTCAATTTTCCAATTAAGATAGACTTTTGTTTAAAGTTGTTGAAAACTCATTTTTCACCAACCCTGAAAAGCTTCATCAAACAATTCCAGTTAATTAAATTGCAATGTTTTAATTTGTACAAAGCAAAATATAATGAACGTAATCTTCTCGAGTTTTAGAGAAATCTCGATAAAAGTAAATTTAAAAATCTACTCGATATCGCTGAAGAGATTTTAGCCTTCCTTGACACCACATACGCATGTAAGTAAACGTTTTCCATTATGAACCTGAACAAGAACAAAAATCTCCTGTTACTAAGGTTTAAAGCTTCTGTTTCGGGTCCGGCGATATATTGACCCGCGAAGCAAATTTTTTGTACATATTGCGGTGAATTAAAATAAAACAAAATAAAATACACCCCAAATAGTCTTCCTTTTCCCAATCGGCTAACTCAGGGTTTATTCGATAGAGCATGAATTGTTTGAATTCATAAAATCTTATTGATTCTTATACCTGAAACACTTGGGCTTCTGCAACTGGACAACAGGCTACACTCTAAATATGAAGAGAAAAAGAAATGGATGTTTGTATGCACATCAATTAAACACATAAATAAATTTGAAAAAACACAATCTTTATTTAATTGATGAAAATAAATGGAAATTCAAATTAAAAGGAAATAAGAAGAAAAATGATTCAAAATAGAACAATAAATCAATTAGGAAATTAATTCCCAATCTTGCTCAAGTGTGTTAAATAGTCGTAATAACCTGACATAGGGCTATTACAGTTCTTCACTTGAACAAACTAACACAAATCAAAAATCAGATAAAAATATTCACAAATGTTCAAATACTTTACTTTATGAAAAATAAATTTTAATAAAAGAGAAATTGAATTGTTTTATTTATGAAAAATAAATTCTCTTAAAAACCATTAAGGTTAAACAATATGATTCTGAAATTATTCAGATAAACTTTATAAATTTTATTATTGGCAAATCAAATTAAAAACCTTTTATTTCGACCAACCTGGTATATAATGTAAATAGAATTTCCTTCAAATTCTATTCAATATTGATATCACTGCATTTACATCTGTCAGTTGATTTCGTATTATAAAAACGTCAATTCATGAAATCGATAATGGAGAATTTATTTTGAAATAACTGGTTCACACTTCCATATAATTGTTGAACAATAATTAGATCTTCTTTAACTTTTAAAAAGTTCAGGTAAATACTTCAAACTTTATTTCAATCTTGTTTATACTTTATATGTTGACATAAACACAAGGTCAACCATATGGTTACAACATAACCCAACTTAATTTACTGATTTTCAATCCGGAGTCAAGCATAGATTCGCCAGATGCTCTTAATCGACTGAATTTGTTAAATTTGGCTCCAGCTTTTATAGGTTTTGTAAAAACAAATGCCGACGCTGTCACTTTTCAAACATTCGCAAATTTTCTCACGAATTTTAATTTCATAAACACAGAATTATAGCTGGTAAAACAAGGATCAAAACACTATCACACACTTATGTCCTAGAATACATCGTAACGAAGATATCAGACAAAAACGATTTACGATGAACAAATCTCATTATGACTTAATTATACGCAAAATTCAATAAATTCAGCTTTATTCTTTACAAAATGGATACATAATTACACAATATCCCAGCAAACACTGCAATATATTATTTACGTAACTGAGAGTAACAATGCCTACATTATTATGTAGCAGCTAAGTAAAATTCAAGTCATCTGGAGAGCGTTATGTCCGCCTCATTATGCATCTGTTATTTACATAAATTCGATGTCACTGTTAATACATATGAGATATGTAAAATACAATCTGTATTACAAATATACACAAAGCGCCGTATATTTTACGTTTATTTAATTATGAGCATTTTCTATCATATATAAAATCGCTTTACGTACGACTTTACCTGTAACTACCCTGTAATTGTCTTTGTACTTACCTGTAATCCCTTTGCAACAGCGCCGTCCTTTGGATTTTGAGGCCCCGGGCACAAATATAGAGTAAATAATAAAGTGAATAAATAAATAAATATACAGGGTGTAACTAATATAACTAGAAACCTCCTAATGAGGGGTAGCTGTAATAGAAAATTTAGAACAATGTACCAACTTTATTGTTAGTAGGTACTTCCGTTAACAAAATGCTATGACGCGTCTCTACTGTTTATCTTGAAGTCTCGAGTAGTAAGGCTTCTGTCTGCGAAAAGGATCATTTAGTCCTTCTCTACAGCAACTTATAGCCTATTACTTTTTAACTATACAATAGGCCGTAATATTGTATTTCTAGGTAAATGTACGTGACTAATTTATGAACTTTAGGGAGTTCCTTCCCGCGTTTAAGACATGCCGAGGCATGAATTGAGGTTACGCTCAATTAGCGCGCATTGCCTACACTTCACAATGCTACCAGTAACGCACAGGTGGGAGCGAGATACTATCCATACTCTACTAGCTCTCCAGGCTAGTACCGGAGCGATAAACGTGCTCACTCGTCGGCCCCATCTCCAGGAAGGCATGAGGGACGTATCGTACGACCAAGGAGACTTCACCTCGTCCAGCTTCGGACTATTCCCCTAAAATGCTGCCCCTTGCTGTTAGGAGCTACTGCCCGATCGAATCCAACTTCAATTGTGGCAAGACTTGGTTTTTAAATGGTTTTGCCACCCCGATCTACCAAATTGTAGGCTTGGTGAGCCCTCGACAAAGCTTCGTTCTTAAGTCTACACGTCCTAGACTCCCGGTATGTACCTACATGAGGTGAAGTTGTCTTGAGTGTGAGAGGCTATGTATTCGCTTCAACACTCCTTAAGAGTAATGGCTTTAGAGCTTTTTCAGATTACAGTACTCAGTCTGCAGTCTGAGTCATAGGGTGGTTCGAAGGCATCCTGAGTACAGTTACCTGGTGGCATGCAGTTTCCCATCTAGGCAAGAATTTACCCCTTCCAACCGTGATAAACCTCATTTCAATTTTCCTCCTTAAGATTTAAACAACGGGTGAGCTTAGCACCAATAAGAGACCATGTCCCAGGCGAGAATCAAGTCCACCCACACCGGTCCTCATGTTACCAGAGCTCCCTCTGCTCGGTGATGAGTAACCGTCGAGAATTCGTTAACCGTACTTACCGTCTCTACCACGCATTTGACCTGACTGGATCATCCGTTGCCCTGTCATGTTTCCATGCCCCGTATCCAGGTTCCAGGGATAGGGTAAATGACAGCCAGTTTTATGGGTGGACGCCGTGTGGTCTGCTCCGTTCACCCGTAGTCTCGAGAAATGTTAGAATCCTTTTCATTTTGGAAATTTGATGCGCTTTATTTTAAAAGTCGGCTTTAGCTTTGTGTATAAGAACTTGCATCAAATGCCGGACTCTCAGTCTATTTTATTAACGCATAAGATATATATTGCGTTGTTGATTAAAGTAAGGTAGCTCGGTGCCGGGCCCCACTAGTTCTCGGGGCCCCGGGCATATGCCCGGATGACCGACCGTAGGGACGCTTCTGCTTTGCAACATGATCTTTAAGTTAAAGCAACAATTTTTAAATTTTCCACTTTGTGTAGGATAACTTATTTCTTTAAAATAGTAAAGATTCCTTAAGATTCCTGTAATAGTAAAAATTAGGAGAATAAGAAAAACTCACAACATTTTTATTTATTTTGTTTATTAAAAAAAGAAAAAGATATATAGTTACTATAAGTAATAACTTATAGAAAAAAATCTGTATTATTACATAGCATGCAACATAACTAAATAGAAAAAAATCAAAAGCTATGCATAAACAACATTAATCAAAATTGAAAATGCCAACTGATCAAGATTATTCCTGGTTTTTTAACAAATTATGCCATTCGGCTTCGGCATTCCTAGTAAATGATATGACGCGTGCCTACATTGCTGAATCTACCTTTTTATGGTATTAATTTACAGTAGCCTAATATATTTTGCTTTGAAACGTTTTCATAAACAATAATAGTATATTATTTTATGCGGAGGAGAAGTATGACTTTTCATGGCGCGCCTGAGTTTACCCGCCGAACGTAGTGAGGCGGGTAATAGAAGCCAAGCCATGAAAAGTCACTTCTCCTCCAAATTAAATATGATATTTTTTTCTTCAAACGCTTTAAAATATGTATTATAAAGCTGCCATGTTTTTGTGTTTTTGATACTCAGCTCTGGGTCTGATTTATGCATACAATACTAGAAATGTAGTAGGCGATTAATAAATGCGAGTAGTTTCGATTGTTATACAAAAAAACGTTTTGACAGATATAAATTCAACACTTTTCCCTCCATGGAGGGAAAAGGAAAAGTAAAACTGTCGCCGGCGGAGAAGTTGCATTTTTCCGCAGCCACCTCAGTCAAAATATGACCTAATTATTTTACGTTTGAAGAAAAATACGTTTAATCAGTTATCGCCATTTTAAAAATACGTTTCACTTCATAATAAAATATGAATTCACTGGAAATTAAATTTGTAGCGGCTGTTTGTTCCACTTCCGAAATGTTTCCGTCACAGAAATAAAACTGATGGTTATTGTATTTCAATATTTACACTACATACACATACATTCAACATACACATAAAACAAACAATGGGCGATCACGATTTAACACGCGTCTGCACGGTTAAGTGGTACACGCGCTACTAATGTTTTTCCCCGCTCTTTGCATACAAATTAGTGGTTAAATAGTTATATATTTAACTAGTAAAAAGTGTGAAGTAAATACAAATCACATTAATGTTATATGTTATATCACCAAATTTACATGTGGGGTATGTAAATGTGTTTACATAACTCATTTTACTTTATTGTTATATAGCAGGCAAGTAAATGTCACAGTTTTGTTTACTGGGATAGCTAATACAAATGAAATTTCCACAGGAACAACTTTACAATTTAAGAAAAACATACATTACGATCCATCACAACAATCGGATAAACGAAATGATGCATATACAAGTTCTATCTTTGACATTAATTCAAATGAAGTCAATTTATAGTCAAATTGTCCAGCATACAGTCCTCCAAGTGTTTGCATTAAAACAATGGATAGAAAATAGTATAAGAATCAATATCAACAAAACTGAAGCACAGTATATATAACAATCAGTAGGATTACTTCCATGCGACACCATTCATTTTATTAATCCACCTTCGAATATCACGCCCATAAACGAAGTAGTGGACCGACGTTCATCGGCCGGCCTCGCCGGTAAACAAAACGCAGGGCCTCATTCAATAAAATATGTCGAACAAATATATAAACAAAATCTCTTGTTATATGATAGTATAGTAAAATATGAAATAGAATTATGTGTAGTGAACCATTTGAGTGAAGTTGTTTTACTTATAGAATATAATAAATAAAACGATAATCAATTTAGATATTTAAAACATTTATTAAACTAAGTTAGAAGAGTTGTGTCTTGTTACATCGTTAATTACCAACTAGAGTTACATTATTCTTTCAAGAGTTGCTTGCTATTCTAAAATGTAAGTTTCGATTCTCATGGAACGTATAATAATATCACGTTCCACAGGATGCATGTGGAGTTAACAATGCCAGTACATAAAAAATACAACGTAATGACTTTACATTATGAAAATAGATGATATGACTTTACAAATAGGGGAGATGAAATCAATTTACACTATAATAATAATAATTAATAATAATAAAATTTATTTTCATCCATATTAAATTAAAGACACAATGACAAACGAAATGCTAAAAAGACACTGTAGTTCACACCTGTGCAATGTAATCTTTTCAAAATTAGGGATTGGAGATAATATTTTTAAAAATATTTGCTTGAGATTGATTTAATTTTTAATTCTAATCACGAATTGGTGATTACTAATCAAGGGATAACCCAATCAGTATGTGACAAGGATAGATACATAAATTAGGTCACTCAATCCTCGATCTCTTTGCTTGTGTTTCTGTTACGTGTCGCAACGTGTATCTGTGTATTTTGGCGTAACAATTAGTTGGATTAATGTAAAATTTCATTTCTGTAATTTTTGGTGATTGTACGTTAGTTGTGCTAGATCTGCAAAATTTTATATTTTGTAGCATTAGTTTTATGTTGCTCTTATCTAATAGTCCTAGTTTGGCCAAGGGGCTCCATTCAGTGTGAGCCTATAGGCGGAATGCTATTAAATCCATTCCTGCACCCACCTCTTCCTCAGCCTGTCTCGTTGTTTTCTTTCTTCTAGTGAACTGTTTAACGTCGTATACTATCATCCCCGTTCAGCTCACATGCCCTACCCACCGTCTTCGCCCATATTTTATCTCCGTTATCATACCATAGGCCATATAAATGAAATGTAGTAAATGCTTCTTTTACTAGACATCGATCTTATTCTTACTAATTAAAAATCACATCTTTCATTCTCTATTAACAGAAGTAAAAGCGTTTACTACATTTTATTACATATGACCTAATGTCCAAATTTTCATACGGTTTCATTTTCATACTTCATCAACTTACTTGTATCTGTTATCCATACCTGGACCTTCTAAAATATTTTATATTAAAATCTGGCATGCATGGCTGTCAGGAAGCCAATGTAGTAATGTGCATGAACAGAAGAATTAACAGTGCACTAGGTAGTTTACGACCAAATTTCTATAAAGAGGAACAAGAACTCAATGCAGAACTATCTCTCACGATGCTGGGTACGAGTTTGAACATTACCGGTTTGCTTGACTATAATTTATTATTACAGTTTGCTTATGATTTTTTTTATTCATTACACTATTAAGATCTATTGGTTAAATTGATTAAAAAATAAGTAGCTCTAGATAAAATACTTTTATATAATTATATCAAATAAAAATACAGAAGTTTCTTATATAAATCACAATATTAATTTATTATTTAAATATTATATGCACTTATCATTACTTAATATATATTTAATACTTAATTTCCAGCCTTTGTTCTGTCGATAATATCACGAGAAATTACCAACCTTTGAATTTGAGAAGTTCCTTCATAAATTTGATAGATTTTAGCGTCTCTCATCAATTTCTCTACAGGGTATTCACTGTTAAATCCAGCGCCGCCAAATACTTGAACAGCATCAGTAGCACATTTATTTGCGACATCGCCAGCATAACATTTTGCAATCGATGCCATATACGTATTTCGTTTACCATTATCAACTTCCCATGCAGACTTCATCCATGATAAACGAGCTGTTTCAACTCCTATAGCCATATCGGCTAAAATAAATGCAACCGCTTGGTGGTGAGCTATTGGCACACCAAATGTTTTCCTTTCGAGTGCATATTTTGAGGCTTCATCTAGACAACGTTGGGCAACACCAGTTGCGCCAGCAGCTACCGGTGGACGGGTCTTATCAAATGCACCCATAGCAATTTTGAATCCCGCTCCTTCACCCAGGAGAACGTTCTCTTTTGGTACTCTTACATCTTCGAAAGTGATTCCACGTGTATCAGATGCACGTTGACCCATGTTTTGCTCCTATAAGAAAAAGTACGTGAAATAACAAATGTGGTTTGGTGTTAGAAATGAAAACTAACCTTTCTTCCCGGTATTACACCAGGCCAATCTTTTTCGACAATAAAGCCTGTAAATGCTTTGCTTGCTGGTGCTTTTGGATCTGGATTGGTACGAGCCAACACGAAGTACCTAAAAATTGAAATTTTTAGAATTTTGTAAGTTTGTATGAAACTTAGAACATACCAGTTAGCAACACCACCTCCTGTGATCCACATCTTTTGTCCATTAAGAATCCATTCGTCACCTTTCTTGACTGCTTTTGTTTGAACTCCGTTTACGTCTGATCCAGCGCCTGGTTCAGTTACACAATAGGCCTAGAAAAACATTATTATCAGAACATTGCTAGTCTTGATAATTGTGCTTTAGAAGGTAAGGAAACTTACTGCAATTAAGGGTTCTTCAAGAAGTCGGCCAAGATATTTCTTCTGTTGTTCCTTGTTACCTCCTATGATAACTGGCATTTGCTAAATGGAAAAAACATATTAAGTTGATTGTATTATACTGGATTATCGTCATTGTATAAAGCTCAGAATTGTTATTATAGGGAGAACACTTACCCCCAAGCTAGTTCCTTCTATAGCGACTTGGATACCACTACAAGCATATGCCAGCTCTTCAACAATTAAACAGCCATCAAAAACACCTTGAGCAATGCCACCTGTAACAGAAATCGTAAAGTCAGGATTTTTGACCAATTCGAACAATTTGTTGGCTTCACATTGAGCTATAGAACTAGGAGAGGAAAGTTTGAATTCTCATATCTCAGTCCTGTGTCTTTCTTTCTCTACAGAAAAATTGCACATCTGGCGTGGCTAACACGCTGAGTTAAGTGATTCATTTTACACACTTTACATTTCTTACATTCGGATCATCTTTTTTTACTTATAATATTCTCTTAAACGTCCTCGTTACTTACTCCTAAAAAAGCCCCATACAATTCTTGACGAAACGTTCAATTTTTCTCTGCTCTCATACGGGTGGAAACAGAGTCCACCCCTTGGTGTGCAACTGAACAAACTATTCCAAAAACACATTTAAAAACAGAAGCGCAGTCGAAAATCTCTTGATTTTTAATGGGAGACATTTACATGAGGTTCGCCCTCATGCTTTTATAGTAACCTTGTTATCTCTTATATTGTTAAATTGAACCTTGCGTTTTATTCTATCTCTATCCTTAGTCCCGAGTTACCCTAGTCACGACAACCCCCCCCCTCCCCCACGTGACATTTGGGTATCCATTCTATATTAGCTTTAAAGGCTAGTGCCGGAGCTATTAACGTACCCACCCGTCGGAGTGTTTGGTGTGGGTTAGATCCCCAAAAGCAGTGTTTCCCAACCTTTATAGTATGGCGGGAGGGTAGAGACTGAAATGAACTTTGGCAGGCAGGCAATGTTGCAATACCACCAAAAAGGACTTTTTAAAAGATTATTATCTAAATTTTTAATTCAAGAGATTTTCTTTCAAAAGAATCTAGCGGTTTGTCGGCAATTTCGGAATGATTCGTGTATTTAAATGGCGAGATAGGATCACGGATTTCATGCTTTCATTCGTTAAAATGTTTCAACAACATTTTTAAATTTTTTAATGGCACTCGAAAATAAATAGAAGAACACAGACGAATAAATTCTACTTTTAATCTTAAATTAAAATGCGATTATTAATTAAAGTACGTGTTTAAGCAAAGTGTTAAATGAAGTACAGGCGATCTTTACTGCTAATCAAGTTTATTTATGTTATTCAAGTTATCAAGTTAAATAGAAAACACAATCGAATAAACTTTTGATAATAAACATAATCAGTTTATGATAGCAAGAACGCTTACGTTGATATTATCGTTTACAAAGACTTGTCCCTTACCAATATTTTTCCTCTGAATTTCCTATCTACTCGGCAGACTAAAATACATATTGCATAGGTATCACTTTACATTGTTTTGGTTATCTCAATGCTCGACCACTTTTATTAACTGCTTAAATTGAAGCAAAATATAACAGGACCGTATTAGCAACAAGTATTGCAATTCCTTACAAATTAAAAACACATTTTTTTCTTCAGTTTTAGATTCTTCGACGCTCTTTAACTCTCTGTATTATTGCTCATTTATGTTAAGACACCTTGACACCCTGTATAGTGATAAAGGGTCCCCACCAAAATTTAGCCCTGGGGTTCCAATAACTGAAATTCGACCATGGATGAGCCATCAAGCTCTGACTTTTTATCAGTTGCGCACGAACTCGATGGGGATATTGTAGCATCAGATTTACGAAAAAAAAACAGTTAACGTCGCTAAACTTTCTTTGTGCTAAAAATACCAAACCGATTCGGCCTCAACTTCAAAGATCAAACATGTGGTTGCTGACCATAATTGTAATGGGCTTGTTCAGCAAATGCAACATTTTCTGCTAAACTCTTACTACCATGCAACATGTTGCGGTAGCGGACGTCATTTTATGGATCAATTTATGGGTTAAGTTTACATAATATTTTTTTCAATAGCCGTTCAACAGATATCGACAACAGCTTAAAACTAATCAGAATCGTATTCCGATGGGTTTTATATGCTGGACGCAAGCAATGATTCATTGGTTAGCACTAAATCGCAAACCGACAGTTAGGAAACACTGCCCTAGAAACTCCCCCTCCTTAGCCGTATGTTTTGTCCAAAATGCGGATTTTCCACTGTCACATAGAATTCAACCCAAATGTGGGCTGTGCTCGGACAATTGCCCCCTCGATATTCCAGTTATAAGTCTCTATACTCTACTGAACCCTAGTAGAGTTGCCAAAGAGATACTACGTGGAGGTGAGGTTGTCTCGCACTTAAACGGCCATCGGAGTCGCATCACAGTCTCTTTTAAGGTATCAGTCGATCTAAACCTACTAATATCGCAGTACTGTGTCAGACCGATGCAACTCAGGTCCATAAAACGATGAACCCAAGGAACTGCATCGAGCTCAAGGAGGCAATTGCTGTAGCCCGTGCCCATGACAACCGTTGCTTATTAATAATAGCCTAGACTTCTTTATTGTAATTAGATTTTTATGGAATTAATCATATGATAACATTGCTCAGGAATGTTAATGCCTGCAACCTGTCGTTAAATAAAAATGATAGAATTGAAGCTTGAAGCCCGAGCCAACCAGTACTTGTATTGGCTTTTCAGGGAACTTTTTAGAGGACAAGCTAAAATATTTGGCCAAAGGTAGTTTTAAGTTAATATCCGCTTGATCGAACGATTTATGATGCCCGCCTGACTGGTTGCTTGCGGATACATGGTGCTCACGGGCAGGATAGACACGGGACAGGATCAGAACCGAGTACATAATTGTGAGGCTAGGAATATGGAATGCTACCTTGTAAAAACAGAGTTTTTCGTTATCGTGACACTATCACAACTAATATACCATAATTTGAGCTGTTCAAGTATAATGATGCCACTGTGCTGTTACGAGATTGATTAATGGCATTTGGGACTTGTTCAAACGCTTGTTGGTTCACATGATAGATAAAACGCATAAAGACTATGGAACAGTTGGTTTCAGAATAGAAGCGAATGGTAGATGATAGTACTAGATCATGTCAATTATTCTGGCTTTAGGAAGAGTCTATGGAAAAGAAGTCTTGTAAAATTCCTAGTAGTCCAGTCAGTAGGTGTTTTTACTTAGCATTCAATGAGGTTGTTCTGGAAAAGTGCTAAAGGTGGGTATTTCGAAGTCTAGAATAAGGATTCAAAAAATGCCACCTCGTTAATGCCACGATCTTGGAAAAATGGCACCAAAATTAGGTTTTTGCTAAATATCTTGAATATTTTGCATTTTATCGCAAAAGTACCTATGACCCTAAAGGAATCTATAAGATTTTCTACAATTTATGTCCTATATATATTTTTCGTAAAACCATTAGTTTCGGAGATATAGCCAGCAGAAAATGGAGTATTTTTATATGTGGCAGATATAGTATGATCAAAAAAAGTCTTTGGATCAGAGTTGCCATGAAATTAACAAGCTATATCTATAGAAGTATTTCTTTCTATTATTTTTGACATTGACTTTTGACAACTTTTAAGTAAATAGATAATAGTTCAAAAATAATAATTCAATAAAATAGTAGTTCAAAAGCGCTAAAATCAAAATTTTAGCGCTACTGTGCAGTTCGCAAAAACTACGGGCAGTAGAAGTAAATAATTCTATAGATGGTTTTTACATTCCATGGCTACTGCGATCCAAAGACTTTTTGATCATACTATACATATGTACAAATTGTACATAGTATAGTAGTCTACCATATCTGGTACATAAATTATCTTTTACATGGGGTATGTCATTTATTATCAATTTTTTTTATCATATATCACAGTTTTTATTTTATTTTTAAGGCATTGTTTTCTGCTGGCTATATCTCTGCGATAAGATGCAAAATATTCGAAATATTTAGCAAAAACCCAATTTTGGTGCCATGCCTCCAAGATGGCGGCGCCGGCGGTACAATGGTGAGGTGTCGTTTTTTGGATTCTTATTCTGGACCCCGAAATACCCACTTTCAACACTTTTCCAGAATTACCTCACTTAATTTTATGCCAAGCCCTTCTGACGCTACCCACTGAATGCCCTTTAGATGTTCCTATATAATATTCTATTGTATATGTAAGATCCAGTAGAGTAAGTGGATAGATACAGTACACAAACTCTAAACTAACCTTAAGTCAATCTTAAAAGTAACTTAAAACTTAACTTAAAAGTCAAGTAACAGTCAATCTTAAAATGGAATACACTGAAAAAATATTGATTCTGAAAGATTGCAAAATTCGGACTGTCTCATTGCAAGAATGTCTCAGTTTGCTGTGATGAATCCAGATACAGTCTAAGGTCCGTGAATTACTTCAGCCGACTTATAATTCTACAAATAGGAACGGCATTAGCTTTTGGATTGTACACCGTATTTAAAAATTAAATACCGTTGGGAGCAGAACCAAGTTCGCTCAGTTCTACGACGATCACTCAATTCACTGAGCTATTATGATGACTGGAGTTTTCTAATAATTTCTTAAATATTTTTATTTGTAACAATTAATGCATTAAATGCATTAAACAACCAAGATAAGGAAATGTAGTAAGAGAAGAAATCCATATAAAAATGAAGGGATCTTCCTTCCATCAGCAATAAAAAACTACTCCCAGTCTCTTTCACCTTTAATGGAATTAGAGAGAAGAAACATAGCAACAGAAGCAATAAAAATAGCAAGACAGAAAAAATGGAGGAGATTCGGAAAGACAGGACAAAAATACAAAGTTCGAGAATGCTGAAAGGCGGGGAGAAATATCCATCCATATAATATAACGAGCTTGTTCGGGGTTTATATACGATTTACTTTGCAAATTGACCAACAGATGCCACTACTTCGCAGTGCAAATTGTAAGTTTAAGCGAAGAAAGAAATCTGACATAAAAGCAGCTTTCTTTAATTTCTTAATTTGAAGGTTCGTACCCACACCATAAATAATATTAGTTAAGGGAATGAAAAGGTCAAGGTCTAAGAACCGGCGTCATGCTATTAAGAATAGAAAAGACATATGTCTATGAAAATATTAAAATCAAACAAAAAATACTGAGAGTATGGTAAGAACATTGAGAGAAGTAGTAAGAAGGGAAGAAAATAAGGAGTATGCAAACTAAGTCAGCAAATATCGGACCAAATAAGTATTCTGAGAACGCTAATCGAAGCCCTGCCAGCACACTGAGGTTATAATGACGTTATTTTTAAGTCATTATTGATCGACGACGTCATATGACTAATAAATGATGTCCGTAAGACGTCATATAATGGGACGTACGTAGACGTCTTCAGAACGACGTCTTTTGGACGTACAATACAATACGTACAAGTTTCATTAAAAAGATTATTCATTAAAAGTTTCATTATTTTAGCAGGGGCCAAGGAATACTGATCATATTAAGCAGGTGGTCACAATATAGAGATGTTTTGACTGTAGTATATAGTAAATGTTATTTCCAATATTCAACTATTTATTTATGATTCCTGTCTTAGATCTTGTATAGGACGTTTTAATGACGTCTTATATTGACGTCTTTGGCCTGACATAATGATGTCAGTTTTACAACAATTTGACGTCGTTACTGCCGAAAAAAGGCGACATTATGACGTCAGTGTGCTGGCTGGGAGGAGCTAACTTATTCCGTGCGGCTCGGTGCTGACCAACCGAAAACGCTATAGAGAAGAATATATACGTCATCGGTGAGCTGTACGGTGGTAAGACAACAATGGCGTGACTTGCGTGAATTTTTCCGGATACTTGACACAATAAGAAATAATGACAGTCACGCATATGACTTACGTTCCGAACATTCCTCTTGAGCAGTGCATTTATTCGTAGCTATACTAAGTTCCAAGCTTTTTCTTTGTACAAAGAAATGCTATAAAAACACTTGTTAAGTTGATCACTTTTAAAGACAATTTGAAACTAATTTAATTTGTAACACTGATGACTAAGAATTTGTTCAAATAGAGCTTAGTTTTATCCACGACATTTAAATATGCGTTTTCCATACCTTCATTATTATTACAAAGAAACAAAAGTTAGTCGTACTAGTTACATCATGAGTCATACATACTCGTCCTCATTATATAACCAAACACATAGAAGGTATGTCACATTTAAAATAATATTGTGTTTATTTTATAATTTTATTGTAACCTTTTTCTTGTTACACTGACGTTTATTGATTCTAACCTTAAATTAAAGAACATGTTTTGCTAATTTTCATGTAATGTTACATAAAATTTCTTCAAACTTATGTTTTTATAAACATGATTTTGCATTAAACAGTTCCTGAAACGTTCAGTATGTACATACAGCGGTGAGCGACTTGTTTAAGCTACTCCCGGCCGGCTTATCATGTCGGCGGGTCACTTCGTTCACTTCGGCCGTAATATATACGTACTACAGGATTCAGGCACGGTATATAGAAATATAATATTTACTTAATTTGTTTGTTATTGAATTTACTCCTATTTAAACGATTTTTTATTTATATAAATAAATGGCTTTCGATGCGGATTTGGATTGTTAACATTCAATTTCAACACGTATGACAGTGATAGCAAAGAACTTCTTCAGGAATCTATAAATAATTGGAATGAGGAAGCAAAGAAAATGGGTTATGCAGATATCAGGCAATATCAAAGAAATGAGAAACAATTGAGGGGCCTGGAAGTAAAAGGGTTTAAGTGCATTTTTATTAAAATATGAACCAATTACACATTACCATAGTTAAATGATTTTATAATTTGGTAAGAAAACGATTAAAACAGATCTCCCATCTTTAGTATCCATCTAAGCTACTGGACATATTGTATTTAAGAAATTACTGTAATTTACATATAGCAATTGACTTTGAAGCTAATTATCTCAGAATTACTAAAAATGCACTTAAACCCTTTTACTTCCAAGCCCCTCAATTGTGATGTGGAGATAGTAGAAGAAGTTTCAATGCAGAAATACTTAGAACTGATCATAAGCAAAGAGAAAAAATAGATTCAGAGATAGTAAGCAGGATTAAAAAGTCAACATGGGCATATTATAAAATGAGCAAAACTATACTAGAAAAGAGATAAATACAAAAACAAACACAAGAGGTTACAATCACAATTAGTGGTGATAACAATGTTTATTTTTGGAGAGGAGGCTTATAGGGCAATGGAAAAACATGTAATGCAATTAACAGCAATGGAAATGAAAGTTCTTAGAAAAATATGCCGGAAGACCAAAACAGTTAGATGAAGGAATGTGATTATTGGCGAGGAAACTAATAGTAAGGAAGATGGAAAACAAACCATTAAGCTTGTTAGGTAACATGTCTAGAATGGGTATAGAAGCAACAAAAACAAAAATAAAAAAAACGTAAGGTTGAAAAACCAGGGAAAAAAGATGGAAAGAGTAGTAGAAATTCGTTGGAAGAAGAGAATAAAACCATGAAGAAATTTTTGAAGATTAGCAAACATGATGTTTTGGTTTTGCAGTCTACAGTCCATTTTCAAACGGAATCTGATTTCATTATCAGAATCGTTAAAGAATGCATAATCATTGTAAACAAAGATTATTATTTTGCACTTTGAACCTATGAATTTGTACATGTAACTGCCTCAAAAATATACTATTTTGGCGTAAATGTGTTAAGAGTTTCAAATAATCATTTCAAAGCTTGCATAAAAATGAAATTTTGAAGAATGGTAAACTAACTACAATCATATTGATATTTACCAATGTCTTGTGGAATATGTCCATTGATCAACCCCAATTCCCAGGCCTTCTTGAAAATAGGCCATGGATATTCACCACTTTTATCATATTGAGCAGCAACAGGTAATATTTCCTCTCTTGCAAATTTTCGGGCTAAATTTTGCATTTCTTGTTGGGTTTCATTAAGTTCTAGAAATAAAACGGAATTTTGTTTTCTTGAACCTATTTGCAATTAAAAAACCTATATTTACCAAAACAGTAGCCATTGGAAGAAACATTTTTCTCCTCAACTTTTGCTTTTGCTGAAGTCGATGATAAGGCCCTAACAGCTGGCCTTACAGCAGTTCTTATTACCTAAATTTTTTAATTAAATATAATATTTTAATTAAATCTTTATTTCATTGAGAAGTACTTACCTGTTGTAAACTGGACATTTTCACTTTTTAAAAGTATTAGAACTGAACACAATCAACCACTCTACTTAAATGTTTGCAATCTAAGCCTCTACTGATATATATATATATATATATATATATATATATATATATATATATATATATATATATATATATATATATATATATATATTGGCATTAATGACAAAACAAGTTTTAAAAATACTCCTATAATAGTAAATATCTGTTAAATAATTCTGATCATAATTTCAAAGTTTACATTTATTGGACTTTGAACACGTCCTTGATGTAAATCTACTCGGCAGACTGATTCAGTGGCGCACGCAAACCGGATCTTCTACCGTTACCAGTTTAATGACTTTCTTCTTCTGTTGATGGTGTTAAGAAAACATCAACAAATGATGTTAATAGCGTTTTTTATTCATTTAAAATGATTCCGTTTTGTTGGTACGACATACAAACGATTACGTAGGCGATTATATTGCATTTTAATAAACTGATAAGCTTGTTTAGCTTTTTGACGTTATCTTGTCGTAATTAAGTTGATTGGCCCTTTTTTATGTAAAAAATAAGGTGATAATAAAAATAATTTTATTATTACCTCAATTACATGACAATGTACTTACCTATCTAATTATCTATTTTTAGTGTTAATAACTGGTGATAACAATAGCAATTATTTACTCCTGCTAATATTGTAAAAAAGAACACAAAAAATATTATAAAATATTGGTTGTTATCTACCACCACTTGCTAAAATATCACAATACATGTCTTTCAGTGATTACACGCCAATCCGATTCAAAAATAATCATTCCTATGTATTTGGCGCTCTGAGTTCGATTCTCTGAAGGGAACTAGAGGCCCTTTAAGGCAGTAGCATAACAAGTCGGCATTGGGCCCCGGGGCAACATAAAAATTAGGCCCCCCCATACGGTCGCAAAAAAGAGGAAAAATCTAAAAAACAAATTTAGTAATAAAACTGTACTTCACCCTCACCACACACACTTTTAATCGCTTTGGGCACTTATTTCAACAGCAAAACTGTCATCTTCAGCAGACACTGAAAAGCTAAACTAAAATCTAAAAGATTTAACCTTACATACCTACAGAAATCACGGTTCGTCGTAATCGGTCAAGTTTACTAACCGTCAAGCTTGATCGATTACTGGAGCAATTTTAAAAGACTAGAATTAATAGGACCTAAACCAGAGTTCATTAGCGCTTCTTTATTCTTAATAATTTCTAAGCAAAATTAAGTTCACTAAGGTCAAAATTAAGATATAAAATAAAACTCAAGAAAATTATTGACATTGCTGTTTCTGACGGTTACTCTGAGGATGTTGTGTATAGTACTATTAGAAGACATAGAAATAAGGTAAGGGTTAGGTATGTTACTACACTAGGTAATAACAATAAGGATAAGTAAAAAACATTGCAAAATTGCCGCTTTATTCATGTCAAACAGTTGTGGTTTCGAATAACAGCCTTAAGAATGTCTTAGGAAACCCAAAAGATCAAGTAGATTACATGGATAAATCGAGAATATATAAAATCTATTATATATTATCATGTTATCATTATATATTATATCATGTAATAACTGTAATCAAATATATAGGGCAAACTAAGAGATGTTTGAAGATTCGGTACAAAGAGCATTTAGCTCACTTAAAATTTAAAAGACATGATAAATCTATCGTCGTCCTACTTATGCTTGAACAAAATCATAAGGTTAAAGGCATAGAATTAATTAGAAATATAAACAACCCGACAGAACTTAACTGATTTGAAAGCTTAGAAATTATTAAGAATAGAAAAGCGCTAATGAACTCTGATTTAGGTCCTATTAATTCCAGTCTTTTAGAATTGTTCCACTAATCAGTCAAGCTTGATGGTTAGTCAAAGTTGACCGATTACCGTCAAACCGTGAAGTTCTGTAGGTACGTATATAAGGTTAGATTTGTTAGAATTTAGTTTAGTTTTTCAGTGTCTTGTTGCCAAATGCCAAATTTTAGCCTTGTAGCCGCGTATTAGCAGTAAAAGGAAAATAGATATAGAGAAAAAATTAGAACTTCAAAAACTGTTATGAAAAGTTGGGTCCCAATTTACTAAAAAGGTTGAGAACCGCTGTATTAACTTTTAAGCATTAATGTGCAGCTAAGCATTAGTTAAAACTACCAAAAGTTATTTACATTGCGAAATGCATAAGTAAACTCTTCTACTAAGGAGAAACTTTAAGGACCGAAGCGGATAGCTGAGGTCCGTAAAGGTCTCCGAGGCGAATAAAAGACATACGCATCGTGTAATGTTTTATCTTTTCCTTCTCCCCCAATATTTAATAATAATAATGAAAAAAATTATTTGAAACGCAAATCGCGGCTGAAACTATGAGGTGGCTGGTTGTGAGAACCATGGAAACCATCTAACGAACCGTCAATATTTTCAAATAACGGATCTTATTTTAATTTATTTTTGGGCGAGGAATCAGGATGGCGGAGCATCATTCGTATCTCATGGCACCGGTTGCTATGATCATTTGGCCGACCCTACTAAAATTTAGCCGAATTTGGGGAATTCCACCTCCAGTAGAGATTTTTATCGTGCCAAACATTGCATTGACACGGGACCTACAGTTTGACTTCCTATCCGAGAAGGCATGTTTTTAATTTTTCTCCGCTATGAAAAATTACCAGATCTGCCGGGGAGTGAACCTGCGACCATTGGATTATGAAGCAACCATGCAAACCACTAATCCACCGAGGCTGGCAAATAACGGATTTCTCCGCATAAAAATTAGATATAATTTACTTTTTTGTTCTGGCCAAGTAAGTGCAACTTTCGTACCTAGCAACCAGTACCTTGCATATTTCACTTTTGATTGCAGTTGTCTCGTCAAAATAGTAAACGACTTACGTAAGGGGGAAAAGAAAAATAATACGTTGTTGTTCCGTTGATTGTGACAGAGCGAACGAGTAGATATTTGTTTAACTGTCTTTAATTGTTTAACTAACTAGCTTAATTAATGAGGATCAGTTTCACGGTGTCTGGTAACCAAAAGGTCTTGGTTAGTAATTAAACTATGCTAGCTTACGATTTATCAAATAAAATCATATAGTATGACTTTCTATTCACTACATTTTGTGAAATTCATCCTAAGAATAAGAAACATAACTAACTCAGTCAGTAATTCAGTAACACAAAAATAAAAGTAAAAACAAGATTAAAAATAAATCATTAAAACAACTACTCTTATACAGGAATGACAAATAATAAATATATCAACTTATCAACAAATACTTCGGTATTATTTATACTAATTTTTTATTTTAAAAGTCTCTTTTTCTAGCCTTTTCAGGTATCACAATGCCCCCCCCTCCAAAGTCGTCGGGTCCCGGGCTTTGCCCCGAACTGACACATGATAGTTATGCCACTGCTTTAAGGGCCCAGAAATGGAAAAGTAGGGATAAGAAGCCTTAAAAAAATAAAAATTCGGAGCCTGGATATTATTATTTATGTATCGCCCAAAAGGATTTGGAAGGTTTAGACGTGATTGGTATTTTTTCAATAAGAAAACGTTATATATTAACTCCAGTTAGTATTCTGGTCAACCTTTACTGCAACTTCTTCTATTTTAATCTATCTATATATTTAAAACACAAGGTTGATTTTTGTTTCAGTTCGTTTGAGAGGCGATTTACGAGATTCTTTTTTTATTGAAGTTTTCGCTGTGTAGATTAGTCTACACAACTTCATTTTTATAATTTTTATATTTTTAATGCAAAAATAGAAATATATATTTCGAGACTCTCGAGAAAAGTCATCCATTTGCAGCGCCCTCTAAGTCTCCCCGCATGTTAACTTTTGGCATTATGCTTATAAACAAACACAAACCACTTCCATCATTAGTTTCTAGGGGTTGAAGCCGTCAATATGTGCTGTAGCTATTTTTGTAGCAGTTGTAGTTTTATATTTCAGTGGTTATAATACTCAATAAAATATCAAGATCTTAAAATAATAGAGGAAAATCAATTCAAAATAGGAAAAATAGTTATTTCTGTAAGTTCGACCTTTTATCACGAATGATTACCACATAAATGATAAGAGAATAAGAATAATTTTTTCTAAAATTGTAAATTTATAGAAAATTCAAAACAACAATATAAAAAATTAATAAATTTAATATTATGATAATTGGTTTTTAATAAAACATCTATATAAAATTATTTAACGTTTCGCCTCTCAATGAAGGCTTTTTCAAAAAAATTGTTAATTAATCTAAAAATAATTAGATTGTGAACATGTATTGTCTACTTTTTTGTATATAGCCTTATGTAGAATCTCGATATACTTATTGAACACTATTATTGAATCTTTATTTTATTTTGTTTAAAATTTTAAAAGATTTTTAGTTATTTTTTTAATTTATTATCAAAATAACACATAATAAATTTTGAAACAAAGGCTTTGTTGTCCCATCCTTCCGAAACACAATTAACCACATGATGAATGTGTATAAAAACGTACAATAAGGGATTATTTAACTGTCGATTTATAAAAAGTATTGTTTATAAGTCGGATGTTTTTGAAATACTAATAGACGTGTTCAAGAATTTTTTTTAAGCAAGATTGATTCTAGATTTTATTCTCACCATTTCTTAATTTTATACGCGTACAATATTTAAAAGTACTACACAATAAATTAATTCAAAATGTTAAAAATAGCCATAGTGCATGTCGGCGGTTGCAGCCCTTAGAGTCCAACCTTCCATCATAGATTATTGAATGTTTAATATTCGAATTGTTCCGATTTATAGACAAACCCTTGCATGCCGCCATAGTTCTCTTTCACGAGTTCTACAAGACCGATTTGATAATTATTTTTTTATAAGCTTTGACTTTATATTTTCTTTAGTCTTTAGATTTTTAAAAACGTAAATTTAAAAAACTTTATACCTATTTAAAACTTGAGGCTTATTTTTGTTACGCATGTTTGAGAGAGTTCGACTGGGTCGATCTACGCAAGATTTGCCAGGTCTGTTTAGTTTTGCGATTTTGTAATCATTTATATTTTTAAAAGCTTTATTTGTAATCGATGCATTTCAATATGCTCGAGACCGATTGTTCACTTACAGCGTTCGCTCTGTTACATCTCGGAACTAAATATTCTCCCTCTTGCTTACTACGTCACCAATTGCTTGCTTACAAATCATATTACAAACAATTCTCAGCCGAGTGTCATAGTATTCATAGTCATGTGTGTCTTTGTCTGTCCGTGTTTTTCGGAATTTTCATTTCAGATTCTGATATTTGATGAAAAAGCAAAATAGGAATGTCTAAAAGATTAGTGCCCTATCTCTTAAGGAACATGGACAAAATGACGGGTAAAGTTTGAAAGATGGTATAAATATTAAGCATATATAGGATGTATTATCGGTTTTGTTACATACTTATAAGATACACCAGGGTAAGTGTAAATGCGGGGTAAGTAAGTAAGTAACCACCTATGGTCCATCAGGTTCTTCTAGGTTTTTCTAGTGTAATGAACGAGATTAACCCCTATACGGGTTATACCTATAAGGTTCTCGGTACATCTACAATGTTCAAGACCGGCGGCGGATTTGTTCTAAAGCGTAGACATATGGATATATACCGCGGCCACGTAATAAAAAGGGGGCCATTAGTCAGTCAACCAGTGAATTGAAGACGGCATCGTGAATTAGTACAAGATAAATGTTAAAAATAAATGTATTGTAAATAAATAGTTTGTAAGTATCTAGCATTTAAGTTCGTTAACAGTTTATAATTATAGTGTTTGTAATTAGTGTGAGTAATAGTATTTCTTTGATTAAAAGACGATTAAAACAGCATTTCTAGTATTATTTAAAAATAACGTTACAGTGTTGTCAGGTGCCGGGTTTAAAATAAATAAATAAAATCGCGTATTTGGTGGTTGTTAAATTTTGGACTATGTTATTGAAGTTTTGAATGGAATTTTGAATAAAAAAAATTAAATGAACTTACTTGACTTGGACTAACATGAATTTCAATTTTCTTTTCACCACTCATTTTCTTGTTGATGGACATTTTAAACTTTTCAAAAACCCTATACATTTTGTTCTTCTAGTGAAAAGAGAATTTTGCTTTCTTTATGAAACCATATTCTCTAACAAGTGCTACATAAGAAAATTTTTGACAAAAATTGCGTTTGAAGTTTATTTAGCATAAGAGTTACACTTAGTAATAAAACACTTGGGTTTGAATTTAAATATGTATATTCTTTTGGAATGGTAAAATGACCGTCAACAAGAAAATGAGTGCTGAAGGGAAAATTGATATTGCTATAGAGCATAATTTGCTATACAAACTTTCTCAATACATTGTTTGATAGAACGAACATTTAAAAAGTTAGGGGTTCTTTTGCATACCCTATAGAGAATATCTGCTAGATAAATTGCACATTTAAAATATTATTTCCTGTTTTAGGGGCCTAGAAAAATAAAGGAGTCGCTTATAAATTTTGACACAAAATCAACCATTAGAAAATGCCAAACAGTGCCAATGTTGGTGAACGCATTTTAACGTTTTACTTCTCTAATTGTAATTGTAGGTAGTATCAGAAAAAGATTATACACCTGACAAAAATTTTTACAACTCATTTTAATTCACTACAATCCAATAAAAAATAACTACTCATCCATCCTGAATACTTCAATAATTATATTATAACTGAAATATTAGATTTAATAGCAGTTTATTCGCTGGTATATTAAGGATATAATTCCCACCTCAAGGAATAGGACTGGAATAAAAGATGTATTATAGCAAAACCAATTTATTCGCTCAGTAAAATATATAAATACTCGATAATTATTCAATAGGAAGGTTGTCTTGGGACTAATAATTCGTCTTTCTGTAAGAATAAAAAAAAACAGATTTAGGTTTATAATCAAAGCAGTAGTATTTAACTTTAAAATATTGGGAAAAGTATTTAAACATAAATTACAGTGAGCTAATTTTTTGTAAAATCTTAATGCTTTAAATTTAAAAATGGATGGAAAGCACGCAGCAACATACATAATCCATTCCCCTTTTCCTGCATTTTGCAACGGAAGTAATGAAGTCAGTGTAGCAAGTAGATAATGCTGCCCCATACTTTATAATTCATACAACTTTCATACCTTATCCTAACGAACTCAAATATGCTTGTACTAAATTTTTAAAATTCAGTCGCAACCGAGATTTGAAGCCCTGTTCCTATGATCAAGAAGCAGGATCTCTTGCAGCAACATATTTTAAAGAAGTTTATATAATAAACAAGGACTTTTAGAATCATCTGTACTTCTAGTCACCATATTAGTGTAAAGTAAAGTTTGCAACAAATTGAAGTGTTTTATTATTTTAAGAAAAAATAATTATTGTTAAGAAAATCTTAATTTGATGTAGTCAAGTCCAATACCATTATATGGGGCGACCAAGAATAGAAAATGTGATTAGGCAATATTAAACATTTTTTAAAATTAATGGAATATTTTCGAAACAGTATACAAGCATAAAACTCAGGAGATTTTTTACAAGTTACTTCAACCAAAATAATTCAAGTTAAAAATCAGAAGTTCCTTTTATCACTTCTTAACGCCTCTCTATCTGTTTATTTATTTATTACGTCCTTTAATTTAAATTAGTTAGATCTGAAATCGTTCTCTCTTTCCTGGTGGTCTAGGTGTCCCATAACTGGTGGACACCTTGAGCTTTCCGTACATATGGTAAGCTGGTAAATTAAAAAAAGTACTTACTAGCTGTTGTTTAATACTGTCGAAGCATGTCTTAACCAATTCTTAATAGCTGCTATGATGTGGTGCTCGGTTGTTTTTTAGCATTTGGGCTTAAGGCTGCTGCTTCTGTAATATTTAATAACATAATAATAATCGTATTGGTAAAAACAATGAAGATTTAACATACTTTTGATACAGTCACATACTATTAAGGAGGAAAACATTTTCTTTCCCTCCCAGTCATATAAGGAGGCGACAGAATCTGTGAAGTTTCTTTAAAATATTTTTTACAATAGTATTCATCTCATGACTTCCAGTTCGGGAAAGGAATGATAACTAAAAATAATAAGATTTGTTATAAGGAAAGCAACATGTGCATTCAAGTACCTATCATCTTTTTCTGTTCATCCTTTGTACTTGGGCGTCTTGCACATGTCTTCTTCGCTCCTCATGGGTAGTCTCCCTTCAAAATCTTCGTGGAAATTCTGATCATCATCAGGAATTATCTGTGGTCGACTTTGTTCCCTTAATATTTGCAAAATCCAACTTCAGCTGAGGAAGTCACTTTCGGTTTTTCTTTTGTACTCTAGAAAACATATTTAAAATTTTAAAAAAGTATAAATTTAAACATACGTGATTAATCATCATACCTTTGTCAAACTTACAGCAATCTGTAGCTGGTTGAATAACCATGTTATTTGTAATATTATCACCATTTGATGATAAGCAGCTTTTCAGTGGATATGCAGGCTCTCTTTTATTCGTAGGAGTAGAATAGTCACTTCTTATTTTGTTATCACCACTGGAGTCATGTAATAAGGTTGTCTTTGGGACCTTGGGAAAAAGTATTATTCCAGTTACTTCCTCATCATGGTTCATCTGTACTAAACAGTTTATTATAATCATAATCTTGATTTTCATGTAATTGTACTTTGTACAGACATTCCTCGCCTGTTAGATCTCCTTCAGAAAATTCATTACTATCAATGTTTAATTTGGTGTATTTATTACAATTTTCTAAAGATTCACTAGAACTAAAAACTGTCCAAATAATAATTATCAATTACAAATGGTTCTGTTGCAGCTTTTCTTGGCTTCTTGGTATTATTACACAGGCGACGAAAATGCCATTTAGTCAGATCAAGAACAGATTCTCTTTTACGTGATGGCATTTTCCTGTAAAACAAAAAAATGTCTATATCACTCCACATAAAATTCAAACCAATTTCGACGATTTTCTAAAAGATTTCATTTCGATAGTTGCAGACTTTACACTTGCACTGTACATAGTATACTATAACTAATTAATTTTTCTGCCCACTATTTACTGCTAAAAATGTATTCTCTTATACGAAACACCACAATAATTCGCAATAAATACAAATAACTAAGATGAGAATTACTTTATGGTATATTAATACATATCTGTACATACCTTATAAAACAACTTATTAATCTGACAAAACAATAATAATGTAATGGCGTCGTTGCACTTGATCCTGCCTGCCTCCTACGAACGTACGCGACGATACACGATCGCGCAAGGTCATAAGCAAGATCTACAATTCAATGTTTACCAATAGATAGAGATCTACTGTACATAATAAAAATAAAATATTTGTTTGATATTTGTTTCAAAATATTAAAAATTACACACAAATAACATATTTATTTAATATGTATGTTAATATATTTCTAAATATTTCATTTTCAATATTTTATAAATACTTTCCTAATCTTTTAAATATTTAAAACACATATAATATTATCTTTATATTTTTTAAATATTAAAAAAATATTGCGTGCTACTGGGGGAATGTTAACCAATACTGTATACAGATTATCCGAAAACCAGTCTAAACCAGGTCTACACATACAAAAATTAATGAGTGCAACAAGGAAGACATAAACAACATGGGAGCACAACAAAGATTAAATGCAATCATGGCTAGGTAAATTTCTACCAATAACCAGCAAGCAAACAAACACATCTGTCACAAATATTTTATCTGTTATTGAAAGCCTAAAGTCAGGTAAAAATAATTATGTCGATACAATGGCATGTTACTAAATAAATTGCTTTTGTCGTAAAAATCAATTTTATCACAATTTGTTATTAGAATATTAAAAAGTTCCAAATGTCGTATACGTAGAAAGAAATATTAAAATTATTAAATGGATTTATGGTGGAAATTCAAAATTGAATAGCATATCGTGGTTTTAAACTGCACGCTTTGAATACACGGATTTAACGATCAGCAATTTAACCTAACTTTATACTTTTAATGACAGATAAAATATTTATGACGGATGTTTTTGCTTGCTTGCTTGTTATTGGAGAGAGATTTTTAGTTTATAAATTTACCTTTTTTATTTTTATTGTTATTTTATTATTATTATTATTAAATACCTTATTTATTTATTGATCGTCTCACGTTGAGACTACAGTGTGTGTTCTTATGGACAACGGGGTTGCCAAACATCTTGCAAGTAACTTTTAAAAACACTTTCTAAATATTGTAGTTGCAACTGCATAAACCTTTATAATCCCTATTGTTCGAGCAAGTTATATTGCAGGTAGTCACTTCTTCTGACAGCGGTAGTAAAACTAAATTACAAAATTTGCTGCTGTTCATGTAGTGCGCATATAAAGTCTGGAACTAACGAAATAAATCTTTTATTAAATATTTTTGAGAAAAATCCACGAACACGTCGATTTTTATCTTAAAGGAGACATATTTTAGTGTAATCGTTATTTGTAGATCGTCTTTTGTTTCCGAGTTATGACGATAACGAAATTCTTTTTAAATGGAAACCCTAATTTTTTATGATGGGTTTGGAAAGATAATGTAATGCTAAGATCAAATATGCAAAAAAAGTATGATACTGTATTAAGAAATTTCCGAGATAATTGCTTTTAAAGTTTTAAAACAAAAATTAAAAAACAATCAAGAGTTCCAAGTTTTAATAAAAAAAAAGAATTCTTTCAAGAACTGTCATAAGTTTAACGCTAAGTCAGTTGTTACATGGATACTTGATTTTTTTATTAAGAAAATTAAACTTTTGATTGTTATTCAATCAAAGTTCAAATTTTTTCTCAAAAATATTTAATGAGTTTACACTTTATGAGTTAACGTCAGTACTATTACAAAACTAATAATTTTGAGTATAATTAAAAGTCAAACGTTTTATTTCGAGTTTTTGAATTTATAGTTATTTGGTTTTTATTAAATAAAGAAACATTAAAACTAATAAATTATTGTATACTATCAAACTACACTTTTTTTAATTGTACAGCTTTTATATAAAGCAAGGATAAATTGAAAACAAATAATATGAGTATAAAAAGTACAACAGCAAAAAGTTCAGCATTAGCACAAATCACTCGAAATCACTTTCATCTTCTACGTCACTTCCACTATCACTTTCCAAATTTATAAGTATTAGCTCAATATCGTCCATCAATCCATCAATTTGCCACATGTTATCTTCTGTTTTAATTACATGGTTAACATAATTGTTCCATTTTTCCGTTGTCACTTAAACGTACGCTTCACTAATTAAATTTCGAACATCTCCTTCTTTAAATGTGGTATTTTTTAGCGATATACTGTTTTACATCACCCCAAACCAATTCAATGGTATTCAACTCGCAATGGTACGGAGGTAATCTTACTATTGGAATGCCGTATTCTTTTGCACATTATTCAAGAATGTATTTGTCGTAATTAGACTTGGAAGCCTTCACCACGTCCAATAGATCTACTTTCAAGTAATCATCGTCAAAATATATATCTTTTGACCAAAGCCATGATCGTATTTCTTCTTTTTTCCAAGACTGATTTGGTATCTTTTCAATTTTTCGGCAATGGTATGGTGCATTATCCATTACTACAACTGATTTTGCAGATAAATTGGGCAACAAAGAATTTCTAAACCAAGTCTCAAAAGCAGCTCCATCCATTTCATCATGATAATCCGCACTGTTCTTCTTTGCTAGAAAGGTCAACACTGCCCCATTTATAAAACCTTGTTTGCTGCCAGCATGAAGTAAAATAAAACGAGGGCCACGCTTTGTGGGAGCTTTCAAACCAGTGGTTAATCCTCGAATGAAGGCGTCCCGATATGATTTAATTGACATATCCACCTATTGAGCTTTGACGCTGTGGCCAAGATTGACCCAATATTCATCAATATAAACTATATTGTAATCCTCTTCTCTATATTTTTTAATTTGTCTTAAATAACGATGACGCCATGCAATTATCTCTTCTCTTTCAATTAAATAAGATCGTCGTCCTCTCTTAACATACTGAAAATTCATATTACGTAATAATCTATTAAACGTACTTCTACTAAAGTTGGGCAAGTTTTCATCGTCATTTACAGCTTCTACAATATTGTTCATCGTTGGTGGTATATTTTGCGAAAAAAACTCGTGCACCTTTCTTCTAATTTCACTCCTAATTCCATCACAGTAGGTTATATTGCGCGATTTTGAAGTATTTTTATTTTTCGCTCTTTTTCTTGGAGATTTTATTCTACCAGGTGAAATATTTTCTTGACGTACTGAGAACAAAGTTTCTTCGCTATTACTTGTTTCTTTAGAAAATTGTCGAATAATTACTGATAATGACTGCCGGGTCTCAGTAAGACGATATTTTATCAAATTTGACAAAATCTGTTGACAAAACAACTAAGCGAAGATCTATAGACGCACAAGCTACCAAAATTTGAAACCAAATAATTATTTCTATATTAAGAAATTTGCTTATATGCGTTCGGTGACAAATAACAGTGCCGACAAAAAACGTTATGCTATAATTTCAGTAAGTACAATCTGTATAATGTAGTTCCACGAAGTAAAAGTAGAAAAATCCAGAAGGGTTTATTGTTTGCTAAAATCCTTTGCATTTGCTGCTAATCCTAAATTTCCGTTTTTGCAAGTTTCTTTTGAAACAAGTTGAACAAATGAATGATTTTATTATGATGAAATCATTTTACCGTTAAAATTACGTTTGGGACTTCCTGTATTTACCTGTGAATTAAAAGATTAAAAAGATCATACATAAACTAACCAGCCGTTATTTTTATGTTGAAAGAATTTGAAGACGAAAGAATTAAACAAAAAAAGTATAAGTAATAAAATATTGGATATTTAAAAATCCCAAGTAATGTTTAATAAAATAACAAATACATGTTAATAAGACTTTCTTTTAAATGCTTCTTTTGTATGGTTACGATTACACTTTTTCGGTTACTGTTTTTAATCTTAGTCCACATTTCTATAGATTCATACAGTGAAATAGGTGGCAACAACGAAGCACAAACTCCCATAAGAAATACATTGGCTATCTTTCCTTGACTGTAGTCCCAACGTGAGACGGACAGTAGCCATGATTGCATTTTTGTAGTGCAGCCTAGATTGTTTGTCTTCCTCGTTGCACTCATTAATTCTTGTATGTTTAGATTGGTTTTCAGATAATCTGTATGTATTCCTTAAGCAGATTTGTACATATTACACAATTATGTAAATAACATACTACATATACCCACAACTATCATTATGTAACGGATCAATGCATTACAATTTGGAAAATTAGATATTGTTTTGCTTTTCTAGAAATCCACTTACTCCTTTTCGCTTATAAGAAAATATGATTTATACACGTTTAAGCGTCTTTTCAATAATTTGTATAGTACAGATGAAATCTTCAATAAATATTATTTTTAATCAAGCCGATACAACACTTCAAGAAAATCTAATGCTATTATTAAATCAGTCAAGACAGAATAATATAGCGATTGTATATTCCGATCTGGAAATACCTTTAAATTTGGAGTCTACAGTCATCATGATGATAAATACCAAAAAGAATTTCTCAAATCTAAACCGATCGTATAAATATAATTTTTACCTTTTCGTGCTTGGGAATCTAAGCCATTTTACAAAATTTTTAATACAATCCTACAGATCACCATCATGGAATCCTAGGGCAAAATACTTGGTGGTCCTATTGAAACCGATGTCACCAGAAGAAATATTCAATTTATCCTGGAAGTACTTCTTGGTTAATCTTTCTGTAATTACCCAAACCTTGGAAGTTTATACCTACTTTCCATTCAAAAATAATTCTTGTAATTCTATGGATATTCAAAAGGTATGTCAGCTTCCATGCGATATCGAGACTATCTTTCCGTTTAAATATTTTAATAATCTCCATGGATGCCCTTTAAGAATCACAACTACTACTATCCCCCCTTATGTTATAAAAAGAGATGCCGTAGAAAACCCAGGCATTGTTATCATCATATTAAGAGAATTAGCATTCCAATTAAACTTTTCGATAGTTTACATAGATAATCCTTTTGTTAAAGAAATGTCCACTGGTACAATCGTCAAAACAAACGTAAATTACTCTAATCAGTTGTATCTGGTATATATGAATCAAGCTGACCTAATGTTTTCCCATGTAACATTGACCGCCAATCTAGATTACTTACCTTATGATTTTGATTTAATTTATGGGGCTATGTGTGACTATTTTACATTTTTTGTACCAGCTGCGTTACCAAGAGAGGCCTGGAAAAATCTTACCAATAACTTCTCTCAGTGTGTATGGATACTGCTAGTAACATCAGTGATCACTATTTCAATTCCTTTTACTGCCATAGAAATAAAAGAAAATATGTCGTTAAGTAAAACTGTTATTTTTATAAAATGGGCAATTTTTAATTTCAGAATACTTTTGTCGCCCTTCAATAAAAAACTAAGATTCACCATTCTAAGTGCAATCCTTCTACTGTGGAATGTGTATTCACTCTTGATGTCTTCTGCATATCAAGGTAGCCTAATAAGTTTCCTTACAAAGCCTGCATTTGAACATCAAATATCAACTTTAGAAGAACTGGCTCATTCAGATTTGTCGTTTGGTGGCTATGAAGCATTCAAGGTATCCTTCAATGAACCCCAAAATCCAGTATATGCAAAAATTTATAATAAATGGAAATTGTGTGATGGTAAGGAGGCTTGCGTAAATAGAACAGCTTATAGACGCGATTTTGCTGTTTATACCAGTGATAGTCTAGTGTCCTATCTGATACCACAATATTATGTTTTTCCAAACGGTTTAAAAATGATAAACCGATTTGAACGACCCAAGATGGTAATTCAAATTATACTTGCATTCAGAAAAGGCATGCCAATAGTTGAACATTTCCAAGGGCTTCTTTCTAGGTATGAAGAATGTGGACTAATTAATAAATGGAGTATAAAACAACATTCCAATAGAAATAAAAATAAACTTGTGACGCCATTGTTGATCGTATTATCATTGGCTCATTTACGTCCAGCTTTTATTGCTTTGATTGGTGGTTATTTGATTAGTCTTATAGTGTTTTTAATTGAAAATGTGTCAATAAGATCTCACCATCTAGTTGTATAGTAAATTACAAATATTTTAATAATGATCATATTGATCACCACATGTTTTAAAAGTACAGCTTATTTCAAATAAATCTAGAACAGTCAGTACTCCATAGTGTAAATGTTACTTTCTACTTTCCTTGATATTTAATAAATTTTATGCAGTTACCTATGGAAATATAATTTAACAAAGCTTGGTTCACACGTTGTTAAAAACGCAAAAATCACTCCCAAGACCTAGATTTATTTGAAATCAGCTGTACGTTAGTAGCGTAGGTCATAAGTGCCGTAAAGACTGTAGGATGACTTGTATCTATCAAAGATTTATATTAGTGCCATAACTAATAAAACATTTACAAAATAAACATTGATAATTATTTCCAATTCATACTAAGGTGAGCTATGAGAAGTAATAGTCTCGACTAGTTCTATACACCGTTTAGTCTAAGTTTACGTTCACGTCATAGATATAAAAGTAGTGACGTAAGCGTACAACCAACTGTGCAAATAATAACTTTCAAAATTGAATTTTATGAAGAAAGATTATTTGCTTTATCGAATATAATAAAATTTAATTTTCATATTTAGTAATACATTTATTTATAGAATAAATGTAAATAGTTTTTTAAACCAAAACGTAATTAGTAAATTTAATGAGAAAATACACATTTATTTCAACATAAAAACAGGTTGGTACACCTGTGTAAGCAACACGCTGTATTGTCAAATTTATTTCTTGTGTTTTCTAAGTTCGGTTTACAATAGTTTGTTACCTATTTTGTATTTACAATTGTATTAACTGAATAGAATTATAGAGAGTTTTTCAAGCACTGAGAATATATCTTAAGACTTTTTCCGACATTTCATCTGTGGAAGAAGTTTCCAGTCCAAAGAGGAAACGAAATCGAAAACAAACTTCAGAGATTGATCCTCTGTAGAGGCAAATATTAGCAATGAAATTTATGAAATACATATATAAGAACAGTAAGTACCTGACGTTGTGTGTGTGGCTGTGCTCTTCAATTGATATACCACATGTGACACAGGAGAACATGTATCACTCAATATTTTGTCAAAAAAACTGAAATCCAAGTTCATGTATGAAGGAAGTAGAAGTTATTTATCCATTGTCTTACGACAAATTGGATTCGTATACTATAAGAATGACCATCCAAGACAAGGGATGATGGGGGGATGGATGGGGATGAATAAAGTCATATTGTTCATAAGAGAATAATTCTTTTAAAAATGTACACTGAAAATATGCAGCAAAGGTGTTGGATCAAACAAGGAATATCCAATTCCATATGGCAACAGAGCATAGTCTGACGTCATAATTTAGTAATGACGTGAACGTAAACTTACACTAAATAACGTATATCATCATTCTTCCATGCGCGGTCCTAGAGGGGGGTCACAGGGGTCATGACCCCTCCCAAAATAAATCATTTACACATATTTCTTCTTAAACCTCAGCAATTAAAAACCAAAACATTCGTAATGACTGACAACTCACTCTACTTCAAATATTTTAGAAACTGCAAACTAGACTGTAGATAATATCGTCGAAGATATCGCTGTAGATTTAGAAATTGTTAGTAGGGTATATTTTAATTTTACTTCATTTTTAATTCTTATATTCAACAAATAATGTTTCAATTTCAGGTGTAACTGTTTCGCTTAGTGACGTTTTGCTTCATAAGCGGGAAAATGCAAACAAAATTTTTCACAATTTATTTGTCGAGGCAAATAAGCTATCTAATAATAAGCTATATAATATCTAGCTAAAAAACTAGGTACAGAGATAAAGGCACCACGTACTGTATTTCGGCAGACTATTCGCGTCAATCATCCAGCAATCGATGAAGAAGAATATTTTCGGAGGACTGTTTATATTCCATTACTAGACAACATACTGACTGATCTAAAAGACCGCCTTTCTACAGACACTTTGAACCTTTTTGGCTTAGGTATTTTTATGCCAAAATCCGAATACACTGAAGAGGACCTTCTTAATGTGAAAAAAGCTGCAGAATTTTATATTAATTTTTTGGGGGTTCCTGCTTCCACTGTCGTAACAGAGTATCAGCTATGGGTTTTGAAGTGGAAGCGGATGCTCTCAGAAAGTAGTTCGAAGGTGCCCAGTTGTGTACCTTCTGCAATTGAAGCCTGTGACAGTGACCTCTATCCAAATATAAATATTTTACTTAAAATTCTGGCAACTCTCCCCATAAGCACCGCTACTGCAGAAAGGACATTTTCCACTTTACCTCGCCTAAAAACTTGGCTAAGAGCGAATATGTCAGAAGAGAGATTGACGGGCTTAGCCCTTTTAAATATACATCCCGAGATAACCCCCGATGTCTCGAAAATAATCGACCGATTTTCTAAAACCAGTAGAAGGCTTCCTTTTAGTTTGTGATTAAGATTGAGATTTCTGTTAACTAGTCGTGTTTTATTAAAAAATATTCCTATATGCTTTACTCGTTTTATTGATAAATTCGGTCCTTAAAAATGTATTTAAACCAAGATGACCCCCCAAAATCTTGGGCTGCGACCGCGCCTGCATTCTTCACACTAACTTAATCGAAGGTAGGGTAACCTGGGGGAATGGAGAACCTTTAATGGAAAATCGTCACTCTGCTTGAGGATATTAGTGTTTATTTTTAATACCCTGATTCGATATCTTCACGTGATCTAAGCATTTGCTTTGTTTTTCACAATATATCCACTGGGCTCCATTAACTTCAGGACTGGAGTAATGGGTCGATCCTGGGCTTCATTAACCCACATTTATTTATTTGACACATGAAGTCCTCTTGAATAACTTACGGTAGGTGTAACTTTATAATTAAGGTACTAAAAATACAAATAGTTCAGTGATTTTACTTTTATTTTACAAAAGAATGCACTGTTAAACAAAATAAGATCTCTAAATTCATATCTAAAGATTATGACCTACAAAATTTATAGATATGGTCGGCAGGCTTAAAACGTCTACACTGCACGTTTTATTCGTCTGTTTCCTATAAGAAACACATCGGAACCATATTTTACTGAAACTTCATCCACACTCTTTTCATCATCTAAACCATGATCGATCATCAACTCCAACTCATCAACTTCAAACGATGAAAAACCGTTAAATAGTTTTGCTTATGCACTTTTGGAATTTCTTCATATTCCTCGCATTTTTCTTTGTTTGCTTTAGTTTTTTGTTGTTTTTTCATCTTTGTCTTGCAGAATTGTTTTATTAAATAATAAACAATAACAGACTCCTCGATTTGAGAGACAAACGTCTCTAGACGGTCGATCGCGTTGGGCAAATTTTGTTTTTGACAGTTTTAGTATAGTGACGCTATCTGTCGAGTCCTGTAGTAATATTCTAATATATACTAAGTTTTTAATTAATTTAAAATTTTAAATGATATAGATACATTCTTAGCTATATTGTTCGAACTTCATCTAGTTTGTTAGGAAAAACCTGTTTTTAATGCCTCAATTATTATGAAGAAAGAAAATTACTTTAATCGGTCGACTGACGAGGGTTTGATATATTTTAACAAGATTAACCTTTCCTTTCATGTTTCATTAAACTTAAATACTAATTTTGTTATATTTTATTTGCACGTATTTTATGAGAGGTTATGACTTCTTAGTAACTTTCTGATAGAATTCGTAACCGAGCAGAGAGATCGAGAGATAAAGAGAAATCGATGTTACGCAACCTGAATGAGTTGTATTGTGGCTCCCACTTTAAAACATAAATAATACCTGGAATTACAGACGCGGAAAACCGTTAAGAGAAGTTTACGTTTGAGACTTATCTACTCGTCACTTGGAAAGAATGAAATCGATTAATAGTTTAAATTAAATCAATACAAAACGAAGATTGCACGACAAACAATTTTGTTTCCCAAACGTCGCATTGTTATCTTTTAAAAGCAT
Organism: Agrypnus murinus; assembly: GCA_929113105.1. NCBI lineage: Eukaryota > Metazoa > Arthropoda > Insecta > Coleoptera > Elateridae > Agrypnus > Agrypnus murinus. Next base: position 88,104,183 of record OV816027.1, on the reverse strand, counting down.
TTTTTCTGTTAATAACCTAGTAGACTAAAGTAAGACTAAAGACTGAACGAAGAAAGAGATTATTGAAAATTTCTGGAACATTTGGTTTATGCCACTAATAACCAATGACAAACAGGCGAAATGATGAAAACCAATGATAAACAGGAAAAATCTGTCGTACCAATTATTTATCTCCCAGTAGTACGTATTGACTTCCGATTTCCTTTTTCTTCTATTAGTATAGTAGTATTAATATAATTTACTTGTTGTTTTGATATTTGATCATACTAGGGAGAATTTACTCTCACGATAATATTTAATAGGCAGATTTTATGCAATTTTATAACTACCCGACTTATTGATTGCCTCACCTTACTTTTAAAATAATAAATTGCGAAAAAGATTTTCTTGATGAAGATAAATTTGGTTAATTAAGACTAACATGCACACAAAAAATCTTCAAGCAGATAAAGCATATGTGAGAATCCAGATTTTTATAGAAAATGTAGCATGTTTCTCATAACTTGACGATTTGGAGATCATTTAGGCATCTTTTTAACTTAATAAGGTTTACTTCAGTTTTAATGTTATGAATCATCTGGTACGGACAGAATATGTTATATTGAAGGTATATGCGAATGTATAACAACTTATCTGTTGAAATATAGTTGTAACATAAAATTCATGTTAATGAGATATGTTTATTTTGCAGTCTTTTTGAATTTTCATAACTTTAAAGCTGTTTGCTAAGTTGTTTTAGTGGTAATAAGTAACATTATAACTACAGAATTGATACACAATTTTAATGTAAAGGTTGATTCTTGTTAATGGAAGCATGGAATCACATAAAAACATGTTTGACAAGCTGCGTTTTTGTAACGTTCAATTAAATTATGAAACTTGGCTTGTATGTTAAAGCTTTTGGCATCTAAAAACATTCAGATATTATTAGTGATTAAATGTTTAAATTTGTGGAGAAAGGAATGTGTAAAAAAGTATTTTTATGAAATTAAGTTAATTATTAGTAATAGGAAACTGTTCTTTCATCGACATTTTAGAATAAAGGGTAGTATTCTATTTTTCAACCCAAGTGTTGTATATAGTTAAATTGAGAATTTCTTTTGTCTATAAGTTTATATAATTAGTTTTTACATTTATGAAAGTTAATAAATTATAATTGGGTTATGTAAAATCTGAAATGTAAAGTTTTTGTTTGTGTCTTGAGAGAATTATTTTGTTTCCCAAAAGGATTTATAAAGCGAATCCATTTTTTAACAATTAAGTAGCAATATTTTATCAAAGGAACAATGTGTGTTTCTAGCTGCTTCAAAAATTAAAATTGTAAGGTTAGAATTCAACTTTAAAAATAATAAACAAGTAGGGTTATTAATTTGGTTTTTAATTGGTAAATATTTTTGATAAATATTTTCGTAATTCGATTGATGTATGGAAATGTGAGAATAATCTTTTATAGAATTGATATATTTTTTGTACTTGTTTTTGTTTTGCTTATTTCCCACTTTATTCCTCCTCTCATTCAATAAATTAATCTTTTTAAGGTGTGTTTGTATTATTTCTTTTTCTTAAATTGTTGTGCATGGTATATATAGGTCGGTTATTTTTAACTACAACTACAGAAAGATGTTTATGTGGTTGTCGAGGCCGACTGCTTAACGTGCCTATCTGACAGCACGGCGAAGTGTACTAAGGCTTTATTGACAAGAAAAATATTCTCGCCGGTTTCGGGGATAGAACCCGAAAAAGTAAGAATTGGACTCTTTACCATGGCGGCATGGTAAACTTCATGCATGCATTCCACTTCAAATTGTGGTTGATTTTTTCTAGTTTTTTGATTTAATTTTCTATATGATGATTCTGGGTTTAATTTAAGAAGAAGAACAATATAGACTTTTCAATACTTTTAATTGTTCATGCCCTTATTTAAATAACGTAAATAAGAACACATAACATAATCTACCAAATCTAACAAAAATCTACCAGCTTACAAATCATCCAGGCAAACATTAGTATTTAGGCGATCGAAATTTCGATAACGACTATGCTGAAAAGCAGGTCATATGAGTTTTTCCAGACTTGAATAGTCGGATTTTGAAAGTCGTTCTGCAGCTCACTTTATAAGATTTACTTGTTCCAGTTCGTTTTTATTGTAATGATTTTCCATCATAATATTAATAAGAATTAATTGCCTCAGCTGTTGAAGTTAAAATCATTAATTCTAACTGTTACCCAATAAAGAAACGTTAAATGTTGACTGTTTGCGTTTATCGTTAATAATTGCTAATTGAACATTTATAAAGAATTTACTATAAAACGATTCAAGTTTGAGTTAATTTTGTTGATTTGGTGCATGTACCTACATAATAATAATTTGGTTAAGAAATTATTTTGGGTTGATAGGATTTTCACTTGCAGTTACATCTGAAAGAAAAAAAATGTATTAGTTTAGCAAAGTTATAAAACATTACATATATCTCATTGGCAATAGTATAACAATACAAAAATAGCCTTGACGACGGTTATTAAGAAATTAATATCTGTCTTGGAATGCAGTTGCACGATTGACAATAATTATGATATTATATTATTGAAGACAAGCTATTTTGAATTGAAAGATTAACAACAGCAAAATATCAAGAATAATTGCATTCTAAAATTATGCTGAGTTAAGCAATGCTGTAAAGAAATGTTTCAAAAACAAGAATAATAAAAGTTTAATAGTTTATCAATAGTAAAAAAAGCGTATATTTATTTCAACTATAATAAAAAAAATTAAAAGATGAAAAATAAAACTTAACAGTAGACAAGAGAGCAGTAAAGGTGAAGTTCCGTTCAACTAGACCCGAAGAAACCGAAACCCGAGAAAAGAAATAATATTTATTCTTGAACGTTGTTCAAAAAGTAGCGTAAAAGGTTAGTTTAAATAGGTGCAAATTACCTCAACCTTTTAGTGCGGCTGAGCATCCAATCCTGATGGGAGTTCCAGATACCAGAATTAGTAGGCAGATTTCTGCGTGGCGATTTTCCAGGTAGCAGACTGAAAAAACATAAGTAAATCAAATTTAGTCATTTTAAGATCAGTTTAGTTAAGGTTACTGGAAGTGATAAGCCACATAACCTGAAAATAATAAAAGTTAATTAGAATTTTCAAATATTAAAAAAGAAATCAAAACTTACTTGATCGTGTCATCACAATTGTGCTATTCACATTTTGGAGTTATGTTTTTAGGAAACAAACGTCAAAATTGACATTTCGAGGTGATCATGGATTTCCCACTTAACCAAACCATCATAACATCAAAGAGAGGTAGGCATACCATTTGATAAATTCTTATTTCACCAAAATAGTGAATTCTCATAAATGAACCCAATTGAAGATTAATTATTCTAGGTTGGTCTCATAAGAAAGAGCATAATTAATAATAAGTGCAGATCAATGAACAAAATAAAATTTTCTATTATCGTACTATTATTCATAATTAAAACTTTGCAACATTACTTTATTTAATCTTTTAAAACACAACCCCAAGGCAGACGATATATCAAAGTCTAAAAAATTCATATAATTTGAGTAATTAACTATAACATTTTACACTTCTAACTTATGATGATCTAAAATCCTTTTAAACAACTTGAGCATAATTTCCAAATTATGAGATATGTCACTGTTCATAAAAAACCAATTCTATACAAATATATCCTTAAACAGTTTTTCAAAACATTACGTAATTATGTAAATAACATACTAGGTACACACATCTATTACGTAGCACCTTAATGCCCTACAATCCTAAATTATAGGTTTTGTTTTGCTTTTTAAAGGTAAACCTATTTCTCCACGAATAAGACAATATGGCTCATACATGTAACTGTTTGTGTGTCATTTCAATAATTTGTATGGTACAGATGATATCCTCAAATAATAGTATTTTTTTCGATCAACCTGATCCGGCACTTCAAGAAAATCTAATGATATTAATAAATCAGTCAAGAGAGAATAATATAGCAATTGTATTGTAACGTTCTTTTTAAAATAATAACAAAAGTGCTGTTTCAAATCGTCTATTAATAATTAATATTTATTTACAAACACTAATGAATACACTATAAAATTAACGCTATGATTATAAACCATTAAAACTATTATTTACAGACTATGAATTTCTAATACAACATTTATCTTTACATTTACTATTTATTTCGTGAAACACAGTTAATGAATGACTCGCTATTGATTGATCCTCTTTTATCCGCGAGGTCAATTTTATACCCTCATATAATCGTACCAGAAGCCGCTGGAACCTACTATGTATTTCTAGAAGGCACTAGATAAACCGCGTCTGGTTTACATGCTTAGTGCGATGCGTCATTCTCTCGAATGCTGTAGAATATTCCATTTGTTGTGTGAAGAAGAGGTTCTTTCTTTTTCTCTCTTGTTACACTGCCCCCCTCTTCAAGTCTGTTCTGTCCCAGAACAGGTTTTATGCTCTGGTTCCTGTAGAACGGGTCATGACGATATCGACAGTCTTCACCTCGACTACACGTTCCATTACGGTAGAAGTAACAGTCTACATTCTTCGTTGGCCTTAATGCGGGCTGTGGGTCAAAACTGCAGACGAAGATCTTGACGTCCGTACCTCTAAAGACAACTTCCAGCATGTTTCTAACGATTCTCCAATCCAGCTGGTCCCGCCCACAGCCGAGTTTGGGAACTGCCAATTTGTTAATTCCCCTGGTAAGCAACTCGATCCTTAAATTCCATAATGCCCTCCACAAGTCGGCGTAACTCGGTTTCTGGTAGTAAAACTGCTTGGTTACCAAGTAGTAAATGGATCGGTCATGATCAGGCAAGCGTAAGGATTTACCAACAGAGAGATTTTGTTCTCGAAGTTCATTCAGCCGTCCAAATTTATTTCTAAACACTACTGCGATTCCCCTGGACATACGGAGATCCTCAGAGACACAGTGGGCAATAGAATAATCACCAGGGACACGGAAGAGATCTTGTTGCATCTCAGTCGTGACTCCGAATCGCGCTTTTCTAGTTCCAGAAAACGCAGCCATAAATTCTCTGAAGGTTGGCTGATCATCTCCAGGCCTTACGGTATTGATAGCCACCTCAGCCTCATCTTCCCGATCCGGAACTGCGTCATTATTTCCCTCATAGTGCGCCAGACGATTGGAGTGTACCACCTTTGGTTTCCCCCTTGGCAATTTCTGGATGTGATAAATCAAGTCATTTATTCGTTTCTTCACCTGGTATGGGCCCTCCCAATTCCGCTGTAACTTTGTAGAATAGCCACGACGTCTTTGCGGGTTGTATAACCAGACAAGCTCTCCAGGTTGAAACCCTCCTTCTTGGGCTCTCACATCGTACGTAGCCTTCATCCGGTCACTCGCGATTCGACTATTGTTTCGGGTTCGGTCGTGAATATCCTCCAACTTTAAGTTGATGACATAATCATTCCCGGCTACCTCCTGCTCTATAGGTGGAGACCCAAATTCCAGATCACACGGTAACCGTAACTCGCGTCCAAACATCACAGACGCTGGTGACTGACCGGTTGTTTCGTGGACCGATGCACGATAAGCCATCAGGAACAGATGCAGGTATTGGTCCCAGTCTCGTTGATGATCGGAGACGACCTTTGCCAAATATTTGCCCATTATCCGATTCATGCGTTCTACCATTCCATCGGAATGCGGATGTAACGGTGTGGTCCGAGTCTTGCGAATGCCCAACAATCGACATACTTCTCCAAATAGTACAGACTCAAAGTTGCGGCCTTGATCCGAATGCAGCTCCATGGGCACTCCGAAGCGACTGAAAAACTCTTTGACTAGTACGCAGCAACAGTCGCAGCTTCCTGGTTTGGTAGGGCATATGCTTCTGGCCATTTGGTAAAGTAGTCTATTGCCACTAATATGTATTTATTCCCATCGTCGGTTTCGGGAAATGGTCCGGCAATATCTATAGCTATTCTTTCCAGAGGACTACCCACATTGTACTGCCTCATAGGTGCTCTTCGTTTCCCCAAGGGTCCGTTACCAGTGGCACATAGTTCACATTTCCGGCACCACTCCTTCACGTCTTCTTTACAGCTGACCCAATAAAAACGCTCCCTAACTTTCTCCAAAGTCTTTTTCACACCAAGTGTTTTCAAGTGTCCTCCTGAGGCACCGTCATGGAGATGTCGCAACACTGTAGCCACTTGGCTTCTTGGAACCACGAACTGAGACCTAATGGTGGTGCCATCTTCACTCTCCAGTACTCGCTTCAGGAGATCGTCTTCCACCTTCAAAGACTCCCATTGGGCCCAATATGCTTTGAGCGTTCTGTTGAAAGGGCTGACGGCCTCCCAGGCAGGCCTTTCTCCCACGCGCTTCCATTCCAGTACCATTTTTAGTTCGGGATCAGCCTTTTGCTGTCGTTGCAATTCTTCCGGAAACCAATTGTCGTTGACGATGGTAGTTCTTAATACTTGGCAAACCCTCTTCCAAGCGAGAGCAATGACGGCAATCCGTTGGACAGGGTCTTCTTGAAAGAGCATCGGCATTTCGATGACTAGTGCCCGCTCGATGTTCTGTGTCAAAGTCGTATCCTTGTAATCGCTCGATCCACCTTGCGACCTGGCCTTCAGGATTACGGAATTGTAGAAGTCATTTCAACGCTGCATGGTCCGTCCTCAATAAAAACTTCCGTCCGTACAAGTATTTGTAGAAGTGCTCAACGGACTTCACGACGGCCAATAGTTCTTTTCTGGTCACACAATAATTCCTTTCGGCTTTCGACAAAACCTTACTAAAATAGCCGATGACCTTTTCTTGTCCATCCTGTATCTGAGAAAGTACACCCCCAATGGCCAGATTACTTGCATCTGTGTCAAGTATGAATTTCCCTTCTGTCCGTGGATAGCTCAATATTGATGCTGTTGTCAGGGCACGCTTCAACTGTTGGAAAGCTGTTTCACACTCTCCGCTCCAAACATACTCGCGCCCATCTTCAGTTAACCTTGTCAGAGGTTTCGCTATATTGGCAAACCCAGGAACGAAACGCCTGTAGTAGGTACATAACCCAAGAAAACTACGAACTTGGTGTTTATCTCTCGGTGTTGGCCACTCTTGAACTGCACGAATCTTATCGGGGTCGGCTGCTACTCCATTTTGTGATACGACGTGCCCGAGATATTTCACTTCCTTTCTGAATATGTGGCACTTTTTCGGACTCAGTTTCAAATTGGCTCCAGTCTAGTCTTCGGAACACTTCCTCTAGATTTTTCAAATGTTCGTTGAATGATTTTCCGACTACAATCACATCATCTAGGTATACCAGGCAGGTCTTCCACGACAGCCCTCTCAGGATGGTCTCCATTAGACGCTCAAAGGTGGCCGGAGCGTTACATAGACCGAAAGGCATAACTGTAAACTCCCATAGTCCGGAACCAATAGTGAACGCGGTCTTCTCCCGGTCTTCAGGTTCCATTTCAACTTGCCAATAACCACTCTTCAAGTCCAAAGTCGAAAACCATCGTGAACCAGACAGGGTATCTAACGTGTCGTCGATGCGTGGTAAGGGATAGCTGTCTTTCTTGGTCACGTCATTGAGCTGCCGATAGTCCACACAAAATCTCGTTGACCCGTCCTTCTTACTGACCAGGACCACCGGTGATGCCCATGGACTGTTGGATGGCTCGATGACCCCTTGTTCTTCCATATCGGTAATAATATTTTCGGCTTCTGCTCGCCTTGCTAGAGGTAGACGCCTCGGCTGCTGACGGACAGGCATAGAGTTGCCTGTATTGATTTTATGTTTTACTATATTTGTTCGTCCCTTCTGGCTATCATCAAGAGCGAAGATATCTTGGTATCGGTGAACCAAACCCTGTACCTCTTTCACTTCCGTTCTGTTAAGGTCTTCGCACGAACTAGTAACCATACCCACTAATTTTCCACCATGGTCTTTGGGCGCTGGTTTTGGAACATCAGCCATACACCTGGCTACTCGGAATACTGGCACACACTGTCCCACAAGGGTACTCTTCTTCAATGTCACCGGATCCACATTAACGTTCATAAGCCTCACCGGTACAGTCTTTCCAACCTTGATCAGCGCTTTTCCCACCAGTATGCCACTATGGATCTTCTTATCACAAACAGGCTCCATCATTCTCACACATCCTACCCGAAGATCTCCATCCAAGCCTGCCTCGACAACCATCTCGCTTTGACCCGGCAATATCACATCTTCTGTCAGCAAAACCCTTACGACAGGATCTTCTCGTGGGTGCAACGGAAGTTCTTCGTTACCAACCTTCAAAACACCCTCCTTCAAGTCCAATGTAAAACCAAATTTTCTCAGGAGGTCCATTCCCAAGATGAATTCGTCAACGATGTCGGCTACCAGCACCTCATGATCACGTTCTTCACTTCCAATGCCAATCTTCATCTTCACCACTCCGCGTGTTGGTATCACTTCACCTGTTGCTGTACGGAGTTGAGTAGTTGTCTGTAACAGCTTCATACTTGTTCGTAGAACATTAGGGCGTAGGATGGATTTTGTCGCCCCCGTATCAATAAGTAGTGGAACAGTTCGATTAGCAATTTTCCCATCTATGAACAAACTGCTGGTACTATTCCCTGATGTTACGGCATGGACGATGATCTCTGGGGCATCTTTACTAACAGTCAACGTTCGCCCTCTCTTGCCAACCCCCTTTAACTTTTCCGACGGTTGTACTTTTGTTATTTTGGGACAACGCCGTTCTACATGTCCTTGTTCGCCGCAATTCCAACAACGGGGCCCTCGAACTTCTTGAGGATTCTTTTTACGGTTCTCTTCCTTCTGAAGAACTCTCATTAATAATTCTTCTAGACGATCTTTAGAACCTTCATCTTCTTCCACCACGGTCCGAACACGCCCGTGACCTCGGGACGCTTGTTTTGCAGCTTCAAATTCTAAGGCGTGAGCAAGCGCATCATCAGTTGTTCTTGGTCGTGCCAGCCTCAATGATTGTTGTGTTTCCCCGTCTCTTAACCCATCAATGAAGGTCTGCACAGCCAGTTGTCCCAGAAACGAATCGGGTGCCGTAGGGTACGCCAATCGGACAAGCCTCGCAACATCGGCTTCAAACTCCTGCAGGCTTTCTCCATTCTTCTGGATACGATTCTTCACTTGCGCGTGATACACTTGTTGAAGATGCGCGTCTCCATATCTCATCTCCTATCTATACCTTTTACAGTATGATTTCACACATATGAAATATGATTTCACATTAACGAAAACTGATTTCACACAAATGAAAACAGAATTCATAATAACGAAAACTAATTTATCATTCATGAATTCTGATTTTGCAATAATGAAAACAGAATTCGCACTTTTGAAAACCAATTTCATCTAAATGAAAACTGATTTCAACTTATATTTATTCTCTATAATGTTACAACGTTTTTTAAGTAAATACATTGAAAATAAGGTTGATTTAAAAAGATTTTTATCAACAAGAATAAGTTGAAAATTATATAAGTTTAATTAAACTTCAACATGTCTTCCTCCCACAATGATGCAGGATGCAGCATAATACTGTTCGACATGGTTTGCATATCCAAGAAATATGACATCTCTTAAATTGCAACATTGACAATATCTTCCAAAATATGCATTACAAATTCGGAAGCGGCTGGTACTTGGTTGTAATGGTTGAAAAAGGACAACCTCTTCCGACAGCATACGCTGTATGTACGTTGACACCTGACACCTTTGCTGTTCTTCTCCAATCTTTGTCTTCATCATATATTCTTGAACAATCCAGCTCTGTTATTCGGCAAAATAATGTTGTATTTACCAAGAGGCATTTTTAGTACAGTCATAGAAAATAAAGTTTGTCTTTATAATAAAATTTTACAACTTATTGCCCATTATGCAAAATCTATTTTCATTTAATTGAAATTAGTTTTTAAAATTGCAAATACTGTTTTCATTATTGCAAAATCATAATTCGTGAATGATAAATTAGTTTTCGTTATTATGAATTCTGTTTTCATTTATGTAAAATCAGTTTTCGTTAATGTGAAATCATATTTCATATGTGTGAAATCATACTGTAAATGGTATAGACACTAACAATTGGTAATCATTTTCCTGTCCTGCTGGGATTGTTTGCAGGACGTTCAACGCGTCTCCACGCAAAGCCACAATTAAAGAAACGGCCTTTTCCTTGCCTGTCCATCCGTTGGCCCCAGCGGCCGCCTCAAATTGTTTGTAGTAGGTGGACCAAGGTATCTTTCCATCGAACGTGGGTGGTTTTACTTTTATCCCTACGGCAGGACCCTTTTCTTCTTTAAATTGTTTCTTTTCTTCATTAAACGGCCACTCAGAAGTTGAGGAAAACCGTGGTTGACTCATTCTCTCTTCCAACAGTTTAGTTACGCTATCTTTCTCAGCTGTTGGTGGTAATTGCATATGGGCCATTTTCTCTTCTACCATCTTTATTACCCTATCCTGTTTTTCCAATTTCATTTCTAATAGTCCTAACGCACTGGAGTTTTCCAACAATTCTTCGAAAACTTTATCTTCCAACGCTTTGACATTTTCCAGCAATTCTCGTTTAAGCCTTCTAGAACTTTCTTCGGACTTTTCTAGTAATTCTTCCTTAAGCAATCTTGTATTTTCTAGTAAATCTTCTTTAAGCGTTCTAGAATTTTCTTCAGACTTTTCCAGTAGTTCTTCTTTAAGAATTCTAGTATTTTCAACAACTTTTTCTTCCAGTACTTTAGTATTTTCAAGTAATTCTTCTTTAAGCATTTTAGAATTCTCTTCCATTTTACTTAACAACAAACTAGTATCAATTGCGGGTCCAGGTATCTCGAAGCGGTAATTTTCAGGATCTTCCTTCTGTTCTAAAAGCCATTCTCTTAGCCGTTTTATTAAAACTTCTTTCTTTCCATTACTATCCAAGTCCCTCTCGTCCAATTCCCGTTTTAAATCTATCACTAAGAGATCTTTTAATAGTTTCATCACCATTTTAATTGTTTGTTGAAATTAATTTTAACACTAAAAATTTATTCTCACAGCACTTTATTTAATTATTACGCGATTTTATTTATTTTAAAACACCACACCTGACAACACTGTAACTTTCTTTTTAAAATAATAACAAAAGTGCTGTTTCAAATCGTCTATTAATAATTAATATTTATTTACAAACACTAATGAATACACTATAAAATTAACGCTATGATTATAAACCATTAAAACTATTATTTACAGACTATGAATTTCTAATACAACATTTATCTTTACATTTACTATTTATTTCGTGAAACACAGTCAATGACTCGCTGTTGATTGATCCTCTTTTATCCGCGAGGTCGATTTTATACCCTCATATAATCGTACCAGAAGCCGCTGGAACCTACTATGTATTTCTAGAAGGCACTAGATAAACCGCGTCTGGTTTACATGCTTAGTGCGATGCGTCATTCTCTCGAATGCTGTAGAATATTCCATTTGTTGTGTGACGAAGAGGTTCTTTCTTTTTCTCTCTTGTTACAGTATATTCCGATCTGGAAATACCTTTTAATTTGGAATGTACTGTGGTGACCATGAAGATAAATATCAGAAAGAACTTCTCAAAATCCAACCAATTGTATAAATATAATTTCTACATTTTCATGCTGGACAATCTAAATCATTTTAAGACATTTTTAATAAATTTATACAGATCACCATCTTGGAACACTAGGGCAAAATATTTGGTGGTTCTATTGAAGCAGATATCACCAGAAGAAATATTCAATTTATTCTGGAAGTACTTCTTGATTAATATTTCAATAATTATGAAATAAATAAAGATTATTAAAAGTTTCACAGTTTTATTAAAATATACCTGACAATATTGTTTCGACAGCTATGCTGTCATTATCAAAGGTAATATAATTATAAACAAACACGTCGCTAAGGTAGATACAAAATAGGTAACTAGATAAAATAATAATAATAAACCATATTTTGGCAAAATATCAGAAAAAATTGCACATATACTAAGAAAAACCAACAATTATAAAATAACATTTAAAACCAACACTAACACTTTTTCATTTTTATTTAATGCTAAAGACAGAACACATGATATCATGAAATCGGGCATTTACCGTTTAAATTGTTCTTTTTGTAGTTCGGTATATATTGGACAAACACTTCGAAATTTTGACATAAGATATAAAGAACACGTACGTCATTACAAAAATAAACATCCTGAAAAATCGAATTACGCCAAACACCTTTTAGAACAAAATCACACAATGACTCCTCAAAATAATATTAAATTCCTACATTTTTGTAATAACAAACGCAAATTAGACATTTTAGAAGCCTTTGAGATATACAAACACAAACTCAGGGTACCTTTAATGAATGAACAACTTGAGCTCAGTAATTCTCCGTTACTGGAAGTATTAGATATTTAATTCTGATTATTATTATTATTTTATCTAGTTACCTATTTTGTATCTACCTTAGCGACGTGTTTGTTTATAATTATATTACCTTTGATAATGACAGCATAGCTGTCGAAACAATATTGTCAGGTATATTTTAATAAAACTGTGAAACTTTTAATAATCTTTATTTATTTCATGATTATGGAGTTCCACAAAATAAGGCTGGAAACAATAAACAAAATTTCAATAATTACTCAAGCTTTGGACGTTTATACATATTTTCCATTTAAAAATAATTCTTGTAATTTTCTTGATATTACAAAAGCTGTCATCTTCCATGCAATATCGAGACTACCTTTCCATTTAAATATTTTGATAAGCTCCATGAATGCCGTTTGCGAATCACAACTACTACTATTCCACCATATGTTATAAAAAGAACTGACGTAGAAAACCCAGGCATTGTTATAATCATATTAAGAGAATTAGCCTTTCAACTAAACTTTTCCATAGTTTACATAGATAATCCCTTTTTTAAAGATCTTTCAGCTGGAAAGATCGTCAAAACAAACGTGAATTACACTAATCTCTTGTATCTGGTTTATACGAATCAAGCTGACCTAAAGTTTTCCCATTTAATATCTTCTGCAAAGCTAGACTATTTACCTTATGATTTTGATTTAATTTTTGGGGCTATGTGTGACTATGTAACATTTTTTGCAAAAGCTGCATTACCAAGAGAGGCTTGGAAAAATTTTACGAATAACTTCTTTCAGTGTGTATTGGTACTGCTGGCAACATCAGTGATCACTAGATTTAAATTCCTTTTACTGTAATGGAAATTAAAGGCAATATTATCTCGTTACGTAAAACTGGTATATTTATAAAATAGATAATTATTAATTTCAGAACACTTTTGTCACCCTTCCATAGAGATCCAAAAATAACTATTCTAAGTGCAATCCTTCTATTGTGGAATGTGTATTCTCTATTGATATCTTCTGCATATCAAGGTAGCCTAATAAGTTTCCTTACAAAACCTGCATTTGAACATCAAATTTCAACTTTAGAAGAACTCGCTAATTCAGATTTCTCGTTTGGTGGTTACGAAGCATTCAAGGTATCATTCAATGAGCCCCAAAATCCAGTATACACAAAAATTTATAATAAATGGAAATTCTGTGATGGCAAAGTGGCTTGTCTAAATAGGACAGCTTACAACCGTGATTTTGCTGTATATACTAGTGATAGTCTAATGTCCTATCTGACGCCACAATATTATACCTTTCGAAATGGTTTAAAGATGATATACCGATTTGATCGACCCAAAATGATAATGCATATTATACTTGTATTCAGAAAAGGTTTACCAATAGTTGAACATTTCTAAAGGCTTCTATCTAGGTATGAAGAATGTGGACTAATTGATAAATGGGGTATCCAGCAAAATGCCAATAGTGGTAAAAATGAACTTACGAGGCCATCGTTGGTCGTGTTATCATTGGCTCATTTACGTCCAGCTTTTATTGCGTTGATTGGTGGTTATTGGATTAGTCTTATAGTGTTTTCAATTGAAAATGTGGCAATAAGACCTCACCATCTAGTTGTAGAGTAAATTCCAAATACTTTAATAATGATCATATCGATCCCCACATACCTACTATAGTAGTGTAGGCCAAGTGCCGTAAACGCTGTAGGATTACTTGTATCTATCAAATATCTTAGATTACTGCCATATCTAATAAAACATTTACAAAATAAAAATTGATTATTTATTTTCATATCAAGGTGAGCTATGAGTTTTTAACACTAGTCACAAGCACGTAATTGCTACGGTTTTATTACGTGCCTGGAACCAACATGGGCAACATTTTTGGGTAGCAGAGATACTTTGCAGTAACCTTTCTGTAACTTTTCCAGTTACGTTTTGGTTACGTTTAGGATAAGTAGCGGGAACGTGGCGGCGTAGTAATTGCTACTTTCGTGGAACTTCTTTTCTCTTTGACATATCTTGTCGCGTAGTTGCTCTCTTTTTCTCTTGCAACTTAACAAATATTCTATCATTTTCTATACTAATGCTGCGATCGTGTCACAAAATGGAGACTATTTTATTTGTAATACATACTTAATAATACAAGGAGCGCTCAAATGTTCAATTATTTTGTCATTCTAATATGCCAAAATTATAAGCCATCCAAATTTTCTGTTAAATGTGAGGACGATAGATCGAAAAATAACAACGTCTCTAAATATATTTCTTAATAAAAAATGTTTTTAATAAAATATGACAAAAATACTTATAAGCTGATACACGTGATAGAAACCATTTTTATATTATTCCTAAGGCACAATTTGGTACCAATTTGTTATTTTTATTAAAGGTTATATAGTAAAACATCTATTAACAATCGTAACAAATTGAGAATTGATTAATGGCCTCCAACATTTTACAAGTAAATATGGAGATGGAGTAGTTTACGAAAAATAACTTTAAAGCGATTCTCTTGGGTAGCAAAAACGTAAATTTTACTTTCAATACTATTGTAAGGTTCCGTTAATTTAAACGGTTAAGACAATGGTTTCAGACAGGTGGCAGAAACTTTCAGTACTACTTTAAAGTTTTAAAAATTTTAAAATAGCTTCGGGCAAGTTACTGCTACAATCATAATACCACTCTGAAGTTGCAACGACTTTAAAGTAATTACAATAGGTGGCAATGCCTTTCCACATACTTTAAAAGTTACTCAGAAGTAATGGAACTACATAGTTCCAATAAACAGTGGAAACAACTACACAATTACTAAAATATTCTGAACCGAATTAATTAAACCTACCTATAAAGTCATAAATTTAGTTGTGGTTACGAAACAACTACTCAATCAAAGTTCCGATCCCAGTTACTGCTACTTAGATGCTGCTTGGGAAGGAGAACGTAAGGAAAATCGTCACTGTACTTGAGGATATTATGTAGTATTATATTATCTACTTTTAACGCCCTGATTCAATATGTTCACGTGATCTAAAAATTTTCTGTTTTTTCACAAGCTCTCCAATGTACCCCATGAACCTCAGGACTAGAGTAATGGAAACCATACCGGACCTCATTAACCTATATTTGTTTAACACATGAAGACATCCTAAATAACTTATGGTATGCGTATTTTAAGAATAAAGTACTACTCCACTTGTTTCACGCCTTTTTTTGAGCTAATATCTTAGCCAATTTACCCACAAGCATTAGTTTTATCCATACTATAGATTCTGGATGGTTGGAATACATGTTTATTAGTTCCTTTAAGTTTCTATAAAACAGATCTACTTCCTCCTTATTGAAACTCCGAACGCGGTTCAAACTTGTAACTTCATTACCTAACTCACTCAAATTCATGACATCATGAGTTCTTATCCAACAGTAGTAGATAAAACAAATCTTCATTCCGTTAATAGGAAAGCATTAGTCTTAATAACAAATGAAACTAAAAGACTACACATTCACAAAGAAAGTTATGCATACGATATCTTGTAAGGGTTGCTTGGCTCGGGCGCCCCGAGTTGGTAAACGGGGTTCAAGCTCGTTCGCCAAACTTGTACGGGGGCCTAAATTAAGCGTCATTATTCGGGTGCCAAGTTGCTTAAGAAGGATAGTTGCGCTGGATAGTGTTCGGTGGTCGGCGGTAATTCTCGACCGCCAGTTATTTTAACGTGATATTCTCCATGGATCTATGGTAGCAGCTAGTGGAGAAATTGTATTCCAGGGAACTGCTGGAGTCGTAGAGGCCAGCCCTGTCTGGAACACTTCGTAGCCGTTTACCTGTTTCCCTAAAGTTTTCGTAAAAGAAATGTTGTTATTTCTAGTAGATAAAATAGACAATCTGTCAACCCAATAGTTTTATTATCACCAAAGCTCCAACAAGCGTTATCACTAGCCTTAAAAACTAGAAATTGGGACGGAAAGAAAATTGGACCTACGGTAAAGAGGACTTACTCTTAGATTCTCTGAACCTGGGTCTGCTGGCCGACTGGTCTTTTTGACTTCGAGTTTCGGGATGGAACTGACTAAAATGGTTAATGCACTCTCTTATATAGATGCTCGCAGAGCGTGGGGGAAATAGTTAGAGTAGAACTTTAGTCGACTGCTTATCCGAGCGGCTATTGATTGCAACTGATGATAAGCAACGATTTCAAATCACTAGATTCTTACATCAAAATCCAACACAATCACTTTGCTCACGCTGGTTTCACTCATCCGGCATAATAGTTAGAATAGTGGGCCAAGTAATTGCTTGATGTCTGTACTGTAACGTGATTAACACTGGATGGAGTGTTAGGGCTACTTATAATTAATTCTTGTAGAAGGAAATAAAACGCAAGTTTACTTCTATGAATTATTTATTTGACTCTACTAGTTTATTGATACGCGTTGCCTAGTACCATTTCGTATCTATGCAAAAAATACATGATTTGTGAGTCGTTCACAACATTACCCCGCCCGGTCTGAAACGTGGGTAATACATACATGAAAAAGAAAAAAATACGGAATGGTATTTTGGAGAAAAAATGGAGTATTTTAAAGGAACTTGAACAAAGTTGTAAAATGCTCCAGCTACAAAAACTCCACTAGGTAGTATAGGTAGGTACAATAAAAAAACTTAAGCTAACTAACAATACGTAACTTGCGACGGAAACTCTTGGAACCTGTAAACAGAAGAAAAAAAACAGAAAAGTGTTCAAATTTTCAAAGTCAACAGATAAAAGGTTTTCAAAAGATGCCTTCGCGTAGCATTTGAAATCAGTTCATTGTTGGCTTAACATTATAACGTAACTAATCTAAAAAATATGCAGGCTTTAGCCTATCTAAAGAGATAGGGCCAGTGCGATTTTCTAAAGTGGCGTATTTAACAGTCCGTTCTAACACTTTATAGGGTCCTAAATAACTGTCTTTCATGCCCAGGGTGTGCGTGTGTATACGTGTGTGCAGTTGGTCAAGTCTCTGGGGACGAAGGACTGACCGGAATACGTTTTTGTAAAAAAATTCTTCTGCTTCCTCATACGACGTTTGAGATTGGCTATGAAATTAGGGAAGTTCATGCCGTTAGCCAGTTCTTCTTCAAATAAATCTCCAGGTAGTCGTAAAAGGGTAGCATACAGGATTTATGCAGGAGAAACATTAACTTGTGATTTCAGGGTTGCACGTAAGCTCAAGAGAATCCAAGGGAGATTCGTTAACCAGGAGGAAGTTCCTGTGGTTTGAATGGATTGCTTGAGTGTCCGATTAAAACGTTCGATAACGCCCTGACTAATCGGATAGAAGGCCGTGCATTTGACGTGTTTAATTCCTAACATGGCCATGAAGTTGATCCATGCATGAGAAAGGAATATTCTTGCATTGTCCGTGGTGAGATACTTGGGAATTCCAAAGCGGGACATCCACGTGTCGACAAATGCAGTGATTACTGACTCCACGGAAGAATCCTTCAGAGGAATTGCTTCCGGCCACCGACTGTAGCGGTCAATAATGGTAAGGAGGAATTTATAACCTCCCGAAGAAGGAAGGTGTACTAGGTCGAGATGGATATTAGTAAAACGTTTATCTGGTTCTACAATAGATTGTAGAGGTGTTTTTGTATGACGCCGAACTTTATGTTTCTGACATTCAGCACAAGATATGACCCACTTCTGAATATCGTGGTGCATAGATGGCCACAGATATCGCTGAGTAATCAATCTTTTAGTAGCACGGATGCCAGGATGGGCGATGTTGTGTAGTTGTTGGAATAAGGGATACCTGAATTTGAGCGGGATATAGGGTCGTGGTTGGCCTATACTAACATCCACCCAGAGGTTTGATTTGTTGGCAGTTTGAAGGGAAATGAATTGAAAGTTACTACGAGATCGGAGCTGGTTTAACTCGGGATCTTGTTCTTGAGATAGAGCGACTTCGTCGTAATCAAGATCAGATCCAGGAACGTTAATAAGATTAACTCTTGTCAGAGCGTCCGCCGGAATATTCTCTTGACCTTTGATATATTGGAGGTCAATCGTGAATTGAGAAATAAACTCTAGTTGTTGAAACTCACGTGGTAAATATTGATCACCATTATTTTTTATCGCTGTACATAAAGGTTTGTGATCCGTAAAGATTTGAAAGTCTCTGCACTCAACGTAGTAACGAAACTTCTTTAAAGCAAAGTATATTGCCAGAAGTTCCCGAGAAAAAATACTGTACTTTTGCTCTGTGGTGGTTAAATTCCGGGAACAGAAAGCTAGTGGTTTCCACATGCCATCTTCAAACTGTTGTAATACTCCAGCTATAGTGGAAGACGAACTGTCTGCAGCTATACTAATAGGGTTATTAATTCGCAGATGTACCAATAAAGTAGCGGTAATCAAAGCATTCTTCGCGTGCCTAAAGGCTTCTATTTGCTCATGATTTAACTGGACGGGCTTTAGCGAAGCTTTACCAGGAATAACTATAGAGGTTAACGGTGCCAAAATTTTCGCACAGTTTGGTACAAATTTATGGTAATACGAAATTAAACCAATGAAATTGCGGAGTGCTT
Organism: Agrypnus murinus; assembly: GCA_929113105.1. Taxonomy (NCBI): domain Eukaryota; kingdom Metazoa; phylum Arthropoda; class Insecta; order Coleoptera; family Elateridae; genus Agrypnus; species Agrypnus murinus. Next base: position 88,085,185 of record OV816027.1, on the reverse strand, counting down.
TCTGACTTGTAGGCAATGGGTAATCAATTATAGCTTGGATTTTGGAAGCTATTGGTTTGATACCGCGTGTATTAACGTGATGTCCTAAAAAATCGAGCTCATTGACTCCAAAGAGACACTTTGGTAGGTTTATAATTAGGCCATTGTCTTTTAATCGGGAAAACACTTGGTGTAAATGTTCAATATGTTGCTGCGAATCAGCACTAAAGACTAGTATATCGTCTAGATAAGAAAAACAAAATGGGAGCCCTGATAATACAGTGTCCATGAAACGACTCCAGGTGCTGGCTGCATTCCGTAGTCCGAAACACATCCGTTTGAACTCAAAGAGTCCCAGAGGTGTGATAATAGCAGTCTTGTGAATGTCCTCTGCTGCGATTGGTATTGCGAAGTAGGCCTTTTTTAGGTCTAGCTTCGAGAATATGGTTGCACCAGCAAGTTTTCTTGTAAAGTCCGTTAAAAAAGGGATTGGGTAACGATCTGGTACTATCACTGAATTAAGTTTTCTATAATCGCCAACCAAGCGATAACTGTCTGTTGGGGCGATGGAGGTTGTGATGTCTTGGTCGTCATCAGGAGGTAGCGTCGATGCTGTGTCCACTGCTCGCTTCCCGACGATGTGAATTGGCGTAGCGTAGCTAGATGATGACCGTTGTACTACGTCAGCGTCCAATAGCTCATTAAGATGATCTTCTAGAAAAGAAAGATGATTAGGGTTTAGTTTGCGACAGCGTGCTTTAACCGGAGGGCCGGTCGTGTCAATGTGATGAACTACAGTATGTTTTACGGGTTGATGGTAGTCGAACTTACGTAAAAGCTCCGGGAAGTGTGTGTTTAGCATCTTGCTATAAACATCAAGATCGCTAGACATGTTGTTAACAGTACCTGAAGAGGGTACGTTAATGGGTGAAGGTAAGGGAAGAAAAGGGGAAGAAATTGCAGGAGTAACGATAGACTCGGAAGAAGGAGTCAAAACATTAGCTTGTGCGGAAAATATTTTTCGTTTAGTGCCAGTCTTAACCTGGTGGGTTGTGGAACCTCGACGCGAGTTCGGGCGGGCTGGACATTGCTGTGCAAATGACCCGCTGAGAAGAGCAGTCAGTCTTAACTGGGGGGGTTGTGGAACCTCGACTGCGAGTTCGGGCGGGCTGGACATCTGCCGTGCAAATGACCCGCTGAGAAGAGCAGTCAGTGAGAGGATTCACTGTTGGAGCTGGAAATTGACAACCTTGGCTGCGGTTTCTGGCGAGCTTGACATCTGTCTTGCAAATGACTCGTCGAGAAAAACAGTCAATAGTTAGGTTGTGCCGCTGTAAAAAATCCAGGCCTAGTATGGCTGTAGATATGTTAGCAACATAAAATTTCCAGGGGCATGGCGGTAGGCCAGGAATTGGGAAATGTAACCTCAAAGTTACAATACCTGTCACAGGATTCACGTATTGTTCACTGCCATAAATGAAAGGTTGGCAGGCGTGATGTTTTGGTTACAGGAAACTGCAACATGGGTGGGTAAAATCGAATAATTAGCACCCGTGTCAACCACGAAAGTAATTTTGTAGGTTAGGTCCTGTAAAGAAAACCCTACATGGCCCTCCCTTGAGGCCAGGAGAGTGTGAAGTTAGTTTTTTGCTTGGTATGAACAATTTCCTGTACAATTACGTGCATTATTCTGAAATCGTCTATGATAATAACACGGTTGTAATTGGGAATTAGTATTGCCCGAAGGCATGGCAGGTCGTTGTTTGAAATGCTGAGGATTCCGGGGGGTCGGAGATATGTTGGAAGTCATAGTGGATTGTCGTTTGTGCATGGTAGAAAGCTCATTAGAAATGGCTGCAAGATTAGTCGTGAAACTGTCCAATTTAGCCTCCAATACAGGGGTAGTTGAAGGTTGCGGAGCTTGCTGCATAGAATAATTAAATCTAATTTTTCTACAAAAGATATTAATGGCAAGTCATTGAAATTTAAAGATTGAATTTTGAGTTCTGATGATAGTTTGGCTATTAAAAAGTCTTTGGTTAATTCTTCAGTTAGATCGAGATCGATTGCTAACTTTTGAATGTTAAAAAGTAATTCTTTGACACTACCAGAGAATTGAAGAGTCTCCAAAAGATTATTAATGCGAGATTCTCGTGGTCCTAGGATAGATTTTATCACTGCCCGTTTCAAGGTAGTATATGGACGTTGTCTCGGGGGATTAATGGTCAGGTCGCGATGAGCTCCTAAAACGTCGAAAGGTAAGTTTAGGGTTAATAAGTTATATTTGGCTAGCTCATCGTTGATCAGCATACGAGTAAAGTATCTCTCTACCAAAATAAAATACAGGTCGATATCGTTACTCGTAAAAACTGGAAATGGAACTTTGACAGTCGCCATTTGAAATATTAAATAAGTAAATAAAATGATTTGAACTTATCGGATATGAGAAGGAGCAGTAGTTCTGGTTCCAACGGTCACTTCCAGCCAGCCACGACAAGTCACGCAAGCGAAGCAAGTAGCAGGATCTTCCGATGACAGAAGTCGCGTAGCAGGTGATGACAGATGACGCAGGGAAAACTAGATGTGGTTCACCTGGAGAATATTATAGCAGGCAAATACCAATGCTACTAAATTCTTCTTCAGGAACGTGGGGTCACCCTTTCTATGAATTATTTATTTGACTCTCGAGGTCACCATATGTAACGTGATTAACACTGGATGGAGTGTTAGGGCTACTTATAATTAATTCTTGTAGAAGGAAATAAAACGCAAATTTACTTCTATGAATTATTTATTTGACTCTACTAGTTTATTGATTCGCGTTGTCTAGTACCATTTCGTATCTATGCAAAAAATATATGATTTGTGAGTCGTTCATAACAGTACCATATAGAATCTCCAGATTTGCGCAGATCTCGGAAAACGATGGATGGACATATTTCCTAAAGGGTCCCCATTCTCCCAGGTTACCCTAAATGAAAAAACTGGTTTTGACGATCACCTCTGACCACCTAACCATACCAGCACTAGTTGAATTGCATGTTGTATCTAACCATTTTTTTACTATTTACTTTTTTTTCTTAAACTAAATATTACAAAATATTTTAATCGTATAGGGATGTTAGGATGCTTCGCAGTGTTAGTAATAGAGTTAGAAAGATTATCAGAAATGCAAAAATATTTTTTGTTCTATTTGTAAATCGACTAAGACAACCCCATCTCCTAGTTGGTATAGGCCGGGTCTCTACTTTTAGGTAGAGCCGAATGGGGCTTTGTCGGGGCTCACCAAGCCTAATTACGGTAAGGCGGGTGGCTAAATTCTATGATATCCTAGGCAGACTCTAAGTCCCAGCCACACTTGTGGTTGGACACGTTCGGGCAGTGAAAGTTCGCAAGCTAGACTATAGGTGATGGAACTCCCACGTAGACAATATTGTCCTATACTCAAAGATTGAATTTGAAGTGTATAGTTTAGTCTGTAGTTTTTGACGGTAATATATTTGACACTCTAGCGCCAGGCGTCGACAACCTATGGCCCGCGGGTAACCAAGTGGCCCGTTTGGCAATTTCAAGTGCCCCACTTGAGTGCAAATAAAGTATAATATATAAAAATAAATTATAAGACATAAACATGAAACGAACACTTTCAGATGAAAATGAAAATACCCATTCACCCGAAACGTCACATTTTGGTTGATTCTGACCCACAGCCAAAAAAGGCTGCCGACGCACAGTGTTGCAGAAACCACGACCTTCTAGATTTCACGAGACGAAGTCTCTTATCCGGCCTGCGCGCTCCATTAGTTCAAGTGTTTCTCCGCTGGCGCCACCAAACACGAAAATGCGGAAACGGATATATAACACGTAAACGCAATTTCAAACTACGCTAACTTCGCGCGCTTTTATACTTTTTGTCGGTTTTGCGCGTATCGTCAATAAATTATATTTTCCTAATCTTTTAAGGCAGTTTTCTTTATTTTTTAATATAATTACGTTATTTCCTTATTTGTTTAAATTTTCGTAGTTTTGTTGCTGTTTTTTCGTTCACTTTAGTAATGGCAAACACTAGCAGAAACAAGTATAACTGCCGCAATGCAATGTGTAACAGTACTGATCCTACAATATCATTTCATGAATTTCCTTCAAATTATACCTACCTTACGAGAAAAATGGTTTCAAATCTTACGTTGGGGTTATGGACACCAACACTCAACAGCAAAATAATATATACTTCTTTATTTCGACAGATCAACAATTACAGATACCTGAAAGAGTCAATTTCTACATCGAACTTCGAACTACACAAGAACTCCAAACCTTATCTATGCATCTCGATTGCGAATTCTTTCAGCATCTGTAGCCCTTCTGGCAGGATACATTGCAAAAAAACTGAAGCAAGGATTGAATGTCAATAGCCTATTAGATTCTCTGTTAGCTGCCTCGTGTTCAAATTCACTGATAGAATTTGTAAATCTTCAAAACAGAGGTGCCTTAAAATACTCCACTAGAAGATTTACACTTTTAATCAACCAAATAATCGAACTTGTAATACATATTGTAGAACATTTACCTGGAGAATGTAATCCGTCTAATATTCTAACATCACTAGGTATTTCTAACTCCAATTGCTTTTTCACAGTTTTTGGTTTGCCACGACCACAAGCAGGAACTTAGTAATATAATTCTTTAAAAATTGCTAAAACCTTGTTTGGCAAACAGAAACATTGCAAAAACGTGAACAGATAATGTACTTACTGCTCACTATCTCTATATCCTAAATCCAGCTCACGGGAAGTTATAAAATTGTAATTTCAATAATGTTATTGAACTTGTAAATTAATTTTAATAACATAATTAATTTAATTATATAAATTTATTTAATTAATTCGCAAAATATTTACGTAAACATGCAATGCTTGACATTTGTAAGGGTTATCTAACCTATATATCTTCAAGTGACAAATAAACATCAGTGTGTCAGCTAGCGCCAAAACGGCGAAATTTTGCTTTTTCTCAGAAACAAAGTTGCTATGGGAAATCGTAAAAGTGCCCAGGCCGGATAAGAGACTTCGTCTCGTGAAATCCAGAAGGTCGTGGCAGAAACATATCATTTTGATAAAAGATCTACTACTGTCACTTTTAAAGATTTTCTTCATTATTTTGTCCAGTATTTTCTAGACATTACTTCGTTAAGTTATTTGCATGTTCAACAAAAACGCTGTTTATACCAGTTTATTATTTATAATTATTCACCAATTGGTGAATTTACTTGGTCAAGGTTCGAAGAACTGGCCTTGTTTCCTTGTTGATTTTATAATGACTTATTTTGTTCTTTTTTTAGTGTAAATTATAAGAAAAAATAAAAAAAATAGCATCATATTAAACTTGCTGTCCTAGATCAACATACTTCTTATAGCTGTAAGCGGGTTTGCTTGGTGCGGGCGCTAAACTCGGTAGGCGTCTCTGCCCAGGCACCAAATTGTAAGTATTTCTGTCATGGGCGCCAACTTATTTATGTTAGCTGCTGGGCTGGCCCTTCTGGGACAGCTAGCTGGATGGTCCAATAGGTTTCAAGTTCCGATAAGGAACAATAAATCGGCTCGCGCACGCTCTTATATATGGTAGGAGTATGTAGGGGTATGAAATGGGAGGAGTAAGTCGGAGCAGCGCACGCTAAATAAACGCTTAGGGAAGAGACGCGTGCTCTCGCTTGAGTCGGCGGCTTATCCGAGCGGCGACAGATAGCAATAACGATAAAATTTTTACTCATACCCCAAATAATAATTAAAAACAAAGTAACTTCGTTACATAGCTCAATTTGGTATGAAATGGAAATAACTGTGCAACTGAGTACTTATTTGTTCTTTTATTAATTATACATAAACAATAACAAACAATATACAATATTAGATAGGTAGATACAAATCTTCCTATAGCTTCATATGAGACTTAGGACCTACACTACTAACGTAAACCAAAAACACGATTTTATCACCTTATATCATTATTGAAATTTCTTGGAATTTACAACTAAATGGCCAAATTCTTATTACCGCATTTTCAATTAAAAACACTACAAAACTAATCAAATAACCACCAATCAAAGCAGTAAAAGCTAGACGTAAATGAGCCAAAGATAACACGACCAACGATGGCATCACAAGTTCATTTTTATCGCTATTGACATTTGGCTTTAAACCCCACTTATTGATTAGTCCACATTCTTCATACCTATAGAGAAGTCTTTGGAAATGCTCGACTATCGGTAAACCTTTTCTGAATGCAAGAAAAATCTGAATTATCACTTTGGATTGTTCTAATCGGTATATCATCTTTAAACCATCCCGCCCGGTATAATATTGTGGCATCAGATAAGACATTAGATTCTCACTAATGTGTACACCAAAATCACGTTTGTAAGCTATTCTATTTAGACAAATTTTTATATCACCACAGAATGTCCATTTATTATAAATTTTTGCATATACTGGATTTTGGGGTTCATTGAAATACACTTTGAATCGTTCGTAACCACCAAACGAGATATCTGAATTAGCCAGTTCTTCTAAAGTTGAAATTTGACGGTCAAATGCAGGCTTTGTAAGAAAACTTATTAGGCTACCTTGATATGCAGAAGACATCAACAGGGAATACATATTCCACAACAGGAGAATTGCACTTAGAATGGTTACTCTTGGTTTTTCGTTAAAGGGCGACAAAAGTATTCTGAAATTAAAAATTATCCATTTTATAAAAATACCAGTTTTACTTAACGAGGCATTTCCTTTTATTTCCATAACAGTAAAAGGAATTGACATAGTGATTACAGATATTGCCAACAGTATCCATACATACTGAGAGAAATTATTGGTAAAATTTTTCCAAGTATGTCTTGGTAACGCAGCTGGTACAAAAAATGTAAAATAGTCACACATAGCCCCATACATTAGATCAAAATCATACGGTAAAGATTCTAGATGGTTGGCCAGTATTACATGAGCATACATTACGTCAGCTTCATTCATATAAACCAGATATAACAGATTAGAGTACTTCGAGTTTGTTTTGATGATCTTTCCATCCACAGGTCCGTTATAATAAGGATGTTCTACGTAAACTATAGAAAAGTTTAACTGAAATGCTAATTGTCTTAATATATTTATAACAATTCCTGGATTTTCTACGGCAGTTTTATTTATAATAAATGGTGGGAGACTAGTAGTTGCGATCCTTAAAGGGCATCCATGATGATTATCAAAATATTTGAATGGAAAGGTAGTCTCGATATCGCATGGAAGCTGACATACCTTTTGAATATCCACAGAATCACAAGAATTATTTTTAAATGGAAAATATGTATAAACTTCCAACGTTTGGGTAATTACAGAAAGATTAATCAAGAAGTACTTCCATGACAAATAGAATATTTCTTCTGGTGATATCTGATTCAGTAGTACCACCAAGTATTTTGCCCTAGGGTTCCATGATGGTGATCTGTAGAAATGTATTAGAAATGTGTTAAAATGGCTAAGATTTTCAAGCATGAAAAGGTAAAAATCAGATTTATGCGATAGGTATGGATTTGAGACGTTTTTTTTGATATTTATCGTCATAGTGACCATACATTCCAAATTTAAAGGTATTTCCAGATCGGAATATACAATCGCTATATTATTCTCTCTTGACTGATTTAATAATAGCATTAAATTTTTTTGAAGTGTTGTATCAGTTTGATTAAAAATAATATTTGTTGAGGATATCATCTGTACTATACAAATTATTGAAAGAACGCTTAAACATGTAAAAACCATATTGTCTTATAAGCGAAGAAAGTGGATTGCTAGAAAAGCAAAACAATATTATCTATAATTTCTCAAATTGTAATGCATTTATATATTACATAATAATAGATGTGCAAGTAGTATATGTTATTTACATAATTGTGTAATATTTCAAAAACTGTTAAAGAAAGACAAAATACATAAAATATATTTATATATAGAAATTGTACTTGTTAGCGGGATTGGTTTTTTTTTGATGAACAGTAACATCAGTTTGGAAATCATGTTCAAGTTGTTTAAAAGGATTCTAGATCATTACCATGTCATCATAAGCTATAAGTATAAACTGGCAAGTTAATTACTCAAATATATTGTCATGTTATTTAATAAATCTACGTTATAAATCTACGATTTGGGTAACGTTAATATAATTTTTCAATTTAATGAAGTTTAGGCCAATTTAATAATGAGATCTGAACTAAAACATACAAAGTGTATCGTAATGAGGATGTATACAAGTATTTACTATCTTACCATATCAATTAATAGTTAAAAATTTGTTTTCATGATAACGAGTTTCCACGGTTATATAAATTTCTTGCATTTCAGAATTTTAAAACTTTCAGCTAAAGTATTGTAATGCAAGTTTGTAAAGCAGCTGCTTTACCATATAACTGATACAATCTTAAATGTAGAGGCTGCTTTTTCTTAATAATATCAGATAAACAACATGTAATTATGCGCCTTGGAACGTTCAATAAATATTGAATTGGTTTGAATTTGCATGTTTTTGATAGCTAAAATTATGTAAATAACGTTTGTTAGGATATAATTTAAATTTGTGAAGATAGAAAGGCGTGAAAAGTTATTTTTGGGTAATTATGTCAATAAAAAGTTTTAGTAAATTGTGCATCGTTGACATTCAATGGTAAAGTTAATTTTGGTTGTTCATAAGAGTGTCATATATCATTGGAGCTGGAATCTTTTATCTATAAGTTTATCTAATTAGTTTAAGTGTTAATTAAGATTTATAAAAATAATAAGATTAATGTTATTTAGAAATGTCAACAAACATATGTTTTATGCAAAAATCACATTACATTCAATTGTTTCGGCAAAAAGATATAAAAGGTCAGCCATTTTTGTAACACACTCTTTCAATTTACATCTTGAATAAAGTGCACACGTCTTCTAGAGATTAATAAAAGTTAAGGTTGACCTAATTTAAAAATTTCAGAAGTTTTGAGGTAGATCTATTTATGTTAAACACTAAATTGATTTAATTAAAAGTTTGAAAATAAAAGTGATTAATTAATTTCAACGATGGAATTTTGTGAACAAGAATATTTGATGAAACAGTTAACGAATAATAAATGGAGTTGGATATAAATAAATTAATAATTTTTACTCACCATTGATGAATGGGAATTGTATAGAATTGGAATTTCGTTTTGTTCGGCCTTTCGAGTTGAATATATTTTTGATTTGAAAATATTTTTTGAATGGATTGTGGACATCTACTGAACTCTTATTTACTAGAAAAAACATTATATATGAAGCAGATGTCGCCAACATAACTTCTAAATTTGACTTATGTTTGTTTACAACTCCCACAGCACCAGTGGCGCCTCGTCAATCAAGGCTACATTTATAATTTATAAATGCCAAGAAATTAGCTTAAATTAATAAGTGGCAGTTTGGTTAATTCTTCACTGTTATAATTACACTAGTATTAGTAACTGTGTAAACAGTAATTGTAAGTTGTTTCAATAAAACCTATGAATTGTATCCTTCTCGTTATGCAATGCATTTGTAAAAAATATAATTATATCGATTTAGGTAAAATCCTTATGTAACGCCTATGGCAATTGTGTAAATCTACTCAAAATAACTGAAAATACTTATGAAAAGAGACTGATATTCCTTTTTTGTACAAAGTTCCACAAACACTACATGAATTCATCATTTTATTAATAAACTATTATTAATCATTTTATAAGTTTAATCCTTCAGTTTTGTAGGTCTATCCTCACATATTTCTATATTTATATCATTCTTTAAATTTACGTATAATTAAAAATTATTTCTATTCAGCTGTTGCTGATTGGTCGTTGAAGGTCGTATTTACGTCACCTTACTGAACAAACCAATTGAAAGCTGTGTCCGCAGTAAACAAATAAAGAGGTTATCCGGGCTCAAATATTCCTATCATATGCCGTTTCTAGTAAATAAGAGTTCAGTGTTGACATCCCTTTCTTCAATTCTTTGTCGAGTTTAATGATTGCAAACAGGGGTTTCAGCATATCAAATTGGCATTTACAAGGCGCCAATTTTAAAAATCAAAAGGAAGGAAATACAATCCTAGTAATTAAAAACACTTTTTCTGTATTAGTTAGTAATAAGAAAAGTTTAATGATACCAAAAAATAAATGAAGAGTTGTAAACAAACTATTCTCTTTATTTCAAGCAGTAATTTTTTATAGTTAAACAATAATATATTAAAGTATTAGTTTCATAAGACACGTTTTTTTTCTAAAACGCCTTATCAAACAAATACTTTATACTTTTTTTCTATTTGCGTTATTTCATTATTAAATAATTAAAAAAATTACTTAGTTTTAAATAAAATTTGTTAGGGATATTTTGATAAGTAGCATGACAATTGGCAACACTATAAATTATACAATTGCTTTTTTACATAACCTCGGTAATGTTAGGTAATCCGCGCAACGTAGAAATTCCTTCTTGTTTGATACACACAAAGCCCGTTGCTAAGCAGCAGGACCTCGTTCAAATTTGCCAAGTGTATTATACGTACTGTTGAAAATTATTATAAATTCAAAGTAGAATGTATGCCAATATATATTTGCGACATAAATAATTGCTACTTAATGAATTAAAAAATTTGACGAAATAAATGCAATAGTATTTTCAGCAAAAAATGATTTTTGTTAACAAAAATAATTATTCATTGGATCTTTTCGATATTATAACTTATAAGGTAAAATATATAATTTAATGAAACTGAATTTTATTACGTTAAGTTTATCGTGAGCGTAATTGCACATACACAACACAATGCATCCCATATGATAACGGTATCAAAATTTCCAATTTCGTTAGTAATAAAGTAAAACTGTTATACCCGTACCGGGGCTACGGTCGACAGCGCGCTGCGTCTTGCAATGGTACATAGTTGAGCGAGTTGCATTCGAGTTACAAAAGTTCACTGCGTAAATAAGATAAGTTTGACATTCTAAGAACAGCTGCCTAACAGTGATATCAACTTTAAAAAATAAAGTGTTACTGTTTCCAGTATTCTAAAAAATTTCATTAGGACACGAAAAATGCGTGTCCTAATGAAGCCATTAGGACACACAAATATAAAAAAAAACAAGTTTGAAAAGAATTTAATTTATCTCCAAATATATAATAGTTAATTATTTTGGGATTAAAAAGAGAGGATCTTGCATACATATTTTTTCTTTGCTATTTAATATAAAATTTTATTTCTATCTTTTTATTTCATATAATCAATTTTATCAATTTTCGTTTTGTTTATTGTTTCATTGTTACATGTTAATAAAGAATATTTGAGTCTTTTTTATCTATGACATTTAATTGTACGTGTTTTTATCATTGTTCGTGCATAATAATTATAAGGATATAGCAAACTATAAAAGCGACCCGCCTGAAAGACCCTCGGTGGAAAGCAAAGCTTTTCACAATTTATTTGGCAGGCGCATTTATTTCAATTAAGGCTGGGATTTCCTTGTAAGAAAGCAACCTCGAAACAAAGACAGATAAAATCGCCTTGCAACGTGCTGCCACCTGGTAGTTACAGGCTTTAATTGCATTTTGAGCAGATAATTTACTATTAAACACAAAAGGTCGCTACTCGAGTACTGCAATTACAGTGCGTTTACCGACCGTTAATTCTGCACTTGAATAAATTAGTCCAAATTGAATATTCCTGTCCAAAATTAGGAATGAGATTTTTGATGATAAATGAGAATTACATGGTTTTTGATGTTTCTATAAAAGTTTACTTTCTTAGAATGATAACTTGCTTTTTTTACTATATTTCCAGAAAGAAAAATAGTACAGACATATTTACAAAATAATTCTATTTTTTATGATGAATTTATAAAATCTCTTTGTCGTCTACTAACATCAGTGTGCTATAATGTTATGCCGTAAAGTCGTCTTGACAACGAAATAAATACACGCTAAATATTGCTGATAGAATTTCATAATATACTATTGTGGAATATTACGCCTCTTGTTCAATTTTCTGGATTGATTTTGTTTCTGATTCGTCGTACTATACCGTTGTTTATTTATTACTAATGATCAAATACGATGATAGTTATAAAGATTACATCTTAAATACATATATACATATTATGTAACATTTTAGTTACAGCTTCAGGGCTTACTGTACAAAACAGAAACGAAAATTGTTGACATCCATCATCTTTTGTCAGAAACAATTACACAGCAGAGCAAGCATAATAAACTATGTACTGGAGGACAGTTGGAATATAAAGAAGAAAAGAGAAAAGGTTTGGTTAGCACATATGTCTACATATGTAACATTTGCAATAAAGAAATATCATTTGATACTGAAAAGCAACAAGAAAAGTCTCCACTGAATACCGCCGCAGTTTGGGGGTACTCTTTCTACTGAAAGTACACATGCTCACCTCTCAGAATTTTTGAGTATACTTGATATTCCCGCAATGCATAGCAAAATGTTTTTCGATATTCAACGAAAGTTGGGATATGTAAGTATTCATTTTCTTCTTACACATTACAAATTGACTATCTACAAATACATTTACTTCGATATTTATAGGTTTGGAAGGAGTCACTATGGGACGTAATGAAGCTGCTGGTCAGGAAGAAGTGCAATTAGCTACTGAACGAGGAGATGTTGATCCTGATGGAATTCCATTTATAACTGTTCTCTTAGATGGTGGCTGGTCAAAGAGAAGTTATTGTCACAGTTATAATGCAGCTTCAGGTGTCGTAAGTAACATTTGTAGTACTAATGCTTGGCACAGATTATTTTACTGTGTTTTTTAGGCTGTTATAATTGGCAGACAAACAGGAAAACTGCTTTTTGTAGGAGTTAGGAACAAATTCTGCTCAATTTGTGCTCGAGCTGAAAATAAAGCCGAAAGTAATAAAGACCTTATTTGTTTTAAAAATTGGACAGGATCATCATCATCAATGGAAGCGGATATTATTGTTGAAGGCTTCAATAATAGCGTGCTTATGCACAATATTCGTTACAAAAAATTTATTGCTGATGGCGACTCTTCAGTTTTTTCTCAAATCAAGGCGAAGGTTACTTATGGAGCTCAAGTAAATAAACATTGCATTTTCTTTAAATAAAAAGTTAAAAAAATTGTATTTTAGGTTGCAAAAATTGAATGTACTAACCATTGCATTAAAAATTATGGAAAGCATCTGTACAAGATAAAAAATGATACAAAAGAAGTGGCACAATCAGCACGGAAAATACTTAGTGCTAATATAATAAAAGAACTTACTAAAACTGCACAGAACGCAATTTATGCTAATGCACATGGTGACATTCAAAATCTAAGGGACGATATTAGAAATTCAATTGATCATGTTTTTGGAAAACATGTACAATGTAAAATTTATATGTGTTCGAAGGTTGGTGACCTTTCGGACGATCGAACGGAGGTTTTGAAAGCTTCTGGGGCTCATCACCACCTTTATGGTGCTCTAAACTTATTATTAAGTAAAGTCCACCTTTTAATAGATAATGAAACAAACAACCGAGCTGAATTGTTCATGAGCATTCTAGCAAGGTTCAACATGGGGAAAAGATTAAATTTAATTCAAAGGGATAGCTTTCAAGTTCGTTCGTATTTAACGAGTTTGCGCTACAATGAAGGCCAGTCGTGGCACACGAAGCCCTGGAAGAAGTATTTAATGCGAAGTCCAGGCAAGAATTTTAAAATGTACATGGAAAGTCAAGAAAACGGCAAGAATCGCCCCGATATAGGCCAAAATGCAAAAAACAGTTGTTAAAAGTATATGACCAAGTTGATTACGGGCCAAACATTTCGGAACCGGATATGAGCGAAGAACATCTACAAAAAGAAATTGAACAGCTCATAGACAGATTATAGGTTAGTTCAAAACATGTTATTATTTGTAAATTATTGAAGTTTGCTTTTTTAGGTTACAGTTGAAGAACAGAAATCTATTGCAAAGGAGACGGTAGGACAATTTGCAAATCCTAAGTTTATAACAGAGAGAATGCATCGGCTGACAGCTTCTAATTTTGGCGCAGTAATATGTCAAAGAAGTACAACCCCTTGTGACGATATGGTAAAAAGAATTTTGAACAAAGTAAATATATGCACTCCTGCTACAGAATATGGTCGGAAAAATGAAATAGTTGCTATAAGCAAGTTTGAAGAAAAGACCTGCAAAAAGGTGAATTCATGTAGATTGTACGTCGATACGGAATGTGGATTTTTAGGAGTCTCCCCAGATGGTAATAATCAATTTTATGATGTAGCTGATGTAATGACTTGTTTTTATATTTAGGAATAATAAACAACGAAGAACTGGTGGAAGTCAAATGTCTCCACAAGGTAGCTACTTTAGGAATTACGTTACAAGAAGCTGTTAATAGGAAGATTGTTCCCTGCCTTAAAATAAGCTCCAATGGGGAAATTGAATTAATAAGAAATCATAACTACTATTACCAGGTTTGAGCATTCAAGAAGATATATTTACCTACAACTAATTTGAACTTGTTTTTTAGATCCAAGGGCAATTAGCTATTACAAAGCTAAATAAATGCTATTTTATTATATATTCAGGAGATGGAAATGATTTATTTATAGAAGAGATTAACAGAGATGAAGACATTTGGAGGAATATTATGATCCTCAAATTATACGATTTTTATAAGAAATGTGTAGCTCCAGAAATAATATTAGATAGATTGTCCAAAAATTTGAAATGTAGACGTATAAAATGAGCATTGTACAATAATATATTTACAATAAAATTTTATTATTGAATATTACGCCTATTCCGTAACTAAATTAATTGCATTATTACGAGGATGGTCTGAAAAGTTTCCGACCTTAACGTGAAGATGGCAGCACTCGTCAATAAAAGCACGGCCTACTAGATTCATATAAGCTTCGCTTATATGAATCTAGTAGGCCGTGATAAAAGCCATAGATAATATAATAATATACTACGTATATATAGAATGCAAACTGAATACAATCAAAATTTTATGAGCTTAGCACCAAAAATACAGATGGCACCTGTAATGCGGTCTACCATGACCATCTCCATTAATAAAGCCAAGACCCGATACAACTGGCCATGGACCTACTAGACCTACAGCTTGCTCTATAACTTAGTGACAAACCGTATCCATGCTGTTTACATAATATCCGTACAGTGTAATTGAAATGAAAGGTTAAACGACAAGAGCATTTTCAGCGCTTGGGTATTGTTGATTGCATTTGAAATGATTACTTTTACACATTTTAATTTAATAGCACTGTATAATATAATCACGTGGGCTGTATCCTATAAATTCAGTTTTTTGTTTTAAAATTGAAACTGACATTTCTCAAAAAATGAAATACTCCAAAATATAATTGTGCCGTTTTAAGTTTTCGCTACAAAATTTATTTGTCATCGATTTTTAAATTCTACAAAGAACCTGACGACATTTTTTAAATGGAAGAACTTTTGTCAACACTCTTACATTGAAAAACTAATTGAAAAGAAAATGAACAATTACCGTATTTGTGATAGGCATAACTATCACCGGAAAATTAGTTAATAATGCATGTTCTAAAGGTAAGGTATTTAATGCTGATAACTTGTAAAGCACACCGAGTAAATGTTTCGTCGAATTTCTTTAAATAAATTAATTACAATTTTATTATTGTAGCGCAGGAAGAATTTAGAGATGTTATAAAGTATTGCTGGAAAGCAATACATCAATTTCGAAGACACCGCATGTTCCAAGGATACAATTTCAAATTTTAAGTTAGGCCAACCAAAAACAAAACTGTGTCCAAAAGCAAAAAAAGTTATATCAGAAAGTTAACAAGTTAAAATAAACAATCAATAGACAATTTATTATACGTTTTGTAAAAAAATCAGGTACATTTACTTGTAGTCATAAAGCTAGTTTAAAAGATAGCATTGTTTGCAAGATAGTTGGTTTAACTTGGGTTTAAACAACAATAATAAGACAAATGTAGTAGAAATTGTAAATACAATCTGAACTATTGAACCAATCAAGAAAAATGTAGCTATTTGTTACGATGTAAAAATAAATTAATTTAAATAATTTCTTGGATTTCTTTCTAAGCCAAAAAGAAAAATAATTTAAATTCTTAAAGATAAAATCGTACAGGTAAAATGCATTTAAGATACTTAGCCCCAAAAATACAGATGGCGCACGAATTATTCATCGAACAATGCTTGCAGTTTGCATTCTATATACGTAGTATATTATTATATTATCTATGATAAAAGCTAGGGAATGTAGTTGTGCATCTTTTGGCAGGTACTCACCAAGATTTCAGCCATTTTGGACTAGCAGTTGTTATTTGACAATCGTTTGAGTGAGTCGATGTGAGTGTTATTGTGAAAATGGAAAAAATCGAGTATCGAGCTGTCATTAAATATTTGTTTTTGAAAGGCAATACGCCTACGCAAATCAAAGATGAGTTGGACTCTGTGCCATCAATTACCAAGTGGAATTTTGAGCAGCTGAATTTAAACGTGGCCGTGCCAGCTTAGGAGACGATGAACGTTCGGGACGTCCAAAAACTGCAACCACTGACGATAACATCGCTAAAGTTCACCAAATGGTGCTAAACGACCGTAGAATTAAAGTGAGAGAGATAGCAGAGGCTATGAATATGTCCAAAGAACGTGTTTGTCACATATTGAATCAAGATTTAGGCATGAGAAAGCTGTCCGCGCGTTGGGTGCCGCGTTTGCTCACGTTAGACTAAAAACGTGTTCGAATGAACATTTCCAACGCTCTGTTGGCGCAGTTTAGGCTCAATAAGAGTTTTGGCCATACGCCCGAAACAAAAATACAGTCAAAACAGTGGACTGCGAAGGGGGAATCGGCTCCAAAAAAAGCAAAAACTGTTGTCGGCTGGAAAAGTGATGGCGACTGTTTTTTAGGATAGTCATGGAGTTATCTTAATCGATTATCTTCAAACAGAAAAAACCATTATAGGAGCAAGCTGAAGGCAGAAATTGCGGAAAAACGGCCACATTTGCAGAAAAAGAAAATCCTGTTTCACCAAGACAATGCGCCATCTCACACTTCCGCGGTTGCCATGGCGAAAATCCACGAATTACGGTTTGAACTGCTTGATCATCCTCCTTACTCACCAGATCTAGCCCCAAGCGACTTCTTTTTGTTCCCTCATCTAAAAATTGCGCTCGGAGAACAGAGATTTTCGTCAAATGAGGAGGGAATCACCTTCGTGAACAATTATTTATTATGTATTATTGGCTCTGAATATAAAACCAAAAGATATTTTGACCGCGTTGTAATTGCAAATTTCCGTGTAACTTAACCTTTTTAAATTTCTTTTTCAACAATTAAAATTACATTACTGTGCAATTCATAATTGATCTCGATCATTTCAGGGCCAATGGTGAAGTTTAAACTTGCATACAATACTTTATTTTCCAAAATCCAACCAGTACTTTTTTAGAAAATCCAAATAATACTGCTGCATGTTCCGCGTATAGATAAGATTATGGAAATCCCAACCTTAACAGGAACATCGGATTCGTGACGTTCATTTTTTTTCAACTTCAACGGCTTAAATCCTAATAAGGGTCTAATAGAGTGTTTAACCGAAAAGTCTATGACTTCGTCAGCTCGTATCATTGTTTTTAAAGTATTGTGATTTGGCTCTATGGACACAGTTATAGAATTTAATTGAGAATTAATGTAAGCTGCTATATCGGCTATTTCATAAGATCCGGTGGGTATATGTATAGCTTTCTGTCCAATTTTAAACACATTATTTTCTTCAGTAACGTTCGGAATGCTGTTAAACGTTTCGAAATTGGTCAATCCCATAACCCATCCTTTGGTCGTATCTAAATATATTGGTGGATTAAAATCAGAGCTTAATACGGAACTCTTATCGGATAAGATGAAGGTCAACGACATGTCGGAAGTCTAATGCAGACTGTAAACTGTTACCGAGCGTTATCATATAAAAAGTGTAGCACCAAGTGTCCACAATTGAATGAGTTGAGATTTTGAAAAGAATCATAATTGTATTGAATAACGTTTCCACCATCGTCACTCTTAAAGTAATGAACAAGTTCTAGTGGAGGTTTTATCTGGCCAATACTGTCAAAGTACAAACTTTGTCTACCACGTTTTATATACGATGTCCAATGCGTTCCCTCTCCTTCCCCACTATCTAAATTTACAATATCGGCTTCGTTGCGGCAGTTCATTTCGCATAAAGATGCCTCTAAAACAGGGAATATTTAATTTATGAATATACTTGGAAAGATCGACATTGGTCAACGCACGGCGTGGTAGTTTCAACGGCAGTTTTTTGAACGTAAATATAGTCCCAATCCAGTTTTGTATGGTTTCAAATATAAACCTTTCCCTATAGAAGCGGCTTCCATAGCCTTATTGTGTCGACGTGTTTCTTCTAGGGTCTCCTTAGCCGCCTTGGCTTCGTTAACGGCTTTCGCAACTGCCGCTGCCCCACCGCCCAGTGAGCCCAGAGCTCCCAAGGCAGCAAATAAGAGAATGAGGGGCAGTATACCACCTTTTTTGGGGATGGGTATAATTCGTGATCGAGGATTGACAATACGTTTCCGTTTCAAAGCTGACAGTGCAAGTCGAGCAGAGCGTTTTAAGGAGAACTTTTTTATTTTACCACCAATATGCTTTCTGGCAATGGCCACCGGTTTGTTAAATGTAAGGAAACCTCGTTTCATCGCTGAAGACCGTTCTTTTTTTTAATCCCCATACCCAACTTCATTTTTCCCTTCATAATACCAGCCACGGTAAGGGCTGCGGCTCTGTCTCCAAATGTAGCGTCTTTAGAACGAAACCTCTCCCACGCTCTGTGTCTTAGGATTTGGTCCGCTTTATGACGTTCACTCACTTTATTGGACTGGGAGTAGGCTATGTCGTGTTGTTTACATGCGTCGTCTAATGGATTGATACCGTGATCTCCACGAGCAAGTCGTTCTGGCAATCGAGTGCCAGGTCCGCAGTAGTTATATCCAGGTAAATGCAATTCCACCGGTAACTTATTGATGAGAGTGTTGATAACACCTTTGCCTTTACGAGTTGACGAAGGAGTTGTAGATTGTCGAGGAGTATGTTTCAGAGCACTTACCCCTAAGACCGGAGAAGAGTGACTGGAAGTTCGCTTCTAGGTTTGTAATATATATGCTAAACTCATATAGGATCTATCACAACGTTATTCGTCATGGAACATCTAAAGTTAGTGAGACAGAGAGATCGATTACCAGTTATAAATCGTGATACTTGTTCAGCAACACCGGCAGTCTTTAAGCACAGTGTATTATTGGGAGCAGGATGCAAGCGAGGACTAATCGTAGGTAGTTCCTGCTGCGGTAAAACCAACCTAATGGTTAGTTTATTGGAACATCCCAACGGTTTACGCTTCGCAAACGTATATGTGTACAGTAAATCGTTGTATCAACCCAAATATATATATATATATATATATATATATATATATATATATATATATATATATATATATATATATATATATATATATATATATTTGCGTGATCTGTTTAAATCGTTACCCGTGGGATATTTCGAATACGACTCCTGCGAAACTATAGTACCACCCACGGATGCAAAAACAAACTCTGTCATTATCTTCGACGATGTGGTCTGCGATAGTCAGAGCACTATAAGAGATTATTTCTGTTTTGGAAGACATAAAAATATCGATTGTTTTTATTTGTCAGACATATTCCGCAATTCCAAAACAACTCATACGGAATAACGCAAACTTTATCATTATTTTTAAGCAAGATAACACTAATTTAAAACATATCTTTAATGATCATGTCAGCGGGGATATGACGTTCGAGAAGTTTAAGCAGCTCTGCATGCAGTGTTGGAATGAGAAATATGGTTTTGTAGTTGTTGACAAAGAGTCTCAACTTAACGAGGGACGCTATCGTAAAGGGTTTGACGATTACTTCACCATAAATACCGTAGGCATTAACTAACAGCATTAGTAACCATGGATAAGCGTATGGTTAAAGACCTGGTTAAGGCACGACACAATATCAAACAGAAATATCAAAGTCTTAAATCCGAAATCGCACTCTCCGATGTAGAACTTCAACGTCGCTATAAGCCCATCACACAACCTTTACGAGAATTTATAACGGGTGTTAAAACCGAACACCTAACTCCAAAAGAGGAACCCGTAAAGGAAGAGGTTCCCTCATTTTTCCCACCCTCAACTCCAGTATCACAATCTCTACGTATACCTCGGGTAATCCGAACACCACATAGTGCTCCCAGATTGCATGCTGTAAGCACAGAACGATCCGGCATCGAACCAGAAGTCGGGGAAGCTTCCGGGACACCTACGTTAGAACAACTCCAAACTGAACTCGCTGCCTCCGGAACTAGTAAAGAATTCCAGGCTTATATAGACGCTACCTTTACTGGGCGCGCGAAACGATACATGGAAAAAATGTTTACGGATACGAAAAATGAGATCGATCATCTATACGGAGTACGGTTCCTTCCGGAGAAACAGGAATATTTTATTGGAGACTCCGAATTCGGTTTTGATGACGAAAATATGCTCATTACGAAACCCAATGGTCAAACATTTACGTATGAAGGTACGCGCGGTTTATACGAATTAGTATTTAAAAAGAAACCTCTCGGATATTTGCAAGCGGATTTAAAAAGCTACAAAGATTTTCTTTTACGAACCAACGCAGTCCGTAGAAATTATCTACATGATGCACCTTTGTTAGGAACCGGAACCAAATATTCCACAATTATAAAACCCCTTTTAACTGCACCTGGTGAAAAGGTAAGAAGTTTTTCTACTTCAACACCGGTGACGCGATTCAAAACGGGGGCATTCGCGAAAAAACGGGGAACTGGACCAATGCGCGTGCTAAGTTACAATAATAAAAAGGTAGAATTCGTACCATGGAAAGATCCAAATAAATTGATAGGAAGGTTGAGACTTCTTCTAAGCTCGAAATCGGCCGGTCATACCGGTCACACTAATGAAATCATTTACATTATTGATGAGTTGCGAGCAGCTAAAATAATAGCATAAAGCATCCAACATGTTTAACACCTTGTTATTGTATCGTTGTCATTAGTAGAATCATGTCATTGGATAAATTCGGTAAACATCTTCACAAAACCCCTGTTCGAGTGGAACTCGAAACTCGTTCCAAAGCGTATCTTTTAGAAGATATACAAAATGTAAGGTACACAACAATGATGTATATATGGGCGGACTCTGAGCCTGGGTCGAGCGAAACTACTATTGCCAACCTAACGAAATATTACAATTTGAAAGGTAGCAACAGTAAACGGGAATACACAATACCGTTTGCAGAAGGGATTGTACAAGAAGTTTGCAGCTCACCACCATGCATTATGTATGTAAACGGTATTCTAGTTGGTGCTGCTGCCAACTTAATTGAAAGACGATTGAGAAAAGGCGATAAGATTAAGGTGAGAAATACGTCGGTAAATCCGTCTTGAGCCGTCCCATTTTACTTCGAAGCTATTATTAGTCTTCCATATCTTCATATATCATCATTACCTCAAAAACCATGACTCTGGATAAGTTCGGTAAACATCTTCACAAAACTCCTTTCCGAGTTAAACTCGACGCTCATGCAAAAGTATTCCTTTTAGAAGACGTGTCTAATTTGCACTACGAGACAATGTTATATATGGGAATATACAATCATGAAAAAGGTTATGCACTTTTGAACTCCACCAACTTCGAGTATGTCGTTCCTCTAACTGAAGGTAGCATTAAACAAATCAAATACTATCCCACAGATGCGCAATCTTTTTAAACGATACGTTATACGATGCCGAATCACTCATCGGAGTGTCATTGAAGAAAGGGGATAAGTTTAAGGCGAAGAAGCCTGGATCAAAGGACATATTTATTTTTGAAGCTGTTATTAGTGTTCCAGCATTTTCCCAATGAGCATAAAACGTCAAATAATTGAGGAGCTGCATAAACCAGCTCGCAAATGATTTCGAAGAAGACGAATAATAGTAAAGGATAAGACCAATAAAGGATTTCGATATATTTTGGTATTGTTAAATATGTTTAGCAAAAAGGTATGGGCATGTCCTATTAAACGCAAAACCGGAGAAGAGGTAACGCAAGGAATAAAGAAGCTATTACGGTCTGCGGGGGATCCTCCACGAAATTTACAAACAGATATGGGAAAGGAGTTTTACAACACACACTTTCGCAAGTTAATGCAAAGTCTGAACATAAATCATTACAGTACGTTTTCCAGTATGAAAGCAAGTCCGGTGGAACGCGTAGACCGAACTCTCAAAAACAAGATGTGGAAGGAATTTTCCATGCAAGGATCCTATAAGTGGCTGCAGTTGTTGCCTCAGGTAATTGCAAAGTACAACTCAACAGTACATCGAACCACTGGATTCAAACCTATTGACGTCAGACAGAAAAACTCCAAAAAGATTTTACAGACAGCCTTCAAGTTTCCAAAGACTGTTGACCCGCAACGTCCTAAATTCAAAATTGGTGATCACGTGCGAATCAGTAAGCACCGGGAAGCTTTCGCAAAAGGCTACACTCCAAGCTGGAGTACGGAAATTTTTAAGATTAAAAACGTTCGACTAACAAATCCTACAACTTATATTTTGGAAGATATCAAAGGTGAGGAAATTCGTAGAGTATTCTACAATGAAGAACTGCAAAAAGCAAAATTTAAAGACACTTATTTAGTGGAGAAAATTTTACAAAAAAAGGCAAATCGAGTATTAGTCAAATGGTTAGGATTCGATAAAACACATGGATTCCAAAACGTGATATTATTTAGAGCATTTTGTAACGTTATAGCATAAAACTAAATAGCAATTAGCTTCTGGACATATTATTACTTATTACTCGAAATGTAATGCATAACCAAATAAAGATTCCTTTTTTTTACATTTTATGACTTATTATTTCAAGTTAGTTATTCCATAAGGAAAGAACAATACAAATACCAAAAATAATACTTTTATTGTATATTATACATATAAATGTTAATTTCTCCATAAGGAAAGAACAATACACATAGCAAAAGGTAAACACATTTATTACACAGAAACAAACTATACATAATAAACTACACGAAATAAACTATATACATTTATAAACATACCATGGGTTCGCCAATTCCAAACATTTAGTTATGTAAAGATAATTTAACGTTCTACATACATATTTACAAATCTATACACCACAATTACAAATCATCGATTGTTGCTTCCATCAAATTAATTAGTTTATCTAAATTTGATTTTTGAATATCATTTTAGTAGTGAAGAGTGCGCCGGTACGAGGACAGTGGCAAGGGGAATCTGCGGGAAGGGGTATGAGTTGCCGGTAGGAGTTGCCGGTAGGCGTTGCCGCGGCGGGCCGACCTGTGCTATCTGAACGCCCATATTTGATATGTGTTTTCCCATATGTACGGCAAGAGGAATCTGCGGGAAGGGGTATGAGTTGCCGGTAGGAGTTGCCGGTAGGCGTTGCCGCGGCGGGCCGACCTGTGCTATCTGAACGCCCATATTTGATATGTGTTTTCCCATATGTACATGTCCACCGCAGTCTCTTTTGCTAAACAGATGATGCAGATTGAATATGTAATGAGGCGCAGATTGAAAATCATTATGTCATGAATGTATAATGAGGATTTTATTTAAATAATAACACCAAAAAGTTCCTTAAAGCTATTTATTGTCTAATAATATACATATTTAAAAATAAGTTATTATAATTAATTAATAGTATATGCTAATATATATTTCTAGTGTACATTATATTTATTAATAACTTAATTATACATTTTTATTTCTAGCATACATTAATTACAGTAATACAATTATAATCTTATGAACTAAACTATATCGGCTGAATTGATCCAGCTTTTTCATTTATTCCAAGCGATTTGACGTAAATTTGCCCTCCAGGCTTTTTCTTGAGTATTCGTTCAATTAAGTATACGTTATGATGGTTAGTTTTCTGCAATTCAAGTTCATAAAATCCCCCTTTAATCGGATTTCCATGCATATCTTCTAAGAGGAATGTTACGGGGTCGGTGATTTGACGTTTAATAATACGAAACAGTTCTGAGGTCCAATTCGGGGTAAAGCCCTTCGAGAAGACAGATTTATATTTACTGATACGAACATCACCCACTTTAAGTTTACTTTTTCCAGCAATTTTAAGATTATTATAAACTGACAAAGTTGTTTTTTCTGTAACATTAGCAGGAGGCATACCAATGTTTTTGATTATTATATTCGTGGATAACATTTTGAAGGATATTATAACATTTATAATTTCCTTGTAAACTAAACTGTTTATAAAGTTTATTTTTTATTGTTCTAATTACGCGTTCAACCATTGACAATTTTATACTACTAAAAGTTGAATAGTGATTAATATTATACTTATTCATTAATAGTTTAAAGTGTTTATTGTAAAATTCCTTTCCATTGTCAAATTGAAGATTGTTTGGAATACCACCATCCTTACTATTTAAAATATTTTGTACTTGTTGCGTTACTTCTTTTCCGTTTTTAGTTTTCAACGGGCGTGCATATAAGTATTTAGAATAGGAATTTATTATTAATAAAATGTAACGATATCCCTTATTTATTTTAGCGTAAGGAATAAATTCTGCAATATCAATTTGAAACAAGTCCTTATAATTTAAAACATTCGTTTTACGACGTTTAAAATTCTTTCTCGCATTACGATGTAATTCGTTAACGTCTCTTTTTTTATCACTCATTATGAAGTTGTCGGATTGATTTGTGTATCGATAGGTTTTATAATGTTGTATAGAGAAACTAGTTTACTTATGTCGTAGGATTCAGATTCAGAAGTACTCAGACCAAAGTGACGTTGTAGATCATTATAAAGTTTAATAAGAAACCTTGTTGTTTCAGTTAATTCAATAAAACAGGCTTTTATAAGTTTTATTTCTTCTTTCATATCTTTAATAGTCACGCGAAAAGCATCGATAACATCAGAATTTTTAAATAGTTTGTCAATATATGCTTTATTTACTCCGTCAGTTGCATTTAAAGGGTTAGCTACATTAGTAATTTGTTTATTTTTCGCATCAAATCCTTCCAATGTTAATTCTTCAATTTTCCAATCTACATATAATTTTGTCGCTCCGTCATGTAAATCTATGGGAGAACCAACAGATAATATTCGTTTTTGTTCTGCACTAAAATGACATTGTGCATTTAACGTTATAGCTCTAGTTTCAAAGTATCGTTTGGATACAGCATCGTTCGCATTTATTGCTTCTCCCACGTTAGAAATTCTTTTACTTTTAGCAGTATAAGCATCTTTTACATCTGCTAGTCCTATACACTTAGATAAGATATCTTTTTTAGTTTTAAGTGTGTACTGTTCAATGAATTTTTTATTACATCCATCGTAATCATCAATCGGGTCGTTAACTTGAATTAATCGTTTTTTCTTAACATCTACCGTATTATTATCATCAGACGTCATTAAAACAGATTTTTTAATAACGAGATCATTTTCATCGAGAGGACAAGCAGCATTAGTAATGCGTTTATTTTCTACATCAAAATTCCCCTCATTAGTTAATTTAAAACCTATACCAGGCGGTCCTTTCATTTTAAGACCGCCAAGTAAAGGTCTACCAAAGAGATCAACAGTTTCCATTCCGGGGAGAGAACTAAACTAATATTTATTAAGAAAAACTGACTGTTTTATCTTATTAAACCTTCCTCTTTCAATTCTGAAATAATAGAATGAATTTCGTTTCTGTTTTGTTCGCTGTTATTCCCAGCTTGTTTAACTGCATACAATATACGAAGACGTTTAATTAATTCTGAAGGTGTGTTCCAATATATGAACTCTATAGGTTTCCGGTTTAACTTTTTAAATGTTAATTTTCGTTGTATATTATTATTCATTCCTGTACCCGTATTTGTTTTTATTTTTGTAAAGAATGGTTTTAAAATGTTCTAATATTTCGAATGATTAGCAGGTACTATTTTTCCTCGAATAAAATATTCTTTTCGATGTGCGTTTGTAAGAATAATTAGATCTCTACATTTTTTAATATCAATCCGTTTAGGATCATGTACTTCTTTAAAAGTAAGTAAATCGAATAAACCAGGCGTACCTGTATATCGTTTATTTTTAACTAGAATATCTTTTCCTCTAATTACAGTAGTTGACTTTCCTAACGTCCATTTGTCAGTATTAACATTATAACGAATTCCATATCTAGTTCTGTCGATATTTTGTTCTTCTTTTTGTAGTAATAGTCTAGCATAATGTTGTGGTAAGTCATGCTAATTTTCTAATTGTAATTCAGTATCATTAGATAGTTCATCTTGTCCAGCATCTTCTAATGGAGTTTTCTCCTCTTCCTGTTCGTTTTCCACTTTTTCCTTTTTAATATTATGAGATTGAATTTCTTTTTGTTGCTCCTGTTCGTTTTTCACTTTTTCCTTTTTAATATTAACAGATTGAATTACTTTTTGTTGCTGTTTATCTAAGGATGATGCAATATCTTGTAAAGGATCGATAATCTGATGATGAGCAGTATGATAAATTCGTTCAACTCGCGCTTTATCTTGTTTAATATTAGCAAATTTTTTTCTCATAGCCTTTCTAACTTCTACAAGTTTCCGTTTAAGGTTATCTGACGTCGTAGTCATTATGTTATTTTTAGTCGAATGATGTAATCTAGTAATGTTTTATAAGTTTATATAAGAATCAAAACCTTTTCGGTAACGTCCACCATCTAAGGAACATTCTTTATTAATTACTAAAAACCCGTATTTATCTTTACTCCAACACATTAAACATATGTCTTTAAATCGATTAAAATTCATATCGGACGAAACGTGATCATCGAACACGTTTCAAGTTCAAATCGTCTTGTTTAAAAAGAATAATTAAATTAACATTATCTCTAATCAAGTGTTTTCGTATTTTTGCATAAGTCTGACATAAGTAGAATGAATCGATTTGCTTGTGTCGTCCCATGCTATAGTATTGTTTGTACTTATCCTGTTTATCACATGCTATGTCATCAAATATGAAAACGGAATCTTCTTTAGCCATACTAGGACAAATAACGTTTTCAATATCATTGAACTCGTAATATCCCATACCTTTAATTGATACAATGACTCGTTTTAAAAACTGATATTTCGGTTGAAACAACGATTTCGAGTAAATATATAAATTTTTAAATCGTAAACCATTAGGATGAATTAACAGAGATATTACAGCATTAGTCTTTCCACATCCAGATGTACCAGCCACTACAACTCTACATGTAGACGGTAATAGATCACCATCTCTTTTTTTATCGATTATAATACCAATGTCATCATCTAAATTAGTACGGTTAATGTTTGTTTTTGTTTAACAATTTTCATTGTTCACACACTACACATGCACATATCTAGTTATAGTTTCTTGAAAGGGATTATATTCCATCAGAGTGTCGTGTAAAATTAAACAATAAGCTTTAGTTGTCGCAGTAAATTGACAAGATTCAAATTCGAGTCTTATATCCACAGCAGCATATTTTACAGTTTCCTGTTGTCTCGTACAATCAATCACGAATACCGGATAATCCTTAAACTCACTATAATTAAGTAAACACTTATCGATAGAATCTTTTCTTTCCATTCCGTAGTAACCTTCTCGAAAATGTTTATAATTTAGATAGGCTTGTATATATTCATTATTTTCAAAATCTAAATTCATTCGTTGATAGGGAAAAGCTTGCGAATTTAAACATACCTTTAAATCTGTTATATCTGAGTGCATAAATTCACAAGCATCACCACTTCTTTTTCCCTGAACATTTCCCTGCAGTACAACTAGTATCCAGCGAGGTTTTTCTAATTCATTCGAGTTCTTTATACGCCACACTTGTGTTTTAGCAGTACCAAATACAGGCAACTCATGTAATTCCCATTGTCTAAATGGTATTACTATATATGGATTCAATCTTAAATTATCCATTAAATGTAATTTGGCTTCGTCACCCAGTCAAATATGAGGAACTTCCCAAGATATTTTGTTTATTTTGAAATGAATATCAGTACCTGTTTCACCAGCAGCACTCTTATAACAATTGTAATCATTTTTAGATCGAATCAAGACTAATTCACAACGCATATTAACTATAACTTTTCTATAATCATCAGCAAATCCGAAAATCTTATTCAATAGAATACACCATGAAAAGCGAAAATTCGAAGTAACACTGTCATCTTCTTCAATTAATATTTTCCATCCTGTACATCCTAATCCTCGATCTTCTTTAGTATGTGATGAAAGACCCAGTATTGTGCTTACTATACCCGGTTGTTTACAAATATCGACGATTTGATTACTACCTAATATTAACTGAATTTCCTCGAACAAAAAATGTGTGAAATTATTAGTAATTTGATGTTTTCCCAGGCTGTTTCAACACAAAAGTCCCCTTAATATGTATATAGCTGTCATAAAGTGCTATAATACTGTCTGAACTTTGAATTTCAATGCGAATACTGTCGGAGTGATTAAAATTCTGAGTAAATGGAAGGTAGGTGTGAAAATCTTCTTTCGTTATAGATTTATTGAAATAAGGTGTTTTAAACACATCCAATTTATTAGGGAGATTAGAAACTAACTTTTTAGAATATTGTACTCCGTTCTTCGTTGTTATCTCCATTGGCTTTTCTATATCTTTTAGGTGCCATAACATAGTCGTTGTCGTAAAACTTTATATCCTAGAGATTCAAGGAATCTTATGTCACTTATTGACAGAGGTATGACTGTTCGCATTCGTTTACGACGACTAATAGAAGATTGTGATACTAACGATGAACTTTTATACCTATCTTCATTCTGATTTAACAGCATCTTCTCGTTTAAATGCTACAGTTATGCTAGTATATGTGTCTTTAGAAATGTTTGCTAGATTTCCTTTATAATCAACTAAACGTACTGTTAAATTATCAAATTCGTTTACGATCAAAGGATAATAAGTCGTATCTATTTGATTAATGTTAAATACGTATCCTGGCGGAAAATATAAACCATACTCGTAGATGTAATGACATGGTTGATTATTTCTGTATGCGCCACCACTGATGTTTGTATCAATAAATATATTTGGTGTAGAAAGAATATTTACATTTCTATCAGACACGTGTTTCTTATTAGCTTCCAATACACGATTATTATCAAAACCTAATAAAGAACCTATATTATCAGGTTTGGTGAAATCTATTTTTTGAGTTGATTCGATTTCACAGTTTCCAGTATTAATGTTAGGTTTGATTTTTAACAATAAATCTCCCTTTTCTGAATCACTACTAATTTGATTTTTTATATAATTGTAGATTTCTTCTATTTCGTAACTTCCAGACACAATGGTTATTTCCTTATCTCCAAAATAGAATTTATTATTTCCAGGATATATATTTCGTACTGAATTACATGTAAATAAACTGATTAAACCTACTGAATGATGATAATTACTATCGAATTTAATTTTCGGAAAAATAGGACCTGTTATATTCTTTGTTTATCTTTAGTAGTACAAAGTATATAATGTCCTAAGGTGGTGGTAAGTATTTATTATTAGTTTAATTACAACACAACTAAAACTCAAGACACAAACGTACATGTTCACATATGATTAAGGACATTACATTACTTTAATATATTAGTAACTTGTAGCAATGGTGCCAACCTCTTAAGATGCTAAAGGCAAGCACACACCGAACAGCCTAAAGCCGTGTATACAACATCTCCCTTCTTTTTTTTTAAAAAACAAAATCTTGATACCTTATGGGGATCCTCCGAGTACGTGCACTACGTCGAACCTCAAGAATCTTGTCACTATCGGTTAAACGTGGACTAGATTTACCAGTGTCAGAAGATTGATCATCTTCAATATCAAATGGACACATTTCCTTAGGCTCATTAAGTGATGGTCTGAGATGATTACTATTTCTTCTAACAGTTATATTACCCCTACTAACTATGTAAGATCTTGGCGTACTTGCTGTACCTACAATCTTTCCATTTTCCCACTCTTTACCTTCCCTTATTACTATATTCTCCCCTACTGATAATTCCCTTCGTTCCTTAGCTTTCCTATCATGATAACTTTTGAATAAATACTGTTTTTTCAAAACATTGTCCCTCACTGCTCTGTTATTGGTTTTATCGAGTTCAAGTAAATTATTTGCAATGGGTAGTTTTGTTCTCATTCGACGATTCATTAATATTTGTGATGGCGATTTTCCTACTCCAATGATTGGTGTGTTTCTATAATTTAATAGAGCTAAGTTTAAGTCACAACTTTTTTTTAGTATACTCTTAGCAATTTTTACACCACTTTCAGCTTGTCCATTAGATCTGGGATATCTTGGACTGCTAGTTATAATTTTAAAACCCCAACTTTTAGCAAATTTTCTAAAAGTAAATGAACCAAATGGCATATTATCAGCAATAATCACATTCGGAATACCATGAGTTGCAAAAACAATTTTGAATTTCTCAATTAATTCTATAGCAGTTTTACTATTGATTGGTATTATTTCTATCCATTTAGATAAATAGTCCATTATAATTAAATAATCTTTAGCTCCATATTGACATATGTCAGCTGCAATTTTTTCAAATGGGTTGTAAGGAAGGTCATGAATTATTAACGGCTCTTTTATATTTGAAGGTTTGTATTTTTCACACAATGAGCATTTTTTGACATAATTTGAAATATTTTCCGAAAAATTACCAGGCCAATAAACTGACTCGCTTGCTTTTGCTTTTATTTTAACTACACCACAGTGATCATCATGTAAAATATTCAACATATAGTCTGTTAAAGTTGTTGGAACTATTAACCTATCCCTATAAAATAGTAGATTTTCAATTATATGTATTTCATCTCTAATCGTATAATATCTACTTAATTCACCCTCATACTTTCTTTTCTGCCATCCTTCTAAACTGAATTTAATTACGTCACGTAAAACTACATCTTTACCTGTTTCTTTAATAAACTCAGATTTATTCTCTTCCGTAATATTAACAAAACTTCTAATGCTATGAACTACTTCCATCATTTCTCTATCGTCAGTAACCTTGTATTTTAAGAAAGCCCTAGACAAGGCATCAGCCACATGCATTAATTTTCCTGGTACATAACTAACCCTTAAATCATACTTTATTAATTTGATCTTCATTCTTTGTAATCTTGGAGATGCGATATTCATGATGTTTTTATTCATTATTGATACTAATGGTTTGTGATCTGTATGGACATTAACAGTTTTCCCATAAATATATAAATGAGACTTTTCTACCGCAAATACAATGGCCAGAAATTCTTTTTCTATTTGTGCATAGTTTTTTTCGCAATCAGTTAAAGTTCTAGATGCAAAACTAACTGGTTTACCCTTCTGAATGAGACAACATCCCAATCCATCCTTGCTTGCATCTGTCTGTATTGTTATTTGTTCTTTTTCATCAAAGTTAGCTAATACTGGTGCATTACATAAACTGTTTTTTATATTATTAAAACTAGTTTCTTGCAATTCGCCCCAACTAAAAACAACATCTGTTTTTAAAAGTTCCCTAAGTGGCGATGTTAATGTGGATAAATTAGGTATAAAATTGCAGAAAAAATTAATTAATCCTAATACTCTCTGTAACTCCTTTTTTGACTTGGGAGTCTATTTCTTTTACAGCTTTAACTCGCTCGTTATCTATCTTTACTCCGTCTTTAGAAAATACTAATCCTAGGTACTTAACATCTTCAACTCTGAATTGTATTTTATTGGTATTAAATTTAATATTATTTTCTCTAGCTTTACGCAATACTTCATTAAGAATTTTATCGTGCGCTTCTATAGTATCTGCTGCTATTAAAATATCATCGAAGTATACAATGACACCCCCAATTCCCCCAAATATTTTTTGATTCATATTTTGAAAATATTCTGGTGCCAAATTTAGGCCAAAGGGTAATCTATTAAACTTATAATGTTGCCCATAAGGCGTACAAAATGTACATAACTCGCTAGATTTCCTATCTAATTCTACTTGATAGAACCCATCTTTAAGGTCTAATACTGTAAAATACTTTTTATTACTTAGGCTTGCGCATATTTCAGAATAAGTTGGTATTAAACAGTGTTTCCTTTTAATGCCTTTATTTAACTCTTGTGGGTCAATACACACCCTTAATGAGCCATAAGGTTTTTCAATAACAACTAAATTACTCACCCAACCAGTTGGATTTGTTTTTTCTATTATTTTTTGTGACTCTAGTTCGTCTAGTCTCTTTTTGAGTTCACCTTTTATTGACAATGGCACACGTCTAGGAGGTCTTACCACAGGAACAGCTCCTTCCTTTAACTCAATACTAAGTTTTCCTTTAAATTTACTAGACCTGAAAAAAAATCTTTATTAGTTTCGATAAAACATTTAACATTATTGTTTGTGTCAACTGAATTTACTCTTCTAATCAGACCAAACTGAATACACGATTTCAGGCCTATCAGTGGCGAACCTTCTACTTCAGCTACTATCCCATATAGAATTTGCCGATGTTGAACAAACGGACCAATATTGGGTCAATATTGGCACCGTTATTACCAATCCTGGCAACCAATATTGGGACAGTGCAGAAATGATAACACCGGTAAGTACTTGGGCCATTTTACATAGCCGATATTGGCAGCCAATATTGGGCCAGTGTCGAAATAATAACACTGGCAAGTACTTGGACCATTTTACCTAACCAAGATTGGCCCAATGTTGTTGATATGTTGGTATAACTCTGGTTTCATACTGTATATCGGTTGCATACCGGTGTATAATAATGATCATTATTATATCTTTTAAATATATTATATTGTACACTGAGAAACATAGTTCGAAAAATCTATTAGTTTAAAAATTGTAGATCAAGAGCGCCAATATGACGACCGGGACATAACTTTTACGAGCCATTTTTCTCAGTGTATAATATAATTAAAAAATATAATAACGATGATTATTATGCACCGGTGTGCAACCATATCCAACGATATCCATCCATACTGTGCCAGTATGAGACCCGTTATACCAACATATTAACATTATTGAGTTAATATTGGCTAATTACACACAGAAAAGAATACCTTGATTCAAAATTTTATTGTGTTTAATAAACAAAGTTTTTGTAACAATTAATAATATAATACATTATTAGTCATATAGATACAAATTAACAAATACATTATAATAGGTACTGTAGTGATAATTTATTCAGAATTGAGATTGTATGAATAAATATAAGTCATTAATTAAAATGTAAAAAGGATATATCAATTTGATTTAAAAACAGCCATTAATGTCATACCATCTAATTAAAGTATTATCAAATTATGTAAATATACAATTAAAAATAATGTAATGTTTCGTTGTTCGTAAGAAAAGGTTCCTTTATGAATATTCTTGTACCACATTCTTCTCTAAAGGCTTGTAGGAATCTAAAACAAATAAAATTTACAAACAAGTAAAATAAATATTTACGATTTATAAAAATGAATGACAAAATGTAAAAGATAACAAAATAAGATTACGAATATTGTTAGTTATTGAACATTTTGTTGACAAAAAATTGTAATTAACTCCCAAGACAACATAATACATTCAGGAAATAATTACATAAGAATCATCTCGTACACGAAAAAAACAAAATAAAGATTAATAAACAAGATTTGTGATGTATAACGACGGAGACAATAAATTTCGTAACAAAAAGTTTCCTTCCAGAAATCTAGATTTCTTAAAGAAATTTCACATCTTAATTTAAAGGATCGAGCACAAAGCAAATGGAAAATGGGGTACAGTCAGATTGAGGTGAAAGCCAGGGTAGGAAGAACGAAAAAATTTAATTTGCTTGCAAAAGAATAATTCTTATAAGAATTTAAACATACTATCATGATTCAAGCAACAAGAGTTTGGATTATCTATAAATATATAAAGGGTGTCCCAAAATGCTGTTTACACGCATGATCTCCCTTATTTGAAAAGATAAAGAAATCAACCAAAAACTATTGTGAATGACTCAAAATGGACCTCCAAAAAACATCCTTAAACGCTGGTTGCATAGCAACGTTTAAGAGATCATGCCAACTTGATTAATTTTTCAAATTGCACCCTATGTTTTTTTCACGGAAATGTATTCTTCACTTCATTCTGCATATGGTAGTATGCCTTACTTAATTATCTAATGTGCATTTAAGGGTTGAAAAAATATTTTTTTATAAATTGTACACTTCATATTCACTAACTAAATTATTTATTCAAAAAATATTATGATTAGAGCCGTGTCTACAAGGGAACTCCTGAGGCACTTTAAAGCCCATGTAGAGTCCACAGGAGGGTATTTTGAGCATTTGCTTTAAGTTTAAGATAAATTCAATTTATAACAAATATTTTTTAAAACCCCTAAATGCACATTAGACAATTAAGTAAGGCATACTACCATATGCAGAATAAAGTGAAGAATACATTTCTGTGAAAAATAAACAGAAGGTGCAATTTGAAAAATTAATCAAGTTGGCATGATCTCTTAAACGTTGCACTATGTAACCAGCGTTTAAGGATGTTTTTTGAAGGTCCATTTTGAGGCATTCACAATAGTATTTGGTTGATTTTTTTTATCTTTTCAAATAAGGGAGATTGCGTGTAAACAGCATTTTGGGACACCCTGTATAACCAGAGAAGTGATTTTTTTTATTTTAAAATTCATTCTTATATAAAAAATATTAACTTTATTAATCTATAAAATCCTTTATAATAAATAATGCTTGTGGTTAATACACCACGACCACAGTGCATGATGTATGAAAAAAATTGTAATTTGAATCTTACCAATTTCTAATTTTAACAATCCGCTACTTGTACTGATAGGTACACACGGCTGAAGATGCAGATGTCCGCTTCGCATCCACAAGGTTCTGTTGTTTTGCTTTTTGTTGTTACTGCCTGACTTTTTCATTTTTTAACTGACTGTCATAATTAGACTTACATCTAGGCGCAACACATCGGCGAGGCATCTAAAAAATGTAAATATATAGTATGTATTATGTCAGTAGCGTATTTACGATTTTTTCGGGGGGGAGCTACTCTATAAAAATTCCGAATCAAAATACTACTTAGATTTTCACATATCCTAGATTTTGATAATAAAAAAGAATCGGGAAGTCCAGCCCGTTAACTCCCCCCCCTTACGACGCCACTGTATTATGTGATGATAATAAACGCCTTTATTAATTTTTATATACAAAGAAACACTGCTTTATTTTGCAAATAACTAAAATTTATATTAGTATAGTTTTCTGGCAAAGGGCTACTCTATTTAACCAGAAAACCATAAGAATAAATACTTACATATAAACATTAATATAAAATGAGGGATTTAGAAGTAAAAGGGTTTATGTGCATTTTTAGTAATTCTGAGATACTTAGCTTAAAAGTTAATTTCTAAATGTAAATTACAGTAATATCAAAGAGTATGCACAAATAAATATTTGTAAAAGACACGTGAAGGTTATGTCGTCATGTGTTTATATATAATCAAGATAGGTTACTGACCTTTTTAGTTCGATAAAAATTCCCTCTTATAAAAAAACTAATGTAACATACTGTTATCATTACGCTTATAATGTAACTAATTATTGCACACACTTATACAGACAAAATAACTATGAACACCAATATTATGCATTACTAATAACATGGCATGTTGCAGTGAACAAGTGACGCTAGCGGCTAGTAGAATACCTTACCGGAAGCCTGACTGCCTACTATACCGACCAGGTTCAACCAAACGGTAAAATTCAATTTACAATATTATTAATCAATTTATTAAATTCATAAATATATATACTTAGAACTTTCAATAAAAACAACAGTAAAAGCCATTTTTCTAGAAATAAATTTTAATGTAATGTATCATTTATAATGCGAAACACACGGAAAATATGTATACAACGGTAGCCAGTATTGGCTCAATATTGGCGGCCGTTGTACGGCAATCTGCATTAGTTCCATATTGGCTGAACATATTTTCCGTGTTTCGCATTATAAATGATACATTACATTAAAATTTATTTCTATAAAAATGGCTTTTACTGTTGTTTTTTATGAAAGTTCTAAGTATATATATTTATGAATTTAATAAATTGATTAATAATATTGTAAATTGAATTTTACCGTTTGGTTGAACCTGGTCGGTATAGTAGGCAGTCAGGCTTCCGGTAAGGTATTCTACTAGCCGCTAGCGTCACTTGTTCACTGCAACATGCCATGTTATTAGTAATGCGTAATATTGGTGTTCATAGTTATTTTGTCTGTATAAGTGTGTGCAATAATTAGTTACATTATAAGCGTAATGATAACAGTATGTTACATTAGTTTTTTTATAAGAGGGAATTTTTATCGAACTAAAAAGGTCAGTAACCTATCTTGATTATATATAAACACATGACGACATAACCTTCACGTGTCTTTTACAAATATTTATTTGTGCATACTCTTTGATATTACTGTAATTTACATTTAGAAATTAACTTTTAAGCTAAGTATCTCAGAATTACTAAAAATGCACATAAACCCTTTTACTTCTAAATCCCTCATTTTATATTAATGTTTATATGTAAGTATTTATTCTTATGGTTTTCTGGTTAAATAGAGTAGCCCTTTGCCAGAAAACTATACTAATATAAATTTTAGTTATTTGCAAAATAAAGCAGTGTTTCTTTGTATATAAAAATTAATAAAGGCGTTTATTATCATCACATAATACAGTGGCGTCGTAAGGGGGTGGAGTTAACGGGCTGGACTTCCCGATTCTTTTTTATTATCAAAATCTAGGATATGTGAAAATCTAAGTAGTATTTTGATTCGGAATTTTTATAGAGTAGCTCCCCCCCGAAAAAATCGTAAATACGCTACTGACATAATACATACTATATATTTACATTTTTTAGATGCCTCGCCGATGTGTTGCGCCTAGATGTAAGTCTAATTATGACAGTCAGTTAAAAAATGAAAAAGTCAGGCAGTAACAACAAAAAGCAAAACAACAGAACCTTGTGGATGCGAAGCGGACATCTGCATCTTCAGCCGTGTGTACCTATCAGTACAAGTAGCGGATTGTTAAAATTAGAAATTGGTAAGATTCAAATTACAATTTTTTTCATACATCATGCACTGTGGTCGTGGTGTATTAACCACAAGCATTATTTATTATAAAGGATTTTATAGATTAATAAAGTTAATATTTTTTTATATAAGAATGAATTTTAAAATAAAAAAAATCACTTCTCTGGTTATACAGGGTGTCCCAAAATGCTGTTTACACGCAATCTCCCTTATTTGAAAAGATAAAAAAAATCAACCAAATACTATTGTGAATGCCTCAAAATGGACCTTCAAAAAACATCCTTAAACGCTGGTTACATAGTGCAACGTTTAAGAGATCATGCCAACTTGATTAATTTTTCAAATTGCACCTTCTGTTTATTTTTCACAGAAATGTATTCTTCACTTTATTCTGCATATGGTAGTATGCCTTACTTAATTGTCTAATGTGCATTTAGGGGTTTTAAAAAATATTTGTTATAAATTGAATTTATCTTAAACTTAAAGCAAATGCTCAAAATACCCTCCTGTGGACTCTACATGGGCTTTAAAGTGCCTCAGGAGTTCCCTTGTAGACACGGCTCTAATCATAATATTTTTTGAATAAATAATTTAGTTAGTGAATATGAAGTGTACAATTTATAAAAAAATATTTTTTCAACCCTTAAATGCACATTAGATAATTAAGTAAGGCATACTACCATATGCAGAATGAAGTGAAGAATACATTTCCGTGAAAAAAACATAGGGTGCAATTTGAAAAATTAATCAAGTTGGCATGATCTCTTAAATGTTGCTATGCAACCAGCGTTTAAGGATGTTTTTTGGAGGTCCATTTTGAGTCATTCACAATAGTTTTTGGTTGATTTCTTTATCTTTTCAAATAAGGGAGATCATGCGTGTAAACAGCATTTTGGGACACCCTTTATATATTTATAGATAATCCAAACTCTTGTTGCTTGAATCATGATAGTATGTTTAAATTCTTATAAGAATTATTCTTTTGCAAGCGAATTAAATTTTTTCGTTCTTCCTACCCTGGCTTTCACCTCAATCTGACTGTACCCCGTTTTCCATTTGCTTTGTGCTTGATCCTTTAAATTAAGATGTGAAATTTCTTTAAGAAATCTGGATTTCTGGAAGGAAATTTTTTGTTACGAAATTTATTATGTCTCCTTCGTTATACATCACAAATCTTATTTATTAATCTTTATTTTGTTTTTTCGTGTAGGAGATGATCCTTATGTAATTATTTCCTGAGTGTATTATGTTGTCTTGGGAGTTAATTACATTTTTTTGTCAACAAAATGTTCAATAACTAACAATATTCGTAATCTTATTTTGTTATCTTTTACATTTTGTCATTCATTTTTATAAATCGTAAATATTTATTTTACTTGTTTGTAAATTTTATTTGTTTTAGATTCCTACAAGCCTTTAGAGAAGAATGTGGTACAAGAATATTCATAAAGGAACCTTTTCTTACGAACAACGAAACATTACATTATTTTTAATTGTATATTTACATAATTTGATAATACTTTAATTAGATGGTATGACATTAATGGCTGTTTTTAAATCAAATTGATATATCCTTTTTACATTTTAATTAATGACTTATATTTATTCATACAATCTCAATTCTGAATAAATTATCACTACAGTACCTATTATAATGTATTTGTTAATTTGTATCTATATGACTAATAATGTATTATATTATTAATTGTTACAAAAACTTTGTTTATTAAACACAATAAAATTTTGAATCAAGGTATTCTTTTCTGTGTGTAATTAGCCAATATTAACTCAATAATGTTAATATGTTGGTATAACGGGTCTCATACTGGCACAGTATGGATGGATATCGTTGGATATGGTTGCACACCGGTGCATAATAATCATCGTTATTATATTTTTTAATTATATTATACACTGAGAAAAATGGCTCGTAAAAGTTATGTCCCGGTCGTCATATTAGCGCTCTTGATCTACAATTTTTAAACTAATAGATTTTTCGAACTATGTTTCTCAGTGTACAATATAATATAATTAAAAGATATAATAATGATCATTATTATACACCGGTATGCAACAGATATACAGTATGAAACCAGAGTTATACCAACATATCAACAACATTGGGCCAATCTTGGTTATGTAAAATGGTCCAAGTACTTGCCAGTGTTATCATTTCGACACTGGCCCAATATTGGCTGCCAATATCGGCTATGTAAAATGGCCCAAGTACTTACCGGTGTTATCATTTCTGCACTGTCCCAATATTGGTTGCCAATATTGGCAATAACGGTGCCAATGGCGAGCCAATATTGGCCCGTTTAGAAAATTCTATATGGGATGAAATCTATAGGCATTTGTAGATCTTTATAATTACAATTTAGTTTAGCAACACCTAGAGGCTTCGTAGTGGCTCCTCCATAAACCTCCAATATTATATTAGATTTATGTAAATTTACATTTGTACAAATTTTATCAAAAATCTTTTTAGGCAATACATTTACATCAGCACCTGTGTCTAATTTAAAATTAACTGCCTTTCCTTCTACCTTAATGATTTCTTCCCACTCGGTCTTGTTTATTTCAACACTATTAACTTTAGCTTTTACCTTCACTGTATTAATTAACACTTTTTCACTTTGTTGTTCACAATCTGCCTCTTCTTCTCGTTCTCCAACTTCTCTGATTTTCTTTCTTATTTTCTTCATGCAACCTACAGCAAAATGATTGAAGCCTTTGCAATGATTGCATTGTTTTTGATATGCAGGACAGTTTCCGTAACCATGCTTTTTTCCACACTTCTTACAGTCAAATTTATTATTATTAAACACTGGTTTCTTCTGATTTACCATCTCTTTCTGACTTTTGACAACTTTTTCTTCTTTCTTCTTAAGCACATCTATTTGTACTTTGTCCTGTTGTATCACCTTAACTTGGTTTTGCATGATTTCATAGTTACGACAGGTATTAACAATTTCTTTTAGTGTAATTTCTTTAAGATTTAATAGCTTTTCTTGGAGAAACTTATTATTACATCCAAACACTAGTCTGTCTCTCAACATTTCCTCATTATCTTTAATTCACATGTTTTTATAAAAATTTTTAATTCCTGATAATAATGTTCAAATGACTCACCTTCTTCTTTATTTCTGTTATAGAATATAAACCTATCATACAGGACATTCTTCTTGGGATTTGTAT
The DNA here is from genome assembly GCA_929113105.1 of Agrypnus murinus. Lineage (NCBI taxonomy): Eukaryota > Metazoa > Arthropoda > Insecta > Coleoptera > Elateridae > Agrypnus > Agrypnus murinus. The sequence goes on along the minus strand of OV816027.1, from coordinate 88,044,654 downwards.
AATTTGAAACTCTTGTATTACTTTCAAGACTTTACTAGATCAAAGTTATTAAAAACATCAACACCTTCTTCACCTATTACATTAAGTAATATTGCTACTTTTCTTTCTGGTGATTACTTGTCATTGCCCGAAGCCAATAAGAAAATTTCAAATAATTGTTTGAACTTCTTAAAATTATCGGCGACATTTCCTTCAAACGATAAAGGTGCAGGAAGACGTGCCTGAACTCCTAATGTATCAGTCATTGTTCCTTTCTCTTCTTAATTGGTCCTTTTTAAATGGATTTACTTCTGTAGTGTCTTTCTTAGCATAACACTTCTTTTATTAGAATTTTCTTAAGAAAATTTCTAGAATGTTTGTGTTTTTTAACCCCACTTTTTTTCCGGTTCTTGTCCACCTTTTCTTAATTTCAAAGCAGCGCCATATTATATTCTTTGTTTATCTTTAGTAGTACAAAGTATATAATCTCATAAGGTGGTGGTAAGTATTTATTATTAGTTTAATTACAACACAACTAAAACTCAAGACACAAACGTACATGTTCACATATGATTAAGGACATTACATTACTTTAATATACTAGTAACTTGTAGCAATGGTGCCAACCTCTTAAGATGCTAAAGGCAAGCACACACCGAACAGCCTAAAGCCGTGTACTTATACAACAGGACCAGTTGAAAAAACGTTCCCGAAACCGTACACCGATAACGATCGTGTCATGATTTTTTGCTCATTTCTTTAACACCCCTCCCTTAAATGAATTTTTTTTGTTCCTTGTTCTTCTTTTTACACGCCCCATTCCTAATTTCTGTTTTCCTTTCATCATATTAGTTACTACCCAAGCAGAAGTTTTCTCCGATAATGATGCGTCTTTAGCCTTAACACGTCTCCAAGCTGCTTCTTCTAATTCCTTATCAGCTTTATGTCTATAAATCAAATCGTTGTATTTAGCATATGCAATATCGTGGTCTCGACAAGCTCTATCCAAAGGATTAATTCCCTTACCATCACGTAACAATCGTTTTTGAAGTTTCGTTCCTGGACCACAGAACTGATAGGTAGGAATATGAACCTCAAAAGGCAGCTTATTTATAAGCTTATTAACGAAACCTTCTCCACCATAAATTAACATTTACTGAGCTACTTCCCCTGTGTAGAATTATTTATACTTTTGCTTATAGAAATAAAAAAAACAATTCATGTTAAATATAAATTTATTGAATCAATATAAATTCATCTTATTAACTAATCATTAACATCAAAATAAGATAATTGTTTACATATTTTATTTTTCATAACATACATACTTAAATCATATTTTAAGAGTTCTAACTTTGAAAAAAAGTCTTTTAAACGATTAAGCAAGCACTTCCTTTGAATAAATTTCTTTCTCTCCGTCTTTATGATAATGTTGTTCGGATGATGATGAGAAGGTACCTTGAAAGTGCATTATTTTTCTTTGAACATCTTCAACCATTCTAGTAGGGTAAAATGTTGTAATTTCTAATATCATTTGATAGAATAGACCATGAGGAGTGTATTGATTTAACATGGAATGTACACATAACATTTATGTATTAAATAAAATTGCATGTTTATTAATTGGTACACGATTATAATTTCTTTCAATTTTTAATGTTTCTGCTATCGAATTAACACAACTGTAGTAAAATTGTGAAAAAGCTGTATATGTTAAACTGCGTCGAATATGATTAATTAGCGGAACAAGATTCAACAAATGAGAGAATTCATCAGCTTTCATACAGATAAATGACTGATTATATCGAATTGTCACATAATTCACACATTTATTATAGTAATCTTTTCTAAATTCTAATTTTAAGGTTTCGAAACACGTTTTTACTGTCATCCTCTTTCCTGCAGTATCCTCCATTTCTTCATCTTCCTCTTGTGATCGTTTATTATCGAAAAAACGCCTAAATTTATTCTCCAATCGTATATCATATATCTCATCCCATCAATTACATTTAAGTAAAATTTCATTACTCTTACATATGTTACTTACACATTCCAGTTTTATAAATGTTTCAAAGTCTGGATCGAAGGGATGTATTCCAACATGTACTGAATGAATATGATCACTCCATATATCATCTTTTGAAATAGAACGTAATGGGTAACACGTATTAACGAGTAATTGAACTTTTTCTGTATCATTTTTTTCCATTCTAACTACTTCAGGAACCGTTGATGCATAATCAGTAGGCGGAGGAGGAAGTTGAGATAAATAATCATATATCTCTTCTAAGAAAAAATGATTACATTTAGATTATTTATTTCATTAATATATATATATATATATATATATATATATATATATATATATATATATATATATATATATATATGATACTTCACTACTTTTCCGGGTTTCACTCCGCGTATTCACTATTCGGCTCCTAGAGGAACCAGACAATGGTTGACGACGTTTCGGCAAGATCACACTTGCCATCTTCAGGTCACTTCTAACTTCCTTCTGCTTCGCGTGGTTACACGATGTAGACTGACGTCTTGCGGCAGCGGTTGGTCTTTATATACGGTTACGGTGTTGCGCATGGTTGCGGTCGGCTGGTTTTTAGCGCGGCTGCGTGTCATTGGTCTCGCTTGATCCGGTGGCTTTCTCTCGCTTTCTCTTTTATCGTTCTGCTGTGCTGGTTTTCGCTTCTTGACGGTGATACTAGTTATAGCTGGTTTCCAAGCTGATGGTAGTCGCTGTGTATCGTCCCTGGTATTAAGATTGTTCGGACGTTTCTCGATCTCCAGAGATCGAGAAACATCGTTAACTGTTAAGTCTGAGAAGTGAGTTACTTCGTGATTTTTAAAATTCCACAACAAACGATGCCATCCACTTTCAAAGTACCTATGCATTAAATGATTTATTAGTTTTAGCATAATAATACCTAATTCTAAAATAAAGCAAAGACTTGTTATTGTCTTTATATTTTGTAAGATTATTTGCAAATGTAAAAGCACTATTTTGATTGATGCTTGTTAACTTCATATTAGTCCATTCATGAGGCCATTCACAACTTTTATTCACACTTGTATAATTATTAGAAAAGTCAATACACATATAACATTCTCGTATTACAGATATTGGATTATATACGTACAATGTATTAATTTGCACTAACGCTAAGATTAGATAAGGTAGAACAGTTGCTTCTAGAGACATGATGAATGAGTGGAGCAACAACGATTGCAATTTATCTTAAATGGTGGAGGTCCATCGACTACGTCCCCTGTCGTTCTTTGCACACATTGACAATATTGATAATCACGAAGCTCTTTCTGCATCCATTCCGGTAAATGATTAAAATTACGAGCAATATCAGATTTAAATTTTTTTTTAATATAGCAACAGGTATCTCAACGATTTCCTTTACTGTTAACATATTTACTTCTATAATGATTGACCGCAGAAACGTCTACATGAGATTAAAGAAACTTTTGTCGAATTTAATGTTTTTTGTAAATTTTCTACTTCAGATTTACTTTGTTCAAGTTGTAATAGAGTAAAATCATGATTAACACGCATCGTTTTTAAATCATTTTCCATCACAGCATATTTATCCCTCAAATCATCATACTCATTCCATTCCTGTTTACAGTCTTTTTTATTAGTTTCAACTTCACTTAATTTTTCTGTAATTATAGGCTTTTTTCTAGTTTCTCTATTATTAATAGAATATGAGCTATAATCATCACTCAGCGACTGTGTTGATAATGATTGTAAGTTCTGCTGCTTTCGATTAAAATGGCGTTGATTAAATGCATTTGAATAATTAAATATCGGAACTGATTCATGATCAGGTTCATTATAATGTACACGTATATTACTATTCTCGCGAGATCTTTCGAGGGATGTTGTTCCGGATAGGAAATGTGAGTTAAAAGATGAATCGAAATCATCAACTTGAATTGGTTTCGATGTTACAGTACTTACAATAACCATCAACCTTAAGAAACAGTTAGGAGCGATTATTGTTTTTGTAGTATACATAATGAACTCATGAATTCACTTTTGAATGTGATAGAATAATAAGTTTATTTTTAATTTTATTACCACCCCACCTCACCTCAATGTCAATGACCTAATATATTTGTTTTCATCATATTTACAGATAAATAATTTATAGCTGTTCAAGTAGTACCACTACCTGACTGTTCAAATTCTGACATTTGATTTGTTATTTCATCTAATACAGCTTTATACATTTCTTTAACAACACTATTTTTAACAAGCTGATAATTTTTAGTATTAAAAAACTTTTTATAAGTTGTACCTTCAATCTCTTTCATATTACTATTTACCTTTGAATAATCACCACAAAATGTAAAATTAACTTTCAAAATATCAAATTTTCTAATAGCACTTTTAATTCGTTTATAAATTAATGAGAAAGCATCGTCAAAAAATGATTGAATATCATTATGATTTTGATTGATCACAGCCCCAGTTCGAATGCGTTTCTTAAAAGCACTTTCTATATCTTTCCAGTGAATACGTTTATTATTTACTGTCGATATATTATTATTAATATTTAAATTAGCCCCCAATTTAACACTTTTTATTTGAGCTTGTTCTCTTCGTAAATTTACTAATTTTGTTTCTAAATGTCTCTTTGCTCCAACAGTAACACTTTTATTATCCTTACTTTTTCTTAATAATTTTAAGGTTAATCTAATATTTCGTCGATTTATTTTAATTACTTCTTCACTCATAATTAGTACTGCTCTTGCAAACGTTTCTGAATATTATGATTAGAAAAAAGAAAGAACATTCATTTAAAATATTTATTAAGCATTTATATTATAAGATCAAATTCAAAAGAAATACATTTATTTTAATACAAAACTATGTTACATTTCAGATAAAAATCAAAAAAGAAATACATTGATTTCAACACAAAATTATGTTTTAATTTTTTTAGTAAATCAGAAAGAATACATTTCTATCCTAAAGTTAAAACTATGTTACATTTCAGTTAAAATCAAAAAGAAATACATTTATTTCAATACAAATTATGTTTTCATTTTTTTAGTAAATCAGAAAGAATACATTTCTATTCTAAAGTTACTATTTTTATGTTACACTTTTATTACTATGTTACATTTTTATTATTTTTTATCTTATAATGTGTAACGTATTTATGTTATCTTTCAAGATGAAGCGTTTATCATCTAAATTATTTAATGCAAGCTTTAATTGTGATGTAGTATAAACCTTATGTTTGACCGAACGAATCGAACTATGTTTACAATTTATAGAATTCCCTCTTTTTAAAACAGAATAAAAATTATCAAAATTTAATTTCTTTTTAATAGCACTCTTAACAATTCCTTTGACTTTATTAATTTTATCTGTCATTTACCTTTACACTATACATCTTAGCTTTTAAGCCTATATAATGAGTCATGATTTCTCCACACATTTCATCTTTCATTAAACCAATTTGTTTTTTGTTAGCTAAAGGTATAGAAAACATATTATCTTTTTTATAACCACTTGTATCAAATTTATGAATATCTTCTTTTATTGCAGAATAAATATTATCATTTATAATTTCATAAATAAAAGAGTCAGTGTCACTATATAAAAGTCTGAAATTTTTAAATTTTTTTTTCATATAGTTATAGTGAAAATCATACATATAAGTTTTGGAAATATCTAATATTAACATACCTACGTAAATAGGTTTATTTAAAGTTACTTCAGTTTTATTCATTTCAATAGCTACTAATTTTTTTGAAATTATTGTAGGACTATGAAAATTTGGTTTTGATAAATAATACTCAGCTCCATATCTACCCTCCCATTTGCTTATCAATTTAATTATACGTCGTTTCCTAACGTTTTCAATGGTTTTTCCAAACACAGACAAGTTCATCAGTTTATGAAAATATACTTTAAATGCATTGTCAGCTTTTGTACGTAAATCCGTATTTAAATCAATATAATCTTTTAGCCAAGGTTTCTGTTTAAATTTTAAAACACGATGAATCTTTGTAATAATAAGACCAAGTGAAAGACATTGTTTTAAATTTCGATAATGAATAATATATTTTTCTTTATTATAAAAAGTTAACATTAACTTGTTATATTTAGAGTCAGGTGGTATTCTATTTTCGGGGCATAGGGGAAAATCTGAGTGAAAATCGTGTAATGATTCCGGATAATTTATGTCAATTTCGTATATATAACCATTTCACTATCATCAGGAATATTTAAAATATCTAAATTAGCTATTTCATCCTGAGCAAGCCATTGAAAATCTCCGTAAGGTAAAGATTCGCGCATAGCAGCTCCATATAAATTATTTACATCTAAGTAAATCAAGTAAACTGATGGTTTCGATGGATCATATTTTGTCATATATTCATTATTAGCTTCACTATATCTTTTAGATACCTGACAAATTCCTCCTCTAATACCCTTTTCAATGAATAAAGCTATATCTACGTCTGTAATTAGTTCTAAACGGATTTTTGTTTTCTTCAACGCAGCATCCCAAGCAAATCCTGGAATTGTATAATAATGCATGACATCTAATTCAAAAATATCCTTACACATTTTTCTGAAATTTTCAAATACATCTGCTAAAAGTTAAATATCAGTTTTCAAATATAAATCACTGTATTCGCGTAATGTTTTAATTTTGAAATTTGACCAAACATTTCGAGCATGATTGTAATCATCTTGAGTAATATTAGTACCAGTTAACGAACTATAAAATTTACTAATGTCCGGAAGTGATGTTTCATTTAATTTTTCTAAACTATCAACAAATTCATAGGGGAAAACACCTGTTCGCATTAAAAATTTTAATTGTTCATCATTCAAATCCGGATTCATTTGTTTAAGAATGATAAAATCACTAGGTTTTAGAAAAGAAGATAATTTATCTAAAGATGAATTCATAAATCTAAATGAATCGATAAAACGAAGTTTAATTCTTGTATCTTTATACGTTTTTATAACTGAAATATATTTTTCATTATTCAACGGAATTAAATCAACTTTACCTTCAAATCCTAACGCAATCTCTTTTATTATAAAATGACAATTCCTTGAAATAAATAGCACAAAATTCAGAAATACTTTCAAGTTCTCCTATAAACCAAGTAGCACAATCATGACCTCTATACTGTTTAAAATATGATAAACTGTTATCGAAAATGCAATGAAAATAATATCCTATACTAAAAGGTTTATGTTTTTGATATTTTGTAGTTTTACATTTTGTTTTGTTAATTGAAACAGGTTTTAAATAACATTCTATGTCGGCATATACTACAAATGGAACGTTTAATTTATTTTTATAGTTTTCAAATTCTACCCATCTTTTACTTTTATTAGGTAAAACAGTTTTACATGAATTTAATTCCCTACAATATTCTGAATGTTTTTCTAATGCATCTTTTTTATAGAAATATTGCAAACATCTATTACATATCATTAATTTCTTCTGATGATTATTAACCTGTGAGCTAATTAATCTCGATAAACTTTTAATATAACAAAAATGAGCTTTAGGTTCTAGATTTACATCAATAAGAAAGATATTTTTTTATTTAGTAATTGAAAATTATCATTAAGTTCTACTGAATTATCGTCAATTTCGTCAAAATAATTGTCTTCTAACATTAATAAATTTACATGTTAATCTAATACATGATTTGTCAAATAACATGGAACCACAATGTATTTACCTCGTTTAAGCTTTAACATATAAACGTTAATAGAAATCTCATTTAATTTCTCGAATTTTGAAATTTGATTTAAAGTTATAGGAACTTTTAAGCCGTCAGTTTTTAAAATTGATTTGTAATTCGGATAAGATGATAATCGATTAGGTTTACCATTTGGTTTGCAAATACCGCTAACAAGAGCATTTAAAAAACAATCATGATTGTTACTAGGCAAGTTTATAATGGCTTGTTTATTTTTTATTTGAATTGGAGGTTCAAGGAAACCTCCTGACCCGGCAATAAATGCTGTATTGCATGAATTAAAATTTACACAAAGATGAATTATTTCTTTTAAAGTCCAACCGGAACCATTTGTAGTAAATTCACTTACTTGATTTAATAGAGAATCTGAAATATTTGAATGAAACCATTCAGATGTTACCGTTAAATCTGGATCAACTATATACACATTTTTAGTATTTCTATTCTATTCTGTATTTCTAAATACATTTTTTATCCTAATTTTTAATAGAAAATATGCATCTTGAAGAAAAAAATTTAAATCTAATTCATTCGGTTGTAAATTATGAATAACTGATGAGGATATTCTACTTTTAAATGCTGATTTATAATTTTCCCATTTAACACGTTGACTTCTATTATTATTTCTATTTAAGTTGCTAGATAATCTTTTAAAATCTAACTTAAGTTTCTTCAAATGACAAAGAAATGTTTCTAACTGCTTGCGTTTACCAACTGAATTAAAGTTTCGAATTTGTTTTCGTAAAAGTTGTTCTTGATTTTTACATAATTTAAGCCATGATTCAATATTAGTTATTTCCCTTTTAGTTTTAAAAATGTGATAAACCTCTCTTAATTTGTTTATTATACTATTTGTTAATTCAGACATTATAAGATAAAAAACTAAATATATAACTTAGAAATTTATAAGATAAAAACTAAATATATAACTTACTAATTTCTTCGCATACGTTTGGTAGAATTTTGCTGACTACTCTTGCGTTTTAATTGTGATAGACGCAAATCAAAAATTTCTTCGACATCAATTTTTGATAAATCCTGGGCGCATTGGTCCTGAAGACATTCAATATCATCCGTATCACTGCTATCACTATCTGAATGGATATTTTCAGATTTAGAAATAAACCTTAAAATAGGCGTTTCATGTTTGGTTCCTATATTTTCTCGACCTTTAACAAAAAATAATAAAATTAAAATAATATTAACATTTTCACATTCTTTCTACGTTTACCTTTATATAAAATAACTAGGTCTTCTTTCTTTCGCAATTCTTCAAGACTGTTTTCATCTAAGGCCTTTACCAAACGTTTCGGTAAAAATAAAATACCTAGTTCTATTTCTGCAAAAATATATCTAAATCCTGAACTGGATACTCCACTTTTCAATTTTAATACTTTATGCTTCGAGTTAATTAATAATTGATCTGGACTGACCTTTTCTTTTGTTTTAAGAAAGGCAATCTGATTTAGTTTTTTTAAAAAATCCATTTTATACTTATAGAACTTTAAAACAAATTAATTCACTTTAAATGTGAGTGACTGCTCGACGTTATTTTATCACCCTGCGAATATTTCATCGACTTATATAGAGAGAGGCTCTCATTTCTTATTGGTCGAGAACTTTTACCAATTGTCGACTGTTACTATTCCTGTTTCATTTCAAAGCATATAATTATAAAGTTACTTTTACCTATTCAGTAAATAAAGTTTTTTTAGTTTTAATAATAAAATTTAATTAAAGATTTAACAATTTGTCCTCAAAATAATTATCTTTTTACTAGATTTAAAAGGTTTCTTGTATTTTAGATGTCTATTAATCGATTTAAAACAAAAACAAAAATATTTTTTGCATTCGAAGCAATAAAGTGTTCCATCAGGTATCTAAAAATATATATATGAAGCTGTTAAATTGTTTATAATCATTTTTACTCACTCTAAATAATTTTGATGTGTTTGGCATAACCTCATAACAATATAAATCATCCATCTATAAAAACCTTAGTAAAGCTCTGTTTTAACTTATTTTTTTTACTCACTAGTTAGATTTTTCACGTTAATTTATAGTTAAATCATTTAATCTCATTTAAATCTTTCAAAACTTACAAGAAAATTTAAATGCTAGTAATATTAAACTGTAACTGACTGCTCGACGTTATTTTATCACCCTGCAAATATTTCATCGACTTTATATAAAGAGAGGCTCTCATTTCTCATTGGTTAAAAATTTTTAACAATTGACACCTGTGTAATGCACTTCACTTGCTAATATCAAAGAAAAATAAAACAGGACACATTTTTAAAAAATATTTAATTATATAATACATAAACTTATTCTAATAAATAAACAATTTACAAACTTAAAACTAAATCTTGATTAATTAAAACTATTTACATAAACTTAAAAACTAAAACTTGATTAAATAAAAATTAATTGATGTTATATATACATTTGGTCGATGTTTCATATTTAAAATCTCAGTGTAGCATTTTTCGAATGCTACACAGAGATTATTTAGTTCAATAGGAGTTGACTGTGTTATATGACTTCTTGAATCATTTAAAATTCCTCCCCCAGGAAGCTCCAATTCTTCTTCGTACGAAATAATAGCGCTTATCTCATACTCATATATCCCACTACCACTGATATTATTTATAACGTCAATATATTTCGAATATAAATTATTTTTATCAAATATATCATGTTGTAGAAAAACCTCTTCTTCACTACTGTAATCACTTTCTTCGAAATACATTTTTAGATAACTAGATAAAACTTATTTCAGATTCTTATTTCTGATAACTGATAATAATATGGAAAAATGATAGTCTTTATATACTTCAGCCGCCGCCCTTTAAAAAATAACGACATCCTCTTTAGCATATTAAGATGCGAAAACAATCACACATCTTTAAAAGGAAATGTAAATGTATGAATATACATTTCCCATTATTCATTTTCCTTCGATTAGCAAAAACCTGACAGTAAAATAAATTAGCTATCATTTCATAAAAAATTTCTATAGTTTTGGTTATTAACGAATTAATAAATTATAATATGTTTTTTAGAAATCATTCAAACTATTCTTGTTATTGAAAAAATAAAATAAATTAGCTGACCTTCAGGAAACGTAAATTTATTCGAAACTAATCTTGTTCTTGAAAAAATAACATTTAACTTAAAGTACGTTAACTTGATTTCATTATCTAACGAATGAATAAATTTATATAATCGTTTTTTTTAACTACAACAACTTTTTCCTTTTTGGAATATTACCATGTTAGAAAAAAACTAATTTATTCTACAAAAAATAATTGTACGTTATTTATTCAAGTTAATTTAAATTTTGAAATTTAAATATATGTAAATGTGATTATCTAACAAAGAATCTTCTTTTTGTAATATTATAGAAAAAAACTAATTTATTTTACAAAAAAAATAAATATACCTTATTTTTCTTAAGTTAATTTTAAATATATGCAAATGTGTTTATATAACAAGGAATCTCCTTTTTTGTAATATTATAGAAAAAAAACTAATTTATTTTCGAAGCTATTTTTTTTATGCTTAGTATAGATAACAAATTACAATTCTAATCTCATTGCGGATGTTTGAAATGCTATTAAATTTAATATATGTAAATGTGTTTTTATCTATCGATAGGAATTGTCCTTTTTGATATTTGAAATTTTATAACACAAACAAGAAATCAATGAACTTACATGAACTTTTCATAACCTTAGTTTAAGCATAGAGGGGGCCTTTATAAGGTTCTCATACATATCCTCCTATACTTTTAGTTTTTGAAAAAGCAGAAATGAATCTGTTACCGGTCGATCGTTTTTATGAAGAAACTTTTGATGAAAAAGGTTATAACATAAAGTCCTTAAAAGAAATTTGTGTTTTTTACGTGTGTGCATTAAGCCGTAGTTATGCAGCCTTGAAAAATGATGTAAAAAGTGATGGACTTATTCCAATAACGCTACTAGCTGATATAAATTATAGATTTATTAGAGAGTACATCTTTAGCAGCAAATTGAATACATTTCAAGAAAATCATATAATTAAAAGCAAATTCGGATATTATGCATAGCTACTTCTATGGGAAAATAAAAATGAACGTCTCATTCCTCTAAAAGAAAAATTACAAATGATGAATATACCTATCTACTTTAATGGATTGAAAGATGAAAAAATTTGTATATATACTGAATATTGGACTCATGGTGACAATTTATATAGCATGAAAATATGTTATAATTGTAGCCTTAAATTCAGAACAATGAGGTACGAAACGAAAACGAAACTATATATAGATCATGAGCATGAAATGAGCTATTATGAGTTTTCACATTTCTATGATATTATCATACGCTGGTGTGACTCATGTTTAAATACGCCGTTAAATTATATAAGACAAGAGTGTGTATTGCCTTTAATTTATAATAGTGAAAATATTTTGTGAATCTTATACCTCTCACCTCTGTAATGAAAAATGTATGTAAATGTAATATATAAATTAAATGGGTTTATGTATTTCTAAATAAATGATTTTTACTTTATTTTTAGTAAAATTGTATTTTTAAATTTATGTTTACCTCTAAAATCTTGACTGTGGAGTAGCGGAAATGACAATAGTGAGAACTGAATGTATAATTTGCTGGATATATAAGCTTGTACAACAAGTTTTCATAGGTTTATTTACAATTTCATTATGGAAATAAAGTCTATAACCCGAAAAGTTTATTTTACATTTGTTCATTGAAAGTTTGTAAAAATGTTAATAATTGGATAAATTTTGAAACGTGTGTACGTAAAAATGGGTTGCTTCCATTATCTATAATGGAATATATAAAACCGAAATATAGAGAAATTCAAGGGGAATCGCTCATAGTGAAATATAAAAAATTTAAGAGAAATACTCGTTCACACCTTAATTATAAAATGTGGTTAAAGAGTATTAGTCCAGAATCCTATGGAATTAAATCAGATATAGAAATGTGTCAAATATTCCGGCAGGTTATAATAATGAAATGTTATGTTTCAATCACATTTATTGGGAACTAAAAACATCTACTGCATATGGATTATCGGATATGAAGGTTTGTGAAGACTGTTATCATAAATTTACTGATTTAGGCTATACTTTGATCGATTTTCAAAAACAACATCATGAAATGATGAAATTACGTCAGAAATCTTCATACTAATAGAATTTAACTTTTGTGAATCTTGTCATAAAATACCTCACACCTATGTAATGAAAAAAAATGAATGTAAATGTAATATGTAAATTAAATAGGTTTATGTATTTCTAAATAAATGATTTTTACTTCATTCTTGATAAAATTGTATTCATTCATGTTTTACTTTTTAAAAACATCTACTTTTCCTGATATCCTAATAATTGTAAATTAAAAACTCTAGATTTTCTCTCTCTCTCTCTAATCTAGTGACTCTAACGGCGGTGGCTCGGCGGTGGCGAGCACATATCAAATATGGGAAAACACATATCAAATATGGGCGGTCAGATAGCACATATGGGCTGATTAATATTCATATCGCACACTCAAGGGCGGTCGGCCCGCCGCGGCAACGCCTACCGACAACTCCTAACGGCAACCCCTTCCCGCCCCTTCCCGCAGATTCCCCTCGCCTATGTCCTCGGACCGGCGCACTCTTCACTACTCATTTTCAATGATTTCCATTAATAAATCTAAATAATCATTTTTTGCTATCTCGTGATGACCCCAAGCTAATGTTTTGGTTGTTCCCGGAATAAGGTACCGCTTATCGTCGTGAGCAGATAAAGCTATTTTGTTTCGCATTTTTGTATACACGTTATGCATATCCGACTTAAAAACGTACATTTTGCAAAATATTGTTTTTACTTGATTAGTAGCAACCGCTTCATAGTCGCTTTCTTCCAAACTGTTTTTATAACGTTTTTTCTTACACCTTTCGCTTTTTTATCTAACTCATCCGCGACGTTGACACAATAGGCTTTAGCACTGGCTCCGAAATAGCTTTTGATGGGAACACCTTTATATTCATCTTTCATTGCACCTAAAACAGATTCGTTGACGGGAATTCCATGTGGGTTATCATTAGCTAAATTTGATGTATCAAATAGTTCAATATGTGCTTTAATATCATTATAAAAATTATCAGTACGAATTTCAATCACTAACGAATCCGTGTCGGTATACAATAGAGAAACATTATCTCCATACTTTGGTTTCAAGAATTCATAGAAAGATGTATAAATAAACGTTTTCGACATATCCAAAATACTAAAACCAACATAGACCGGCTTATCATAACAGATCGATAATCTTTCCATATCAATCGCTATCAGATTTTCTGAAAAATGGTCACACTTTTACAATTAGGTCTAGGGATGTATGTTTCCGCACCCGTTTTTTTCCCGGTTTTTTCAAAATGCGATAGGAGTTTGATATCAACTCTATTTTCAACGTTTTCCATAGTCTTTCCAAATACACTGTTAACCATCAATTTAAAGAAAGCCTTCTCGAAGGAATTGGTTGCATTATTACGTAATGAAGTGTTTAAGTCAATATATGGTTTTAACCAAGGTGATTGATCAAATTTTAAAACTCTATGGATTTTTTTCAAAATCAATCTATGATCGAGACATTGTTTTAAGTTTCGATAATGAATCGCATATCTTTCCTTATCATACAAATTTGGAATCAATTTTTTTTGTTTTGCTTTTGGAATCGGTGGAATTAATGCCTCAGGCATAAATGGAAGATCATTATGCAACGAGTGTAAATGCTTCGGGTATTCAACATCCACTTCCAGAACGAACCCTTGAGGAGATGCGTTGGGAATGTTAAACACATCGAACTGTTCGATTTCATCATTCGATAACCAAGTAAAATTACTTCGAGGCAGATATTGACACATAGCCCAACCGTATAGATTTGTAGCATCCAAGTACATTATGAAAGATGTAGGTTTCTTCGAATCATAATTTGGAATAAATCGATTGTTTGCAAAACTTTTTCTACCACAACACATACTAACTCCCCCTCGAATTCCTTTCCTGAAGAAATGTAACATGTCAATATCTGTTAAAAGTTCTAATTCAACTTGAGTACGTCTAAGCATAGCGTCCCACACCAAACTTGGGGAAATATAATATTGGCATGGGTCAAGACCATAATGGTGAAGGCAAACGAATCTAAAGTTTTCAAAAATGTCAGCTAATAGCAGTACATCCGCAGTTAAATAAACGTCCGAATAATCTCCTAAAGTTTAGCATTTAAATAAATTCCACACGTCACAAGCGCGATTGTACTCGTCTTCAGACACGGTCGTTCCTAGTAACTTATCAACAAACTCATTGCGGGGCGGTAATCGTGGCTCATTCAATTTGGAAAAGTCATCTATATAAGAATACGGAAAAATACCTTTCCTGCGCATGCATCTAAATTCTTCATTCAGACCAAACTGCTTTCTGATTTCCTTACACTGATCATTCGATAAATTGTTAGCCAATTTTCAAGATAGTCACCCATAAATCTAAAACTATCCAAAAATCGTAAACGTACAAATACCTTTTCCGATGTTCCCCTATCATTAGCAATATCATCAACCAATAGCAATTTCGAGAAAGACACATATTTTTCTTTATTTTGAGCAATTACTTCCAGTTTTTCTTGTTCTAAAGCTAACTGTTTAATAAATAAGTGAGCATCATAACCAGACAAATTATGAAAGAATATAGGTACAAAATTAGGTAACCGAAAATTGAGATACACTCAGTGTTTGCAGCATTACGAAAACAACTGGTTAAATGACAATGATCTTTCACTTTAACCTCACCTTCTTCAAACCTATTATTACAAATATGACAGACGGTGGCCGCCTCAAAAGCTCTTTCTTCACCAGGTGTTAAAGCGTTCATAGGTTTAGGTATTTTTAAATAATTTTGATACAGCTCTTTCACATCAGTATCTAATTTAGTAACAAATTGTCGAGCTGCATCGGGCCCTCGGTAAATCTCCAATTTTGAAAGCGAGTCATCAAATGAACATTTAATGTAGTTAGCAAACGAATGAGGTTCATGCTCCTGCACACGAATAGTAAACGGTTTTTCGGAATCTGGTTCTACAATAGATATTGGGATCAACACAGATTCAAAATCAGCGTAAATCACAAAAGGCAATTTTAATTATTTCTGATAATTTTGAAATTTCAATACATTTTGAGGTATTTGTGTACCCATTCTGTCTTTAACCAATTCAGTAGTAGGTATTTTAGAAGTCACATAATTACAATCGTGCTGGGTATGACTATTTAATTTATCAGAAGAAGAAAAATATTGTAAGCAACCGTCACAGAAATGTTTTGCAGCTTTATGACCAGATACTTGCCTAGATAATAATCTATTAAAGTTTTTAATGTATGTATAATGGGCTTCCCCATTATCATCAACAATTAGTAAAAGATTCACATGATTTATTTTTTCAATTTACTGTAATATAGAGGTCCAACAACCTCATTCTGCTTAAGATTATTTTTAAAAACTTCTTGCAGAGTATAAACGTTTATTGAGATATCGTTATTAATATACAAGAAATATGGTATATCTTTTAACGTTACCGGAAATTGTACACCTACTAAATTAAGAACTGTTGCTGGATCTGGATACGATGAACATCGATGTGCCAGTCCTTTCGATGCAACGAGGGCAGACACGATGCTCCAAGCGAAACACTGATCATCATCATTCTGCACGTTGATCACAGCTTTTTTTCGTTGGATGTCTCGAGGTAAATGTAGAAAAGAAGAGGCTCTTAAAGGATTGTATTTAGAGATGTTAACCTCCAAGAACAAACATCTCACCAAAGTCCAACCTAAACGAATGGAAAACGTATTAGAGCACGAATTTCTAGCATTTTGATAAAATCAACCATTCCTGCTATTAATAAATACACTCACCACTATCTTTTTCTTCGAATTCCGTCGCTTTTTGGTCGATGATGGTGGCAGCATTAGTATAGAACTCCTCTACATCGGACCGCTCGGTGATAACAGCATTTCGAGTTTGAAATCATTTAACATCATCCAATCCTTTACTTTCCAAAATATAGTAACCGAAATACTCCATATTTACTTTAATCGCTGTATGTTTAGCAACCTCTCTACTTATCAAAGGTAATACTTTCGCTCGCAATTCGCCCAGAAATTCTTTTACATCCACCGAATGTTGTTGGGGTGAAACCCAATAACTCATGATTCGAGATTTGAAAGCTGATCTGATAATGGATACATCTTGATCATTATCGCTGACCTGACACGCTCTATCAAGAGGAACTCGAGATAGGATAAAGGAAATCAAGAAAGGATCACACTCATGTTCGTGAACCAGGCTCGATGAGTCGCCTACGGATTTCTTTTTCACACAATAATTTCAATTGTTTATCCATTAACAACTCATCAAGCCTAGCTAAATCCACAACCATCCGTACTCTCGCATCTTTTAACTCAACTATTTCTTTCTCTCTTTCATTCACACATTTGCAAGCCTGCTCAACCCGATCTGCAACCTCCATGAGGACGTTATCGAAACCATCAGCGAACTCCTCAAGAGGAGGCAGATCTGATTGATGGCTCACATCACTTTCATCGTTCTGCTCTGGTTCAGTAGCATATTGAATTGGTTGGTGCATGAACGACGTCGCTGGAAGTACAAACTCAGAACGTGTCCGGAATCCAACCAGTTCAATAGGCTCTGTAACAGAAGGACCTGGAGCGTCTTCAGTGAGTTGGAGCAGATCTGTAGTAGAACTCGGAACTTCTTCAACCCTCTGAAGTCGTTCTGCAGCGGAAGGTCCTGGAGCATCTTCAAGCAATCGAAGAAGTTCCGGAGTAGAAGTACCACCGACTTCTTCAGCGGGCGCTTCGTAGTGGATAAATAATTCACCCCCACACTTTCAACCTGGTTTGCTACAGCTTCCACTCCACAATCGTCTGAACTCTTTGGAAGCTGTAACATAATTTGATCCACTACCCGTTTCAAAACATGCAAATTTTCCTCATTCAAACCTAATTCATCATCAATTATTGGACTCAACACATTTACCTGATTCACATCATTCAGCTCTAAATCACTCAGATCGATAAGGCAATCAAGGTTATTTAAGTGAGTAAGGGTGTCCTCATCGACCAAGGGAGAAATGGAAGCAGTCCACATATTCTCACCCCAAGCACAAGATGCGTCGAAATTATCGCATAGGGAGCTCCTAAACGAATCATTGTCGCTATCATCATCGACGGCGCCGTTATGGACCACAACACCATCTCCAACAGTAGCGATTGTGGCGTTATTGGAAACCTCAGCATCGATTATGGTGCTTAGGTTTGTAATCACGACACCATCGTCAGAAATACTGTTAACGTTTGTAACAATACCGTTGAGGATGGTGCCATGGACACCACTACGAGTGAGCATGTATATTTTGAGATTACTCTTTAGCAAACATTTATAATCACATAAATTACACTCAAATGGTTTCTCGCCCCTATGATTGAACATATGAATTTTTAGTATACGATTTCTTGTACATTTGTAATCACATAAATTACACTCAAATGGTTTCTCGCCACTATGAGTGAGCATGTGTATTTTGAGATTACTCCTTAGCAAACATTTATAATCACATAAATTACACTCAAATGGTTTCTCGCCAGTATGAGTCAGCATGTGTATTTTGAGATTACTCTTTGTTGAACATTTATAACCACATGAATTACACTCAAAAGGTTTCTCTCCACTATGGGTAAGCATGTGTCTTTTCAGACTACACTTCACTGAACATTTATAATCACATAAATTACACTTAAATGGTTTCTCACCACTATGAGTGAGCATGTGCGTTTTGAGATTACTCCTTGCTGAAAATTTATAATTACACAAATTACATTCAAATGATTTGTCACCAGTATGTACGGTCATGTGGCTGCTTAGACGATTTATGCTTGAATATGTATCACATATATTATTGAAACGAGTCCTTTCAGAAAATTTATAATCTTCTGTTCTACATTTGTCACTATTAATTTGTGAACTACTGGTATTATTAAAATATGGTTGCTCTTCACTCTTAATATTTGTTTTAATCTCATTTTTAGTTTTATAGTCTTCCATTAGTTGGGATTCTATTTTGATATTCTGATCTGTTTCAGTTTTTATTGCAGTTACTACATCATCGCCGTCCATTATACCAATATATTATAAAATTACAACCTGAAAAACCAAATATTAATTTCATAAGATGAAGAGCAAATGCGTTTACCATTTGAATAAATATTTTGCGGCTTATCTACCCATATAGTAGGTACATATTATCCATTCAGTTTAAAAGGATGATGGTTGGCCATGACCCTTTGACGGAGTTCACTCTGTAGTGTTTGACATCACAAATTGTTAAATTAGAAAAATTAAAATGTTTTAAAATAACTACATAAATAAACGACTAACAGTTCGGTACTTTTTTATTGGCCAGGTTTAAAACTGGATTAGAAAATCTAAGTAATAATTCAAGGCGATGCGATGGATGAATCTATCATAGCTTAAACAAATACTTTAATATTATTAATACCGGAAACTCCATATACTTTAGACGTGTTTTTTTGGGTTTGGTTCTGGTCCCGGTCGGTCAAACCAGTAACCAACCGTGTTCTATTGGAAAACAATGACGTCACTTACGACCTGGTTTCAATTTTAATTGCTTTTGGTCTGTCAAATTCAGAACCTGCTCAGGGAGCAGGTTCTAAATGCAGGTAAGTTTTGGTTGTATTCTGGTCCTTAGCCAAGGTCATCTGCTCCATGGAACATAACCTCAACATGTAAACAAAGTATTAAAAAATCCTACTTTCTTATTAATAGCAGTCAAAACATTTTATATTAATATTATAATAACAAAATTAGCTGCTGGATGATATTTAAAAAACTACATCTTACGTACTAAATTAATCAAGTTTGCAAACACACACTATTTTTTGTTACATGTTTAATTGCTTGATATTGA
Organism: Agrypnus murinus; assembly: GCA_929113105.1. Classification (NCBI taxonomy): domain Eukaryota; kingdom Metazoa; phylum Arthropoda; class Insecta; order Coleoptera; family Elateridae; genus Agrypnus; species Agrypnus murinus. The sequence continues at coordinate 88,024,840 of OV816027.1, read as the reverse complement.
ATATTGTGGTGTACCTATCCAAATGCTTGAGTTAAAACTAAGTTCCAAGTGTTCTAATAGAGATCATTACGATGAACAATTATTATTTAAAGTGATTTAATTTTGTAAATTAGGTACTGACTAATCACTGAAATACGAACTTAATTGGTAATTATTTTAGTTATTATATTACCAAAAGAGGTTTTCATCTTGTATTTATTATTACTAGCATGTTTTAATTACAGCATAATAAACTATTCAAACTACCTGGCAGAATTTATACCATGAGATTAAATAAAAATGGGACAATGTAACTTTGGAATATGCGTTTTTCAATGAATGTTATATGGTAGAAATGGAAATCAACATCATTCGATACAGATGCTGAACTTTGCTTACTGAACATTCTAACTGAATGAAATGGCAGGTGCTCCATGACTGGATCAAGAGATTCTCACCATTTAAATTAGTGAAATACACAATTCTAAGATATCCTGCTGATTCACCAGTGCATTTTATGATTTGAAATATGTGGAACTCTGCCAAAAGGCTTGGTTGAAAATTTTATATCATGCATGTGTACCAAACTTTATTTTAAAGAGAAACTGGACTCGATATCAAGATAAAACAATCAAATCTTTAAACTAAAATTGTGCATCTTTAAAGTAAAAGAAAAGTTTCTAGTTCAGCCTGCCAGCAATTATGTATGCTTGAATATTGCAAAATCAATTCAAAAAGAGTAAGTGATTCATTCCCATAGGGTAGTCAGTCTACCTGAGTTTTTCAATACAAAAATAAACAATAAAACTATCTTTATTACCAATTTCCTGTTTGTAATCTGTATATTATTTAAGTTGCTTTATTGTAGTGTATTTTGTCTAATATTGCCATCTGTAACCCTTTGTTTATAGTTGTTAGAAATACATTATTTTATAATCATCAGACTTTTGGTGGTTTAATTAAAATAGCCCTATTGTAAAATTACAAATACATACTGGATGCTACAGAGCAATACTAGCTAATATACAATTTATTAGAATAATAGCAAAAATTATTGCACGTAATGTATGAGTACAACTATAATTTAGCAATATTAGAAATAATTGTGAGAAGGGTATTGTTAAGAACTGTGTAACCTATGGTTGAAATGTAACAAATTTTAAAAATTTGTATAGTTTTCAAAACTGGTACTTTGATGATAAATATCTCTTGAATGTGTTAAAGTAGAGAAAATTAGATGTATTTGTACTTCTTTGAGTAGCATAGCCATGAATTTTGTCATTTCCTGTTTGTATATTAGGTATAATAAACATGTCATTCTTGGTGTTTAAAACTAGTAATTATATTCATCCATTGCTGAACAATACACATCTGGCTAAAACCTTTTTAAGAGCAGGGTCATTCAGGCTACTGCTTGTTTGTAACATTTTTCTTAACATTTACAGTTATAATAACCATAAATTGAGTATGCCATAAATTTGGTATTGCACTATTTTCATTCGACTGCTTAAAAGAATTTTGTAGGTAGATGTAAGCAGAGGAACGTTGAATTAAATAATTTAAATTGAGATATACCTATACATATATACGAGTTTAATTTTTCCAAGCTCAATATTGACGACAATACTGATATAGAAAATATTTAGGTAATACAGTCATATTATTGTATACATGGGTACACTGACATACGGAAGGTTATTAGGGATTCTTTTGTTACATTTTAGAAACATGATGTTGATACTAATAAAACAATTACAAAATTGTAAAAATGCATATGCCTCATACAAAAATAAAAGCATTACATGAAGTAATCTTTGTTTTTTTTATTTCCTTTCAACCATAATCTCAGATGAAATATACATTTATGAAAAGGACAATATTACTTTATCGTAGAAGATATGTATTTAGATGAATTGGGCATTATATACATATTGAATAATGTACTTTTACAAAGATATGTATTTACATAATTCATTTTCTTTTTTATGACAGTGCAATGGGGCTACTACATATAACAAGTAAATTATGCTCCGTCACACCCTATCATTTACATAACTTCCACATCATAACTATTTAGCTCAAATATGATTGTACTGGATTTTTAAGAATCCTACCCCAATTGAGATTTGGATCCGTTCCTTGGATTGAGAGACAAGCTCTCTACCACTTACTCAGGGAAGGCCTTGCCTTTGGAAAAAATAACGTATTACTGCACAAATGGTTATAGAACAGCAAATAGAAATAACAACTCTTAATATTTAATAAAATTTAATGTACAGTACAGTAAATTTTTAGGATAAAAGTTGTACATTTAATAGAACATAATGTTTATTACAATCTTCACATGTATAAAATCCTGCCAAAGCAATGCATTTTTAGTACCATAGTACACAATACTAAAACTATTCTCACATACAAAGATTTCTCCACAGCCACTATGGTATTTACCGAGTTAATATTCTAACTCGTTAAATAAATATTCTAAAACACTAGCCGTTATGTATTTTGCATGTATTTCATTCAATCACTAGATATAAATGAATATTATTACTTATTATACACTATTATAGAATGGGTATAAAATCCCAATATCTTGTACTACAGTGGATGTATACTTTTAACTAAACCAAGTCAGTATATGATATATAATATAAACTATTACACATGAGTAATTAATGTTAACAATGAACCTAATATACATAAATATACAGTGGATAACATTAATTAACTACAACTAGATAATGAGCATAAGTCTAATCTTTTTCACACAATGTGCAGTATATTTGTCTCGATTACAGTCTCTTCTTCAATGCGTGGGATTCTTTTAGCCCTATTAGTAAAACAACTATTTTGTTTCTAGTAGGTTTTCATGATTCAATTACTGTAAGTAGCTGGGTCTGTTTGCAACAGCTGGTTGGAAATTATTTAGTTCGTAATTAAATAGTAGTTGCCTGCAACAAAAAATACAATTGTTTTCTCCAAATGGTTCTAAACTTGGTAGACAAATAACTATAGACATCTATTATAACTAGCAGTACTACGTACACATTCTGTAATTATGTTTTTCTTCAACAACCCTTTGCATAATTCTTCTGTAATATCTCTTATCACTGTAGTATTTTCAACTCATATTTGTTTGTACGAAGGTAAGATTATATTGTTCTTATTAATTCTTTGCTGTTTCACTTATCTCTTCCATTTATTATTTGTATTTGAAGTGCCTTCTACTTTGCACGTACCTCACCGGCAGTGTAGTCGGTACATGGTAAACCAACAGACCTAAAATAGTTTTATGTAATTGTTATCCAACTTTGTACATAACAGTATAAAAAAACCTACACTAATCATAGTTTATCATTCTGTTGAAGTGACACTTAAGACATGTAATATGACACCTTTTATGGGGACGTCTTTCTTCATGATAAATGAATACATTATGATAGACTTATTGTCAAGTATGCATTTGGAATTCAAAATCTACGTAATAATAAAAGATTAATAAATGCGTTATTGTTATTAATAAAGGTTAGAATACTGTTTGTAAACAATGAAGAGCAACCGATCTCAGAACCAACCCGTTCGATTGAGTTCCTGGAAAAATCGTCACTTGACGTCATGACTCCGAGTGCTTCCGAACCAAACAGACCCGAAGAGCAACCGCTGTCAAAAAATCTGTCAAATACCTGTCAACCGCTGTGAACCGAGACCAGAACCAATTGCGAAAAAAACACGTCTTTTAACATATGAAAATAGGGGTCATTTTTGTGGCTCCATCTTCGCAGATGAGTGTGCAACTAACAAATGGTTTTTCGGCGAGAAACCTTTATCTAATTAAAAAGTATTTCATCTTTGTTACAATCGAATCTATGTCTGTTTCTAGTATTCAAATCAACTAAATTTTATATCTTCATCATTATATCATATCAATATGTAGATTTTCTTGCACGTTTCTTAGTGCAAATCGCTTGCCTTGGGTGTTTATTTAATTTGAACTGTGGAAGATCACAGAAAAACCATGACTGAATCTTCTCGACAATGAGCTACAGGGCTATTACAAATAGTAAATTACAATAGGTAAATAGGTACCAACATACGAGGAGGATCTTTAAAGTAATCTACCTATCATAGTAGATATGCGTTGAACTGTTTAGTGTAAGTTCAGACATGTTTCTCCGGAAAGAAGGAACCGGTAACAGGCCAGCAGCGGTAAAAAAGATTTGGATTTGTAGCACCGTTCTGTCATAGAGTTTTCAACTAAAGAAGGAAATCAACCAAATGTGATCCATGAACGCATGTTAACCGAATGTTAAAAAGTCACCTTCACTTTACGTAGTGGAATTCTGTTCCAAGCAATTTAAAAGGTGTTATGACTCCATCGCTAGTGATCCTCGACCAGCAAGACCTATGGAAGTGCCTATTCCCGAAATGAGAAACCTGATTATTAAGAGCGCCGATCGAAGTTGTTCCAGATTGCCTGAGAATGTGGCATTTCAAAAAGATCGGTTTCAAAAACTATCGACGTCTCCGCAAAAGCAGCCCCGCGTACTCGTTTCAGAAGAAAATCTAACTTCTTTCAACAAAGACTAGTAGACAAAGATCGTAACTGGTAATTGAACATGGATTTACCACTGGGATCCCAAGACCAAACAAGAATCCATGTAGGGAAAACACAGTATTACCGCAGTCGACGAAATTTTAAAATTAGCCGTCAGCTGACAAGATCATGGCAAAAATCGTCTGGCAAAAACGGTATAAATTTGATTGATTACTTTCAACACAAGAAGGCAATCCGTCGGGAAGTATTACGCAGATGTTTTTAAGAAATTGTAACACCCCCCATCGACCCATTCCTACGTACATAATTAAAGGATGTACTGAATGCTGGAAGTACCATTAACAAAATTTTTTAATTTAGCATTAAACAGTAACAAATTCCCATGCACCTAGCAAACTGCAAGAATAATGCTCATATTTAAAGATGGTGAGCAAACAGAAGTAATAAATTATCGTCCAATAGCAATCCTCTCTGCTGTTTCTGCAAGTCTTTGAAAACATAATATATTTACAAATGTATTCACATGTAGAATGAGTAATTTTATCGTTACAACATTGATTTAAAAAAAGGCGCAGTGTTATAACTAGGTATAGGATTTGTATGCACTTAAAAATTCTGCAATATGCATGCACTTATGCACTATAAAAACGTGAAATATGCACTTAAATATGCACTTAAAAATCATGAAATATGCGTTTATTAGAAATTCTTAATAAATATATGCACTTTCATGATTAAAAAAACACCTGCTTAGCGTTATTTACATTTTATTTACAGAAATTATTTTAATGAGACATCCTATGCAATAATTTAATTAATTATATTTTCTAAACATAGAGCGTTACAGTTCACAATTACGTACATTTTTAAATTTTCAAAAGTAAACATATGCGTATTATCCCTAAATATTGTTTTATATTTTGAGAAACTCCGTTCCACATCGCAAGACGTAATTGGGGCATACTTGAAATTGTTTAATTCTACAAGCGAATAATGTTTTAGCTCATCTAAAATGTCTAGGCCAGATAATGCATCGTTTATGCTTTTAATTAAGTGAAAACCAGGATTTTTGTCTATAACGGATTTAAATTTTTGTTTTATAGTCAAACCCTTAGGCCCTTTTACTTTATTCAAAGAAACACCTAACAATTTTACATGCTCAAGAGATTCATCTAATGAATTTCCCTGACTTTCTAATTTCTGAATTACTTTAGCTAAACGCACAAAATTTGTCAAAACTAACAATAATTCTGCCCTCGCCTCCTTAGTATTAAAAGCATCCTGTGCGATTTGTATGCATAGTGCATCGTGTTTATTAAGTTTATTTACAAATGCTTTAATAATATCAAAGCATAATATTCTGCTGCAGAAAGCCAAGTACCCCACATTGTTATTACAGGCTCAGGTGGGAGAGGCACTTCTTGAGCAGTTTCCCTAAATATTTGTATGCGATATTGAGCTTTACAAACAATTTTTTACATCTGAAATTATAGAGTTTACGTTAGGATATATTTCCCGCACTTTTTCCGCAACTCTATGCATTGCATGGGCAAGACAAGTTAAGTGGATCATTTTTTCGTACAGAACTTGTAAGCCTGCTCCAGCCTTGATCATGTACGGTGCCGCGTCGGTGACGAACAAGAGTACTTTGTTGTACTGTATGCCGTCCGACCACAAAGTAGCCATCGAATCATTAAACAATTTTGCCACAGAACAATGATTGGTGCTCTTGAAAACGTTCATTGCTAATAGATAGAATTTGGGATTGTTCTCAGACTTTAAAACGCCAATTATAACATTAGCCACGTATCTGAAAACAAAAATTTGATTTTTATTTTATCAAACTTCATAATTAGTCGGTTACAAACAATTAGCGCAAAACAGTTATTTAAAAAAAATTATATTTTAATCAAGCAAAAATATTGTTGTGATTAAATATGTAACTAACAAAATAGAAAATAAAACATTCGTAAATTGCTTTGCTGTCTTTAATTAGTTAAATTTTACTAATAAAACGAAGGAAATGAAGTTTCTACGCACCTGCCAGTAGTGTCAGTAGATTCGTCAATGGAAACCCATATGTAGTTATTCGCTACATGTTTTCTAATTGATTTTATGGTCTCTTCGTATAAACGAGGTAAATAATTTTTCCTGAGTGTAGACTCGTCGGGTATTGGCATTTTTGAAATTTCTTCCAGAAAATTACGAAATGCTGAGTGATTAATTTTACTTAACGGGATATCTGCAGCCACTAATGCACTACATAGTTTTTTATTAAATTCGATCGATTTGCTGAACTCACCGCGCGAATTATTAAGGTACCCCGGTAACAATGTTTGTTTTTTTGATTTCAGGGCAACACACTTTTGATGTCGAACCGTGTTCAGATGTTGTGTAACTTGAAAGCGTTTCGTTGCAGTCACTTTATCGTCGCACACTGTACAATACAACACCTTATCCTCAGTTGTAAGAACACTGAATTCCTTAACATAACTTCGAAGTGTAACAGACACAGACCGTTTTTCTTTACCCATATTTACACTCTAAAATTTCAAACTGAAATGCAGTTTGCAATTTCTGAACTGTCTTAATTGAAAGATTACAAGATTAGTAAACAAAAGTACAGGCAAATTTTTCTATGAACAGGAAGTTGTCAAAGGGTCTTTGAAATTTCCTAATATGTACCTATTTATCACAATACCGCAGGATGTAAGTATTTAAATTTTAGTTGAAACTTTTTCTTTCTTAGAAAATATTAACAAGTACACAGATGGTTAAGGCAGTAAAATATTTTATGCACAGATGCATTATAATTAGACTATTATTGCTAGATTTATCTAAACATAACTGTCTCTTTATGCCCCAAGGGCCTCTTTATGATCCGACGGGCAATAATGAAACGTCAATTAAATGTCAGAGCTGTATTTGTAGAACTTGATTGGTTCTTAATATAATTTGTAAACTTATCACCAATGAAAATAAGCTGAAATTAAGTATTTTAGATAGTAACTATAGTAACGTACTTCGTATATATGCACATAAGTATACGTACAGCGGCTTGATGTAACCTACGTACTCATTTAATTATATTTTTTACACAATAATAGATTTGAGATAAAAACAATCTGTGCATAAAATAGTGTATGCATTTCGGGCATAACTTGCTTTTATGGACCTACAGCCTTTTCCTAGCCCTCGGCTGACGCCTCGGGCTAAAAATAACGCTTCTGGCCATAAAAGCTTCTTTATGCCCTTAATACATAAATAACTATTATGCACAGATGCATTATAATTAGACTATTATTGCAAGACTCATCTAAACATAAAAGTCTTTTTATGGCCCAAGGGTCTCTTTATGGTCAGACGGGCAATAACGAAACGTCAATTAAATGTCAGAAGTTTTTTTGTAGAACTTGATTGGTTCTTAATATAATTTGGAAACTTATCACCAATGAAAACAAGCTGAAATTAAATATTTTGGAATAGTAACTATAGTAACGAACTTCGTATAATCACATAAGTATACGCACAGCTGCTTGATGTATCTACGTACTCATTTAATTATATTTTTACATAATAATAGATTTGACATTAAATACTTAATCTGTGCATAAAATAGTGTATGTATAGCGGGCATAACTTGCTTTTAGGGCCCTACAGCCGTTTCCTAGCCTTCGGCTAACGCCTCGGGCTAGAAATAACGCTTCTGGCCATAAAAGCTTCATTATGCCCTTAATACATAAATAACTATTAAAGCCTAGTATTTAACAATAAGCTTAAATTATGGGTTTCCCCTAGACTCAACTAAGCCGCCCTTGGTTGGTTGTCTAAAATGCTAAAATTATTTAAAAAATATTAGAAATTTCTTAATTAAAGTATGTAAAACGCTCAAAAAGTGGTAAAATATGCACACTCGTTCAAAAATGCTAAAATATGCATGCATTTATAAAAAACACCTAAATATGCATTTATATGCACCTTCAAATTGACATATGTGATTCATATGTGGCTTAAACATGTAGAAATATAACTCTGCATATGTTTGCTATAAGCAGAAAAAACATACAAATGCAGAGAAATCCTATTACCTAGTTATAACTAATCTATTAACGTTCGCACAATATGTAACAGAAAATAACACAGAAGGACAACGAGTGGTATGTGTACAGGGTGATTCGGGAATAAAGGTAATCATTTAAATGGTAGGTAAAGGGGAGGCAGAAAAGCTAATTTACCTTGACAAGTATAGGTCAAAAACGAAGTTTTCCAGAAAATTAGTTTTAAAGTTTTATTCAATTTTGGATCCGGTCCTGACCTCGGATCATTTTGGATCCAAAATTCATTAAACTTTAAAATTCATTTTCTGGAAAACTATTCGTTTTTGACCTATACTTGTTAAGACAAATTAGCTCTAAAGCCTCCCCTTTACCTACCATTTAAAGGATTACCTTTATTTCTGAATGACCCTGTTTACAGATAAAAGCATTTGATACTGTTCCGATATCCGTCCTCAAAAGAAAACCAGTTGAGAATGCGCAGAGCTAGCATTGCCATGACGAACAAAAACAACTGTATACTTAATAAACTAATTTATGTTTGAAAACTAATGTTGACCTAACACATTAGTTGTCATAAAAACTAAAATTCTAAGTCCTAAGACCTTTCGTAAAAAAAAGTTGCTAAAAATGTTTATTTTTTCGTACATTCCTAAAAAATACAAAAATTTTCATTTTTCAAAAATTTACCGAAATCTTAGGTGGTCATTTTGACCACTTTCCCGAAGAGATACAAAAGAATGTTTCAACCAAAAGTTTCTTAAAATTTGATGTACTATAAGATTCCAAATTCAAAGAAAAATTCAAAAAAGTCAACATGGAAAAAGGCAACAGACCGACAGACAGACAGACTTCACGAATTCAGAGACGAACTTTTTGTTCGTCGATTATGTAAGTACGGCTTTCAACCATCTACTCTGACATTTTTAGAATCGTATTTCATCGACAGAGCCAACTTTGTTATAATCAACGGTGAGAAATCCTCAATTTTCAATCCAACATCCGGTGTGCCTCAAGGCTCTTGTCTGGGCCCCACTTCTTTTCAACCTATTTATAAATGATCTCCCGGATTCTGGCATCAGCTCTAAATGTTTACTATATGCTGATGATTTCAAAATTTACTCGACCGTAGCGAACCAACAACATGCTGTAGAATTTCAAAAAGATCAACCAGTGGCGTGCGGTGAGGATTTAGGCTAGGGAAGCAACCACGATTTTAATTTTAATATACCTAGGTACAGGCGCGGATTCACGGGGAGAAATTCCCCCCCACAAATTTAGAAATAAGTATACATAGAATAGAAACAAATAATGTTTGTTTAATTATTATTTATTAAAACAATTTTTTTTCCAAAAATCTCCCTCTCAAAATAATTCCCTGGATCAGCCCCTGCTAGGTACAATAAAAACCAGTGTTATAATTAATAAACTTAAAAGTTTTTTGAAGAGGAACTTTTACACTTTATACTAATGGAAGTTGTTGACTATTATTCTTTATTTAAAAAAAACTACTATTACGTACTTATACTGCAACTCGATTTTCCGGCCTTTCTTAGCAAAATACCGATGCAGGTTTTAATCTTTGTTGTTAAGTTTGAAAGTTCTGGTTTTGATCTGCCTTTCTTAATAATTTGTCATTTCTCCCCAAAACTGTATGCAGAAAATTCTTTATTAATAATTTACAAACCGAACAAAAAAATCGTCCCGCTTCGGATGTATCGGAAGTACTCGAACCTTCCATCGAAACAGCTGAATTTGCAGTCGTGACAATAATGCAATTTTAAATTTGCATACAGAGAAAACTAAATAAAATTATTTGTCTTTAAAAAAATCCAACTTATATAAATTGAAATAATAAAATGTGACAAAATACAGTCTCATTCGCAGATTTACATTACTTGAGTAACATTAAATTTAACAAACACTAAATCGAACAAATAACCAAATTATAATAAATAAATATTTGGGCATGAAGCACAATAAAAATAACGGCCAAACAATAGTAACAGCATCGTCTGTATCACCAGGCCCGCTGATCCACGCCAAGGTTAGGAGAAGAGCAGTTATAAGCAACGAAATCAGTGCTTATATGCAGTGTATGTAACACATTTGAATCGGTATTACCTTTCCGTGCAAGTTTAATGAGCCTAATTTAAAATAGTACTCTAAATAATTATACTTTTTGCTGTACGGAATTGATATTGAGCTTTAAGTTGATTAAATATTACAAATTTAAATAAACGATAACCATAATTTTATAAAACTATTTTTGTTAGCATTGGTTTTTTTATTTTTAATAAATTCTCAAGGGAAGCATTGCTTCCATGGACCGCACGCCACTGATCTTAACAGGGTATGTAGCTAAATGGTTAGTTACACTAGAGCGTAGAATGTGTCCAAATATACTTTCTATCTAGATAATGAATAATTACTAGAAAAATCACGGATCTAGAAAAAACGGGACTAGAGAGTCAAGGTTCTGAGCTTTGTCTTTAACCACAGTGGTACCTTTAATGAATAGGTATATTGCAGAAATTACCAAAAAGTCATATAAAAACCTATTCTTTATCATTAGAAATATTTATATTACGTATATGTACGATATGTTTTCTGTATATTAATAATTTATTAAAAATCAATTTTGTAGTTAAAACCATTGCTAAAAATCAATTTCATTTAGAGCTCGCTTAGTATTCAATTTCTTGTCACGTAATGTGATAATTATCACAAATTTAAATTTGTTTAAAATAAAACTAAAAAATTAATTTTTGAAGACTAACACAAACAATATATGTACGTATTGATTTGTATTTTTCCCCATCTATTAGAGTAGTAAAACTAATACAAATTAAGTAATTTGTATACATTGATACATAAGTATGTATCCATTTTTCTTACTATTTTTTAAATTAATCATAAATTAATAAATTAAGCATACATGCTTTATGGTTTTGTGGGTAAGGTTTTTTGTACAGAAAATATAAAATAACATCTACCACATCTAGAATAAAAAATCATTGGAAATCATTTTAGTACTACGCGAGTTATATGTAGGGGTTGTTCCATTTATAAAATACCCCTATTTCGTTATAATTATTATAATATATATGTTATAGCTATGTATTTTCCTTTTCTTTATGCAATATTTACATATTTACATCATTTTAATAATTCTAATATATAATTCATTTATACATAGATATTATAATCAATAGGTATTCAATTTATTCCTCCTTATGTAAATGCAATTTAAATTAAGTCAGATAAGAGCGCCAAAGTGCCCTTGGAACCGAGCGCAACCTATTTATAACACCTTATCAGGTCACGTTCGCTATGCATTTCTTCTCAGAACGTTTGGAAGTCAAGCTAAGGACGAAATCAAACAAAGAAACTCTCATCCGGACACACCCTGGAAGTACAAGCTATAAATACAGCATCGAGCTGGAACAGAATCAGAGTTAACACATGATTAGAGCAGTACTTGACCACCGAGCAACGAAAGTGTAGTGTAGTTTGTATCTTGTAGCACTGTAGAAGTCAGATTTGTCGACTTAGACGAATTTTGTATTTATCAATAAATACTATATTGAATTCTGGCCTCCAAATATTTTAAAGTATGTAATTCGCGTACCCATGAAGCACGAATTGCAGCTATCTTAAACCATACAATTTGCGTCTGCAAACCCATCCAAGGTCAGGCGACACCTATCGAAATAATTTGAGGCTTACTGACATAACAACGTACTTACACAGCGATTTCATGGACCCTGGTATTGCGCTAGCAGACTTGTATACTCAATGTTTATTTGACCGCCTTACTGACTGGGTACATAAATAACTCTGCAGTTATTTTAATTTATTATTAAAATATTCCTAATTATTAGTACATACTATACAACTGAATACTAATTACTTCTAATAATTAATAATAGAATTTCTTGGAGTATTTTTGGTTGTTCTGCAGCTCTGTAGTGGTCTATATATTACCGTTAAAGTGTTTTTAAAATCTGTTATTCTATGTAAATAGTTTAAAGTGCGAAATGGACCAGTACCGGGATCGTTTAATTAGGTTTTTAATTATTTATTAGTTCAAGTTGTTGTTCTAGGTTAGTTACGTATACAATTATTATTCTTTGTAGTTTTAAATTAATTATAGTTGTATGATTAAGAAGTTCAGGTTAATATTATTCCCTTATTAAAATAAGAACGAGACTTGAAATCAAGCCAGCAATGAGATCCGATCAAGTCGATAGCAAAATGAGTAAGCTGACATAAAGAAACGAGCAGCCGCCGACATATACTAACTGAGCTATGCCGGCTTGCATGCACACACCAACATTGACCGTATTGTACATATTCAATTCTATTTCAGTTTTTTATTATTTATGGTTATTTAAGTATTTAAGACTTATTTTTAACGAACCTCTCAACGGTTATGTCCTATGTCCTATGGTAGATACAAATCTTCCTATAGCTTCATATGAGACTTATGACCTACACTACTAACGTAAACCAAAAACACGATTTGATCACCTTATATCATTATTGAAATTTCTTGGAATTTACAACTAAATGGCCAAATTCTTATTACGGCATTTTCAATTAAAAACACTACAAAACTAATCGAATAACCACAAATCAAAGCTATAAAAGCTAGACGTAAATGAGCCAAAGATAACACGACCAACGATGGCATTACAAGTTCATTTTTATCGCTATTGACATTTGGCTTTAAACCCCACTTATTGATTAGTCCACATTCTTCATACCTATAGAGAAGTCTTTGGAAATGCTCGACTATCGGTAAACCTTTTCTGAATGCAAGAAAAATCTGAATTATCACTTTGGATTGTTCTAATCGGTATATCATCTTTAAACCATCTCGCCCGGCTTAATATTGTAGTATCAGATAGGACATTAGATTCTCACTAATGTGTACACCAAAATCACGTTTGTAAGCTATTCTATTTAGACAAATTTTTATATCACCACAGATATTCCATTTATTATAAATTTTTGCATATACTGGATTTTGGGGTTCATTGAAAAACACTTTGAATGGTTCGTAGCCACCAAACGAGACATCTGAATTAGCCAGTTCTTCTAAAGTTGAAATTTGACAGTCAAATGCAGGCTTTGTAAGAAAACTTATTAGGCTACCTTGATATGCAGAAGACATCAACAGGGAATACATATTCCACAATAGGAGAATTGCACTTAGAATGGTTACTCTTGGTTTTTCGTTAAAGGGCGACAAAAGTATTCTGAAATTAAAAATTATCCATTTTATAAAAATACCAGTTTTACTTAACGAGGCATTCTCTTTTATTTCCATAACAGCAAAAGAAATTAAAATAGTGATTACAGATATTGCCAACAGTATCCATACATACTGAGAGAATTTATTGGTAAAATTTTTCCAAGTATGTCTTGGTAACGCAGCTGGTACAAAAAATGTAAAATAGTCAAACATAGCCCCATACATTAGATCAAAATCATACGGTAAAGATTCTAGATGGTCGGTCAGTATTACATGAGCATACATTACGTTGGCTTGATTCATATATACCAGATTAGAGTACTTCACGTTTGTTGTGACCATCTTTCCATCCACAAGTCCATTAAAAAGAGGATTTTCTACGTAAACTATAGAAAAGTTTAACTGGAATGCTAATTGTCTTAATATATTTATAACAATTCCTGGATTTTTTACGGCAGTTTTATTTATAACATATGGCGGGATACTACCAGTTGCGATTCTTACAGGGCATCCATGGTAATTATCAAAATATTTAAACGAAAGGTAGTCTCGATATTGCATGGAAGCTGACATACCTTTTGAATATCCACAGAATCACAAGAATTATTTTTAAATGGAAAATATGTATAAACTTCCAAGGTTTGGGTAATTACAGAAAGATTAATCAAGAAGTACTTCCATGATAAATAGAGTACTTCTTCTGGTGTTCATGTGTTGGTGTATGTGCTTCAGTAGGACCACCAAGTATTTTGCCCTAGGGTTCCATGATGATGATCTGTAGAAATGTATTAAAAATGTTTTAAAATGACTTAGATTTTCAATCATGAAAAGGTAAAAATTAGATTTATGCGATAGGTATGGATTTAAGAAGTTCTTTTTGATATTTATCGTCATAGTGACCATACATTCCAAATTTAAAGGTATTTCCAGATCGGAATATACAATTGCTACATTATTCTGTCTTGACTGATTTAATAACATCATTAAATTTTCTTGAAGTATTGTATCAGTTTGATCAAAAATAATATTTATTGAGGATTTCATCTCTACTATACAAATTATTGAAAGGACGCTTAAACGTGTATAAACCATATTGTCTTATAAGCGAAAAGAAGTAAGTGGATTTCTAGAAAAGCAAAACAATATTATCCATAATTTTTCAAGCTGTAGTGCATTACATAATAATCGATGTGCTATGAGTAGTATGTTATTTACATAATTGTGTAATATGTACAAAACTGCTTAAGGAATAATAATAATAATAATAATTGCTACAACCCATAGCCTGGAAACCAGGCCCCAGAAGCTTTAAGCTTGTGCGGGAGGGAGGGGGCGATTATTATTATTACGTAGGCCCTAAGTGCGGCTGCAGCCGACTTACAGATGGAACAGCGCAAATCCCACATTTGTGTCACAGCTAAGGAAAACTGCAGAAAACCTTAACCAGATCTGCCGGCACCGGGAATCGACCGCGGGCCGCTTGGGTGAAAGTCTAGCACTCTAGACATTACACTACCAAGGCTGTTAATAATCAAAATATATACATAATAGAAATTGTACTTGTTGGAAATTGCTTTTTGAGAGGGTTCAATCTTGCCGTCTTTTAGGATATACTGATATTGATCATATGGGTTCGCTTTTTATTAAAGAAAACAACAATTCAAAGAAGTGTTAGATGTTTGTTTACTCGTTTAACTACAAGAGCAATTAAGTTT
This sequence comes from Agrypnus murinus, assembly GCA_929113105.1. NCBI lineage: Eukaryota > Metazoa > Arthropoda > Insecta > Coleoptera > Elateridae > Agrypnus > Agrypnus murinus. Next base: position 88,009,276 of record OV816027.1, on the reverse strand, counting down.
TAACATTTTAAATATCTTACTTTAAAACATTTTATCTATGCTTTAAAAAGATATTCTTCTCAAAGACAAAGACCTGTAAAATTATAATCCAATACTTCTTCCATCCTTAGAAGGTTCCCTAGAGGTCTAGGATGTGTGTGTGTGTGTACAGTCTGAGGATACCTTACAGAAGCATGTATAATATATATAAATAAAAAATAGTATATAAATAACATACAATTGTCATTGGGTTTACTTTAGTAAAACTCTAATTAAGGTCAATCCACACGAAATCGACCAAAATAACCAAAAGTTGTTGCTCCACCACTTTCGATTTTTTTTGTTTTATGCCTGAATATTCCCTTATATTTGCAATGCTGGAAAATGCCTTTATTTTATTTTTATCTGGTTTTGTTTTGCGGCAGCACTCATTTATTGACATCAACCTACCATGTTTTCCGCAAAAAACGAACTTCAGAAAAATTATCATAACTTAGTTAATATTTGTGCTATCTCGCTGATACAAGAAATAATTTACTCTATAAAACCTAACAAATTTAGATAATATTTACCAAGATGCAGATTAAGATATAAAAAAAATCACAATTATTTACTGCCTGCGGTACTTGTAGCAAAGGTAAATTTGCAATTTTCATTAATGAAAATCCAACTGCACCAAAAAGATTTTTACTGATGTTTAAGCTTCTGTAACTCTTTTACTAGAAAAAGCCACATCTCAATTTTTTTACAGAATATTCTATCCCACGAATACTTCAATCTGTGAAATTTTTAGAATTTTCAGATTTTTCCTTTTTGAGATACAGGGTGTCAAAAATCCGAAAAATCGTTAATTGTGCCATGTTTACACGTCTTTAGAACAAAAGAGATTTGATGCCAACCTTTTATTTTTGTAGAACAAGTAGTACTAACATAGACATATACAGCAGAAAACTTAAACCTGAGTTCTTCTTTCTTCATAGTTATTCTTCAAGCTAAAGTCTGCATTTCTTCAAAAATCGTAGTACATCTTTGAAAGCGAATCTTGTGTATTTCCGTTACAGGTAGGTAAACATAATTCTCCTGTGAATTATACACATCTCATTTATATTTGTGGGTTTAATATTGTCACACTTTGACTTATTTTGTAAAATTTCCCCACTTTGAATTTTTAATAATGCAAATATATTGTATTATAATTTTTGATTAAAATAAAGACATTTTTCAAAATTGCAAATATAAGGGAACAATCAGGCAAAAAATTAAAAAAATCAAAAGTGGTTGAGCAACAACCTTTGGTCAATTTGGTATGGATTGACCCATTAGTGAATGCCATTCATTAGTTTACGTTTACACACACTCAAATATGATATATGTTATTGGTGAAGTAAGGCCAAACAGATAAGAGTTGCCATAAGTAATCATGAAGTTCTTTTAAAAATATTTTATTTCATAAAAAATATACATATTATATACATCCAAAAACTTAACTTAACGATTTAGCTCTCTCAACGAGACCACGAGATATAATCATTCGCTGAATTTGTGCAGTACCTTCATAGATTTGATAGATCTTAACATCTCTCATCAATTTCTCCACAGGATATTCACTATTAAACCCATTACCACCAAATATTTGAACTGCATCGGTAGCACACTTATTTGCAATATCTGCTGCATGACACTTAGCAATGGAAGCCATATAAGTGTTGCGTTTACCATTATCAATTTCCCATGCAGATTTCATCCAGGCTAATCTAGCTGTTTCTACACCAACAGCCATATCAGCTAACATAAAGGCAACAGCTTGATGGTGAGCTATTGGCACACCAAATGTTTTCCTTTCGAGTGCATATTTTGAGGCTTCATCTAGGCAACGTTGGGCAACACCAGTTGCGCCTGCAGCCACCTATTCAAGGCAATATTAATTGAATATCAGTTTTTAAAATTTATGCGATGGAGTTTATTGGACTTACTCCAGGTCTAGTTACATCAAAGAATCCCATAGCTACTTTAAATCCAGCCCCCTCACCCACAATAACATTTTCTTTAGGTATTCTCACATCTTCAAAGGTAATACCACGTGTGTCTGATGCTCTTTGTCCCATATTTATTTCCTAAATCGAAGTTAACATCTTCCATTATCATTTTTATCTACAAATACTACTTACTTTTCTACCAGGAGTAACACCAGGCCAGTCTCGTTCTACAATAAACCCTGTAAATGCTTTACTTGCTGGTGCTTTGGGATCAGGGTGTGTACGAGCTAGAACGAAATACCTAAAAGTGCAGTGCATTTGTTTTAGTATTCCTAATTGGGAAAATTCTAAAATTACCAATTAGCAACTCCACCACTTGTGATCCACATTTTTTGGCCATTCAGAACCCATTCGTCTCCTTTCTTCACTGCTCTAGTCTGTACTCCATTTACATCTGATCCGGTTCCTGGTTCTGTTACACAATAAGCCTATCAAGATGATCCAGAGTATAATTAAAAATCGGAATACATTTTTATTTATAGAAATTCTTACTGTAAGTAAGGGCTCTTCAACGATTCGGCCAAGATATTTCTTTTTTTGTTGTTCGTTACCAGCAAGAATGACAGGTAATTGCTGTGGAATAAATAGACATTTATGATAAGGAAGGAAAAGACTTAACTCTATAATATTATGCTATAGGATGTTATAGTTAACAATCTTAGTAGTTGATTAAGTATCGAGGCGCACCAAAGATCGATTTGCAGTCTATGGTATTTTGCATTTAATTTAAAAAAGAATTAAGATACAAAGTAATTTTTTTGATAACTCAAATTTGTTTTTAATTTTGTTCATAACTGAAGAACTATCTACAAAGGGACATAAAGTTAGAAACATAATCAATGCGAAACATTATCAGACAAAGGAACCATTAAATTTGTTCTTTGTGGACTTGGAACCAGCAGATAACAACAAGGACATATACAACATAAGAGCTCTGTAAAACAAAATTGTTGTAATAGAACCCCCCAACAAACCCAAAAACATAATACAATGTACAAGATGCCAATTATACGGCCACTCAAAAAGTTATTGCAACAGAAACTACCTCTGTGTCAAATGTGGAGCTCAGCACAACACAAAAGACTGCAAAAAAAATAAAGACACTCCTGCTACTTGTGCACTATGCGGTGGACGACATCCTCCCAATTACAAAGGCTGTAGCTACTATCATAATTTAATTAAAAATAAAAGCATGCTACAAAGACCTCAGTATACACGAAATATCACTCCTAATGCACCCCATGTGCAACAAATACCTGCAACTCCAAACATCAAGCCTACCTATGCAACCATTACTAATAACAGCAATAACACTACACAAGACGTAACTCTAGTAAAATTCTTAGAAGAATTCAAACAAATGTTTCAACAACTCATGCAACAAAATACCTCAATAATAAACATGCTATCCATGCTTATACAGAAACTAAACTAATGGCTAAATTTTTGAGAATAGCGCTGTGGAACGCAAATGGACTATTAAATCACAAAGACGAAGTAATTCTATTTCTCAAAGATCAATATATAGATATTTTGCTTGTTAGCGAAACCCATTTCACAGCAGAAAGCTACCTAAATATTCCGGGATATAGGTTGCATCACACCAATCACCCTGATGGCACAGCCCATGGGGGCACCGCTATCCTAATAAAACAGACAATAGATCATTATCAATTACCTAATTATGATGAAACCTATCTACAAGCTACTTCTATCAAGGTCCGCACACTGTGCTACGATTTAACCATTTCAGCAGTGTATTGCCCACCTAGGCATAATATCAGAAAACAAGACTATAAGACATATTTTAAAACTCTTGGGAAGAAATTTTTAGCTGGTGGTGATTATAACAGTAAAAATACTTTATGGGGCTCAAGACTGACCACTACCAAAGGAAGAGAACTTGCTAACCTAATGCAGGATTGTAACTACTCATTCCTCTCTACAGGCACTCCAACATATTGGCCAACAGACCCTACAAAAACGCCAGACTTACTAGATTTCTTCATAATAAACGGCCTCTCACCAGCCTACACGCATATAACCCCTAATTTAGACCTATCATCTGACCATACCCCAGTCATAGCAACTATTTCCTCAACCATCCTACCCCAACATGAAGATCCAAAGCTCCATAACCACAAAACAAACTGGGAAGAATACAGAAGTATACTTACAAACAGTATAAAGTTAAATATACAACTGCGAACAACTGATGATCTGGAGATCGCAACAGAAAATCTGATCAAACTACTGCAAGAAGCTGCAAAACAGTCTACTCCGCTACTCAACCCACAGAAAGATACAAACACTATCCCACTACAAATTAAACAACTTCTACGGCAAAAAAGAAAAGCTCGAACAATCTGGCACCGCACACACAATCCACTCGACAAAACCAGATATAACCAACTAAGCAACAACTTAAAAGCTAAACTTAAACAATTGAGGGAAGATTCGTTTGCAGTCTATTTAAGTAACCTAAACAGATATGATCACTCAATATGGCGGCCCATTAAAAATGCAAGAAAACCCAAAACTTATGCACCACCTGTTAGACAATCACTACCAACCATTGGACCTTGGGCGAAAAGCAACAAAGAAAAATCTGACCTCTTTGCGACACATTTTTCAAATACCTTTACCCCCCACAAAGACGATCCAGATATTGAAATGGAGTCAAACATAGCAAGACTAATTGAGACTCAACAACAACTGAAACTTACCACTCCGGGTGAAATTCAAAATGAGATCAAATTCCTGGGACTCAAAAAAGCACCGGGAGTTGACAAAATAACGCCTAAAATGCTAAAAGAACTTCCTCGAAAAGCACTAGTGTTATTAACCTATATATTTAATGGAATAATAAGGCTACAGTACTGGCCACAGCAGCTCAAACTATCTCAAATAATAACTATAGCCAAACCAGGGAAAGATCCCACAGTCGTTAATTCCTATCGACCAATAAGCCTTATTTCAGTCATTTCTAAAGTCTTTGAAAAACTTATCCTTAGTCAAATTCACACTGACATCCCAGAAGAACAGGTCCCACATCATCAATTTGGTTTTCGCAGAGGTCACTCGACTATCCAGCAGGTTCATAGACTAACAGATAAAATAAATAAAGCACTTGAAGACAAATGCTACTGTTCCGCAGTATTCTTGGATGTTAGTCAAGCATTTGACCGAGTCTGGCACACTGGGCTCTTATTTAAAATTAAACAAATTCTTCCATCCTACTTTAGTATACTTAAATCATATCTCAGTGACCGGAAATTTCAAATAAAAGTAGGCAATGATAAATCAGATTTCCACCCAATAAGAGCAGGTGTACCGCAGGGCAGTGTTCTCGGTCCGCTGTTGTATGTTATCTATACATCGGACATACCAACCTCCAGAAATACAACACTTGGAACATTTGCCGATGACACTGCCATACTATCAATAAACGAAAACCCCGATAGCTCAGTCTCAGACCTACAAGAACATCTTAACTCACTACACAACTGGTTTGAAAAGTGGAGAATCAAAATAAATGAACATAAATCCAGTCACATTACTTTCACACTTCGTAAATCCCCAACTCCTGACCTATACATTAATAACGAAGTAATACCCAAAACAACCGAAGTAAAATATCTAGGAATGAATATGGACAGCAAATTAACTTGGAAAAATCACATCCTAAAGAAAAGAAAACAAATAGACTTAGTAGCCAAACAATTACACTGGTTAATCGGAAGAAGATCAAAATTGGCTATAGAAAACAAAATTCTAATCTATAAAACGGTTATTATCCCCATTTGGACTTATGGTATAGAACTATGGGGATGCTCCAGTAAATCTAATATCAATATAGTCCAAAGATGCCAATAAAAAATCCTGAGATCAATTGCAAATGCACCATGGTTTGTTACCAACGCAACACTACATACTGACCTCAAAATAAATTTTGTACAGGACATCATCCAACATAAAAGTACTACTCATCACTCAAGACTTGAAACACACAACAACCCCTTACTTGAACCGCTGTTAACTAGAGAAGACAACAGAAGACTCAAAAAACACTGGCCAATGGACTTAGTCTGAAGTACTTGTGATTTCGTCAATGGACGAAATCTCATCATGCCACCCTACTACTATAACATACTATTAGCTTATAGAATATGTATTCTGATTGCTGATTAAAGTAAATAAATAAAATAAATAAATAAAATACTCTACATTCACATTAATTGTCAAATTCATATGAAAGTACTCTAAGCCACGAGCGGAAAAATCTGCATGGTCCTCGATATTCTAGGTCCTACTACATTAGATGTGGTTATTTGTTAATTGAAATTTTACACATTATTATGTAGGTTTTGAGACTTTTAGATTAGTTGTTACAGTTCAACCAATACAAGAAATTCGTCATCCTGATGATAACCCATCTCTATCCTGTACTCGTCTTTAGTATAGTTACTCTTCAGCATACGAGGGGATCGGAACGCAATAGAATGCTGCACTATCTGTGGATGACCCACTTGCAGTGAGTGGTATCTACACGATTTCGGATAGCTTTGCCCATCTTCTTCACGTAAATTGTGATGACTAATTTCTTGTATTAATGGTTAGACTACAGTGTACAGACTATTTTGAAGTGTAAGTCTATGTTGAACTATGTTGAACCAAACCTCTAATACATAGATTACAGGGTTGGATCTAAGAAAATTTTTTTTATTCGGCACCCTATCATTAGGTTTGACTGTGGATCATGGGTTGCATATTTTAGGTTCAAAGCTCTTATGGTCTAGAATCTAGACCTAGAGCAAAAGTGACATCTAGACTCTAGATGTCACTTTTGCGGGTTTGGTATATCTAATAACCATGATGTCCTTGCGGGCGGTTTTCAAAGGCGCAATATTTATCTTGTTGTAAATATACATGTACATACAGGGTGCGACAAGATAACGGAGACAAACTTGGCACGAACGTATCTGCCAAATTTCATGGTGAATTTATTTTTTGTGTTGAATTCCCCGTTCTTTCTGTGTTCGTATTATGTTGTCCATATTTGTTTTTAGAATAATGTCAAATATACGTAACGCTACTTGAATCGGTCAATGCAGAAACTGGATATGCACTTTTTGTCTAAATTGAGTTGTACATGAATTCACCATAATTCAAGGGTGCCCGATCGAATAGTGCAAAAATTGAACATGTCCTGCTTTTCTATAATGTAGAAAAGCGATGGTATAGTACAGAAACTGAATAAACCTAGGACATGTTCAATCTCTGTAGCGTATGTCTTATATATCTAGGATGCGCTGAAGTAAAAACAACTGAGCTGATATCAATTGAAGCCATCGTCGCGTCGTTTTGACATATGCAAGTGATATTTTGTTGAGTGAAATTCTCTATGCAAAAATGTCTAAATCAACTAGTAACAGTATTTACAAAGAAGAAAGTGAAACTGAACAACCTAAAAAACAGTTAAAGGTATTTCCCGCTAACTCCACACCCACTCCAAAACTGAAAGATTTCCAGAGCGTTATGAAGTATATTGAGAAAGAATTTGACGAATTTTACCAGAATATCCTAAAATGGTCCATGAAAGAGAAAGAGGAAGACAGTGCAGTGAAAGCAGACAATGTTTAAAAATATTTTTATTTCTATTACTTTAGGATTTTCAGATTTCTTTTGTTAATATTAAATTCAGTTGTTCTTTTGCCACAAAATAGTTTCTTGCGTATTCTTTGCATTTTATTTGCAATCAATATAGAAACTGAATATGTCCACGTCTTATATGCATTTTTTTCTCTTAGAATACAAAACTTTAAGTACATTGAACCATGTGATCTTACCTAAAAGATACCATTCTTTCATATCCCAAAAAATCACGAAGGTCCATAAAAGCAACATTGAGTAATTTAGTTTTTCTTGTTTTTCTCAAAATAAGGTGGTTGGGACATATTCAGTTTCTGCATTGACCGATTAATTTTGGAATTGCCTCTTCAAAGAAAGCGTCAATGTAAAATTGTTCGTTTGCTCAGCGTTCCTCGACAGACCGTGTCTAAAGCAATTAAGCGGTTCAATGACCGTCCAGGAAGAGCAAGAAAACGTACCGTCAACACTTTCAGGAACCGCAAGCTCATCAAGAAGCGGGTCGACCGGAATCCAAGAGTCTCCATGAGGAAAATTGCCCGTGAATGATACGAAGTATGGCCAAAAAAGAATTCAAACTAAAGGCCTACAAGCTCCAAAAAGACCAGCACCTTACGGAAGTTAACGAACGAGTACGACTCCAAAGATATCCCAATTGGCCACCATACTCCCCAGATCTCAACCCGATGGATTACAGCGTGTGGTCCATTTTCGAGGCCAGAGCCTGTGCTAAGCCCCACAAAAGTTTGGAGTCGCTGAACCAATCGCTACGCCGAGAGTAGGATCGAATCACGCCAGAGACGCTGCAACCCATTGCCGAAAATTTTAGTACACATCTGAGGCTCTGCATCGACGTGGGGAGGACACTCACAACGCGGGCTGAGTGCATTATTACCAGGACACCAAGTTAACATTATTTAATGTGCTGTTTTGAATTTTGTTTTGTTTAATATAAATATAAGATTAAAAATGTTTGTCTCCGTTATTTTGCCGCACCCTTTTTTTTGTGGCTGTGTAATTAACGCCGTTTAACGATGAGTGACAATTGACAATAACGTTTGTGAAAGAGAAACAGTTGAATCTGAAAATGAGATGTATGGATCCAAAAACACTATCCCAAAGCCTAGAAAAGGAATATAATAAAACATGCACTAACATGGGGTGCATCATTCCACAACTCATCCGGAAAACGCATCGAGTCAAAAACACCTTGGTCATCCATGAGGGTATGCTCTATACTTCACAAGATTTCAAACTTTCCTTATTACAAAAAATTATATTTCAGGTATAACAAGCAATGTACAAACAAGTTTTCTGAGGAAGAGAAAAATGAATTCGTTGCTAACTAAGAGAACATTTTTCTTCAAGGTTTAATAGAGGCAAAATCTATTCAAAGACACAGAGTCACAAAACGTAATGACAATGTTAATAAACCTAAAGCATCTTCCTTTTCATACTTTGTTATTAAAAAAAATCTCGAAGGGGTATACCAATTTTAATTACTTCACACAATACTGTACCATTTTCAACTTGTTACATCATTTGTTTTTAAAGTTACGACGTCATCGATATTTTTTTAAATGACAACCTATATTTTTTATTGTCGATTTTGGTAGTACTTTTTATTCTCTTTTAAACTGTATACAATTTTCAATATATTACATTTGAAAAAATTTGAGAAAAACTGCACTAAAGTTCGAATATTAAAAATTCTTTAAATTTGCAAAATGCATCTAGTAACAGTATAAAACAAAAGCCTTAGTTACGGGTGTCAGAAGTAAACAATAAAGTAAATGTTATTTTCTTGTTCTAAAGTAGAATTTACCTTTAGTAAACTATTTTAATAATAAAAATGGCGCAATTGAGCGAGAAACAGCGAATTGAAGTGTTAATGAAGATTGGTTATGGCGACAGAATTCGAACACATCAAAAAGTGTGTCAACTTTTTAGAGAAACGTACCTGGATCAACCCATAAGTCAATCAACGGTTAGTAGGATTGAAAAGAAGTTTCGAGAACATGGCATTGTAAAGAATCTTCTAAAAAGTGGACGTCTGGTGACATTAAATGAAAATGTACAACTTGATGTGCTACTAGAAATTGAAAACAATCCGCACGGAACTAGTAGAAGCATTGCTTTGGACTACCACGTAAGCCACACTTCAGTTTTAAAATTTTTGAGGTTTAAAAAATTTCACCCATATAAGCTGCAATTGGTTCATGAGTTGGCAGAAAATGACTTTGATCGTAGACAAGAATTCTGTGACCAGATGTTAGAAATTTGTCTTCGCGATCCAATGTTTTCCCAGCGTATTTTATTTTCGGATGAAGCAACATTTTGTTTAAACGGTACGGTTTATAAACAGAATTGTAGAAATTGGGCTAGAGAAAATCCTTATTGGATGCACGAGACTCATACACAACACATCCTCAGAAGCTTAATGTATGAGCAGGGATTATTGGTGACCAAATTATAGGGCCATTTTTTTCGCAAATAACTTAGCTGGAGAAAGATACCTGCAATTTTTACAGTTGGAACTGATGCCTGCATTATTTCCCAATGCAAACAATCCTGAGCTACCAAACAATAGCGTTTGGTTACAACATGATGCCTCATTATGCAATTAATGTACAAAGCTATTTGCACCAAGGAAGGTGGATAGGAAGAAGAGGTCCGATGGAATGAACGGCTAGATCCCCTGATTTAATGCCATTAGACTTCTTTCTATAGGGGTACTTAAAAAGTAAAGTGTATAAAAATCAATCCAATAATTTAGACGATTTCAAGCAAAGAATTAGACATGAGGTTAGATTAATATTACCTGAAACTCTTCAGAATGTGAGAAATGAATTTCATAATCGCCTTGGGTATTGTCAGATGGTACAGGGTTGTCACTTTGAACACCTAGTGCATAGGTTCCCAACGGGGGCGGTACCGCCCCCTAGTGGGCGCTGGAGCTTTTCGTGGGGGCGGTAGCGGGTTCAAAGGCAAATGGGTGGCGTTATGACAGTCAAGGGGGCGGTCGCGGCGTATTTACCTAATTAGAAATTTAATATAATAAAATCCTTTGAAAATACATCTATTTTCATGAAAAAACATTTTATCTAGCCGTCTAAGATGTTTATCTTATTATTATGGCGTAAATAAACATTAAAACATTTAAATAAGCATTAACTATAAAGATAAACTAACTAATTGATTCGATTTAGGACTGTCGGTAACAAGTCTATGCAAGTTGGTAAGCAAAGATGTGATTTATGCAATCAAGCATGTTTCGACAAAAATACGGGAATTTGTAACAACCTGTTTGCAGGGCAAGTGCACCGCAAACAAACAAAGGCATACAAGTTGTTGCGTGCTCGAAATCAAATCTTTAAAAGGCAGGGGTAGCTCTTCTAATGTCTTATTGTTTTTGTGTGCTTCGCCAGTGATCCATACTTGCGCGTGACTGATAAAGTAAAGAAGTCATTATAGCCATTAGTTTTATAACTTTTTATAAATCGGTTGAAAAGTTAATGTATTGAAATTGTGAATTCCAAAATGTCTGAAACTAAGAAGAAATGTCGGCAGTACAACATTGAGTATTTATTACCTATGTGTTTAGTTTGCCAAAAAGTATTTTCAAATGAAGCCATGAAGCCTTCTAGGCTCCAAGAGCATTTGAATAATATACATGCTGATAAAAAGGACAAAGATTTATCCTATTTTCAAGGACTTGAAAAGAAATATTTAAAACAGCCAACTATATCAAACCTTTTTGCATCGTGTTCTAAACAAGAAGATGATGGACTACGAGCTTCATATACATACATACATACATAATCCATTCCCCTTTTACCGCATTTTGCAGTGTCGGGGTTCCACACAAACTAAAGTCTTATGGGAGTGCAACGGAGGTAATGGAGCTAGCTTCATATAATATTTCATTATTAATCGCAAAAGCGGGAAAACCACAGACAATTGGTGAGGAATTAATTATGCCGGCAGTCAAAGAGGTAATCAGATATCATCAAAAAAAATTCGTTTGAGTAATAATACAGTGCAAAGAAGAATCGATAAAATGGCTAAAGACGTTGAACTATCATTATGTGACTACTTAAAGACTTCCAAATTTTCCATTCAACTCGATGAATCAACATTACCAAATAACGAAGCACTACTCTTGGCTTACGTCCGATTCATAAAAGAAGAAAAAATTTGTCAAGAGTTATTATTTGCAAAAAATTTGGAAACCGATACAAAGGAAGAATCCATATTTAATACCATGCACGTCTTTTTTTCAAGAGAAAGAAATTCCTATTCGAAATATTTTGTGAGTTGCTACAGATGGTGCTCCAGCAATGACGGGGTGTCATAAGGGTTTCATTGCGCATTTAAAACAAGCAGTACCAAATGCACTTGCTGTACATTGTGTTATTCATCGTCAACACTTGGTTGCAAAAAATCTTAATGAACGCCTGCATACGTTGCTCCATTACGTTATTAGAGCAGTCAACAAGATAAGAAGCAATTCATTAAATGACAGATTATTTGGGCAACTTTGTAGTGAAAATGATGAAGACTATAATCGCTTGCTGCTGCACACAGAAGTACGATGGCTCTCGAAAGGTGTTTGTCGGAATCGCTTTTTCAATCTATTTGACTCAGTACGAGACTTCCTTGAAAACAGAGACGATGAACTGCACGGAAACTTGATTGCGTCCAAAAATAACATCACTTATTTGACAGACCTTTTTAAAATATTTAATGATGTTAATTTACAACTGCAACGTGATGAGTTGAATTTACAGTGGCGTGCGGTGAGAATTTAGGCTAGGGAAGCAACCACGATTTTAATTATAATACACCTAGGTACAGGCGCGGATAAACGGGGAGGGAATAATCCCCCCCACCAATTTAGAAATAAATTTACATAGAATAGAAACAAATAATGTTTGTTTAATTATTATTTATTAAAACAATTATTTTTCCAAAGATTTCCCCCTCAAAATACTTCTCTGGATCCGCCCCTGCTAGGTACAATAAAAAACAGTGTTATAATTATTAAGCTTAAAAGTTTTTCAAAGAAGCACTTTTACACTTTATATTTATGGAATTTGTTGACTATCATTCTTTATTTAAAAAAAACTACTACTACGTATCAATTTTCCGGTCTTTCTTAGCAAAATACCGGTACAGGTTTTAATCTTTGTTGTTAAATTTGAAAGATCTGGTTTTGATCTGCCTTTCTTAATAATTTGTAATTTCTCTCCAAAACTGTATGCGAAAAATTCCTTATTAATAATTTACAAACTGAACAAAAAATCGTCCCGATTCGGCTATATCGAAGGTACTCGAACCTTTCACCGAAGCAGTTGAATTTGCAGTCGTGACGATAATGCAATTTTAAATTTGCATATAGGCAAACTAAATAGAACTATTTGTCTTTAAAAAAATCCAACTTATAAATTAAAATAATAAAATGCGACAAAATACAGTCTCGGTCGCAGATTTACATTACTTAAGTAACACTACATCGAACAAATAACCAAATTATAATAAATAAACATTTGGGAACGAAGCACAATAAAAATAACGACCAAACAATGTTAACAGCATCCGTCTACTATAACACCCCACGCTCGCTGATTCACGCCAAGGTTGCATATAAGCAGTGCTTATATCAAGTGTATGTATAACATTTGAATCGGTATTACCATCCCGTGCAAGTTTAATGAGCCTAATTTAAAATAGTACTCTAAATAATTATGCTTTTTGCTGTACAGAGTTGATATTGAGCTTTAATTTGATAAATATTTCAATTTAAATAAACGATAACCATAATTTTACAAAAGTATTTTTGTTAGCATTTTTTTATTTTTAATAAATTCTCAAGGCAAGCATTGCTTCCATTGCTTCCATGGACTGCACGCCACTGTGAATTTAATAAAAACAAAAAACGTCATAGCTGCTTTTATGGGAAAACTTCTTCTATTCAAACGAAATCTAGGAAGAGGTGAATACAGCCACTTTCCGACATTATCAGCATTATCGGTAAAACAGGAAGATTTACTTACTGCCAACACCTGGACGCTCTTCATGCTGATTTTACAGAAGGATTCCAGGATATTTTAAATATGAATATACCAAGCTGGGTTTTAGACCCTTTCGCAAATGCAGATACAGCAGAATCATCAAATTTAGAAGAAGAACTCGTAGAACTCACAACTAATGAAGAATTAAAAGTAAAATTCAGAAATGGATACCAAGAGTTCTGGCTCCAAAAATCAATATCAGCTCTCCACCCTGGATTGTGGGAAATAGTACAGAAATTTTTAATTGCGTTTCCTTCCTCATATTGGCTGAACGTGGGTTTAGTGCAGTAGCTAATTTACTGTCTAAGAAAAGGAATAGACTGCAGATCACTGAGCGTGGTGATTTGCGACTGATGTTAACTAAATTGAAACCCGACATTAACAAATTGTTAAAACTCCACCAGCCTCAACTATCTCATTGATATTTATTGATGTTTTCTTATTGAATTTTGTTTTTTATTATATTTTTTTACTAATTTTGATTAATCGTCTTGTCTTCGCCTTTGTGCAGTATGCCAGTGAGGGTGCTCCAGCTTTGTGTATTGTCTTGTATGTGTTGGTTAAGTTATAATTTTGTTAAAAACACTTTGTATGGTCTTTGTCTGAATTAAATGTTTTTATTATAACATGTTTTTGTATTTTTAAATAATTAATAATCACGACCCTCAGCCACGACCACGAGTAGCATGATTACAGAGAGAGGGAGAGAGAGAGAGGGAATTAATTTTTAATTTGTGATTATTAATAGATAATAGACAGATATATAAAATTGGTATAATTAACTATTATGTAAAGAGGGGCGTTGGAATTTTTTTTTTGTAAAGGGGGCGGTAGTCCATAAAAGGTTGGGAACCTATGATCTAGTGTAATAAAAACTGTTATTTCTGTGCTTATTTTTGTAATTGATGTTATTGTTATTAGTTTTTTTCTTGTTAATCAATTTAGTTTCTTTTTAGTCTAATTAAAATTTTAGTCTGTTTTTCTCAATATTTATTAAACGTAATGTTTTTTATACGGTGACTAGATTCATTTTGCAATTTAGAATTTTTAATATTCGAACTTCAGGGCAGTTTTTCTCAACTTTTTTCATATGTAACCAATTGAAAATTGTATACAGTTGAAAAGAGAATAAAAAGTACTACCAAAATCGGCAATAAAAAATATAGGTTGTCATTTAAAAAAAATATTGATAATGTCATTACTTTAAAAACAAATGACGTAACAAGTTGAAAATGGTACAGTATAGCGTCAAGTAGTTAAAATGGCTATACCCTTTCGAGATTTTTTCCAAAAAATTAATTTTAACGAAGTTGTCAAATTTATCCGCTACTTTATAATCCATACTTTATAATAATATCCACACTTTATAAATTTAATTTGAATTACCCTTTGATTCCTTAATTTAAATTGTTTTCAGTTTAATATTATCCTATAACAATGTGTATACAGATGATCCGCAAACCAGTCTAAACATACAAAAATTAATGAGTGCAACAAGAAAGGCATAAACAATATGGGTAGTGCAACAAAGATAGAATGCTTTTAGAAGAAGTTTCCTAAATGAACCCTTTGGATAGAATATTTTTATTACATCAAAAATTAAGATTTTTGGCCAAAATATCATGATCCGCGAAGATAGTGCATTGCAGATTTATCTGTTCGTTCCTAAACTAACTTTTTACAAATTAAACATAACCTCACTTTTTCATTACAATTATTTTAGAAAAAGAATCTTATATCATTCAGTTTATGTAATCCTGTTTATACCTTCCTATAAAGATTAATAAGCCAATAAATCAGATTTGACCTAAGTTATGTTGAAGAAGTAAGGTTATGTTCACTTAGTTCATTTTTAAATCAGCTTAAATCAGTCTTTGTTAATTATTAGATAAAGATAATTATAATTTAACTAACACCTAATTTCGAACTATTTATAGCAACTTGAATCCCAGAGCATCCATAAGACATTTCTTCAACAATTAAGCCATCCTCGAACACATTATGTTCCATTCCCCCTGTAAAATTAATTTTTATCTTTGATTTAATTCAAATAAACTATTCAACTAATTTTACCATATTTTGCAGGGATTACATTAGTAACAAATCCAAGCGACCATGCCTTTTTAAATAAAGGCCATGGATATTCCCCCGATTTATCATAATCCGATGCTACTGGTAGAATATCCTCCCTTGTAAATTTACGTGCCAAGTCTTGAATCTCTTGTTGAGTCTCACTTAAAGCTATTATTGCAATATTTTACATTAAAAGATAATTTATTATATTCTTATTAAATGCTACTTACTAAAATTGTATCCATTAGATGTGCTTACGGTTTCATTTTGATTTGCTGCGGTTTTTGTCGATGTACTAGATAAAGCTCTTCTGGATATTAAAGAAAAGTTTCTTGAGTTTTTGAATAACTAGAATTATATAATGTTTATTAAACTCTTATTAGTTTAAAAATATAAACATAAAACTAGATTAAATATAACAACCTTCGGTAACAACATCGTAAGCCGTAGGCAGTTTTTAAAATCACAGATGGGTATATGCTTTTATTATGTTTGTTGTCAAGTGACTTGTTTGCAAAAAAACTTTAAAGTCATTCTCTGGAATAAGCAAACTTTTTAAATAATTCAGTACATAATAAATACTTTTTATAAATGCACAGTATCAAAGGTCATGAAAACAGATATCAGTGGCGTTCGTCACGCAAGGTGTTAAAAATTGCTTTTTTAATCACTTCTGTTAAATTATAATTAACACGATTAATTAAACCATTTGATGAATGATGACGAACCCTACTGATTTCTTTAAATATTTTCAGAAGAATTCTCCCACGCTTATTCTTATCCACTAATTTAACCGATTCTAAACATTTTCATATTTGATCTCTGGAGATTACAGTTTTAGATTAAAAATTTTATTGTCTTTAAAATTACTTGTCCAACTTAAAGATTGATTAGAATAGCATTCTCTATAAGTATATCACGTTTTAGGGTTGGCATGTTTAAAGCATATGGTGAATAAAACGCTTGTTTAAAACCTGTCTAAATCATGTTTTCTTTTTGTAATTGTTTTCAATATTTCTTTATTAAGTAACTTCAAGCAGGACACATGACCCAATTTCAGCAAATGTAAAAAATTGTTAAAACTCATATGAATACAATACAATTACTTTTTTTGGCAGTTATAAAATCGTACAGTATGTATGTGTTAGCTGCAAATATGACCGGATTGGCATTTCTCGATATATTAACGTCAACACGCGAAGTGTTATTTTTAACGACAACCAAAGGTAGGTTCTTACGTGGTTGCCGGGATCGACTGCGTTACCCAGCCCATCTGCAGCGCGACGAAGTGTACCGAACCTTTACATGTCGACGAGAAAATCCTCTCGCTGGTTCCGGGGAATGAACCTGGGCCGCCTGTGTAAGAGTTTTCGTTACCGCGCAGCTATCCACTCCACAAATATGTAGTATACATGTACATTTACAACAAGATAAATATCCCTTCTTTGTAAACCTCCTGCGAGGGCATCACTGTTATTGATAAACCAAGCCTGCAAAAAGGACACTTCACAACGAGACCTTTAAAATGATACTTCAACCGTAGCTCTCAGTCAATGCTTTTAATATGAGGCTGGTTTGATGAGTAATGTACACGAGAAGGAAAAAAAAACAATTTATCTGATTAAAATGTTTTTATTATTCAACGTAGTCCCCATTTAGCTCGACACACTTGGTCCATCGAGGTTCCAGAGCGCTTATGCCATTTTTATAAAAGTCTTTGTCGAGCTCTGCAAAATAGCGATTTACAGCGTCGATAACTTCATTATCGGTTGAAAATTTTCTTCGGCCAAGTGATTTTCTAGATTTGGAAATAGGTGAAAGTCAGGTGGTGCTAGATCTGGCGAGTAAGGTGCCTGTGACAACAATTCGAATCTCAACTCGTGAATTTTTACCATCGCAATTACAAGCACGTGAGCTGATGCGTTATCCTGATGGAACAACACTTTCTTCTTTGTCAAATAAGGCCGTCCCTTCTTGATTTCTTTATGCAGTCGCTACATTAAGCTAGCATAATACTCGCCATTGATGGTTTTTCTTTTTTCAAGGTAGTCAACAAATATTATTCCTCGCGTGTCCCAAAAGACAGTCGTCATCACTTTGCCAGCCGATGATGTCATTTTTGCCTTCTTTGGTGCCGTTTTTCCCTTCTCAATTCATTGTTTCGACTGCTCCTTGCTTTCAGAAATAAAATGATGGACCCAAGTCTCATCGACTGTTATGAGCCGACGGAAGAATTCGTTGGTATTGCGCTTGAAACAATTCAAACACTCAATTGAAAAGCATCCTTTCGACGTTGTTTCTGTTCCAGCGTGAGTAATGAGCTTTTTCATTTCTAAATTTTCAGTTCACTTCATTCAGTTGGGATGCCCACCATGTCTGCTATCTGACGCACCTTGAGCCTGCGATCCTCCAGTATGATCTTGTGGATTTTATCGGCCATTTCTGAGGTCTTCACTTCATTTGAACGTCCCCTGCGAGGTGCGTCTTCACAGCTCGTTCTACCACGCTTGAATTTGGCCACCCATCTGTGCACAGTCTTAAATGACGGAGATGACTTCCCAAGTACTGCATCCAATCGGCCTTTAATCTCCTTAGTCTTTTTACCTTCCAAAACGAAGAATTTTATCATCGCACGAATCTCCTTTTTTCCACAATGACAAAAAGCATCGATAGCACTTTCTTTAACGAACTGCCAGACAAAGACTAGCAAGAGTATCGAAATAAAAATTCACATGTAAGCTTCTAAAGATTGACACTTGTCAAATATCATTTGTTTTTGGGATTTGTGTCGCCATCTGTCTGCCTTATCAAACAAGCCTCGCACAATATGTGCTCATATCTTTAGAATATAAAACTGTGGAAAGGAGCGTAACTACCCGGCGTAATGAGCTTTAAAAGCGACAGATATGACGTCACATTGGCCGCCATTAGATACCACCTTAATCTGCTTTGCTCTCAAACTCCGACAAATACGAAGAAGGGAATTACATTTCATAAGTAAGTATTCGTTTGTTTAAAATATTAAATATAAAATTTATATTCTAAGATTAATTTCAAAATACTATGTTTTAAAATTGAGGTTATGTAGTTTAATTGCGCATTTCCAGACAGTGAGAACCACCAATGGAAATACATATCTCATTACAAAACCGGAAGTACCTACTCCACCATAGTGAGATCCCATCCCGGTCGTATGTGGTAGATGATTATGTTCCTTCCTACAGTTTTATATTCTAAGGCTCATATGAATTCTATTGTTTTACTTTTTAAAGTTCTTTTCCAGTTTTGTATATCAAAAGTATAAAATACCAAATGTTTAAAATGAAATAACTGCACGTAATAACGACATCGCGTCAACGTTTAGAAGTTATATGAACTGCAGTTTTTGCTTGCTTTTCCATACTTACCACCTTTATAATAAAAGGTGTTTTGCCACTGTCGAATGTACGTATCGCTCGCTATAGAAACCACGCACCTATAATATTTTTCTATTTTGCGTCAATAAGTTACCCAAAACAGTGCGTTAATAGCCCAACTGTTTCAAAGTTGAAGGATTGAAGAAAAAATTTAAAAAAAAATTGTCAAAAACTTCGCTCAAGAAATTTGAATTTTCAAATGTCACATGTCAGTGCACCGTTTGCTTGGAGACTGAAAGTCCGACGTGGCTTATCAATCGGCATCAACCTAGGTGACGTAAGTAAAGTCACACCATTGTATTTTCGAACTCAGTTGAAAAATTTCAGTGCGGAGTTTTCAGTTTGTCTCATTAAAAAAAATCCGATTTTTAAGAGTTAGCTTTTTATTGTATTTAATATCAGTTTGTATTCCAAATGTGAAGAACGTAGAGGTGTCGTTTTGTAAAGATTCCTTCATTGCTAAAGCCACTATCACTATAGGATGAGTATATTTTTCTGAAATCGGAATCAAACTTGCGCAAGTAATTCGCGAAAATGTCCATGAAAATAGAGTAATTGTAGGTTAATCCTTCAGTTTCCCACAAACGGGATTTTTCTTTTTATATTTTTCAATGTCAAAGGTATTATGGGTAGGCATTTTTAAATTGACGCCTTGTATGCAACTTTATACGTGCATAATGAACGAGGTATGATTTTTGCCGTTTATAGCATACATTTTTACGCACTATGAGGTAGGCGAGTCCATTACATTCTTATGCAAACCTTAAATATCTTGATTTGTTAAGTGATGGAATGGCCATTAAAAGGATGTAGTAATGATCATAAAACTATCATAAAACTATAACATTCTTAGTGCAGTCAAATTAGAATAAATAGCCGAGAGTTGAGGTAAGTCCTTGGATTTATGCTTAGTTCTTCCTTGAGGGCTGTTAAATAACCCCCTAAAAGTTACCGCTTATAGGTAGTGATCTCGAAGAGAAAATGAGTGTAAACCGTGGGTAGGGGACGTGTCCCTTAACGGTTTTTGTAGTTTTTCTCGGAAACTATTAGGTTTATCGATATGAAAGAGGATAGGTAAAATAAATTTTATTTAATTCCTACCAAAAATGTCCAAATATATTTCGCACCTCGCCATCTTTTTGTTTATCAAAGAAAGAAAATATCTCATACATGGATCAGCAATTTGCTCAAGAAACTTTTATGGATATAACTTTTTATGGTCTGATATTTGTCATGAAGTAGCTTAAAAGAACTCATTAAGTGCCGGATGCGATCGTGGTACAGTAATCTTTTACCTTAGCCACATCTTTTCTGAAAATCCATCAGCTAGGCGATATCATCGTTGTTCTTTCGTAAATTTCGTATTGGCAAGTTAATTCTTAGGAAAGTATACTGTACTAGTTTTTTTTTACCCATCGCAATACGTACAGTGTGTTTCGCCTTTTTTGAAACTCTAACTTCGTTTATTTATACGGAGTAATTTTTTTCTTGAATGATTTTTGCTTACTTGCTTTAAATTGTAGGATTTGCCACAAGGCAACAGTTTATGTTAATAATTAGTTCGCTATTTTGTTTTATAAATTACCTCCTGTGTTCCCGTTCACTTGATTTTAGTAGGGTCCATTGTGGAATGCATGGTATAAAACCTACTCAGCGCTAGCTAAGCCACTGACATTATGACATAATTATATCAGTGAAGATTTGCCAAGAATCATCCAAAATTTTCAATGCAGAAATTAAGTATAGTATTTTATCAGAAAAACCTGCTTTTTAGTTATTTTAAGAAAAGTAAGCAAATTGCTTTGACTTGGTCCAGAGCGCTTCATCTTGCAATTTATTTAGTACGGGTCTCTAAAACAAAAATTAACTATGACTATTTTAATTGTTTATTCATCACGTTACCAAATTATCAGATTACTTTTTAAAAGTTGTTGAATTTACTTTTACATATTTATTAAATCCTAGAAGTGTTTAACACCTAAATATACATATTGTAACGTTCCTTTTAAAATAATAATCAAGAATGCTGTTTAAAATCGTCTATTAATAAAGAAAAGATTATTTATTCGCAATCGTATTGGTAATGAGTCCATTCCTGACCATTTAGAGGTCCGAAAATGCATCATTGTTTGTAACTTTGACATTCTCATGGTCCGAAACGACCTATTTTCGCACCCCTACGTGTCTTTAAATTCAACTACTAGGTGGCGCGCAGAAAATTACATCGCCAAATGCGGTGTATAAATGGCTGTATAAATCATGTTTGGTAATGTTGCGGACCTTGGCTGCTAAAGAACGAGTACCCAGGTATTATTATTAATTTATAAATACTCCTATTCAATAAAATCCTCGAAATATTATGCGATCGAATTTGATGATGTAAGTGGCGACATACGTTATGCCAATCCCAACCGATGACATTTTGCATCTGTCAAGAATTTTAGATAATTCGGTATTTAAAGGACGATTGCGAATAAAATAGTATACAAACCTCGGCAAAAGTACCATTCCTGTGTCTCGAGAACTAGTTCACCTCGAGACTATCGCCTCTCGGTAAACTATATTGTTCTCTCGACAGGAATGGAGTACTTTCGGCCTCGGTATGTAATGTACTATTACAATGCACTTAATTAAAAACACTATAACTATAAACTATTTAACAAACTATTAAAAATGCTAGGTATTTACAAATTTCTTTGAGGACTATTTATATAAAAACTATTTATGTATTAACTAATTATTCAGAGTACATTTCACTATACCGGTCAAACATTAACTGCCCCCTTCTACTCGCAACTCAATTTATATCTTTCATTCGATGACTCATACATCTAGAATGTTCGATGACGTGTTGATGAGTCATACACGCAGCTGTTGATAAGTCACGTCGATGAGGCGTGTCGATGAGTCATACTTGCAGGTGTTGATTGATGAGTCATACATGCAGGTGTTATTGATGAGTCATACAGTTGATGACTCATACATCTAGAATGTTTGATGACGTCATATGTGGGTTTACTATTCGTTACAATATGTACAAACTTTTATAATAATACTGGTTTAAATCCTACCTATTTAATTTATAAATAAAATATTTATAAATTTAATGTAAAGGTGGTTTTTTATTTTTAGGGTAGTAAATGGCGGAAAAATAAGGATTGTAAAATTTAGGAAAAAGATCCTTACAAAACAGGAAGCAATAAAAATATCTCTAAAGTGAATGACAATAGTGTCCTTAGTATTTTACAACTTGACAAGTGCAGACCGGTCCTTCTATTTATTTTTTTCAGAAAGACAGTTGGAATTTTTTTGCATGTTGATTATGTAAGTTGACTTTTTTTAACGAAAAATCGTAATAGAAGTAGCACTTTTTAAAAATTTTTTTAATTATGTTTCTAAAAAATAAATTTCAGTCTCCTCGGAGATTATTGTCATAGGATAGGTACTATGTTTTCTGATTTTTCTAAAATTTTAGCATAAATCCTTTTAGGACAAATTTCTCAACTTACAATACGTAAAAAAATATAGTGTACAACTCGTTATGAAAGTCTCTTTTGCTAGACTATTATTCATTTGCTTAATAAACTCGGGTTTCGCCCTCAATCAAAACTGAAAATTCGTGAAAAGAAGTATGACTTTCATAGCTAGTTGTACAATATACTATTTTGTTAATCTAATAAAAGGTCCTTCATAATCAACTCTTTCTAAGTGGACATATTTTGTGTATGAAAATCGTAAAGTTTGGGTTTTTAATAATACGTTTCACAGAATAAGTTTTAAAGAATTAAATTACCTTTAAAATTATTATAATAATCTTCAATATTGCACATTCAGACTGATCAAAAGTTTAACATTTTTAAACTTTGATCAGATGAATATACAATATTGAAGATTATACTCATTTTAAAGGTAATTTAATTTTCTAAAACTTCTTCTTTGAAACCTTTCGTCAAGAAGATAAATAAAGGGCATTCTTGTAGGTAATTTAATGTTCTTTAATTTTGTATATAACGTTTTTGAGATATAAGAGGAAAACTGAAAAACGGGACCTTCTTTCCTCCCCCCATTGCTGCTGCTCTTAAATCCCAGGACTTTTAGTATGTTTACTTCTTAACTAGTTCAAGTTCAAACAAAGCTCTGAAGCCAATTCTTGCCGTCCCGACATTTCCGTCTACAATCCCGTCATTCACTGGCCTATAAAGTCCCTCCATGGATAATTGAGATCCTTAATAGGTCTCTCTCTAATTAGAAATTACCAATTCAGAAATTATGGAAGAAAATGTATTTAATTCCTTGAAATCCTTCTACAATAAAACCATTAAAACAAAACATAAAGGGCTGGTCGTGTGTAGCAGACGTGCAGCGCATGCAATGCACACGAAAATTAAATCAGAAGTCAACTAGGCATATTAAACCAATCTGTATAAAATTATATTTTTCATGACTCATGCTTTCTTAATTTACTATAATTAATCCTGTGGATTTTTAAGCGTGTATAATTTACGCATTTATATTTCCAAATTGTATCAAAAATCAACAACAAATGAAGATTGAACACTACGTTTGCGTTTAACTGTTACATTCGCAAAATGTCATTTTGAAAGTGGGGAGTTTAAAAAAATTATTTCTCTGTCCTTTTTCATTTGCAAAGTTTTTAATTACGTCATCAAGATTTACGTAGGTTGAATGGTAGGAGGTTGCTTTGTCAGTCGTTAAGTGACACGGAAACATCGGTTTGACTATAGCAACAGAGAAAGCGCGCGTATTTGTAAGTTCTGTAACAAATGGGGTTTTCCCCTTGCACAGACGATAGAACATTCCAGGGCGACAGCGTCATACACCTGCGAGAACCTTCTAGTGTATTCGATATACGGGTATGTTAGAGCGATTACTAGAATATTTACATGGAGGTATAAAAACGACATCCCGGATAGAAGAGAGGTTAGTTAGTGTGTAACCGGCGTATCGAAATGTGCTTTGAATAATTAGTTAATAGTCGAATGTTAGTGAATAAATAAATGTTTAATAATTGTTATAATAATACATAAATAGCTTTTATATAGTTCTCAAATAAATTTGTAAATATCTAGCATTTAAGTTCATTAAATAGTTTATAACTATCGTGTTTAATTAGTGTATTTAAATAATATCCTGTGTATATAAATAATAATAGCCTCATAAAGCGCGGGGCCATCTAAAGCACGGGGCCAGGTTCCGGGGAACGCGCTAAATCCTCCTTGCGCCGGCCCTGTTTGAAAACATTGATCTTTAGTAAATTCGTAAAATTCTTTTGCCGATTTTCCATAGTGGTATGTGGGGAAATCTGGTCAAAATAGCACAGGGAGCTTATGTGCTTTTATTAATGACAAAAGCCTTGCTTCAAAAACATTCTTTGACATGTATCTCGCTGTTTAATTATTGTACTTTGACTGATCTACGGTTTTGATTTTTTTACCATAGTTATAGATGGCTTGCCAAATAAGAGATATTTTTTTGAAAATTTGGACGATCTATTTTTGTCTACATTCCGTGTTTTTGTTGCTACATAATACTCTGCCCCAGAATTTCTTTGAAGTCTGCAACAACTTAGATTTCGTGATCCATCACTGTACAGCAAAATCTCATTGTAATATATTTTGTGACTATCAATGACTTGCTATAGCTGTTTTGATGTATTCTTGGTTGACTATTTATCTACTATTTTCTACAATAATTATGATGATACAATTTTATGTTAATAAAATAATCAATTTTCTTTGCTATAGTTCTTTTTTATCAAAGCTATGACCCTGAAAATGGCTTATAATTCTAGATTGAAGAATTCGCTTATTCCACCTATTTCTACTTGTTTTGTGAACTGTCTGTTCCTCGTAATTAAAGTTTTCATTCATAGTTTTAAATCAGGGTTAGTTCCTATACTCTAACAAACAAATGAAGGATCTACGTCGCCGAAATCACGAGGGTTACCGTATCGCGAATCACGCGGGCAACGTACGTCACTGACAGTTTTAACAGCTTATACATATAATACCAGTGTTGCTTAAAATCTGATCTTAGATTTTATGTGTTTACCAGGTGGTGATCACGCGGCGACCTAGATCCTTTATTTGTTTGTTAGAGTATAGGTAACAATTGTTTTTAAAAATTGCTACCAATGAATTAATCCTTGTTTAAGTTAAATCTACTTTTATACAATTAGATTCCAGTGTTTTCATCACTTCTATTGTGTCTTTGCAAATGTATTTATTTTTTATTAGATAACAGCAGTGGCACTAAAATTTTATGGCAAACGTCATCAATTCGTTTTTGCCTTCCAACTCGTATATAGTTCGCTAAAGAGACCTATAATTTGATTAAATCAAAATTTGACATTTAAAATCAAATTAGTGAACTTGTACCAAACAGTTTACAAATTGTAGGAAAGATGTTTACTATACCCAATAAACCCACCCACGAATGTTATACTATGTATTTGTAAGGTAGGATAAAAGGTGTTAACAATTTACAGTTAACATTCTTAACTCGCCCAGCAAACACAGCAACATATTGTTTACGTAACTGTAACAATACCTACATTATTATGTAGCAGCTAAGTAAAATTCAAGTCGTCTGGAGAGCGTTATGTCCGCCTCATTATGCATCTGTTATTTATATAAATTCTATGTCACTGTTAATACATATGAGATATGTAAAATACAATCTGTATTGCATACACAAAGCGCCGTATATTTTACGTTTATTTAATTATGAACATGTTGTATCATATATAAAATCGCTTTACGTACGACTTTACCTGTAACTACCCTGTAATTGTCTTTGTACTTACCTGTAATCCCTTTGCAACATGATCTTTAAGTTAAAGCAACAATTTTCAAATTTTCCACTTTGTGTAGGATAACTTATTTCTTTAAAATAGTAAATATTCCTTAAGATTCCTGTAATAAGAAAAATTAGGAGAATAAGAAAAACTCACAACATTTTTATTTATTTTGTTTATTAAAAAAAGAAAAAGATATATAGTTATTAATTAATAACTTAAAAAAAATCTGTATTATTACATAGCATGCAATATAACAAAATAGAAAAAAATCAAAAGCTATGTATTGAAACGTACAAAAAACTAGGCCCACGGTGGACCCCCAATTGAAACACTTAAAGTTCTATACAAAATCATAACAATAAAAGGCCCGCGATTGGGCGCCAATTGAAACACTTAAAACTCACAAACTAATAATATAATTATTATTTAATTTCAGGTCGCAGGTATTGGTTCTGCAGTTGTCTTATTTATAAAAGGAGTAGATAAAGGTTTCAAAACTCAAATAAATACACTAAAAGGGCGCCATCTGATTATGAAATTTAATAACATTAGTTAAGCCAGAAAGGATATTGAATTCACTAATCAGAAAATGAACTCAAATTTTAACAGGTTTTTTGAACAAAAATTTTGTTAAACTTTTTAGTATCAACATTAGAAAAAATGAATAAGACATTCATAATTATATGGTTCCATTTAGCTTACTTTGTTTAAACTTGAAAACATATTTATTGGATAATAATAAATAAAAATTAACCAGAAAAAATAAAAGACAATGGAGTCGTTAGAATTAAATTATTCAACTATTATAGAACTGCATTCAAATTTTATTGAACTGAAAATATTCACAATTTATTGAAATTAAAATTATTCAAACTTTAAGGAAATTAACATATTCAGTTGTTATTGAAGTTAAAATATTCAAATATTATTGAAATTAACATTCTAGTATTAAACCCTACCAGAGAGCTCTCTTGCGATAGTTAATAATAAATATCAACACATCCAAATAATCCATAAACAAGAACAAAAACTACTTAAAAATTACACAGCAAAACAGATAATTCTTAAGTTACAATACCTTGATCCTCTAGATCGATTTCATACAAAGCCAATAATTACTTGCATCACAGAAACCATTACTATTGACTGATAGAAACTGGAAATGCTTCTTATTAGGTGATAATTGCTGAATGTGACTTTTGATGAATTATGTTTGACTGCACCAGGTCCAAGGAAACTTTTTGGTAGTTCATTTCAACCAAACAAACATTCGAAACAATCCATATGGTTCAACCAGTGGCGTGCGGTGAGAATTTAGGCTAGGGAAGCAACTACGATTTTAAATTTAATATACCTAGGTACAGGCGCGGATCTAGGGGGGATCCCCCCAAAGTCTTGATATATACTTTAGTATTATAGTTAAATAAATTTTTAATGTAAAAGTGGTTATTGTTTATTAAATATTGTGCAATATATAACATTTATAATTAAATATAATAGGATAAAAACAAATAATATTTGTATAGTAATTATTAATTTATTTAAAACAATTATTTTCAAAAAATGCCCCCCCCCCAAATAATTCTCTGGATCCGCCTCTGTTAGGTACAATAAAGAACAGTGTTATAATTATTAAGCTTAATAGTTTTTCAAAGAAGAACTTTTCTACTTTATATTTATGGAATTTGTTGACTATTATTCTTTATTTAAAAAAGTACTACTATTTACAATGCGACTCGATTTCCCGGTCTTTTTTAGCAAAATACCTGGTGCAGGTTTTAATATTTGTTGTTAAATTTGAATGTTCTGGCTTTGATCTGCCTTTCTCAACAATTTATAATTTCCCTCCAAAACTGTATCCAGAAAAATCTAATAATTTACAAACTGAACAACAAAAACGTCGCGATTCGGTTGTATAGGAAGTACTCGAACCTGCGACCGAAGCAGCTGATTTTGCAGTCATGACGATAATGCAATTTTAAATTTGCATACAGAACAAACTAAATAGAATTATTTGTCTTTAAAAAACTTATATAAATTGAAATAATAAAATGTTTCAAAATACAGTCTCATTCGCAGATTTACATTTAACAAACACTAAATCGAACAAATAACCAAATTATAATAAATAAACAATTTGGGCATGGAGCACACTAAAAATAACGTGACCTTACCTTAATGTACAAGACACCCGTCGACTAACGAAGGCGCGACTGGTCGGCTGGCGGGGAGAAGTGCAATAAGCAACGAAATCAGTGCTTATATGCAGTGTATGTAACACATTTGAACCTGTATTACCTTTCCGCGCAAGTTTAATAAGCTTAATTTAAAATAGTAGTCTAAATAATTATACTTTTTGCTGTAGGGAATTGATATTGAGCTTTAAGTTGACTAAATATTACAAATTTAAATTATTTCATAACTATAATTTCATAGAAATATTTTTGTTAGCATTGTTTCTTATTTTTAATAATTTCTTAAGGGAAGCATTGCTTCCATTGTTTCCATGGACCGCACGCCACTGGGTTTAACTAACTTTCTTTTTTTAAATCACAGTTAAAACAATCCTGTTTTCTAATGTTTTAATTATAATAACTTGCATCCGATAATTAACGGTAATATCTTTAAAATCTTAAACAATTTAAACTCATTTGGCACTTGCTAGTTTAGTTGCTTCCGATAAAATCGATAATTATTTATTCTTATCGACACATAGAACGGGAATTGATTAATTTTATTATGAATCCGTCTGCAAATAAACGATAATCCCAAACAAATACGTTATCTGTAATTTTATAACGATGATTCCGGAAAATTTTAAGAACCACTCAATTTTTAATAACATCAATTTACTAATTAACAACTGGGACGATAAAACAATTATTTAATGACCCATCACGAAATATCGATCCACTTTTATCTATAAACTGTACTATATTCAGACCATCGGCTGAATTATTCAACTGTACTGTCTCGGATCCGCAACTGAAGTCAATCTGCTTTAAAAATTGAAGGTTATTTTATTATATACGGAATATTTTGGAGGGTGCAGTTCTGCATACACCAATCAAAAAGTCGCCTGTTCCGGTCTAATCCAATCAGGACTGTGAACTCCACGTGTAGTCAATAGAGGAAGTTTTCTTAATTCCACTATTAGATTTTGACCCTAAGAGACTAGAGATTACTCAGTTTTTATTTCCGCTGACGAAAAATGTACACAGATGTTATATTAACGCAAGTCTAGCAGACACATCAAGTTTTTAGGCGCATATGTAAATAATCGAAAGAGATTTTTAACACGTAGCAAACATAAAGTTAGATTTACCACGGACCATATTTAATAGTTTCCAGGATTTTAACAAAGAAGCTATTTTAATCAGTATACACGTACATAAGTAAAATACAGAAAGGAATAATTTATTGCCCAAATGTTTTTGTAATTCTAAGAAGATTTGAAACACAACCTTTTTAAAATAATTTTATAGATTTATTTGTACCAAATGCTAACACAAGTTCGTATTTTAAGAAGAACGCAAATTTGCAGAACCGGACTTAAGATTTTTCAGTAAATGTGTAGGCAAAACTACACTTATTCAGGACTGATAAAAATATACCGTTACAGTATAAACAACATTAATCAAAATTGAAAATGCCAACTGATCAAGATTTTTCCTGGTTTTTTAACAAATTATGCCATTCGGCTTCGGTATTCAATTTCTCGATTCCTAGTAAATGATATGACGCGTACCTACATTGTTGAAATTTGCTGAATCTACCTTTTTATGGTATTAATTTACAGTGGCCTAACATATTTTGCCTTGAAACGTTTTAACAAACAATAAATACGTTTAATCACTTATCGCCATTTTAAAAATACGTTTCACTTCATAATAAAATATCAATTTACTGGAAATTAAATTTGTCACAGCTGTTTATCCCATTTCCGAAATGTTTCCGTCACAGAAATAAAACTGATGGTTATTGTATTTTAATATTTACATTCAACATACACATAAAACAAACAATCGGCGACCACGATTTAACACACTTCTGCACGATCAGATGGTACACGCGCTACTAACGTTTTCCCCCGCACTTTGCAAGCAAATTAGTGTTTAAATAGTTATATATTTAACTAGTAAAGAGTGTGACGTAAAATACAAATCACATTATTAATGTCGCATATATGTAAATCTGAAGACACCAGACTTGTATTAAGCAATTCATATCGGAAATATATAACAAATGTAATATCATCAAATTTACATGTGGGGTATGTAAATGTGTTTATTTCATACTGTCCGGTAAAAGGGTATTTACCGGACTCATTTGAGTCCGGTAAATGAATTATTACGTTACAAGGCCGGTAAAAAATTTTACCGGACTGAAAATCCAATTTGAGTCCGGTAATAGTATATTACGTTATAAGTCCGGTAAACCCAAGTTTACAGTAGCGAGTTGAAAACGTTTCGGGACGAGGCGACGAAGGAGCCGAGTCTCGAATGTTGAAACGAGCTACTGTAATGGTTTACCGGAAGTATGACGTAAGGCGTTTTATTTCATACTGCCTCACATTGTTCATTTTTTAAAAAAATGCATTTAAAATTTTCAGTCCGGTAAAATTTTTTACCGGACTCAAATTAGATTTTCAGTCCGGTAAAATTTTTTACCGGACTCAAATTGGATTTTCAGTCCGGTAAAATTTTTTACCGGCCTTGTAACGTAATAATTCATTTACCGGACTCAAATGAGTCCGGTAAATACCCTTTTACCGGACAGTATGAAATAAAAAATTTTACCGGACTGAAAATCTAATTTGAGTCCGGTAAAAAATTTACCGGACTGAAAATTTTAAATGCATTTTTTAAAAAAATGAACAATGTGAGGCAGTATGAAATAAAACGCCTTACGTCATACTTCCGGTAAACCATTACAGTAGCTCGTTTCAACATTCGAGACTCGGCTCCTTCGTCGCCTCGTCCCGAAACGTTTTCAACTCGCTACTGTAAACTTGGGTTTACCGGACTTATAACGTAATATACTATTTTTCCCAGCCGGTTAAAAAAGTAAGCATTGCCCACCTTCCCGCAGGTAAGAAAGTTCAATTTTCTTACCTAAGCAGTTTTTATGACGAGACTGTACCGAATGTTGGCTGACGTTGACAGTTGACAGTCCGTGCAGTTGACAGATGGATTATTTGTCTGTTCCTAAAATACCAGGAATTAGGAATTTATTTATATCGAAATTAAACGAACAGTACAAGTTTGTGTTTATAAATAACAGTTTTATATTTATATGTAGTGAAGTGAAACATACCGTACCTACAACAATTAAATTAACAGTTAAAGCAAGAGGACATTAATTTTTATTGAAATTAAAGGTAAAACTGCAATTTGTGCAATTTTGAACGGTAATTCCCGTTTTTAAATTACTAACAGGGATGTTCATGTCACTGTTTGCAATATTTGAAATATTTGAAACAGGAACACTTTGCTTCTGGATTTCTTGAATGTAAGAATGTCCTGGTTGCAAAGGTCCTGGTTGCGTAGATCCTGGTTGTGATTCAATACTCGGTTCTGTTACTTGAACCATTCTGGCAATTTTTCTTTTGCTTTCCAGGCAGTCGTCTACATAGCTTTCAGCTATGTTTGAGGATTTCCAACCTCCATAGCGTTTCAGATCTAAAACTCCACCACCCTGTAAAGCTAGTGCAGTTGCCGAGGTTCTTCGGAAGCAGTGTCCGGTAAAAAGGTGTGAATTTTCTAGTTTCAAAAATGATGCGATATTTTTAGGCATACCCCCAAACATATTGTGCCCAATCGGCTGCTTCGATACTTTCCCATCGTGAATTCTAAGGAAAAACCGTGACTGATCTGCAGGTCTCATAGCAATATACTTTTTGGTGATACGTATCCAATTTGGTTCAATTATTACAAACCGTCTTGAAGTTCCAGTTTTTGTATGAGGTATATCTACAGTAATAATCTCATCTTTCACCTCTAAATCGTGAATACTCATTTTGCAGAGCTCATCGCTTCTGCAAGCACCTGCTACGCCCATAATTAAAGCAACCTTGAATTGAAAATTTTATTTTAAGAAATTGCTACCCATGTTACTTACTTTTATGGGAATAAATTCCTCATCTCTTGCATCCTTAAGAAAAGTGTTTACTTGATTAATATTAAGAACTGAAGATTTTTTTGGCTTATAACCCACATTTTGTCGCTTCAGAAATGACAGTAATTTAGGATACTTGGATATGTCTACATTATCCCTTAGGTTTAAAGTGGTTTTTACCATAGAATAGATAGACCACAGTGTCGATGATTTGTAGTTTTTTGATTTTTCCTCAAAGTATACCAACACTACATTTTCGGTGATTTTTGTTACTTTTTTGGCATTACACCATTTCTTAAAGTTAGAATAGGCCTTATTATATCTGTCTTGCGACTTTTCTGGTAATAAATTGCTAACAGTAGCAAGTGCTGCAGCACGAATTTCAGGTGGCGTGCACGAAATTTCATTGCTCTCTGTATCCGACATTTTAGGTAATCTGCACTTCAATTTGAATAAAATGTTACATTTGCCAAAAGTTTAAACCAATTTACTTGCTATCTTCCTCACTATATTTAAAAATTTTCAGAAAATTTGCACAAACGACGCCAATTTGACAGTTTTTATTTTAATTGCAAAGCCAACTATTCATCAAACTCTTTTCATTTTTAAAGTTTTTTTTTTATAATTTTATTCGTAGAATTTGTAAGTTTTTAAAGTTAATTGTGACTGAAACCGTTATAATCTTTTTGGGAATAGCATGAAATCGGAAGACATGGTGCATATTTTTCATGTTATTGTCACCTCTGTTAACAGTTTGTTTTATTATTTTTATGGTGTTAAATTTTGCTTTATTGGCGCCGGCTGGGGAAAAAATAGTATTCAAACCTCGTTAAGAAAGTGCCCTTGCAGACCTTGGGCAATTACAAACCTCGCCTTCGGCTCGGTTTATAAACTTTGCCCGCGGTCTGCAAGAGAGCACTTTCTTACCTTGGTTTGAAATATACTATTATATAACTCATTTTACTTGATTCTTATATAGCAGACAAGTAAACGTCACAGTTTTGTTTACTGGGTCATCTTAAATTTAACTTCTTCGTACACTTCTGCTTTGAATCCAGGGTTATCAAGTTTTCACACTTAAATACGTACTTTTGAGTGAAGACACTGTATGAGATGTACTACAAAAGATTGCGCATCTCACACAGACATAGACTTTAAAGAGTGGCAAGTTTGCAGAAAATTTAATAAAATTTTTAATGCCAAAAAAATTACAGCAATTTCAAAATTTATTTCCTTAACATTTCAAAGCCCGGGGTATGGTGTTTCTAACAATGGAAACATTGCCCGCAGATTTTTTAGGAATCCCAAACTCACTGCTCGAATTACAGGGTTAGATAGTAACTTGATTTATAGATTTAATGTTATGTTAACTGTGCTTAGTTGTAATAATAATAATCATTTATTTACGATTTCCGTTTTTGCAGCCATTTCATTTTGATACATTGAGGTGGACCTTAAAATTCGGTCTGTAATCAAACAGAACACCTAAATCATTAATGGTAGCTACTTCACTTAATAAAGAATTACACAATTTATAGCAAATTTTAATAGCATTTACTGTACAGTAAAATTTTATACACTTACATTTAGAATTATTGCATTACAGTGCACCATTTATTTAATCTATTGATGTCATTTTGAACTTTTTGAGTCTTTAATGGTGTTTACTAACGGGTGTTTTTTTAAATTTGGCGTCCTAGTTAGCTATGACTATGAGTTTGTTGTGAATAGACCACTATTTTTCAAATGTCAAAATGTCAAAACTTAAAAGTGAGGTTAGGTTTAGATACACTGCGGCGTGGCGACATTCAAAGGTGCGTTCACAATCGAACTCTCATTGCTTGCTCTGACGCCAAATTTAAAAAAACACCCGTTATGTCAAATAGTTTAAAGTCAACGACAAAAAGCAAAAATTTGCAGTAAGTGAAACAAGTGCCAATAATGTTTACGTAACATTACAAAGAAGATTAAAAAATATTTTTTAAATTAACAATTGTTAAATGATTACAAAGGTAGCCATCGAACCATTGTAACAGAGAGCCATAAACACATAAAGCTTCCAACCTTTTTAACAGTATGTTGTCGTTGACTTTATTAAAGGCCTTCGACAGGTCACTATAAATTACATCTATTGTAACTTATTTTTAAATGTATTTAGTATTTCACATTGGTAATTAAAAGATTGGTTACTGTTGAATGACCTTCGACAAAGCCGTACGCAGGGCCGGCTCCACACGGTAAGCAAAGGATGCGTCGCATCGGGGCGCCATACGCGAAGGGCGCCGAAATTACCTAGCGGAACAGTTTAATAATGTAAGAATTTAATATTAGTGTAGTATTTTAATAAGTCTACTCTTAGTCATATACGCATAAAGTGAATAAAACTTAAAAATCTAGCGGTATACTACTAAAGTATTGTATGTTGCCGCTCTTGCCGGTTGAGGTACTGCTTCAATAGAGCACGTTTATTTTTCCGAGACCTGGATTTCTATAGCGCCTCCGTATGAGACGAAAAATTTAAAACAATTTCGATTTATTTGCTCGTTATTTTTTAGTGAAAGAACGATCTATGCAAATTTTGTTCTGAAATTGAAATTGTTACATTTTTTTATCATTTATCGTTATTGTCTTTTTATTGTGTCTTCATTAACAGCTTCAGAAAAGGTTTATGTATTTATTTACTTACTTATTTAACACTTTAATTACTTCTAATAAATACAGAAATGGAATTGAAAAAAAATTATCCGGATTCGAAAATCGAAAACAATTGAATAAATATTTTATAAAATCTACTGAAAACAAAGGCGACCAAGAAAATATGAGCGAACATCAAAAATTTGCAATTAGACTATAAAAATATGCGAGGACCTATCATTCATAATGGAGCGAATATGCGAGGCAAGAAGATGGTGTTCAGAGGCATTTTAAATGTAAACCCCCGCGCATTTTTCTTTTCCTGTGCAGTCTGTACTCTAAATTTGGTCATTTGCGATGCAACCAATGTAAATATAAGCACTGTAAATTTTTTCAGTATTATTCAAGAACTCGATAAGATTTTTATAAGATATTGGGCCATATTGAAATTGCATACTAAACTAGCATTAAAAAATTTGTTAACTTGTAACAGACAGTTTTTCTGTCTATTTTTTATTTTAAGAGCTCCTTGTATATTGATAAAAATACTATTGGGTTTTCCTTTAAAATACACCCTGTATACTATAAAAAGTCGACTTTCAATGTTTATTTGCAACGCCATCTAGGTCTAGTATTATTGAATGCAAGATTATAGAGTTTTCTTTATATAAGTTAAGTTTGTATAAGATAAGTTAATTCCTCTCTTGTGTTAATTAAGTTTAACATTTTAACTGCTATTTATCAATTTTTCGAATCACTTTGGGTGTCCGTTTTCATTAAATTTAACAATATTTTTTATGGTGCCATCTATATTTGGTTTTTCAACTACAAAATAACAATTTTTCAATAATCCCTACTTGGGCATAAATGTTTTCTGGCGTTCTAATTCGTTAACATGCAATAAGATAATAGACGCTTCTTGTGGCGGGAAACAAGTCCACCTTTGACCCGTTGGTATTCTACAACACACAAGACACAATGCAAGACGTTAGTTTTGTGGTTGATTAAACTTTTGGTTTTAATAGTGAAATTCCCTTTTGATGGGCCAATTATAGTTTGATTAGTGCGTATAATGGTTTTGTGATATTTTGAAACTATCAACTCTATTGTTTGGTATTTCTGCAATAACGAAATTAAACATTTCTTGTTGTTGTGAAGACACGCTTTTCTTCCATCTTGGAAATTCCTAGGAATTTGGAAAGTAATCACCGTTTTATTTAATTAAAGTTTCTTCTTCTTTTATTGATGCAATCAATAAACTTCTTTCTACAAAATCAATAATTATTTATAGGGATATTAATCCAGACCTTTGAGGTGGCAATGGAGGGGCGGACAGGACGCCACTCTCACCTTTAACCTAACCAAACCTAATCCAGACTTGAAATCAAGTTGGCGTTTTAAGAAAATCAACAGATTTTACAACCCAGTTTGCTGTTTGACCTCCATAGTTGAAACTGCGAGTTTTCCCCTTCGTTGCTGTTAAATCTTAAAGAAGATTCGTTAATTGTGTTGATTCGAAAATTTCGAAAGCTGCATTTGGATTGAGGTCCTAATATTGGTCTTGTAAGCAGCAGTATTTTGAATCCCTACACATGATTGCTGGAAGTCTTCTCCGAAAGGTTCCTAGTAACCTGGTGATCATCTTCAACGAGTTATTTGAAGTAACGTTTGAAAACCAAATTAAGTTTATAGAAATAACCAGGTGGTTTTTTTATATACTATTTTTTCGTGGAAGCGTTAGTTCATTTTATCAAAATTTAAGAAAAGTTTAAGAGTAGAATTAAGAATTCTACTCACCTTCCCAGTATCAGTTGCAACTGGCGAACGATCTTTTTGTAAATTAAAATTAATTAAGTCATATTTGAGATCAACTATTTCTCAGCAAAGATTGGTTGGACTTGCAATAATATCAATTGAAAACGAAATATGCGACAAATTAGAAAAATAAATTTATAATAATTAATTACCCTTTATTATTTAAATTTTTTATGACTGTTATGTATTAATATAAGTATATATTATTATATGTGTACTATTTATACTTGCAATTAAAATGTAATATGTTATCATAATATATAATACTTATAAGCACTCAAGTATGCTCTTATTACCTGTTTTATAGTTTTTAATGAAAATATATTGTATCAAGAAATTCATTAAGGGCGCCGAAACAATCTTTGCATCGGGGCGTCATAACCCCTAGGGCCGGCATTGGCCGTACGGTTGATATCCATCTACACTGCAAATATTAATACATTTTAAATATATAAATGGAATCTTTTCTTCTTCCTATTCGACAGGCCGCAAATATGTAAAATGTTATAGAAAACATAACATAGGAAAGTGAGTCATAAAAAAATGAAGATTTGTTTAATATTCTAATGGTATCCTCGGATCCACTTATATCAAATATTTGAGAATAGTATTCGAAAGGAAGAGTGGGCTATTATGTCCAGATGTAATTTCTTTGTTAAAGCCACCCGAATACTTTTCATGTAGTGATGAAGAAATCAATTCAAAACCAATTTTAAATCTAAACATAACTTGTACTCATAAGAAAGTATTAATTTGATTATGTATTTTTTCTATTTTGCGTCTATAATAAAGCTGTAAAAGCACCCAAAACAGTGCGTTAATAGCTCATTTGAGTGCTTTAATAGCCCAACTTTTTCAAAGTTGGTGGCATTGAAAAACCAATTGAAAAAAAACAGAAAATTGACAAAAACTGCACTTAATTTTCTGTGTCAATCAATAAATTTTCAAATGTCACATCAATGTTGTCAACTACCACAAAAATCACTAAATTTTGAAATTGCGGTTTTTTTTTATTTAAAA
This sequence comes from Agrypnus murinus, assembly GCA_929113105.1. Lineage (NCBI taxonomy): Eukaryota > Metazoa > Arthropoda > Insecta > Coleoptera > Elateridae > Agrypnus > Agrypnus murinus. The sequence continues at coordinate 87,971,643 of OV816027.1, read as the reverse complement.
AGGGAATAAAATACGCAAAATAGAAAAAATAGCGTAAAAAACTCGTTTCATAAGTCATTATTGCACTCGTCCTTTAGAAAACTCGCCGCAAGCGGCTCGTTTTCTAAATTTGGACTCGTGCAATAAATCTTACCATATGAAACTTACAATTAATTAAATACAATTTAAATATTTTGTTAAATTAATTATGTAAAACCGTTGAGTGAGGGATTTATAAAGAGCGAAAACGCGTTCAAAAGTGTATCGCAAGTGGAGTCTGACAAGGGCGTGCACCTGAAAAGTACACTTAGCTCCCGATTCTTTTAAATGTAATAAAAATGTAACATAATACTACTTTTATAGTCAATTCAAAACCCGCAATTACCCAAACAGTAAATATTATTTCTTAGTTTATTATTTTTAAATGGTGTGATAGTTTTAACATATTTCAAAGCTTCCTTATTTCCAAAGATTCAGTTATTGTGGAACTGCTTGGGGTTCTTTTGCATTTTCTTGTGCCGTCCAAATAAATAAATGCTCTATTTGAATATCTTGTTAAAACTAGATCTTCCTCTTGATTCTTCTCAGTAATGTCTAAAATTGCATAAGTAAATAAGTAATTTTTAGATAAATAAACCAAACCAACCAGCTATGCTTAAAGAAATTAGTTATTTTCATAGAAAATATGTTTTAATAGCCCAAGAGCTGGTGACCAAAAAGTGTAAGAGTTTTGTAGAGGCTAATATTTTAATATTGGCTTATATTTAGGGTGTAAATAAATATTCTATATAAAAGAAACTCGGATATGGGGACACTCGCCGTCAGCGCAGTTTGAAAGTTGTAACAAGAAGTAGTGTCATCTAAGTGTTTTATAAAAGCTGAAAATTGATCACTAAGTTCGAGATTGTTTGTTTAATAAAATTATACGTATTGTATTTCTTTAAAACGTGTATTATATCGAAAGGAAAAAAATAATTATTGAATTCATAATAAAATGTCTACTGAAATCTCTTTCTTTAATTAGAAGTATTTAGTATTATGCAGTCAATAAAGTCTCTCATTGTGATAAAAATGTTTCAAAGAAATACGATACGACCCCATTAATAAGAAGTAAATTGCACGAGCAAATTTGAAATAAAGTAATTCAATTAAATATAACTTTATTTAGTGAAAGAAAAGATTCCATGTAAGAAATAGTTCGAGCAGTAGGTTAAAATACGTTTATCGGAGGTAAAACTATACAGAGTGATTTAGAAATAACTGATATAAATAGTAGGTAGAGGGAAGGCAGTAAAGCTAATTTACCTCGACAAGTGTAGGCCAAAAACGAATAGTTTTCCAGAAAATGAATTTTAAAGTTTCATTGAATCTTGGACCCGGTCCTGACATTCGTAACTGACGTAGTTACGGAAACGTAAAAGATCGGAGTTTGTGATTTTTATGTTAAGATTGAATGACACTACAAGCAAATTTATGTGTTTGTACTTTAAGTTCACGGTCACAATTTTATAACGGAATATTATGGAGAATTTTTGTTAAAGAATTACGATTTGCATATTGTTTCAAAGAATATGAATATTAGCAAATGTGTTCTTATTGGAAATGAAAACAAAAGTACTTATACTACAAATACAGCTTAAGATACAGTCCGTTATAAAGCAATTAACATGTGTTAGCAAGGTTCGGAGGAACTAATAAACTAAGAATCCAAATATCAAATCAACAACAATCCGATTGATTATGCCAAACGCACAGCAATAATTAAGTAGTATTCATAACAATGCAATTAACTATGTAACGCTTCTCTTCTCTTGGTAACATCCAACCGACTGACCCCATTTGAGCATGTTTCAGGCGCTTGCAACCTATCGGATGCTCTTAGCCCCGCATGTCCGCGTCTCTCGTATTGAGTCACCTCCTGGCTTATCGGGATACCGCTAACACATGTAACAAGGAATTTACGATTACGACAATATTATTAGAATAGTAGGATGGCCAAAGATTACAAAATAAAATACATCATGATGGATACGGGTACATTTTGAGACTTAATAAAATATTTATTTACGAGTAATAATAGAATCAAAACTAATGATAATGAACATAATGTGCAATATGCTTGTAAGGTCATATGTATTCTATTACCTCAATCTGACAAGGAAACTGTATGATTTCGTCTCTAACGCATTGCTTTCTACAAAATAAAAGGGAACCCTCATTGAAGTGTTTTGTTATTTTATGGTTTATTAATGACACTACTAGAAAATTTGTGTTTGTAATTTTATCGAGTTCACGGTCACAATTTTATAACGGGCTATCAGAATCTTTGTTATTTAATAAACAATAAACGATTAACAACCACTATTTGTTTTAATATTATATTAACAGTATGTTCTTATTGGAATTGAAAGTCATGCTTGAAAGTCATTAATTATAATTAATAATTTACTTTCAACTTTAACTCGGTGAAAACTACAAAAGAGAATTCATAATTTTTAATTGTATAGTAACCATTAACCTTTTGTGTATCTCGTATTAACCCATATGTCATCAATAAAAGTACCTTTTAGCTTAATTAAGTGTTTTATACCCTTACAGCTTATTAATGTTTATTATCAATAAATGTTTTGAGATAATCTGCGATTTTCTTTTGCAAAACAAACATTCTTATAGTTACGAATGGATTAGATTACGATTGAATTACGAAGATTATTTTACAAAAAATTCTCGAAAACACATTTATTTACGTACGTAATGATAATGAATCACTTCTTAAACAGATGTTTTATAACATAATTTAAATGCGTTTATTTCTCTACTTAATTACAAAATGATGACCTTCAATAAACACTCGTATTTTATTACAGTATTTTTAGAGTGACAAACATATGCTATTATTTAGCGTGTATTATTTAATAGTAAGCAACTAGACTGCCAGGACCGGCTCAAGTTCGGTGAATTCTTGAGGTGCCCTCAAGTTTTTAATGCAATATTTTTTTGTATTTCTGTGATCTATCCACCTTCATGTTTGGCCCCTTAATGTGCCATGAATGGCGGCTTTCAGACTGAACTACAATGGAAATTGGAAACCCAGTCATCTTGATGGGCACACCAAAATTACTTCCGTTGTAACCAGCCCACTTCTAGACATGAACAGTGATACTATGCCTGCTAGGCAAAACCACACTAAACCCTTCACCACTCTCCTGGAGTGAAGGCTGTCTGCAGCGCGGTCTTTGAAAATTTACCCTGCCAAAGCTATTAAAACGTCCAGCTTGCCATTTGGCATTTAAATACAGAAATGTTCAAAAAACCTGTACAATTTTTTTAGATTTTTAAAAATGTGACCACACCGATTTTTCTGCATTTTTAAAATATTTCGTTTAGAAAAAAATAAAAATACGTTTGTTAATAAAAAATTATTAGGCTGTAAAAAAGCCCGTCTTCTAGTGAGCAATATACAAAAAATATTTGTTCTAGGGTAAATACTTTTCGAGATATTTATATTTCTTTAAAGTCGTGCAAGCAGTTTTGATAATTTTTTCAGTTTGAATATTTCCGAAGTTCTGCGTAATTTAGCAAATTGATGAATGAAAGTTAGGTTCTTTAGTTGATTGCTACCTCATAAGTGATTTTCATTGATATCCGTGAGATCGACCCATTTTAGTGATCGATTTCGCATGTTACTACCTATGGGTTTCCATTGAATCTACTGACACTACTGGAAAGTGCGTAGAAACTTCATTTCCTTCGTTTTGTTAGTAAAATTTAACTAATTAAAGACAGCAGAGCAATTTACGGATGTTTTATTTTCTATTTTGTTAGTTACATATTTAATCACAACAATATTTTTGCTTGATTAAAATATATTTTTTTTTAAATAACTGTTTTGCGCTAATTGTTTGTAACCGACTAATTATGTAGTTCGATAAAATAAATATCAAATTTTTGTTTTCAGATACGTGGCTAACGTTATAATTGGCGTTTTAAATTCGGAGAACAATCCCAAATCCTATCTATTAGCAATGGACGTTTTCAAGAGCACCAATGATTGTTCTGTGGGAAAATTGTTTAATGATTCGATGGCTATTTTGTGGCCGGACGGCATACAGTACAACAAAGTACTCCTGTTCGTCACCGACGCGTTCTTCGCGGCACCGTCACCGACAAGTTCTGTACGAAAAATGATCCACTTAACTTGTCTTGCCCATGCATGCATAGAGTTGCGGAAAAAGTGCGAGAAATATATCCTAACGTAAACTCTATAATTTCAGATGTAAAAATAATTGTTTGTAAAGCTCTATATCGCATACAAATATTTAGGGAAACTGCTCAAGAAGTGCCTCTCCCACCTGAGCCTGTAATAACAAGGTGGGGTACTTGGCTTTCTGCAGCAGAATATTATGCAACTTCTTTTGATATTATTAAAGCATTTGTAAATAAACTTAATAAACACCATGCAGTATGCATACAAAGCACGCATGATGCTTTTAATACTAAGGAGGTGAGGGCAGAATTATTGTTTGTTTTGACAAATTCTGTGCGTTTAGCTAAAGTAATTCAGAAATTAGAAAGTCAGGGAAATTCATTAGATGAATCTCTTGAGCATGTAAAATTGTTAGGTGTTTCTTTGAATAAAGTAAAAGGGCCAAAGGGTTTGACTATAAAACAAAAATTGAAATGCGTTATAGACAAAAATCCTGGTTTTCACATAATTAAAAGCACAAACTATGCATTATCTGTCCAAGACATTTTAGACGAGCTAAAACATTATTCGCTTGTAGAATTAAGCAATTTTAAGTATGCCCCAATTATGTCTTGCGATGTGGAACGGAGTTTCTCAAAATATAAAACATTATTTAGGGATAATAGGCATATGTTTACTTTTGAAAATTTAAAAATGTACGTCATTGTGAACTGTAACGCTCTATGTTTAGAAAATATAATTAATCCAATTATTGCATAGGATGTCTAATTAAAATAATTTCTGTAAATAAAATGTAAATAACGCTAAACAGGTGTTTTTTTAATAATGAAAGTGCATATATTTATTAAAAATTTCTAATAAACGCATATTTCATGATTTTTAAGTGCATATTCCACGTTTTTATAGTGCATAAGTGCATGCATATTTAAGCATATTTAAGTGCATACAAATCCTATACCTAGTCATTACCTTTTGGTTTTAATAAAAGAAACTTTAGTAAACTTTAAATATTTATTTATTATAATGAAATAATGAATAAAAAATAAGCTTTATCACTGCATGTTTTACAGTGGGAAAATCGCCTTCGCTAATAGGTATTGTTATTATTAAGTGCTAATTGCAGGGCGATGTAACTCCTATAATAAAATCTGTATAGTTAAAATAAAAAAATAATTTTTATCACTGCACGTTTTTGCAGTGGGAAACAGAAGAAGAACAGATGCAATTTAATTTCTAAAGCCACAGGTGTAGATATCGGAAACATTGCCCTGCAATTGGTACTTCATAAAAATGATGCCTAATAATAGTGAAGGGGATTTTCCCACTGTAAAAGCTTGCAGTGATAAAAATATTTTTTTATTGATTATTTCATTCTAATAAATATTTAAAGTTTACTGAAGTTTTTTTTTATTAAAACAAAAAGGTAATGACGATAGTCATTACCTTTTCAAGGTTTTATGGTTTTCAAGGTAAAGTTGTAACTTTACTTTGAAAACCCGTTAATTTTAATTTATACAGTCTATATACAATCATTAATTTAAAAAAGGTAAGTATGTACCTACTCCTAAACAGAAGTATAGTTTATTAATATATTTAATATTTATTTACACGTTTTATCGGATTGAAGTTACAACACGCTTTTTATTTAAAACCAAAAGATAATGACTTTCTTTGAAAAAACGTTAATTTGGATTTGGTCGCTTGTGTTTCTTAACTTATATAATCTATATGCAATCATTAACTAAAAATAGTTATTTATGTATTAAGGGCATAATGAAGCTTTTATGGCCAGAAGCGTTATTTCTAGCCCGAGGCGTCAGCCGAGGGCTAGGAAAAGGCTGTAGGGCCCTAAAAGCAAGTTATGCCCGCTATACATACACTATTTATGCACATATTAAGTTTTTAATGTCAAATCTATTATTGTGTAAAAATATAATTAAATGAGAACGTAGGTACATCAAGCAGCTGTGCGTATACTTATGTGATTATACGAAGTTCGTTACTATAGTTACTATTCCAAAATATTTAATTTCAGTTTATTTTCATTGGTGGTAAGTTTACAAATTATATTAAGAACCAATCAAGTTCTACAAAAAAACTTTTGACATTTAATTGACGTTTCGTTATTGCCCGTCTGACCATAAAGAGACCCTTGGGCCATAAAAAGACTTTTATCTACGACCACCATAGAAAGTTACACATTCCGCACAATAGTAACCGTCAAAACGATCAATTGCAAACAATCTCCAAACTCAACGGTAAAGACCGTGAGGAATGATTTCTCACGATCAGTAGTTGTATTAAACGCCATAGATGTCACCACTTGCAATATTTATAATATTATTAATTATTTGAAATATAAAATGTTATAAATTTTAGATAAAGGTTAATTTATTTTGTTGAATTAATATTTTACATTAAATTATATTTCGAATGGAAATCCATCTAGGAAAAAAACTAAGGTCAAACCCGGGAATTGAACCCGGATCGCTCGGTTAGTAGCTAGAGCGTAAGCATTGAGCTATCGAGATGCCTTTCAATGATATTTTTTTTCTCATTATATAAAGTTACAATGATTGTTATTCAATTAAAACGTAAAATTAATTAATGTTTTACATTATTATATAATTTTTAATGTAATTTTATTTATTATTATTGCTAAATTACAATAAAAACATTGAAAACATTTATAATTTGCTTCATAATGCGAGAATATTTGACATTTTGCGCAGAGGTTAATAACCTTGACAATTGAATTGATTTTTGTACATATAAATTATTTTTTGAAAACGAGTACATAATTATTTAGCTGTAAGTACTAAATAGTAGATTGACTGAAATTATACAAATTGTAAACGTATTATTACTATTGTCTTTACAAATTTAATGTTTACTTTTGTCGTTTTTAAAATTCTATATGTATCATGAGAATCCGATGAAGGAAAATTGTGGTGTACACTCGTACACCTCCAAACATCGTGGAAGCGGCTCACATTACATCTCTTAATTTAATGCCAAATATTTCACGTAAAAAATATGAATGCGAGTGTAAATTCTAGGTTAAAAAACTTTCTTAGCTGTTGATTGTTTATTACTTTTTTTGTTGTCGTAGATAAAGTATAGTGTGTAACGCGTGCAAAAACACGAATTTCTCACTCGTGTGATTGCGGCATTCGACTACGTCTCATGCCGCAAAATCTTCACACTCGTGAGAAATTGGCACTTTTCTGCACTTGTAACACAATATACTATTATGTTTAGATGAGTCTTACAATAATAGTCTAATTATAATGCATCTGTGCATAATGGTTATTTATGTATTAAGGGCATAAAGAAGCTTTTATGGCCAGAAGCGTTATTTCTAGGAAAAGGCTGTAGGGCCATAAAAGCAAGTTATGCCCGAAATGCATACACTATTTTATGCACAGATTGTTTTGATCTCAAATCTATTATTGTGTAAAAAATATAATTAAATGAGTACGTAGGTTACATCAAGCCGCTGTACGTATACTTATGTGCATATATACGAAGTACGTTACTATAGTTACTATCTAAAATACTTAATTTCAGCTTATTTTCATTGGTGATAAGTTTACAAATTATATTAAGAACCAATCAAGTTCTACAAATACAGCTCTGACATTTAATTGACGTTTCATTATTGCCCGTCGGATCATAAAGAGGCCCTTGGGGCATAAAGAGACAGTTATGTTTAGATAGATCTATCAATAATAGTCTAATTATAATGCATCTGTGCATAAAAGTTAATTATGTATTTATCTACTTCTAATCAGAACTGTAATCTGTAATTAATAATATATTTAACATTAATTTGCACATATCCTATCGAATTGAAGTCAAGACACCGCACGCATGCGTTAAGTTCAGGATTAGTGTATTACTCGGGGGGCTAGACGCTAGAATATTAGTATGGTATAATTTTTGTACACCCGGCATTAAATTGTATGTATAAACCAGTATAAACCATGAACCGGGGCATTAATAATGCCCCGGATCATGGTTCATAGATTCAATTTAATGCCGGGGGTACAAAAATTCAAATTAAAAATCTTGTTTATATATTTGCTACAGAATAACATTAATAGCGAGAAAAAGGTAGCGCGCCATCTATCATATTTCAATAAATATACTTAGACGTTAGCCACGGCCTCCTCGATTTGTGAAAGACAAAGACGTTCGTCTCTCAAATCGAGGATGCCGTGACGTTAGCAATGCTGACTACTATTACTAAAGCCCTAAACGTTGAGTGAGGGATTTATAAAGGGGCGAAAACGCGTGCTTAAAAGTGTATCGCAAGTGGGGTCTGATAAGTAGATGAATCTGAGTCCGTCGGGGTCTGAAATTTGAATTATTGTAAACACTGTCAGTGGAGTCGCTCGGCAATCTTTAGTTTTGTGCTTTTCGTTATTGATTTTGTTCGCAAGATCCTAAGTATTTAAACACAAAATAATTATATAAGGTGGATAAATTCATTCGACAAAAAAGGTTTATTTGTTGCAACTAATATTCTTGTTCTAATTATTATTACTAGCTTCAAGTACACCTGCATTTATTAAATGCAAATAACTATTATCCAATAAAAGTTTTGTTAATTGAAGTATACGATTATTACAAATTCCTACAAATATTTAAAAATTTAATTAAAAATTTAATTAAAAATATTTTCTGCTAATCGCGATACGTATTGAAATTGCATTGTTTAAGTTAAGATTTAGTTGAAGTAGTAACTGTTTTCCACGGTAGTACCCAAGTAGCACTGGAATAGAAATTCATGTAAAAATTACGTGCTTCCAATTCTTTTTTAATGTTGCAAATTAATATTCTAAAGCGATGCTCAATGCGACGTAATAATTACGTGCCCCGCGGTATATATTTGGAACGTTAAGACTATTACGTCAAAAATAAGTCCTTTTCATGTCTTCGTTATTTACACATGCTTTTGATGAGTATGTGAATAATTCAACAAGACATTTAATTTATAAAATCCCTACACTGAAAATAATGTTGCTATATAGAATATAGTTTTACCTCCGATAAACGTATTTTAAACTACTACTCGAACTATTTCTTACATGGAATCTTTGCTTTCACTAAATAAAGTTAAATTTAATTGAATTACTTTATTTCAAATTTGCTCGTGTAATTTACTGCTTATCAATAGGGGTCGTATCGTACTTCGTTAAAACATTTTTATCACAATAAAAGACATTATTGACTGCATAATACTAAATATTTCTAATTAAAGAAAGGGATTTAAGTAGACATTTTATTATGAACTCAATAATTATTTCTTTCATTTCGACATAATAAACGTTTTAAAGAAACACAATATGGATAATTTTATTAAACAAACAACCTCGAATCCCCAAATTGTTTATGCAATAAAGTACTGGGAACCCCCGACGGATAACAACCAAGGGCAACGCAATTTCAGCAACTTTAATAATGTTATAGTGGTTGTTAATATATGTGACATCACCATCACCTTGAAATTATACACTCGTCATTTTCAGTGTTATTCTTATAATGTAGCTTGTCTCTTTGTGAAACGCTTGTTCTTGTTTTTGGTGAATAAATATGGTTGTGCAGTGTGTAAAAGATTGCATTATTTAAATTTTTAAATCCAGGTGAGTATGAATGCCATATTTTTCCAAACAATAAATTACTCCAGATAAACATGATTACAAATCTTGCATTTCAAAGGTGCATAAAGCAACTCCCGTATTTACTCATCCCAGAGAGTGATTTCGAGTTAAAAGGAGAGAGAAAGAAATGATTCTTGAGAAAAGATGCTGCTTTGATTCCTTTTTTAGAAGTTAATGAACCACATACTACAAGGTAGGATGTTATAATTTTTCTCTTAACAAATTAATAAGACAAAATACGAATACAAGATTTAGTAATATAATATTGATAAGTAAACTAAACTTTAAACTTATTCCATACTGCTTATTATATTTATAATTTTAAAAGATGTTTTAAGCAAAAAAAATAGTTCATAGACATAAAGAAACATTTTGATTTTATTTGGTTTCAGAAAAAGCGCGTGCGTGGGCTGTTTATCCAGCAGCCATACATACGAACAGCAACCAGCTCATCATCAATTGTACAATTTGTAGCAGGTAGATCACAGTATCTCAGCATGCTTCAGAACCCAGAAATCATCTGCTGCTTTGCAGATAGAGCAGTCTGAAAGTGAGATTTTCCAAACACAAGTTCTACATTTGTAAGTTACAATTAATTGCATGATTAAAAAAACTAAGCCGCGCATGTACGACTTACAACCAAACTTCCATACATGTTCATGTCTGTCTGTCGTTTCGTTGTATTTTTGTTATGATGATGATTGCTATATTGTACGCAGAATTAGATTTTAAAGTTGATTTTTTTATAATTATTTGAGATATCGAAAAGCTGAGTTGATATTCGTGATCAGCGTTAAAAACTACATAAAATCCATATATCACTTGCTTTGTATCACTTCTGGATTCTGCAACGGATTGCAGAAATTCTGCAACGGACTACAGAAATATAGATCCTAGTAACCAAACTTTTTGAAAGTTAGGTTGAATATATATGTATAATAAAATTGCCGTAATTCTTTATCACAGAAATCGTGATTATAACAGTCAATCGGGTCAAGTATCTGCCCATTAATCAGGGTTGCCAGAACTTAAAATGAAAAGGTATTGACAGGAGTTGCAAAAGGTAACAGATTTTTCCAAAAAGTAATAAAAGTTGTTAAGAGAGGACGCTTTATAAAATAATTCATCCAAGGCCCATAAATGTATAAGCAAGCTTTGAAATACTACTAAACGGCTGCTATACAGCTGCAATTGAAGCCGACACCATTGTCATATGAGGCACGTGACATTCTAAAACGCTTAGTACCAAGAAGTACATAACTCCAAACAGGTCGAGTTGTCGATTATGTCTGCTCTCTGTTTAATCATCATGTTCTGCCATTTTTGCGCTGACTGCACTGTGGAAGTGTATGCGACGACCTATATATCAAAGCTTGCTTATACATTCACGAACCTTGTAATTCATCTTTCAAAAATATTCAACTCTATTTCTTCTTAAAAAACAAATAAAATACTATAAATAATAATAATACATATCCAAGATGAAAACAGATGAAACTAAGAAAAATAGGAAAAAGGAAAATCCCCTCTGCTGCTACAGAAGAACGGGATAATGGCATAATTGCTTACACCAATTTATATAAAATAGGAAATGACAATTTTGATTATAATGTTTATATTTGAGAACAAAAAGTGGAAAACTTTCGATTGAGAAAAACATTAAAATAATGAATTTTGTAGAAAGGTAATAGATTTTTAATGAACGGTAATGCGGTAATATATCATACTAATAGGTAATAGATCTATTACTAAAGTAATAGCACTGGCAACCCTGCCATTAATGCCCAATTTCACCAACGTGAAAATGCTTCTAATCCTGATCAGATTAAAGTTATTCAGCCAAATCAACTGAGTCAATTCTATGGTCCAATGAAACTTCCATTACTGGTTTAGGACCTAAATTTACTTGTGGAACAAGAGGTTACGATAACTTACAAAAGCTGCATATACGTACCATTCAATGCGAACATTAAGTAGAAAAGTGCAATGTTTAAAATTCGAAAGTGGAATTTTACAGAACGTCTTTACATTTGTGAAAATTAAAGTGAATTAAGTATAAATGTATGATGCTATGATTTTCGAAAAGAGTATGCAATTACCCTGGAAGAAATGTATCTGAAAGATTGCCGAGATGCTGCGTATCTTCTGATAAATGTTGAACATATTACCCTTTCAAATCTTACTGGGATTGCTAGTTGTACTTTGGTAGTTATGATAGCAGGAATTAATAATAGCCGTTAGAAATTGTTGCGTAATATTTTGTATAGGTATAAGAGAATGGTATTATTAGGTGTGGGAAGTTAGCCGCACATTTTTTGAAACTAGGGCTCATAATATACCAATTTTTAGCGCCATTTAGCGCCGCTCTCTGGAACTCAGAAATTACAATGCGGCCAAGTTCACGTGAAGTTGGCCCACACAATTTTATTTTTCAAATTTTTTAAAAAAATTTATTACCATCATCTTGCTCTGAATTTGCGCCCACCAATGCCGTTAGAGTTTTTAAGAAATGTTGCATTTTTAGAGAGAAAATTTTTTTTAAATTATTCTACCGTGAAGTTGGCCGCACTTTTCTTCCGAAACCTTCTATTCCTAATATCAATATTCAGCGCTGAATTTGCGCCAATTAGCTCCCACAAATAGAGAAATGCTCTTCTTAAGGTTAAAGTGTTAAAACCTTTAAAAGAATATGTAATTAAGAATTAAATTAAACGTGAAGTTGGCCGCACTTTTCTTCCGAAACCTGCTATTCCTAATATCAATATTTAGCGCTGAATTTGCGCCAATTAGCGCCCACAAATAGAGAAATGCTCTTCTTAAGGTTAAAGTGTTAAAACCTTTAAAACAGTATGTAACTATTATATTAAATAACAGTGAAACCGAGCATTTTTATAGAAAAAAATGGTTTATTAGTCAAAAATGAGTGTTTTTAAGCGCTTAGTTAGCCCCGCTTAATTAAGCATCCCACCAATCTTCCAAAATAAACTACACTTTCTTCTTAATACTCACCGTATATATCCGGTTTCATCTAGACTGGGCAGGGAAACCAGCGTCAATAACGATCATGGAATCAGAAGTACTGTTTTGAGGAGTAACAATAAGAAATCGACGGAGCTAATATAGCGCCAATTAGCACCGTTCAAAAATGTACTTCTCCTCGATCTGTCTCAACTTTCAAAGTATTTGAAGGATATCCATACTCAATCGACGTCGCTAATATAGCGCTAATTAGCGCCGTCCAAAAAAGTACTTTTCTTTGACCTGTCACAACTTTTAAAATATTTTTAATATATCCATACGCAATCGACGGCGCTAATATAGCGCTAATTAGCGCCGTCCAAAAAAGTACTTTTCTTTGACCTGTCACAACTTTTAAAATATTTTAAATATATCCATACGCAATCGACGGCGCTAATATAGTGCCAATTAGCGCTGTCCAAAAATGTACTTCTCTTCGGTCTATCTCAACTTTCAAAAAATCTGAAGGATATCCATACCCAATCGACGGCGCTAGTATAGCACTATTTAGCGCCGTCCAAAAAAGTACTTTTCTTTGACCTGTCACAGTAGGTAATGCTCCACTTGAGCAGACGAAAATTGACATGCCATCTGGCATGCCAATGGCATGGCTCCTCCCCTTGCTTCTGATTGGCTACCCCCACTCCTGTAGCTCCTCCCCTTGCTTCTGATTGGTCGCCGCCATCTTGGATGACACGCCTACTGCTCTCTGATTGGTTACCCCCACTCCTGTAGACACACCTGCTGTTCTCTGATTGGCTGACGACGGCCATTTTGGAACGTCTGGCGCCATTCTACCACGCCCGCCATTACGGGAATCTGTATTACCGGCAATCTGTGTATCGTCAATAGAGGGCGTCATGAAGGGATCTGTATTACCGGCAGACTGTGTACTACTACTAGAGGGCGTCATGAAGAAATCTGTATTACCGGTATGTAGAGGTCGCGTAAAAAGAGAACTGTATTAGAGAAGAAGACCCTTCAATTAGAGTCTGCAGCCATTTTATATCACATGTGATATAAATTTGAATCTGCCAAATTACTGAATCTGTCAATTTTAAATTTGTCATTTTTGCATCTGTCATTTTGCATCTGTCATTTTGAAGCTGTCAATTTTAAATTTGTCATTTTAAATCTGTCAATTATGCATCTGTCAATTTTGAATCTGTCATTTTAAATCTGTCATTTTAAATCTATCAATTTTGTATCTGTCATTTATGCATCTGCCAATTTTGAGTCTGTCATTTTAAATCTGTCATTTTAAATCTGTCAATTTTGCATCTGTCATTTATGCATCTGTCAATTTTGCATCTGTCATTTTAAATCTTTCATTTATGCATCTGTCAATTTTAAATCTGTCAATTTTGCATCTGTCATTTATGCATCCGTCAATTTTGCATCTGTCATTTATGCATCTGTCAATTTTGAATCTGTCATTTTAAATCTGTCAATTATGCATCTGTCAATTTTGAATCTGTCAATTTTGCATCTGCCAATTTTGAATCTGTCATTTTAAATCTGTCAATTTTGCATCTGTCATTTTAAATCTGTCAATTTTGCATCTGTCAATTTTGAATCTGTCATTTTGAATTTGTTATTTTGAAGTCGTCATCTTGGATTTCCCTGCCCTAGATTTGAATTTTAGCGATAACTCTGGGATTGGAACGACCATCTTTTATCCCTTTCACTAGACGGAAACTCTTTCTCTGCTTCTCATAGGACGGCTACTTACCGGCTGCTTTGTAACTTAGGATGTTCGCCGTCGGAAATCTTCGTTTTTTTTTCGTGTACTCTCTTGCTGATGACGATCTACCTTTTATATAGTCACCCTTCTCCCTTCACCCTTAATCATGCTAGTAAATGAAACATCAATGTTTAAATATACATATTATTTATTTTGCTATACATTTCGAGGAGTAAATGGACAATTGTAACATATGATTTGACAAATTATTAATTACACAGTGCGAGTTGAGATCATCACGTAACACTTGCAAATTGTTCAAATATTTTTGTAATTTATTTCTAAGATAGTTTATTTCCGCCATGGTATTCTTAATACGACGGTGCAAACGTTGTCGTTGACGTTTTCGGCTTCTGCTGCTGCTGTTGATGATATGATTGCAGTCGTGTACGTACGGCATCGATAAACTTTTGCGTATAATGTTTTATTATTTCTAATAAAATGAACGAGTTCAATCCACCAGTTGTTGTTGCTGCTGCGTTGTCTATTAAACTGGTAGCTGAGTAGTACCCGCATAACAGTTCGGTCGTGAATAAGATGGAGTCAGTTGTCGGTAGCGTTTTATAGACATCTTCAGGGCGTCTCTGATGACCTTCTGGTACGTTGTCTATGTTTGCGTGGTAGAAACGCGAAAAGTCCAGGTGATGTAACGTTCGAGTCTGTGATTGATCAGCGGTGCTAGATGCAATATAGACTGAAACTCGTAATCTTTTAAGGTTATAGTCCGTTGTTTATCATTCTGATGAATCGCCACCCTGTTGCCGAAAAACTCGTTGTGAATAATCTCGATGTATAAATTCTCACATAGATGGACTTTCAAATGTTTATCACGATGTAGTACACTGTTGTCCTTGCAGCAGCAACCATAAAAGAAATTTTTAAACATTGCCTCGACTCGTATATCATACAACTCAAACCAGTCACTTTCCGACAACACTATTTCACCATGCTGGCATACGTTGTTCACGCTTTCGAGTTTCACTACCACGTCAAATTCTTTAGACCCCAAGGGGTCGTCGTCGTCGTCGTCAGGTGGAATAAGTCCTACTTGGATGTTGTGTACATGGTCGTAGTTTTCTTCTTCTTCCCCTGGAGGTCTCGTAACATACAACGGATACTGGACAGCCCCGAGCAGTTGAACACGTACTTTACCTTTAGCTGCTGCTACTGGTGTATCTACAATGGTAAAGTTTTCTGATGCTACTACAGCGTCATCAGCGTAGTATAGAGGCTGCTGCTGCTGCGACAGATCATGGAACGCTAAAACAATAATACAATAATCGGTTAATATAAGCATAAACATACAAAAGTTTTAAACATCTTACCTAGTTCTTCATTGTTCGACTCTTTACCGTTCTCGCTGTACTTGTCGGTACTTGCTGTTGATGATGATGATGAGTGATCTGCAACATCCGGGCCTTCACCTAAACAAGTAACAAAATAGACACAAATTAGCATACAAACACAAACTTGAAGTTTTATAAACAACTTACCTATTTGCAGGGAAAATAATTCGCTCTCACAGGTCTCGTTATCATAATAATAATTAGGACTGCTTATACTCGCCATCATCGTAATTGTGCTGATACTGCTGTACACGTGCTGTCTGCTACTAGTACACGCTAACAACTGTCGACTTTATATAGTCGCTTATACTTACCTAGATTCAACGCATGCTCAGTAATATGCATACGGTAAACAAGTTGTCGGCGTTGACAGACAAGTTTCATCTTGTTTAATGACACGTTACACCGTCAGGTGTGTAGGTAAATAACCTCATTCTTGCTTCTCTCATACTAGTTATAGCTATCACTTTCATGCCATGGTACAGGGGGAGAATAGTAATAATACACATATAGAACATTAATCTTTTATTCTATGACAATTTTTCTCAAAAATTATTGAACAACTAAACAATAATTAAATAACTAAACAATTATTATTAGGGTTGAAATCTGTTCTCGGATAACCATGAAGGCATACTCGTAACACGTTTGAAGCTTGACCTTTTTTTCATTGTCAAATTGTTGTTGTTTAACCGGAGCAATTGAATGCCTTGTACGATTTGTTCTGCCAAATATTCTTTTCAACAATGTCTTGATCTACTACTACTACTACTACTACTACTACTACTTAACAGACACAATTGAAAAGAACAAAATCGCGTTTATCAGGTAAGAGATCTATTTCATGAGCATGTTCCCGAGTATCCACGTGATGGCTACGATTTACATTCAATCACTTCTGAGTTTCACCACCTTCTGATAAACAATTAATTACAATTCCGGTACATAAAGTATAACTCTCGCCAGTTTCACTTATTATTATAACTACACTATGCTAAAGGTCGATTAACATACCAATTTCGTTTGTGTTCAAATAAAACGAGTTTTTAAAAAGATTTTTGTTTTCCCTGGATCTTTATTTTAAACCAACGGAAGTAATAACAATTACAATACACAAGAATATAAATGCTCATTAGAGCTTAGATGTAAACTTAACTATGAACTGATCAAAACTTAATGAATCTACTGTCTAAAACTCTTTATATATGATTCTCTTATCTAAATAAAATATTACTAAGCAATTCCCACGAGAAAAGTAATACAATATTATCTGCATGATAAGCAATTCTCATAAGAAAGTTAATACTGCATTCTAAGCAGTTCCCACGATAGATAATACTGTAATGAGCCGGGGTCCCTACCCACTAGACGATCACGGCCCATCTTACTCTACCCGCGCAAAATTCAAATATTTAACAAACCGGAAATTGACACAGTATTACCAATCTTACAAATGACAAACTTTATAATGATAAATATAACAAAAGAACAAAATGGATATTTAGCAAACTGGATCCTACGTTGTGATTATTTTTTATAACATGTGACCAAGGTTGATAACGATTGATCTACTTCATACGGACGGAGAAAGAGAAAACACAAGTAAAAAAAACACAAATACAAGAACAATTAAATATGATTGTATTATTTTATTAATTTATTCTTAATCTTGAGCGAGGAGGGACGTATTTAAACTGATACAAATAAGTGGCTAGTTCTCTAAAAACCTCCTTGAAATTATATGCTAGCCCAGCTTAAATACATACACGCTGCAAGTTTTATATGTGATCAAATGATTATTTAGTTTGGTTACAATAAGCAATACAGATCAATAAATCAATTTATCAAGTTGATACAGTTGTGTGATTATACTAAGCATTTATAAATAGACAAACGCAAATCTCTCAACATAAAACATCAAAATTGAGTGAAATAGTCAATCAAAAAGATTTACGGATAAACTAGAAAAGGTAAAAGTGCCAGATTAAAATAAATACACAAGAACTACTGAACAAAAATCATATCATATTTGACATAGCAATAGATACGTTGTGACCATACATTTATATACACATAAAAGACACATACGAAATAAGAAATATCAGTAAATAAAATAATGGTTTGAGGGTTCTCTTACACGGCCTATCATGGGCTTTTTTACCACCGTGGAGCGTTCCTCTCAAATAAATAAATAAAGGTTTAAGGGTTTCTCACACGGCCTACCACGGGTTTTCATACCACCGTGGAGATTAATACCTAGGGAAATATCCTCTCAGTCACAAAGTATAACATTTAGTTAGGTTAGAAACATTAACCTAAAAACTCAATAAGTACTGACAATAAGACACATAACAGTAGTAGTCGTATCTACGTAAATGCACAAATGACATTCCTAGTTAGCAATACTTAGTTGTAAGGATACTACAAACGTTAATAAAACATTATTTTCTAGTAATATTTATACATCAAAAGGATAAATATTATAAATTGTTAAAAGTATCAAACGAATCTTTTAGATTTAGAGGTTTGGGTTTTAGATTAATTAAATAATATAAAAATTACACCACACAACTAGAATCAACATAAATTAAATTAACAGATATACACTTACATGAATTTTATATTCCTTTTTAAAAACCCAGCCAATATGGCTACTTACTACCTGTTTTTTTCAACCCCTCATCCCTGTTTTAAAAACAAAAACCCAACGTCCCTTAACTACCCCTTAGCAACCCAAACTACCAACATTAAAGAACCTGTAATAACCATCCCTAAACATAAAATCAAGTTACCAACCCCAAAGAAACTGTAATAAACAACCCCCAACATTTTATATTGAAGCAAACAGTTGTTATTTTTAAAATAAATTACATATTTTGCCTGAACTTGTATGTAATAACAGAACTAGGTAACTTGATTATTATGAAAATTGTTTTGTGACAAATTGACTTGCTACAGCTACTTTGATAATTTTGGTTGACTGTAGGTCTGACCACTACAATACTTTATTCTTATCTTGAAATGTAATATGACATTATCTGCTTGCTGATAGTAAGCAGTATTTCTACGTAACTCCTCAGCGCTAAAATGTTTTAATATGGTTTTTATTTAAAACAATATTAAAATCAGTAAAAGGAAAATGAAAATTTTAATTTTCTGTGTTTTTATTTATCACAACTAAATCTTTATTTAGTAAGTCAATGAATTTTATTTTTAAGGAATTACGTTTACAGTATAAATATACAAAAATACTTATAACTAAAATTATAGCAATTATGGTTAATATAATAGATGATATGCTTAAATGATTAGCAGTCACATGATCAATTGATTTTAGTAGATAACCGTTATCGGTAATTTTGATTTGATTGTCAATTAACTTTTGTGTATCGATCGGAATTAAGTCGACTCTTGAGATGTCAACATGACTTGATTCAGCTACTACTAGTTGGTCAATATTTGGTAATTTTAGGTCGATAATTTTGTTTGACGTAGTTTTAGCTACAAATAACGTTTGCTCGTGATTAATTAACGCAGTGCAATCAGGGCTCAAATGTAAAATTTTAGAAGCATAAAGTTCTTTTCGAAAATTTTGATTTTTACAATTAATATCTAGAATTGCTTTGGAAGGTACAGTTACTAGCCAAGTGGCAGTATCTATTTGAGAGATTTTAATATGAGTTAGATCAAAAAGATATGGGGTACATGTTTGGTTACTATTAAAAGAAAGTAATTGGGTTTCACATAATTTATCGTTTGGAATTTCAAAGTGATTATTTTGGTTACAAAAGTAAGTGTCTATTGTAACTAATTTGCAATGATCGAGTTCGATAGGGATACTCATTTTAGTATTAAATAATATACTGGGTGGAAATAAATGATTTTCATCAAGTTACCATTGCATTCCCCATGTAAAAGCGTAACGAGCGTAAGCGTAAACGACGTGTCGCTCTACGAAAATAGAGAAGGCAGTACCATAACCTCAATTTATTAAATAAATTCAATAAATTCTATGAATTGTTTGACAGATTGATTTCATTTATTGACAGAACTAATTTAGTACTAAATCAAAAAGAGTAGAGCGGTACAGAAAAATTTACATGTGAAAAGATTCCAAAAGGAAACTTGATGAAAATCATTTATTTCCACGCTGTATTATTGTAGGTTGGAATAATCATACGGAAATGACTGGTGTTAATAAATATTGGAAAAGGTATCAATTGTATAAGTTGATATTGGTTAGTTTTAGAGGTTAGAGGAATTTCAAAGATGAAGGTGATTCTATTCGCAATCTGATAGGCTTTGGTATATAGATGTAGATAACTTTGATCTGCGGAATAGAGAATGGTTAATGTTGTTTGGTGGGACAAGTGTTTAGAAATATCCTTTAGATTCTGAATTAGTTCAATATTGTCAATTAATGACATATGCATTTGTTGATTTTGTGCGAAAGTTAATGCGTTTTCGAGTACAAAGTAGGTGTTTATAAGAAGTTGTAAAGATTGCACGGCTTCGAGTAAAACTGTTTTTTGGGATACTGTGGCGACATGTTTTTACACCTGTTCGTTTTCTAAAATAATTTTGTTTACGTTTTCATTGAGTAGCATTTGATTGTTGGCTAGATTGTTTATAGTGGAAATACTGTCGTTAAGAATTTTAGCTTGTTCTAATATGACGTTAGTTTGTGTTTCACTAACTTTTTGTAATTTGGAAATCAATGTTTCATATCTTTGACCATCTTTGGCATCCAGATTGCCAGTTAAGAATTTAAAAATGGTTCCTAAACCATCTACGAGTCCTCGTTTTTGGATTGTATGTTGTGTTTGAGGGAATAATTGATCGATAAGTTTGTCAGCTTTGTTTAAATATTGTTTAATGATTAATAATATATTATTATGACTAATTAATATGTCAGTAATATTAGTGAACTGCCTATGTTCGATGGGGTATTGTTGATTTTCCAAAAGAATAATGATTTTTATTAAATTTTCTTTAAGCATACCATATTGAGTAAAGATAGGTGTATAATCTATAGTCTTAATTAATGTAAATTCGCTTCCTTTTAGGATAGCGTTACCTAAGTTTAATGGATAAAGTCCAGGATTGTCATCTAAGTTTTCGATAATTACGTCACTGGTCACAAATTGGGTGGTGAGGATGTAGCAGGCGATAATGGTTAACCTGAAAATGGTAATAGTTCATTTATATGTCGTTTAATTTGAGGTCCTTCATTAGGGGGTGTTAATTCATAAGTATCATGTTCAAAAATTTGGGAAGTAATGTATGGTCCAGAAAATTACGGGTCCTTTTTATTTCTAGTGTTAGTCGTAATGAAAACTTTACTTCCTAGTTCAAGTTTTTTTGTTCCGCGCTTTTGGTTTAATTTATATTTCGTTTTTCTTTGGTGTCCGTTTGTTCTTTTTGCAGTGATTCATATAGATAGCGCATTCTTGTTTTATGTTCCGACATATAATCATGATAATAGGTTTTTGTATAATCTAAGTCGAATAGATTTTTGCTTTCTATGTGCCCGAACATTATTTCAAAAGATGTTAGCTTAAGGTTTGAATGGATTGTGTGATCGTAAGCCAAGATACAGTATTGAATTTTTTGGTGTTCTGGTATATTAGTCAATAAACGATAATGTTCGATGATAGTGGAATGTAGACGTTCTACAAGCGAATTTGATTGGTGGTGAGCGGGGGTTGTAGTGTGTAGTTGAATTTTGTGAAGAATTAGGAAATCTTTAAATATGTTTTTATTAAATTCTCTATCAGCAATAATTATATTTGGGGCTGTGAAGACGCATATATAAGTTAATAATTGTTCAATAACATCTATCAGGTTATGAGATTTAATAGGATAAGCTTGAGCAAATCGGGAAAAGGCGTCGATTATGGTCAAATAACTTTTATTACCTATGCGAAAGATATCTAAATGTACGGTATGAAATGGTCTATTAAGAGTTGGTGTAAGTTGAAAAGGTTGTTTAATCGGATTACGATTATATTTTTGAATTTTACAAACTTGACATTTATTAATAAATTCAGTGATGTCTTTATTGATAGATTTCCAATAATACTTGCGTTTAATATGTTCTAAGGTTTCGTTAATTCCGCGATGATTGGTTTTGCCTAAATGGTAACTTTGAATTTGATTTTGTCTTTCTTCGGCGTCTATAATATATGTAACTTGAATGGTACAGCGATGGAATTTGGGTGTGTTTTCATTAGTTATTTCTGCGATGAAATTTGAGAAATCAAGGTAAAGTTCGTTATCAGGAAAGTGACAGTAGTAATGAGTTTTAGGTTCACAATGTTCGATTAATATTTTATTAAACATATCAGTTTTATTGTGATCATTGATAAATACAGTGTAATGGATGTTTCCATCATATTTTGTACTACGGATTTTTCTTAGAATTTAGGCTCTTATGAATTCAATTTGATGTTTAAAATGTTGTAGTGGTTTGTCAGAGATATCTATTACTGGGGTTGATGATAATTGGGTATGTATTGTATCTGTAAGGGATTTACTGTCTTCGTCTTTGTTTTTAGTACTTGGTATGTTGGGGCGGTTATCAGGTGGTTTTACTTGTACATCAGAAAGTATTTTAATACGAGGTTTATCTAACACAGGAGGATTTATGATTGGTATGTCGAATAATTCGGTAAAATCAGGGGTGCTAGCTCTGCTTGCTAGTCTGCTATCGATATTGGTGAAGGTTTCTGGTTCGGGGGTTTCAAGTCTATCGGTTTCAACATTCATAGGATAAAGTTGAATGCGTGATAAAGCATCAGCTACCTTGTTTAGTTTTCCTGGTAAATAGTTTACGTCAAAGTCATACTCTTCTAGTTTGAGTACCCGACGGGTTAATTTTGAATTTGGTTCTTTTAAATTTCTAACCCAAATTAACGGTCTATGGTCTGTGTATAATTTGAATTTTACACCGTATAAGTAAGGGCGAAATTGTTGAGTTGCCCACACTATAGCGAGCAGTTCTCGTTCTATTGTAGAATATTTTTGTTCAGCTTCGTTAAGGGTTCTTGATGCATAACAAGTAGGTTTTCCATCTTGTGATAATACTGAACCTAAGGCATATTTAGATGCATCAGTGGTTAATTCAAAAATTTTATTAAACTCGGGATATTGAAGTAACGGTTCATTAGTTAAAATTTGTTTGCAATGTTCGAGATTTTGAAGAAATTCAGGGGTGTGTACAATTTTACTATCCTTTTTGAGACAAACAGTTAAGAAGTTAGTTATTTTAGCAAAGTCTTTAACAAATTTTCTATAATATCCGAATAATCCTAGAAATGATTTTATTTCTGTTTTGGTTTTTGGGACAGGGAAATTTTTAATGGCTGAAATTATAGAAGGGTCAGGTTTTATTCCTTCCGAGGTTATTATATGACCAAGATATTTTACGGATTTATGTAAAAATTCGGATTTATCTAATTGAATTTTGATATTTGATTGTCGACATCGATTAAAAACATTTTTTAAGCGGGTTATGTGTTCTTGTAAAGAAGTAGAGTAAATAATAATATCGTCAAGATAAACGAGGCATTGTTGGGGGGTTAGTCCTATGAGAGCATTATTTGTAGCTCGTTGAAATGTGGCTGGAGCATTTTTTAATCCAAAGGGCATACGTCGAAATTGAAAGTGGCCCTCTTTAGTCGAAGAAGCTGTTTTATCGCGGTCTGATTCTTCTATTTTAATCTGGTGGAAACCAGATGCGAGATCTAAAGTCGTAAAGTAGTTGGCTCGACCAAGGTGGTCTAAAACGGTTTCGATTCGTGGTAAAGGGTATTTGTCTTCTATCGTCTGTTCGTTTAATTTACGATAATCGATAACAATGCGCTATTTCTGATGTCCTGAGGCGTCGAATTTCTTAGCAACGACCCAAATTGGAAAATTATATGGACTTTCTGAAGGTTCTATAATTTTGTCATCTAACATTTTACGAATTTGATTTTTTACTTCATCTCGATGCACATGTGGGTATCTATATGTTTTTGTGAATATAGGAACATCAGTTTTGGTTCTAATATGATGTTTGGTTAAATTGGTGGAAGATAAAGGGATATTTGGAGAATAAGAAATATCTTTATACTGATAACAAAGATTGGTTAATAATGTTTGTTCTTCTTCGTTTAGATGGTCAGTTCTTAAATTTGTTTGTAAATTCTCATTAAGAATGGCTTTGATGTTTAATTTGGAGTTATGAACGTCTATGTTGTTGATTTGTATTGATTCTTCATTATTAGTCTCATATTCATCTAAAATTAATGGGGAGTATATATTTATTTTTTGTATTTCATTAGAAGTGTTTATTACACTAGTTTGAAGCCAATTATTATGTAATTTAACTAATGCAGAAGGGATCATGACATGTTTACTAAAATTTAATCTTGGGTTTATTTTTATTCCACTTTTACCAACGGCTGGTAAAGTCACAAACATTTCAGTACGTGGGGGTATTTCAATTTGTTTTATTGGAATTTCGTTATGTTTTAATTTGGAAAAATTACATTCATTACGTCTTTGGGTTTCCTGTTTAATCATGGAAGGATTATAATAAAACGGTATTGTAGTGCTATCGGTTTGGATAGGCATCCATTTATAATCAATTCTGGCTGATAAATTGTTAAGTAGATCTGAGCCAATTAAGCCTACGTATTCAGAATGAAAATCGTATAAATAGCAAAGATGAAATCCATCTTCTGAAAAAAGGTTTGGGAGAGGTAGATTAGACTCTAAATTATGTCTGGTGGTTCCATGAGAAGTGGTAATTTCAAAGTTAAAATTATAAACGAAATTAGGGAAATGTTCATTCACAAATTTAGGGGAAATTATGGTTTTAGAGCTATCAGTGTCTATTAGGAATTTTTGTCCAGTGGACGGCATGACAATATATGGGAGATTAGATTTGGGGTTAATACTAAAGCTTTCAATATTTTCCGAGCCCGTTAATGAAAATTTTCGGCATCTTCATTGTCGTTATTTGAGTATTGATAATAAGAATTTTCCAATTCTTCAGTGGATATTTCTTCTTCGGTTGATTGTTCAAGGTACTGTTCAGGGAACTGTTTAGACCTAGTGATAGAATCTTGATAGTCATATTGGGGGTATGTGGAAGTTTCAGGTTCATCGTCATCATGATAGAATAATTCTTCGGAGATAAAAGTTCGTTGTGGACCAACTGGAGTATGCAAATTCCTTATATTTTGAGAATTAGCTCGAAATTTATTATGGTTGGTTAATTGTGTAGTGGGAGGTCTTTTTACTATTGTGTTTTGCTTCCATAGGTATAGGTTTATTGGTTGGCCTATAATTTTGTTTTGGGGCGAAGACATTTCGATGTTGATGGCTGGTTGGATTGTTTTGCCTATTAGAATTAGGATTAAATTGTCTAAGGACAAATGATTGTGCAGAAGGTTGAGGTTGTATAAAAGGTTGAGGTTGTCTTAGTGGATAAGCGGTCCTAAATGAATTATTTGTAATTTGTTTAAAATTATTTGGTGAAAAATTAATAGATCTTCTTTGATTTAAATTTGAAGATAATTTTGAATTTTGAGCTTGAGAGTATCTGATATCGAGCTCTTCTTTAATTACAGTAAGGGCTGCTTCTAATGAATTTGGGTTACGGCTACGAATAAAAGTTCCAAAATCGTCATTGAGTCCACTAGTAAATGTTCTCAATTGTAAGTCTTTATTTGATTGAAGTTTATAATTTTTAATGACTTGGTTTTCGTTTCCTAAAGCAATTTTAGAATTAAAGATTGCTAATTGTGTTCTAATTTTATTATAAAATTCGATTGGAGAATCTTGTCCTTGTTTTAATTTAGTTAAATCGATTAATAAATTTAATTCTGACCTTTGGTCTCCAAAATTTTCTATTAATACTTGCTTTAATGCATTCCACGTAGCATATTCGTATCCAGTAATTATTTCTAATGCTTGACCTTTTAATCTATTTCTGATTGCTGAAATAATCAATTGATTAATGTAATCTGCTGAGTTTTCTGTACAAAGTTGACCTGTGATTGTATCAACAGCTCTAATAAATTCAGAAAGTGTCGATGGATTACCATCGTAATTTGGAATTTTATTTAAAAGGGAAACATGAAAATGTGCAGGAAAAACATATTTCTATTAATATTATTGTTATTTAAAAATAACAAAGGAGGGTTGTTCAGATTTGAACTTCTACACTTCTTGATCGTCTTGGAGATCTTGAGCGATTCCTTTGCATTAATAATACACTTTTATTATTATATAGGATTTTTAATTATTATTCTTATGTTAGTGGGTTTATATATTAAGGGTCCTACACATACATGGCAAGCATGAAAGGCTTTATAATGTCACTAGCTGACACTACCTATCGGTCTGGCGTCTACCATGTACGTAAATTAGAAAATAAAATGCAATTATTAATTACCAAAGTGTCCAACTATTCCTTTCGTCTATCGAAAGCAAATAAATTGAAACAGATTGTATAATTAAATGCTCTTAATACTAGTTTAAATTAATTGTAAAAACTATGTTAGTAAATTTATGATTTGAATTTAAATTTATTTTTTAAAACTTTAAACTTTTCACTTTAAGATTATAAATTTCACTTACATTTTCTTGTAATGATGAATTATTGATCGCCATGATCAGTCGTCAGCAGTTGACGGGGGTTCTCTATGAACAGGCTCCTAACGCAATGGACAAAGCGGTTGTTGTTGAAGTAGGTGCCGTAAAGATGCTTGGCCGGGGCGATGTGTGTCCTCGGGGTCCCAATGCAACGTCAGCGGCGGTGTCTACTTGGAACGGATGGTTTCTTCAATTGACCGTTGAAACGGATAATTATAGTACTTGGTTCCTCTAATTTTTGAAGATCCGGACGTTAACTGCGCCAGTTTCGTTTGTGTTCAAATGAAACGAGTTTTTAAAAAGATTTTTTGTTTTCCCTGGATCTTTATTTTAAACCAGCGGAAGTAATGACAATTACAATACACAAGAATATAAATGCTCATTAGAGCTTACATGTAAACTTAACTATGAATCGTTAATATAACGAAAGATAACTGATCAAAACTTAATGAATCTACTGTCTAAAACTCTTTATATATGATTCTCTCATCTAAATAAAATATTACTAAGCAGTTCCTACGAGAAAAGTAATACAATATTATCTGCATGATAAGCAATTCTCATGAGAAAGTTAATACAGCATTCTAAGCAGTTCCCACGATAGATAATACTTTATTCTTATCTTGAAATGTAATATGATATTATCTGCTTGCTGATAGTAAGCAGTATTTCTACGTAACTAGCGCCCAATTCTGTTACATTGTACTATTACAAATTAAATCGCTTCGCTTCGTTGACATAGTGGTTTTGCTTTAATAAAATGCACGTTTCAAATGATGACTAATTGTAATACAAAACTTAAATATACAAAATTGTGTATTAAGCTTTTAATTTTTACAAGACGTTTGTCTACAACGGGATTTTAATTTTATTTAACCGTGACCACCGCATATCTTTTTACTGTAGAATTGGTTAAATCTAGTCTCAACTTTTAATAGTAAAAAAATTGGGTAAGAGTTTTCCACATCGAATTCCAATCACCTATGGAATTTACTAATTAGTGTTAATTAATGATGCTAACCTAAACAAGAAAATGAACAATCTGGGTCATAAAAATTACCAGGGTAAAAGGGTAAATTTTAAAAATGTAATTTAATTACAGTAACATTAATTTAGTTAATTTTAAGAAGAGAAGTAAAATGAAAATGAACATCTATTGTCCCTATCCATATTTAGTCATATCGTACCTCACTGACATTTTTAACAGCTTAGATAATATCAGTGTTGCTTGAAATCTGATCTCATTTTATCTGTTTACACAAGTGTTGATCACGCGTTGGCCCCGATTCTCCATTTACCTACTTGTTTATTAGGTTATAATATCAGTGATTCAATGAAAGGGATTCCCCGATTTTGCGAATCGTCGTCGTTTATAATCACTTGACCTACACCAATATCATTTTCTTAATTATCTGCGTTCGCGGAATTATCATGAGTGACCTCATAAAATTGTATTATAAAAACGATCATGTTGCAGAATCAGCAATTTAAACATAACAAACCATAAAACTTCTTGTTTGAGAAAAATAACAAACACTACTGTATGTGTTAAAAACATTATACCCGTCTTTATTTTCGCATTTTTTCCGAAAACTACGCTTGTGAGAAAAAAATGTTAGGAGGGATTTTTTGTTCGTCTTATCGATGTCTATATACCTGTCGCGTTTGATGTTCTTGTTATGAGCCACCCTGTATAGATGTCGTAGAGGTTACCTCTCAGGACTAATGTTAATTCTTGGCTTGTATATAAGCCTGGATGGTGTGTGCGTGCGTGTGTGATTTACAGACGGTTAGCTCAAGCTGATGAAGTACAATAAATTCGAAACAGTGCTGTCCTGGAGTGTCGTTTGTGAATCCACACACTTTATCATTTTCTGGGTTTTGTCAAAGATTATTGCTAGTTGATTAATTTTTTTTGTTTCAAATAAAAAAAGATGTAAACCATGCAAAAAATTTTAAAAAGTTCTAAAGTATTTCATTTTGTTGTGTATTTTGTTATGTAATTTTAAGCTATTTCGTATTACGTATAATAAGCATATATGTACTAATAAAAAGAAGCCTATCATCGTTCCCTTCATATGATTCATACAAAGCAAGTACTTTATAATTATCTCTCTAATTTTGTTTATTTTATATCCTATCATGTTCATGTAGTTTGAAGTTGCTTTGTCACCACTTAATGACATGATATATTATAAAATTGTGAATATCATCTGCCAGTCCGCAGTTGTGTGTTTTAGCAAGTAGTGTTCGGCTTCTCTATTTGTATATTTAAATTTAGGTAAGTTTTTATTATTAATAACCGTAGTCGTCAACTACTATTTGTTCAACATTTAAGTTTTTTTAGCTAATATTTGCTTCTCTTTAATCTTGATTAAATATTAATGTAGTTTTTTTATGTTGATACGTAGCAATCATGACTGTAGATCTGTACTACACACCAGGAAGCGGTCCTTGCCGTGCTGTCAGACTAACAGCTAAACTTTTGGGTGTTGAATTGAATTTAAAACATTTGGATTTATTAAAAAAAGAGCAATTAGCACCAGAATTTGTAAAGGTAAATCTTTAAGCTTATTTTCTTATTAAGGCAACCTTTAAGTATGGCAAAAATTAATTACAAATAATTTACTATAGTAGATGCTTTTGCAACTTTTAACTTAAAAAATTATTAATCTATAGTTAAACCCTCAACATACAGTACCAACCCTAGTCGACAATGGTTTTGTCGTCTGGGAAAGCAACGCAATCAATAGATACATACTTGGTTGAAAAATATGGCAAGGATGACCCATTATACCCAAGAGACCCAAAACAAAAGGCATTAATCAATCAGAAGTTATATTTCGATATGGGAACCTTAAACGCACGTTTTGGTGAATACTACGTAAGTCACTGATTTCCATTAGCTTACTAAATGATTAATTTATATATTTATATCTTTTTATAGTATCCAATCCTCATGCTCAAAACTCAACCAGATCAAGCAAAATATGAAAAAATGGAAGAGGCTGTTAAATTGCTGGATACCTTCCTTGAAGGACACGAATTTATTGTTGGAAACAATTTGACCATTGCTGATATTCCTTTAGTTTGTACAATTGTTACTTTTGATGTAGCCAAATTCGATTTAAGTCCATACAAAAATATAACCAGGTGGTATGCTAAAGTTAAGAGTGTATTACCTGGATTTGAAGAAATTAGTGGCAAAGAAATGTTGACCAAGTTGTTTGAAGAGTATTTTAATAAAAAATAGAATTTATGTTATTAATTTATTTTATTTTTAAATAATAAAGTGTTTGTTTTCTAATTTCTCTCTGTTATCACTCTACCAAACTAGGTGTAAGTATTCACGAAACAAATAAATAATTGATTACATAACAATAATTGCTTTAGTTGAGAGATTTCGTGTAATTAAATAATATTACAATAATATTAACTTAAATGTTAAGATGCTATAAATATGTAAAAAAAATTATCACCCCGACTGGCAATCAAACCCAGGACTTTCTGCTTGCTGGGCAGATGCTCTACCGCTGAGCAAGTGAAGAAAAGCTGAGAAAGTCCTGGGTTCGATTCCCAGTCGGGGTGATAATTTTTGTCGCTGTTCCTAAGTTATAAAAGGAAATATTAATTTCGCGCTTTTTAAAAATACCTCGAAAACTAAACTCTTGATAAATAATAATCGTAAGGGATCAGATGAAAAACAAAAAAAATTGCTAATAAAGTTATAACTATGCGCCTAATTAAAGTCACGGTGATTCGGTACTGATTGAACCAGTTAAGTATGGCTAATCACCATACGAAATTATAAAAACATATCGCAAAGTGCGTTTTTCTTATTGAAATAAATTGTAACAGAAACACATGACAGAAAGAGCAAGTTCGTTTTTGACAAAAATTCTTTAAAACGCACGTGGAAGCGTGACTCCGCTTAAAAATTTACTGGAGGGAAGGTGGGGTCACCTCACTCCGCTAATGATTTTGTAGTTTGCAGCAAAACCCGCAGATGGCAGGTGTGTTCTCCTGGAATTAGAGTTCCTATATAATAATAATAGGTTATATAAGATAAGAGTTAGGACATGTGGATCCAATGTCAAGAACGACTTGATTTCTCATAAAGTATTTTCACCTATCAGCTTTCAGTTGTTTGATTTGACAAATTGTTTCTTGACAATATATGTAGACCGATGTCAATAAATTCTTTGATTCAACATTATTATAATACTCTTAATATTTATTTACTAATAAAAAATACATGTTATTATTAAGATAATTTAATACTATAAAGAACAATGTGTATTAGGATGTAAAGTAATGTAAATTTTGTTATACATTGTAAAGAATAAAGTGTCAGACTATTAACATCATGTACTCCTTGACATTGGATCCAGCCAATTAAAATCGGGCATCGTACATGTCCCAACTCTTATTCTTATTATTTAATATTATTATAGAGGAACTCTACCTGGAATGATGCAGATAACTAAGTATGGTTTAAGCAAGATATATACAGGTCTGGTAGAGCAGCTCGCCGCCATTTTGTTGGAGCTAATTGCTAGTTTAAAAAAAAAACACTAGATTGCAGCATCATATCAAGATCTGTCAATAAATTGTCATCAATCTGACAATTCTGAAGTTTTTTTAAAATTCGAATTTCTTGTGCAAGTTATTTGTCTTATTTTAACTTTAGTGTTAGCTTGTTGCGTTATTTTGACTTTAGTGTTAGCTTGTTGCTGTGTTTTTTTTCATTTTAAGTGGCATTTATTACCACTGTGAAAAATGAAGAAGTGTAAATTTTGCGGCTTCGTGAAACTTTTAAAGGAAGATTTGGCCCTCTTTCACGTACCAAAGGTAAAATGTAAATTAATATTCGATTTCAAACAGGGTTTATATTTGTAACATTATTTTATAGGATACGAATAAGCGTAACAAATGGACTATGTCTACGGGCACAATTTTAAACAAAAATGACTTCGTCTGCATGAAGCATTTTGAAAAGAGGTTTGTGAGGGAATTTGCAGATGAAAGTGGAATAATTAACAGAAGGACATTAGCACCAGATGCAATCCCTACCCTTTATTTGGGTAGTTCCCATTCTTCCTCTGTTTTGAATTTTCCATCTGAAGATCCTGCCCTGCTTATCCCTTTGAAAAATTATTCCCAGACAAAAAAGCGGTGGGTATCTTTTTATTTATTTTAAGGTCAGTCCAAATGGTAGCAAAATGGGTTCATGGAGAAAATTAACACCACTCTAGCTGTGATTTATTTATTGCATAATTGTATACTGGCGGCCGAAATAAACTAGGTTTAGCGTAACACGAATCACGATCAAACGTAAAATGAATGTCATAGTGACCCGTTTTACACTACAATGTGTCCTAGTTTATTTTGGCCGCTACTGTACCATGGGCATGAGTTGATGTCTTGATTATTAATCGTCTTCATTAACATTCTTGTTTATTATAACTATTCATAATCTTGCTTTATACAACTCGCCCTAAGTCTCCTTAAAATTTCAGGATTCTAGCGCAAACCGTTTTAGCAGGACGAACACGATTCCATACATAATCGCACTCCTGTATTAACCAACGTAACGTTTTGAGGAAATTAATTTTTTCGTATTTGGAATAGAAATGTGGTACATTGTTCAACCCAAAATCGTAAAGAAATGTGAGTGTTTGTTCGTTAGCAACACTTTTCTTCACTCTCGGTCAAAATCGTAAAGAAATGTGCGTCTTTTCTCGTTAGCAACAACTTTTCTCCACTCTTCTGCCAAACTTTGACGTAATTTTTTCCTAGATTTTAGTATGTCTCATTCCAAATACGAAAAAGTAGCATGTTCTACACTTAAAGAAAAGTGAGTTTTCCATGTTCGTGTAAATTTTAATCCATTCGCTCGCTTCGCTCGCTCATGAATTAAACATTTACACTCACTGGAAAACTATCACTTTTCTTTACTTGTAGAACAATCTACTATTGTTATCCTTGTAGTTGTGAAGAGAAAATTAATAGACAAAAAATCGATATGTATCTGTATTCTGTACACAACGTTAACAATAATAAATCTAGACAATAGTTTTTATTGCGGGATTTGTAATCCTGTATTTTGTTGTAGACCTGCCAAAGATCCTTCACTACAGTCCAGTCAAAGTTCTCCTACTCCTTCAACGACCCTAGAAAACCTTCGTTTACCTGTCACTGAAAGCCCTCCTGTCATAAATGAATGCGATTCACCAGAGACTAAATGCGAATCACCAGAAACTAACACGCTGTTACATTTTCTACAAGAAAACCTAATGCAGTTATATACATTGCTACCATCAGGATGGGGGATTCATAAAAGGTCTCGTTCAGTTACAGTAAGCCATGTTAAAGGGAGTATTCCCAAAATCGATCGGGCTATTGTAGTCAACGATAGTGACATAAAGGTGTATCTTAATGGAATTTTTCATACCACCTATACTGCAACAACTTTAGAGACTTTTTTACAATTAGTGCAAACGGTATATACTATCAGGCTATGTAATGGGTCTGGAGTTGATGGGAAAATTAGCCCTTCCTGTAATGGCGGAAATTTCCAAGGAAAGACAACAAGATGTCGTTCATGTGCGATCTTGAGAAAAAACCTCCTAAAGAAAAAAAATATTATTCCAAAAACCAAAAAATCATATTCAAATTTGTTGCGAAAACAAAACATACAAACAAAAACCATAGAGACTTTAAGAAAATCAATGACAAAACTATCCAATATCGACCACTTAATTTCAAAATTGCCAGACAATCAAAAGCTTGTAGTTCGAACTTGTTTTGAAACTGCAAGTCGACCTTCTTACGGCAAAAGATACACCAAAGAATGGATTTACACATGCATCCTTCTGAAAATAAAAAGCCCTAAATTATACAAACATTTACGAACTAGGGAGTTACTTCCACTACCTGCACCGAGTACACTATCAACTTACATTAGGCATATCGACAGCTCTTACGGATTTCAAAATAAATTATTTGAACTTCTGAAAGAGAAAACAAAAAACATGCAAGAATTTGAACGGCATGGTACCCTGATGGTGGATGAGTGCAAAATAACTCCCTGCAAACACTTCGACAAAAATCGATTGGAAGTGATGGGATTTGTTGATTTAGGCGAATATACGCCAGACAACCAAAGAAACCAACTTGGGGATCATATTCTGGTAATAATGTTCCAGTCTTTCGCTGGGAAAAATATGCAAGCGCTTGCATGTTTTCTGTCCAGAGGCAATGTTACTGGAACCATCCTAGCCAAATTAATACTGGAAGCCATTCTTTTGAGTGAAGCGGCTGGGCTGTTTATTGACGTGGTCACATCAGATGGTGCCACCTGGAATAGGTCCATGTGGAAAGCCTTTGGTGCAGGAAATCCAGAAAAGCCTTGGAGTGTTCATCCCTGCAATGTAAAAAGAAAATTAAGGATGTGTTCAGATTTTCCACATTTATTGAAATGTATGCGAAACAGGCTTGTTGCAAAAAGAGAATTTCATGTGCCTGAAGGGAGAGTGCAATTGCGCCATTTTGAAAATCTTATAGAATACGATGCAAAAAACGAATTTAAACTGGCTTATAAATTGACCCGAAAGCACGTGAATCCAGAAAACCACGAGAAAATGAGGACAAAATATGCCTTTCAATTGTTTAGTGGGACAGTAGCAGATGCTTTGACGGTACTAAAAGAAAAAGGTATATCCGAGTTTGCTGACTGCAAACCTACAATACAGTTTTGCAGACGAATAAATCAACTGTGTGATATTTTGAATTCGAGTTATTTTAATGGACTAAAAACAAATTCTGCCGAGCAACAAGCATTAGAAGATTTTTTAATTTACATTGATTTATGGGAATCTTGTGCACATCCTGACTTTTATTTAACAAAGTCTACAAGTGATGGGTTAAAAGCCACCATCAACACTACTCTTGATTTATTAAAATATTGCACCCAAGAGTTAGGGTATAAGTACCTGATGACATCACGTATCAATCAAGATCCACTTGAACACTTCTTTGGATTAATGAGAGCAAGCGGTGGTGCTAATACTAGTGGAGAGTCACTACAGATTGCACAGATCTTTAGGCTGATGTCACTATATTCTTTAATTAAACCTCCAAAAGGAAGCAATGTAACTGGTGGAAATATGCTTGCTGCCCTAGTTGATAACACATCAGATTTCTTGAGCTACAACAGAGCAGACAATAAACAAATAACAAAAAAAGACATTGACTTACAACTCGATCAGGCCTTAGAAGAAAATATCACATGTGGTGCATACGTTCATTTTGAAGATAATAGAGAAGCATTTGCCTATGTTTGTGGTTTCATCGCTCGAAGGGACAAAACTGACAATTGTCAAAATTGTGTTAAAACAATTGTGGGGGAAGGATTGGAATCATATAATACTTTCATAATATTGAGAAGCAGAGGGCATTTAACATTTCCTTCAATCGCCCTCGTTATTCTTCTTGAAGAAATTGAACATATTATTGCTGAGAAACTTCAGCAAGACATTAAGAAAAATACTTTCCTTGAAATTCTTGCTTCAATCGGAATACAAAAAATTCATCATTTTGTAGGATGTCCAAATCATAAGTCGGAAATGACGAAAAAAATCCTGTTTTCATTTTTAATAACTAGACTTTCATTTTCATGCCAAAAAGAGGCACGAAAGAGGTCTTCAGAATCTACAAACTCTAAAAAATATAGCAAATTGGCAAAACTGGTTTAAATTACAATTCTTTAATAAATAACTTTTAACCAAACTACTTACTGTTTTTGTTGTGGATAAAAACTTTCGTTATATTTACATTTACCACTGGCAGCGTTTCTTAAATGATTCATTCATGGTCTGGCACCTACAACCCACTAGGGTTTTAGTGGATTTAGCCTCCTTTATAAGCCTCTTCCACTGTTCCTTATTCAATTTCCTTAAGACTTCCAACACTGCATCTTCCTATCTTATTCTAGATCACCTAGCTAGGATGAATTGAGGGAGTTTCCAGTTCCTTCTAAGTCGCCCTCAATTATTTTCTAAATTACTCTCTCTCCGGTCTCCGGACATTCAGGAAACATGTTCAGCCCATCGAAGTACTGCCTTCCTTGTCATCCCCATTATGTCTGTCCAAGATGTCTGTCTCTTGGTAATTGGTATAATCTGGCCAGTTCATGATTATATCTTATTCTATTTACACCTTGATCATCCTCCACTGGTCCACATATTATCCGTTTTAGAATTTTTCTTTTAAACGCACACAATCACAACAACAGGATTGGTCAAATGATGATTCGCAATAATTGCAAGTGATGAATTTTAAAACACAATTCACATTAAAACAGAAATTAATAAATAATAATAATAATTAACTACACTAATGTATTTCTAAACACGTGGCATTCGTGGCAAATGATAGATACATAACCTAAAATTAAAATTTGTGTCAATTTTTGAAGTACCTTGGTAAGGTTGCGCCATCTATTTTCCACAAAGTAAACGGCTTACTAGCTCTCATTTTTGACACAATTATTTACATTGAAACATAGGCAAGCTGTTCTACCAGACGTCTATATATCTTGGGTTTAAGGTTTACGCCTACAGAAAGGCGAAGGCAGGTTAAATTGGCAACTTCAGGTGGATTGAAAATGTGTTTATTTAATTAAAGGTGAATCTTTTTCAGCCTCACGAGATATAATTTTAGTGAAATTCTTTATAAGTGTCGCTGATGTATTACTGAATGTGTCTACAACATACCAAATTACTTCCTTCACAGGCAATGAGGAAAGTAAATCAATTAATTTGATTAAGGGTCGGTCTTTTCATCGTCTCTTAAATTTATCTGGACGTTAACTGATATGGTGACAATTATTTTTACAATTGTATCTATACGACAATTAACTGCCAGATAAAAAGTCACCTGGAGGTGAAAAAACAGTCCTAATTAAAATAAAGCCGACAAAGCTTGAAGCGCACTTACCCGGCTCCAATAAGTTATCATGTCTTTTTTCTAGGTTAGAATGCGTATGTCGTCATGGCATTCTTTAAATACTTCGTCGTTAATTACTTGGTAATTAACGACGTCGTTAATCCTATATAGTCAATCCGTCGTTAATCCAATTATCTCTAAAACTATCACAAAGCGACCACATGTTGATAAGGAAGATATGTTCTAAATCATTTCAGCTACCCCCATTACGAGGTTTGTGCTTATATTAGTTACACCCTGGATAGTTTAAAATAATTTCATTTCGAATTCTTAGCTTGGTTTGACAGCTCTTTCGAAGTTATCAATAAGTTTAAATTCTTATTAACAATTTTCACTCGAACATCAGTTTTACACAAGAACCAGAACCACAGTATATATAACAATCAGTAGGTTCACTTGCATGCGACACCATTCATCTTATTAATCCACCTTCGAATATCACGCCCATAAACAAAGTAGTGGACCGACGTATATCGGTCGGCATCGCCGGTAAATACAACGCAGAGCCGCATTCAATAAAATGTCTCGAGCAAATAGGTAAACAAAATCTCTTGTTATATAATAGTATAGTAAAATATGAAGTAGAATTATGTGTAGTGAATCATTTGATTGAAGTTGTTTTACTTATAGAATCTAATAAATAAAACGATAATCAATTTAGATATTTAAAACATTTATTAAACCAAGTGAGAAGAGTTGTTTCTTGTTACATCGTTAATTACCAACTAAAGTTACATTATTCTTTCAAGCCATTAACCATATTCTTGCGCTGCAATAGTCATTTCATTTTATTTAGAAATAATTACGAACAAATGCATAGCTGTATACAATTTGAATACCTGTTCAACAAACAAATGGATAATCTAGGTCACCGAAATCACATACGTACAAAATAAGGGAGATGTAATCAATTTACACTATAATAATAATAATTAATAATAATAAATTTTATTTTCATTCATATTAAATTAAAGACACAATGACAAACGAAATGCTAAAAAGTACAATCCTAACGCACGCTTTGACTTTTTTTAACAGTTGAGAGTAATAAAAGACGCTGTAGTTCACACCTGTTGATAAGGCGTTGACCTAGATTGTTGAACTCTTTTAATAAATCAGCATAAAAAAATTTATTATGTAGGATTTCGTAATCGCTTATTTGTTCTATTACGTGTTAGTAATTCAATTTTAAGCAATTGGTAAATATATACAAAAGTGAATTCTTAAATACGGGATTGTTTTTACGAGCGTATTTATTAAAAAATAATAGTATGTAGGAAAAAATAACCTGAAATCGGAAACCTGAAAAAACTAACTGCAGTTTTTTCCGACGTATTTATACAGCCTTTGGCGGCACAACGACTAATACTATGCATTGTTTACTGGCACTAATACTGCACGATTGTGGGTTTATCCGGCTCTGGTAAGTTCGATACGTTCTGTTGCGTGTTTGAAACAGAACTGCTGTCTGCATACTGCCGACTCGCGCCAGCATGTAGTGTGGTGGATGGAAATTATTTGCGACAGTCACATTACTGTATGTTATACAGGGTCTCCCAAAATTCGCGGACCAACGCAACGGTACGTTATTAAGTAGTCATCAGGGAACACGAAAAAAATATTTAAAAAATTCTATCTCCGTTAATCTGCTAGATATTGAACTGTTTTCTTGGGTAAATTTGGCAACATCTAATTTACCTTAATAATGCATAGGTATGTTCGATTCTTTTTTGTAACCATAGAAATAACAAAGAACAATCATGATCATATTTTTTCAATAATGTCAGTAATTGTGTCAACAACGTCAAAACTGTGAACATTAAAATTACGATAACATTGAAACAAATCTTCAAGATTTTGTACTCTTCTAAATATTTTTCCATTTAGGAAAGGAGCAGCTACAAATTTCCTATTTACTAAGTCGTTTTTTATAAACTTAGAGTAACTGCTCAAAGTTTTCCCCATGCTGATTTCTGCATAGTTCAAATACTTTTTTTGACAATAATAATTACATTACTAAAAGTGAACACATACCTACATGATGCACGTGCATTACTTAACAAGCGATGCGATGTTTCCATATGCTTTTTAGGTGAAAATCCAAAAAAATCGCTTTTAAAAATTACGACAAAGCACAAAGAAAATGAAACACAAC
Organism: Agrypnus murinus; assembly: GCA_929113105.1. Classification (NCBI taxonomy): domain Eukaryota; kingdom Metazoa; phylum Arthropoda; class Insecta; order Coleoptera; family Elateridae; genus Agrypnus; species Agrypnus murinus. The sequence continues at coordinate 87,932,873 of OV816027.1, read as the reverse complement.
CAAATCATAATTGTCAACAGACACAATCAGACACAGTCAATACAAGTTGATAATTAAAATCTTTTTTAATAATGACGATATTTGAGAGCAAATGTGTGACATTTGAAGTCTTATATCTTGAAAACTAATAGAGATAGAATTTTTTAAATATTTTTTTCGTGTTCCCTGATGACTACTTAATAACGTACTGTTGCGTTGGTCCGCGAATTTTGGGAGACCCTGTATATACTGTGCCAGAAGAAAACAGGGTTATTAAGCGCATACAAATCATTATAACCATTAGATAATTGACATATCTCCATTTCTTTATTATTTGCAATTGAGAAGAAAGTAAATAAAAGAAAATAAAAAAAATTAATTTTCTTGATATGTCTCTTTTACAATCCTTTTACCCGACATCAGATTTAGAAAATGCAACATGAACAAAATCAAGAGGTTTTTATAAAAACGTATATCGTATTCTAATTATCATATATAAAAACCATTGCTCTAAAATTAAAGCAAATGATTGAAACACATACAAAAAAGGTAGCTTATAAAAATTTAAATACACTTAGAAATTCAATCTTCACCAACCTTTAAGCAAAATCGAAAAAGACTTCAATCAATCAAAATATAGGTATAAGATTGTGTGTAATCATTGCATGTCTTGCTATATAGGACAAACAAGTCAATAAGCAAAGACTCGATTAAGCCAACGTAAAAAATGCTATAAACAAGTTAAAAATGCACTAGTCTGAGTAAACACACTTCAGAATATTATCAAGTTAGGAATTCAGGTTAGAATACAAAAACATTATTAAGTTTAGAGCGTAAATAGTTGGGCAGGGCCGTAGCTACCACCGGGGCAGCCGGGCCAGTGCCCCGGGGCCCCCGAACATAGGGGGACCCCGAAAGCGGAAGAAGTTTTTTTTAAAACAAGTTTTTTTTTTTAAAAAGAAATTGTCTTTGAACCAAACTTAGCTTGTTTAAACATTAAATAAATCGATTTAAAAATATATCAAATTTTAAAACATTAACAAATTAAACTTATTTATAATGTATAACAGCGCCTTTGCTATTTGCGTGCAATAGCCTACACTCCTACACTCGCTGTCTTAAAAGTCGCTGTAAAAATGAGGTTGAACGCAAATATAGAATCTAAATCTGCCTTAAATTATCTTTAAAATGACATATGTAAACAATGCAAATTGAATATGGCTCTTGTGTTAAACACTTCAAAACAAAATTAGCCACAAAGTGGCAGAAACTTTTGACTCAACCTAATATTTATAAAACTAGAAATTTTATGTTTGGTAACAACTTTTACTAAATTCAAAAGTCAAACAGAGATATGAAATTTTAAATTCAAACGTTTTTGTTGTTGGTCGTTATCAACATGAAAACAAAAAAATCCTAATAGCACACGTCATTTAAAGATAATTTTATCTAAGAAATTTCTGCAGAAGTCGGCACGAAAGAATTCGTGGATCACCCAGAAACTACGTTGCAAATGCTCATGTTATTCGTTGAGTTGTAACACACTCGTACGCAAACATATAGTTTCCCGCCTAATTACTTAAATTACTATTAAATGCAAGGCCTGCTCCAATCACAAAGTAAACGCTACCACGTTGTCCAGCGTGGAGACCAATGTGGCGAAGCGGACGACACGCGCGAAGCGAGCGAATGGCGGAGCGGACGAAACAAATTGAGAGTGTCCTACGTAGCACATGTTCGTAATCGCGAATTGCGCGAAAAAAACAGAACTATGATCCCTAGTCTGGTAAGAATAGGCTGGTGAAACAAACGCAAAATTTAAATATCCGAGAATACATTTTTAAAGTTACGCTATCGGTGAAAAGGTCTTCAACAAATATTGTTTATTTGGAATGGATAAAAGGACCACGCATAATCCTTATGGAAAATGGCTTTCACCAGATTTCTCTGATACCTACTGCGCTGAAAGGTAGTTTTCGAGGTGTAGATCAAAAGTCATTGGGCACAGTCCAGAAAATTATAGCGAATTGTTTACTTCAAATGGCTTTAATTCGAAATCTATAATTTTTTGGTGTTCACCAAAGTTTCAAGAATTTTGGCACGGAGCCATCCATAAAGATTCAGCGGGGTGTAAATTAAAAATTGCCCACTTCACACAGCTTTAATTTGAAAACTATAATTTTTTGAACTTTCTGCCCAGTGACATTTTTGATCTACACATTAGGAAGTACCATTTACCAAGGCTTCAAAAATTCTAACCGAGAACCATTTTCCGTAAGGATTCTACCGGGTGCAAAAATTGCCAACTTCAAACGGTTGTAATTCTAAAACTATAATTTTTTGGACCTTGTGTCCCATGACACTTTTGATCTGCACATCGAAAACTATTTTTCACTAATGGTGAAAGCCATTTCCCATAAGGACTGTGTGGGGTCCTTTGAAAAACTTCCATTTATATAAGATATTAACAAATTGTTCAAATTTATTTTACGCTTATATCAAAATTAATAATTTTATTTATTATTAGTTTTCCCTTTTAATAAAAACAAATTTAATTCTAACGCGGTGAAGGCGGATATACCTAATAATTTGATCGCGTCACACATCAATTTGATCAACACCTGCATTGTTTGCTTGGTGTTGATAAATCCGTGCCGTCCGCTCTGCTCGCAAGAAGTCGCTCACGCAGGACAGCGTGTAAGCGGGCGTATATATGCCCGCTTATAATACCCTGGTTTTTATGAATTTGTTAATATAGTTCGTATCACAGGTATAAACAACAAATAATATGCAACTGAAACAAAGATAAATAGCGTTTTCTTCAGTTTTGCCTTATAAATTTTATAATGTATAACAGCGCCTTTGCTGTTTTGCCTGCAATAGCCTACACTCCTACACTCGCTGTCTTAAAAGTCGCTGTAAAAAGGCTAGGAAACAGAATTCAATGTAATCCTGTTTTCAGTTAACTTCGTAAGTTTTATATGCATGCTTGCATGTCGTATAACTGGTGGTACTCCGCCTAGTGCAGAAGTTTTTATATCGCGATATAAGGCTAACGCCCTAGCCAACTGGTTAGTAAACTTCTACAGTTTTATATTAAACTCCTTTAAAGGAGTTAAAAATTAAACTGTTTTAAATGCCCATTTTTCTATCTTAATAGAAAAAAAGCACCAAATAGCAACTCTATTAAAAAAGACTTGCTAAATAAAAGTGATCTAGAGGTAAAGGGGAAGATAACGTGGGGCCCCATAATTATTTGTTGCCCCAGGGCCCCCAATCCTGTAGCTACGGCCCTATAGTTGGGTTAGAACATAAGAATATCTTTTAGAATAGATTTTAGGTTCGCGCGCGAATATTTTTTGTCTTTTTTGTTAACACTTTTAATAGACTTTTCAAAAAGTTTATTTGAACTTAGTTTTGGTTAGTTAGAATATGTCATTAACTTTTTATTTTAAAATAGACAAAAATATGTTTACGTCACGTAAAACCTAATTAGCAGGTGATCTGAAGAAAATAATAGACAATTGAAAAATTAATTCTAATTTCAATAAAACACTACAGTTTAAAATTAAGAACTTAGAATCAAATTCTAAGTATCTTATTGAAGGTTTTCAAATTTACCGCGCAAATTATTGAAAAAATTCAAAAATGACTGCATGGTCATTAAGGTATTTACTTACTAGAAAATGCTATAACGTCATGGAATTCCTGAAAAAAATCTATAGAGCGTAAAGTAAATAATATGTTTACTAAGGTATTTTAAAAAATGACAACAAAACTTTACAATTTTTTTAATTTAAATTTAAAACAATGCTATCATGATTAGATATTTTCCAGATTTCGTCGGCAATATTGAAAATGGTCAGATGATAATGATGGGCATTAAGGCATTCTTTAGCATGTTTTTTTAAATATTACCTGTTTTGCTAAAACATAAACTTCTTTTTCTTTCGCGTGCCGTTACTAATTTTAAGAATTATAAATGGATGTAGAAAATGCCAAAGCCAAGGTGAATAACAAGCTGAAAAAGTTTTTTATACTTTTACGGTTAGCGAAAGTTAATTTTTTTACTAAGTAATTTGTTTACTAATTGAAAAATTGTGACGTCATAGAAAACACAAAATTATTAAAACATATCCGCGGTTTAATTAAAATTTAAACTCTTGCCAGAAAAATTAAGTGTTTTTAAAGTCTCTGGTATTATTTAAATTTTAAATTGTGCGGTAAGAATACACCAATGGCATTTGATCATTTTGAATTTCTCTGGCAATTTTAACGACTGTTGCCAAGCAATTAACGACGAAATATTTAAAATACCGTGACCGTCATGGAATTCCTGGAAAAGCCTAGAACAAAGACTTGAGGAATGGCATGTGGCAAAACAATTAAAAATCAATTAGCTAAAGACAAAAAACATAGCAGATGATAACCTTGGTTGCCCTGGTTCTACTCGCGGAACGTACACAAAAAATCGAGAACGGAGTAGCATAAGCACACTAGAACGGACTTTTAAGATATCATAAGAAATACACTGTAGTATACAACATGAATTCCGAAAATTAGTTTATGTTTACAAACAGCACCGACAGAAGCTACACTACACTGAATTTCCAAATTACTGCAGATGACAGACACTCACTGGCCTAGTCCGTATCGACCCGGAAAACATCTTTGCAGATGATTCCTCTGTAGAGCAATATCATTCAGCATGTCGAAGTATGCGGATTGCGGTTCAATTCCGGTCGTTAAGTGTGAGCACTCTCATCAGTATAAGGTAATAACAATTCAGTACCAGTGCAATGTTTCTGATTGTACGAGAAGAAAGAATAGTTTGTTTTTATTCTCATGATTTACGAGCCGCTAATAGCAACTGCCATCACCGTTTTGACTCGAGATAAAAGATAGCACAGGAGCAGATGCAGACTGCTGGTGTCTAGTTTTCCATAGAGTATACCAGTTGTATTCGGTTATACTTCACTTTAAACTATAAACAGAAACTATTCAGTTATTCGTTTCACTTCAGTACGTCAATTTTATAAAGATTAAAAACTTATTAAAACTGGTATATCATCAAAAAAAAATCTATATTAATCTTTACTTACAAACATATCAACAATCTTAATTTAATTTACAATAATAGTATAACAACTTTAATTTTTGTAGTATATCATCATTGCAGAGGACTCAAAATCTCTAATTTCAGATGCTTGATGTGCGGCCGAGGGAACGCGGCCGTGGGGCTGCAGCCCCGTTAGCCCCTCCGCCACACTAGTCCAACCTTAAATGAAATATTTCAGTCAGGACTATCCTTAAAAGTGAACTGGGCTGTCCACTTCCACTTCGTTCACACTTTGTACACACAACAATTTAACAATTATTAACATCTAACAACTTTAGCAATTATTATTGTTATGTAAATATTTATTGGTTTATTTTAATAAATCGTTATACCTAACTTGTTAAAGTTGTAACAGAGAAAAAATAAGAAAACAGACAACGCCTTATTATTTAAGAATAAAATAAATTAATAACATAACTTCTATTTTTTATTAAAATATTCTGCATACAACTTAGCCAACATTTCTTTACCACTAATTTCTTCAAATCCAGGTAATACACTCTTAACTTTAGCATACCACCTGGTTATATTTTTGTATGGACTTAAATCGAATTTGGCTACATCAAAAGTAACAATTGTACAAACTAAAGGAATATCAGCAATGGTCAAATTGTTTCCAACAATAAATTCGTGTCCTTCAAGAAAGGTATCCAGCAATTTAACAGCCTCTTCCATTTTTTCATATTTTGCTTGATCTGGTTGAGTTTTGAGCATGAGGATTGGATACTATAAAAAGATATAAATATATAAATTAATCATTTAGTAAGCTAATGGAAATCAGTGACTTACGTAGTATTCACCAAAACGTGCGTTTAAGGTTCCCATATCGAAATATAACTTCTGATTGATTAATGCCTTTTGTTTTGGGTCTCTTGGGTATAATGAGTCATCCTTGCCATATTTTTCAACCAAGTATGTATTGATTGCGTTGCTTTCCCAGACGACAAAACCATTGTCGACTAGGGTTGGTACTGTATGTTGAGGGTTTAACTATAGATTAATAATTTTTTAAGTTAAAAGTTGCAAAAGCATCTACTATAGTAAATTATTTGTAATTATTTTTTGCCATACTTAAAGGTTGCCTTAATAAGAAAATAAGCTTAAAGATTTACCTTTACAAATTCTGGTGCTAATTGCTCTTTTTTTAATAAATCCAAATGTTTTAAATTCAATTCAACACCCAAAAGTTTAGCTGTTAGTCTGACAGCACGGCAAGGACCGCTTCCTGATGTGTAGTACAGATCTACAGTCATGATTGCTACGTATCAATATAAAAAAACTACATTAATATTTAATCAAGATTAAAGAGAAGCAAATATTAGCTAAAAAAACTTAAATGTTGAACAAATAGTAGTTGAGGACTACGGTTATTAATAATAAAAAGTAGGTATTGGGCCACCTGGCCCAGACAGAAATTGACATGCCATGTGGCATGCCAATGGCATGGCTCCTCCCCTCGCCTGTGATTGGCTACCCCCACTCCTGTAGCTCCTCCCCTTGTTTCTGATTGGTCGCCGCCATCTTGGATTTCCCCGCCTACTTCTCTCTGATTGGTTAACCCCCACCCCTGTAGCTCCTCCCTTGCTTCTGATTGGATGAAGGCAGCCATTTTGGAACGTCTGGCTCCATTCTACCAGGCCCTGGCGCCAGGCTACCACGCCCGCCGCCGCCGCCATTACGGGTATCTGTATTACCGGCAAACTGAGTGCTACCAATAGAGGGCGTAATGCTACAATTAGTGTGTATTGCTAAGAGAGGGCGTCATGAAGGGATCTGTATTATCGATGCGTTGTGTACTACTACTAGGTGGCGTGTCATGAAGAAGAAGAAGAAATCTGTATTACTACTACTACAGAGAGGCAACCATTTTATATCACAGCATCTTGCGTGCGCGCGCGCGCTAAATTTGAATCGGTCAATTTTAAATATTTGTCATTTTTGCATATGTCATTTTTAAATCTGTCAATTTTACTGCTGTCGTTTTTACATCTGTCATTTTAAATCTGTCAATTTTGCTTCTGTCATTTTAAATTTGTCATTTTTGCATCTGTCATTTAAATCTGTCATTTTGAATTTGTCATTTTTTTTTTGCATATGTCATTTAAATCTGTCATTCTTAAAGCAACCATCTTACCAGATTTGAATTTTAGCGCTAACTCTGGGATTGGATCCTTTCACTAAGCTGAAACTCTTTCTCTCTCTCTCATAGTATGACTACTTACCGGATTTGTAGCTTAGGATGTTCGCCGTCGGAAATCTTCGGCTTTTATTCATGTACTCTCTCGCTGATGACAACGATCTACCTTTTTATATAGTCAACCCCTTCACCTTGTGCTAGTAAATGAAACAACAACAACAATGTTTATACATATTATTTATTTTGATATTTAATGGACAATTGTAACATATGATTTGACAAATTATTCATTACACAGTATGAGTTGAGATCATCGCGTAACACTTGCAAATTGTTCAAATATTTTTGCAGCCTATTTCTAAGATAGTTTATTTCCGCCATGGTGTTCTTAATACGACGGTGCAAACGTTGTTGTCGTTGACGTCTCCGACTGCTGCTGTTGCTGATATGATTGCAGTCGTGTACGTACGGCATCGATAAACTTTTGCGGATAATGTTTTATTATTTCTAATAAAATGAACGAGTTCAATCCACCACCAATTGCTGCTGCTGCTGTGTTGTCTATTAAACTGGTAGCTGAGTAGTAACCGCATAACAGTTCGGACGTGAATAAAATTGAATCGGATGTCGGGAGCGATTTATAGGCGTCTTCATGGCGTCTCAGTTGACCTTCTGCTACGTTCTCTATGTTTGCGTGGTAGAAACGTGAAAAGTCGAGGTGACGTAACGTTCGAGCATGATGATTGATCAACGGTGCTAAATGCAGTACAGACTGAAACTCGTAATCTTTTAAGGTTATAGTCCGCTGTGTATCATGTATGGCAACCCTGTTGCCGAAAAACTCGTTGTGAATAATCTCGATGTATAAATTGTCACATAGATGGAATTTCAAATGTTTATCGCAATGTAGTACACTGTTGTCCTTGTTGCAACAGCAGCAACCATGAAAGAAATTTTTAAACAGTGCCTCGACTCGTATATCATACAGCTCGAACCAGTCCCGTTCCGACAACACCAATTCACCATACTCACATATGCTATTCACGCACTCGAGCTTCACTACCACGGTAAATTCTCCCTGGTCGTCGTCATCGGGCGGAATAAGTCCTACTTGGATGTTGTGTATATGATCGTAGTTTTCTTTTTCCCCTGGAGGTCTCGTAACATACAACGGATACTGGACAGCCCCGAGCAGCTGAACACGTACTTCACGTTTAGCTGCTGCTACCGGTGTATCTATGATGGTAAAGTTTGCTGATGCTGCTACAGCGTCATCAGCGTAGTATAGAGGCTGCTGCTGCGACAGGAACGCTAAACAATAATAATACAATAATCGATTAATATAAGCATAAACACACACACAAAAGTCTTAAACATCTTACCTGTTTCTTCGACTTCGTTGTTCCAGGCTTGACCGTCGTCGTTGTAGGTACTTGCTGTTGATGATGATGATGCATGATCTGCAACATCCGAACCTTCTTCATCTAAAGAAGTAACAAAATAGACACAAATTAGCATACAAACTTGAAGTTTTATAAACAACAATAACTTACCTATTTGAAGAGGTTCGCTCTCACAGTTATCATAACAATAATTAGGACTGCTAGCCATCATCGTAATTGCTGTTGCTGCTGCTGCTGCTCTTGCACACGTACTGTCTACTGCTACACGCTAACAACGGTCGGCTTTATATAGTCACCTATACTTACCTAGATCCAGCGCATGCTCAGTAACACGCATACGGTAAACAGGCAGGCATCGCTGGCAGACAAGTTTCATCCTGTCGCTGACATGTCATCATCATCACAGGCAGGTGTTCGTAGGTAATTACCTCATTCTCTCTCTCTCTCAGTTATAGCTATCACCTTTTTCATACCTTGGTACAGATGGGTGAGAATAGTAATAATACACACATATAAAACATTAATCTTTTTTATTCTATGACAATATTTCTCAAAATTTTTATTGAACATCAACAAAACAACAATAATTAAATAACTAAACAACTATCTGTTCTCGGATAACCATGATAGAACATCTTTTATTCTACGACGACAATGTTTCTTAAAATTATTAAACAACTAGACAATAATCAAAATAACTAAACAATTATTATTAGGTTGAAATCTGCTCGGATAACCATGAAGACATACTCGTTTTTTCATGAAACATCCTATTGAATGCTTTGTACGCTTTGTTATGCCAAATATTCTTTTCATCAATGTCTTGATCTACTACTACTACTACTACATAATTGAAAAGAACAAAATCGCGTTTATCAGATCTATTTCATGAGTATGTTCCCCTGAGTATCCTCTTGTGATTTACATTCAATCACCCTTAAGTTTCACCATCTTTTTTAATAATTACTGTACATAAGGTATAACTCTTGTCAGCTTCACTTATTATTAACTATATTCAATTATCCTTATTCTTATTATAACTACACTATACTGACAAAAGATGATTGAACAATTTACAACAACAACTAATTACCTAATTATTACATTCTTAAATAATTTCGAATATAGTATACACAAAGTATAAACCTAGACATCATCATCATCATCACTTATAATAATAATTACATCAAGCCGAAGGTCGATCTCTTGTGATTAACATAACCCCCGACTACTGCTACTACAGTTGAACTGTACATGTACTTATTACTATACAAATATTTTGCTACTTAAGAGTTAGATATGATACTACCTATACAAAAATTTACAAAACTTAAAAATACAACTATACTACTACTATACACATATCTATTACTACAACGATTGAACTGTATAATAATTATATACGTTATGATAATATTTTACTACTTAAGATCTAAATATAATACTACCTATACAAATTTTACAAAACTTAAAAATACAACTATACTACTATACACTTACATATATACAAGAGGGGCTTTAATGTTTATACACGTGGTCGCTTGTTGTTGTTGTAGCCGAACGGAACGGAATCAAAATCTTCTATACGGCGTCTCTTCGCGAACGTTATCTTATAGACTTTTGATTCCGCTCGCGTTACAAGCTGATGGTCAGCCGTACGCCGGATGTTGTTGGACTCTACAATAATCTTTTCGTCCATACCTTCCAGCAGTCTAAGCATGGACTCAAAGTTTATTTTTTTAGTCGCGGCGTGGTTTAGGGTGATGCCCTTGACCTTGACGACCACGTGTATCTGTCCCGTGGTCGGTGAATAAACTTTGTAGGCGTAGTTCTTCGGCCCGCCTGACACAAACTCTATAATATACGATCCGGGACCGTACTCTTCGAGCTCGTCTGTGAGGTCGCCCAGGAAGCTTCCTGTTGGTAGCTCGAAGTCGCCCGGCTTCGAAACGTATATTACGGAATCTGAAACAACGAAAAAAAAAATTAACTCTAATATAAACGGTGTTGATGTTTGATAGTACTGAATGACTTACCTGTGTCATAGTATAATACTCTCTCTCCTAGCTGATCCAAATAGGAATACAGCTTAAGACGGGCCTGTGCAGTGACAAATGCCGCGATGACCACGTTAACTGACGACAGAGGATCTGCTGCTTCCTCTTTATGCTGCCAGTTAACCGCAATCACCTCGTCATTTATTTCCTGCACATGATTAACTTCTACGCCTGGGCTGGACAACAGGTCGAAAAACTCCTTGGACTCGCTGATTATGGCTGTTTTCGCCTGGTTCTCACGCTGACCAAATTTCCCTAGAATACAAAAAAAATATTAAGTAAAGAAAACTACATAAGGTTATTATAACTTACCCCAGAAGGAATTCAGCATCAGTTTGGCCAACGATCTCAAACCAGGGTTCTTGACGATCTTCAACGAATCCAAGGAAACTCCCTCGTTCTCGAAGTAGTCATCAACGTACTGTTTCCGGGCTCCATCGATACCATCCTCGCCGTTGTTGTTGGCAGTTATTGAAGATGGCCAACCGCTGGCTTCCTGCTTCATCTTCAGGAACTTGTCGATGAAACCCGAAAACAGTCCCCCGGTCTTGGACGCTTTGTTGTACTGGGTTACATCGTACGACCAGATCTCTTGTATGTCCTGCACGATGTAACCCTTTCGTGTGGCCATTACCAGTTCGTCCAAGACCCAGGTTCCGTTGATGACTCGGTCCTCTACGCCGTGCTGACATTCGGCCTGGTTCAATTCTTCGGCGCAAGTGCGACATAGAGGGAACAGCAGCTTTTGATGCATCTTGACGGGTAAGACCGGATGGTATAGATCTTGTGGCGGTAACATTGTACATTTTACCACGCCGTTGATGTTTTCCAGGCCCCCTTTATCCCTGATTAGTTTTTCACAAGCCGCCTTGCCTACGTAAACTTCTGGATGGCCAACTGGGAATTTGGCGTACTTGCATACCCAAGGATAAAGGGAGCATACATCTACATACCGGATCTTTTCCCCGTCTTTTGCAACTCTCTTTAATTTTGCTGCCCCTGTACGACCGCCGTAAAATGCCTCTCTCGGGTTTAAGGGCGTGTTTACTAACAAGGGATGTTTCTCAACCTGCTGTCTGAATTCGGGTGTTAACTGCCTTCGGAAGCGACATTCCCACTGTTCAACAACCTCGTATCCTAGCGACTTTAACTTCTCTGTTGTGGCTCGGGTCTTCTCGAGCCTCATATCCATGGTGTCGCTAGGATCGTCGTGTAGAGGCTCGTTGCGACGGGTAGTGAAGCAGGTGGGACATCCGTGGAAGTAACACCCGTGAAATTGAAATATGGTATTACCATACAGCCCGTCAACCTTTAACCCGCCCACGATAGCTTCTCTCTGCCTGCCGGCGTGTTGAATCTCAACACCTCTTTGATGTTCTTCCAGCAACAGCCATTGGAGAGCTACCTTAGACTGGTTATCTGCGCGTCTATAACCACCCTTTGGTATCAGTCCAATGGTGCTTTCTTTGAGGAATTTCCTCCGGAACATGAGATTGCAGGCAGAGGCGATGGTGATGGCTTCCGTGAACGGGTCAACGTCGCATTCCTCAATAAAGAGATTCCTAAAGTGGATACAGGCTCTCTTCAAAATATCGACGTCTGTTCGACAATATTCGACCAGGTCACGTTGCATGTCGAACTCCGTGATCCCGTCCCTGTTCGCCTCGTACCACTTTAGGAACGCTTTACGAGCCTGGGGTTTCATGGTGTCGGGGCTGTAAAATTTGATGTCCGGAAGAGGACCCACGTAATGGGCGTTGGCCTCGGTGTTAAAGAGGTGCGGGAAGTATCCTTTGGGAGCCGGTAGATCGAACGCTTTAGGCAAGTCAGCCAGAGCCATGGGGAAAAAGTTGAGCGAGTCGATAATCTTTAGATTATCTAGTTGCAGCAGCAGAATTTTTGAACCGCGCATAATGAGTTCCGGGTGTAATGAGGTGTTGGTTATAAGATAATTTAGAATAAATTGCGTATCGAAAGCTTGCCCGTTATGGGCAACTGCTACAACCTTTTTGAATAATTTCCGCGAGTCTAGTAGATAGTTCAAAAGCCGATCGATGCATTTTCCTCGCAAGATCTGTTCTCGCAAACCACATCTTACACAACTGGTAGCAGTTGATGATGAGTCGTTGTTGTAACACTCAGAACAGACTTGCTGGAAAACGCATAGATTCGGCTCGTGGAGGTTGACGCCGGGCGCAATTTCTTTCTCTTGCCGGGTCTCCAGGTCGAAGAACACAAACAAGGTGTCTTGCTTTGTGTTCCTAGGCCCGGCCGGCTGTATGTGACAGAAATGGTTTTCGGGTTTATGACTCTGACAGATCTTACAATAGATCTCCCCGCACACGTGAGCCTGCTTCCGGGTCTTGATGTTGATGGTTTTGAAACATCCCTCGCATTTTTTAACTTCCAGGCACATGTTGCCCTCCTGATGGATGTTAAAGCAGGCTTGACTTTTAAAGTCTCGCCTGCAGTCCGGACACCTAATCAGCTGCGCTGTTCTTTCGCAGGGCGGAGAGCTACCACAGCCTACGCAGGACTTTTCACACCGGTGATCTCTCTTGTTGTTATACGGTACATGACAGTGCTCACAGAAATAACGGCAGACAAAGGCTGAGGTCAACGATGTTATGACGTTATAATGATGCTCGTGATACAACAGCTTGATGTTCTTTGTTGCGGCATCATTATCAACGACCCCCTCAAAGATAAGTGAACGCCCTTTCGAGCCGTAGCTATACACTACTATCTTGTAGTTGGGGGCCAGGAACTGCTGGAACAACCTTAATTCATTGACCCCGGCTCCCTCCGGTGGAATGAAAGCTACTCCAGCAGCTCGCATCATTTCCTCGGCCTTTATCTTTTGCACTGTCTGATTATCACGGGTCTTCTTGTAATCAGCACTGTTATCTGCGTGAGCCCTGCCTACGACCAAAGCCCTGGGTAGGCATAGATTGTCACTGGTGGTGTTGTTAATCGTGACAATCCCTCTGCGACGGCTACACTCTTCGGCAAAGGTGCTGTACGTACCGTTACGACAGCGACCTTGTCCGGCTGGTGGTGTTACGATTGTAGCTATTAGTCTGAAGGTGTCCGAACTCAAGGCTTCAGGATCGCTCTGTAAAATCGATTCTAAAATGCCCCAGACATCATTGAAGGTGATTTCATCAGAGCGCCTGAGGCTCATGTAGCCGGGAAGTTTTTGTTTGAAACTATCAAACTCAAATGTGGCCCCTACTTTATCATTTGGTCGTGCTCGGCTTAGCACATCCCTTAGAATTAGGTTAATAGCCGTTTTAAAATGCTCCAAATGATCTTCATCGACTGGCGTAACGGCTACTTTAAACACCAGTCGATGTTTCAGAGTGCCAAATTTCTTGATGGTGGACACGTTTTCATCGATAATTTCGTAGAGAGAAGACATTTTGTACAGGAGTAACAGCAACAATAGCAAAAAAAAATATCGCACTTGCACACTTAACAAAGGCTAAAACAACAAAGATTATATGTTGTTAATTTAAATAAACATTGACTAATTACTATTATTAAAGTTTAAATGCACTGCAAGCTGTTAAATATTATAAATTAATTATAAAGATCAATTTTAATGCAAATTAATAAAATCTTTTAGCCATTCTTAAACTTTTAATAGCAAGCTAATTTAAACAAATATAGAGTTTAAAATTGTTACTAAATCCCTTTGACAGATTATTATTATTATAAACAACAACAAAATAAGCTAAAATTGTTTGAAATATAACAGCAACAGGTAAGAAATCATATAGCGACAAATGGACAGATAAATCTTTTACCATTCACGAACTGCTTCTCTTAACCCCTAATTAAAAATAAAAAGCTTAGATGCTACGTGATGGTAAAAAAATTGACGCAAAATAAACAATAACCTCTGAATGCAATGCAGACTATTAAATATTACAAATTATTTGCTTTGACAAAAGTTAAAGGAAGATCAGTTTCAATGCAAATTAATAAAACCTTTTAATCGATATTACACTTTTTTAACAACAATCTAATTTAAACAAATATAGAGTTTAAATTGTTACTAAATCCCTTTGATAGATTATTATTATAAAAAAATAAATAAGGAACGGCTAAAAACAACAAAGATTATATGCTGTTAATTTAAATAAACATTGATCTAAAAAGCATAACCTCAAATTATGATTTAAATAACTATGTTACAACCCCTAGATAAACAACTAATAACGATCACACTTCGCATAAAACAATTACTACTTTAATCGATAATCAAACTAGGGAAATTAAAAAAATATATAAAACTATTCCTGCAACTTAAATAATTATTTTAAACCGATTATGTTACAGTGTCGTGAAAAATCATGCGAGAACGAGATTGCCGATTATTATAAAAACAATAATAATAATAAATCCTACCTTTTTGTTCGATTAAAGCTGTAGATTTCACATAGACTCTGTAGCAACAATTGGTAATAACAACCAAGAATGGCACAAATCACTTCAAACACAGACGTAATAATTAACAGTACGCATAAAAAACATACATGTGTTGATGTCTCGAGTAACCCCAAACAAGTGCTTGTCTACTTCTGTGGTTGGCTTTATAGGTTCGAATTGTTGCGCAATATTATGCAATAAGCTAAAAATAAAACTCGAGTCAATTTGCCCGCTTAACAAAGGAACAAAGCGTTCTCTCCGGTGAACACCTGCGTGTCATAAATCAGTTTGAAATGTTTTTTTTCTGCACCAGAGTTGACATACCTTCTAGATTTTATCTATTAGAATAAAAAAAAAAAACGGTGTATCATTCTAACCCTCTGGGGATATAATTCATTCAACTGTCATACCGTTTTTTATTGAACGCAGGTGTGACGAATAAGTTATGACCCTGTCTGTATTAAATAAAGGTTACATTCGATATCGCCTTTTGTACTTTAGTGTCTTTCTCGGTTCTATTTGTGTTTAGATATCTGATAAATTTCAACGTATTGTGCGAACAGAGAATGCAGTGATAATATTATATTATTTTTATTAGGCAATAGACAGATTGTTGTCAAAATTCGATATAATTCCCTTTTAAGGATGTGTTTATAACTTTCACTTCAGAAATGAACGAGGCAAGCAGTTTAGGTTTGATTTAATTGTGTGCCTTTTTATTTAAAGAAAATTCTATAAAATTTAAAGTGTGTTCTTTTAAATGCTCTAAGAGACAGAAAGGTCTTTTTACCTGGAAATAACTTTAGAAATCAGACCCGTCAACGTGCGAGATTTACAGGTACTTAATAATACAAAGAGTGATGAAATGTTTGATTATTTTGCTATTACAGTATATCAATATTATAATCTATTGAAACTTTTCTGTTAAATGTGATTATGATAAATCAAAAAAAAACATTTCTTTAAATAGGTATATTTTTAATAAAAAATGTCTAAAGTATGACAAAAAATAGTTTTAATGCTCTAACACAGTCAACCTTTATTTAGAAGATCGGTCACATAGATAAGAGCTACCTACATGGACAACGCAGGTGTTCTTTTATTCGTTAACGAGTTTCTTTGCTCAGGGTCCGTGTGTGTGTGTGTAATAAATTAAATGGTTATCAATAGACACATCTAAAAGTTTAATTTAAAATTTTAATGTTATAGTAAATTATAAAAACGACACCGAGGGTAATAAATTTAAATTTTATCTAATCGTGTTACATGACAGTGCAGGTGTCGATCCCTTTTTTAACAATACCCTTTTTTTTTTGTTACGAAGGGTAATAAATTAAGATTTTATCTATTCGTGACAGTGCAGGTGTCTACCTTTTTAATGATATCCTTTTGCTCCGACGGTAATAAATTTAAATTTTATCTACTCGTGTTACTTTGACAGTGCAGGTGTCGATCCCTTTTTAACAATACCCTAAAGAACACCTGCGCTGTAAATGTAGGTAGCACTTATCTATGTGACCGATCTTCGAGGGTAATAAATTTAGATTTTTATCTGGTCTCAAGTAATTAATTGACAGTGCAGGTTTTTTTTTTAACAATACCCTTTTTGTTCTGGTAATAAATTAAGATTGTATCTAAAATCATGTTCATTCGCGCAGGTTCGAAGTTTATAAAAGCTCAGTCAAACCCCCTTCCGTTTTAGTTTGGTCTTGACATCGGTTACGGTGATAGTAATATTGTTATTGTTTGCTTGAACTAGGTATGTTAAAATAATCATTTATTATTCTTGTGAGTGTTAAGTTTTTGTCTATTTTATTTTACATAGAAAAATGGATTTGCTAATACAACAATTGAACAAATCTCCCGTTAGCCAGAAGCCAATCAAGAAGTTATGTGATTACAAAATAAAAGAAATTGCAGAGATACTACAATTCAAAAGAGTCGTTTGCCGTGATAAGCGTCAAAGTGTGATTATTGTTGCTGAAAAGCATGTTACATTTCTACCAAAGCGAATCAGCGATAAGTTAACAGATCAAAGGGTTACAGAGCTTAACCAGCAGATTGAAGCTAAAACGATTTCTCTAGGTTTGATGTACATGGGGAAAACACACTGTTATGATGACTGCCTGTTTGTGGAATTAAATAAGGTACGAGTAAACATCAAGTTTATACAATAAACCCCTTTTTAACGTTCTATTGTTATTGTTGTTACAGCCCCTGGAACCGCAAATAGAAAACAGAGGTCAGTCCTGAAGTCCTCAAGCACCAGCATTCTATCAACATTTTTTATTATAAATTAAATGTAGCCTTAACACTATATTAATAAACATAATTTTTTTTTAATTCCTATATGGCTTTATTATTTCTTCTAGAAAAGGTAGTGGTGGAAACGTTTCAGCTTAGTGAAAGGATCCAATCCCAGAGTTAGCGCTAAAATTCAAATCTGGTAAGATGGTTGCTTTAAGAATGACAGATTTAAATGACATATGCAAAAAAAAATGACAAATTCAAAATGACAGATTTAAATGACAGATGCAAAAATGACAAATTTAAAATGACAGAAGCAAAATTGACAGATTTAAAATGACAGATGTAAAAACGACAGCAGTAAAATTGACAGATTTAAAAATGACATATGCAAAAATGACAAATATTTAAAATTGACCGATTCAAATTTAGCGCGCGCGCGCGCACGCAAGATGCTGTGATATAAAATGGTTGCCTCTCTGTAGTAGTAGTAGTAATACAGATTTCTTCTTCTTCTTCATGACACGCCACCTAGTAGTAGTACACAACGCATCGATAATACAGATCCCTTCATGACGCCCTCTCTTAGCAATACACACTAATTGTAGCATTACGCCCTCTATTGGTAGCACTCAGTTTGCCGGTAATACAGATACCCGTAATGGCGGCGGCGGCGGGCGTGGTAGCCTGGCGCCAGGGCGTGGTAGAATGGAGCCAGACGTTCCAAAATGGCTGCCTTCATCCAATCAGAAGCAAGGGAGGAGCTACAGGGGTGGGGGTTAACCAATCAGAGAGAAGTAGGCGGGGAAATCCAAGATGGCGGCGACCAATCAGAAACAAGGGGAGGAGCTACAGGAGTGGGGGTAGCCAATCACAGGCGAGGGGAGGAGCCATGCCATTGGCATGCCACATGGCATGTCAATTTCTGTCTGGGCCAGGTGGCCCAATACCTACTATAAAAACTTACCAAAATTTAAATATACAAATAGAGAAGCCGAACACTACTAGCTAAAACACACAACTGCGGACTGGCAGATGATATTCACAATTTTATAATATATCATTTCATTAAGTGGTGACAAAGCAACTTCAAACTACATAAACATGATAGGATATAAAATAAACAAAATTAGAGAGATAATTATAAAGTACTTGCTTTGTATGAATCATATGAAGGGAACGATGATAGGATTCTTTTTATTAGTACATATATGCTTATTATAATACGAAATAGCTTAAAATTACATAACAAAATACACAACAAAATGAAATACTTTAGAACTTTTTAAAATTTTAATAAATTAATAACATAAATTCTATTTTTTATTAAAATACTCTTCAAACAACTTAGTCAACATTTCTTTGCCACTAATTTCTTCAAATCCAGGTAATACACTCTTAACTTTAGAATACCATCTGGTTATATTCTTATATGAACTTAAATCAAATTTGGCTATTTCAAGAGTAACAATTGTACAAACTAAAGGAATATCAGCTATGGTCAAATTGTTACCAACAATAAATTCATGCCCTTCAAGGAAGGTATCAAGCAATTTAATCGCTTCTTCCATTTTTTCATATTTTGCTTTATCTGGTTGAGTGTTGAGCATAAGGATTGGATACTATGAAAAGATATAAATATATAAATTAATCCTTTAGTAAACTAATGAAAATCAGTGACTTACGTAGTATTCACCAAAGCGTGGGTTCAAGGTTCCCATACTGAAATATAACTTCTGATTGATTAATGCCCTTTGTTTTGGGTCTTTTGGATATAATGAATCATCATTGCCATATGTGTCAACTAAGTATGCATTGATTGCGTTGCTTTCCCAGACGACAAAACCATTGTCGACTAGGGTTGGAACTGTATGTTGAGGGTTTAACTATAAATAAATAAATCATTAAGTAAAAGGTTAGTAAATTATTTTTGATGAATTTTTGGTAACCTTCCAAAAGCACGCAAATAGATCAGTGCTACCACTTTTGAAAAATTCTCAATATATCTTGGAAAGTTGAAAATAAACTTAAATATTACCTTTACAAATTCTGGTGCTAAATGCTCTTGTTTAAATAAGTCCAAGTATTTTAAATTCAATTCAACACCTAAAAGTTTAGCTGTAAGATAGACAGCACGGCAAGGGCTGCTTCCTGGTGAGTAGTACAGATCTATAGTCATAGTTGCTATAAAAATATAAATATTTTATCCAATATGTCTAAGTAAAGATACTTTTAGCTTGATGTTTTTAAGCATTTAAAGTTGGATTTTACTCACTAGTGAGTAAAACTAAACATTAAAAGCCAGGCATAGTGTCATAGTACATTACATACCGAGGCCGAAAGTACTCCATTCCTGTCGAGAGAACAATATATAGTTCTCGAGACACCGGAATGGTACTTTTGCCGAGGTTTGTATACTATTTTATTCACAATCATATTACAATATGTACATTTCATATGTTGTAAAAACCTTGGAAAGTAAGCTATTGCTATAGCAACACCAAAGTGGTTAACAATTTTCTTTACATGTCTGTAAAACTGACATGTAAAGTTATGGCCAACTTTTTTTTCTGAATAATTTAAAACAGGACGTTTTATCCGATTTAAATTTAAGTTTTTATAAATATATTTAACGCTAAAAACATATTTTTTATTTAATATTAGTTTTATTTTTATTTCTCCGTAGTTTATGTTTAATAATTACAATGGAATTAATTAATTTCTAATTTTAAAATACTGAGCGCATACATCGCCATCTAGCGGCGAAGAATGAAACCTTACTTAAAATTTCTTTTGGTCGATAGATGGCTCTGATTGAAATGATGACAGTTTATAAAAAATTTATTTTAAAATTTAAAATTACTTTTTATTTTGATTATCTTAAGTCTAATTATTGTGAATAAAATAGTATACATGTTTCGTTGGTAAAGTTTCCACGCCTCGCGATATTGTTTGGCCTCGACGTACCGTCTCGGTCAAACAATTATCGCTTGGCTTGTAAAGATATCCTTTACCAACTCAACATGTAATATACTATTATTCGCAATCGTCCTTTAAATACCGAATTATCTAAAATTCTTGACAGATGCAAAATGTCATCGGTTGAGATTGGCATAACGTATGTCGCCACTTACATCATCAAATTCGATCGCATAATATTTCGAGGATTTTATTGAATAGGAGTATTTATAAATTAATAATAATACCTGGGTACTCGTTCTTTAACAGCTAAGGTCCGCAACATTAACAAACATGATTTATACAGCCATTTATACACCGCATTTGGCGATGTAAATTTCTGCGCGCCACCTAGTAGCTGAATTTAAAGACACGTAGAGGTGCGAAAATAGGTCGTTTCGGACCATGAGAATGTCAAAGTTACAAACAATGATGCATTTTCGGACCTCTAAATGGTCAGGAATGGACTCATTACCAATACGATTGCGAATAAAATTTATTACTGTCAACAACTACAGTCTAATACGAGGATAGATCAAAAAATTTCTAGAACAAGACGGAAAAAACAACTTTTTGGGGAAAAATCGTATTTACACATTTAGTCCAACGCTTTTCAAGATCCTTCAATCCTTCACAAAAATAAGAACTATCTAAGCCTTTAAAATATCCATTTACAGCTTCGATGATTTCAGTATTCGATGAAAATTTCTTTCCAGCCAACCATTTCTTCTGATTTGTGAACAAGAAGAAATCCGACGGAGCCAAGTCTGGCGAATAGGGTGCATGTTCAATTAACTGGAATCGTAGTTCGTGCAGTTTCGCAATCACAATTGCCGACCTGTAGGATGGGGCGTTATCCTGGTGGTACAAGACCCTTTTTCTTTGCCAAATAAGGCATTTTAGCTTTGATTTCTTTGATCAGTCTGTCTAATAACGACGCATAATACTCGCCCGTTATTGTCCTCCCGTGTTGCAAGTAATCAATAAAAATTATTCCTCGGGAATCCCAAAATACGGTAGCCATGATTTTCCCAGCAGACGGAATCGTTTTTGCCTTCTTTGAAGTTGGCTCACCACGTTTTGTCCATTGCTTTGACTGCTCCTTGGTCTCCGGAGTGTAGTGGTGAATCCACATTTCGTCAACAGCTATAAAACGTCGCAAAACTCTTTTTCATTACGTTTGAACAGGTCTAGACATTGCTGAGAAATGGTCATTCGAACTCGCTTTTGGTCGATTGCCAGCAGACGCGGCACCCATCTAGCACTAAGCTTTCTCATGTCCAAATGTTGATGTAAGATGCAATGCACACGGTCGTATGAAATGCTTACGTTCTCTGCTATCTCTCTCAACTTTATTTGACGATCCTACATCACGATTTCATGGACTTTTTTAATTGTTTCTTCATCGGTAGCTGTTTTTGGTCTGCCAGAACGTGGTGCATCCTCTATGCTTGTTCTACCGTGTTTAAATTCAGCAACCCAGTTGCAACTGTTGCATACAAAGGCGAAGACTTACCATGAACTTCATCTAACTCCGTTTTTATTTGTTTAACATTTAAGCCTTTAAAAAAGAAATGTTTTATCACTGCACGGAACTCATTTTTATTCATGATTAAGAAAATGCACAAACTTGAATCGATAATAACGGCGTGTGTTTATAGTCAACCAGTTTGAATATTTGACAACTGTTGTACGAACAATGGCGCTTTTAAAACAAGTGATCAGTACGCGCGCATAACGCCATCTTGTGGTTCATTCTAGAAACATTCCGATCTATCCTCGTAGTATATTATTTAACGAGCATATAATGATTTATATTTATATTATATGCGAGTAGAATACTATAGTTTGTCCACGACTATTAAATTTTAATGTTAAAAAACTTCAAAATACTTTTAGAAATGTGTAGTCGCTAGCGTAGCAAATTTTGTAATTTGCATAATCTGCAATCAATTCGTCTGTGTTACAGATAGCGATATGATTTTTTTCACCAAAAACTTCTTTGGACTTTTTACTAAATATAGTCTCGATTATATAGCCGTCTAACTCTTGTAATAAAAAAGGTTTTTCTTATGACGAAAGTTTTAATGCACACGTATAACATAGTATAACCAAATAATAATTATCTCAGATTTTTGTTTCTCAAAACTAAATTTTAACTAGTACGTTGCAAATTTCTACAACTTTTGGGGAATTTTTTGAAACAAAAATTTATTTTTTAGCTCGATCCAGGACGAAGTTATGACGATGCAAACTAAAAACTGGCACGTTTTTTATTTTTCAAAATTTTACGTAGAAATGGCTTTTTAAGGGTCAAGGCCCTCCAAATCGACGGACGTCCTTCGGATTCGGAATCAGCAAGAAAATTTATATAATAAAAAGTTTTTAAAACACGTTTATCATCGATTTCGAACAACTATATCGAATTTAGACAAGTAGTGATTTATCATTATTGACCGCTGGTAGCCAATCAAGTATGCCCCCGACTAACCATTAATCACCGCTGGTAGTGCATAATATATATATAATTATAATTCAGCATAATATACAATTATAATGAGTATATTATAACATAGTCGTGGACAAATGATTATTTTAATTTCTATATTGGAACTTAAATGTAAAACGTTGTACCTATAATACACACAAATAAAGAGTTTTTATCCACTCAGGGAAGTTAACCTTGTGTGCTAAACTTCCCCCCTCGTGGATAAAAGCTCTCTTTATTCCCTTATGCCATAACTATTACAATTAATATTTAATCAAAACTAAAAAGAAACAAATATTAGAAAAAATAAAAACTGCTATTAAAGAAATGCTTAATAAAATAAAAACAATTATTTGTGGTTTAGTTAAGATAGTATTGATATATAAAAACTTGACCTAAATTTAAATAGACAACTAGTACAGCTATTTAAAAAATTTAAAAAACGATATGTAAAATACTAAAAAATAGATACCTAAACTGGGTTTCGGTACGAACAGAACACAGCCTACTGTAATTCGTAGATGAAATTCAAGGTTTTGTAATGCTATATCCCCTCATTAAGTGGTGACAAAGCAACTTCAACCTACTCTAATCAACATGATAGGATTCAAAATAAACAAAATTAGATAGATAAATCTAAAATCCCGGCTCCGTATTATTCCAGGGCTGTGCGAGGGTGGGGGTCGAAAAGGGGCACAGGCTCCCTGTACGAATAATTTACAGGGAACAATGACATGTTTCTTTATATTAATTTACACATCAAAATGAAAAAATTAAAATTTCTTCGTAGTTAATATATGTATCTTTTCTAATTCAACAAATAATTTTAAAATTTTAATTATAAAATTTTTTCCAACAATCATATCTTTATTTTCCATTATGCACGAAGGTAACGAAGGTGTTTAAATTCGCCCTTGAACTAAATATATTCACTAATAAGGTAGTTAGTTTTGTCATAATTCCGCTCTAATAAATGTAATATTTTAAAAATATTTGAGATTAAATTTCTTAAGAATCGGCTTTTTATTACATTTAATAATACCCGTCCATTTTAACTTAATATTTTAATTTTAGTGCAAACTGATATTAAATCAAGAAAAACCTAATTCTTAAGAGATTTAATCTTAATTTTATTAAATTTTAAATTATATTTTGAAAACCATTTCGAAGGAAACATATCAAATATAATATTGTTGGAAAGTACATTCGTTGAGCTTTACCAAAATTTTAAAAATATTATAGGCATCCTGTTTAAGATTTTTAAGATGGAGTGATTGGCTCTAAACTGGAAAAATAATCGATTACGTATGCCATAATTTTGGCTCTATCCACTTACCGGTTTTCTCCAATAGTGTTTTCCTTTTAATATCCTTCAATTTTAGGGTAGTTTTTAAACTAGTAACTTTTATTATCAAAATTCATTTCAGAATGATTTAAATTGATTAGTGATTAGTGATTAGATCAAATTCCATAGTGGTCTAGGGGAAAAAATAATATTCTGATCTTTCTTTTATTGATAAATCCTAAATTAAAATCAAGTGGGTAGATTTAAAATGATCGGGAAATATAATAATTACCAGATTCAAATCCTGAACATACAAGGTGTGTAATTAAGTAATGAGACTGATTTTTCAATTTTTTTTATTCGAATAGAATTACAATTCAATATTGTCTCCCTCAAAATAACTTCCTTGGGAAGCCACACAGCGCTGGATACGGTTCTTCCAATCCTTATAGCAGTGCTGGAACTCGGATACTGGAATAGCCTTCAGCTGGTTGGTTACAGCCGTTTGAATGTTTTGGAGTGTCCCAAAATGAGTTCCCTTGAGATGATTTTTCATCTCGGGAAGAGGAAAAAAGTCACAAGGACTCAAGTCAGGCGAATAAGGAGGCTGAGGATCCACAGGAATGTTTCTACTGGCCAAAAGCTCGTTTGAAATTGCTGTGTGACAAGGTAGGAGCATTATCGTGATGCACCACCCAGTTATTCTTGATGTTTGGTTTCACACGAATGACCCCTTTTCGAAGTTTTTCAAGAATCTCTTGGTAAAAGTGTTGCTTGACCGTTTGACCTTGAGGCACAAACTCTTTGTGGACGATTCTGTTGACATTTTCATCGGTTCTTGAAGATGAAGGCCTTCCGCTTCGTGGTTCATCTTCAATCGACTCTCTTCTGAAAATGCCTTAAACCACCGAAAAACCTGAGCCCTTGACAAAACACTGTCTCCGTAGGCCTGCTAAAGTTTTGCAAAAGTTTCCGTTGCACTGTGCCCAAGTCAGCCTGATAACAAAACCTGATAGCACACCGTTGCTCCAAATTGATATCACTCATTTTTAGAACGCACTAGAAAAAACTGTTTCACGAAAAAAATCGCTACGGACAACCAAATAACTTTAGCGAGTTCAAACTCGTACTGAAGGCGTAACACATGTTCACCTGCCGCTCCTCCAAGTCCCGGATCCCAAGTGTCGCCAGAACGAACGCTACGTTGCCAGTCTCATTACTTAATTTACACCCCTCGTATGTCAACTTGAGAGAAATCCATGCAACAACAGAAGCTAGTTGCAGTTTTGGTACTTAATATGCTGGAATCATAATAGTATATTATGTATTAAGGGCTTAATTGAGTCTTAGAGCCCGTAGAGTCAGTTATGTCCGGTCTAAGTTTAAATTACTATTTAATTTAAAATAAAAATAATTTGAAAAGTGCAAGACTTCAAATACATAGGTGCAGTGGTCTATAATTACTTTTATTACTATGGAGACGGTGTAAACAAGGATAGATCAAGGGGGTGCTCTAATTTAGCAATTTACGCTCTAAAATCAGGCCGCTAAATAGGTCATAATCGCCCGACCGAATGTAAAAGTATCGATAAAAGAATATAATAGTATATTATTATTTATTAAAGGCTTAGTTGAGTGGGTTAGAGCACGCAGAGCTAGTTAGCGCCTGACGCGAAAGCCGAAGGCGCTAAGACGATAAAGGGCTCTAAAACACTAATTAAAAATTAATATTTAATTTTAAAATAAAAATAATTTAAAGTGCAAAACTCCAAGGAAGTAGGTGCAGTGATAAAACTTCAAGTAGGTAGGTGCAATTGTATATAATCACTGTTGTTACTATGGAGACGGCGTAAACAAGGGTAACTATTTTTCTAGCGGGATCTAAAAAGTTTTAGAGCCCTAGAGCTCTAATTTAGCAACTTACGCTCTAAAAACAGGCCACTAAATAGGTCATAATCGCCCAACCGGACATAAATGATTTTTATTTTATTTTGACATGATAATCGTCTTTATTGGCACTCAATTGCGGGCGTAATTTGGCTTTTTTAGCCCGAGGGCGTATAAAGTTGCTAAGATACAAAGAAAACGTTTCTATAGAGTTCTAACAATTTTAATAAATAATTATAACTATTACATTTTTTCAAAATGAAATGTGCAATTGCTTGCAATTATCCTTTCCATGAAGCAAAATAAAATAAAACGTTGTATGTACCACGGGCATAATCAAGATAATGGCCCTCGAGAAATTAAAAGCCCTCCTTCGTCGGGCTTTAAACATTCTCTCATGCCATAATCTAATAGATTATGCCCTTAATACATAAATAACTATTATGCACAGATGCATTATAATTAGACTATTATTGCAAGACTCATCTAAACATAAACGTCTTTTTATGGCCCAAGGGCATCTTTATGGTCAGACGGGCAATAACGAAAAGTCAATTAAATGTCAGAAGTTTTTTTGTAGAACTTGATTGGTTCTTAATATAATTTGTAAACTTATCACCAATGAAAATAAACTGAAATTAAATATTTTGGAATAGTAACTATAGTAACGAACTTCGTATAATCACAACGTATACGCACAGCTGCTTGATGTACCTACGTACTCATTTAATTATATTTTTACACAATAATAGATTTGACATTAAAAACTTAATCTGTGCATAAAATAGTGTATGTATAGCGGGCATAACTTGCTTTTAGGGCCCTACAGCCTTTTCCTAGAAATAACGCTTCTGGCCATAAAAGCTTCATTATGCCCTTAACACATAAATAACTATTACGTACAGATATATAGACTATTATTGCTAGACTCATCGAAACATAAACGTCTCTTTATGGCTCACGGGCCTCTTTATAAGCCGACGGGAACTAAAGAAACGTCAATTAAATGTCAGAGCTGTTTCTGGTACAACTCGATTTTTTTTATATAATTTGTAAACTTGTCAATAATGAAAATAAGCCGAAACTAAATATTTTAGAATATTTACTATAATAACGTACTTCAAGTGTAAACACAGCGGCGTGATGTACGAGGGTGCATTTTTATATTCGCAGAGAATTATTTTTCTTTTTCAATATATTCCTCATTAACTCTAATACATTTTTCCGATCTAGCAGTTAATTTATTTATACCAGTGAAAAAAATAATTCATTTTTGTCGTCAAAATATGCTGAAACTGCAGCTTTTACTTCATCATCGGACGAAAATTCTTTTTCTCGAAGTTCTCTCTTCATATTCGAGTACAAATAGTAATCGCTGGGAGGCAAGTCTAAACTGTAGGCAGGATGATTTAATTCCTGGAAGCCTGCCTTGTGCAGGGCAGCTTGTGTAACTCGACTTCGATGAACGGGCGCGTTGTCGTTCAAAAGCAGCACACCTTTGGCAAGTCTTCCTCTTCTCTTTTCTTTGATGGAGTCCCTTAATCGTTTTAAAAGTGTGGCATAATATTCTCCCGTCATAGAGATACCTTTTTCTTAGTAGTCGATAAGCAGGATTGCTTCAGTGACCCAAAATACGATCTCCATGAGCTTTCTAGTGTACCTTTTTTATGCCACTGCATTAAATCTTGTTTGGATTCAGGTTTATAGTGGTGAACCCACGTTTCATCTCCTGTAACAATCCCACTTAATACTCCATCCTGCAGAGCCTGCTTCACTACAAAGCTTAAAAAACGCCCGTGAACATGCCATTCGTTCGTGTTTTTGAGGTGGCTGGCGTTAGCATTCTCGGGATCCATCTTGCACAGCTTTTGTCATACCGAGATGAGCGTGCAGAACTATAAAAATAGTTGTATCTGATACTCCAACCATTTCTGCAAGTTGTTTCTTTTTCAAACGGGCATCTTCCAATATTAAATTCTCAACTTTTTCCACAAGTTCTGGCGTGGTCACCTTGATGGGATGTCCAGGGCGCGGATGATCTTCCAGTGATTCTCTGTCTTGTTTAAACTGTTATGCCATTTAAATTTCGTGGTTTTTCAGGACAAGAGTCTTGGTAAACCGCTGGCATCTCTTCTATAATGGTTTGCACTGGTTTTCCTTGTTTTGTCAAGAACTTTATAACGGCTCGATGTTCAACTTTACTCATACTGAAAATCTTTTCACGTTCTGACTTGTGTAAATGGCAATAACTCACATACCACTAATTCAATAATAATCCAGTTCTGTATTTATAGTATCAAGCTAGACGTTACGATTGGTTTACCAAGCCCCGTCCCTCAGCAACCCCCCATTTCGCGAATATAAAAACGCCCCCGTACCTAGGTACTCATTTAATTATATTTTGTATGTCCGCTCGGGCGATCATGACCATTTAGCGGCTTGTTTTTAAAGTGTAAATAATAGTATATTATGTATTAAGGGCTTAATTGAGTGTGTTAGAGCCCGCACAGCCAGTTAGCGCCTGACGCGAAAGCCGAAGGCGCTAAGACGATAAAGGGCTCTAAAACACTAATTAAGCCCGAAATGCATACGTTAGTTTATGTCCGGCCTAAGTTTAAATTAATATTTAATTTTAAAATAAAACTAATTTGAAAACCGCAAAACTTCAAGTAGGTAGCTGCAGTAATAAAAATTCAAGTAGGTAGGTGCAATGGTATATAATTATGATTTGTTAGTGTTTCGTGCGTCGCGTTTCGTGCGGAACTGTAAAATCTTAATCTGTTAAAACCTGATGGACAATCAAGTTCGGTACTAATGGCTTCTGGTTTCGTGCGCTCACCCAAAATTTACCTGCTGACTTTGGATACTTTTTAAAATAAGATTTCTACATACAAATTGTTGATTTTCTTTTCAGTATTTTATTCATGTATGTTTTCACACCAAATACAAAAAATTAAAGTAAGTATTATAAAAATTATTAGTTTAGACCAGATACGAGTAAATAATTATTCTCATAATTTTTTAAATAGTCGTGAGTTTTTTTAAACCGCCTCGATTGCTTCATCAATTATATTGATTTTCTAAATTCAACTTATTTATTTTAGCTACTTTTAGATCTTAATTAATAAAAGGGAAATAATAATGGATAAGTACATATAAATAAGAAATTTATTAGATATTAAGAATAAAAATGTGTCAGCTTTAACAGATTTCAATTTACAAAACATCCACATTGACACTTAAGGAAAGTAAGGTTTTCCCATATTAGTGTTTCTTTAAATCCTGTATATTATGAACTGCTGTTTCACATTGCAAATTTAGTTATGTTATGAATTTCAAGGAAATTGCAGATAATATTAGCGGTACATAACAAAGTAGGTATGTAGATCTGCATTATCCATCAATATTCAAGTTGAGTCAAGTTTTCGTTTGTTTTTTTAGCGCTACTAATGGTAAACAAATGATGCTTAAGTAAAAGAAACTACCAAAGAGAGATGAATTTGCTTACTTTTTAGCTGACTCTGTGAAATGTAGAATATTAAAGATGATATTATACTTGATATTCAGATAAGATCAGGTAAACATGTGCAGGTAATAACGCACGAAATAAGAAGTCATTAACGCCATCATTTTAATTCCGCACGAAATGAGAAAGTTTCAGGTAGATTTTCGTTGGCGCACGAAACAAGAATATACCTATATTTATTGTTATTACCATGGAGACGGCGTAAAGCAAGGCTAACTATTTTTCTAGCGGGCTCTAAAAAGTTTTAGAGCCCTAGAACTCTAATTTAGCAACTTACGCTCTAAACAGAGGCCGCTAAATAGGTCATAATCACCCGACCGGACATAATACTATCATATGTATTAAGGGCTTAATTGAGTGTGTTAGAGCCCGCAGAGCCAGTTAGCGCCTGAGGCGAAAGCCGAAGGCGCCAAGACGAGAAAGGGCTCTAAAACACTAATTAAGCCCGAAATACATACGTTAGTTTATATCCGGCCTAAGTTTAAATTAATATTTAATTTTAAAATAAAACTAATTTGAAAAGTGCAAAACTTCAAGTAGGTAGATGCAGTAATAAAAATTCAAGTAGGTAGGGGCAATGGTATATAATTATTGTCATTACCATGGAGACGGCGTAAAGTAAGGCTAGCTATTTTTTCTAGCGGGCTCTAAAAAGTTTTAGAGCACTAGAACTCTAATTTGGCAACTTACGCTCTAACACAGGCCGCTAAATAGGGCATAATCGCCTGACCGGACATAATAGTTATTTATGTATTAAGGGCATAAAGAAGCTTTTATGGCCAGAAGCGTTATTTCTAGGAAAAGGCTGTAGGGCCATAAAAGCAAGTTATGCCCGAAATGCATACACTATTTTATGCACAGATTGTTTTTATCTCAAATCTATTATTGTGTAAAAAACATAATTAAATGAGTACGTAGGTTACATCAAGCCGCTGTACGTATACTTATGTGCTTATATACGAAGTACGTTACTATAGTTACTATCTAAAATACTTAATTTCAGCTTATTTTCATTGGTGATAAGTTTACAAATTATATAAAGAACCAATCAAGTTCTACAAATACAGCTCTGACATTTAATTGACATTTCATTATTGCCCGTCGGATCATAAAAAGGCCCTTGGGGCATAAAGAGACAGTTATGTTCCGATAAATCTAGCAATAATAGTCTAATTATAATGCATCTGTGCATAAAAGTAATTATAGACCACCTATCTACTAGAAGTTTTGCACTTTTCAAATTATTTTTATTTTAATGTAAATAATAATTTAAACTTAGACCGGACATAAACTAACGTATGCATTTCGGGCTTAATTAGTGTTTTAAAGCTCTTTATCGTCTTAGCACCTTCAGCTTTTGCCTCAGGCGCTAACTGACTCTACGAGCTTTAAGACACTCAATACATACATAATATACTATTATGCACAGATATGTACATATAATTAGGCTATTATTTAGTAAAAATAGTGTATGTATAGCGGGCGAATCTTGCTTTTATGGCCTTACAGCCCTTACAGCCTTTTCGTAGCCCTCGGATAACGCCTCGGGCTAGAACTAACGCTTCTGGCCATAAAAGTTTCTTTCGCTCTTAATACATAAATATTTTTTCATTTATTTTTGCATGAAGTTCTTATTATGTAATTTAATATTAGATATACAGAAAAAATATAGTACATACATGGAGAAAGTAGAATCAGATTGGAGTGCTCAGAGATGGTGAAAAGTGCTCTGATATCTTTTGCTAAAAAACGTAGTATAGACCTTAATGAAAATCGTGAAAATTCAACCAGTGGATTTTTTAGCTATTGTGCACCCATGAATATTAACAAACAAGTGAAAAATATCCCAGAAAAATAATTATTAATACTTTTTAAATAAAACCCAAAGTACCATAATAAAATAGTGAAGCTAAACCTTGTAAAAAGACTTAAAATATTTTATGGTGATAAGTGATAATAAACTTTACTTGTCTATCTTTATAAAATTACTATCTACCCCAGTGCAATTCTGTTTTATGGGATAATTATAATGCAAATTATTTTTAGATGGAATGCACAATATGTAAACAAATTAAACAACCAACTAAGGAAGTAAAAAATCCTTGCTTTGCTTGTGATTCATGCAAGAGCTTAATATGCATAGATTGTTGCGGTCTAACACCATCTGAAATAAGATGTATTCCCATTCAAAAGCGTGTACTCAAATATCATTGCCAAAAATGTAGAAAATATGAATTTGTTGACATTTTACAAAGCACAATTGATGATAAAAATAAAATTATTAAGGAACAAGAGGAAATAATTAAATTGCTGAAAGAGAAGATAAATATACTAAAACAGAACAAGCTTGAACCTTCTACAAGTAGCGTTTCATATTTAGATGTAGTCAAAGGCAATACACTAAATAAAAAACTAGTCAATTTTCCTAGTATTATAATAAAACCCAAGCAGAAGCAAACATCTGCTCAAACAAAAAAAGATTTGGATAATAATATAAAACCTTCAGATATTAAAGTTGGAGTGAAAAGTATCAAAAATGCCAAGAATGGAAATGTAATTATAAAATGTCAGTCTAAGCATGAAACAGAAATCTTAAAGGACACAGTAAGCAGTAAGCTACAGGACTATGAAGTGAAGTTGACATCACTGAGAAAACCAAGAATAAAAATTATAAACGTAAGTCAGGAATACACCAAGGATGAAATTCAACACTTCATAAAAGAACAAAATCAAATCCAAGAAGATCTAAATATTACGTTTGTTAAAAAAAACAGAAATGGAAAAAGTACCGTTTTTGGTGAATGTTCACCACTAGTGTTTAAACAAGTTATTGATCTGAAAAAAATTTGCATTGGTTGGGAAAGGTATTCTGTATACGAAGATCTGTCAGTTCCCACATGTTTTCAATGTCGAGGATTTTTCCATAAAAAAGACAACTGTTCGAACAAGATCGTGTGTCCTACCTGCTCTGAGGAACATGAGAAGATTGAATGCCCGAAACAAAAAATCTGCTGTAATAATTGCGTCTTATCTAATTTAAATTACCAAACTACATATGCTACTGATCATCCATCAACTAGTAGTGAATGTCTTACGCTCAAGCACCATATAGATGTCTTAAGAAGCAGAACTGATTACTCAATCAATTCTAATAACGATTAAATAACTGATTGCTTGTTGTGATATGGCTAACAAAGGTAAATCACATTTAAGTATAGCTCACTTAAATGCAAGATCTTTGTTACCGAGTTTTCTTAATTTTCGTCAATTAGTTTTTGATTCTTATGACATAATAGGTGTTACTGAAACATGGCTGAATAGTTTAATTGACTCTAATGCTGTTTCTTTGCCAGGTTACAAGTTTCATAGAAAAGATAGATTAAATAGAGTTGGGGGTGGCATAGGTATTTACATTAGATCATCTTTTTCCAGTGAAATTATTGATATTAGCTTTGACAATGTAACCTTTGAATACATGTTTTTGAGTCTGAGGTTGAATACATTTAGAATTGCTTTAGCTATAATTTATCGTCCTCCTAATACTAGAGTTAGTGACATGTTAAATGCATTCAGTGAAGTTATTCCACATCTGTTAGCGGAATATGATTACTCAGTTGTTATGGGCGATTTAAATGTTGATATGCTAAGACATAATTCATTGTATGAAATTTTTAATACCTATGGGTATAGTCAACTCATTAATGAGCCTACTAGGATTACAGCAACTACTGCAACTTGCTTGGATCCAATATTTATTAACTGCAAAGAAATTTGCAGTAATAGTGGTACTGTACATTCTGACATAGGTGATCATAATAAAATGTCATTCTGCACGTTGCATATAGTTGTTAATAAACCTAAACAAAAATTCATCCAAATTCGTGATTACAAATGTTTTAATATTGATAATTTCAAATTAGATTTATCGACTGTACCTTGGGATGACATCTTTTATATCGCTAATATAAATGACAAAGTTAGGTATTTGGAGGATAATATTATATTTCTTTTTAATTTGCATGCTCCATATAAAACAATTAGAGTTAGCAAGTTGCCAGCTCCTTGGTTAACTGACAACTTAAAGTTAATCCTAAAGGAACGGGATAGATCTCTCAGTAAGTATAAAAATAATAGAACGCTGGAAAACTGGAATCGATACAAAGAATGTCGTAATTTTGCTTTAGCTTCAATTAGAAGGGAAAAAGCAGCATATTTAGCCAATTTGCAGAATGATAGAATGGAAAAAAAACTTTGGCAAGGTCTGAGTAACTTAAACATTAAAATTTCTAAAAACAACAGTGAATTACCTAATAATTTGCGTAATCCAAATGAAATAAACGATTATTTTATTAGTATCTTTAATAAATCTCCTAACTGCATCCCTAAAATTGAATTTTATTCAAATAACCAGTTTGGTATTGATAGATTTAACTTTTCGTTAGTCACTCAAAATACTATTCTACAAATAATAAGCAGTATCAAATCTAATGCTGCAGGATACGACGGAATCTCACTTCATATGTTAAAATTATGTTTACCTACTATCCTGGATCATATAACTCATGTAATAAATAGTTGCTTAGAGTGTGGATATTTTCCAAGAAAGTGGCGTGAATCAATAGTCCGTCCAATTCCTAAAATTTCTATACCTAATAGTGTCCAAGATTTGCGACCTATTAGTTTATTATCAATCATTTCAAAAATTCTAGAGAGAGTAGCTTATACCCAACTATATGTTTATCTTACTAACAAAAATATTTTACCTGTTGAACAATCTGGGTTTAGGAAAGCTCATAGTACAACTACAGCACTCTTAAATCTTACGGATAATATTATCAGTGCCATCGATCGAAAACTTGGAATTGTTCTAGTTTCCTTAGACTATTCCAAAGCATTCGATTCTATTGACCATGATTTATTAATTGCTAAATTAAAATACTATGGTTTAGACAGCACTTCACTCTCCTTCTTTAAATCATACTTATGGAACCGCACCCAACGTGTTTGCATTGACAATAACCTATCAAACCCCGGACATATAGTCTCTGGAGTCCCTCAGGGTTCTATTTTAGGCCCGTTACTGTTTCTTTTGTATACATCAGATTTGCCAAATGTGATATCCGAAAGTGAAATTCAGCTTTATGCAGATGACACTCAATTAATACATTATTTTGAACCCAACTTGTTTCATAATGCTTCTAATTCTATCAATAATGACTTAAAGCAAGTTCTGGAATTTTCTAAAAGTCACAACTTATTAATCAATCCCAATAAAACTGTGGTGCTTTTGTTTGGAAACAAAAATCTACGATCAAATATAGTAAATGACATTAGACTTGAATTAGGGAATACACGTCTTACTATATCTGATTATGGTAAAAGTTTAGGCTTAGGCATTGATACTTCTCTCAGGTTCAAGAACCATGTAAATGCTCTGTTACAGAAATGTTACCTACGTACTAGGATGTTATATGCCAGCAAGCATATTCTTAATTTTAAAATGAGGAAAAAGCTTTCAGAAACATTAGTTCTATCTCTGCTAAATTACTGTAACATAGTTTACTACCCC
Organism: Agrypnus murinus; assembly: GCA_929113105.1. Classification (NCBI taxonomy): domain Eukaryota; kingdom Metazoa; phylum Arthropoda; class Insecta; order Coleoptera; family Elateridae; genus Agrypnus; species Agrypnus murinus. The sequence continues at coordinate 87,897,784 of OV816027.1, read as the reverse complement.
TGCCTTGATAAAGCAACTCAGCACCAATTACAGCGTGTTCAAAATACGTGTTGTAGGTTCATATTTAATCTGAGGAAATATGATCAGATATCTCAATATATTTTACAATTAAATTGGTTGAAAGTGTCTAACTTATTTCAGTTGAATCTTCTCGTTTTTCTGCACCGATTATTTAAATCCCAAAATCCTCCATATTTATTTAAAAAACTAATCTTTAGAAATACTATTCACAATCGTAATATTAGACGTACTAATATCCTTACCATGCCACAACACACAACATCTATATTTGAACGATCTTTTAGATATAATGCAGTTAAACTGTTTAACTTACACAAACCGGATTTGTCTGTCTCTTTACAAATGTTTCGCAAAAGAAGAAAAAGCATATTGTTAAACCAACAAAAATAATTTTAGCTTATTTTTCTAATTTCTAATTGAATGCACTATTTACAATTTCATTTCAATGTACTTTTATTTTTTTTATGTATATATATATATATATACATATATATATATATATATATATATATATATATATATATATATATATATATATATATATATATATATATATATATATATATATATATATATATATATATATATATATATATATATATATATATATATATATATATATATATATATATATATATATATATATATATATATATATATATATATATATATATATATATATATATATATATATATATATATATATATATATATATATATATATATATATATATATATTGTTTCTTTTTTTTTTATGCTTTCTGTGAACTGAAAAGGTTAAGAGATAAAGAATAGCTATGTAGCTAATCTTCGCCTTTTCAGGACAAATGTCTGTAATAGGTACATTTGTTAAATAAAGACGATTTATTATTATTATTATTATTACATTTGGCGTACTATTTACATTTTAAAAGTACATAGTACCGGCACACACACACACTCAAATAATTATAATACGTTTGGCAACGCTGCAGAGATCTGTTACAATACACAAAATGGCAGAAGCAGCAGCAGAAACCTCAAGCGAAACCAAAATAAAAGTGGAAAATTACGAAGAGGAGACAATCAAAACAGTAAATAGCCACAAGATGATGTTTAAGCCAAAACGGCGAAAAAATCTAAGGCAAAAAAGAAAATCATCCGACGAAAGTGATAATAGCGACGCTGAAGGGTTAAAGTATGTTTTTTTTTAATTATTAAGGTGTTTTAGCTTTAATTTTATTAAATTGCAGTTCTAAATTAGAAAAAACCAAAGAATTACAGAATCTTAGACGTAGACCGCATGGTATAAACGCGATTGGTTTAGCTCTCGGCAAGAAAGTAACAATTGAAGATGAAGCCTCATCGGTAAGATGTTAGCAAACTGTAATATTATAATAAGAGAGTCGAATGCAAATCTAGGTGTTCATCTTATTGCAAAACCATTGCTTGCCTTTTTCAGCACATTCTAATTTTCTAGTCTTCTGATTCCTTTTTAATGTTTTAGAAAGACCCCTTCAAAGTAAAATCTGGTGGTATGGTAAACATGCAAGCTTTAAGAACCGGAAAACTTAAACAAGTAGATGATGCGTACGATACAGGAATAGGTACGCAATTTTCAGTCGAAACAAACAAACGAGATGAGGATGAAGAAATGATGAAGTATATAGAAGAGCAGCTAGCAAAAAGGAAAGGCAACAGAGCTGAAGAGATCCCACAAGAAGGAGAACCATCAACAAAAGTTAAATATCTCAGTCCTGAAGAAGCTGCCCTTCAGGCTGTACCAAATCATTTACGTGAGTCGTCTACAAGAAAAAATGAAGAAATGTTGTCCAATCAAATGTTAAGTGGCATTCCAGAAGTTGATCTGGGTATAGAAGCGAAAATAAAAAATATTGAAGCCACAGAAGAAGCTAAATTAAGATTGTTGTATGAACAAAACTGTAAGAAGGATGCTCCATCCCAGTTTGTACCTACAAATATGGCTGTTAATTTTGTACAACACAGTCGATGTAAGTTAATTCTTGATTAAAAAGTTTTTTTTTTGTAAATCGCAATATTTATTTTTAGTTAACGTAGATGTAAATGAAGGGCAAAGGAAAAAACAGAAAGTTGAAGGTAAAATTGAAGAGAAATCTAAATCAAAGAAGATTGAAAAGGCAACTGATGATTATCATTATGAGAAGTTTAAAAAGCAATTTAGACGTTATTAATATTAATACAGCTTCAAAATTATAGTTAATAAGTCGTGGATGTAATTTTTTCTTTAAATAAACGTATACAATGTTTCGATTTTACAGCGTGTAAAATACTAACTGTCGCACTTATTAAGATATAGATTAAGTATGTGATGTATTCTGTTTTGACAACTAAGCCATTTGTTATTGCATTTGTCATTACTTATTGTACAAAATTTATGTCAAGATTTGGAATTGTTTGTCCAATATATACCAAATAACAATTCAAAAAATAAAGAGCATGTGTGTTGTTGCAAAAATAAACATCCAGAAAAATCTAATTACACCAAACACTTTTTAGAACAATATCACACAATGACTATTCAAAATAATATCAAATTAACCTTTAATAAATGAACAGATTGAGCTCAGTAATTCTCGGTTATTGGAAGTGTTAGATATTTAATTTTTATTTATTGTATTTACCTTAGCAACGAGTTTGATTATATTTATATTATCGTTGATCTGACAGCTTAGCTGTCGAAACAATTGCCAAGTAGATTAAAATAACCTTGTGAAACTTTTAACTAATCAGTTTTATTTATTTAAAAATAAACAATTCTACTTAATATTTTAGATTTAATTATTTCCTTGTACGTTAGTATGCTTTATTTCCCGTCATGATCTCTATTTAATTTCTGCTGTTAAATTCTGAAGCCAAGTATATGTATGAACTTTCTGTATTTTCTTTTCAATTTCTAATGTTCCGTCCTCTACTTTTTAAGTCGAGTATTTCACACTACAAAAGTCTTGAGATACGAGGATAAGTAGCATCTAATCAAGAAATTATTAGTATCCTTGGATGGGGCATTTCAATTAGTCGACATAAACACAAAATTTGTTTTTGTTATTGTACAGCCATTTGTTCTTGTACAGCCACAGTGACAGTGGTGACAAAGACAGAATTGTCACTTCGCGACTATTATGCAATAATCTGGTGCGATTTCAAACGAGATTTTAGTGTAGAAGATTGTATTAATGAAATGAGAACTGTGTTGAAGCGAAATTGTCCAAGTTCTAGCACTGTCGTAGTTACTCGCATTTCTTCTGTTTGGTTGTCTTGGTCCTGAATAACCAGAAACTGTATTATTCCAAATAGCCCAATCTTGTGCTGTTTCTTCCCAAACTCTTTAGATTCTCGTGTAAAACATCCTTGATATATTTCCGTTGCCCCCCCCCCCCGATTTCTTCAAGTAATTCTGCATACAGTAGCATCTTGGGTAAGCGGTTTTCATCCATGCGGGAAATATGCCAGGCATATCGTAAACGTGATTTTGATATTAATATTTCTATAGAGGTCCCTATTTTGCCCTACTGCTGGGTTCTTTGTAGTGTTTTTGTTGTGTTTGCTGTACGTGTTCCTATTTTCACATCCATACAGTAGTATTGGGATGACAACTGCTCTGTATACGATTAATTTTGTGGCAAAAATCAGGTCATGATTGAAGAATACCCGATTTTTGATAACCCAGAACACTTTCGAGCATGAGCTAATGTGATTACATATGTCATGCTCTATGTTGGCTCTGTTATTCATCATACTGCCGAGATAGCAGAAGGATTGAATTTGTTTGAGATAGACACCGTTAATACTTATGTCTTGTTCTTTAGGGAACAAGAAAGTAGAGGTTTCAAGCTTTAAAATGAGCCTACGCTGGCTTTTCTAGATTGCGTCAATTTTTGGACCTAGCTGATGGTTGAGTTCAGAAAGAATGACCCATATGTATTTTGATCCTTCATTAAATCATTACTGCTACAGAATGTAAAAATCTTGTTTGTATTAGATTATTAGAGTAATAGAATTTAATGTACGAGTATATATTTAATTTGTTTCTAATAAACTTTTTTTTGGTATTTGAGTTTATTTTAATTTCTAAGAGTTAAATAGCTTTTGTGTGTACAGTTTGCTGTAACAAGACAAAACAAAAAGGTGTACTAATAATAGGATATTGCTCAACAAGCGTGTAATGATAATGGATGAATTACGACGCTCGCAAACACCATTCTCATGAGTAATAGCCATTACACGCGAGTAGAATACTATACTTTTTCTACGACTAGGAAATTGCACTTTCTGGTCAAAATAATTCATTATTTATTGTTTAGAGCTTTATTTGGTGAAACTCCATAATCATATAAATAAATCAGATTAATAAAAATTAATTAATTGTCTGGTAGATTGTAACAAATTTGTACAGTTTTGAATAATTTTCTATACTGATGTTGTTATTTATGTTTAGTGTACTTTGCAACATAGAATAACGCGCCCATATAATGATGAAGATTTGTATATCTCTAATATAATTCTCCAAAATAAGCGAAAGATAACAGAACGTTCTCGGAAAATTAACTGACATTTTTGGGCCTTCACCAATCCATAAAGGCCTTGTACACGACTTCGTTTTTTTTTAATTTTTTCAGCAGTAAATTTATATATGTTTCTTTTGCCGCTTGTAAAATCTCATGTGGCGTACAATTTTCATCGAAATCCATTTTTTAATTCTTCTTATTTATTGGAAAATGTAAACAGAATCAAGAATTGTAACTATCAGCATCAATTATTAAAACCAACACCATCTATACATAGGTGGTGTTGTTAAAACCCTTTAAAACAAAACAACTAAAACATTTGAATGTCTTATGCATCTTATCTTTATTGTACAAATTGTATACAAATATCGCTTATCTCTCTCATCTATGAAAGCAAAGTGTGTGGATTAAAAAATGAACTTGTGCTTTTATAGGCGTAGCTTTTTGTGATTGGTCACAGCCTGTGGGTAATAAGTTATTACTCACGGCCTGTTTGTAATGAAAAGTATTACTTAATAAGAAACGCATTTATAATTCATGTATTATTTACTACGTGTAGAATAACTTTATTGCTTTTACTATTATTATTATTATTACGTTGTTTCTACATTGTATTCATATTATAAATTTATAAGTAGATGTAAAAATGCTAAATCTTTTAAAGCATTTATTACTTTACGTCGGAGTCGATCTACCCATTTCACCAATTTTTAAACATAAAAAAAATAACATGATATGCTGTAATTTTCATCTTGAAAATTATTGAATACATTTTTACCGTTACATAGTTTTTAAATCGGACAATATAAAAAATTAGGATTATAATACCAGGATTCTTTTGAATATTCTTCAAAAAAACACATGTAACAATTTTTGTTAAAATATTTATGGATGCCAATATTTGAATGTGTGCTAAATAATATGTGATAAATGAATAAATGAAGCATCCATATTAAACGAGAAAAGTTTGTATATAGTACACACATAAAAATGTTTCTTTTAATGAAACAAATATTATTTGTTGCAAATAAATTATATATTTTGTATATACTCGAATAAATATTTACACAAAATGAAGAAAAAATATTTTCGGGCATTTATACTCAAGGTAAATAGACCCAATATTCGTTTAAAGTAAGTCACATTCCTCTGATCAGCAAATCGATTTGCTCCAACAGAGAAAATCAAATCGTCTTATGGAGAACAGTAAATGCTTTGTAAAAATGAATGTTTATTTTGAAAGTGTCACAGTTTTCGTTGAAGAAACCTAAATGTTGTGTTTGAGAAATTTTTGTTTCTCCTGATATTCTCAGAGTTTCAGGTGGAGGAGAATAAATGAATATTTGTTTGGAATATGTGTTGTTTTCTGTTTGAATATTTAACAGCCCCACTATGCTCCAACTGAATGTATTACTTGTTTGATTCATGAAACACGTATATTCATTTGGAACACAGAGTTACTCCTTCTGAGGTTCAGAGATGATCAAAATAAATCAACCATACTCATTTAGAAAAGATCTTTGTGTGTTCAATGGAAAGAGACCCAACAGTAATCACAGGGCATAACACGGCAGGCTAATCAGATCTAAACGTAGAATTATCCAGAACTACGCAAAAAACAGAGGCATGGTTCTGGATGGACCAGTCTAGCCAAACCACTACAACCTGATCGGTATCGCAGAAGTGAGCCGTCGCCATCTTAAAAGAAGTACCGCTTCAGCAAAATGAATTAATGTTTATTGTTAAAACAAATACCTATCATGTTTATGTACTTACCAACAAATTTGCTTAAAACGTCTTTAAAACACCCAGATGTTTACAACAGTTCACTTATGTCTATAGCCATTTTTACAGCAGTGTTTTTTCGGACATTCTTTGCTGTCGGTTGGTTTTGCAATATTAACTGTACTAAACTTGTTAGAACTCAGCGTGGCACTAGGATAGACACGGGAAGGGGTAAAGCGAAATAAATCTTACACTATCATATTATCTCAACAGAAATAAAATCTGCAACAATTTATTCCGTACAAGAGTAACTCTTTTTCCTCACAAGACTACTACATAATCAAGAAGAAACTATAAATAAGTTCAGTATGAATCTTCATCGATTCATATACTAGACAATTAGTGTAAGCATTTGTTTAAATGAAAATTAAAAACGGTTATGATCTATTTAATTTGAACAAATTGCAGATTTCATTTCGAATAATGATTTAGGTTTGTTTCAAAACTATAATATTCACAACAAGAATGTATAGTAACAACCATATCTTTACTTTGAGAGGTTTTTAATTTTCTGTTATAGAATTCAATTGTTTTAACATGAACATTCTCTTTTTTCATGATGAATATTGTTGCTTGGACTGAATAAAGTTCTTGATGAGAATATATTTTTCTGTTTCCAAAAAATACAGGTTATTTAATTTGAATAAAATTTTTCAATCTGAACATTTACTTGTTCAATACGAATAAACTTATATGAATAAATATAAATACTATTTTTGAGAAATTAATTTTATGTGTGTATGCATGTGTGTCTATGCAGCAGCTATTTCTGTGATTTAACTTTCAAACTTGTTATGAATAGTATCAATGAATAGGTAATGTTGAAAAGAGGTCAATGATATGCATTTCATTCTTTTTGATTGACGAGTTAGGTTTGAGCAAAGCTCGTTTCGGACTACTTATAAAATCAAAACTAGAAATTCAAAGTTTAATTTTTTTTAATAACACGTTTATTTGATAAAATTAAACACATGCAACTTTATTTGCATTTATCACCTGTACATATTGGTATATAGAATAGTTTGCTCACAATATTCATTCATAACTTCCATAATAAATATCTATATAATTTATATAACAATTTATAAATAATTTTGATAATATGCAATACCCATTTAATGGATGACTATTTATTATAAGCACTTGTTACTTCCAGAAACTGTATTGAGTATGTAACAGTAGTAAACAAACATATTGCTTTGGTATCTAATAATTGTATTACTAAACAATTCGTTTATAATAAGAATAATTTTAGATTCAATGGATGCCTTTGGCACTGTAATTCATAGTGATGAAACCCACCTTAGATCAGAATCCTGATTAATAAAATGATTACTATATTTTGATTCATAGGTACATAGAAGTTTAATCAGTACCAAATAATAATAAGCAATCAATATGATCAGTAAACCATTTTGATATTTTTAAGTTTTTAAGCTGAAGTATTTGTATGTATAATGCAAATAAAACCATAATTCCAAGATAAAAATAAGGATTTAATACCTACTCGAGAGAGGTAAACAAATATGGAATGTAGGTTCACCAAGGCTTGTTGGTTTGCCTATATTGTAGGGGTTTGTTAAAATAACTGAACATGCTCTATGTCTATAAGCTTTGGAACATCCTGTATGTTGAAACAGTGTGGTGAGTGAGGTTATGATAAAACTATCTCTTTTTTACATTATTGATATGAAATTGCACAAACAAGGACAGAAATGAAGGCAACCTACATGAGACAGCTGTAGCTGTAGGAGGATAGGAAGTACAAACTGCAAAGCTCACATATCAAAGTTCAATCTTGTTCATTTTTTACCCTACTATTTATAAATTAATCAAATCAGTATTTTGTAGTAGTTGAAACAGTTTTAATCAATATTTTTTTAAATTTTAGTAATTTATACCTGTAGATATGGCCAATTTTAGTCAGGTATGGAATGGCAAAAATAAAACAATTTTCATGCATTATAGATTTATTATATTTATATTATCATAATTGTTGTAGATTTTCCGATGTTCTTTAAGATCATCAACCCGATCATTGTCCACCACTTTGAAATGTAATGCTGCCAATCCAGGCACTGCACCAGCAAGCGGATACAATTTTCGTAAGTACTTCCATAGCTTTCTTGATGCCGCTGTAAGAATAACAAGTTTTACATAACAGAGCTAACTGAAACCCAGAAGGAATTCCAAGATGTTGCACGCAAATTTGTTAGGGAAGAGGTTATTCCTGTTGCGGCTGACTATGATAAATCTGGAAAATATCCGTGGGAGATTATTAAAAAAGCTTGGGAACTTGGTTTAACAAACGGACATATTCCACAAGATATTGGTATGAGTAGAATAATTATAGTTGGCGTATTATAAAGATTATTGTTTAAAAATGTATGTTATAGGTGGTTTGGGATTGGGCGTGTTTGATGGATGTGTTATTGCGGAAGAGTTAGCTTATGGATGTACTGGAATTATGACTGCACTTGAAGCAAGTGGATTAGGGGTTAGTATAAATTTTGTTCATAATGAAATTTATAGTAAGTATGGTTTTATTTCTAAAATATTGATAGTATTGTGTCAAAAGGTCGTAAGTGCCAAAACGAGTTATTGGTTTCATCGAATACAGAACTTGTACTTAATTGATTCCTACTTAGGTCTTTACTGGCAATTTGTTAATTACTATACTATTACGCTCATTAAGCGATACCAACTGGACCAACGTAATATCCTGCCTGGATCTGAGAAAAGATTTTGCCGCTTCAGGATTAATTTCGTGGGGCAATACGTCCTTGATATTGGTTATTGTTTTGAGCCTTATTTGATAAAACTGAAATAAATCAAAATGATTTTAAACAAAGATCCAACCACAAAATTCCAAAAAGAAGTAAAACAAATTTTAGAAAACTGTAATATCAACTTTTCGGACTTAGGAAAGCAACAAATTATAAATAACAATCCACACCCACCTAAACTGTATGGACTCGTCAAAACACATAACCAGAATTGCCTATAAGACCTGGTGTAAAATATATCAAGCACCTAATTACATTTTATTCAAGAAACTGAATCATATTACTAATACGATAGGTTACAAATCAAAATACTCTGTTAGAAATTCCTTAGTACACCTTCCACCACATTCAAAACTCATTAGCTTTAATGTATCTAGCATGTTCTCCAAAATACCTCCACAAGAATGTACTCCTTTATTAGATGTAATAAAATAATAGGTCCCATTATTCCCTTAAGGGACATAGGGTTTTAATATAATCCTTCCAACTCTTGTTGTCTACTGCTATTTGTGCCAGCTCCGAAATTGTCATCTTTGTTTCCTTTTCTATTGTATTTCTCCAGGTACCTTTTGGATGCCCCCTTTTTCTACTTCCTTCAGAATTCCATTTTAGTATCTTCTTACAAATTTCACTTTTATTTTTACGCATAGTGTGCCCCAGCCAGCCATACTTTCTCCTTATCTCCATATTTATACCTGTTTGGTTTGTTCTTCTCCATAACTCATTTCTAATGGTTTCTGGCCACCATACCTTTAATATATCCCGTAAACAACGATTTACAAACACTTGTAGCTTCTGTTTTATTGCAGTAACCACCCACGATTCTGATCCATATAACAACACCTACTTCTCTCAGTTTTATATAAGCACTCATTGCTTTATTAATTCGACTATACACATCTTTTTGAGCACCATCTGTGGCCGACACTACTTTTCCCAAATAAATGAAATCATCTACTCGTTCTATTTTCGTACCATTTACTAACATGTTCTTTGGTCGATCCACATTTAGACACATATACAGCGTGTAAATAAATGATTTTCATCAAGTTCCCTTTGGAATTTTTTCACATGTAAATTTTTCTGTACCGCTCTACTCTTTTTGATTTAGTACTAAATTAGTTCTGTCAATAAATGAAATCAATCTGTCAAACAATTCATAGAATTAATTTATTTTGAGGTTATGGTACTGCCTTCTCTATTTTCGTAGAGCGGCACGTCGTGCTTTTACATGGGGAATGCAATGGTAACTTGATGAAAATCATTTATTTCCACCCAGTACTTTGTTTTACTAATATTAATCTTTAATCCCTAACTAATTAATTTAAGGTGGGAACCTTTGCTGATTCCTCAACTAAATTATTCAACTTTTCTTGCATAGACTTGCTAGTTTTTGAAATGAGACATATATCATCTGCAAAGTCCAAATCCTCCAACGTTTCTGTAATATTACACCTTATTCCTCCATGTTGCCTTATCATAGTTTTCCGTAAAACCTCATCTAGCACTAAAATAAATAACAGTGGAGAGAAATATAACCTTGTCTTACACCATATGTTGTTGGGAAGGCTGATGACATTGTTCCATTATGCTCGACCTTACATTCATAATTGTTATACTCTTCCTTAGTTAGATTAACTATCTTAGATGGTATATATATTTTACTTTATTAGATAAGTTTGTTGATTAATAGTAATATAGATTAGTTAAAAGGTTAGAGTTAATTCAATTGTTTGATCTTTGTATAAGTCAAAATTATTTTACCTTTAATAATTTAAAATAGGTACCTACAAAAAGATGGTTTACCTAAGGAAAATTCATTCAGTCCTCTGTTAGCTAACATGTTGATGGATAGGTAATTTACATCAAACATTTGAATTCAACTTCTCTAAACACATTGGGCCATATTCTCAGGCCATCATTCAAGTTGTCTCTAACTAAAGCTATGATTAAAATCAACAAGAAAAGATATAGCTTTATCTACAGTTCCTGAATGAAAACTTTAATTGTGTTATTTTAGAGTTAGGACATGGATGTCAAAATCTCTATTTCTAGGCCAACACTAAGCTGTCTGGAACAGATATTTTTTTGTCTTTTTTTTACTTTAGTGGCAAAATTCAGCAACTGTCAGTTATAAGTTTTAGGTTATGCTTTATGTCATACTTATTTTTATTCATGTAAAAGTTTTTACGTACTTAATTTTATACTACTATGTATCTAATAATTTACGACAGCTTTTAATAAAATATTAACTGTATCCAATTTCAGATTTGTATAAATGTCATATTGACAGTTTAATTTATTTGTCATGATTACCAACCTTCTAATAGTTTGAAAATGAATTTGAAAATGTCAATAAAAAAATTTGACAAGCGAGACTTAACTTTAAATAACACAGACCTCGGTTTGTATTTAGGAACTCTAGCTTTATCTAATTCTAATAGGTGGAAAAAAAAATTAAAATTGGTCATGATAGACGTGAATACGGCTCAGTATCTTTTGATTTCATCATTTTGAAGACATTTTTGACAGTTCTTTTGAGGTTATCAATTAATTTTTAATTCTTATTAATAGTCTCCACCATAACATAAATTTTGCATTAGAAACAGGGCTATTAACTTTTTGGATTAGAGTATTAAGATTAACGTACACAATCTATTTGAATTTTCCATATATAGAAAACCAACACATACAGACATAACCGGAACAAATGAATGCTGTCATCACAAAGCACATAAACTAGCAGTTTACAGATCCTTCGACATAGAGCGTTAACTATTCCACTCACACAGCCAGACTTTAGCAAAATGATTTCAATCATTAAACAACTAGCACATGTAAATTATTATAATCGGACCATGATTGACACTTTAGTTAAACAAAAAGATTATAGGTTAGCGATTAAAAGAATATATATTCCAGTGACAATCAAACAATAAACACAAATTCATTGTGTTTTGCAGTATTCTTAGACGTAAGATTTTTTCTTCCCTTAACTTTCAACCATAAATACATCTTGTCTGCGGTGTACCATCCCATTATAACTTACGTTTATTATAATGCAAATCCAATAGTCAAGCAGTTCAATATAACCTTAACAAATTACATTTAGGTAACATATATTTTCCCTTCATCGTTCCAATGTTTCCAAGTTATAACTGTTTTTTGCAAAAACGGAAGTTTTACTTTTTCGGGTTAAGACCAAATGTACTCCCTAACCAAAGGCATCATTCCATTGGTAATTCTTCTCTTAAAGGGCTCCGCAATATCTTTACTGTAAAATAATTAGGGGAAATAATATTAAGGTGCGAAATAAAATGCACATAAAACTGTATTGTGCTTGAAAATCAATACTAACACTTTTTCATTTTTATTTAATGCTAAAGACAGAACACACAATATCATGAAATCGGACATTTACCGTTTCAATTGTTCTCTTTGTAGTTTAGTAGACTATATTGGTGTAGCAACCACCGCTGTAACTAATTGTAGCGACCACCGTTGGGACCAATGTAGTGACCCCGTTGTTACCCATGTAGCGACAACTCTTGTTGAGCGACCACCCTGACACCAAATGTAGCGACCGCTGCCGTTAACGTAGCGACCTCGGCTTTATGATTAAAGGATACTTCGATCCCCTGATCATTGCTCTGGTCTACCCGTACGGATATAACCACGGTCGACTCGTCCTGCAGTTGGGTCCTGCAACAGAACGTTAAGAAGGGATTCACACACCTCTCAAATAATAAAAGTCCAGAAAAGCATTTACTAGTGTTTATTAACTTAAACCATATGATAGATAACGAAATATTCCCTACAAAAATTGAATATTTCTGAATTTTTAATCAGTCGTCCTGAACAGTACAATTATAACCATTTAATAATATTAAAATAAAATACAAACAAACAAAATAAATATAACAATTTAAAATAAAAGGATTTACATTACCTTTATTTAATTATTCCTTAACGCTGTAATCCTTATTTGAGGTAGGTAACAAAATCACCTAGTGCAACTTAACTTTCAAAAAATAGGCCGGTCGAGACTAGGCCTCGAAAGTCTCCACAGGAGGCTCTATTCGCGACTGACTTACTTGTTTTCTAAATTTTTGAATTGCACGTTCTGTAGAATAAAGGTTTGATATTTCCTACAATTTTAATTTTCCATCTATTAGTATAAGTAGAATTAATATTTATTTCCACTGAACTTTGAAGTTACAGAATAATCTAAATTTATACTGCCGTGCTTAGCAAGAACGCAGTATCTACAAGAATTGCTGTGTAGAAATGTACCACGAGATCATTTGAATTTATAATTAAAGTTGGCTGTGATTTTTAAATTAGATTGGCAACACTAACTGTTCACTTCACAGTTTGATTTGAATTGTCAAAGTGACGCTCCAAAATGTGTAATCTAGAACATAAAATTGCATAACCTCTAATTTACACAGCGAGTCAATTGGCAGGATCGCCAAACGTATAAAAAAATTCCCGCCTACTTTAATTATAAATTTAAATGATCTCGTGGTACTACGTCGAATACTACTGAATGCTAATAAAAAAACATGGTACATTTCTTAAACTGCTACTTTGCAGATACTGCTTTCTTGCTAAGCACGGCAGAATAGTTAAGCATGGGGTCGTTAAATTTAACATGGGTCGAACGACCATCAGTAATGAACTATACACTAGACCCCCAATTGAAGTGACTATTTTAAAAATGATTAAAAAAAATAACAAAAGCATTTTAAGTGAAGTTTGAGTAAAAATAAGTGAAATAGCAGAGGCTTCCGGCATATCAACGGAATGTGTACGTAATATCTTACATGAACATTTGGGTACAACAAAGCTATGCCCTAGATGAATGCCGCATTCACCCACACCTAACCAAAAACAATGTCAAAAGAACGTTTCCATTGATTGTTTGGCACTCATAAACCCAATCCAACCGAATTTCTGCATCGATTCATAGCCGTTGATGAAAGTTGGGCCCACCACTACACTCCAAAGAAAGCAAAAACAATTCCATTCACTGGTAAGAAGATTATAGCGACTGTTTTTTGGGTTGCACATGGAATACTCTTCATTGAGTATGTGAAAAGAGAAAAACAATTAATGGCGAGTATTATGCGAACTTATTGTAGCATTTGAACAACATAAATGCCCACATATCCATTGTTGCCATGGCTGAAGGCAACAAATTAAAGTTCAAAATGATTTCTCCACCCACCATACTCGTCAGATTTAATCCCCAACTACTGCTATTTCATTCCTAACCGCAAAAAATGGTTTGATAAAAAATGTATTTATTCGCAATCGTATTGGTAATGAGTCCATTCCTGACCATTTAGAGGGCCGAAAATGCATCATTGTTTGTAACTTTGACATTCTCATGGTCCGAAACGACCTATTTTCGCACCTCTACGTGTCTTTAAATTCAGCTACTAGGTGGCGCGCAGAAAATTACATCGCCAAATGCGGTGTATAAATGGCTGTATAAATCATGTTTGGTAATGTTGCGGACCTTGGCTGCTAAAGAACGAGTACCCAGGTATTATTATTAATTTATAAATACTCCTATTCAATAAAATCCTCGAAATATTATGCGATCGAATTTGATGATGTAAGTGGCGACATACGTTATGCCAATCCCAACCGATGACATTTTGCATCTGTCAAGAATTTTAGATAATTCGGTATTTAAAGGACGATTGCGAATAAAATAGTATACAAACCTCGGCAAAAGTACCATTCCTGTGTCTCGAGAACTAGTTCACCTCGAGGCTATCGCCTCTCGGTAAACTATATTGTTCTCTCGACAGGAATGGAGTACTTTCGGCCTCGGTATGTAATGTACTATAAATAGGTTGCAAACGACAATGCAGTAAGCAACGCTGTAAATAGTTATTTTTGAGAACCTTGACAAATCAGCCTATCAGTCTGGCATACCCTCTCTAGAACATCGTTGGGAAAAGTTTACCTAGCTAAATGGAGATTATGTTGAGAAATGGAGATCAATCAAACAAAAGGTTGTTTTCTTATTCAGGTCCGGAGCTTTTCACCCTACCCTCCTCGTATTTAACATAAGAGGGCAGAAGAAAAAACATAAATGCACTCAAAACAGGACAGTTAGGAAACATTTTTTGTTCAGGTAGGCGAAAAAATATTTTGATAGAGAATATTTCTTCTTTTTTTTTAAGTGCCTCTGTATCTCTTGTGTTATATGGCCTTACCGTAACTTTCTTGATTTTTTATTTCTGGAGGGCATGAGCCTCCATCTTTTTTGCTTTAGTTCTGGTGTTCTTGGTTTTCATTAATTTTAGGTCTTGTTCTATGCAGCTTTCCCATCTAATTTTTGTTTTCTTCCATGTTTTTTCTGGATTCCAGTTATAATTATTTTTGGGATTTTAGTTTTGGGCAGAAAAGATGACTGAAGTTCAGTTTTTGCACTAGATTCTTCCACTGACTGCGTCCTATCTTGTACACTAGTTTAGGTTGATAAGTTAATACCACAAAACAATTGTCAACTGTCAAATTTTTGTGCACCGCTATGAATGCTTTGAAAAGGGAGTTGTTTAATTCATCCATTGACGGATGAACACAACCGTGTAAATGCATAGATGCAAACTTACCTTAACATTAAACAAAAATACTCAAATTGCCAATTCTTCAACCAAATTGTCAATCGAGGGTTCTGTTTTACTTAAAAAATAAAGTGCAAAGGTGACCAGATTTTTTCGTGGACAGTCCTTAGCTAAATTTCTGTAATGTTAATGTTATGGAAATATATTGGTCTGATTTTATTTTTCATGTTATGCATACATTACTTATGTTTATCAACTTTTTTTTCTCAACATGTTGGGAGTTAATGTATAGCTTAATGTTTCTATGTTGCTTGCAACAAATTGATTCCTTGATGCTTGTAAGCAAATAACCAACATGCTATTGTTGGATTCATTGTCTAACACACTGACTAGCCTCATGTCCAGACTTGTTCTACGATTGTACAGTCTACAATCCCACCTTCTATTGTTACTTGCTGATGTCTCAAGAGTTCTGCATCCAATGAAATGTTTGTATCATGATGTAACCCACTACTATTGTGGCATCACAGATTCTAGTTAACTAGTTAACCAGACTCAAGTATAAACAGTCTTTCCAAAACTGTTGTCTCATATGTTTTTAACTATTTTGATACCCTTAAACAGTGGAACATACTTAATAATTACGTTGCTTGAAAATTTTCTGAGGATAATCCTGTGCTGTCAATTTTATTTATTAAAAATATACATTTTGATGACTAATTTACTTTCTAACTTTAGTTTGAAGTCTGTTAATTTTCTTTAAAGGACAACCTCCAATTCTTTTGCTTGATTCTGGTAGCATTTGTTATAGTCTAATTGTCGT
Organism: Agrypnus murinus; assembly: GCA_929113105.1. Taxonomy (NCBI): domain Eukaryota; kingdom Metazoa; phylum Arthropoda; class Insecta; order Coleoptera; family Elateridae; genus Agrypnus; species Agrypnus murinus. The sequence goes on along the minus strand of OV816027.1, from coordinate 87,881,259 downwards.
CTTATTTTATTAACAAACAAAATAAGTGTAAAATTATGTTTCCAGTCAACCTAAATTATCTTAAAGTAGCATCCGTTGACTTGTTTAAAATAAGCGCAAGTATATTCAGAAATTTTTCCAAAGACATTATGAATAACGTTTTGAGTCCAATTTGTTGCATCATCATATACTTTGACTTCTTGTAGTTTATGTGAAGGCCTACTTGCCTTACTTTTCCTTTGACTTTTTTTTATTACTGTAACACTATATTAACACTATTAACATTAAATCATCAGCCTAGGCTATACATTAGTGTCTTTTGCTAATTATGCTTCCCGTTCTTGAAGTTAAATAACTAGATAAAAAAATAGTTTAGGGTTGTAAGGTCAGACAACCTAGTTAGCCACTAATGGCTCTGATCTATCAATTTACTTCCTGTAGAAGCATGGTCCAAAACACTCATGCACAGAACGAGTAAAATGTGACAGTGCACAGTCTTGTTGAAACCAAAGAACATTCTTTAATACATCTGGATTATCTCGATTTGAATAAACCATTAAAAGGGCTGGTATGAGAACATTTTGGAGGAACTACAAATATCTTATCCAGTGAGGTTTCTTCAAAGAAAAGTAGACCTAACAGTCCGCCACATATTCCTATCCAAATACTTATTTTTTTTTAATGTTGAGTGTGTGCCTCAACCATCCAATTTAGATTTTCTTCCTCCAATATCTGGAGATATGGCTACTCTTAGTATCAGTAACTACTAATATCTGCCAATTAATAGTTCCATCTAGGCAAAAGTTGCTTCATTAAAGAAAGAATCAAGTGATGAAAATGCGGATTGTTTTGAAGCATATTAATTTTTTTTTGCTGAATCTAAAAGTTAAATGTTTTGTGACTACATACTGTTTTAAGATGGCAGACATCTAGACAAATACAAAATCTACCGAAATAGAAAAAAAAATTGGGGGTTGTCATTTAAAGGAAGATGTCATTATTTAAAAACAAATAAATTTTTAATTGTTCCAGTTTTGGTATTACAAAATTTTTGAAATTAAAAAAGTTTTGAAAGCTTATAGAACTACAAAGAAAGAATAAATGTTTGGGAAACTGGGATGCTACTCTGTTTTCGTCAAGAAATTTTTCGACAACATTCTTGTATAACATTGGGCTTAAATTCTTCCATTGTCACCAACGGCTCAAGAGCAACAAAAAAGTGTATTCTGCCTTTTTGGACACAGTGTACACCTTTAGTTTCTATGAAAAACCAAGTATCGAACTCTGCGTAAAAACAATTGAACTTTATAATAAAACCTATTCTGCTTTTAAAATAATTCAGTGACACTACAAAGTGACCAAATTTGGTTTTAATGTCTTACAAAGATCCCTACTTTGCAACTTTATCTGGCTGATGATAATCTCAAACCTGATTTTCATCAGGTACGAAGAATGTCTTAAGAGTCTAGACCAGTGGTTCCCAAGTTCGTGGCCCACCTGATTGGTACAAGAATATCACTTTATTTTTCAGTTTTTTATTTCATACATTAAATTAAGGAATCAAATCAGTTGCAAATATGAGCACTGATTTTAAATGTATTTCTCAGTCACAAATGAGGAGTATGCGAAGTGAGCGGCATTTGTTTGAATTATCTCGCATGAGGTAGAGGTAGACGTGAAGATTAGAAATGTGCAATGTATTTTTTGCTAAGTGATCGCTACAACACGTTTAATGGCTTGCTTTAGCAACAATGCCACATTTAGTAATTTGTTGATAACCAATACAAAGTAACTTTAAGTAGAAATACATAGTAATTTTTATGTGAATCTCAAAAATCCCCGTGTTATCCATTTCTTTATGCAAAATATTTTTAAGATTTTCGTGCGACCCACCAAACATCGGTCTGCGACCCACCAGTGGAATGTGACCCCACACTTTAGAAAACTATCGACTAGCTAGACAATCAATATGTACAACACGCTTCAGCTTTTGATTCATACAGTCAGTTTTTCAATCTGCTTTTACTTAGTGTTGAGTAGAAGCGGTTTCTACAGTTTTGGGCCATGCCGTTAATCAACCATTCATGAGTCCTTGATTGGTTGATTGTAACTATATTTTATTTCAGAAAAGAGGTTTTTTTTCTATTCTGGCTAGAGGTCATATTGGCCCTTAAATTTATTTTTTTAAATATACGAGTATAGATTAAGAACAAATATAGGAAAATTATAATTCACTATCTCCCTTTTTCTTTTAACAGCAAACACCTGTCCTTATCGGTGGAAACCAGGAACAAAAAAAGAAATACTTAGGCCGACTTTTAGAAGAACCCTTAGTTGCTGTAAGTAACATCTATAAACAATATCGACACAATAACACAACAACTCGTTCACATTTTAGGCATATGCTGTAACAGAACCAGGAGCAGGATCAGATGTCAACGGAGTCAGAACAAAAGCTGAAAAGAAAGGGGACGAATGGATCCTTAACGGTCAAAAAATGTGGATCACAAACGGTGGTGTAGCAAATTGGTAATAGTGTAACAAGACATTCATTTGTCTTAAAATTAAGTCTTTTGCCTTCTTTTAGGTATTTTGTTTTAGCTCGCACAAACCCAGATCCAAAAGTACCAGCAAGTAAAGCATTCACAGGATTTATTGTTGAACGTGAATGGCCTGGTGTAACACCTGGAAGAAAAGTATGTGTGTTTTGTTAAGTGTTGGAATAAAAAAAATGAGATAATTACTTATTATTTTAGGAATTGAATATGGGCCAAAGGGCGTCTGATACACGTGGAATTACTTTTGAAGATGTTAGAGTTCCCAAAGAGAATGTCTTGACAGGCGAAGGAGCAGGATTTAAAATTGCTATGGGAACTTTTGATACAACTAGGCCGCCAGTAAGTTATTTAAATCAGTTTTTTAGTTTCTAACTAATAAATAAATGAACATTTTAGGTAGCAGCAGGCGCTGTTGGTTTAGCTCAAAGATGTCTAGATGAAGCCTCAAAATATGCCCTTGAAAGGAAAACATTCGGTGTGCCAATAGCTCATCACCAAGCGGTAGCATTTATCTTAGCCGATATGGCTGTTGGTGTAGAAACAGCTAGATTAGCATGGATGAAATCGGCATGGGAAGTAGATAACGGAAAGAGGAACACTTACGCTGCAGCTATCGCTAAATGTTATGCTGCCGATGTCGCAAATAAGTGTGCTACTGATGCTGTTCAAATATTTGGTGGTGCCGGATTTAATAGTGAATACCCTGTTGAGAAATTGATGAGGGATGCTAAGATTTATCAGATTTATGAAGGAACCGCACAAATCCAAAGGATGATTATCTCACGTGCTGTTATTGATATAACCAAACAGAGCAGCTAAATAAGTTTAGTTGTTACACGCGTACAAGAAAATATCTGAGATATTTTATAATGGTCATTTTTATTAAATATTGCTATGGCAATATAACATATTAGTTATTATAAGTTTATGTGGAAACAGTGATGAACTGATAATATTTTTATTTTTACTGTTCGTTAAATGTATGTGTTGTTCTAATATAATTTAAAAATTTTCTTTGTCCGTTTTCCGGTTAAGGATTTATTGTATCTACTGTTCTTCTTGCTTGCAAGTGATTATATTTTGTACAAAATAATCAATTCAAATTGTTTTAGAAAATACAATATTTAGATTATAGGTTTTTAAAAGTGCAAAAATGTATTTAAGATGATATTTTGTAAGTAAAAAAATTATAAAAAATAAAGTTTATATTTGTATAGAATTTTTTATTACTAAAATGGTAAAAACCTTAAATGATCGTTTGATATCTTTATAATTTTGGCATGTCTTATCAATATAAATAAAGGTTGCAATTCTAGTCATAACACCAAAGAGAAGAAATCTTTTTTTAGCATGATGGAGCACCATGGTCTACTTTATAAAAGTTAAATATTAAATAATGATTCTTTAATTTATTATGGCGTGTTAGTCTGTTTTTATTGCAATTATTACAGTCGTGCAATTTTTTGATTATTTGAATGTAAGCGCTGAAAATTCAAATTCTGTTTTTCACAGTAGTTTTCACTTATTACATTCGAAATGGCTAGACTGATTGCTATTACCTAATTTCATTGCTATAAAACAGTTTTAATTTTCATTTATAAATTTACCTTGAATGTTTAAACTAATTACTACTGGTGACCTAATTTTTGGTAAAAGTTACCTTTGTATTAAGCGTTGCTGAAATTTTTCATATTTACTATCATTACTCTAATTACTGTTGATTTTTAAAGTACTTTCTATAGAATGTAGTTAAAAGATAAAATTTATTGAATTTTTAAAGGACGATCAATTCACTATAGATAAAATATTTAAAATTTATTTGTTCCTCAAAAATAGCCCCGCTAAGATTAATATTATTAATAAATATATTCTTTTATGCAACAAATTTAAATTTCTTATCAGTTGATGATAAATATTAGGTCACTGAAAAAGCGCGGGAAATTTCAAAAGTTTCTCGCTGTGCACTGCGCATGTATCGAAATCGGTTAGTCAAGTCTGCTCCCGTATTTATGAAATTTTAAAAAATTATCACGTATGAATTCCTTATAAAATGTTAATAAAAACGAATTCTGGCAACATTTAAATATGCGTGGACGTTATATAATAGTTACGAGAGCTGCAAAGTGATTTATCGGAGCTGACCTACTTTATTCGTGAAAGTGGCTCTACAGCGGAGATTGCAACAAAACCATTGCGGTTGGATTATTTGAGCTTTAAAAATTACCAAAGGATATTTTGGGTCCGTTTTGGAGACTTTTGTCGGTTTTCAGTGTAATTAGGTTTTAGGGACCTGGTTTAGTAAGTTTATGAATGTAGTGGTTCAATTGACAGAATGGTCATGTCTGAATGTAAAGTGTAAGCGAAGTGGCCTACAGACCTACATTTATTCAACGTTCGATTTTTATACCGCGTAAAGAAATAGATATTTGCGAAACCTTGGCGTGAATTTGAAGGTCAGAGCTTTGCGAAGCTCGGTGTCGTGTTAAATTTAGTTATCATTACCGGGACAGTGTGTAATCAAATAAACAATGCACGAAGAAGCAACGAGTATGAACAGCGTTCCTTGCTCTGTTGCCGCTTCTACTACTACTACTCAGAATAATCAAAACGGCACCACAACTGCTACGGTTTCGGTCGTAACGGCGGATGTGGATTTGGACATAACCCCAGAAAATGATAATGTCGAGCTGCAAGTGCCTTTCTCGTCGAATTCTACAGGTAAAATTCCCAGTTATTTTAACAAAAAAACTTTTAAAAACAATCGACAGTCGGTGCATGATTTACAGGAGGTTAGTCAGGCAACTCTCGACTCTTGGTTATTTATGCATTTCTGTGTGCCACAAACCTGTTCTGAATGTAAATTAAAATGCACGCCAATCTGGGTCTACATCGGATTCACTTTTATATTATTATTATTGCCTTCATAATCATTACCGCAATTCTGCGAAAGTGAATCTGAGATAGCAATGAAATAAAAAACAAGCGAAAGCGAAATAAAAAACGAACGTCAACTGCTACTAATAAAAGCGAAACCGTTTCATGCTTGTTTGTCTGTGTCTCTCTCTCAATTGTTTCTATATAAATTGATGTTAGTAGGACGCGATAAAACGACAACTCTGCAAAGCAGTAGTCCTAGCATTTGATTGCTGGCTTGACGTAGGTTACGCCCGTGCCCGGGAACCCCAACCCGACCCACCTTGAGGCATCACCCTCGGAATTATAGGAAGCGCGCGGTGGTGTTTTATTCAAAAAGGGGGTTTCTGTCTAGTGTTGTCTATTCTCATAATAGATAGACACTTGTTCAAACGGACACTTCCTCCCTCTTTTCTTCTTCCTCCTCCTTTCTAATAATAGGCTCTTTTATCTAGGCTACTCCTAATAGACATCTACTAGTTTCTATTATAGGTCAGGTTCAAGTGCAGGTGCAAGTTGGTGTTACGTATCGAACGGACGATGCGCTTGCGCTGTCACATACCGTGACCTGGACAGCAGTCACTATTCTCTTGTTTTAAAACAGTTTCCTATTAATAAATATTTATGCTCGTATAAATTTTATTGGAGCATTGTTTTGTTTTCTTCTATTTTTATTGGGAGGCTTTGAATGGTCGGTCTTGTGTTGAAAACCTGATTGGGGTTTATGAAAAAGATGCATTTCTTGCTATTTTGTAATATAGGTTATGTTTTTGTGTTTCTATGTTTGAAAGCAGAGGCGGAGAGTTTAATTAGTCATTCAGGGGTTCCGGATGATCCCTGGAATATTAGGTTAAAAAAATAGCTGGGAGCAAACGTTTTAAATTACGTTTAAATAATTGTCGGAAAATACTTACCACTTAAACGATGATTATTATTTAACAGTTTGTTATGGGTTAAAGTCCATTAAATTATTTTTATATTTTTAAAGCTGATCAAGTGATGATAAAAATCACTGATTAACAGACTAGTTTGATAGTTTTTTTGGCAACAATGTAATCTAACGATAATATTGGAAGTGTACCTAGAGTTCCTAGATAATCATTATTTTAAAAAAAAGTCGGAGCAGTCAACTGTCATTTTTTTGTTGTGTTTTAGGTTTCTACGTTTGTGCCACTGAAATGTAGATGTTTATTTGTTTATCAGTGGCGTACAAAAATGAAAATAAATTCCTTATTTACCCTGCAATATTTCTTATACTATGATTATACTTTTTAATATTGTGTATTTTTAAATGACGTCGTTTGAGATAAAATAATATTTGTAAACTAGTGATTTTAAGTATCATCGATCTGCTTCCATATGCAGACATGACAGAATTTATAACCTTAAATTTCGCTTTGATCAATTTGGTATCGTGATACTAAATAGAAAGAAACAAAATCTACACTATATCTGTAGTAAAAAATTGGAGAGAGAAAGATATACATTGCCCGATTCTTCTAACTTTCATGTGGTAAATCTAGGAGTAAACACTAAAAAAAATTAATCATTAATACAATAAATACGCATTCTAGCAAAAAATATATGAACAACCTTCACCAGAAAATCCTGAACAGATAATATGTGCCAACAAGGAAATGTGTGATCCAGTACTCCTTGAAATGTTGGTAGACCAAAAACGTACCTTACTTTTACACCAAATATCTTAATTTTGATCTTAATACCATAAGGTTGAGATTGTTCTCTTGTCATTCTGAAAATTGTTTTGTAAAAATAGAACTTTTGTTGAGAGAAATGTTGCAAAAACCAAAAACTATTGTTCGTATGCGATAAGACAGTTGGGAGGAGGCCAATGGACATAATTTGAGAGCTTCTGAGAGTTTCATACATCATAACATGTAGTCCGAATTCCATAGCCCATAATTCCTGGACTATGGAGCCCTATAGTTCATCTATCAAGATGGACTATCAAGAAACTCTTGACTATCAAGTCAAAAATTTACGAATGCAATCAACAATGTACTAGTCCCTAGTTCCCGAGTTTTTACCACAACGTCTATTCTATATATTATCCATAAGCCATATATACAGGGTGGCCAGCTAACCTGAAAAAACCGGGTATATGCACAACCGGGAAAAACCTGGGAAAAAACTTAAATTAGCAATCAAAGTAGGAAATTCTTTTACGTTAACTAAAGCTTCATGTGTACTCGATCTTAGGACCAGTACATATGAGACTATTAACCACGCGTTGATCACAGTTACCAACAACACGGCCATATACTTGCAAGCGCTTAACGCGGTATCGCCAGTTATTAGACTTATACATGAAGCGTTATCTAACGCACGAATACTAACGTGCGTTAGTGACTACATAGCATCACATAAGACGCGTACACATTCAAACACGCGAGTTTAGTGAATGATATTTTCCATACTAATGACTGGTGACGCCGCATTAAGCGCTTGCATGTACATATATGGTCGAATGTTTTTGGTAACATGCTTACAACGCTGCGTTAATCGCTTTATGTGTACTGGACCTTAGACCCAGTACACATGAAGCGTTAGTTAACGTTCGATTATTAACGCGCGTTAGTGACTACATAGCATTGCATAATACCCGTACACATCCAAACGAGCGATTTTGGTGAAGCGCGTTACGCATTAACGTGCAATTCGAGATTCCCCATACTAATGACTGGTGATGTCGCGTTAAGCGCTTGCATGTGTATGGTCCAGTGTTGTTGGTCTAATGAACGCGGCGTTTAGTAAGCGTGTGTTAAATAACGCTTCATGTGTACTGCCTCTAAATCTCTTTCATTTTATTTTAGGTTAAGATAGGTTAGATTAGGATAGGTTAGCTCAGGTCAGGTTAGGTTACGTTAGTGACTACATAGCATTGCATAAAGCCCGTACACATTCAAACGAGCGGTTTTGGTTAAGCGCATTACGCATTAACGTGCGATTCGAAATTCCCCATACTAATGACTGGTTTCGCCACGTTAAGCGCTTGCATGTGTATGCTCCAGTGTTCTTGGTCTAATGAACGCGGCGTTTAGTAAGCGTTTGTTAACTAACGCTTCATGTGTACTGTGTCTAAATCTCTTTCATTTCATTTTAGGATAAGATAGGTTAGATTAGAATAGGTTAGGTCAGGTTAGGTCAGGTCAGGTTAGGTTAGGTCAGGTTAGGTTACGTTAGTGACTACATAGCATTGCATAAGACCCGTACACATTCAAACGAGCGGTTTTGGTGAAACGCATTACGCATTAACGTGCGATTCGAGAGTCCCCATACTAATGACTGGTTTTGCCGCGTTAAGCGCTTGCATGTGTATGCTCGAGTGTTCTTGGTCTAATGAACGCGGCGTTTAGTAAGCGTGTGTTAGCTAACGCTTCATGTGTACTGCGTCTAAATCTCTTTCATTTCATTTTAGGTTAAGATAGGTTACATTAGGATAGATTAGGCCAGGTTAGGTAAGGTCAAACTACGTTAGGTTAGGTTAGGTCAGGTTAGGTTAAGTCAGGTTAGATTACGTTAGTGACTACATAGCATTGCATAAGACCCGTACACATTCAAACGAGCGATTTTGGTGAAGCGCATTACGCAATAACGTGCGATTCGAGATTCCCCATCCTAATGACTGGTGATGCCGCGTTAAGCGCTTGCGTGTGTATGCTCCAGTGTTCTTGGTCTAATGAACGCGGCGTTTAGTAAGCGTGTGTTAATTAACGATTCATGTGTACTGCGTCTAAATCTCTTTCATTTCATTTTAGGTTAAGATAGGTTAGATTAGGATAGGTTAGGTCAGGTTAGGTTAGGTGCGGAACATCATCATTTCAAAAAATTTTCTATAAACTTAACATGAGGCACAGAAAGTGGCGTAACTTTTTACGGGGGCGTTTCCGCCCTTTGACACCGGCAATGTTCGACTCTCCTCTTCAAACCCTGTCGATTGACATCATTCCCGTCCCTTTTGATCATGAATGTGGGTATGCAAGAATTATTGAAGCAAGAAAACCGGGAAAAATAATATTTTACGACCTGGAAAACCGGGAAAAAACCTTGAATTTAAAAGCACCACTCTTGCTGTCCACTGTATAATTACAAACCTCGTAATGGGGGTTAGGTCACCATAGGTTAAAAGTCTAACTTCAAGGTAAATAATCAAGTGCGGTATCATTGTTACTGACTTACCGAAGAAGACTATGCAACAGGCATCTAATAAAAATCGCTGTTTGACCTTGAGTGACTTCTAGAAGTCAATGAAACGATTTTTACTGGATTAATCTGGATGAACACTTTAATATGGATAAACATACGTTAAATATGTCTGATGCCATATGCCTATTTCTCATGGGTTGTGACAGTGAAACTTGTTTTGTATTGATCCAAGGAACCCGTGTGCCAGATTTTGATAAAATATAACAAATGCAAAGATTGAACCTACGAGTGCCATTTGCTATGGCAGACTTCTTAGGTTTTGCTGTATCAACTTATACAAATCAGTGTTGGTTCTAGAGTTGCAGAATTTTTCAAAATCAATAGAAAGATTAGAACCACTGGTGTCAGTCTATGGCTTTTAATATATGATGCTATAGTTTGTAAACCCTATATTATCTAGAGTCTAGTAACGAACTAGTATAACTCGATGGTGCTTGGCAGAAGGACAAATATACCAATAGCTTTGTTCGCCCTTTTAACAGGATGTCATGGAAATATTTATTTACTTGATTATATCTCTTAATTAAATCTTTTGTCTTTTCAACTATAAGTATGTATCAAATTTGTTCAGACATCTATTACATTTTTTTGACAGAAGAAGTAACTTTCTATCAATTCCGGTTTCAACGGTAGTGGCCTTAACGTTCGTTTTTTAACTGGGACACCCTGTATATTTTTAGTAAATTTGGATTGAATTCTGAACACAATGATCCCCAATTGTCACTTATTGACAGGTGCGAGTCATTTTCTTTTTCAATTTATTTCTGCGTCTAGTGTGCCATAAATCACTTGAAATGCTCCCTTTTCGATCGCAAACTGTTCTACGGTTTCGTTCAATAGATTAACTTTGTACGTCCTTAAACATCCAGAAATCAGTTTTTCGACTCAAGTCATTTTTTTCAAATGGCAAGAGGGTGTTTTGTTACAACATTTATTTTTACTTCATAATGTACTGATGAAACTTAAAATAACATATTTGTTAACATGTTGAGGAATTCTTGAACTCAGAATTTAATCCTGAATCGGATTAACCAAAAATATACAGGGTGTCCCATTTAAAGATCGAAAGTTGAAGTCACTTCCAGTGAAGTCGGAAATAATAGAAAGTTGTTTCTTATGTCAAAAATGCATGTGGACGTCTTATACATGCTTCTATCTGAAACGGCAAAGATTTGGCAGGGGGAACCACTTTCAAAAACACCCGGTATATTTTACTTGAATTTAAGATTTATAAACAACATTTTTCAGTATGTGTTGATTAAACTTTTCTTAGCAATGCGCAATTAAACTCAAAAGATGGTAAATCGTGGTATATTTAGAAGGAAAAGAGTTGATCGCATCACGAATTAAGTTGGCCATCCCTGATATAGTCTATATGTATGTCCAACAGTCTATGGCAAACAGTTTAGTTGGACCCTCTATTTATGTTTGTAATCTATTTAGTCTGCTGTCTATAGTACGTATAGTCTATGGTCTGTAACCTACATTGTAGATTTTATGCTTTTTAACCCATGGTTTTTCTTTGCAGTTTGTCTAGTATGTATATATCTGTAGATTTGTATTATCTATGATTTATTTTTGTATTTATAATATATGGTCTGTAATTTACAGTCTACAGGCTATGCTCTGTAGACTATGACTACACTTTATGGTCTATAGCTTATCATCGCTAGCTGATGATCTATATTTTATGGTTTACACTTAATGCATGTCTGTAGGCTTTGTTGGTAGTCTATAATCTATATATGTGGTTTGTATTTTATAGTCTATAGTAGTCTATAGTCTGCAGTCTTTGACAGGATTTCTCAATAGATATCATCTCCAGTTTTTTTTTATATTTTCGTACAAAATGACTGTTTTTCGGAAACCAGGACAAGATATCCGGAAGAGCAGTATTCTGTAGGATACCGAACTAGAAACACTGATCTGTAGCGTCGCCTCTAGGCTATCTATCTATCCCACAGGAACAGTTGGGTCATAAAAGATGTGTTATTGCACTTTTTTTGTATCAAGTGCATCAACTCATTTTGTCTCATTACTCTTTTAAGCTAGGTTAGGTGAGAATGAGGTTGGGCAAAACCACTACAACGTCTTCTAATCCTATTGAGCGTTCTGTATCGCTATCAAACAATATCTAACATCTAATTTCATGCGTATTATAAATGAGTGGCCTGTTTCCAAAGCGGCTAAATCGACTCGAACTCGAATTTGACGGAAGTCGTGTCTAATTTTCTGATAATACTTCTATTAAAATGTTTATGACTAAATTAAGATTATAAATAATTGTGTTATTATAAACGAAAGAAAAATATAAAAATTATACAGTCTCCCAAAAGTTGATATAAACGTATGTCTTAAACATAACCATAACATAGACATAACAATATGAAGTTACTGATTATTTCATTATTTTGATAGTAATTATTCAGTTAAAAACAATGTTTTAAATAAAAAATGTTTAAAACAGTTTTATTAACGTCTGTTTAAACTTCTCGAGTCTCAATAAGCTTCTCATTTAATATTTGAAGTATTTTACGTACGTATTGGGAGACCCTGTATACGAATACATAATGTATATAAATACAATATAAATTGTATAAAATTACTATTGCTTTTAATAATAAAAATATTTTTTGTACAATCCATAAAAATATTGATATTTTATTTTTAAAACTTTTGCTGGGCGGGGGGGGGAAGTTGTACAAAAACCTGGTTGGGCAAAGCCCATGTAGAGGCGAGGGACGAAGATCACTGGAAAACATACAGACAAGTGTTGATGTAACAGGGAGTGTTAAATGAGAAATTTTTGCTCAATGGGAAAGGAAGGATAGGAGATATAAACCAAGGACTTTTGCAAACGGATATTATTAATGTCTTACAGCTAGTTTTGTCTTTGGTAGGAGGGAGCATTCTGAGTGGAGTAGACAGCCACTGTGACACAAGTACTGAACATAGTCTTTCAACAGTATACGAATCTGCCTTTGACACTTCTGAACTTCACTGAAGTTCAAGAATCGTAAAAAATATAAAAAAACAATAAAAACTTATCTCCTTCTAAATTTCCAGCTCGACTGTTTAGAGGCAGTTGTGATATACCTATATATAAGATATAACATACAAGTAAATAAAAAAAATGTGTCATGGTACGTTCCTGGAGACGGAACAATTGCCAATCGACAATACCCGCCAATCGGAATCGAACGTTCAGATTTGAATGAGAATAAGATCGTAGAATGAACCTTTTCAATGTGCCTTGCACCTAACCTAACTTAATCTGAACTCTAACCTATCATAAACTAACCTAACAGGGATCTTGTGCACCTGGGAAACTTGGAGTTGTCAGGGAAATTTCTTTTTCTGGAAAAGTCGGGGAATTCGACAATAATACATGGAATTTCAACAATAAAAAATTTCAAAAAAAATTTTAATGTACAAGGTGATCCACTTAACTCCCCCCCCTACCTTTCTCTGTTATTTCTGTAGTTACAAAAAAAAATATTCTAACAAAAGTTGTAGGTCTTTTTCTAAAGTTTTTCAATATGACATCCAAAAAACAATTGAAAAATAAATGCCGAAGTTATATATATAAATTGAATTTTTTTAAATGGAACACCCTGTATTTTATTGTCTTATTCGACGTAGAATTTCAGTCTGATTTCAACAATATAGAACACATGGTATTTACTTCTAATACTTTCCAAATTATTTACGTTTAAATATATAAATAAATAATATTAAATAATAACATTTAACAATAATTTTACATTTTTACAGTATAAACTCACTAAATTCACTAATGCCCATTTATTTTATTGTTAGAAATGTCAAAGAAACAATTCAAAGCAAATGTTTTTAAAATCACAGCATACTCGAGTCGTATATATTCTATATTGTTGAAATCAGACTGAAATTCTACGTCGAACAAAATAATAAAATACAGGGTGTTCCATTAAAAAAATTCAATTTATATATACAACTTCGGTATTTATTTTTCAATTGTTTTTTGGATGTAATATTTAAAAATTTTAGAAAAAACCCTACAACTTTTCTTGGAATATTTTTTTGTAACTACAGAAATAACAGAGAAAAGTAGGGGGGGGGAAGTTAAGTGGATCATCCTGTACCTAGTACCAGTGTTTGACACGGATAAATGATGTTTTTTTGGAAAGCTTACATCTACAATTTATTATTGTAAGTGAAAGGGCCCTGATCATCACGAAAGGCGCTGGAGGGCGTCAAAAAATAAGATTTGAAAAAGAAAACATGTCTGACATGGCAGAAAATGGTAAAATAACATTTAGGAGGCCTAAAAGTGACCAAAAACCAATTTAGTCTCCCAGGCAATTTTTGACAGAATTTCAAACAATAAAAAAAATGCACAAAAAGAAAAAAATTAAATTGTAAGGCGAGAATTGGCAAGATGATCAGTTACATGCCCAAGTTTAATGAAAAAATAGTTTTGTTCTCCAAGATCACCCATTTTGTTCTTACAATTTTTTACAAATGCAGAAATTTTTTTTAAAGAAGTCAGCGCCGTGGCAAAAAATTGTGCCGCTGCCTCCGTGGCGTCCCACGGAGACAGAGAGAACCAATTTTCTGCCAAATTTACCGACCATAGCGCTAGATCTGCCAATCTCAAATTCGAAAATTGAAGAATTTTTTATATTTTTTATACTTTGGCACCGAAATTCTTCCCTCCCCCCGGCTTCTTAAGTATTTTTGTGCTGTTTTTAAAGGGTAATGGTAGTAAATTGGGTAATTTTTCTCAATAAGTCTAACATCAAATACTGTCTCTTTAAATTAAAAAGTATGTTGGTATATTTATTTTATAATCAGATTGAAGCTTTAATAAATTATTTCACTTGTTCATCAATATAAAAGTAATTTTTAGTAATTTTTAAGAGCTTCTGAAACACGAGGTCCCAAGCTGTAGCTTATTTACCTTAATGGTAAATTCGCCCTGGAGAGAAGAGAGAGATGAATGCACCGCTGCATCACAACAAAATACCCAAAATGTTCTAGAAGCTGTTGTATCTATCCCTCTATTTCCTTCACTCTCTGGTGTCTAAATGTCAACGTGGCCCTCCATCTATTCCCCTCTCTCCCCGGTGTCTAAATGTCAACATGTTGACATATAGGTCTCTCCATCTACAAAAAGTAGCTACTTCATACCTCCACCATCAGGACACATGGTTTTTGGAGTCTTAAAAGTTGAGCCGCGATTAACAGCTATGGCATGACAGGTGTAAGTGGACTGGAGCGCGCACTTTGTAGGTCTAGTTCAGGCCTTCCCGTTGATCGATTTTGACAGAAAACTATATTCCCACATTCTCCACATCGAGACGAATAATTTGAGCCTAAAATCATCCACGACGCTTAATTTTTGAAATTCTGTCAAAAATTGCCCGGAGGAACAAATTGGCAGAAAATTGGTTTTTGGTCACTTTTAGGTGCCCCAAATGTTATCTTACTATTTTGTGCCATGTCAGATGCATTTTTTTCAAATTTCTATTTCTGATGGTCTTTCTGATCAGGTCCTTTTATTTACCAGAATAATTTCTAGAGGATGTAAGCTTTTCTAAAAATCATCATTCCCCCTTGACAAACACTGGTACTAAAATTACACTTGTATCTCTAGCTATAATTGTTTACGGACTTAAATCCCAACTTTGTTTGAAAAAAAGGCTTGCAAAATTGACCGGAAAAATGAAATATTTGGGCTGGGAAAATCAGGAAATTTACAAATTTCAAAAGCGCAAGAAGACTGCCTAATATTTAATCTAACCTCTAACAACCTAACCTAATCCTACTGTGGAAAATGAGTTAGATCGGGTTAAGTTGTTAGATAGGATGTTCTGGTAGTATAATCTTGCTCTGCAGCTAACATAACCTCTAACTTAACCTAACCTAACCTCGAATATAATTCTGACAATGGGTTAGGTCAAGTAAGGCTGTTAGGGTAGAGAATATTGAAAAGACTCATACAACATGTTTTCAGCTTTCTCACATAGACTTAAAATGGTAAAAACCTGGGTTTTCAGGTGAATCTGAGGACGTCCGATTTCTTGATGAACTCCTTTTTTTGTACATCATCTTCTATTCTAGAAATAGTAAAATATTTAATAAAAATCAGTATAGGTATTTGTTTTATTCCTATTTACCTCCTTTGCACTATACAGGGTGGCTCATAACAAGGACATCAAACGCGGCAGGCGTAGTATAGACATCGATAAGACGAACAAAAAGTCTTATAACATTTTTTTTATCAGAAGCGTTGTTTTCGGGAAAAATGCAAATAAAGACGGGTATAATGTTTTTACCACATACAGTAGTGTTTGTTATTTTCTTCAAACAAGATGTTTTATGGCTTGTTATATTTACATCGCTGATTCTGCAACATGATCGTTTTTATAATACAATTTTATGAGGTCAGTCACTTAAATGATAATTCCACGAATGCAGATAATAATTAAGAAACGGATATTGGTGTAGGTCAAGTCATTGTAAACGATGATGATTCGTAAAATCGGGGAATCCCCCCATTGAATCACGCATATTATAACCTAATAAACAAGTAGGTAAATGGAGAATCGGGGCCAACATGTGATCAACACTTGTGTAAACAGATAAAATGAGATCAGATTTCAAGCAACACTGATATTATCTAAGCTGTTAAAAATGTCAGCGACATGTGATATGACTAAATATGGATAGGGATAATAGATGTCCATTTTCATTTTACTTCTCTTCTTAAAATTAACTAAATTAAGGTTACTGTATTACATTATTAAATTTTGCCCTTTTACCCTGGTAATTTTTGTGACCCAGATTCTTGATTTTCTTGTTTAGGTTAGCATCAGAATTAACACTAATTAGTAAATTCCATAGGCGATTGGAATTCGATGTGGAAAACTCTTACCCAATTTTTTACTATTGAAAGTTGAGACTAGATTTAACCAATTTTTCAGTAAAAAGATATGCAAGGTCACGGTTAAATAAAATTAAAATCCCATTGTAGACAAACATCTTGTAAAAATTAAAAGCTTAATGCACAATTTTGTATATTTACGTTTTGTATTACAATTAGTCATCATTTGAGACGGGCATTTTAGTAAAGCAAAACCACTATGTCAACGAAGCGAAGCGATTTAATTTGCAATAGTATAATGTAACACAATTGGGCGCTTAAAAATGGTGGGTTTGGACTAGAAAAATACACAGTAATACGTGATATCATCATGTTTGTCTGGCTTTAAGATTTCGAACCTAGCACTTACATATACAGTTAACTTTATTTTTTATTAATGATATCAATTTTATACGTACTTTTATAAAACCGTCGGTCAAAATTATTAAAAATTTTAACTTTCACTAATCAGAAAACTTTATTAAGATTTTTTGTTCCAAATGCCATCAGTAGTCTGATGAAATTTAGTGATCCAAAAAATTCTTTGTCTTGCCATTTTTCTTTTGGGGTCCTCATGCGGATGAAGTAACTTTACATGGAAATATTCTTGCAGCAGTACAATTTAAAATATTAAAAATAATGTTCAACGTCCAATAGTGTGACTGACTGTCACGAGTCGACTCAGAGGAAATAACGAGTATGCGGTCACCTCTACATATCAAAATTGGAATTTAACAATCTTATGCAACATGAAAACGGTGATCGCTAAAGTAAGATCAAATTCCGCTTATCTTTGATGATACATGCATATAAATAGTAAACATAACCTAATAATCAAATGTCAAATTAATCATATCTATAATTGCCATTATCCGGATTTGTCAATGTCGCTCTCACTCTGATTAATAAGATTTGTATGTACGCCTTCTTTTTCTATCTAGTAGTGGGTTTTATTTTGCAGACAGGATGTCAAATTGATAGCGTAATGAAAAAATTATAATTTTTATAATAAAGAAGCACGCACAGGTAAACGCAGAATCACGCCTCAACCAAATGTTGATCATTAATCAGTGATGACTGAGAGAGGACATAAAACTATTTATTACTAATTAGTAAGAGTAATTAATAAAAAATTCAATTCTTTCGTTTAATTTTTGCGTACATGTAAAAATATTCAATTATTGGCCTATAAATTCGTTATTTTTGCATAAAATGCGATCACAACCTTGGTATACTAATAAAACACAGTAAAGCTAAAATGTAAGCCAATGTCGCTTGCTTGACCTAAATAAAAACTGGACAGCAGCGTAATAGTTATTATAAGTGTTATTTATTTATATTTAATTTTGTTATTTAAACATTTATACTGTTGAGTGTTGATTGAAGAAAATGGTATCTGTTTTGCATACAGTAATATTATTGTTAAGACTATTATTAAGTTGGTATTTTAAGTGAATTTTAATTTTACCGGTAAAAATCAGCATTTTTATTGGTTTATAAAAGCGCAAACAAATGACTGACTAATAACTGTCACTATTCTAATAGTAGGATTTTTTTATCTTTTTTAATTATTATGTACTTACTTTGCTTTGTTCGGACTGCCCAAAATATGAATTCATTTCTAAAAAAAATCACAAATAAAAATCAAAAGGGAAATAACCTCAAAAATAAATACATACAAAAATCAAGAAGACATTCCTGACATCACTGCAGCTACATTAAATTCGATTCATTGTTTATCCTTATTGCACATATTATAACCTCTATATCCCTATCTCTTTCTTCAACATTGTAGTGCTTTGGATTGAATAAATAAACTTCGAATAATTATAACAAAAAAAAATACTTACTGAAACGTTGTTTATTTTAAAAAAATCACTTATCGTTGCGTTTTCATTGAAAACATTAATGGTATTAAATGAAATAATTGGAAATATGAAGCAGTATATCGACGCTATCCTATTTTCTTACAAAAGTAATTAATAGTGTTTTGTTTTCCCTTCAACTGGCAGGAGCAGGGCTAAGTCGATAAAACAGATTTCAAAGTTTTTTTAAATGATAGACGATAAAATCCTCAAAATATAAAAATGGAAACCAAAATTGTCTCTAAAAATCTTCGAAAAGCTTGTGTTCCTCATTTTCTACTCAAGTGGTCTGTCCACGATTATAAATAAGATATCCGAGTGACCCAAGAATATGTTACTTATGATCTAAGAGGCCTATGAAAATTTGACGGATGTTTTTTATATTTAATTGAGGTTAAGTAGAAATATTTTTTTATTTATATTTTTTGTCATATTTCGTTGTTAGAGTAGGCATGAGCTATGATTTTTATGTAAAAGTAATGGGAAAACTATTAAAAATTGTCTAGGATAATATACAATCGACAACACGAATTTTCAAACTTTGACAGTAAAAACAGATTAGAATTATAGCAGTGCCTCCAACTGAAGATAAATAAAAACATGGCTTGCTCGGATATCTTATATAGGGTGCTACGAAATATGCGACGTTTTTCAACATTTTCTTATTTAATTTTTTTCTTTGATTTTCTTCACAGTTTTTAATTTTTGCGTGATCATCACCATATCTGGGACGTATAAATCTGAAAACTGATTTGTTTCGACCAGCTGCTTGATATTTGGTCAATGTTCGAAAGATAAAGCGAAAAAATGTAAAGTTGATTTCAAAACAATCGAGTACAGAATTTCGAGATTTCATCCCGTTTTAGAATTTTGAACGTCTTTTTTTAATAAATCCAAGAAGAGGTTGAAAGACAGTGTTGGCAACTTGTGGGAGAGAAATTCTCAATACTACTACTGTTTAAAAAATTGAATAAAATATGTGCGTTTTAATTTTTAAATAAATGTGTATTACATGTCTTGATTAGAAACTGGTGTGTTTTACTCGTTTGATAAAAAAGCATTCAAATTTAGGCTTAAATGATTTCCCAAATTGAAAAAATTATTAAAAATTGGGTCATTAATTACCCAAAGGTTCGCAATACTGCTGAAAGAAAGACCAGAAGGGACTGGATAGCACACAAATCGCAAGCGTACATCAACAGATGAAGCAAAAATGCCGCGTAATTTTGTGTGTCATGCTGTGTAACCATAGGAGTAATAACCAATAAGAATAATCTATCTAGATCAATGATTCCCAAAGTGTGTTCCGTGGAATCGCAGGATTCCGTAAACGAACTTAGAACTTGGAAAAGGAACACTTTGTTCTTTCAAAAGTAAGCCGTAATCAATAGATATTGAAATCATAGCTGCCGGATCTGTAAAATATTACTCATGCAGGATGTTTTATAAAATGTGCCGTTTTAAATTTCCTATTTCGGACAAAATGTTCGTTCTGTAAAGACAGTTTTCTTTATTCTTTTTTTGTTATCGTTATGTAAAAAGTCGAAACTAGACCGAATTTGTCTAAATAGTGGACATTCACTTAAAAGACAACTGGCAGCCGACTTGAAAATATCTAAGAGCTGCATTTGAAACAGTCTTTAAATGGTCTGGGGTGCAAACCGTATAAAAATGAAACATTACGAGATTTCGAGTGTTTTTAAACAAAAAAGAAGAAGGAAAGAGTTAGTCACATACTGACCTGGAACGCAGATGATGAATTCGTTCTTTTTAGACAAAAAGCTGCATATTTATCAGAATGACATAAATTGTCTAATATCAATAGAAAACATTCCTGAAAGTAAAGCGTATTATCCAAGGTATCAGAATACTTCGTCGATGATGATGTGCTGTGCAATTTCTAAGAGGGTTAAATCGTTTCTCGTTTTCATCAAAAAGGGGCCAAAGTTATTGCAGCATATTACAAAACCGAATAATTGGAAGCAGTTCTCTAAGAAAAAATGTACAATGACCAAAATATTACGTGTTCCAGCAAGATGGAGCACCATCTCACGACACTAATGTTGTACCGAAATAGTTTACCAGATTTATTGATTAAGGAAGAATGACCTCTCAGTTTCCCGGACCTTAATCCATTGGGTCTTTCTTGTTTGGTCGTATATGTTTTCAAAACTTAGATTTTTTTAATACCGTATCTAAAACAATTTAAAAAAGTTATTTAACGAATTTTGAATTAAATGTCGATGGATACATACATCCTCGGTCCGAACCGTCTGAAATTCGTAAAAAGACATTCCACGATCTATATTGAAATCTAGGACAAGAAGTGACTGGAATTGAACTATTAAATATTTTGAAAACCTATGTAAAGTATGAGCAAAAAATAACTCCATCAAAGGTGCCTCATGCACTCATGTGTATTATAACACCAGAAAATTTATATCAAATTAATAACAGCTATCACTGTCAAAGGACTCTTGTTTATTTTGTATAATTTTCTGGTGTTATTATACACATGAGTTCAAAATTTCAAAGGAACCTTTGATGGAGTTACTTTTTGCTCAGACTATAGTTTGCAGATAGAACTTTACGATAAAGAAGCTTTCTTTCTGGGACCTCAAACATCTATCACTCTTATAGACTCAACGACACTTTAAGCTCGTAGTCTTCATCATTGGGCATATCTTGAATAAATATACAAAGCGTGTTGACATGAAAATGGGTTTATTCCAAGATACAAAGTTATGCTAGTATCAACATGTCACCAAAGTGATCTACAAAGTTCCGACCATAACACACAATCTTGATCAACTTCTAATGTAGACGTAGAGATCAAGGTTTTTGGAGTGAATATTGTTCAACTATTATTCTTGATTCCGTTAATTCAAAATAGTACATACCTACTTCATTTACCAAGACTTGGTTGTGCAAAGAACTTTCTGTGAACTTAATGAAGATCTCATTCGATCATACTGCTACTGCGATAACTGACCGAACAGAGAGGTAATGCCCTACATTTTCCCATATAGCATCACTCAGATTATCAAAAGTACAATTGGCATCGAATGCCTACTAGCTGTTTGGTGTTGCTTACCAATGATCATAACCTATCAAAACATGGATTTTCTTAATCAAGTTTCGAGTATTTGGACCTTCAAACTTAGAAAAAAATGAGCCAAAAAATCTGGACTTGCAGAGATATGCATGATCGAGACCAGAAACGAAACGATTAAGCGATTCGAAAGCCCTTTGTAGATTTCTAAAACCTACTAATTTTTTTCCCTCCTCTCAGTACCCCTACTCTATATGTTATATTCAATTATGCTCCATATACAAAGGATACTGCCAATATGAAGTTAACACTATGGATCGTGTTACGCTAACGGTTCCCGACTTTCGCTCCAACGAAGCTTTCGTACAACGGAACTTTTAGTCTACTAAAAATTTTTTGGTTCATAAAATCTCGGCCATGTTGATAAATGCCTTGCTACAAATATCACTCAAAAAAATAATAATTGAGAAAGTGTCTAGAAAGAAAAAACAGTAGATCCAGTTCTAGATTTCGTAAGAAATGACATTTTTGTCAAATTTTGGTCAAACAGAACTTTTTAGATACTACTTATAAAACGTTTGGATTTCTGGTCCAACGGACTTTTGGTCCAAAGATAATTTTCATTCAACGAGACTTTTCGTTCAATAGTATTTTTGGTCCAACAGCACTTTGTATAATGAGACTGTTTGTTCAATGGAAATTTTGGTCCGCAATTACTTTTTTTTTTGTAAGAACGACAAAATGTTGTTTTTACCGAATCACCAAATTTTAAGTTGGGTTAGTTTAAATAGGGTCTGTCCGACTTAAAAAGGGAATGTCGCTTGTTTAAGTTCATCCAGTTATTGCTTTTACTTAGTTACTAAATTGAAAGCAACAGTGAACGAAAAGTTCCGTTGGGTCAAACGTCATTGGACTAAGTCTGCTGGACTGAAAGTCATTGGCGGCAAGACCCAAATATACACAGAATTATTTACTTGCAAAATTTATAAATTCCATGGCTACAAAGGGGATTTAATAGCTCTTCGTTTCTGGAATTTCCAGGGAACCGATACTATAATTATAAAGTTGTGTATATACAACTATGACTACTAAACTTAGATTCTCTGCAATGCTAAGTTAGATTCAAATTCGAAATTCTTGTCGAATAACATAGGAATTGATGACGTCCTGCCACCATTTGTAAGGTAACGGACTTTATATTGATAGTCAGCTGTTTTACTTAACTGCATCACAACACTTTGAAGTGGTGGAAATCTTTTTTAAGGACTTTAGGGACTTTAAACTGAAGTCAAGAGGGTGATTTGAACTAACCTAACCTTTAAAGTTAGCTCAGGTTAGGTTGGTTTAAACAGGGGCCGTCGTTTAAGTTCATCCAGTGGACTATACTATAACCAAAAAATGAAGGATCTAAACCGAGTGAATCTAGCAGCCGCAGATTAGCAGTCGGAGTTGATTGTGAGCGAGCCTTGTTCCCAAATTGTCAAATTTAGACAGTTTGAAATAAAAAAATAAACATTGCAATCTGTCAAAGTTTTGAAAGGTTTTTCACAACTCCAATTGTTACTTATTAAACTACTATTAATAAATATTAATTGGAGTTGTGAAAAATCTTTTAAGCAGCAACTAATGTCGTACACACTTTTGCTATCAGAATGTTATTTATTAATAGTAGTTTAATAAGTAACAATTGGAGTGGTGAAAAACCTTTTAAAACTTTGACAGATTGCAATGACAATTTTTAATTTCAAACTGTCTAAATTTGACAATTTGGGAACAAGGCTCGCTCACAATCAACTCCGACTGCTAATCTGCGCCTGCTAGATTCACTCGGTTTAGATCCTTCATTTTTTGGTTATAGTATAAATGTAGATACTGGATAAAAAGTAGTACCAATAGTCCAAGGGTCCATGAGATTATAAGTCTCGTTGGACCAAAAGTCATTGAAGTCAAAACAATTCAAAACCTAGACAGGATGGTTCAAGCTATACACTGATTTTATGGCTACAAAATTTTTAAGCTACCGATACAGATATGAAATAGTGCTCAGTTATATAGAATACTACATCTAGATCTACTAGCAGTAGATATTTTATGCACTGGTGTGTCCGGATTCAGATTCAAAATGTTGTGGGAGTGGTGGAATATCTTTCAGATTGTAGGTAAACTGAAGAAAAAAAATGTTCTAATTTATACAGGGTACTTTACAATGGAATCACAATCAAGAGATTTTATAAATCAGAGTTTCTCAATTTGTGGAATGTGTACCGTTTTAGAATAGATATTCTACTTTTACGTAAAAAAGCTAACTAACTATCTTCAAAATTAGCTTTATTATCGGAAGTCTGTGCACGGTTAAGCTGCACGGCATATTTTTGAGACTATAAACGCAGGTGTGTAAATCGAATAAAACAGTAGGACCTTGGGACCCACTCACAGTACACTGAGAAATGTTCTAAAGCATCTAAAGTCTAAAATCAATAATAGCGAAATGACCGAATAAAACTAAAACGGTTAGCTATTAACCCCTTTTAATGCACCATTTTTATATAGTATGCTTGATATAAAACTATACCGGGTGTCCTATCTAATAAGAAAAAAAATCCATAAATTTTTTCTTAATCGTATTTTTATCTACGTAAAAACCTATAAAATGTTCTCTGAAATGCAAGTGCGATCATTGTCATAAAAATCAATAACAATATGACCAAGGTGCAAATCATATGCAAAAGGTAAAAAATCGCGCTGTATTTCATTTGTTTTAACTGTAAAAACCATCTATTTTATACTACCTTTAAAATTGAGTCAAAACTACTATTATTATTAATAAAAATAAACCTTGGAATAGCTAAGATTTAATGCAGTAGGGAGTTGAACGACTTTGTATTAAAAGTTCGCCTTGAAATACGAAAATAGCAACATTTTAGTAGCTGCGGTAGTAGTAAAATAATATAAATGCAAACAAAGGTTTTTGCATTATTGTTGCGTATGTCAGCGAAAATTATTATTAACAAACTAACAGTTATGATAGTTAAATGCACATTATTGTTGCATGAGAATTTTATTATAAATAAAATATTTAAATAAATAACAATAAGGAAGAATAGTGGTAGTGAATTTATTATTAAAAAATATTTTGAAAATACTTATAATATGCAAAATTTTATTTTCATTTGTTCCGCTTGCTTTTGTTTAAATAAATATAATAATAAGCATTATTTGGAGGTTACAAATGTTTAAAACTTTAAACAGCATTGAAAAATGAATTTCCTGCAACAAATTTTTATAAATTATAAATAATAATATTTTATTGTTTGTACTAAATAAATAATAATAATAAAGATAATTGTTTGGCGTTAATTTTGTCTACTTTTGCCTTGTTAAGGATTGGGAAATATAACCTCACTTTTTGCTTTAATTACTTAAGCTGTTTGATTTTTTTTAATTTTGTTTGAACATTTTTATTATTAGGTAAGGTGTGACGTAAGAGATAACAATTTTAAAAGTGTGATTTTATTTAAAACTTCTTAAGAATTCATGATTG
The DNA here is from genome assembly GCA_929113105.1 of Agrypnus murinus. NCBI lineage: Eukaryota > Metazoa > Arthropoda > Insecta > Coleoptera > Elateridae > Agrypnus > Agrypnus murinus. The sequence goes on along the minus strand of OV816027.1, from coordinate 87,856,217 downwards.
CCAAATATGATAAATTCTGTACTTGCCGGTTCATACCGACTCAAAGGACCAATGTCACAAATAGTTTTATTTGGATTTATGTGTGATATTTATGGATTTATTATTCCGAGCTAACGGATATATGTAGACTAACAAGGAATAAAGACGATTGCGATACAGTGCTTTTTTTATTAACCATAATACACTAGGAAGTGTAGTAAACTATTTGTCCAATTTTACACATGACTTAACAGAAAATGGAGAGACTTGATAACAGTGTTGATAACAAATTTTAATCTGACTTTAATCGTGTAGACCCTTTGGTGTAGACTGTTCCTGAAATATTTAGGATGTTTATTACTTTTGGCACAAACTGTAAAAAATAAGAATTCAATGCAATATACAGCTGAGCTGAGCTGCGTTTCCACTCACCAGTTGAAGAACAAACTAACGACTAAAACGGCCTCTAACCTACTTTTCAGTGCAAAAGCTAACATTGTATATGATGATCGACGTATTATCTTTTTAATCCTCCCCACAACAAGATACAACACAGCATAACTTGGTTTTCGTTGCCTACGTAGAATGTCAGCCAACAGTCATAAGAAATGTTGTTAAATATGTATTCTATCCAAGCAAACTTTACAGGCATGATCGAGTATTTATATACGTAGTCTGTAGGCAGATTTGTGTTTTGACGACCAACCAGAATTATGTCATCATGTTCTCCAACCATGATTTGTATGGTTTTTATCCACCAATGGTTTTCAGCCCACAGTTTGAAAAGCATTAGCTTAAGATGCATTTATTACACATATTATTAGAATGTCTGTTCTGAGGATACTACTCGAAGTAAGATGTGCCTTCCGGTTGGTGATTGGTGACCCAACCGACGATGCTAAGATACTTCGAAGTCAGTCGAACAATCAAAAACAAGAAAATAAAAGAAATTAAAAAAAAGTAGATTGAGTTTTAGAATCTGTCAGAAACAACATTTTTGTGAAATTTTGGTTAAACGGAACTTTTTACATCCGATATGGACAGACATCAATTCTCTCACTTAATGGACTGCTGACTCTTAAACTTGATCCAGTAGGACTTTTGAACCAACCAGACTTTTCCTTGCAATGATATTTTTGGTCAAACAGGATGTTTCGTCCAACCGGACTTTTTGTTCAACGTATTTTTTATTTTTATCTAATATACATTTGGTCTAATGAAGTTTGATCCAACAATACTTTTGTTCAATGGACGTTTGGTCCAACGAGACTTTTCTTCGAACCAGACTTGTTTTCAATGGTATTTTTGATCTAATAGGAATTTTGTCCAATGGGAGATTTACAAAAATATTCTAGGAAGCTTTACAAGGATGATCGAATATATACACATAAGTACACTTCTTGTAGTCTAAGACAGATTTGTGTTTTAGATCTTCTGGTTATTACTACCCACAAAAATTATCTCATCATCCACCAATGGTTTCGCATTTAGAAAAGCACTTGTTAGAATGTCTGTTCTGAGGATACTGCTCGAAATAAGATGCCATGCGGGATCTTCCGGTTGGTGGTTGCTGACCCAACCGGTGACGCTAAGGTAATCCAAGTCAGTCGAAAATTAAAAACAATTGAAAAAGTGCGTAAAAATAAAGTAAAAAAATAGATTAAGTTTAGAATCAGTCAGACCCAACATGTTTGTAAAATTTTGGTCAAACAGAACTTTTTACATCCGATGTGGACAAAGACATCTAATCTCTCATTTAATAGACTGCTGGCTCAATAAGATTTGATCCAGTAGTACTTTTGGGTCAAGAAGACTTCCCTTCCAATGATATTTTTGGTGGTCCAACTGGACGTTTAGTTTAATATCATTTTTGGTCTAATAGGCCAATGATACTTTTTGTCCAATAGGACCATTGGTCCAATGAATTTTTAACAAACGTACATTTGGTCCAATGAAGTTTGACCACGAACGCTTGGTCCAACGAGGATTTTCGTTCAATGGGATTTTTGGCCCACAACCCTTTTTTCAAATAGTAAAGGTAAGTACTCACGGCAGCGGATCCGCAGGCGGATGTCCTATGATTGGTCGGTTTGGGTCGATTTGACTCAAACCAACCAATCGTATGACATCCGCCTCGGATCCGCTGCTGTGAGTACTTACCTTAAGTCAGTTTTTCTTTGTTAATGAAAATGTACCTCTCACAAAGCTAAAGTAAGTGTGGTTAGAACGAATTTCTTTTATACTTTTTAAACAGTTTAAGGGGTCATCGTTTTCATTCAATTCATCTAGTTATTGCGTTGGATGAAAAGTAGATGTTGGAAAAAAGTACTATTGAACGACAAGTTCCAATGGTCCAAGCGTCCGTGCGATTAGAAGTTCTGTTGAACCAAAAGTCAGATGATCTTTCAGTTGGTGGCTGGTGACCAACTGAGATAACGCTAACAGGACTTTTTGTGCAATGATACTTTTTGTCCAATGAGACCTTTTGGTCTCAAGGGAGTTTTTATCGAACGTACATTTGGTCCAATGATGTTTGATCCAACGGGACTTTAAATCAATGGACGTTTGGTCAACGAGATTTTGCTCAATGGTATTTTTAGTCTAATAGGATTTTCGGTCAAATGATACTTTTTGTCGTCAACGAGGCTTCGTTCAATGCTGATTTTGGACTAATAGGACTTTTCGATTAAGGATACTTTTTGTCCAACGTGACTTTTGGTCCAATGAATTTTTATCTAACATACATTTGGGCTGGGATCCAACGAGCTTTTATTCAATGGACGTTTGGCCCATCGAGACTTTTCGTTCAATGGTATTTTTAGTCTAATAGAACTTTTCGTCCACTGATACTTTTTATCTAATGGGACCTTTGGTCCAATGAATTTTTATATAACATATATTTGGTCCAATGAAGTTTGATTCAGCGGGCCTTTTGTTCAATGGACGTTTGGTTCAACGAAACTTTTGGTCCAATGGTATTTTTGTTCTAATAAGATTTTTCGTGCAATGATAGTTTTGGTCCAGTACCTTTTTTTTTTCAAATAGTAAGTCAATTTTTGTCAATCAAAACGTACCTTTCACAAATCCTAAAGTAAATGTGGTTAGAACGAATTCCTTTTATATTTTTGGTTTAGAATGATGGGCAATTCCATGCGGAAAGTTGAAGGGTTCGAATTCTTCGCGAGAAGTAAAAATATTTTAGAATTCTTTCTACTCGTTCATTGTCATCTTTTTTGCGTTGTTAGTTGGCGTTAGGTTAGTTGTTGAGTTTTAGGTAATATTAATTTAAATATCAAGTCAAATATAATTAGACGAAAAGTTGGACCATACATCCATTAGACTGAAAGTCCCGTTGGGCCAAAGAATATCAAACGCAAAGTTCCAAACCTCAACAAACTTAGATGTAGTCCAAACAGTCTAGGGCAAGGAAAATTCTACACACCGAAAAAACTGAGGTTTTACAGCCTAAAAGTTTTGGAAGTGCGCCTTTTAAGAGTTTCATTTAATGTTTTTTTTTCAGCGCTTTAGATACTCACTTAAAAACACTTCAGAAGCTTCAAAGCTCATGCACTAATCAGTGGAAAATAGTTAAAGCTTTGACATTCTCCATTTCCTCATAAAGATTACTCATATGCGCTAGGATCGATTTCCAGAGTCACGGTTCTCAGGTATGAATTTGAAAATTTCAGAAATATGTAAAAGGAGCCCTTATAAATATTGAACAAAAAACTTATAGAACACTTTAGCTATGAAAATCGATGAATGCGTTACAAAGGCACGCCTGCTTCCTAACCAAAAGGTCGCGGGTTCGAACCTGACCAAAACAAAGGCTAGGGAGGAAATAAAATGGCGGAACTTGCTCTGGTGAATTCTATCAGGTTTGACCATCTGATCCTGCTAATTGATACTAAGAAGTATGATAAGTATTCCACAACCCGATGGCTCACCCACATCAACAAAACAAAAGCTCAATATAAAAACCGTTGATTTTTTTATTTGTGGGAAACTCCATACAATATAATTAATTTCTATTCACTTTTATCGTTATTTTAAATGAGAAAACCTCCTACTTGGCAGTAAATAATAACATTTTCACTTTAATATCCGACCTGAAGTAGTAACTGCATGTTTCAGGGCCGGGTTTAGGATTTAGTGCGCTCTCTGGTAAATTTCAGAATTTCGTCTCTTCTTTTTATTTCATGTGTGTATAAAAGTGATTTTTGCGCATCATCCCAGTAGGTGGTTCTGGTTAGCCCTAACAATATCGTTCTTGGTTAATTGCATAAGGTAAGTTGCCGTGGTTTTAATTTTGTTAACTTAGAGACATATTTGGAACCTTTTTATACAAGATTTTAAACCACATCTTTTTACCTTAGGAAAAAGAGATAATTATTTCTTTTGTACTGTATCTATTGACGGTTATGTAGGCGAAGATGAGATTTGCATTTATTTATGTCAATTTGATTTTACTGAGGCTAAAACCTTGAGAACACAAACAAACAAATATAGCAATTAAATTGGTTATATTATTGGTAGACAAGTTAAAGAAACTGAAGCAGCTATTTGTTATGAGATAATGAACAGCTGAAATCTCTTCAGTTTTAGGCCACTATTTTCTGTAGAGTTCATGACCTCTCTCTCTCTCTCTTTCTCTATGTCTCCTTATGTCTAACTCCTTAGAGTTAGCAAAAAATAATGAAATACCAATAATGTTGATTGGAACGTGACAGTTTTTGTTCTCTATCTACTAATTTACTTCAAGACCTTCTCTGTCATTGTTCTATAAAGATAAGAAGTATAATAACTGAATTGTTCGAAGCCAAGAAGAAAAAGGTGAAGGGGTATTGATAACCTCGTTAAAAACTGAATTTATGTCGTCGGATTATTCCCAGGGCCCTTTAGAATGGATGAAATTACTTGTAACAAACAGAAGAGTGAAGACTCTTGTGAAACTTATCGGTCAAGTTATGTGGTGGATTATGGAGTGGTTATGTCTGGGGGCCAAATATCTTTCCAAACTCAATAGATATGGTAGTATGTAAGGATGTCAAGACATTGCTTGTAGGCCCAAGGAAAGTGCAGATAGACCATCGATGGTAGAAAGATTGGATGCCATATTAGGTATGACACTGAAGCACAATAATATGTCGTAGGTCTAACAAATACGGAAGAACTGTATTAATGCCTAGCACATGGCCAAAGATAGAAAAGCACTTTGACAGGATGGGATGAATATTCTCAAAATGGTATACAGGGTGTCGCGTTTAACGTTCTACACTCTGTCATTCGGGCAAGCTTTTGCTTATCGCAACAAAATTTTGACTTGACTTGGTATATTTCAACTTCTAGTTTAAGACCAGTATTAGGACACTTTCTTTTGTACTCCAATAAGTAGCAAGTGTGATTCTGAATTTAAAAAAACGTTCGAAATACCGTAGGTCTAAAATGAATAATAACACAGATACATAGAACCAAATAACGGCTTCAGTTCCGTTTAACGTTCTAGCTTTTGGCTACACAATGAAATTAAGAGGACTTGAGTGTATTTCGACCTTTAGTTTACGAAACCAATTTTAGAACACGATTTAGAACATTTGTTGACACCGGAAAGTTGTGATACCGTTCAAGTTATAAAATGTAAAAATGTTGAAATTTTAACTTCAAACAACGAAAAGATTGATCTTTAAAATCTTTGAAGCTTTTTACTGATACAGACTGAAGATTGCTCAAAAATCATAAGAATTCTTAAAGGCTTTGTGTTCAGGAGGAAATCTGAACCTTGAAATACTAAAACTGGGGATTTTTAATAATTTGAATCTTTCAAGGTTTTGAGAGTTTCAAACGTCGAATTTTCAAGGCTTTCGATATCTGAAGTTAGCATTATTTGAAAGTAAAACCACAAAAGACTGAAATCTTGGAGATCTCGAGAACATTTCATCATAATATTATAAAAATGCTGAAGCTTTGAAACTACCAAACCTTGAAAATCTCAGTCTTTAAAACTTTAGCAGCATAAGTTTGCACCTTGTAATCGAACTAACTATTGAATTATATGAATCTACTCTATTGTGTGACATTGAAACTGTGAATCTTTTGATACTCAGATTCGTAATACATATATAAAATGTCTAAAGTCTAAACTATGAAATTTTGAAATATAGATTAGAACGTCAAATTAAAGATTCTTGCAATTGTTAAATTTTAATGAAAATTGGACAAAGAAAATGCAATACAGACAGAACATTCCCCCACTCACAATTCGGGACGATGCACCGACATAACGTATAATCCATATGTGGTTCAGGGCATCCAAACGCCATAAAACGAATGAAACCATGAACCCGAAACTGACTTCGAGTGAAATAAGTAAATGCGGGATCATTGCGTTACGGTTGCAGCTTAAATATCTCACAAGTGATCACCAAAGGGCATCAAAGATTCGGTTTTTTAGTCTCATCAACAGGAGGGCCTCAATGCTCGACCCAGTTTCTTGTGACACTGATTCATCCATTAAAGAAAAGATGCTGTACATAAATAAAATGCTCAACGTTCGCAGAACTAATTGTTGAATCGGCTGTCCCTTGCACTTTGCGCTTCACTAATAAGTATGCTTCTTAGTAATACAATTGGTTGGTTTTTCCTGTAATGGTTTGTTCATAATTTTTCGAAAGCATTTTAGGATAAACGAGTCCTGCAGTGGTCACTGCGCTATCTGTGGCTTGAAGTGTCCCTTGGAAACCAAAATAAGGCATAGACCCACTATCCCTCACTAGACTGACTATCCCTCGTCTTAAGTTCGACACCTGGATAGCATAGAATATTCCCTCTCAGAGAGGTGAAGCTCTGAGAAGGCAATAAGGTAGGGAAAAGTGGGGTAAAATCGGGACAATAAGAAAAATATATGATATGTTCAAAACAAACTATTAGTCAACAAAGTACAGTGCGGAAGAAAACTGAGGATGATGATTCTATTGTTTGTCTCTTGTTTTTTCAATTGCGGGCAAATGTTTGACGTGTGTCGCGGGGTAATGCAGTATCAGCATTACAGGATAGTTCTTGTTAGGTTTTACACTTGAAAGAAAGTGATGAGAAACGGAGGAAAATATTACGCTGAATCTAACAGCTAAGATGGCATACTGGGTTGGTTCCAGGTGGCGCAACCGTCCAAAAACTCAGTCTTTATTCGGGTCTAGGCCACAACGACCAATGATCATAACGTTCAACAGAGCGCGCACAGCCACAATGACCATATCTCCCAACTCGACCCTTGAGCATAACAACCACTTCGAAACTCCGCCCCATTAGCCATTTTAACCACAACAGCCACCGACGCTTATGTGTTAGTATCGTTGACCATAATGGCCACCTCGAAACCCAGCCCCATCCGCCATTTTAACCACAACGGCCACTGACGGTTATGTAATGGCGACGTTGACCAAAATGGCCAACTCTAACCTAACAGCAAACTGTAGGCTACTGTGCTCATTTTGGACATTGTGGTCTCAATCTTTTTTTAAAATTACTTTTGTACTGCTGGCCGCCATTGTCATTTTGGCCGTTGTGGTCAACGACGCCAATACATAAGCGTGGGTGGCCGTTGTGGTCAAAGTGGCGGATTTTCGAGGTGACTGTTATGGTCATGGTGGCCGTTATGATCAAGAGTCGAGTTGGGCGATATGGTTAAATTGGCCGTTGTGGCTGTGTCCGCGCTGGGTTGACTGCTATGGTAACGGTGTCCGTTGTGTTTATGGCCACAACAGCGAAAATAGCGATTGGCCGTTGTGGTCAGGCCCCATTTTATTCTAACTCTAGGGAAGATTAACATCGGTAGAATATAATTATAGTACATTTCTGAAGCTGAAACTTATTCAGCAATAGTCAACAAAAAAATCAATTAAATCGATTAGTTATAGGGCAGCACTATTATCAGTTTCTTTGAACGAATGTTAAAAAACAATACATACAAAATTTTCAAATCGGTAAATTAAAATTTACTATTACTGGATATTTTAAGGACCCCTTTAGGTCGATTAATTAATTAATCGGACCTTTAATTATTTTTTAAAAAATTGATTATTCGATTGATCGAGTATTTAAAAAAAAGAATCGGAGGTCCGAATAATCGATTATTCTGCACAGCCCTACTAGGGCTGTGCGATTATGGAAATCAATAATTGAAAATCGATTTAAAAATATTCGATTAATCGATTGACCTATTAATCGATTATTATGCACAGCCCTACTTATAGTACAGCACTATTATCAATTTCTTTGAACGAATGTTAAAAAACAATACATATAAAATTTTCAAATCGGTGAATTGAAATTTACTATTACTGGATATTTTAAGGGTCCCTTTAGGTTATAAATATCGATTAATTAATTAATCGGACCTTCAATTATTTTTTAAAAAATTGATTATTCGATTGATCGAGTATTTAAAAAAAAGAATCGGAGGTCCGAATAATCGATTATTCTGCACAGCCCTACTAGGGCTGTGCGATTATGGAAATCAATAATTGAAAATCGATTTAAAAATATTCGATTAATCGATTGACTGATTAATCGATTATTATGCACAGCCCTACTTATGGTGCAGCACTATTATCAATTTCTTTGAACGAATGTTAAAAGCAGTACATATAAAATTTTCAAATCGGTGAATTAAAATTTACTATTACTGGATATTTTAAGGGCCCCTTTAGGTTATAAAGATCGATTAATTAATTAATCGGACCTTCAATTATTTAAAAAAAAATTGATTATTCGATTGATCGAGTATTGAAAAAAAAGAATCGGAGGTCCGAATAATCGATTATTCTGCACAGCCCTACTAGGGCTGTGCGATTATGGAAATCAATAATTGAAAATCGATTATTATGCACAGCCCTACTTATAGTGCAGCACTATTATCAATTTTTTTGAACGAATGTTAAAAAACAATACATATAAAATTTTCAAATCGGTGAATTAAAATTTATATTACTGGATATCTTAAGGGACCCTTTAGGTTATAAAGATCGATTAATTAATTAATCGGACCTTCAATTATTTTTTAAAAAATTGATTATTCGATTGATCGAGTATTTAAAAAAAAGAATCGGAGGTCCGAATAATCGATTATTCTGCACAGCCCTACTAGGGCTGTGCGATTATGGAAATCAATAATTGAAAATCGATTTAAAAATATTCGATTAGCCGATTGACCGATTAATCGATTATTATGCACAGCCCTACTTATAGTGCAGCACTATTATCAATTTCTTTGAACGAATGTTAAAAAACAATACATATAAAATTTTCAAATCGGTGAATTAAAATTTACTATTACTGGATATTTTAAGGGCCCCTTTAGGTTATAAAGATCGATTAATTAATTAATCGGACCTTCAATTATTTTTTAAAAAATTGATTATTCGAGTGATCGAGTATTTAAAAAAAAGAATCGGAGGTCCGAATAATCGATTATTCTGCACAGCCTTACTAGGGCTGTGCGATTATGGAAATCAATAATTGAAAATCGATTTAAAAATATTCGATTAATCGATTGACCGATTAATCGATTATTATGCACAGCCCTACTTATAGGGCAGCACTATTATCAATTTCTTTGAACCAATGTTAAAAAACAATACATATAAAATTTTCAAATCGGTGAATTAAAATTTATATTACTGGATATTTTAAGGGACCCTTTAGGTTATAAAGATCGATTAATTAATTAATCGGACCTTCAATTATTTTTTAAAAAATTGATTATTCGATTGATCGAGTATTTAAAAAAAAGAATCGGAGGTCCGAATAATCGATTATTCTGCACAGCCCTACTAGGGCTGTGCGATTATGGAAATCAATAATTGAAAATCGATTTAAAAATATTCGATTAATCGATTGACCGATTAATCGATTATTATGCACAGCCCTACTTATAGTACAGCACTATTATCAATTTCTTTGAACGAATGTTAAAAAACAATACATATAAAATTTTCAAATCGGTGAATTAAAATTTACTATTACTGGATATTTTAAGGGACCCTTTAGGTTATAAAGATCGATTAATTAATTAATCGGAACTTGAATTATTTAAAAAAAATTGATTATTCGATTGATCGAGTATGTAAAAAAAAATAATCGGAGGTCCGAATAATCGATTATTCTGCACTGCCCTACTAGGGCTGTGCGATTATGGAAATCAATAATTGAAAATCAATTTAAAAATATTCGATTAATCGATTATTATGCACAGCCCTACTTATAGTGCAGCACTATTATCAATTTCTTTGAACGAATGTTAAAAAACAATACATATAAAATTTTCAAATCGGTGAATTAAAATTTACTATTACTGGATATTTTAAGGGCCCCTTTAGGTTATAAAGATCGAATAATTAATTAATTGGACCTTCAGTTATTTTTTAAAAAATTGATTATTCGATTGATCGAGTATTTAAAAAAAAGAATCGGAGGTCCAAATAATCGATTATTCTGCACAGCCCTACTAGGGATGTGCGATTATGGAAATCAATAATTGAAAATCGATTTAAAAATATTAAATTTGGGTTATAAAGATCGATTAGTTAATTAATCGGACCTTCAATTATTTTTTAAAAAATTGATTATTCGATTGATCGATTATTTAAAAAAAGAATCGGAGGTCCAAATAATCGATTATTCTGCACAGCCCTACTAGGGCTGTTTGATTATGGAAATCAATAATTAAAAATCGATTTAAAAATATTCGATTAATCGATTATTATGCACAGCCCTACTTATAGGGCAGCACTATTATCAATTTCTTTGAACCAATGTTAAAAAACAATACATATAAAATTTTCAAATCGGTGAATTAAAATTTACTATTACTGGATATTTTAAGGGCCCCTTTAGGTTATAAAGATCGATTAATTAATTAATCGGACCTTCAATTATTTTTTAAAAAATTGATTATTCGATTGATCGAGTATTTAAAAAAAAGAATCGGAGGTCCGAATAATCGTTATTCTGCACAGCCCTACTAGGGCTGTGCGATTATGGAAATCAATAATTGAAAATCGATTTAAAAATATTCGATTAATCGATTGACCTATTAATCGATTATTATGCACAGCCCTACTTATAGTGCAGCACTATTATCAATTTTTTTGAACGAATGTTAAAAAACAATACATATAAAATTTTCAAATCGGTGAATTAAAATTTATATTACTGGATATCTTAAGGGACCCTTTAGGTTATAAAGATCGATTAATTAATTAATCGGACCTTCAATTATTTTTTAAAAAATTGATTATTCGATTGATCGAGTATTTAAAAAAAAGAATCGGAGGTCCGAATAATCGATTATTCTGCACAGCCCTACTAGGGCTGTGCGATTATGGAAATCAATAATTGAAAATCGATTTAAAAATATTCGATTAGCCGATTGACCGATTAATCGATTATTATGCACAGCCCTACTTATAGTGCAGCACTATTATCAATTTCTTATTAAATTTGGGTTATAAAGATCGATTAGTTAATTAATCGGACCTTCAATTATTTTTTAAAAAATTGATTATTCGATTGATCGATTATTTAAAAAAAGAATCGGAGGTCCGAATAATCGATTATTCTGCACAGCCCTACTAGGGGTGTGCGATTATGGAAATCAATAATTGAAAATCGATTAATCGATTATTATGCACAGCCCTACTTATAGAGCAGCACTATGATCAATTTTTTTGAACGAATGTTAAAAAACAATACATTTAAAATTTTCAAATTGGTATACTAAAATTACTATTACTGGATATTTTAAGGGCCCCTTTAGATTATAAAGATCGGTCACTTACTCGGGCCTTAATAAATCGATTATTCATTTGTAATCGATTATTTAAAAAATAATCAGAGGTCCGGTTAATAGATTATTATGCACAGCCCCAGTCTTGTCTTTGTTGAATCTCCCAAGTTGTGATTACTTTTTTAAATCGAATATTTTTACTCGGTCTTGAAGTGTTGACTTTGGTATCGAATAATTACAAACTGCTACTCAATTATCCACATTTTCCATTCACTACCTCCATTATGGCGTGTTTCTTATTCGCGTCCGACCATGACTGTCGATTTGTTGTTTATAGTTACGCTGTAGACAATTAGATCGTTTACTCTAATATAATAATGAAACAAAACAGTGACAAATTAGTTAATGTTTATGTTATTAGTAGGATAAGGGCATCATTATACGAGTACTATTATGCCTTTATCCCAAGTGTATCATACAAAATTTTATCTACGACTACCTCATTATGTCATTCATTTGAGTTAGATAATGAATTCATTACATATCTCAGTTATCTAATGAAATTATTACCTCACTAGTGATATTATGAACTTTATTCACACAGATTTATGCGGGCCGATGAATAATCGGTCAATTGGTGCAGCGAAATATTACCTAACTCAAATGAATAAAATAATGAGTTTTTATCAGACTCTTATTTAAACGTAATCGATTTTCGAAAACCGGATACTACCCGATATTATTCCGTACGGTTTTGAAGCATCTGAAGCCACACAAGAATATTTGACTTTGCAATTTTAACTACAGCTTGTCACGATTTGGCCTCCATACCCGATTATGTATTAATCTGCATTGTGGCGTAACAAGTTCCCTTGCACACTGCCTATTGCATTCTCTGGCCCCAGGAAATTCCTCCCACACTATAAGAGTTGCCAAACACTGGCTCGGGCCTAGAAGAAGATGGAATTCCCTCTTTTTCGTGAAGCGTAAAGTTTCCAATAGTGGAATGTGAGGAAATATATGGAATCCCTCACTTTTCTAATGCTATTATACTGCTATGTTCTTCCAACTAGGTGTATCCCGCAGCGCAGCGCCGAGCGAAGATACTTGTTTGCGGTTGCCGATTGAATTACCGCACCATCCTCACAGTTGAGAGAACGGCGGTATGTAGTGAATTTGAATATAAAGCATCATACCTTGAGGCCTCGGAGGAGACAACTCATCTGGTTACCAATTGCATACAATCTCTATTAGACGTTTCGTCGCCACCGGAGCCTGGTGGTATTCAACCGCAAAGTGGTCAACATTGTTGATACGTCTAACCTACGCGCCAAACTTCAGCGTTTACGACCCTTCGCCGCGGCTGCGGTTTGACAATTGTTACATGCAAATTGTTACCACTGTAAAATCCTTGTAGCTAAGTCAAGTGGTTTCAGGTGACTCCATACTTGCTTATATTATCGTTGAAGTTTGCACATAGAGTACGTAGAGGTGTCCGGACAGCTCTACTTAGTGAGCAAATCCCAACCCGACTGCGCCGTAGGAAAATATGTCCGGTTAAAAGGGTTTCAGCAGGCTTCCGCCCATTAATAACGGGCTAGGCATGCTTCACTTCGGATTGCAATGTCCGTTGACCACCGTTGCTGTTAAATAGTAACATCAGCCAACAATTGTTTACTATTTAATCTAACATACTGGTGAACAAGTTAACCATGCCCACTCACATGAAGCCACACCTACCAGAGTTTATGTTGATTCCAACCATATAGGTGGTAACTTACAGGAGCCGAATTTATAAATGCTAGATTTTATATTACATAGATTATTATCTAAAGCTAAACAATGCTGCTGTAAAACTTAAAAACTCTTTGATTCATTCACTTTGACGTCATTGAAAATAATTGCAGCTAGTATGATTGTGTACGATTGAACTTTGAGCACTACTTATCTGAAGATTAGTTTTAGTATCACGGTGCGCTTACTTCCTAAACCTAAAGCTGTGAAAGAAAGCCTTATGGTGTTGTTTAATAAAAGGAATCTTTTTGATTAAAAAAGCTAATCAAAGTATTTGCAATCTTAAAAAAACAAATAAATAGTAAACACTTTATAAATGTCTTCTTAATTATGCATAATTATTTATTTGTGGCGTAAGCACAAAATTCTCAGAAAACCTATGTGAGTAAATAACAGGAGTCTAATAAAGTCAATCTAACCTCACTTTATTGTGCAAGTTGTTAAATTGTTATTAAATATTATAAATTCTAATCAGGCAGTAATTATAATTAAAAATTTTACAAATTTCTGAATGATTCATAGACTAAATCTTTTAGCATAAATTGTAATAAAATAATATTTATGCATAACGTTATGTGTGCAATTCTATTGCAGTTTTAGACACACAAGTCTGGACTCAAAACCAGTAAATGTCATTGAATTCAGCTCATTATAATCATTATTATTAGTGGAAACCTTGAATAAAATAAAGCAAACAACATATAATGAAGCTTGCTGCATACACTACACATGCACATTTTATAATTCAATATTCTTCGTCCATAATCGACGTCTAACAATAATAATATAATAGTAATGATAATAAATAACAATAATTGTAGTCTGGAATTTAATAATACAAAGAATGTTATTAATTGCAACGAGTAGGCGATACATTATAAGCCTGTTTGGATGTATTTTAATTCTATTATTTTAACAGTAGGCCGATTAATAAACTAATGCATATATACTTATTTCTTTATAAAAACTATTTTTTATTTGCTTTCATCTTCTATTAATTGTTGTAGGTATATTGTTGGTATTATGAATATAATAATTTTTCGCAAATTACACTTTTCAAGGTAATCGAGTATTTTGAAGCGAACCAAACTACTTTTATTAAAATATGTACCGTTTTAAAGAGTCTTTTTATTTTCTGTTGTTGTTATTATTATTATTATTAAATTCTTTCTTTAACAGAATTAGCGTTTGCCTTGGCCGAAAGGTCTTGTGCATCAAGTGTGAATTTGACTATGAATTGACAAAAATAAAAATTGAATATTTTAACTAACCGTTAACAGGTTGTTAACATTTAACAATGCATCAACCTACCAGTTGGGTTTTTTAATTGTTTTCATAGCTTGTCATTTATTGATCATTTTTATGCAATTAACACCGATTAATATCGATTAAGTACTAATTTTGCTTCTTTTTTTAAATTTAGCAAATGAATGTGAATTAATTTTTAGAACAAAAGTGGATGTATTACTGATCCCTGTGGAACGCCATTTTAGCTAAGATTAAGTCTATTGAGCTGTTGTAGTGTAAACTTACGTTACGATGTTTTTCCTTATTTTTTTTATAAAATAGCAAATAGAAATGAGCACAAATAGTATTAAATAAGAAACATTATATTAGTTTTTTTTTTATATATGTACTATATACTTTGTTCATTTTATTTTATTTTTTTTTTTAGAAAGTGAGCGGGGTGATAAAAGTAATACTTCTTGTAAATTATAATTTTTGTAACTTTGGAACTAATTAAAAGACTGGTTTATAAGATTGTTTTTTTTTTCTTAGTACTCATACTCAGTGCACTTGATGTCCACGAAGAAGTTCAGAAAATTGCCATGTCAAATAGGGAAACTCAAACGGTGACGAAAAGCATGTTAGGAAAGCAAAAGTTGTTAATCACTCTCTACAAATAAAATAACGGTTCTAATGTAAATTGGTTAATATAACGCATTAAGAGATCAACTTATCAACGATTTAACTGCAACTAAAAGCAAACAAGTTAAACAAAATTCTTTAATAAATATTGAGCTGGCTGAAAAAAAATATTCACAACTCTTAATAAGAGAAATGGAAACACTAGCAACTGACCGAAACCACGTAGTAAAGGTAAGTAGTAAAATTGGTTTTAAGACACGCCCCTTATGGGTGGGACGGACTAGTGTCATTTGAAGTCTTATTAAAAACTAAGTCGATTGGTATCATCGTCCGGAGACGTACAGGTAAAAAGTTACTTGTCCCTAAAGTTTTAATATTAAGGCTATGGGACTCATCTTTTTATTAAACTCGATGGTTATTGACTTTTTAATATGCTCCATGCACCTAACCTAACGCCTTTTCTAATCCAACCTAACCTTACGATCATGCAATTTGTTAAAATCGCTTTTGCCAACCTAAACTAAATTCGCTCTGCAACTAACCTAACCTAACTTTTTTGAACCTAACCTAACGTGTTTGCGAGTGACTGATATTTTCTAAACTCATCTAGAGTCCCTATGGAAAAGCTTTGAAGAGAAAGTTGAAAATTTCAAATTTGGTTAGATCTTTTGACACTTCAACGAAGCTTTTCACAAAATCAACAGACATTCACAATTTATAGTTTTGAACAGAAAACTCAGAGAAATCAAAATCAGCTAAGTGAACACCCACTGATTTTAATTTGATTTATCTCCGCCGATCTGTGATGATTTTATTTCTATGATTATGGGTGTAATCTCCTGTTTGTTGGATTTGCAACAATGCACTAACGCGACAAAAAAACGGAAACACCAATTGTTTGCTATTGTAAATTGGGTTAAAATCAAGATTGCTAATGTCACATGATTTTTTTAATGTATTTGTTGTACAGTTGTTACCAAAAGCTTCTGACATCTAAATAACCTTTGCATAATTTATAGCACTAAACCCTACTTAAATGTGTAAACATTATAAAAAAGCGTTAACTTGATTAATGGTTAAAAAATCTTTTTTTTTGCCGCGGTTGTACATTAATGGACAGCTCTACTCATTATTCTCCATTGCCAAATCTCTCAAGTATAGCCCATTAATAATTTATCAAAAACTCAGTCTTTTCTTACTTACTCTCAAAGTTTCTTGAGATTTTACGACATACAGTTATCAATCCCTAAAGGAAATAATTTACTTTTTTCATTACATCAACACCATTGGCTCTCCTATAGCGGAAAAACCACGCCCCCTGAAAATAGCTAAACTTGAATTTGAATACATGCTAGAACAGGCCATGTTATCCCTTTTGCAGTTGTTGGACAAGCCCTCTCCACATTCACAACCAAGAAATTGGAGGCCTTGCGGAGATTGCCGACAACTAAATGCTCAGACTGGTCCAGATCCTTCACGTTCAAGAGTTATCACAATCGTTGGTAAAAAAACTATTTATATCTTTAGACAATCTTTAGCAAGCTATTATCTCATTTGAACCTCTTACCAAATTCCCACTACAGAACATGATATCCCCAAAATAGCAGTTACAACACCATTTGGATTTCGTTCTTCAAAACTTGAATTCTGTGTTTTTGGCGATATTTTAGCGGATAGCAGATACGAGAAAGGAAATCTAGAATATTTAGAAAAAGCTCTTGAACGTTTTTAAGATTTTGGCATTTAATCCACCAAATGTCATTTTGGGTTATCGGAAGTATCATCCCCTGGAAATCTTATTTCAGCAGAAGGAACAGGAAGGAAAATACACAACGGTTAAATATTTACGTTGTTTCCTTGGAATCGTAAGTTTTTATCGGACATTTTCCAAGAATTCTGTAGATCTTCAATCGACCCTGAATATGTAATACATACCTAAAAAATTCGACGAAGAATTAATCTTATAAAGAATTTCAAGTTCATGATTAAGGATTATGCGATTTTTTAACTCGAACAATAGTTCTTAGTAGAGTTCTGAGTAGCCCTCGAAGAGTTCTGTACAGAACTATTATTAGAACTTCATATTAAACAATATTTTTAATTGTTATAAACAATTTAAAATTCGTAATTAAGAAATATGTGGTTTTAACTCGAACAATAGTTCTGAGCGGAGTTCTGAGTACCTCTCGAAGAGTCATATACAGAATTGTAATTAGAACTTCATTTTAAACAATATTTTTAATTGTTACAAACAATTTAAAGTTCGTGATTAAGAAATACGCAATTTCTTTAACTCGAACAATAGTTCTGAGCAGAGTTCTGCGTAGCCCTCGAAGAGTTCTGTACAGAGCTATTATTAGAACTCCATATTAAACAATATTTTTAATTGTCACAAACAATTTAAAGTTCGTGATTAAGAAATACGTAATTTCTTAACTCGAAAAATAGTTCTGAGCAGAGTTCGGCGTAGCACTCGAATAGTTCTGTACAGAGCTATTATTAGAACTCCATATTAAACAATATTTTTAATTGTTACAAACAATTTAAACTTCGTGATTAAGAAATACATAATTTTTTAACTCGAACACTAGTTCTGAGCAGAGTTCTGCGTAGCATTTGAAGAGTTCTGTACAACTCTGGAACTGTAGAACTCCATATTAAACAATATTTTTAATTGTTACAAACAATTTAAAGTTCGTGATTACGAAATACGTAATTTTTTTAACTCAAACAATAGTTTTGAGCAGAGTTCTGCGTAGCACTCGAAGAGTTCTACATGGTTATTATTAGAACTCCATATTAAACAATATTTTTAATCGTTATAAACAATTTAAAGTTCGTGATTAAGAAATACGTAATTTTTTTAACTCGAACAATAGTTCTGAGCAGAGTGCTGCGCAGCACTCGGAGAGTTCTGTACAGAGCTATTATTAGAACTCCATATTAAACAATATTTTTAATCGTCACAAACAATTTAAAGTTCGTGATTAAGAAATACGTAATTTTTTTAACTCAAACAATAGTTTTGAGCAGAGTTCTGCGTAGCACTCGAAGAGTTCTACATGGTTATTATTAGAACTCCATATTAAACAATATTTTTAATCGTTATAAACGATTTAAAGTTTGTGATTAAGAAATACGTAATTTTTTTTAACTCGAACAATAGTTCTGAGCAGAGTGTTGCGTAGCACTCGGAGAGTTCTGTACAGAGCTATTATTAGAACTCCATATTAAACAATATTTTTAATCGTTACAAACAATTTAAAGTTCGTGATTAAGAACTACGTAATTTTTTAACTTAAACAATAGTTCTGAGCAGAGTTCTGCGTAGCACTCGAAGAGTTTTACGGGGTTATTGTTAGAACTCCATTTTAAACAATATTTTCAATTGTTATAAACTCTTAAGATTTTTTGGTTTCGAGGAATTCAGAGAGCTAACTACACATAAGTATGTCATGGAATAACTCATCCTGATGCAAGAGAATGAAAATACGTATCACCTAAGCGTTTTAAAATTGACAATTCACTTGGACCTCTTCCATTTTCATGTAATTTTAGAAATTACTGGACCATGATTGATAGTTTTACCAGATGGTCAGTCGCCATCCAGATTGCAGGTATGATAGCAGAGACAGTTGCATCAGTTTTTATTCGCACTAGGTATGTTGCTTCAGATCGCCCTGTACCATTACCACAGACCAAGATCGTCAGTTTCAATCCAGACTTTAAAAACACTTAATAATTTTACTGGAATCTAGAGAAGTAGAGGAGCTGCTTATCGCTCACAGAGGAATGGCTTCTTAAAATAGTGGCACACAACTTCAAACGCGTCAATTATGTGTCACGAAACCGAAGCTTACCATGTTACATACTAGGTCTTATAACCTGTTTCAAAGATGAACCAAAAAACCAGCTTCAATTTAGACTTACGGTCGTTCTCTTCGGAAGACAATGATAAGCCTCCGAGTATACTTGCCCAGGAGATTTTCTTTAAATTAAGTGCCTAGGACACTTCGGTGGTCTGGAGCCCACCTAAAACTGTAGAATGTCCCAATACTTGTGTTCACTGGAACCGCATAGCATGAGTATAGGAGGGGAGTCGCCAATATCCTAAATAAGACACGGCACTCCAAGAAGTTCGAGAACTCATTTTTGGTACACACTTGAGAATTCTAGGACAATTTTTTATTAACAAATCAATAATTGTAGTAACGTAATAAGTAACGCCGCGGATTTGCCATATTTGGAATGTTTTTCGCTATCCTATGCCTTGTTTCGAGTAGGTATACTCCAAAAGCGAGCGGCACATGAATAGTGTATACATAACTTGTATACATGATAGTAATAGTGTATACATGACTTTTAGCTACTTAACTGGGATAATGGTCTGGGATTATACACGAATCACTCTCTGTTATTTCGACCAATGAGTATACTGACCTTTCAATCAGTAAACTAACGGAAAGGGTAAGGGCTCATACAATAGATAACCAAAATACGCCCAAACACCCCTCTTGGTCTTGATCCAAATTAAATATATTAAAATAAGATCTTCCCATTTTAATTAATTTTAACTGTTTTTATTATTTCTTACTTAAAGTTTGTTTTGCGTTTGTGTTAACAATTGTTTTTACTAAAACTGATTGTGTTTGTATGTACTGAATTCAGTAAAACAAAATAAAGTAATAGCTACTGCTGCACAACAGCAAGCAGAAGAGATAATTGGGTTAGGAGGATTAATAAAGTTTTAAAGTGGATATAGAATTTTTGATGAAGTCATTTACATACCAACTTAATTACTTTGCTTAATTAAAAATGGAGGTTGTTTTCCATCACGATTTATTTAAGTAAACATTATAAAATATTATTGATTTCATTAATGCCGTTCTTCATAAAATACTGAAGCTTAAAAGTAAATGTTTAAATAATTATGCGAACTTTTTAATGGGACTCTGTAAAGAAAAGGTAAAAGGAGTCTTCTTGCTTTTACTGGAGTTTAATTAGTTTTTGGACTTAAAGGTAAGTACTCACGGCAGCGGATCCGTAGGCGGATGTCATACCATTTGGTCGGATTGAGTCGATTTGACCAATCGTATGACATCAGCCTGCGGATCCTCTGCCGTGAGTACTTAGCTTTAGTCTCAAGCATATTACAAGAAACCGGAAAAATTGCTAATAGCAACAAGGGTATGGTTGATTGCTTAAAGTAGTTAAGAGTCCTAGGTAGGAGTTTTATACCCACCTACCTGTTGGCATTTCCGGTTTATTGAGTAATCAGTAGCTTTTTGTATGTCACTACTGCCATGGTATGCAGGGCAATCCTGTCAAGACAAAGATTATTTTAAGTTGCGCTATTGTTTCCAAAGTTATTTATGCGTTAGTCTTTCAGACATAAACTTCGAAAGTTTCAAGAAGATATCAAGTATCAAGCCGCCACTGAAATTAGAAATTTATTGCCTTTCAGAAGTGTAACCTAACCTAATCTCACTTCGCCTCACCTAACTTAACCTAACCTAACAAACATTACTGTTTTCCCGTGTCTTCCCACTTTCCCCAATTCCCGCTTCTCCCAATCCCACTTCTCCCAAGCAAAAACCCATTTCTCCCAACGTAAAAACCCTTTTCCTCCAATCCCAGTTCTCCCAAAAAGAGCTTCTTTGCTTCCATTTGTCCCAAAAAAAAACTTTTTGTTCCCATTTCACCCAAACTAAATGCATTTTCTCAAGAAAGCAAAAATATTTCAAATTTCCAATCTGTCTTCAACAGAGACAGAGGAGAATACATAGAGCTAGGAAAGTGAGAGAAAGACCAAAGATTAAAGGACGCGTTATGCCGAGGAAGTTAGGTTAGTAGGTTTGATACACGCTGTGCTGGGGAGGTTAGGTTGTAAGTTAGTAAGTTTGATAGATCTATCAGAGACACAGTCGAATAATTAAAGTGGCGACGGAGAGAGAGATACACTAACGGCGTACAGGACGCTATTACTGTTGAGGTTAGGTTATAAGTTAGTAACTTTGAAAGATCTAAAAAAGACAGAGGCGAATACATATGGCTGGAAAAGAGGACGAAAGACCAACTGACTAAGAGAGATTAATAGCGGTAACGACATTTAGGCTGTCCACGTTTAAAAATACAATTCCAAGATTTTTCTATATTGATGATGAAGAAACGGGAATTGGGAGAATTGGGGTGGAATTCTGTTTTCAGTCTGCAGAATCACAACGGGTTTCTATTCAGTGAAGTTGGGTGAAGCCCAAGATCAATATAGCCTTGGTAGGTAGTGTAGGGACTAGCGTGCTCTTCCCTCACCCAAGCAACCCGGGTTCGACTCCCGGTGCCGGCAGATCTGGTTAAGCTTTTCTGAAGTTTTAGCTTCAGCTTTAGCTTAGTTTCAGCTAAAACAAAGAATAGTCAACTTTTAAGAAAAATCAGTTAAACTACTTACCAACAATTTCGTGATCATGACAAATAGGAGGTATTCCAACGCATCCCAATTCAGCGTAACCCAGCCACTCGTTTGAATGAATCACATTTGCTTTGATCATGGTCTTTATTGTTCAATTGGGATAACTATCAAATGTCCCTCGATGATTTAACCACAATGTGTGTTGCGGAATTATGTAACTTACCTGCGTTAAGCCTATAGCCACGGCGTCTATTTTGGTGAAGAATTGAGATACAGACATTAGTGTGTCACTCTTATATTAGTGCTGCCAGTTCTCGATAGTGAGAGCGAGGTTGCTGTCTACCCTCTACTAGCTCACCCGTCGGAATTCATTTACCGAGACAGTCTCCGAGAGACTCCATTTGGTCGAGTCCATCCTAAGTGTGGGGTGGATTTGGCGTAGGATATGCCTAGGACTTATCTACCTAAGATTGTAGGACTGATTTACCTACCTTCGCTTACCAATTAAAGGCTTGTTGGGTCTGGATGATTCAATTACAGATAATTCAAGTTTTACTTAACGTGACCCATCTGCGTTAGCTTATGACCACCGCCACCATTAGGGGACTACGAATTTAGTTACGCTCAATTAGCGGGTTACATTTGTAAGACTTACCAGATGATTCAACTACAGTAATACTTGCGTTTACCAAACCCGAACTATCCTACCAACCTATGAGGTCGGCACCATAATGCATCGACGAGAAATGATCCCCGATCATCTCTCGACATATTTCAATAAATCCAATGAATAGATTACATTACACAATTAATAATACACCGACAAACCAACATTAATTTTTTGCAACTTTTCATGTTGCCAAAGTGTCCCATTTACCTTTAATCAACAACACTCCGAATATTCGAATACATACCAAATATTGATTCTAAGGTAGCATGATCCAGCATAGCAAAAGCTACCTTGGGATGCTCGCTGCTTTCGCTTAGTTATTTGCATAACAATGTAGAGAAAATGTACTTTACATGTTTTTTCTGCTACTGTTGTCATAAAAACTCAAAAATAAAAATCATGAAAAATAAAATTGAAATTGTTTTGAAGTCAGCAACTTAAAACTTGAAGCAAATATCAAGTTAACATACGCGTTTTCCAAGTTTCCATCAAAAAACGTCGAAAAAACTAAGACTTTACTATAATCCCAAAAAATATTTTTAAAAATTCAATCCCTAATCCCAAAAATATTTTTAAAAATCCAATTATCGATCCTAAGCCCATTTATTTTTAAATTTTAATCCCAATGTGATCCTAAAAATTTTAATAATCTTAAAAGATATTTTTTAAAGTTCAATCCCTAATCCCAAAAATATTTTGAAAAAATCTAAGACTACTCTAATCCCAACAAATATTTCTGAAAATTCAATCCCTTATCCCAAATTTTTTTTAAAAATCGAATTCCAATCTCAAACTCATTTATTTTTTAATTTAATCTCAAGAATTGTAATAATCCCAAAAGATATTTTTAAAAATTTAATCCTGTAGAACCCGTCAAATTAACAGCCGCAAATATTCTCTGAAAAGGTACTAGTACATACCGTAGAAGAAATGCATTTTAAACTGCAAACCTGTTCACGGCTGCACTCCTTTTGTTAAAGGATTTTCGGCAAACTTTGCAGACGTTTTAAAAGGTACAGTTACCACCATTTACTGATAAAAGAAGCCGCAAATGTTACAACGACAAGTTGACTTTATGACGTACAAAATCGATTAAAATAGCCGGTTTCAAAAGGGCAGACGTTTTTCATAAATGGTTAGTACTTTTGGTTATTGAAAGCGTTCGCTGTAAATGTTCTGCTGCTCTTAATTCTTTTAATACTATTAAATATATTGTAACGAATAGTAAACCCACATATGACGTCATCGAACATTCTAGATGTATGAGTCATCAACGGTATGACTCATCAATAACACGTGCAAGTATGACTCATCGACGTGACTTATCGGCAGCTGCGTGTATGACTCATCAACACGTCATCGAACATTCTAGATGTATGAGTCATCGTATGAAAGATATAAATTGAGATCGCGAGTAGAAGGGGGTTAGTTAATGTTTAACCGGCGTCGTGTTGAAATGTACTCTGGATAATTAGTTAATAATTATTGTAATACATAAATAGTTTAAGTGCATTGTAAATAATATTTTCTTTATTAATAGACGATTTAAACAGCATTTTTGTTATTATTTTAAAAAGAACGTTACAATATATGTTGTTAATTTTATTGAATTCGTTTATTATTTAACCACCATACCTGACGAATAACCACTTAAGCAACCACAACCCCATGCCAAAAACATTTTGAAAGACTGTTAAGACTACTCTGATCCCAAAAAAATATTTTTGAAAATTCAATACCTAATTCAAAAAAATATTTTTAAAAATTTAATCCCTAACCCTAAACCCATTTATTTTTAAACTTAATCCCAATCTGATCCCAAGAATTTTAATAATCCTGAAGATATTTTGAAAAAATCTAAGAATTTACTCGAATCCCAAAAAAAATGTTTTTGAAAATTCAATCCCTAATTAAAAAAAATATTTTTTAAATTCAATTCCCAATCCTAAGCCGATTTATTTTTAAATTTAATCCCAATCTGATCCCAAGAATTTTATTAATCAATTAAATTCAACCCCTATTTGAAATATATGTAGAATATTTTTTAACGAAATTGTGTCGTTGCGATATCCGTACGGATCTTGGCTATCCTATTAGTAAATAGCCTTATGAAATGACCAAGATTATATTTAGTACTGCTCTTGAAGTAAATAGAAAAGCCCCTAGTGGTGTGACGTCTTCTAGAGCGTGCATATAGACTTTCTAAGTATAGGAGGAGGGGAACGTTGTATAGGAATATGAAATTAAACCAACCATGAAAGCTTTCCATGAATAAAGAAGTCAATTATTGCATCCATTTTGTTATGAATTGATTTCGATTAATTTGTTTCTTGTTAGACTCGGCTCGCTTTGCTCGATAACCGATCGAGCATACGATTTTTTCATGCAACGATGCGTTCTATCTACCAACCTATGGATACTTGCAGCGAGTAAGAAATATAATAATTACTTCAAATAATTCTAAGAATAACCATTACCCTTTTTTAATAAAGAGATCTCCAAAAACAAAGAGGATACGTAACGCGACCCTAAAATGGTTTGTTGAAACTTCTAAATGAAACATCTTAACTCCATTCTCCTCCCTAACACTTCTTATTAAAACTTTTACGGCAAGAAAAGTATACGCAAGTAAGTATATTAAAGCACAGAATTCGCGACCGTGTAGGAAATGTTAAGACGCCCGAGTTTTCATAAAAGGGTCAGGTCAGTCGACGTCAGCAGCAGCAAGTTGCACCTAGAAGTTGGATAAAGAAGACTGCCTGAAGTGGGTCAATAGGTCACGCACCCCCTTATCGAGCGGCCCGGGCTCACCTGATTTGGGTCATATTCGGAACCTACCCTATATCTCTATATTGTGGTAGTGTGTATTCACTTCCGGCATTTCTCCGTCCTTCCCTTCCTTTTTGGGCTGCACTTCCATTGCACTTCCTTATTTAGATTCCCGGGCCAATCCGGGTCAGCCCAGGGATAGTTCAAGGATAGAAACACATGCCGAAATCAGCGCGGCACGTGGCGGTACTTAGTAAGTTTTGCGAAAAAAATGGTTTTGGCGGTAAGATTATTTTTGGTTGTTGGGCAGTCAAGGTTGAAATGAGAAAAAAAGGAAGAAAGGAGGATGAGGAAATTGTAGTAATGGGAATATGTCGTGGTGCGATTCGATTAAGAGATTACGTCTTTTGAAATTGTCTTAAATAGAGGCGACGAGACATTTGTATCAAACGGATAAGTGTAGGTAGACAGAAGTTCTCTACCTACGATTTTTGAAATGGAATAATATGAAAATAATTGATGGTGAGGAAAAAGAAAAAAAAAGGCAGGAATTCTGAAATGAGAGGCCCAAAGTAATTAAAGGGATATTAAACTGTTATTTGGTAAGTTAACAAAAAATACAGTAAACGTTTTTAAGTGGAATTTAACCTCACTTTTTGTTTTATTTCATTGATATATTTACCAAGAGACATATTAGAGCAGAAATTGATATTAGTTGTCTATTTCATCTATTTTAATTTATTTGTCCAGATTGGAATTTTATAAATTGATAACATAACCTCACTTAATAGGCACCATACACTAAGCAATCTGTTCTGTGGCCGATGCGATTCATTCAGTAGGACGTATGATGACAGGTGAGACAATAAGCACAGTCCGATGTCCAGAACAGATTGGTTAATGCCAATAACTACTTACTTACAGTTTTTTTAGCTTGCAAACTGATTTTAACTATTAAACAAGTTTTGAATACTAAGTATAAAACTAAGTATAGGTTCTTCCACCTTCTGCACTATTGGAATTTAAAAACAATCAAAGATTGCTTGGCTCACACTTACAATATAGTACCCTATACTACATCCTACACGACAAACAAAATCTTATTGTTAAGCGATGTTTGATTTTTTTCGGGATACAATGCACAATACCTCCACAATGAAAACTTTTTAATTTGCAGATTGAAGGAGGTGACAAGGAACAATTAAAACTTAAAACCTTTTACTTCTTTTCCTACCATCTTTTGCTACAACTCTGAAGTAATTTATTCCTGTATGGAAGGGATTTTGACTAATGACGCGACAATATCGGCGCACGTCGCACACGATAGCACGAAACGCATTTGTCAAGTTTCTATGATTTTCTAATAGAAATGATCAAGATTCTAAGGGGGCTAAGATGGCTAAATTCTGTTGGCAGCAAATAAATAATAACCCTAAGACATATTCTTTTGAATCGGAAAAGGGAGGATAAGAAAAAGTCTTGGTTCTTAATCCGGTTAAATCATAAGGAGTGGGTAAGAGAAGGTCTTGGGTCCTAGTTCCGTTTACAATTATGTCGTAACATTGTATGTATGCTACATTCTATAGTGTAGAAGTGCGTGGATAACCCGATTTAGCGGGTAAGTCCGAACCCGTCCGTAAATAATGCCCAAGGTGGGCGTTACTTATTAATAATAATTTAGTCTTTGCAGTTAATTAAACCTTTTGCTAGACTGGCTGAATTTACTGAATCCGTTTTGTACGCATATGACACAATTGCCCAAGACTGCGAAATGCCTACAATCACGGGCTCAAGTCCGTGCCCGCTCGTTCAATCGGGCGTTGGGAAGGAGAAACCAAGACACATTTAGGTACGGGCTATAACTGGCCGTGTCACGGACGAAGACCCTTACGGGGTCATATTCGTGCTACCAGATAAGGCCAAGTATGTTAGTGAGAATATTGAATAGAAATTGGCTGGGTGGGCAGTTCGCAATCTGATGCCAGCGCACTCTAGTGCTAACAATAATGATGTTTCATTTTCAAGTCATTGAAAATTGAAGCACACCTGAAATCTCTCGCTGTTCTCAAGATTGTCTCGACTGAAAATACTCAATCCAATGCAAACCCTAACACTCCTACTCCTAACTCATTCAATGTTGTTCTGAGATTTTCAGAAATAAATTAAACTCTCTTTGGCGACACTTCTTAAGTTTAGTTGGTCGATTGATTGCCTATGCCATCTATGGCAAACCCCACCTCTTCTTCAACGTCTTTTTTAAACCGCCAGCATTGAGAGATAGATACCCAGATACAAAAATAAATGGTCAAATGTAGTAACCACCTTTTCCGTGTTACATTTATAGAGAAAAACATTAATCAAAATAATAACGTGCTTCAAGGTGATTATAATGAAAATATTATGTAATCCTTATGCCCTTCTTGATCAACAAACTAATAAATTATAGGCTACTTGTTAAGGATTTGAAAAGCTGCTTATATGTTTAGAAGATTGTTCTTATTTAATTCTTATAAAATTGATTTTGAATATTTTTTTTATAAAAATTAATTGTTGTTGTTTTGTTTCAGGTAAGCTTTGCCAAGAAAATAGCCTAAGCCGATGTTCTGTTGGTAAGACAAATATAATTTTGTATTATACTATAAGAAGTGCTTCCGCTTATAGCCATCAAGCTTGTGATTACAACGACATGAGTGAGTATCTCTTACTTTTGATCCTTAGCTTCTAATAGGCGAAAGGATCATTATACATAGAAACATTTTTAAAATGTTCTACATAGAAAAGTAATTTCAAACTGAAAGTAACATCTTCTTATCTTATTTTCTACTTCAACTGTGAGTGACTATTCTATGAGAATCAGATAATATCAGAAAAATCAGAACATTTCAAAATGTTTTCCCACTGGCCTTACAAAGCTCACGTTTGGACTCACTCACTGATTCTTTGACCCTTTTTCTGACGATTTTCGTCGAGGTTTTAATAAACCGCGATATATACTTAGAAAAAACGATTTTACATCGTTCAATAAGTTGACTTTTCGTTCAGGTGGTTATTTGACGATTTTTTGACGAATTTCTAAAATCTCAAGTTTTGATAATGAGAAGCACTCTTCAACGATTCTAACGCGTTTCTAAAGTGTTTGAATTACAAAGTCAAACCGAAAATTAAAAAAAACAGATCGCACAACAAAGACATTTTACAAAACTTCAGTCAATACAGTTTTTTGACGATTCTGTTCTGCTAATCTTTTTACAAGATTGTAGGGTGGCGAATAATTGTGAATAATTCAGAAAAAAAAATGAGAGCAGCTTACTTAACAGATACTTGGAAGATTGAGTTTACACCGTTGTTGCAGTTGATCTCCAATTCAGACAATTTTTGTGACGAATATATCGTGACAAGTTTTTGACGAATTTCTAGAACGTTCAAATTCAACGAAGTTGAAAAATTGATCGGTTGAAACAAAGGAGTGCAGAAATAGTGTGTAACATTGATGTATCTACCTCTCGATTCACTGAATTTGACATTGCCAAGACATTTGAAAACATCAATATTTGGCATTCAATTTCCAAATGTTTCTACAGTAGTCCTTTAGTCACAATTTTCTGACGACCTTTTGGTAAGCTTCTAGAGTATTTAAACTCGAAAAACATATGGGATAACAAAAAAAGGCGGATAATAGGCTGATGTTTCTGTCATTTTTGGACGGATTAACAATGTCAAAAGAATTCGAATACAGGTTATGGTTTCCATGTAATTAGATGTGTAGTAGGAGAGTTATTTTGGGACAAACCACAGGTAAAAATTGGTACACTAAACTACACAAGACGGAAGATTTCACGGAATACACCGATTACATAGGATGTCAAAGTGCTTGTACACCAGACTTTACAAAGAAAACACATATTTCACAATGGTTACAAGGAATTCATAGATTTCACAACAAAATATTACAGATTACACAGAATTTCTCATAATACTCATTTGACTACAGCGATTTCACATTGATTATACGGAATTTACAATGTATTTTACAGAATGTGTACACCACTTGATTGTCGGCACTTTGAAGATGTCAAGCTAACTTCGAATATCGCTCACACCACGATCACTTCGCCGAGGTTTGCCGGTCGCCATCGTCAATACATGCTGGTAATAACGAGCTGCGGATATCAGAGTATAAGAGTGTTGTTCTGCAGCCCGTCAACAGTTCGAGAATACAACAAGGTCGCACGCGACCGGTTAGAAAATATTTGCGAGAGCGCACCTACTGGTTGTTATTATTCTGAGGCTGTAGTTTGCTCCTGCGTGCAACATCTTTATGATTTTACTCCGTATTACACACACTACACGTTGATTACGCGTGATTACATAGAATACGTACATGTTTCACATTGACTACGTGAAAAACATAGATTTCACAGAGGATTTCTACAGCTAACGTGGAAGATTTTACAGATTACACGTGAGATTCCTAAAGATTGCAAAGGGGATTTCTACATATTTCACACAGGCTTTGTACATATTACACCTGGGATTTGTACAGATTACACAGGGTTTTTTTACAGATAACACAGGGAATCTTTACAGACTACACATGGATCCTTACAGATTACACAGGGATCTTTACAGATTACACCTGATTTCTACAGAATGCACAGGAGATTTCTCAAAATCACACAAAAGATTTCTACAGATTACTCAGGGAATATTTACAGATTACTCGAGGGATTTTTAGAGATTACGCAGGAGATTCTACAGATTACACAGGGGATCTTTACCGATTACACGGAGATCTTTATAGATTACATGGGGATCTTTACGGATTACACGGGGATCTTTACAAATTACACATGGGGTTTCTTTAGATTACGCAGGAGAATTTACAGATTACACAGAGTTTCACAGAATATACATTTGATTATACGGATTTCACATTGCTGCACGGAGTTCAAAAACTTTACAACGGATTTCATATAATTGCACACCAGCTGCTTGCTGTGGGTTATCCCTTGGTGGCACCTTGGTTGTGATTATACTCCGAATTACACAAACTACATATTATAATAATAATTGTTACGACCTGTTGCCTGGCGAATCAAGCCCCAGAAGCTATGAATCTTGTTCGGGAGGGAGGGGCGATTATTACTATTACGCAGGCCCGAACGTGCGGCTGCAGCCGACTTGTAGATGGTATAGCACGAATTCCACATTTGTGTTGCAGCTAAGGAAAACTGCAGAAAACCTTAACCAAATCAAATGGTATGATTTACATAGATTTTAATTTATAACCCGGAATTCACAGGAGATATAACTAACTACACAGAATTTCACAGAACTTGTACAACAGCTTCTCGCTGTATTTTACCCCTCGATGGCAACATATTTATTGTGATTTTACCCTGGACTGACTACATAAGGTTACATAGATTTCACATTGATTACACGAAATTCGCAGATTTCACAGAGGACTTGCAGATTATGTAGGATTTCACAGAACACACATTTGATTACACGAATTTCATATTGATTATATGGAATTCACAGATTTTGCAGGATTTCACAGGATTTTTATACTAGATTCATGCTGTGGTTTATGCCGTGGTGGCTGCACTTTTTTGTGATTATACCCTGGATTACAGAGAACACACACATATTTCATATTGATTACACAGAATTCACAGTGAATTTCTCGGATGTCGTAGAGTACGTATCTGATTACACAGATTCCACATTGATTACATGGGATTTACAGATTACACAGAATTTCACAGAATACTTAATTTGATTACACAGATTTCACATGTTTTATACGAAATTCACATCATATTTTGCAGATTACACAGGATTTCACAGAAGTTATATATTAGGTTTTCGCTGTGGTTTATCCCTCGGTGGCAACGCCTTTTTTGTGATTATACCCTGGTTTGCACCAACTGCACCATGCGATTACATAGAATACACATAGATTTCATATTGATTACACGAAGTTCACCAGGGATTTTTACAGATTACACAGAAGACAAAACTTGTACCCTCCTTGTGATTTATCCCTCGGTAATAACATCTTTGGTGCGATCCAACATCCCTAGATGACACAGCCTTCACTGTCATTACACAAGATTATATAGATTGCGTTAATTATGTGGAATTTACAGATTACACAAAACTTGTGTACCAGATTCTCAGTGTACAGTCCATACTTATGTTAAAGGACAATTTATATAAATAGCTAGAAACAGTAAGTTACAGTTCAGATTACGTAAGTTAAGTTGCAGACACTGGCCATACACTTCTTCTTCCTGCCAATGAAAGTACTTTTCGGTGGCTGTGAAATCACTCCGAAATAGCAACATATTCATGACGTATAATTCGGCACTTTAATCGACAACGATCCGAGAATTGGCGAATTGAAACTGAAAAATTCCCCATTTCAATTATCGGTGATATTACATTTTAGATTAGGCACTTCGGCATAATAAAATTTGGAGCATAAATGAGATTAGACGCTTCGACATGCGATGAAATGAGATTTGGCGCTTTAATATTCTTTTAAATCGAATCTAGCGTTTCACTGAAAGCAATTTAAAGAAACAATACCCAATACATCGACGAAATGGAAGTCGGCAGTGTTTTATCAATGATAATTGCTGAATTGAGTTTTGAAGTGTTGATAATCTGCGAAATGGAATTTTGTGCTACACATGCTATTTAGTGTTTCTTGAAGTTGCTGCGACGCGATGTAATATTTGATCAATCATTTGAACAATCTTTACTGCCATGGTCTGGTTTTCGACAATTTAAACATAGCTTATAAAAAGATTCGCTGTAGCTGAGTTTTTAATATTGATCATAAAAGCAAAGATAAACAAAGTAATTAACAAAACCTAATAATAGAAATAATAATTATTCGTATTGCATCAATCGCATCTTCTTAAAACAATAAATGTAAGGTTATATTGAATCAGTTCCCAAAATTAGACTACTTTATATCATTAATGGTTTATAAACATTTTAGGAATCCTAAATTAAAACATTACATTTAATGTTATTCACACATCCTTCATTAGTGTAATACAAAAATTTCATAATTAAACATAACCTAACATTTAAAAGAAATAAGTCTACCAATCACCATAATTACCCTCGCAATAAAAATAAATAAAAAGGGGAGAAAATGCAACAATTGAACCAATTTACACCTGCTGCGAAATATTAAAGGGATATTTTTTGTAAAATAGAAACTGGGCCAGGGTGACCAGAAGACCACGTGACCAATGTAGAGAGACCTTGGTCGTCGCGCCTATCGACGAATTCAAAACATCAGAACATCACATATTCATATTTTACATATGATCGTGACAGTTGCGCTTCTTGACTCTCGCATTGTTTTAAAACAAATTGATAAACGAAAAAATTGACAACAAAATGGCCTTGCTTTATCTAATATCAAATTTAAAAAAAATAGATAACACATCTAATAAATTAGATTAAATTTTTTTTAACTCAAGGATAAATTATGTCTACTACATACTTGCATTTGTTGCTGTTTATGTTTTTGACCCTTTTATCGTTAAAAAATAGAATTCTCAAATTTTCTTGGAATAATAATCATTTTTAAAAGTAGTTCAAGGTTCGTTTAAGTATTCACTTGAAAAAAAAGAAGGAAGGCATTTGATCTATTTATAGGTCTTTAATTGATGGAAAGATGAATATCACATAATCAATATTTGCTTAATTTATTTGTGATTCTTGATAAACGCCCGTTTGTTTATGAGTTTTTATAAAGTATTTTGTTTGAAAAATAAAAAAAAAATTAAAGGTTACGTTGTTATGACGCCGGGGTGTTTGATCTGGAATACTGTGCAATCTTTGTCAGAGTGATTTAATCTTCCACATTTTCAATAGGGATTTCCATTTTTATTATTTTTATAGAGTTTACCTTGTATTTATTTTTGTGTATTGTAGAGCGCTTTTCTCAACAAAAGTCAACATTTTCAAATTAATTGTTTTCAACAAATGTTTCATTCAGTGACATAAATTTTAGATCTCCCGAAGGACCAATGTTAGTATAATGTTAGTATCTAAGCTTTAGTATTTATTGGTATCACAATTATAACCATTATAAGTTTTGATTTTAAACACAAGAAGGCGGCTGCTTGGGGGGGGCTGCAATCTTAAGTTTCGCTACTGCTGGTTTCAGTAATTTCTTTCAATAACACAAATCTACAGTTTTATCATGTGAGTGCCTGTTATGATCTACATCTATTTGAGGGACACGGGGGTTTAATAAACAGAAGTATGTAGTGTGTCACAATAAGTGGTCTAATAATAACTCATCTTTGTTCATTTCATATTAGTTATATTTACATATCATGCGTGTGAGCCGAATCAAACGAAAAAGAAATCTTATTCAAATCGGCCTATAAGTATAAGAGATAAAAAGTAAGTAACCGCGGCACCTCCCCCCTTCTTCAATAATACACAAGATTTTTTTCTTTTTTTACTTTTTCCTGTATTAACCGATTTGAACTCGGATGTGTTAAAAAATTTTGAAAACCTTATCTGTAATCTTTAATCCTAAAAATTATTTAAAAAAATCTTATCCTTTATCTCTAATCCCAAAAATAGTTTTTAGAATTCAATCCTAAATTCCACATAAATATTCTGAAAAATCTAATCTTCAATCCCTAATCACAAAAATATTTTGAAAATCTTAATCTGTAGTACATAATCATAAAAATTATTTAAAAAAATCTTATCTTTTATCTCTAATCCCTAAAATATTTTTAAAAATTCAATCGTTAATCAAAAAAATACGTTTTAGAATTCCTAATACAAAAAAATATATTTTTTCAAAATTCGATTCTTAATCCCAAAACATTTTTTGAATCCAATCCTCATTCACAAATTCCACAAATAGTCTTAAAAATCTAATCTTCAATCCCAAGCACAAAAAATATTTTGAAAATTTTAGTATCTGTAGCTAATTCATAATCCTAAAAATTATTTAAAATAATTCTTAACTTTTATCTCTGATCTCAAACATATTTTAAAAAATTTAATTCTTAATCAAAAAATATATTTTTTTAGAATTCAATCCCTAATATAAAAATATATTTTTTCAAAAATTCGATTCTTAATCCCAAAACATTTTTTAATACAATCCTCAATCCCAAGTTTCACAAATATTCTTAGAAATTTAATCTTCAATCCCTAATCACAAAAAATATTTTGAAAATTTTAATATCTGTAATTCATAATCTTAAAAATTGTTTAAAATAAATCTTATCCTGTATTTCTAATCTCTAAAATATTTTTTAAAATGCAATTCTTAATCCAAAAAATATTTTTTAGAATTCAATCCCTAATACAAAAAATATATGTTTTCAAAAATTCGATTCTTAATTCTAAAATTTATTTTTAAAATTCAATCTACAATTCCTAATCCCGAAACATTCTTTTTAATCTAATCCTCAATCCCAAATGCCACAGAAATCTTCTTAAAAATTTAATCTTTAATCCCTAATTACAAAAACTATTTTGAAAATCTTAAACTGTAATCCATAATCATAAAAATTATTTAAAAGAAGTCTTATCTTTTACCTCTAATCTCAAAGATATTTTAAAAAATTCATTCCATAATCAACAAAATATTTTTTTAGAATTCAATTCGTAATACTACAAAAAGATATTTTTAAAAAACTTGATTCCTAATCCCAAAAACTATTTTAAAAAATTCAATCTCCAATTTCTAATTCCGAAATATTTTTTTACTCCAATCCTTAATCCCAAATTCTACAAAAATATTTTTAAAAATTTAATCTTTAATCCCTAAATCACTAAAAATATTTTGAAAATCTTAATCTGTATACCATAAGCCTAAAAATTATTTTAAAAAAATCTTATCCTTTATTTCTAATTCCAAAAATATTTAAAAAAATGCAATTCTTAATCCAAATATATTTTTTTGAATTAAATTCCTAATACAAAAAAATATATTTTTTAAAATTCGTTTCTTAATCCCAAAAAGTATTTTTAAAATTCAATCTGTAATTCCTAATCCCGAAAAACTTTTTTAATGCAATCCTCAATCCCAAATTCCACATAAATATTCCTGAAAATCTAATCTTCAATCCCTTATTATGATTGAAAATCTTAATCTGTAAAACATAATCCTAAAGAATTATTTAAAAAAAATCTTATCCTTTATCTGTAATCCCAAAAATATTTTTAAAAATTCAATCTTTAATCCCAAACAGTATTTTTTAAAACTTAATCCCTAATACTACAAAAAGATATTTTTAAAAAACTCGATTACTAATCCCTAAAATTGTTTTTAAAAATTCACTCTCCAATTCTTAATCCCGAAATACGTATTTTTAATCAAATCCTCCTCAATCCCAAATTCCGCATAAATATTCTTACAAATTTAATCTTCAATCTCAAAAATTATTTGGAAAATCTTAATCTGTATTCCATAATCCTAAAAATTATTTAGAAAAAAATCTTATCTTTTGCCTCTAATCCCAAAAATTATTTTTAAAAATTCACACTCCATTCCTAATCCCGAAATATTTTTTAATCAAATCCTCAATCCCAAATTCCGCATAAATATTTTTACAAATTTAATCTTCAATCCCTAATCACAAAAAATATTTTGAAAATCTTAATCTATAATCCATAATACTAAAAATTATTGAATAAAAATCTAAAGACTATTTTAAAAAAATCTTATCCATTATCTCTAATCCCAAAAATATTTTTTAGAATTCAATCCCTAATACACAAAATATATATTTTAAAAAATTCGATTCTTAATCCCAAAAAGTATTTTTAAAATTCAATATGCAATTCCTAATTGCCGAAACATTTTTTTTAATCCAATCCTCAATCCCAAATTCCACATAAATGTTTTTAAAAATCTAATCTTCAATCTCTAATCACAAAAAATCTTAATCTGTAATCCATAATACTAAAAATTATTGAATAAAAATCTTACACTTTATCTCTACTCATGTATTAAAAATATTTATAAAAATTTAATCCTTAATCCAAAATTTTTTTGTAGAATTCAATCTATAATACAAAAAATATATATTTTTTTAAATTCAATTCTTAATCCCAAAAAGTATTTTTAAAATTTAATCTGCAATTCCTAATCTCAAAACTTTTTTCATTCAATCGTCAATTCTAAATCCCACCGAAATATTCTTAAACATTTTATCTTCAATCCCTAATCCTTTATTCTAATTTTTTTAAATTTAAGTGTGGTATCGGTATTCAAAAAATAGTAGCCAAGCTAGTCACAGTGATTCCTGCTCCTGAGAAGGCTTTCTGTACCATTCTGCGCCTTGAAAGATGAAAACTTGGATCTCTGGCCACGCGATTGACCTGTATAAGGTTAATTGACAAAACAGACTCCATAGACATTTGTAAGATCCCAGAATACTCTTAGGAATATATATTATAGAATTCAGTATTATTTTTCATCCATGATCCTCTCCTCCCCCTCGTAGAGGGCAGATGAGTAAACCATAGATAAATCTGACAGCGACGGGGAGCTCTTCAGGATTGATTACATGTAGTCCCGTTGTCACTTTTTCAAACGATCACTTTTGGCTCATGACATCATTCTCTTTCCTTGAAAGGAGAGTAACTGGAAGTCAAATATGGCCTCCACGGAGAGACCTTCACAGTAGGTGACAAGTAATCCCGTTGCCACTTTTTCAAAAGTATTGTTTTTTGGCTTATGATTCTCTTTAAGGGAGCGGGAGAGCGGCAGGATGTCAAAGCTGATCTCGACTATCGACATAAAATCACTTTTGATTCATGACCCCTCTCCCAGAGAGGAGAGTGGCTGTAGGTCAAATATGACCGCCCCGGGGAGACCTACATGGTCGGTTACATGTAGTCCTGTTGTCACTTTTTGAAAAGTATTACTTTTGGCTTATGACCCCCTTTAAGGGAGCGGTACAGCGGCAGGATATCAAAGCTGATCTCGACTGGGAGGTCTCCAGGATCAATTACTTGCAATCCACCACTTTTGACCTATGCCCCCCCTTCTAATGAGCGGGACAATGCTAGGAATTCAATGGGATGGTCTGCAGGATCGATTGCACATAGTCCGGTTACTTTTTCAAATGTGCCACTTTCAACCTATGCCCTTCCCCATTGTAGGGAGCGGGAGAACGGCAGGTAGGTCAGGTGTGACCTCGACTGAGAGGTCTCCAGGATCGATTACATACATTCTCGTTGTCAATTTTTAAAATTATTACTTTTGAACTAGAAGCATCACCGTAGGGGGTGTGGGAGTGGGGAGGGTGAAATCTGGCCTCGACGGAGATCTCCTCATGGTTGATTGCAGGTTGTCCCGTTGTTTCTTTTTCTCTTAACTAGTTCCAGCATCGCCTATACTAATTGATCTCAAACAAGTATAATTAAATAATAATATAATTTAGCTCTAGTAATGCCAACACGAATTTTATCAAATACTTTCTGAGCGGAACAGATACAAACATCCTAACATTGGGTTTACGACTTCTTGACCAATGACTTTTAGTCCAATGTGACATTTAATGTGAGGGATGCTTCGTCCAATGAAATTTTTTGTTAAATGACACTTCTTCCAATGGCACATTACGTCCAACTTTTTGTTCAACGAAATGTCTCATCCAATGATACTTTTCGTCCAACTAAAACGCAGTAACTGAATGAACTTAAATGACGACCCCTATTGCTCAGATGCAAATCTAACCTAACTTAGTATTACCCAAGTCATTCCGCGTCAGTTAAGATGTAGGAGCTGTCCAGTGCAGTCGCATTTTCAGTTATCAGTTTGCGTGAACTTTTGACGGTAAGTATTAGTTTTTTTTAATTGTAAACCAAAGGTCCCATTACATAAAAAGTCTCTTTGGACGAAACAGTCGTGTTGGACCAACAGTACCAATGAACGTATAGTTTATTGGACCAGCTGCCACGTTGGACGAAAAATCTCGATGGACTTTTCTTGGACTTGGACCAAAAGTCCATTAAATGAAGCAAATGTGTGAAGCAAAAACTTTTATAGGACCAAAGATTGGGGACCGTATTGTATTGTGTTCTATTGCGCCAATTAGTGTAGGAAACCAGAATAGACTAGTATCTAACGTAATTAACAAAAATTTAACATGGAGATCTATGCACAGGCACATTCTAAGGCTCATTCGGGGTATTGTCTCCAAGGATATGTTATGTCAGTCAACCAATTCTTTGTTGTTTTTAGCCTACAATCTTTCGATAATGATGACTCATATTTTTCATGTGGTTTTGGAAATGAATGTTTTAAAAGCAAAACTAATTATAAACTTTCAATTGTTCTCAACGGTGCATGCAGAGTTACCTACTGATAACAACATACCTACGTTCAAGAAATCCTTCTAGTTTTTTTTGTGCGCGCAAAATATTTTTTCTCTTGTTTTTCAGTAAATTGTATGAGGTTTTTCAAGGTTACATTTTCATACACTCCACTTATCGCTTTTCTCTAAGTAAAACGGATATTAGAAATTTAATCATTTTCAAATAACAAACTCAACGGCTGACCCTGACACTTTCTACAAGTGGAAAATTAAAATGTCACCCGGTAATAACTCGCCTGGAAAAAAAGGGTATTAAAAAGTTTCCTTTAAAATTGAAAACAGGAGGAGAAAAATAAATGCATAAATCCGAGAGCAAAATTAACTACTGTAAGATTGTTTTATAATTCTGCACCAGAAGAGAAATGCATTTCTTTGTGCATGCACATGCATACTAATTCCCAATAGATCGCGCCTCTGCCGTGACATACTGACCTAAAAACATTGTTCCCATCTTCCTGAACCTGGCCACAGGAAGTGTGTTCTCCTCTCTTGGGAAGGAAACTTTGTGTGTGGAAAAAGAAGACACTTCCTGGCTGGTTTTATTGATCTATTTATTATTACTGCTTTGTCATTTGTTTCTTCTCATTATAATGCGCCCTGTCTACATTTAATTCGATGTTTTTGTTTGTTAGGTTTCGGTCTTGATTTTTCAGGTTGGCGGAAACATTTGAAATGCTTTTGAAAACCTAAACTGTACCTGCGAAGTCATTAACGTTATATTATGATCGGATGACAGTAATTTAACGTATACGTTTGGTGTGGTATTCTAGATAACGGAATCTTGGATCTTTATTTTTTGGAAGGGGCAACGTTATAACTGGATATTCTCGTATCTCAACAGCACGGGGCACATCTTCATAATGCACAGACTAATAAAGTTTGCCTAAATTATTTTAGATGCAAATCGTACACATACAATTATGAGTACTAGGTTTGGGACTTTTCATCCAATGACTTTCGATAGAATGACGTTTGGTCCAATGGGACATTTAATCTGATGGACGTTTGGTCCAATGGGACTACGTTTAATGGCACATTTGGTCCAATGTGACTTTTTATCCAATGGTGTTCGGCCCAATGGGATTTTTAAACTAATGGACGTTTGATTCAATGGGATTTTTAGTCCAACGTGTTATGGTCTAAAGAGCGTTGGGTAAAATGAATTTTTTAGTGAACAAAAGTCCCATTAGAAGAAAAGACGTCTTAGATCAAAAAAAGCCATTAGAACTAAATCAATTGAACCAAAAGTCCCGTTCGAAGAAAAGTTTGCTGGACTAAAAATTTCGATGTAAACCGACATTGGACCAAAATACATTAAAGAAGGAGTAATTTTACCAAAAGTTGGAAACCTATGTTTAGCTATAGCGTACAAAAGATTTGTAATTAGGATGAAAATGCATCAAATAATATAAAAGTATCATTGAGCGAAAAGTTCTGTTGGACCAAAACTGGAAGTGCAGTTTATTGGACCAAAAGTCCTCTCGAATCAAAAATACCATTGGAACTAAATCAATCGAGCTAAAAATCCCGTTGGAAGGAAAGCCACCAAACTAAACGTTGGAAACCTAGTGTAACTATAGCATACAAAAGATTTGTTGTTGGGATGACAATGCATCAAATGATATAAAGGTTATTATTGAACGAAAAGTTCTGTTGGACCAAAAGTAGCACTGGAAGTGTAGCTTATGGTACCAAAAGTCCTATTGGATCAAAATACCAGCGGAACTAAATCAATTGAGCCAAAGTCACGTTGGAAGAAGTGTCTTGTTGGACTAAAAATCGCGAACTAAGCCACCATTGGACCGAAAGTCCATTAAAGAAGGAGTAATTTTAGCAAAAGTTGGAAACCTATGTATAGCTAGCTATAGCATACAAAAGTTTTGTTGTTGAGATAACAATGCATCAAATAATATAAAAGTATTATTGAACGAAAAGTTCTGTTGGACCAAAACTACCACTGGAAGTGCAGTTTATTGGACCAAAAGTCCTCTTGGAACAAAAATATATTGGAACTAAATTAATTAAGCCAAAAGTCTAGTTGGAAGAGAAGTCTTGTTGGGTGAAAAATTTCAAAATAGGTAAATTGTCATTGGATCAAAAGTCCATTAAAGAAGGAGTAATTTTCCAAAAGTTGAAAACAAAATATTTATTGTTGGGGTGACAATGCATCAAATAATATAAAAGTATAATTCAACGAAAAGTCCTGTTGGGCCAAAGCTACCACTGGAGGTGCAGTTTATTGGACCAAAAGCACCATTGGAACTAAATCAATTGTCCCAAAAATCCTGTTGGAAGGAAATCTCTGTTGGACTAAAAGTCTCTTTGAACCAAACATCATTAGGCCAAAAGTCCATTAGAGAAAGAGTTCTAATCCTTATGCGATTTTCTTTATAATTTTATGAAAATTCTTTGAAATCTAAAAAGTTTTACTATTTCTATGAAGAATCTTCAATTTTTTTTTAAGTTTCAAACTTTTTATCTCTAAAGCTTTTAATATCTGACTCTTGCAGCCTATGAAACTCTGAACTGGAGCTTCTAAAACTTGGAAACTATAAAAGTAAAATTATGAAACTGAAACTCGCTAAAAATCTTAACTATCGGACATTCGAACTTATTTTCTGAATCTTCTCATTTTTTATAAAATCGAATCTGAAACTCCGAACTTCTCTAACTTTGAATGTCGAAACAATAAAGCTTCCAAAGCCTAGAAAGTGGTATGATGCCTCTCAAGTTTGATCGACACGGATTTGTAAATATCCGAATTAAAATTTTTTAAATTCTGTTATCGTAGTATTGGCAGAAAATCAGCCAAACGCGTCACAGTTAAGTTTCCAGTTCGCCAGTGGTGTTTCCTTTTCCGTGTCCGAAGAAATTCAGTCCATAAAGAATATAAGATAAGATAAATCGGCTCATCTCTACTACGAAAGGCTGGCAGATAATATTAGAAAAATTAATTAAGACCATACTTAACTTTTTCAGGTATCTATATTTACACAATTGCCATCTGGGAGGATCAATGAGTTTCACCAATAAATTTTGACAAAAGACTGTAAGGTTATTTGGGTTTTGATCTAGCAGAAAGGTAAAATTACAAAAGAGTTAATAACTAACTATTATCATACCTTTATTACCCTAATTCCCATCAATTTTCTTTCATTGCCTCACCAACGCTTATTTCCATGCTTGAAATGAACCATTAAGCCACTCTTTCGACTTTTGATTGATAAAATTTCCATTTTATCAATTGATTATTCCAATTTTGATTGAGAGAATTCCCAATAAAAGAGTCATTCTTGTAGAGAATAAAATATGATAATACATAAACACCTGATACTAATTCTTCAAGGTTCTATGAAGTAATTATCTGAAACTTTGAAGCAACAACAATGATATGTGGAAGTCTGAAACTTCTAAACGTTGAATCTGATAACCCGAAAAAGTGAAAACCTTGATATCTTGATATATGAAACTTTAATAGGCTAAATCTTGATACTCGGAAATTTTGAAATTCTGTTAAAGATTCAAATAGTATTGAAACTTTGGAGCCACTTGGGTCTTAGATTCTTGGAAATTTACTAATTCAAGACTTGTCAGTTAAGTCTTACAGATTTGGGTGCTTAAATTCAAATACCAATCAGACGTCATGATTTAAGGTTTATAAGCAAAAAAAATCAGAAAAATAGGTTAATAAAAGTTGATGAATTCATAAGTACAGCTTATGTAGAGACCTAAACATTTTCTGTGATTGTTGACTAGTAACAGTACAAAGCTGGGATTTTTGCACAGACCAGTCAAAAAATAAAGACGTGTTCAAAACAGTGCG
Organism: Agrypnus murinus; assembly: GCA_929113105.1. NCBI lineage: Eukaryota > Metazoa > Arthropoda > Insecta > Coleoptera > Elateridae > Agrypnus > Agrypnus murinus. Next base: position 87,813,731 of record OV816027.1, on the reverse strand, counting down.
CAAGAAAAATTTATTGGGGCCACCCTAGGTGTAATGTTACAGATTAAGCTATTTAGAGATCTTTCTTGCTTGCTTGCTTTTCGGGGAGACTAGAAAGGCCGAAAGTAGAAATGCTTCGGTATATGATTATTGCAGGATTAACAACGTCAGAATTTGTATCGTAGAAGTTAAACGAGGTTATGAACGTTAAATACCCGAAAGTCTAAAAGAGGTCATGAAACGTCTGCGAAATGACTTTTTTCTTATACCATAGTGGTCAATGGTTCAGTCATGGCGCCAGTCGATTATATCGAAGTTATTCAAAAATGTATTCTGTCCAGTCACAATTCTATACTTTTAGAAGTGAAATCTTGGTCGTCCAATACAAAGTACTGAAAAGAACCTAATTCAATCTCTTTAATGAATGTATTTCTTATTTGAAGTAGTACTCCTTTGATTGAAGTTTTAACCATCCTACGTTCATCTCCCTCCCATGTAACGGCCTTCTTTGAAGGAAAATGTGGACTTCCTGTTAAGAACAACCTTTTCTTTCCTTCCAAATTCTCTGTGAACAAATTTCTTTTGAATTGCGTTGCGTTAATTTACCACTAACAGGAGATGGTGTTCTAATTGAGATGGTCCTGTAATTAACAAAGTAGCGAAGTCAATTATTGTGGTTACAGGCGGTCTGTACTCTGTACTGTTGTGGTCGAAAATCATATCATATCGGGAGGTCTCCTGGGCCGATTACATGTACTCCAGTTCTTACTTTTTCAAAAGTATCACCTTGATCCCAAGACCTCCTATTAGGGACGATTGCATATAGTCCTGTTGTCACTTTTTTAAAAGTATTACTTTTGAAGAAATAATGACTTCTTTTATAGAAGGGGAGGTTAGATGTGACGACGACGGGATTCTTTCCAGGGCTGATTATTTATAATCCAGTTGTCACTTTTTTGGAGGTATCACTTTGAACCCATGACTGGGGGGGATAAGATGAGACTTGGAGGTTCGTCATTTTTTAAAAGTACCACTTCAAACTTATTTCAAGTTTCTTTACACAAGGGGAGGTTAGATGTGACCTCGATCGGGAGGTCTCCAGGGCCGATTACGTCTAGTCCAGTTCTCACTTTGTCAAAAGTGTCACCTTGATCCCATGACTTCCTATGTAGGAGGAGGTCAGATATGACGTCGACTGGAAGAGTTCCGGATGTAGTTCTGTTGTCACTGTTTCAAAAGTTTCACTTTGGACACATCACTTCTTTTATAGAAAGGGAACCCAGATGTTACCTCGACGAGATTATTTCTAGGATTGATTACTTATAATCCCGTCGTCATTTTATTAAAGGTATCACTTTGAACCCATAACTGGGAGGTAAGATGAGACTTGGAGGTTTTCAGGGTCTATTACATATTTATGTAATAGACCCTGAAAACCCTGAAAACCAACAGGGCTTTCCCTGTTGTCACTTTTTTAAAAGTATCACTTCAAACTCATGACTTTTTTTGCGGAAGGGGAGGTTAGATGTGACCCCGATCGAGAGGTTTCCAGGGCCGATTACGTGTAGGCCAGTTGTTACTCTTGTGTCAAAAGTGTCACCGAGATCTCATGACCTGTTTTGTAGGGGGGAGGTCAGTGGACTGGGAGATGTTCATATTCCTGTTGTCAGTTTTTCAAAATTATTACTTTTGAAGGAGCAATGACTTCTTTTATAGAAGGTTTCCAGAGTTGATTACTTATAATCCCGCCATCACTTCTTTAAGGGAATCACTGTGAACCCATTACTTCCTCCATGACTCGGAGTTTAGATAAGTTTATTACATAAAGCCCCGTTGTTACTTTTTTAAAAGTATTACTTCGAACTCATGACTTCCTTCGCAGAAGGCGCGGTTAGATATCACCTCTACGAAAATGTTCCTAGGATCGAATGCATATAGTCTCGCTGTTAATTTTATGACCTGGTTTATACACGAGGAGTACAGATCTGACCTCAACTAACTTGGGAGGTTTCCGGGTTCGACTACATATAGTCCCGTCACCTTTCCAAAAGTATCACTTGGAACTCGTGACGTGTTTTGTAGGAAGGGACGTCAGCTAGCGGATCTAGGGTCGAGTTCTAATAAGTTTTTAGTCTAGTTGATTTTCTTTGTAGAGGAGTGGAGACTAAGATCAGAGGTGACCTCGCCGGGGAGGTTCTAGGGTCGATTACATGTAGTCCCATTGCCACTTTTTCGAAAATATTCCTTTGACCTATGATCTCTTTTGTAGAGAGGAGATGTGACTTCGAATTGGTGGTATCTAGGGTCGATGACATATAGTCCTGGTACTTTTTCAAAAGTATCACTTCTCTTCGCTGGAACTCTTCGCGACTTTCCTTACTTAGATTTTTTTATTTTACTCTCATCTTACTTTTCTCAGTTGGAGTGCATTTTTCAGAAGATAGAGTAAGGTCTACAATTTATCTGATAACCCACAACCACACCACAAATGTCGATCTGTAAATTAATATATTCTGCAGCTTTGCTGATTTTCGAATAAACGGATTGCTATGTGTCTAGATCCTATATCTTTATGAGACCAATAGGAGTATCAGTTGTTAGAGGGGCTTCAATCCAACCCTTAGTGTTCAAAGATGTTCATAAATCGACCTCCACGAGGAGGTTTCTAGGGTCAAGACGCATATAGTTCAGTTCACCTTCTTTGTAGACGGGTGGAACTAAGATCAGAGAGGTGACCTAACCGGAGACGATTCGAGGGTCGATTATTATCACCTTTTTGAAAATATCACGTTTGACCAATGAGCTTTGTAGAGGGGGAGGTTAGATGTGACCTCGAATTGAAGGTTTCCAGGGTCGATGACATAATTATAGTGCTGCTACTGTTTCAAAACTATCACTTTGAACTCACTGTCATAAATCGAATGGTACCACTGTTCTATGCCTTTTACACTTGTCCTTATGACCTCCAGCTGCCTCTGAAGTTCTAGGTATTTGTACCGTGGTACTGGACTGGAGTAACTTGTACTGCAGAAGATCGTACATGTGACACCAATCGACTCGTGTCAGCAATCGATTCTACTAGTTGCAACAAGTCGGTACGATATTGACCTAGTAACTCATACACTAGAAGTACATGTGGCACCAATCGACTCTTCTCACTGTCATAAATCGAATGGTACAGGTTCTATACCATTACACTTCTCCTTATGACCTGATTTCCAGCCGCCTCTGAAGTTCTAAAGATATTTGTACCATGGTACTGGACTGGAGTAACTTATGCTACAGAAGGCCGTACATGTGGCACATCAGTCGACTCTCCTAGTTGGCACAAGTCGATACGATACTGACCCAGTAACTCATACACTATAAGTTTAGAAGACCGTGCATGTAGCACCAATCGACTCTTCTCACTGTCATAAATCGAATGGCACCAGTTCTATGCCATTACATTTCTCATTATGACCTCCAGTCGCCTCTGAAGTTCTAAAGGTATTTAGTAAGTAGTAACTTATACTCTAGAAGACCGTACATGTACCACTAATCGACTCTCCTCAATGTCATAAATGGATTCGTACCAGTTCTATGCCATTACACTTCTCCTTATGACCTCCAGCCGTCTCTACAGTTCTACGGATATTTCTACCGTGGTACTGGACCAGTAACTTCTACTGCAGAAGGCCGTACATGTGGCACCAATCAACTCTACTCCAGTTCTATGCCATTACAGTTCTTCTTATGAGCTATGAAGACTATGCAGTTCTAAAGGTATTTGTACCGTGGCATTGGACTGTAATAACTTATACTGCAGAAGGCCGTACTTGTGGCACATCATCGACTCTCCTAGTTTTCACAAGTTTGTAACTCATACTCTAGAAGACAGTACATGTGGCACCAATCGACTCTCTTCATTGTCATAAATCGTTTGGTACCAGTTCTATGCTATTACATTTCTCCGTATGACCTCCAGCCGTCTCTCCAGTTCTACAGATAGTTTTACCGTGGTACTGGACCAGTAACTTCTACTGCAGAAGGCCGTACATGTGGCACCAATAAACTCTACTCCAGTTCTATGCCATTACAGTTCTTCTTATGACCTAAGAAGCCTATGAAGTTCTAAAGGTATTTGTACCGTGGCATTGGACTGTAATAACTTATACTACAGGAGGCCGTACTTGTGTCACATCATCGACTCTCCTAGTTTTCACAAGTTCGTAACTCGTACTCTAGAAGACAGTACATGTGGCACCAATCGACTCTCTTCATTGTCATAAATCGTTTGGTACCAGTTCTATGCCATTACATTTCTCCGTATGACCTCCAGCCGTCTCTACAGTTCTACAGATATTTTTACCGTGGTACTGGACCAGTAACTTCTACTGCAGAAGGCCGTACATGTGGCACCAATAAACTCTACTCCAGTTCTATGCCATTACAGTTCTTCTTATGACCTAAGAAGTCTATGAAGTTCTAAAGGTATTTGTACCGTAGCATTGGACTGTAATAACTTATACTACAGGAGGCCGTACTTGTGGCACATCATCGACTCTCCTAGTTTTCACAAGTTCGTAACTCGTACTCTAGAAGACAGTACATGTGGCACCAATCGACTCTCTTCATTGTCATAAATCGATTGGTACCAGTTCTATGCCATTACATTTCTCCGTATGACCTCCAGCCGTCTCTACAGTTCTAAAGATATTTGTAACGTGGTACTGGACTGGAGTAACTTATACTGCAGAAGGCCGTACATGTGGCACTAATCAACTCTTCTCACTGTCATAAATCGAATGGTACAGATCTGTGCCATTATACTTCTGCTTATGACCTCCAGTCGCCTTTGAAGTTCTAAAGGTATTTGTACCATGGTACTGGACTGGAGTAACCTATAGTCTAGGATATCGTACATGTTGCACCAATCGACCTCCCTCATTGTCGTAAATCGATTGTTACCAGTTCTATGCCATTACACTTCTCCTTATGACCTCAAGACGTCTCTACACTTCTAAAGATATTTGTATCGTGGTACTGGACCAGTAAATTATACTGCAGAAGGCCGTACATCGTGCATATGGCACCAATTAACTCTACTCTAGTTCTATGCTATTACACTTCTCCTTATTACCTCCAGCTGCCTATAAAGTTCTAAAGGTATTTGTACCGTGGTACTGGACTGGAGTAACTTATACTGCAGAAGGGCGTACATGTCGCACACCAATCGATTCTCCTCTTATGTTACAAGTCAAATAATTGATAACACTCTTTGGAGTCTTGAGTGATATTTGTGAACTTCTTAAGTCAATGGGCATAGCATATGGAAACTTTTTTTTTCTTACTGTGCCACTTGCGCAAGTGTAACTTTTGATCGATAAACACAAAATGTATTTTCTATAGAAAAAGGAACTTTCACAAATTTGAAAAAGAATCGAGGTGTACCTATCGCCTATATGGCATTTTAGGGAATTTTTAAATGTTTAGAAATATGTTTTTTTTATGAAATTATTTAGTTAATAAAGAGAAAATTATTATAGAACACTAATCTCTGGTGGGTGTGTTAATTACGTTAACATAAAAAATTAAAATGCCCCAAAGGAGAAAGTTTGTAGGAAGAACAATTAGTAGGGTCTGTTAAATTATTTATCAATGAAGAATTACTACAATTGGCCTTGGTGTCCCAAAATGTCTTGGATGTATTTTCGATTCTGATTATCGGTTTTAATATTGATAACAAAATTTTAGATAAAAAATATAATTGTCTGCACTGCAAGCAACCAGGAAACAATTCGAAAGTCTGAATAGTGAGAATCTTTAACGTTTCAAATGATCAATAAAGACATGTTTCAATTTTCTATGAAAAAACTTGTCTAAACTTTTTTGTAACACTTTTTCGTTGTGTGGCCCAAATCCCGACATTTAAAACAAATGTGTCTATCACTGTTTTAATATTATATTGTATTCTTTGCGACCTTGAAGTGTTGAAATTCCAAGTTTGATATGATCTACTCGTGTAAACATAAAATTTTCTTGAATGAACAATTAATAATAAATGTAGTGAACGTTTTAATTGCAATAATGATGATCAAAAATAGCAATAATTTTAAAAAATGAACAAATGCAAATAAGGATGAATAAATATTTCCTTTTTTTGCGAGATTTTGCTGTATAGAAAAGGAAGTCCTTTTCTTTAAAAAGCCAACCTTTACGGAGCCTCTCAAACCGTTGCTCGTTTGTTTTATATTCGGGTAAAATGTTTTGTTATTACTTATTACATTCCTAGACTATAAGCATTGTTTTCTTTTACAATTAGTGATTATCAGAGGCAGGAGATCGCTGGTTATTAATTATTATTATTTATTGTAAGTGTTTGTATGCGTATGAAACTATCAAAATAGCAATTAGATAAAAACAAATGAGCCTGTTAGTAAAAGCGTACCACCATTATTTTCTATACAGATAAGTCCCTATAAATGTATAGATAACTAACCGCACTCTCTCATGCGGTATTTAACCAAAGTACCAAAGTGTTGGTTGTATAAACATTTAAATATTATAAGATAAACATTAAGTTCAAATTCAAATAAGAATTTGAAATTGCATTACTTTGTATGGAGTTATTTTTTGCCGAAATGAATTCGAAAAAAAACCGCCAAAATAATAGTATTAGTAATAATTCGTAGCAATGCACACACCTCTATATCCATGACCTACTTAGTTATCTCGTAATAAGCCCCACCAAAAATGCTATTTTCATTCTGGTGTTTCATTTGGATTCCTCGCACTTTTCCTCTCTCCGCCCTCACCGTTCCGTTATCCTTCTCTTCTTCCGTATTATATCCTCCTCCTATACTATAGTGAGTAGAGTGTGGTCAAAAATCGAATTATTCCTAGCGATTGCGTTTCTTGATTGCTTTTCGTCTCCGTCAGTCACTTGGGAGGATTATTATTATAAAATTATAAAAGAGTGCGCATGTTTGGCCTACTGACATACTTACCCAATGACATTGGCATCACTTCCATTTTCATTATTTCACAATTATGTATTATGATAATGTCGTGTGGCTGGCTGATACCGACCGAGCAACGATTAATTTTATCATTGGCTTGTTTACGCATTTTATTGTTTGTTTCTCTTTTTTTATATTGTACATTTCATTTAATTTTACTACTAATAAATAATAAATAAATCGTTTTGTTATCTCAACTCTTTTAATAATTGGAGATTTTAACTAAAATGTGGGTTATATTTTTATATGCATGCATCTGGGTCATTAATATTTGATAACACTTTCTTAAATATAACAAGAATTATTGATTGTAATAATAAGCAATAAACATGGTTAGTTAAATTTAGAACATTCCAAAAAATTTTTGCACTTTGCAGAAATTCCTATTTTGCTTAATTTCCTAAAGTAATAAAAATGAATTCCAGAAATAGTTATTATTACACAATAGTTCAGGTAAACCAGGTCAGAGTTTACATGCAATTAAATGTTTTACCCTACTTAAAATGTTCAACCCTTATAATACATATAGTCTCGCTGACAAATGAAGGATTTAAATGAACGCGTGCACATCAGCTGTGAGAACATTACGATAAGCTAAGAATGTAAGCAGAGTATTGTGTTACTAGAGACGTTTTAAAAAAGTCAGTAGCGTACGTTCGGATAGTACTTTTAAACATTATGTAAATTTATCATTGTTGAAGTATCTATTCAACCTTAATCACGATTTATAATTAAAAATCTCATTACGTTTTAAATGGCATAGGGTAATGAATACATTTAAAGAAAAGTAATTGCAAAAATTTTAACTATAAATCGTTAAAAGTAAAAAATAGGGAATCAATCAATAATCATAACTACACAAAATCATAACTGGTGTTAATTTACATTTTTAAGTGCATAAAACTGATACTAAATGATGGCAATCCTTTTTATATATTAGAAATCGTACTGTATAATAATTTACCAATTTCAAATAACCAATAAAACAATTAATGTATAAACAATTTGTTACTGTTGTAAAGGAATTACTTAACTATTATAGTAGTTCTTAAGAATTTTTGTTTATAACAATATTTCTGCTTTCATATGTTTAATTTAATTTATATTTTTGCCGTTTACTTGCATACATGTTACATAGAAAACAAAAATATGCCTAACTGTGAGTCAAATAGTATTTTATAGGTGGAATGAAATAATTAAACTTGGACGTTAATAATAATTGTTCTTATAGTATAAATTAATTTCATTTTCCCTATTTTGTACGTGTATTCGATTATAATCGAATACAACATTAAGCATCAATGTTGGCCTTCGTAAAGGACATTTTGTGACGCTACTGAATCATTCCAGTTTATCAGTTGTTTCTGTTATCAGATACATTTTTCGGGTCGACCACGTGATCATGAGGTGGACACTGCGTGATTTGAGATGCTTTTTACAATTCTGCCCTCGTGATATCGGTAATCTTAAATCCTTCATTAGTTGGCGAGACTATAGTTGTTAATGTTTATATACAGTGTGGAAATAAAGTAGCGGATAAATTCGATAACTTCGTTTAAATTAATTTTTTTGGAAAAAATCTCGAAGGGGTATAGCGATTTTAATTACTTGACGCTATACTGTACCATTTTCAACTTGTTACGTCATTTGTTTTTAAAGTTATGACGTCATCGATATATTTTTTAAATGACAACTTATATTTTTTATTATCGATTTTGATAGTACTTTTTATTCTCTTTTCAACTGTATACAATTTTCAATATGTTACATTTGAAAAAAATTGGGAAAAACGGCCCTAAAGTTCGAATATTAAAAATTCTTTAAATTTGCAAAATGAATCTAGTCACCTTATAAAAAGCGTTACGTTTAAAAAAACATTTTAAAATTTTATTTAGACTAAAAAGAAACTAAATTGATGAACAAGAAAAAAAATCTAATAACAATAACATCAATTACAAAAATAAGCACAGAAATAACAGTTTTTATTACACTAGATCTTCAAAGTGACGACCCTGTACCATCTGACAATACCCAAGGCGATTATGAAATTCATTTCTCACATTCTGAAGAGTTTCAGGTAATATTAATCTAATCTCATGTCGAATTCTTTGTTTGAGATGTTCTAAATTATTGGGTCGATTTTTATACAGTTTACTTTTTAAGTACCCCCATAGAAAGAAGTCTAATGGCGTTAAATCAGGGGATCTAGCCGGCCATTCCATCGGACCTCTTCTTCCTATCCACCTTCCTGGGAGAATTTGGTGCAAATAGCGTTGCACATTAATTGCGTAATGAGGCTGAGCGCCATCATGTTGGAACCAAACGCTATTGTTTGGTAGCTCGGGATTGTTTGCATTGGGAAGTAATGCAGCTAATGCAGGCAACAGTTCCAGTTGTAAAAATTGCAGGTATCTTTCTCCAGTTAAATTATCTTGCGAAAAAAAAACGGCCCTATGATTTGGTCACCAATAATCCCTGCCCATACATTAAATGTTGTGTATGAGTTTCCTATCCAATAAGGATTTTCTCTAGCTCAATATTTACAATTCTGTTTATTAACCGTGCCGTTTAAAAACAAAATGTTGCTTCATCCGAAAATAAAATACACTGCGAAAACATTGGATCGCGAAGACAAATTCCCATCATCTGGTCACAGAATTCTTGTCTACGATCAAAGTCATCTTCTTCCAACTCATGAACCAATTATATGGGTGAAATTTTTGAACTTTCAAAAATTTTAAAACTGAAGTGTGGCTTATGTCGTGGTCCAAAGCAATGCTTCTACTAGTTCCATGTGGATTGTTTTCGATTGCTAGTAGCACATCACGTTGTACATCTTCATTTAATGTCACTTTTTGGAAGATTCTTTACAACGCCATGTTCTCGAAATTTCTTTTCAATCCTACTAACCGTTGATTGACTTATTCGTTGATCCGAGTACGTTGCTCTAAAAAGTTGACACACTTCTTGATGTGTTCGAATTCTGTCACCATAACCAATCATCATTAACACTTCAATTCGCTGCTTCTCGCTCAATTGCGCCATTTTTATTAATAAAATAGTTTATTAAAGGTAAATTCTACTTTAGGACAAGAAAATAACATTTATCTTATTGTTTACTTCTGATAAGGTTTTTGTTTTATACGGTGACTAGATTCATTTTGCAAATTTAAAGAATTTTTAATATTCGAACTTTAGGGCAGTTTTTCTCAATTTTTTGCAAATGTAACATATTGAAAATTGTACACAGTTGAAAAGAGAATAAAAAGTACTACCGAAATCGACAATAAAAAATATAGGTTGTTATTTAAAAAAATACCGATGACGTCATAACTTTAAAAACAAATGGCGTAACTAGTTGAAAATGGTACAGTATAGCGTCAAGTAATTAAAATCGCTATACCGCTTCTAGATTTTTTCCAAAAAATTAATTTTAACGAAGTTATCGAATTTATCCGCTACTTTATTTCCACACTGTATATACCTACATATACGCATAGCATCACAGTTAAGGGAGAAAGCAAGTCTTTTAAAGCGTTTCGGAAATCAATTAATTGCTTCTAAGTTTAATTGTGTAGATCCCTTTTGATTTAATTTGACATCTGACCTATTTCAGTTTTCGAATTTGTCTAAACTGTTGATCTAATAAAATCGGGTTGTTTTGCAGGGTAAATATCAAATTTGAACTTGAATCCCAATATATTATTAAATTCTATATTTTAGCTTTAGTTACTTTTGGTTTCTTAAGTAATTCAAGTTTAAGTTCAATTTAATTTAATTAATTGGTCTTTTCTAAACTATTATCGATTTTCGTTTCTATTAAAAAAAGCGGACACTTGAATATCAAGCCCAAAATTGATTTTTCAATTATTATTTGAAGACTTTTTGACACCAAGGTGATATAGTGTCCAAAATATACTTGCAGGTAATTATTACAATAACTATTTGATTTAGGAAACCAATTTTTTGTGGATGAACACAAAATTTAAATATTAGAAGTTGCAATTGACCTTCGCAGTAGAAATGCAAATCATTTATTTATTATTAAATCTTAACCAACAATTTTATATAAATATAATTTAATTTGAAATAATCGAATTTAATATTTTAACTAATTTAATTTTTCAATATAAAATCGAAATCAGAATCATTGTAATTAATTTTTAATTTAAACTAATTTTAACTAATTAAAACTTAAAAAAATAATTTGAATTAACTTACAATTATATTTTAATTCAAGCCTTATTTTTAATTACTAGATTAAATAATTACAACAAATCGGATTTATTGTACCTATATTTATGTAGCATATACATTTCAAGGGGTTCATTTATTAGAAATTTTAATTTAATATTTAATTGATAAACTAATTTAATTTAATTAAGTCAATTTAAACAGATGGTGTACCAGTATTTAGCACCCTATTTAATGCAGTTATTCTACAATAAAAAAATAAGTATTCTAATTAATAATATTAAATTTAATTAAGTAATTTCAAATTTAAGATTCAACAATGCAATTTAAAAGTTGACTGTCAATTTAAATTAATGTTATCGAAAATTTAAGTAGTAGCCTAATACTGAAACAAATGACTGTTCTAATTCTACTGTTAACTATGTAGTTTGTTAAATAAGTCACTTATTTGGTATTTGTAACCAATCAAGTAAATAATTAATATTCACTTTTATCAAGTTCACATTATAGTAAAATACAATTTTAATTTGACAATCAAATGGTTAATTAATATTTTTTTGTTTTAATTCATAAATCATTCTTCCAGATTTAAATATAGTTTAATTAATTAGATTTGCTTATGATACCAATTCTAAAAACTATACAATTTCTACATAATCAAAAAAATCCTACAATTTATTAAAAATCGTAATACGAAGAATTATTATATCTATTTATATTTAAATTATAATTCGGTTAATTGTTTAATAATTTACTTACTTTCAATAGTTGTTTAATGTTTCAATTTAAAATAATTTTAATTCATAAATTTTTGTTTTCTATAAAAAATACAGTGAATACTCCTAATTAATTTAAAAATTTTAAAAATTGAGTTTAATTTATTGAAATCTGAATTAACTTACAATTATATTTTAATTCAAGCTTTATTTTTAATTAACAGATTAAATAATTAAAACAAATCAAATTTATTGTATATTTATATATGCATACATTTCAAGGGGTTTCTTTATTAGAGATTTTAATTTAATGCTTAATTGATAAACTAATTTAATTTTAAGTCAATTTAGAAAGATTGCGTACTAGTATTTACTAACCTATTTAATGCAGTTATTCTACAATAAAATACAGATATTCTAATTAATAATATTAAATATAATTAAGGAAATTCAAGGATTTAACAATGCTATTTAATTGTAGCGTAATTCATAGCTATTCAAAAGTTGACTGTCAACTAAAATTAATGTTATAGAAAATTAAGTAGTAGCCTAATACTGAAACAAACGACTTAATTCTACTGTTAACTATGTAATTTGTTAAATAAGTCACTTAACTTTCTTGGTGTTTGTAACCAATTAAGTAAATAATTAATATTCACTTTTTAATTTAATTTAAATTAAAATACAATTTCATTTCAAATCAATTCTATATGCATTAACTGGGATTATATTAAATCAGCGGTTTTGACTTTTCTTAAGACAGTTGAAAATCAAGGTCGAGATCTGCTGCAAAGTATTACATTTATTTAGAATTACTTAATTTTTTGATTCTGTTTCAATTGAATTTTTAATTATTATTAAAAAAAAGTTTACTAATTATTATTATTATTATGTTAAAAGTTTAAAAGCCCAACGAATACAAATATTATTGATTTCTCTAAAAAAAATTTTTTGTGAAGTTTGGGTATTACAATTAAATATTTCTCATGAGATATTACAATGCAGTTAAATTTTAAAAGCATTTTAAATTATTATTAAACGCCTATTTACAGACGATTCCTAATTATTTTGTTACGTATTTTAATTAATGCAATTAATTACTAATTAAATAGTAATTATATATTTGCACAAAAGTGCCTGATGATGTTTACATAAGCTAGCATAATTAATAAAAAATCTATCTCTTAATTAATTAGCTAATAACAACAGGAAACTGCGAATTCTAACAATTACAATTACTTATTAGTTATAATTAGACTAAAATACAGATACTCTAGAAACTATTGGATTGAAGATTTTATAATCAAATATACATTTTGAAAAAGCTTTACTTATGTTACAGTAATTGGTGGTATAATTAATATTTAAAATCCGTTTAATTTCATGTCGTTCTTATAAGCATAAAATTAAATTAAAGCTGATTTGTGAGAAATTAATTATTAATAATAATCGGAATAGTTCTGCTACAAATCAGTACAATTATTTAATTTTTTAAATTTCTAATTGTTATTCAAGTAATTGTATTATTAATTTAATAAATAAAAATTTATGATGTTGCTCTAAAAAATTAATAAACAATCTTTTTACCTAAATTTTATAATTAAGCATTTTTTTTCTCGTGAGATTACAATGTAGTAAATTATTTTGTTACATTTTAAGGAATGCTATTAATTATTAATAAAAACTATTAGTTAATCATTTATTTATGCAGAAAAATAAAAATGTACGTCAATACAGGTAGAATTAATTTTTGAAACTAAAAAACTAGTTATATAGAAATATAACTAAATAAAATCACTTTTTGCTTATTTTTAATTTAAATCAAATTAAACTAACTCATAATTTGTAGAATCAATTTTTAAATTAATTTAAAATTGAATATAATAATTAGCTTACCAATTTATTAAAGAAAATAAAATGATTTTTTAGAGAGATCAATAGATTTATTACTATTAATTAATTGACATTGAGTATGGTTGACCTTATTAAATTGTTGTTTTATTTAGAAATTTGATCTGCTCAAAAAATAATTAACTAATTAAAAATTTCGTTTAATTATTTATTAATTAGCTGCTTCAAGTATCGATAAATTCATAATTAGCTTGTATTATTTCTATTAATACAAGTAAATTTCAAATAAAAAATTAAAATTAATGATTAAATCGAAATAAATTTAAATAAATAAATTTTTTTATATTTTACTTTTTTAAAAAACCAACAGAAAATGAAAGGGTTTTTAACAAACTTTAATTCAGCGGGATTTTCTTAATGTAGTCAAACCTCTTATTAGTTATTTCTAAATTAATTATTAATGTTCGTAACTAAATCATTTATTGCTTTATTTTTTGTTGTGCTATAGAATTTGCAAAACTAAATTTAAATTGCATTATTAATAATTATTTTTTTTAATTTTTTGTTTGTCTAAATATATTTAGATAAGGCAAAAACCAGAAATAATCTTATATAAATAAACCAAGATTTTATATTTAATCATACTGATACATACTATACATACAATTTTATGTTTATATCTTAATAATAAAAAATAATCTTATGTACATAAACATGTAAACAATGTACTATATATTTTTTTTAATTAAATAGGTCAAATACGACACAGATAAGATATGGTATAATAAAAAAATTTAAATACAGTTAATCACGACTAGAAAGACCTTGCCAATACTTTTGAAGGTATGCATGATGAGATTCCCTCACTTTTCTGCAGCGACACACTAACCCACTGGCATTGACACACTCACTCTCGCTTTTACCTGTGCATTTTAATTTATTGAATTTACGTAATGTATTAATAATGATAATTAAATAATAAAAAAAAGGAATATTTAAACAGACACACATGCCTTTGAATACTATTTGAAATGCTAACGAATTATTTAATCGGAATTTTCACCATTTTTAATTTAAAAATTAAATAGATATAACCTCACTTTTTCCTCATGTTTAATGAAATCATAACTTTTATATGTTTGATGTTAAATTTTAAATTTTTAATTACTATTTGATTTAACAGGTTAGATTTTTTTCTATTGAAATGACAATGACGTCACGGTGTATTTTTTACGGTAAATTAAACATTTCGCTGAGCACGACGTCGATAGCTGGTGGGTTTTCTCCTGGACCTTCAAACTGCGTATCTTTTATAAATATAAATACATTTTTCGCCATTTATTGATATCAGCTTGTTGGCCTATTTTCAGAAAATTCTCTAGAAAGCGAGCTGAGACAGAACAGTTTCAAATAATGACAAATGGGGAAGTCCTTCCTCTGTATTATTCCTTCTTATTCATCTGGTCAATACTTATAACAAAAATGTCGGAAAGTTTTCTATGGAAAACTTTTTTCCTTGATGTTGCTCTAAATCGGCGTTTCTTAAACTTTTTCAGGATGGACAGTCCCTTTTGAAGCCAGAATTTTGTTGTGGACCCCCAATACCTTTTTTCATAATCAATAAGAATAAAATACGTAGCAACCGTCTGTTGGAGTAATAAATTTTGTTTATTTTGTGTGAATAGTTTTAAGTAGACGCAGACCGCTTGGTGGTCACCACAGTTTAAGAAACGCTGCATTCGAAAGATGAATTATAGTATAAATAAATATCGAATATATTCAAAAAACATTTGTTAATTTACAATGTTGTCAAATTGATGACGATTTTCTTTTTCTGGATTGCACTTGATTTTTTGGACGATTTTTATTCTTTTCTGCGATTTGTATTTATTTCTCTTTGACCTAATAACTCTGTTTACTGTTTTATGATATGGACATAAGTGGAACTTTTATTTTTGCACAGCTGATAAGATATAAATTAATTGTATTAGATCGAAGAAACTTGGAAAAAGTAATACTTCGAAAGGACTAAGATTGAAGGGACATCTTGAGGGAATAACACTTTCACTATAGTGTAAGTACTTTCACTACAGGCAGATTAAATAAATTGGGTAAAATTTTAGATTAGGTCCGCCACTCGCAGCCGCACACGGCACATGCTATGTACTATACCATTCGATGCGTCTCATCGAGCTAAACAAAATAGTGTCCATAGTAAAATTGGGGGGGAGGGCAGATAATCTCTAAAACTTTTTTAGAGGAGGAGCCATAGATTTACACGTAAATTCCCCTACCCTACCTGAAAATGCATGTGTTGATGCGCATGCTACCTAACCTACCATATAAGCTATTGTATAACCTAACATGAAACCTATCCTGCAACCTAACCTATAATCCAACCTATAACCTAACCTATAATCCAACCTATAACCTAACCTATAATCCAACCTATAACCTAACCTACATTCTAACCTGTAACCTAACTTACGTTTAAGTTATGCTTAATTTAGGTGGGTATGCGTTATTCATCAATTTATATGTGGTTTAATTTAATTTAGGTTAGGTTAATTCCCCTACCCTACCTGAAAATGCATGTTTTGATGCGAATGCTACCTAACTTACCTCAACATATAAGCTATTCTATAATGTAACCTATTACTGTAACCTAACCTGTAGTCCAACCTATAGCCTAACCTATAATCCAACCTATAACCCAACCAACTGATAACGTATAGCCTAACATATAACCTAACCTATAACTTAAGATCTAACCTAACATAACATAACCTAACTTAGGTTTAAGTTATGTTTAATTTAGGTGGGTATGCGTTGTTCATCAATTCATATGTGGTTTAATTAAATTTAGGTTAGGTTAATTCCCTTACCCTACTTGAAAATGCATGTTTTGATGCGAATGCTAACTTAACCCAACATATAAGCTATTCTATAACGTAACCTATAACTGTAATCTAACCTGTAACCTAACATGTAACCTAACCTATAGCCTAACCTATAACCCAACCTATAGCCTAACCTATAACCCAACCTATAACCTAACTGATCACTTAACCTATAACCTAACCTATAACTTAATATAAAACCTAACCTATAACGTAACCTATATCCTAACCTATAACCTAACTTAGGTTTAAGTTATGTTTAATTTAGGTGGGTATGCGTTGTTCATCAATTCATATGTGGTTTAATTTAATTCAGGTTGGGTTAATTCCCCTACCCTACCTGTAAATGCATGTTTTGATGCGAATGCTATCTAAATTAACCCAACATATAAGCTATTTTATAACGTAACCTATTACTGTAACCTAACCTGTAGTCTAACCTATAATCCAACATATAACCCAACTCATAAACTAACTGATAACCTAACCCATAACCTAACATATAACTTAACATCTAGCCTAACCTATATCCTAACCTATAACCTAACATAACACAACATAACGTAAGTTAAGTTTAAGTTATGTTTAATTTAGGTGGGTATGCGCTGTTCATCAATTCATATGTGGTGTAATTTAATTTAGGTTAGGTTAATTCCCCTACCCTACCTGAAAATGCATGTTGTGATGCGAATGCTAACTTAACGTAACCATAAGCTATTCTATAACGTAACCTATAACTGTAACCTAACCTGTAACCTAATCTGTAACCTAACCTATAGCCTAACCTATAACCCAACCTATAACCTAACCTCTAGCTTAACCTATAACCTAGCATATACCATAACATAACCTAACCTATTACTTAACATATAACCTAACCTATAACCTAACATATCATAACTTATAACCTAACATAACATAACCTAACTCAGGTTTAAGTTATGTTTAATTTAGGTGTGTATGCGTTGTTAATATTAACATATTAACATAACACAACATAACCTAACTTAAGTTTAAGTTATGTTTAATTTAGGTGGGTATGCGCTGTTCATCAATTCATATGTGGTGTAATTTAATCTAGGTTAGGTTAATTCCCCTACCCTACCTGAAAATGCATGTTTTGATGTGAATGCTAACTTAACCTAACCATAAGCTATTCTATAACGTAACCTATAACTGTAACCTAATATGTAACCTAATCTGTAACCTAACCTGTAACCTAACCTATAGCCTAACCTATAACCCAACCTATAACCTAACCTCTAGCTTAACCTATAACCTAGCATATACCATAACATATAACCTAACCTATTACTTAACATATAACCTAACCTATAACCTGTAACCTAACCAACCTATAACTTAACATAACATAACCTAACTTAGATTTAAATTATGTTTAATTTAGGTGGGTATGCGTTGTTGATCAATTCATACGTGGTTTAATTTAGGTTAGGATAAGTTGCATGCGCATCAAAATATGCATTTTCAGGTAGAATAACTACCCTTGTACACCTATAGCGATGGAAAGGCAAATTTATAAACTTTTTCGTAGCCGTTCCCTCTTACTGTTACCGTTGCCGTTCAAACATCAAAAGGTTAAAGCGCCTACGTCTGTTTATAAAGCACTGCTGCCGTTACCGTTTGCCGCTGCAGTCCGTTCGAGATAACTAACTTAATTTTTGCTGTTACAGTTCGCGAATCGGCCAATCAAAATCGACATTACCACGCAGGCGCTTCACATTGACAGGATCGAGTAAACCATTATATTTGCGCATGCGCCAAGTTTATAAAATAATCCGTGGCAACGGCAACGGAAACTGCAAATGTCATGGGGATCGGGTGCGGTAACATAAAGTTTATATATCGACCTGTTAAGTCTGGTTTCAATATCTCTATAAGCAACTAACTTCCCCATTTTCTTCTCCTGGTGGTGCCAAAAAGGTATCTTATTGCCCTGGCAGATACGTCTGATGTCGCTTAGTAAACCTTTTGCAAACCATATCTCGTAAAAACTTTTGTTTTTGTTATTCTTTATTGCTACGTTAGAGCGAGGAAGTTGGTTTCTTAAAATTCTTATAAATAATGTGGCTAGGTCTTGGGATTTGGGGGAGGAGGTATGGGCATTCAAAGAATTTATCAAAACTTGTTTTTGAGAAAACAATTTTGGCGAAGATGGTAGATTTTAAATGATCAGGTTAGCCATGTAAGGAGATATGGAAATTTAATATATATTATGTAATTAGGAGATCGAGCGATCCTCGAAGATGTTATAACGACTCGGCTGGCGCCTCGACGTTATAATACATCTTCTCGGATTTAAAGAAGCTTGATCTCCGTATTGCATAAGTTGTTTTATTTTATTTCGTATTTCAATCCTAATTTCTCCCTTTTAAAATTCATCCGAATTTATTGTATAATGAAGCAAGTTGCCTTGTCTGTGTCATCATACGCGTAACCAAGGAGATAAAAAGCAGCATGTCACGTATGGCTGTTATGCAACATCACATGATTTTTACGTTGCCAACAACAACGGAGATCAAGAACGTCTTGAACTCCGGTGTCATTGACAACGGAGATCAAATTATACTTTATTTTACTAATTGTGGTATATAAACAATTGCTTAAAATACGAAATGAAATAAAAAATATGATATAAAGACTGAGAATTGTATTGGCTGACAATACTATGCTATTTTAATAGAGAGCACTTGTTGGAGTACATAGAGGGACCTACATCTAGTGTCTCAGTAACAGTCCATTGACAATTCTTCATCGCTTCAGTTAGCCAAAGGCAGCGACGTGCTAGGGGGGAGGCAAAAGAGATCAGACCTTTTAATATAACTATTACAAATTGTTGTAAACTTCCAGACAATTTGTTGCTAAATTTCGACCATCTCAGAAATTGAGTCTGAAAAAATCTCAAAACGAAGAGTTGCGTAATGCCAAACCTGATCTCCTCCTAACCCTTTGTAGCACTGACAAAGACACTCTCTTTCTCATAACTTCTTGCAAGATTAACAAATTGCCTCCTCACGCGTTACACAATTTATGGTTGGTCTCTTATACATACATTATATACATTTTCATATTTCTCCCATATTGTGTTAGGCCAGTCTTTGCCTTAGTCACTCCCTCTCCCCCTCCTTCTTAAGATAGTGAGAAAAAAGTTACAAGAGCAGTTTTAAACTTTTCTTAACTTCTGTCTTAGTTACTACTGTCACCACATTAGTCGTAGCGTTCTTCGACCAGTTTTCTTCTCTGGCTCGAATAGCCTTACCCCAAGTAATCTATAGCTCTCTAAGCCCTTTGCATCTGTTCCCAATACCTGTGTAAATTGATTTGTTTATTTGTTAACCTATCCATATTATACAGTAAGGACTAAAAAGCACACACTCTATGAAACTTTTTTCTTTATACAGGGTGATTCAGAAATAAAGGTAATCCTTTAAATGGTAGGTAGAGGGGAGGCAGTACAGCTAATTTACCTTGAAAAATAGAGGTCAAAAACGAATAGTGTTCCAGAAAATGAATTTAAGGTTTAATGAATTTTGGTCCAAAAGGATCCAAGGTCAGGACCGGATCCAAAATTCATTAAACTTTAAAATTCATTTTCTGGAAAACTATTCGTTTTTGACCTATACTTGTCAAGGTCAATTAGCTCTACTGCCTCCCCTCTACCTACCATTTAAAGGATTACCTTTATTTCTGAATCACCCTGTATATGAATTAATATATGAGATGCCCGTATATGAATTTGTTGCCTTCTTTGGTATTTTTTTTATTTTTTGATATTTGGACGTCTCGCCTTTACCGAAGAATTATTATTAAAACTAAGTACAATTATAAAGATTATCAAAGAAGGCTACAAATTCAGATTTGGACTTGACTTTTAATTCTAAAAAGTTAATAAAAGAAAGCTTTTGGTCCTCATTGTATAGGGTGGTCAAAAAACAGCGTCATAATTATTCTCATCGTTTTCAATGGCACATACCGGATGTTTAGTTTAATGGGACGTAGAATAAATTTTTACTTGATATTCTTAACTGTAATATACTGAAATCTTAATAAAAACAATTGCATAACATTGAAGCTATCAAATTTACATAAGCACAATACAATAGTTTTGCAAACGGCATCTAAAAAGACATTATATCATCAGAAATGTACAGGGTGCCGTTTAAAATCAAATAGGTATAATCTACTGAGAAACATGAGACTTGGCAACACCGATGCCAAATTTGAATTGATTACATTCGAAGATATTTGAGTATATACTAAATTCCAACCATCTTGAAGCATCTGAAGGTTTCCTTGTTTTGACTGGTCTTGAAGGTCAACTGAATAAAAAACTGCAACTGCTCAAAATGACATATACTTCAGTTATCGAATCATAAACATGACAGTAAGGGTCATATTGTACCTTTATATTATAAACCTTTAATCATGATCAGGCCTAGGCGTGGCCTTGCACATTGTGTACTCAACTACGCAATCTGCAAGGTCACGCCGGGGCCTGATTCAAACATTAAATACGTTTGATACCTTGTTGTTTTAACATTTTAAAAATTTGAAGTTTTGATTTTTTATCTTTTGGTTCGACTTGAAAATCGAACAACTTGAAACTTAAAACAAAAGTATACGAAATCCTGAGTGAAACAATAAAGAAATCACCCGTAAGAAAAAGAAGATTTAAAGGAAATCAATGCAAAAATATAAGTAAATACTCACGTACAAATCCCAGGTATGCAGAAAGGTATGCAGAAAGTCTGGCTTTCGATTAAATGTTCGTTTTGAATTAGCTTTAATATACAGAGAGTATAAATGAAAACATAATTACTTAAACTATTTGAAGTTGTGGGCTTATGTAATTACCAGGCCGAATCATTTGATTTCCGATCGGGTAGTTAAGCTCATAATTTGGTGTAACTATACACTTAGAGTACCGAAGAGCGATTCAGTATTCGTCGCAATTCCGGGATTCAACTCAACTACGGTATTAGCAAGGTCACGCCTGTTATAAACTATAAGTTAAAAAAGGCGCTTTTTAACTTTTTTGTTCCTTTTTTTACATTGAAATATTTATATTTACCAACAGCCTTGACAAGCCTTACTAACGTGCTCATGATATTAATCGTTCCCTGACTTTTGGTCCAATGACTTTTTGTGCATGGACTTGTGGTTTAACAAGACTGACTTCTAATCCGGGATTTTTCGCCCTAGAGACTTTTGGTTCAATAGACTCCATGTCCAATACTAGGTAGTTTGATCTAACAGGACTTTTACGTCCAATGAAACTTTTTGTCCAATAGGACGGTCCCCAACCATTTTTCTTAAATTATTAACAAGTTGTACCTCTTTTCAAGTTACAATAGGACCAGTGGTTTAAGTTTACCCAGTCACTGCTTTTTAGTTAGGAGGAAAAGGAACCACTGAATGAAAAGTCTCTGGACTATATGTCTGTTGGAGTAAACGTCCATAGGACAAAAAGTCCCATTGGACCAAACGTCTATTACACTAAAAGTCCCGTTGTACCAAATTCCATTGGACGAAAATGTCCAAACCCGAAATTAATACAATTCATTCAAGTCCAACAGTTATGTAACTGGAAGGAAAACAACATACTCTTAAAAGCTTGCAATACTTGACTGTTATACCGGTGCACACGAAAGTTATGATGGTATAGTTCGTTCGAGTTAGTGTTAGATACGTTCCGACAACGAGAGGATTTCGAAAGTGCGATTTTAGCAATTTCCCGACAACTGTAACTTTGATTCCGATTGTTTTTGGATGGATAGTTATGACTGTCAAGTTTTCTTTGACTTGGCTCACATGGCAACGGCCTTTTAAGGGATCAACGAATTGAGATACGCTCAATTGGCGCGTCACTTGCTTGCTTTTGTAAGAACTTCCAGTTTACACTGGTCTGAGCGAGGTTGCCTATCCACCCTCTACTAGCTTTCGGAGTCCCGGCTATATCAACTTGGAGGTGGGATTGTCTTGTAGTAAGAGGCTAAGTGTCGCATTCGCTTTATATTTGCATCAACTCCCTTTAAAGGTGATCCCTGAGTGAGAGGTAGTATTTCTGGGCTCAGTTATACCGGTGAGAGTTGAGTAAAGTCACCAATCCATAGCAGACTCGTCTAGACTATATCTGATCCACAGTATTGACTACACCAGAGCCAAGCACCAGACAAAACGATTTCCACAAGAATAGTGCTCGGGGGGGGGAGGTACTGACGGAATAAGCCCCGGCAGTGACCCCCTGACTCCAGGACGCGAGAGGGGGGGATTATGAAAAATTGGTTCTGACTTTTAACACGTTAGAAGATTGGGAAAATGATAGCAGTCATATTTGAAAACATGCAATTATTATTTTGACCTACGTGTTGAAAGTTCATATCATAGGCGTCGGACATGGAGGGGGGGGGCACATTGGAGGTTTTTGCATGATATCGCCACGAAATCTAGTTTACCGTTAGGAATCGTTGATGTGTTCATAGAAACGTCAAAGATATTTTTTTTAATGTACAGTGATGTAGGTAGAGAGGGGTCAATTTGAACCTCTGCTGACTGCTCGGTGCGGCATCATGAGATGGGAATACATTTTCGATAAGAAAAAACAATGATTATAGGTTTGCCATGTTCGAAAATGTACTACAATTGTGTAGAGTCTCAGCTACTTGAGATTGTAGTACGTATGTGTTACAACTTTGAACTTTCTATTTATCGCTCCAAGTTTGGTCTGATTCACTTTTGTTTCACTTTTCCAACTCTTAAAAATTACGTGAACAAACCATCGTATCAGCGTATCAGTGCTGTAGCACACTGTGGAACAACCGATTTTGTTGTTTTTAGGTATTAGGTAGACGGTGAAAAGATTTACGATGAAGTTATTGATAGACCTATCCGTACCGGAGAAAAGTTAAGTGTTCGACAGCCTAGTGTAGCCTCAACAATAAAAGTTCTTGCCCACCAGTGACCATCTTCAGGGTCAAGATATAGAAAAATTTAAACAACTCCAATTGCAGTTATAATTGTGGAACAAACGAAGGCGAACGGTTGAAGGGCATACCCTTTGCCTACATTCTCTGCGACATAGTCGATTCCATAAAAATATGTTACTTTGCAGCAAAACGGTTGGTCGGGGGGGGGGGGTGGAAACGATTTCGTCCTTGACCCCTTCCTACACGGCTATTTTATAACACCAAATCAAGTTTCGCATACCGGGTGATTCCTTGGGAATCGGCTTTATTATACGGCGAGCCTCATATACAGGGTGTCCTGTTTAAGCTTCTGGATACAACAATGCAATAACAGAAGTTGATATATTTCAACTTACAAATTCAGTATTAGAACCCATTTTAGAACATGCGCTGGTACCGCGTATGACGTCATTGCGATTTTATTTAATAGAACCATTAGGTTTTAAGTATGAAAATCGATAGGTAGTGTGATTTTGAATAAAAAAGGAATTGGGTACTAAAGGTGTAAAATGTATAATAACGGAGCTTGAACCAATTAACGGAACATAAGTCCCATTTAACAGTATACACACAATCAATCAGACAATCTTTTGGCCATAGCATTGGAAGTAAAAGAACTTTCTGTATTTTTATCTCTAGTTAACGAAAGCAGTATTAGAACCAATTTTAGAACATGTGCTGGTACCGTGTATGCCGTCATCGTGATTTTTTTAAATGAAACTATTACTTTTCAAGTATGGAAATCGATCGTAAGTGTGATTCTGAAAAAAAGTATTAAGGTACCAACATGCATACTAAAATGCATAATAGCGCGGCTTAAACCAATTTACTCGTACCAGCACATATACTAACATGAATTCTAATGCTGATTTCGTAAACTGGAGGTCGAAATATACAAAGTTTTTTTAATTTCGGTTGCTATGGCTAGAAGCTTGTCTGAATGATTTAGTGTAGACTGTTAAACGGAACAGAACCCGCTAATTGGTTCTAGGTTAGAAAGAGTGGCGGTTGAGATGTGTGATAGCTAAGTCGGATTTTAAAATTTCATATGCTGATGGCACCGAGAAATATCCAAATGTGTTTGGGTTTGGGTTGTAGTGCCACTGGTTTACACAGGGCGATCCAAACTACGGCCAATTTTCGATCCACTTTGCACACCAAAATCTGAATTTTCAAAAGTTTGACATTTCTATCAAAAACTATTTAAGAGTTTAGAGCTATAGAGCTTAAAATTCTGATATATGCATATTGAAATTGTGTTGTTCCATTCTTAATAATAGTGTTTCGTTTGTTTCAGGTATTTATCTATGGATGTGGCTTTTATCAGTTGATTGGTGGTAAGTTATACTTAGTAGGTACCAAAAACTTCGGTAAAGTCTATTTGAAATGATTGAACAAATTGTAAATCAGTTTACTTTATTATATTCCATATAAGACGATCCGCGCTAGAGTTCCTCGATTATCATTATTTTTAAAAGCAAAACACCAATTGACATTTATTTAGGGACTCTAATACTAATATAATAAATAATAAAAAAAACTAGTTGCGAATGCGCAAAGTGCATTGCAAAGAGAACGAACATAAAAAGCTAAGCATTCCTTTTCTATAGTTGAATAATTTATCTCATGTTATTTCTCACATTGCCCGCCATTTTAAGGAAGTTCCTTCGGAGATAGGAAGTTGATGTCTAAACATTTTTGGTACTCGATTCGAATCTGAAATCGAAATTTTAAAATTGCAAAAACCGCACGGACAGACACACAGACATGGATTTCAGTAATTACTTTTAAGTTCGTTGGAAAAGGTGCTGGATATTAAGCACAAAGAGCAGCCATTAGTGAGTTCTTAAAATAATATTTTATCGTGGCCTACTTTTTTTATAGTAAATATTTCTACAACCCTCTTATACCAACTTCACCTAGAAAAAATTACTCATTTTAATCACTTTTTCTTTTTATAGTCATATAATAAAACATTGATGTTTATTTACGACAATTTTTTTCCAAATTCATTTAATCGGCCACTTTAATCTTATTTTCCGTTTTTGGGTTAACCTATATTTGGGCATGCTATCGCTCGTTCCAATTTCCTTCCTTTATTACACATGTGGATATATGAATATATACTTCAATGGCACGTGTAAAATACAAACAAGCAAAGCTGATGAATATTTAATATTTTCGTTTTCATTATAGAGTGTTTACCAGATATGGTTATTATATTTATTATTTAGGTGGTGGATACGTGTGTGCATGTGTGTGTATGTCTATAGAGAGTGAGAAGTTTTGGTTGGCATTGACACCACTTTATTATTCGCGATTTTAATTATGTCATGCCTGCTTTGGTTGACACACTGACCTACTACTACTAACCAACCAACATTTGTGTGTCTTGTATTAATAATAATGTATACACTTTACTTTTAAATTAGCTCTTTAACATATTTCTTAGATTATGATTATTATTATTTTTTTTATGACTATTATTAGTTTTGCTGGGGCGTTTACAGCTATTTATAGGAAAATCCTGTTTGTTTAAAAAGTCAATGATTTAATACCAAACAAGCATTAATTAGAAATAAAAAACACCACGGCTAGTATGGAGGTGCCCCATCTTGCTGGAACCCAACTGTGTAATTTGGACTTATAATAGATTTTTTTACATTTTTTCCAAAATTTTATTATAATTAAACTTCCCATAGATTATTTATTAGTCATAGATTTTTTCCTCTTGTAGTATTCATTTTATTTAAAAGATTAATAATAATAATAATAAAAGTATACATATTTACACCCACACTTAGTAATTACAAGACATTTTATCATTATGCAATTTAGTATTACTAATTATTATTCATATCATATACCATATTTATAAGTGTATATTTTTTATTAATAATAGAATGTTTAGGAATGCAACCACTTTTATACAATAGAAGGATGCACATAAATAAATAACAAAACAAACTTATTAAAACTATCTTCATAAAACTATAACAAAAAAAATCATAATATGCAATAATTAGTAATAAAAATGAAATAAAAATTACAATTTGATTAGAAATCATTATCATTACTAAAAACTATCAATTTTGGATGAGTGTAGGTAGATAAAAGTTTAATAAAACTTTTAAACAATTTATTGACCTATGATTTTGAATAATGAAGAATTTAATTATTTTTCCTACTTAAAATTTAGCAAAAAAGATAATATGAGAAATTACCGCCCACCGATCGTATTATTGTGCAACATTGTTTGGTGTATAAAAAATTGTTGTCAACTAAAAGTAATAAATTTCTTCAATTTTAATTAATTATATTTATTTACCAAATTCTTAAAATAATTTATTTGCATTAATATGTATATACATCAATGAAAGAAAGTATTTTGTATGATCTTCAAGTGTTCAGTCATCAAATCAAGCCTGCCTTGAAAAGCCTGAAAACCTAACAATTCAAAAGGGAAGAAATAATTAATTCCTCTGTATAAGAATAGGTGTTGATGTTATACTATAGGAGGATGGCACGGTAGTTCATTTGACAACCTCAAGCATCTATGCCGAAAGTACCGGCAGAAACGAATGGTCAGAATTTCTCTAAAAAAATTAGGAAAACCACTCACCATTTCGACTCGAAATGCACATAAACTTCCTTTTCATCACCACTGCTTTTGTCTTCGAAGATCGTTTTCATATTTTGGAGAAGAAAAATAGTCACTGGGAGCCAAATATGTATAACTAATAATTCTAAGAACAATTTCCATAACCATTTTCCTCTGCTCTTTGCGTTTATAGACACTTTCAAGTTTGCGTAGGATTCCCCGATTATGGTTACATCCTTCTGTGTGAAGTCTACCACTCTGAATGGTTTTTGTGCCACTGCATACACTTTTGCTTTAACTCGGGTTGAAAGTAATGGGCCATGTTGTTTTTACACAGAACCAAAAATTCCCGAGCTTAGAAGAGGCTTAAAATACAGAATCGCTGAGCCCTTAATTGCACAAATCTCATGTGAAGATTTGAATGTTGGAGGCTTGGATTTTCGAATTTAGTTTCTTAATCAGTAGAAATTCTAGTTTCCAAAATTTAAACGTCTAAACCGTGAATACCCGAAACTTTGAAACTATAGAGTAAATTCGAAATACAAGGTTTGAAGTACGATACCTTGAATCTCACGGATTAACACATAAAGACTTTAAAAATAGTTTTAGGGCATTAGGGAGTTAAATTAACAGGCGAATTAAAATTAAAAAAGCCTATGAAACTTTGCAATTTTTAAATCTACGATATTTGAAAATCCGTAGAGCTTTGAAATATGGATTTTCTAACTCTTTGAAACTCAAATCTCTTGGTACTCGTAAGTCTTAGAATCAGAGTTAGGTACAGTCAGATTTAGAAAATGAAAACTGTAGTACTTTTGCTTGCTTTTAAAATAAAGGTTTAAAAAGTACCTAGACTATGGTCTAGGTCACTTTGGTGCCAAAAACAAATTGCATTAAATTGAAACCAAATCAGATTTCACTACTGTTGATATTAAGTCTGTAGCCTACAATCTGGAAATTGGACATGATCAAAATTAAAATGGCTACGTGAAAGATTAGCAGAAATCGAGATTGAGGTTTTGAAGACAAGGCTTAAAGACATAGTCTATGGTCTAGAAGTTACTTTGGTATTAAAAAAAATACATGAAATGAAAAACAAATTCACCAAACAAGATTTCACTACTATTGTTATAAGGATGTAGCCTAAAATCTTAAATCTGGACATGACCAAAACCAGAATGGGTTTATACGAAAGATTTGGTGAATAACATTGCACAGAAATCAAGAATAAGGTTATGAAGTCGAGACTTAAGGACATAGACTATGGTCTAGAAGTCACTTTGGTATTAAAAACAAAAATGCGTGAGATTACAAACAAATTAACCAAATCAAATTCCACTACTCTTGGTATGAGTATGTAGCCTTAAATTTGGAAATTGGACATGATCAAAATTAAAATGGCTACGTGAAAGATTAGCAGAAATTGAGATTGAGGTTTAGAAGACAAGGCTTAAAGACATAGACTATGGTCTAAAAGTCACTTTGGTACCAAAAACAAATTCACCAAATCAGAATTCACATACTCTTGGTATATGCGTATGTAGCCTTAAATTTGGAAATTGGACATGATCAATATCAAAATAGGTTTATATGAACAATTTACGGAATAACATTTCCAGTAGAAATCAAGACTGAAGTTTTGAAGTTAAGGCTTAAGGACATAGACTATGGTCTAGAAGTCACTTGGATATCAAAATCATAATGCATGAGATTAAAAACAAATATACCAAATCAGATTTCACTACTCTTGGTATGGGTCTGTAGCCTTAATCCTTACAGCTACCTTAATCAAAATTAAAATGGCTACGTGAAAGATTAGCAGAATCGAGATTGAGGTTTTGCAGTCAAGGCTTAAATATGCCATTCTAGGCCATAGACTATGGTCTAGAAGTCACTTTGGTATTAAAAACAAAATGCATAAGATTAAAAACCAATTCACCAAATTAGATTTCACTACTCTTGGTATGAGTAAGTAGCCTAAAATCTTAAAATTGAACATGATCAAAACCAAGATGGGTTTATATGAAAGAAATGCTGAATTACATTTGCAATGTAAATCAAGACTAAGGTTTTGAAGTCGAGGCTTTAGGGCATAGACTGGTCTAGAAGTCACTTTGGTATCAAAAACAAAATTGTGTAAGATTACAAACAAATTTACCAAATCAAATTTCACTACTCTTGGTATGAGTATGTAGCCTTGAATTTGAAAATTGGTCATGATCAAATCTAAAATGAGTTTATATGAAAGATTTGCGGAATAACATTTGCAATAGAAATCGAGATTAAGATTTTGTAGCCAAGGCTTAAAGACATAGACTATGGTCTAGTCACTTTGGTATCAAAAACAAAATGCACTACTCTTGGTATGGGTCTGTAGCCTTAAATTTGGAAATTTTACATGATTAAAATTAAACTGGCTACGTGAAAGATTAGCAGAAATCGATATTAAGGTTTTGAAGACAAGGCTTAAATACCTAGACTATGGTCTAGAAGTCACTTTGGTACCAAAAACAAATTGCACGAGATTAAAAACAAATTTACCAAATCAGAATTCACATACTCTTAGTATGAGTATGTAGTGCAAAATTTGGAGATTGCACATGATCAAAACTAAAATGGCTTTATGTGAAAGATTTGCAGAATCAATCAAAATTAAGATTTTGAAATAAAGGCTTGAAGACGTAGACTATGGTCTAAAAGTTACTTTGGTACCAAAAACAAATTGCACGAGATTAAAAACAAATTCACCAAATTAGAATTTACATACTCTTGGTATGAGTATGTAGCCTTAAATTTGGAAATTGGACATGATCAAAACCAAA
Organism: Agrypnus murinus; assembly: GCA_929113105.1. Lineage (NCBI taxonomy): Eukaryota > Metazoa > Arthropoda > Insecta > Coleoptera > Elateridae > Agrypnus > Agrypnus murinus. The sequence goes on along the minus strand of OV816027.1, from coordinate 87,783,681 downwards.
ATTGGTTTATATGAGAAATGTACGGAATAACATTTCCAGTAGAAATCAAGACTGAGGTATTGTAGTTAAGGCTTAAGGACAAAGACTATGGTCTAGAAGTCACTTTGGTATCAAAAACAAAATGCATACGATTAAAAACCAATTAACCAAATCAGATTTCACTACTCTTCTGCCGTGCTTAGCTAGAAAGCAGTATCACCATAGTAGCAATTTAAGAAATGTGCCATGTTTTTTATTAGCATTCATTAGTATACCACGCAGTATATTTCTACACAGCAGTTCTGGCAGATACTGCTTTCTTGCTAAGCACGGCAGTCTTAGTATGAGATGTAGCCCAAAATTTGAAAATTGGACATTATCAAAACCAAATTGGGTTTAGATGAAAAATTTACGGAATAACATTTCCAGTAGAAATCAAGACTCAGGTTTTGAAGGGCTTAAGGGCATAGACTATGGTCTAAAAGTCACTTTGGTATCAAAAACAAAATGCATACGATTAAAAGCCAATTAACCAAAACAGATTACACTACTCTTAGTATGAGTATGTAGCCTAAAATTTGAAAATTGGACATTATCAAAACCAAATAGGGTTTAGATGAAAGATTTGCCGTATAACATTTGTAGTAGAAATCGAGAATAAGGTTAAAGACTAAACTATGGTCTAAAAGTCACTTTGATCACTAAAATCAATCTCAGCAACCAGAACTTGCAGACCGAATGTCTAAATTCCAAAGTGTGAAGTTATGGTCTCTAAAAGATGACTTTCCAAGATATTGAATCGCTGTATCTATGAAATTTCAAAATGCTGAAGATCTGATAATTTGGAGCGTGAAATCTATTATAACAGGTGAAAAAAGCTCCGTCAAAGTCAGCCGGGAAAAAATGTCACCTATGCATTTGATAATATTTGGAACATCTGTGAATCTTTGAAAATACAAACATACTGAGAAGCAGATATATCACGCCCACCGGATACATCAATTGCTGTCCGTTCCGGTGCATGCTGAGTCCAAACATATGGCTTGCGAGCAAACTTACAGGTACCGATTTTTGGAAAAGGACATACTAACAAAAACAAAACTACAACGCCCAACAACATTAAGCCGCGCCTACAAGACCACTCAATTGCACGTATCAGGTCTCAGTCCAACCACACGTATATTAGTTGGTTTAATTTTGGAACAAGTATCGAGTCCAGTTATCACGTCCAGTAATATAAAGCCTCGCCCTCCACCTGAGCAATTTCACCCCTATGGTCTATGCTCCAGAGTCCATGAGTCTAACCATATAATTGCATTGGATATGGGACCTACACGGACCTAGATTATAAACAACAATTCTGGGTTTTAGTACATAGCCCAGGTTTAAGCCCGTCCTTGGGACGGAAAGAAAGTCACCTGGAAAATTATTTAATATACCATGTGCATAAGGGAAACATACTTAAAAAGATTTATTCAAAATCTTAAGTTGGTGAGCGAAAATCTCTTAAATAAACAAATCTTTGTAACTTAACATTTATTAACCACTCTCGCAACACCGAACCTTTGGCCCTAGATTGAATAGTTAATTATTTAATATTTAATAAAATATTTAATCAACGATTACAGAATTGTTTGTATTCAAAACATTGACTTATGACACCTATTAACATGAGGCGACGCCCACCAGTTACACTCGTTGCATCTATATGGTGCCTGCTTAGTTCAGTCATACATGGTATGAGGCGGGCCTACATGGTCCGAGTCTATAAAGCTACAATCATACTGATAAATTTGCCACGTCCAGCAGACCACCCATTCCATCCCTCTGGTGTATGCTGAGTCTAACTGTATAATTATTTTGAGCATGGAAGCTACAGGAACCAAGTATATGTATAAGGATAAAACGTTTTGATAAAAACATTACCACGCCCACTAAAATAAAGTGCAACCATAGTATAGTTGGTTTGGATATGGGACTTACAGGGACCGAGCTTATACACAACAAAAAATTCTGGGTTTTAGTACATAGACTAGGAGGTTTAAGCCCATCCTTCGAACGGAAAATGAGTTATCTGGACAGAATATAAGGCAAACGTTTGAAGCCACGCGTACCAGCCACACCATTGCATTTATATGGGCTTGCTTAGTTCGACCATATTATGGTATGAGGCGGGCCTACATGAACCGAGTCTAAAACTACAAACATGATAAATTTACCAGGTCCAGCGACCACCCATTGCACCCCTCTGGTTCATGCTGAGTCTAACTATATCATTATTTTGAGCATGGAAGTTACAAGAACCAAGTGATTTTTGATAAAAACATTCCCACGCTCTTTAACATAAAGCCACGCCCACCATACACACTGATTACAACCAGTATAATTGGTTTGGGTGTGGAACTTGCAGGGACTAAGTCTATAAAGGGTACTGCTTATTAACATGAAGCCAAACCCATCAATTACACGCCTCTGGTCCATGCTGACTTCAATCTGATGTTTGGTTATAGAGATCGAGTCTATAAAGGGATAAACATACTAATAATAAAAACAGCTACTAGGCCCATCAGACCCACCCATTATTGGTTTGGGTATTAGGATTTTAGGGACTAAGTCTATAAAGGGACGAACAGACTGACAATTGGATTTTGGATTTTAGTAAAATTATGCGTTCGCTCTTTAGATCCCCATATCACCAACATGAGTTCAAATATTGAATTCTTTGGGTATGACCATAAGAAGAAAACATGGGGAGACAATTCACAGGACTTCCATGACCATTGATAAAAGTGATTATTCCCATTTCAGTTTCAGCTCAGAACATTTTTTCGTGTAGTGTGAATTGGGACGCCAGGATAAACCTTGCCTCAATTTTATTTAATTTTACCATAAACCAAGACTTTTTTATTACCCTTTACTTCAGAATTCTGCAACTGTGAAAGTCTGAAACTTGCATTTGAAAACACATTTGGAGATACAAAGAAACAAAAGAAAAGCTAGAATTTGGGAATTATGAAACTGAAAAGTTGTAGAATAGATGCTTCGAAGCCCCTTATAATCCAAAATCTGAAACCTAGGAACTCTAAAATCTTGAAACTGATATCGAAGTATTGTGTCTAATAACAGTGAAAATCTGATAGTTTTCGAAATATTTTAAACCTTATCAACCTCATTCTTCTGTAATGGGACATCTTTCAAATAGGCCACTGTTCTAATTGCATCTGATAATTTAACTTTTGTTTAATTCTGAATAGAGGTGGAAATAATTGATTGGAGTCAAGATTGGGCTTTGTGCAGATAGCAATTACTTCATTGTCCTTCCTTATGCTGAAAAATCGATTACTTCAGCCAAACGGGTATTATAAGACAATTCAAGGATCAAGCGCAGAGCTGTAACAAAAATCAAACTCCTAAAAAAAAATTTTTCTTTCAAAATATGTCGAACGAATGCTTCCCATTCTTACAAAAATGGTGTGTGGCTGAATATGTAGGGCAGTAAGCACAAATTATATCAGGAGGACTGAAATCGAGAGTAAGTACCTACTTGCTGTAATTCATAAAAGGAGATAATGCGTGAGTTTAACCTGATTTTCGGTTGATTCGTTTTAATAATAACAGAGATACCATTTTAGTCATTTATTGGTGATTCCATGAAGGAAAAGTGAGGAGAGTGAGCAGGTATGCATAAAAACCCGGCGACACACTAACCTACTGACACTGACATCGTAATCGCACTTACAACTACTTTTGCTTTCAATATTATGATGTTGCTTACGCAATCAAATTATGGTATCAGGGATATCCACCTGAATTTATGCACGTTTTATTATTATTACTCATTTTTGTGAAACGAAAATGTGAACAAAAACCAACAACCGTGCTTTTACTTTTATTATAACACGACCGCGCGAAATTCTTTTCACAGTTACCATTAATTTTGGTAACCCCGTTATTTCCAGATTGGAGCGACTGATGAGTATTTTAACTGTAGCAGGTGTTTATTTTATTGCATGTAATTGTGAAAACGTCGGCGGAGGTTGAGTCATTCATACATGATCCATTCATTTGATTCTGATGTGTAATATACTGTAAACGAGTATTCTTATCAGCCATTATCTGTGGGTTAGAGGGTTGTATGCTTACCTCATAATTCTAAGGTTGCGGGTTCGATTCGCGACTAGAGATGTGCGGATAATCCGATTTAGCGGGCAAACCCGAACCCGCCCGCGTCCGCGGGCTACGTGTTGGGCGGGCCGTATTCGAATTTTTTTATCAAGCTGGTTTAAGCGAGCTTTAGCCCATCAGTACCTTGACTTCTTTGAATTAGCTTTTTATGCATTTAGTCATACTGCACCACTGACCAAGACTATGGAATGCCTGCAATCCATCGCAAATAAAAATTATAAAGCTAATGCTTAAACGGATTTGACCTGCCTTTAAGGCATTGTGGGTAGCGGGCTGGATATATTTAGTCACGATTGGCTAAAACGGACCTGTCCACAGACTATGGACCTTGTCCATAACAACATTCGACATTAGACAGTTTAAAATGCCCGTACGCCTCCATTCCCGACCGATCCGGAAACTGTGGAAAACTTCATAATGGACAATAATTAAAAACATGTTTTTTCGGATAAAAAGTAAAATCATATAGACCTGTGTCAATATGAGTTAAGAACTCTTGCTTAATTTACATATTACTATGCTTTTTTGCTTTTTAACATCTCAATCTGTTTCATTGTATGCCTTAATACATGTTATCATTGAATGCAGTAATTTTGACACCTTTGACACTTAGTTAAAAACATTAAGATTAAAACATTGCATTACAGAGACATTCACTATTACTGTGGCATAGAGTATACAATATACATACAACACCCGCTTATGACCCTTTTGACGTATTACGTACTCAACCCTCCTTATGTCTATTTTGAGCGCATATAACCCGCAAGGATATTTGTGTTCCACAGTACATACATAGATCTACTGATCTGAATTTTGTCTTATCATATTTATGGGGCAATTCAAGACCTTGATGATATTACGCGCTTGGTTTAGATTTATGGACCTCATTTTAACAAATCAACAAGTTCTAGATTACCTTCACATTTTCTGCCTCTGTGCATTCTGTTTTGTCATTATAAGGATACGGAAATATAAATATTGACAGGGAAGTATAATTTTTATCAGGAGATTAAAAAAGTTATATCATTTTGGCCCAACGTGCCAACTGTTGTACTTCATAACTTTCAAACAGCGAGAAGGCCCTGACGACATAGCTTTCTTAAGCAATTCAAAAGGAACTGTTTCTTACTGAAGAGTAAGATTTTCGTTTTAAATCCCACGGGACTTAAATCAGGAGAGCAGGCAGGCCATTCACAAATAGGATAAGACAAGATATCTCATGAAATTATGTCACTGTTTTGGTTTATGGAGAGTTGCGCCATGTTGCTGGAAAATGTAGCTATGATCCCTTGTTTTTTAGAAATCCGATGAAGTTCAGAAAGTTTGAAATTATTATCAGTTTTAGCGCCCGACGTGACCTCTGACCTCCGTGATTCATGAAAGTTAAGTTCATTTTAAGGTTGTTTGAGGTAACAAGAACAGCTATCCTGTCCGTTTTATCATATTATCTACCCCACTCAAGGTTACTAATTGAGGCCAAATTTAAAATAATTTCAACATTTGTCCTTAAGTCACTTTGTCTTGTTTCCTACAGATACAAAGTTTTCATTTGTATCTTCCAGGTACAAATCAGATAATGTCAGTCAGGCTTCTTCGCTCCTGATCCCAAATTCCTGATATAGTTTTAGATGGTTCTTCTAATTACTTTGAAGTTGACTGAACTGAACTAATTGGTTTGGAGTTCTTTCTTGCTGGCCTCTTTGTTTCCGTATCTTTCTCTCGTTTATCTTTATACTAACTTGCCTCAGAATTACCATTCGCTCTCGTTGAATCAAGACCCAAAACAATAACAGTCTTCAAGATCAAAGGTTGATCTATGTTTGGTATTGATGTATCTCTACTGTTTAGCTTAATACCGACCTTTCGTTTTGGTCTTTCAGTGCCAAAGAACAGTCAATGACACCCCAAAATGTATATAAATCCGGTCTAATTTGGATTTCTCAACATCAAAATTTTGGTATGGTCTGTCAATACCAAAGATACAATTGATGACACCCCACGATGTATGTAACTCTGGTCTGGTTTGAGAGGCATTTATGTATCTTTAGCCTTGACATTTAGCTCAATATCGACATTTTGGTTTGGTCTTTTAGTACCAAAGAACAGTCAATGACATCCCAAGATGTATGTAAATCCGGTTTGATTTGGATTTCTCAACATCAAAATTTTGGTTTGGTCTTTCAATACCAAAGATACAGTTGATAACACCCTACGATGTATGTAACTCTGGTCTGGTTTGAGTTGAGGCATTTATGTATGTCTAGCGTTGACATTGAACTCAATATTGACATTTTGGGTTGGTCTTTGAATGACAAGAAAAAAAGATCTAAAGATATACATATGTAAATCTGCTCTGTATTGGATTTGGAATTTATATATCTCTTGCGTTGACATTTAGCTCAATATCGACATTTTGATTTGGTCTTTTAGTACCAAAGAACAGTCAATGACATCCCAAGATGTATGTAAATCCGGTTTGATTTGGATTTCTCAACATCAAAATTTTGGTTTGGTCTTTCAATACCAATGATACAGTTGATAACACCCCACGATGTATATAACTCTGGTCTGGTTTCAATTGAGGCATTTATGTATCTCTAGCGTTGATATTTAACTCAATATTGACATTTTGGGTTGGTCTTTGAATGACAAGAAAAAAAGATCTAAAGATATACATATGTAAATCTGCTCTGTATTGGATTTGGAATTTATATATCTCTTGCGTTGACATTTAGCTCAATATCGACATTTTGATTTGGTCTTTTAGTACCAAAGAACAGTCAATGACATCCCAAGATGTATGTAAATCCGGTTTGATCTGGATTTCTCAACATTAAAATTTTGGTTTGGTCTTTCAATACCAAAGATACGGTTGATGACACCCTACGATGTATGTAACTCAGGTCTGGTTTGAGCTGAGGCATTTATGTATCTCTAGCGTTGACATTTAGCTCAATATCGACATTTTGGTTTGGTTTTTCAATATCAAAAAGATTGTCGATGACCAAGATTCTATAATTCTGGTTTGGTTTAGATTTAGCATTTATGTATATCTAGCCTTAACATTTAGCTCAATATCGAAAATTTGGTTTGACCTATCATTACCAAATAAACAGATGATACTCGAAAATGTATGTCTAGTGTGGATTTGGCATTTATATATCTCTTGCGTTGACCTTTAGCTCAATATCGAAATTTTGGGTTGGTCTTTCAATGCCAAGAATACAAATGATTGCATCCAAAGATGTATGTAAATCTGGTCTGTGTTGGATTTGGCATTTATATGTCTTTTGCGTAGATCTCTAGCTCAATATGGAAATTTTGGGTTGGTCTTTCAATGCCAAGAATACAAATGATGGCATTAAAAGATGTATGTAAATCTGGTCTGTGTTGAATTTGATATTTATATATCTCTTGCATTGACCTCTAGCTCAATGTCGACATTTTGGGTTGGTCTTTCAATGCCAAGAATAGAAATGTTGGCATCCAAAGATGTAAATAAATCTGGTCTGTGTTGGATTTGGCATTTAGCTTTTGCGTTGTTCTTTAGCTCTATATCGAAATTTTGGTTTGACCTCTCATTACCAAAAATACAGATGATACCCAAAAATTATATAGATCTGGTTTGGTATGGATTGCGCATGTATGTATCTATAACGTTGCTTTTTAGCTCAATATCGTCATTTTGGGTTGGTCTTTCAATGCCAAGGATAGGCATGATGGCATCCAAAGGTGTACGTAAATCTGGTCTGTGTTGGATTTAGCACTTATATACTATTGCGTTGACCTTTAACTCAGTGTCGAAATTTTGGGTTGGTCTTTCAATGCCAAGAATACAAATGATGGCATCCAAAGATGTAGGTAAATCTGGTCTATGTTGGATTTGGCATTTATACATTTCTGCGTTGACCTTTAGTTCAACATCGAAATTTTGGGTTGGTCTTTCAATGCCAAGAATACAAATGATTGCATCCAAAGAACTGGTAAATCTGGTCTGTGTTGGTTTTGGCATTTATATATCTCTTGCGTTATCCTCTAGCTCAATATCGAAATTTTGGCTTGGTATTTCAATGCCAAAAATGTATTGTAGCATCTGGACGTACAATACGAATATGCAAAACTAATTGGAATATTTTTGTTTTGACATAAGTCCTAGGTTTCAAATTAGTTAAGTAAATGTTGGTGGCTGATTTTTATCAACGACAGTATAAAAATTCATGATTTTTTGCTGTCGGTTGCAAAAATTTATTTTGTATTCCAAAGCAATATACTTAAAGAAGTGTTTGTGAAACCTCTACATCATGGATGCAAATAATACTATAGATTGTGATAAGTCTAAGCCTGCAGAGAAGCAAAAATCTCGGTTTTAATCTTTATCACTAAACAGCAAAAAATGTTGTACAACATAGGCAGTTAGTTGTTGTGAGCTTCTGTTTGTTTGAACTAAACTGTACTAAATCCAAACAACTTAAAATGTTAACAACAAATTTTAAAATGTTGTAGCTTTGGAAGCCAGATGCCAGTTTCAAAATCGTGTTAATAAAAATTTGAAACCTTAAAAACTTGCGATTGGAAACCTCGATAATGACACATGTGGTAGTAATGTGTACTATAACAAAAAATTTACCGTATTGTTTAAATGTTTGAAAGTTTCAAATTCTAAATATAAGGGTTTCAATTTCTGTCACTGTAAATTAGAGCTATACAGGCATTGGATTTTAAATTGCCCGCCCGGTCCGTTCTCGTTGGATGTTTTGTCGAACATGCCCGATAACAAGAATAGTTGGTATATCCTCGTACGTACCCAAGCGCTATGGTTCATGGCAAGTCTGTTATCATCCGTGATTAAAAATATTCTAATCAGCCCTCCCAATGCCCGTGAGTACGGGTGGACACGAGATTCAATTAGGAAGTGCATTTCACCATTATTTTTATTTAACGGCGGATTGCAGGCTTTTCACAGACGGTGTTGCACAATTAATTGCTGGCGTAAAAAGCTAAATAACCTCAAAGCTAACCTATAGCCTAACCTAAACTGTAACCTAACTTATTATAATTTAGCCTAGCCTTACATAACCTAACCTAACCTAACTTAACCTAATATAACTTAGCCTAACCTAACTTAACTTAACCTAACCTGACATAACCTAGCCTACCTTAACTTAACCTAACCTATCCTATCCTATCCTATCCTATCCTAATCTGGTCTGACCTGAATAGATTCAGGACGGACTGATTCTATTCGTACAAATGTATGCCTCATGTAATAAAAAAGGTTTACGTTAATCAGATTACTGTGAAGCATGCAGTGTAAAATTGCATATTTAAGAATTTGAGATGCCCGCCTGACCCGTAGTTCGGACGGGCTAGTTCGAATTGTCCGTACAACGCTACTAGAAATGTTTGAAGCCCTGGAACTCTTTGGATTTCGTGTTAACTACTTTGAAGTCTCTGTAAATTCGAAATTCCGAAAATTTCGCCAAAATGATAAATGAAGTAATCCGTCATTGATGCAGTGTTATTTTTTCTCTTATTAAAACTAGAACCGCTCAAATTCATTTTAGCTTTGTCATAAGACACCTAGATACAAGTTTAGAAACATTTTCTTCAATTAAATGCCTATTTCAGATAACTTATTTATCATTTTGTAGATAACAGATAACCTACAAACTTTACTGAAATGAACCCTATATCATATTTCAGTTCTAAACTGTTATAAATGTAAATAAATCTGCAACAGTTTTGGTTTCCAAGCCCAAGAATGTGTTGCAATTAAAGAAATTCTTAAAAAGGCAACGTAGAGATCATAATAACGATTGAATAATTCTTATAATTTTTTTCTCTCTTTCTCTCTGCCTCCCCAATCTGCAATACCAAATAAGCCGATGCATGTTGCAAAATATGTGTTACAAGAGAGAAAAAAAGTGGGTGTAAAATTATTAGAGATGCAAAAATCCAAGGTCTGCCATAACCAAAAATGAGTTTACGACCGAATTATTTTACACGTTCTGTTTTCGCGATAGTGTGTGAGTGTGTATGTATAGGTATACTAAATACCTATGTATGCATACATAAGTAAATAGTAGATCTCAGTTAAAATAACAGCGGTGTAAAAGTTATTAAAGAGAGTAAAAAGGAGGCGGAGGCCACACCAAATCGCCCCATATACCCACTGCACTAGACCCAGTTAAGACGCCACCAGCCAGCGCCGGCCAGGGACGCCCGCCACGCGAGCGATATTTATAAATGTGTGCTAAATGACACATTTATATGTACATGTAGAAAAAAATAACATCGCAATTTTGCACTAATAGGTTTTTGTTTAATATTTCAGATGAAATTTTTAGTTTCGGTATTTTTTTCAGAAAAATTAAGACTGATGTCGTTTTCTGTGTTGTAGGCCCTTTAAATGAAACTAAATCAAAGTTATTATGCATATATAATAAATTAGTGCATAATCATAGTGCCCTAGATAAAGTGGTATAAAATGCATATAAATAAATAATTATTATTAGAACAATCTTTAAACTCCGCTGAAAGCACATTTATCTTCATACAAAGTTATGCATTCAACAAAGCCTTTCTGTTCTTTTGAATTTATTATAGTGGGATGTCTGTCTGTTGTGGCTGTATGAAACATGAAAGTAAATTTATTATGGCTTTCATTTTTGTAAGTACGCAGGATGCAGTTGAAGAACAAAGAATACTTTTCCAAAACATTAAGCCAGAGTTTTTTTTATTTAGACAACATATTTTTACTGAATGTTATTTTTGTCTTTTGAATGAAGAAACTTATACATATACCATTTCCTAGTTTTTAGATTAAATAATTTTGACAAGTACCAGTTTTAAAAGTACATAAAATTCCAAAGATATCTCTAAGTTGCACCATTTACGAATTACGAGTTTTTAAACATAATTTACTCACACTTATATCATCTTCATCAACAGATCACAAGATCGTATATGAAGACAGAGAGATTTTTCTAGGTCTATCCAAGCAGTAAATAGTATATTAAAAATAAAGGAATGCCACTCGAACTTAGGCCAAAACCATAAATTCATAAGCACAAAACATCTTAACTAACACAGCAACATATCACAAGATCGTTGATGAACACAAAGATATGTTTCTAGTTCTATCCAAGCAGTATTATAGTAAATACAAAGAAACGCCACTCGAACGTTGATACAGACAAATATATGTTACTATATAGGTCTATCCAAGCAGCAGGATATGAAATACAAAGGAATGCCACTCGAACTTAGGCCAAAACCATAAATTAATGAGCATATAACATCTTAACTAACAGATCAACAGATCACAAGATCGTTGATGCAGACAAAGAGATGTTTCTAGGTCTGTCGAAGCAGCAGTATATTAAATACAAAGGAATTCCACTCGAACTTAGGCCAAAACCATAAATTAATAAGCATATAACATCTTAACTAACAGATCAACATATTACAAGATCGTTGATGAATACAAAGAGATGTTTCTAGATCTAACGAAGCAGTAGTATATAAAATACAAAGAAACGCCACTCGAACTTAGGTCAAAATCATATAATCATAAGCATATAACATCTTAACTAACAGCAACAAGTCACAAGATCGTTGATACAAACAAAGATATGTTATTATATAGGTCTATCCAAGCAGCAGGATATGAAATACAAAGGAATGCCACTCGAACTTAGGCCAAAACCATAAATTAATAAGCATATAACATCTTAACTAACAGATCAACATATCACAAGATCGTTGATGAATACAAAGAGATGTTTCTAGATCTAACCAAGCAGTAGTATATAAAATACAAAGAAACGCCACTCGAACTTAGGTCAAAATCATATAATCATAAGCATATAACATCTTAACTAACAGCAACAAGTCACAAGATCGTTGATACAAACAAAGATATGTTACTATATAGGTCTATCCAAGCAGCAGGATATGAAATACAAAGGAATGCCACTCGAACTTAGGCCAAAACCATACATTAATATGCATATAACATCTTAACTAACAGATCAACATATCACAAGATCGTTGATGAAGACAAAGAGATGTTTCTAGGTCTGTCGAAGCAGCAGTATATCAAATACAATGGAATTCCACTCGAACTTACGCCAAAACCATAAATTAATAAACATATAACATCTTAACTAACACAGCAAAAGATCACAAGATCGTTGATGAAGACAAAGAGATGTTTCTAGGACAGTCGAAGCAGTAGTATATTAAATACAAAGGAGTACCACTCGAACTTAGGCCAAAACGATAAATTCATAAGCATAAAACATCTTAACTAACACAGCAACAGATCACAAGATCGTTGATGAAGACAAAGAGATGTTTCTAGGTCTATCCAAGCAGTATTATATTAAATACAAAGAAACGCAACTCGAAGTTAGGTCAAAACCATATAATCATAAGCATATAACATCTTAACTAACAGCAACAAGTCACAAGATCGTTAATACAGACAAATATATGTTACTATATAGGTCTATCCAAGCAGCAGGATATGAAATACAAAGGAATGCCACTCGAACTTAGGCCAAAACCATAAATTAATAAGCATATAACATCTTAACTAACAGATCACAAGATCGTTGATGAAGACAAAGAGATGTTACTAGGTCTGTCGAAGCAGCAGTATATCAAATACAATGGAATTCCACTCGAACTTAATTAATCAGCATATAACATCTTAACTAACAGAGCAACAGATCACAAGATCGTTGATGAAGACAAAGAGATATTCCTTGGTCTATCCAAGCAGTAAATAGTATATTAAATACAAAGGAATGCCACTCGAACTTAGGCCAAAACTATAAATTAATAAGCATATAACATCTTAAGTAACAGAGCAACATATCACAAGATCGTTGATGAAGACAAAGAGATGTTTCTAGGTCTGTCGAAGCAGCAGTATATTAAATACAAAGGAATTCCACTCGAACTTAGGCCAAAGCCATAAATGAATAAGCATATAAATAACATCTTAACTAACAGAGCAACATATCACAAGATCATTGACGAAGACAAAGAGATGTTTCTAGATCTAACCAAGCAGTAGTATATTTATTACAAAGAAACGCCACTGGAACTTGGCCAAAACGATAAATTCATAAGCATATAACATCTTAACTAACACAGCAACAGATCACAAGATCGTTGATGAAGACAAAGAGATGTTTCTAGGTCTATCCAAGCAGTAGTATATTAAATACAAAGAAACGCCACTCGAACTTAGGTCAAAACCTTAGAGTAATAAACATATAACATCTTAACTAACAGAGCAACAGATCACAAGATCGTTGATGAATTCAAAGAGATTTTTCGAGGTATATTCAAGGAGTAGGATATTAAATACACAGGGATGCCACTCGGACTTAGGCCAAAACCATAAATTACTAAGCATATAACATCTTAACTAACAGCAACAAGTCACAAGATCGTTGATACAGATAAAGATATGTTTTTATATAGGTCTATCCAAGCAGCAGGATATGAAATACAAAGCAATGCCACTCGAACTTAGTCCAAAACCATAATTGAATAAGCATATAAATAACATCTTAACTGACAGAGCAACATATCACAAGATCATTGATGAAGACAAAGAAATGTTTCTAAGTCTATACAAGCAGTAAGATATTAAATACAAAGGAATACCATTCGAACTTAGGCCAAAATTATAAATGAATAAGCATATAAATAACATCTTAACTAACAGAGAAACAGATCACACGATCGTTGATACAGACAAAAAATGTTTCTATATAGGTCTATCAAAGCAGCAGGATATGAAATACAAAGGAATGTCACTCAAATTTAGACCAAAACCATAAATTAATAAGCATATAACATCTACAGAGCAACAGATCACAAGATCGTTGATGAAGGAAAAGGTATGTTTCTAGGTCTATTCAAGCGGTAGCATATTAAATACAAAGAAATGCCATTCGAATTTAGGCGAAAGCTATAAATTAATAAGCATATAACATTTTAACTAACAGAGTGACAGATCACAAGAATGCTGATGAAGACAAAGAGATGTTTCTAGGTCTATCCAAGCAGTATTATATTAAATACAAAGAAACGCAACTCGAAGTTAGGTCAAAACCATATAATCATAAGCATATAACATCTTAACTAACAGCAACAAGTCACAAGATCGTTAATACAGACAAATATATGTTACTATATAGGTCTATCCAAGCAGCAGGATATGAAATACAAAGGAATGCCACTCGAACTTAGGCCAAAACCATAAATTAATAAGCATATAACATCTTAACTAACAGATCACAAGATCGTTGATGAAGACAAAGAGATGTTACTAGGTCTGTCGAAGCAGCAGTATATCAAATACAATGGAATTCCACTCGAACTTAATTAATCAGCATATAACATCTTAACTAACAGAGCAACAGATCACAAGATCGTTGATGAAGACAAAGAGATATTCCTTGGTCTATCCAAGCAGTAAATAGTATATTAAATACAAAGGAATGCCACTCGAACTTAGGCCAAAACTATAAATTAATAAGCATATAACATCTTAAGTAACAGAGCAACATATCACAAGATCGTTGATGAAGACAAAGAGATGTTTCTAGGTCTGTCGAAGCAGCAGTATATTAAATACAAAGGAATTCCACTCGAACTTAGGCCAAAGCCATAAATGAATAAGCATATAAATAACATCTTAACTAACAGAGCAACATATCACAAGATCATTGACGAAGACAAAGAGATGTTTCTAGATCTAACCAAGCAGTAGTATATTTATTACAAAGAAACGCCACTGGAACTTGGCCAAAACGATAAATTCATAAGCATATAACATCTTAACTAACACAGCAACAGATCACAAGATCGTTGATGAAGACAAAGAGATGTTTCTAGGTCTATCCAAGCAGTAGTATATTAAATACAAAGAAACGCCACTCGAACTTAGGTCAAAACCTTAGAGTAATAAACATATAACATCTTAACTAACAGAGCAACAGATCACAAGATCGTTGATGAATTCAAAGAGATTTTTCGAGGTATATTCAAGGAGTAGGATATTAAATACACAGGGATGCCACTCGGACTTAGGCCAAAACCATAAATTACTAAGCATATAACATCTTAACTAACAGCAACAAGTCACAAGATCGTTGATACAGATAAAGATATGTTTTTATATAGGTCTATCCAAGCAGCAGGATATGAAATACAAAGCAATGCCACTCGAACTTAGTCCAAAACCATAATTGAATAAGCATATAAATAACATCTTAACTGACAGAGCAACATATCACAAGATCATTGATGAAGACAAAGAAATGTTTCTAAGTCTATACAAGCAGTAAGATATTAAATACAAAGGAATACCATTCGAACTTAGGCCAAAATTATAAATGAATAAGCATATAAATAACATCTTAACTAACAGAGAAACAGATCACACGATCGTTGATACAGACAAAAAATGTTTCTATATAGGTCTATCAAAGCAGCAGGATATGAAATACAAAGGAATGTCACTCAAATTTAGACCAAAACCATAAATTAATAAGCATATAACATCTACAGAGCAACAGATCACAAGATCGTTGATGAAGGAAAAGGTATGTTTCTAGGTCTATTCAAGCGGTAGCATATTAAATACAAAGAAATGCCATTCGAATTTAGGCGAAAGCTATAAATTAATAAGCATATAACATTTTAACTAACAGAGTGACAGATCACAAGAATGCTGATGAAGGCAAAGAGATGTTTCTAGGTTTATCCAAGCAGTAGTATATTAAATACAAAGAAACGCCACTCGAACTTAGGCCAAAACGATAAATTCATAAGCATATAAAGAACATCTTAACTAACAGAGCAACAGATCACAAGATCGTTGATGAAGACAAAGAGATGTTTCTAGGTCTATCCAAGCAGTAGTATATTAAATACAAAGAAACGCCACTCGAAGTTAGGCCAAAACGATAAATTCATAAGCATATAACATCTTAACTGACATAGCAACAGATCACAAGAACTTTGATGATTAAGAAGAGATGTTTGTAGGTCTAACCAAGCAGTAGTATATTAAATTCAAAGGAATGCCACTCGAACTTAGGTCAAAACTATAAATTAATAAAAAGAAACGTCAACAAATAGTTCAATCTCTAAGTTGTGCAGTTTACGAATTACGAAAGTTTAACCATAATTCTTTTGTACAGTCTACCGCATATAACATCTTTACTAATAGCGCAACAGATCACAAGGTCGTAGATGAAGACAAAGAAATGTTTCTTGGTCTATCCAAGCACTATAATATCAAATATAAAGAAGTGCCACTCGAATTTCCGCCAGAACTACGAATTAATAAAAAGAAACGTTAACAAATAGTTCAACTTCTAAGTTGGTTGTGCCGTCAACATCGCAGCCGCTGATCACCACCAACCACAACCACCGCCCAACTTCTGCTAACTTTGCTTCACCACTATGTTCTTTACCTGGGTTCTAATGGGGTTGGTTTGATGTACTTATGCTTAGTTTAGCCAAGTGCTTAGCAGGTCAGAAAAAAACATTAATAACAACACTCAATCTTTTACTTTTAAGTCAATTTTCGAATAGATACACATCTGCTCGTACTCGTACTACTATATTTTGAAGTTAAAAGTGCGTATGTTTACAGAAAAATATGAGTTGGGGCCTGGCATTGGGTACGCCACACAATACAGCTCATATTTAAAGTTATTGTATACAGTGTATACACAGAAAACATGTTAAAGTCCACGAAGAAGTAAAAATTGGATAGCACCAGAGATAACTTGTGTAGATATTTTTTGTCTTACATAAAAAGCCCCAAAACAAGGACCATATCCCATTAATTTAGGCGTTGTCTAAAGCCAGGTATTATCAAAATTATCAAAAACTGTAATAACTAATAAAGCAAAAATGTCAATACATATCCAGTACGCCCGGGTCACTCGATGAATCGAAAAGTATTCCCAATTTAATGACACCGTGAACATAACATAACGATGTTATATTTTCAGAGTTTTCGTCATCTGAAAGAATATCTAGAGATGGAACAGCTGCGTTTTTCTTAGCCACACCAAAAAGCTGTTCTTCATGTTTTATTGTCTTTAAATGTATTTGGAGAATATGAGTAATTATTACGAAACTGTGGAGCAACTTTAACTTATAAATAATTCATGCATTGAAACAATATATTATATACAGATTGGTGAATAGAGAAATTAATTTAGGAAGAACTAATACGACATGGCGTTAAATATTCCGATGAAGGTCGCAACCAGTGCGATCGCAGCCAGTACCAGAAGGATTTAAAAACGCAAGAAAAAGCAATATGTAAAGAAACACCGTATGAGGCTTCGCCAAAAGGTAACGGAATCACTGACCCAATCGCTGCAGTGAAGTGCTCATATAACGACTCCTACGCCTCTGGTTTCAGACAGAATACGTATACACCTAGGAGTTCCGCTTCCAAAGAGAAACAGCTACCTGACTTGAAATGGATTAGTTAAGTTTATTCACAAATGTATAAATAAATAGATAAATATATAAAATAAAGGAATAAATCAATAAACACAAATGATGAATAACTTTAACTAGTCATGGCCCCAGATTCTATCTGGGGATATCTTTTCAACTCAAAAAAGAATAAAATAAAAGCAATAACTTCCTGCCAAACCTTCTATGTTTTACTACTGTGGGCGTTCAAAGCTCACAAAAAGATACAACTATATGGTATTTTGATGTATAGTTGTTAAATTAACTAAACTCAATCAAATAAAAGCATAATTCACATGCAATTGTTCTTTTAAAATCCTATTTAAAATGTGTATTTTTAATAAATTAGCCTACTTTAAAGATGTGTGTATGTTGACTTCGCAGTCCCAAAAATGTGAGCGAACGTTTTCCACGGAAAGTTTACGTTTACAACTCGCAGTATAATGACGTGTACTTGGTCTATGGTGTATAATCTATAACTTATAGTTATGTTCTTTAGGGCACAGTCTGTGGTCAACAGTCTATAGATTATGCTTATGTATATTCTATTGTATATAGTCTACAATCTATAATCTATATTTTGCATCGATAGTCTATTATATAATTCAGTCTCTAGTCTGTGGTCAATTTAGTACGATCAATACAATCTACAGACTTTGTATATTCTAGATGATGATCTAGACCGTGTCTACATTGTTACTTATATTTTCCTTCTTTCTACTTCTGGCTACTCGGCCATAAAAATTTTTTAACATAAAATAATGTTGGTTATGATTGAACACCCTCATTTTCCGGCAACCGAAAACCAAAATTTGGAAGTTTGTCTACTCTAGGAGACCCCAATTTCAGGTTTTTTCCTTCGTTGTTTATTCTAAATGAATATTTTGGATTATACATCAAAGTGGAGCCCACAAATGACAAATAATTTTCAATCTGTATACCTTCATATTTCTGTACGTTCTGATAGTTACACGTTTCGAACTATGATTTTGATAAACTACTCCATGCCTATAACTAAAGCTGTTGCAACACATTTTTTGATATAAATTTATCCCACTTTCTTATAAAGCTTTATAAAAGTTAAATTTTACAAGTCTGAGCCTTACTTAAAGGTTCAACATGAACGGGTTAGTAGACCTGAAAAAATTGAATTGTATTCAAATTCGAACTAAAGATCCATAGAGATCAATTTCTAGATTCTAGGTGTTCTCCCCCCTCCCCAAAAACAAGCTATTCTTCATGTTTACATCCTAAAAATTTTTTGGACAATTGTTAGAACTATCTAGTTTTCTGGTTCATAGTTTATATTTCACAGTTAAAAAGCTTACAAACATACCATGGATAAACAGTCCATTGCCCACACTCTACAAAGCTATAATTCCATATAATGTCACAGTTTACAGCCCTTAGCTTTGTTTAGAATGGATAATCTATCCTTCACTGCCTCTAAGCCTGTTATGTTCACATCCGAATTTAAATTACGGATCGAGCTCTATGATTTATTCAGTAGCGTAGCCTCCTAGATTTAATGTGTTTTTATCCTTCTCCCCTCCAAAAAAATCTTTCATCAGCGTCATTTTTCTTGTTGCACTATTCAACTCAATTCACTGAAAAATCTCCAGAAGAATAGTGTTCCCTAAGTATTTCGTTATCCGTTGTATGGACAAACAAAATCATTTGAATTGAATTGATTCCGCAGTGTGTAGGAAGGTTGGTTGGCATTGAAACTTGTTCATTGTTTAAACTAATACAAGTGTTAATACTAACAAAGTAACAACTGAGAAGGTAAACAACAACAAACATCTTCAAACTGTCGTTTGTATCGAATCTATCGCAATAAGATTTAATATTTTTAAAGTATAAATTGATTGATATTCTCTTATTTGCTCAATATATTTGTTCTCATCAAGTAAACATATATTAAAAAACTGTTTTTTATCAAAATATTCACGAGGGAGAGTTTCATAACTATATTTCCAGGTTTCGATGTTCAAAGATACTGAGTGTGTTAAGTTGCAGATGTTGATTACTGTAGGTTTTAAAAGAAAATGATCATGTTGAACATAACCATATAACAAAACACATAGAAGCCAGAAAGCAAAGATAAATGGGAACAGAGCTAACCATTGAATTCGAAATCACGACAATTTCTTTTTTCTTTCTTTTGTTTAAATGATTAAATATTTTCTTAAACAAATGCTAATTTTGACACTGTTATTGTTCACTTCGTTTCCCGATTTCCCAAACTGATATACCAACCGTTAATTTCGTTTGCCCACTTTTTTGCAATAAATCAAGAGGATTCAATTTGAATGGTCTTATAAAGCTATATTTTTTAAACAAATGCAAATTTTAATTCTATTATTGATTAGTTCGTTTGCTCATTTCCCAAACTGGTATGCCCATGCCCATCTGTTAATTTCGTTTGCCCACCTTTTTTGCAATAAATAAAGAGGACTCAATTTTTTATGGGTCCTATAAATCTATATTTTTTAAACAAATGCGAATTTTAATTCTATTATTGTTCAGTTCGTTTGCTCATTTTCCAAACTGGTATGACCATGCCCAACTGTTAATTTCGTGTGTCCGTCTTTTTTTGCAATAAATAAAGAGGGCTCAATTTTGTATGGTACTATAAAGCTATACTTTTTAAACAAATGCGAATTTTGCCACTATTATTGTCCAGTTCGTTTGCTCATTTCCCAAATTGGTATGCCCATGCCCATCTGTTAATTTCGTTTGCCCACCTTTTTTGCAATAAATAAAGAGGACTCAATTTTTTATGGTTTTATAAAGTTATATTTTTTAAACAAATGCGAATTTTAATTCAATTGTTGTTCAGTTCGTTTGCTCATTTCCCAAACTGGTATGACCATGTCCAACTGTTAATTTCGTTTGCCCACCTTTTTTGCAATAAATAAAGAGAACTCAATTTTTTATGGTTCTATAAAGTTATATTTTTTAAACAAATGCGAATTTTAATTCTATTATTGTTCAGTTCGTTTGCTCATTTTCCAAACTGGTATGACCATGCCCAACTGTTAATTTCGTTTGTCCGTCTTTTTTGCAATAAATAAAGAGGACTCAATTTTTTATGGTACTATAAAGCTATATTTTTTAAACAAATACGAATTTTGCCACTATTATTGTCCAGTTCGTTTTCTCATTTCCCAAATTGCTATGCCCATGCCCATCTGTTAATTTCGTTTGCCCACCTTTTTTGCAATAAATAAAGAGGACTCAATTTTTTATGGTTCTATAAAGTTATATTTTTTAAACAAATGCGAATTTTAATTCTATTATTGTTCAGTTCGTTTGCTCATTTTCCAAACTGGTATGACCATGTCCAACTGTTAATTTCGTTTGTCCGTCTTTTTTGCAATAAATAAAGAGGACTCAATTTTTTATGGTACTATAAAGCTATATTTTTTAAACAAATGCGAATTTTGCCACTATTATTGTCCAGTTCGTTTGCCCATTTCCCAAACTGGTATGACCATGTCCAACTGTTAATTTCGTTTCCCACCTTTTTTGCAATAAATAAAGAGGGCTCAATTTTGTGTGGTCCTAAAAGCTATATTTTTTAAACAAATACGAATTTGGCCACTATTATTGTCCAGTTCGTTTTCTCATTTCCCAAATTGGTATGCCCATGCCCATCTGTTAATTTCGTTTGCCCACCTTTTTTGCAATAAATAAAGAGGACTCAATTTTTTATGGTTCTATAAAGTTATATTTTTTAAACAAATGCGAATTTTAATTCTATTATTGTTCAGTTCGTTTGCTCATTTTCCAAACTGGTATGACCATGCCCAACTGTTAATTTCGTTTGTCCGTCTTTTTTGCAATAAATAAAGAGGACTCAATTTTTTATGGGTCCTATAAAGCTATATTTTTTAAACAAATGCGAATTTTAATTCTATTATTGTTCAGTTCGCTTGCTCATTGTCCAAACTGGTATGACCATGCCCAACTGTTAATTTCGTTTGTCCGTCTTTTTTTGCAATAAATAAAGAGGGCTCAATTTTTTATGGTACTATAAAGCTATACTTTTTAAACAAATGCGAATTTTGCCACTATTATTGTCCAGTTCGTTTGCTCATTTCCCAAACTGGTATGACCATGTCCAACTGTTAATTTTGTTTGCCCACCTTTTTTGCAATAAGTAAAAAGAGGACTCAATTTTTATGGTCCTATAAAACTATATTTTTTAAACAAATGCTAATTTTAATTCTATTATTGTTCAGTTCGTTTGCTCATTTCCCAAACTGGTATGACCATGTCCAACTGTTAATTTCGTTTGCCCACCTTTTTTGCAATAAACAAAGAGGGCTCAATTTTGTATGGTCCTATAAAGCTATATTTTTTAAACAAATGCTAATTTTAATTCTATTATTGTCCAGTTCGTTTGCTCATTTCCCAAACTGGTATGCCCATGCCCAACTGTTAATTACGTTTGTCCGTCTTTTTTGCAGTAAATAAAGAGGACTCAATTTTTTATGGTACTATAAAGCTATATTTTTTAAACAAATGCGAATTTTGCCACTATTATTGTCCAGTTCGTTTGCTCATTTCCCAAACTGGTATGACCATGTCCAACTGTTAATTTCGTTTGCCCACCTTTTTTGCAATAAATAAAGAGGGCTCAATTTTGTGTGGTCCTATAAAGCTATATTTTTTAAACAAATACGAATTTTGCCACTATTATTGTCCAGTTCGTTTTCTCATTTCCAAACTGGTATGCCCATGCCCATCTGTTAATTTCGTTTGCCCACCTTTTTTGCAATAAATAAAGAGGACTCAATTTTTTATGGTTCTATAAAGTTATATTTTTTAAACAAATGCCAATTTTAATTCTATTATTGTTCAGTTCGTTTGCTTATTTTCCAAACTGGTATGACCATGCCCAACTGTTAATTTCGTTTGTCCGTCTTTTTTGCAATAAATAAAGAGGACTATTTTTTATGGTCCTATAAAGCTATATTTTTTAAACAAATGCGAATTTTAATTCTATTATTGTTCAGTTCGTTTGCTCATTTCCCAAACTGGTATGACCATGTCCAACTGTTAATTTCGTTTGCCCACCTTTTTTGCAATAAGTAAAGAGGGCTCAATTTTTTATGGTCCTATAAAGCTATATTTTTCAACAAATGCGAATTTTAATTCTATTATTGTTCAGTTCGTTTGCTCATTTCCCAAACTGGTATGACCATGTCCAACTGTTAATTTCGTTTGCCCACCTTTTTTGCAATAAACAAAGAGGGCTCAATTTTGTATGGTCCTATAAAGCTATATTTTTTAAACAAATGCTAATTTTAATTCTATTATTGTCCAGTTCGTTTGCTCATTTCCCAAACTGGTATGCCCATGCCCAACTGTTAATTACGTTTGTCCGTCTTTTTTGCAGTAAATAAAGAGGACTCAATTTTTTATGGTACTATAAAGCTATATTTTTTAAACAAATGCGAATTTTGCCACTATTATTGTCCAGTTCGTTTGCTCATTTCCCAAACTGGTATGACCATGTCCAACTGTTAATTTCGTTTGCCCACCTTTTTTGCAATAAATAAAGAGGGCTCAATTTTGTGTGGTCCTATAAAGCTATATTTTTTAAACAAATACGAATTTTGCCACTATTATTGTCCAGTTCGTTTTCTCATTTCCAAACTGGTATGCCCATGCCCATCTGTTAATTTCGTTTGCCCACCTTTTTTGCAATAAATAAAGAGGACTCAATTTTTTATGGTTCTATAAAGTTATATTTTTTAAACAAATGCCAATTTTAATTCTATTATTGTTCAGTTCGTTTGCTTATTTTCCAAACTGGTATGACCATGCCCAACTGTTAATTTCGTTTGTCCGTCTTTTTTGCAATAAATAAAGAGGACTATTTTTTATGGTCCTATAAAGCTATATTTTTTAAACAAATGCGAATTTTAATTCTATTATTGTTCAGTTCGTTTGCTCATTTCCCAAACTGGTATGACCATGTCCAACTGTTAATTTCGTTTGCCCACCTTTTTTGCAATAAGTAAAGAGGGCTCAATTTTTTATGGTCCTATAAAGCTATATTTTTCAACAAATGCGAATTTTAATTCTATTATTGTTCAGTTCGTTTGCTCATTTCCCAAACTGGTATGACCATGTCCAACTGTTAATTTCGTTTGCCCACCTTTCTTGCAATAAATAAAGAGTGCTCAATTTTGTATGGTCTTATAAAGCTATATTTTTTAAACAAATGCCAATTTTGCCACTATTATTGTCCAGTTCGATTGCTCTTTTCCCAAACTGGTATGCCCATGCCCATCTGTTAATTTCGTTTGCCCACCTTTTTTGCAATAAATAAAGAGGACTCAATTTTTTATGGTTCTATAAAGTTATATTTTTTAAACAAATGCGAATTTTAATTCTATTATTGTTCAGTTTTTTGCTCATTTCCCAAACTGGTATGACTATGCCCAACTGTTAATTTCGTTTGTCCGTCTTTTTTGCAATAAATAAACAGGACTCAATTTTTTTTGGTACTATAAAGCTATATTTTTTAAACAAATGCGAATTTTGCTGCTATTATTGTCCAGTTCTTTTGCTCATTTCCCAAACTGGTATGCCCATGCCCATCTGTTAATTTCGTTTGCCCACCTTTTTTGCAATAAGTAAAGAGGACTCAATTTTTTATGGCCCTATAAAGCTATATTTTTCAAACAAATACGAATTTCGACACTATTATTGCCCAGTTCTTTAGCCCATTTCCCAAACTGGTATGCCCAACCGTCAATTTCGTTTGTCCACCTTTTTGTGCAGTCAATGAAACACACTCAATTTTAATGGTCCATATAAAGCTATATTTTTTAAACAAATGCGAGTTTCGACACTATTATTGTCCAGTTCGTTTGCCCATTTCCCAAACTGGTATGCCCAACCGTTAATTTTTCATGCCCACCATTTTTACAATAAATATAGCAGACTCAATTTTAATGGTCCAATATAAAACTATATTTTTTAAATAAATGTGAATTTCGAAACTATTATTGCCCAGTTCGTTTGCTCATTTCTCAAACTGGTATGTCCAACCGTTAATTTCCTTTGCCCACTTTTATGCAATAAATAAACCGGACTCAATTTTAATGACCCATATTAAGTTATATTTAAAAAATGCGAATTTCGACACTATTATTGCCCAGTTCGTTTTCTCATTTCTCAAAATGGTATGCCCAATCGTTAATTTCGTTTGCCCACCTTTTTTACAATAAATATAGCAGACTCAATTTTAGTGGTCCGATATAAAGCTATATTTTTTAAACAAATGTGAATTTCGACATTATTTTTGTCCAGTTAGTTTGCCCATTTCGCAAACTGGTATGCCTAACCGTTAATTTCGTTTGCCCACCTTTTTTGCAATAAATAAAGTACTTAATTCTAACGGCCCCGCCTATCATACTTGGGAAAGTTGTATTGTTTAAACAAATGCGAATCTCGACACTATTATTGTCTAGTTCGTTCATCTATTTGCCGAAAATGAAAATTTTAATGCTTCACGACCATAAATATTGTCTAATGCGCACTCGGAAAGAGTTGAACTATATTTCTGGAATACTCGCGGGTAAAAAATGTATTTTTTTAAGAATTAATTCATAGTACACGAAAAAAAACGCAGGGCAAACCTTAGGCAAACGAATGGACGTATTAAAAGATTGAAATTCATAAATGTTGTTATGCAGTGGTTCTCAACCAAAAAAGATTTTTTAATAACTTTTTAACTGAGAGTGGGCAATAAACTGTTGGTTGGGAAAACCACATAATCATCATTACAAAATTCAAATTTGGTGGTGCAACTTTACAGACCTGAGAATTTCGGCGGTCGGACAAGAATTTAATTATAATGCGTTGCACAACGGGCAGATGCACCTCCTTTTCGCTCATCTTGGTGAACACTGCTCTACCAATTCGACGAAACGCTCGAGCTACATCCCGCTTTCGCACATCCCTAGTAACATCTACTCGAGATCGCAGCACCCTATACCACACGCCTTTCAGGGGCCTAGAGCAAAAATCAAATCAAATTATATTGGTTGCAGCATAGGATAGCGGGAAGAAGCATAGAAAGAGACCAAGACGTAAATAACTATAGATACAGGAAAAGAATTAAAAGAGATCTAGGTGCTACAATTGGAAAAAGAGGACTTTACGAAATAGAACTGCAGGGACGAATTAAATCAGGACGACAAGCATTAGTAGCTCTAAATGGAATATTTTGGGATAGAAAAATAAGCAAAACAACCCAAAGACATCTACAGATGAGTTCATTCAGCTACGAGGATAAACTGACGTACCATGTTCCTAATTGAATGAACTTCTTTGTAGTATATACACGAAGAAAAATATATTAGAAGAAAAGTGATAACTAGGGTGGTATGGTCATGTCAACCAGATGCAATATCATAGACTGTTGAAGTTAGTACGTGTAAATGGGTAGACCACGAAAAAGGTGGTAGGATACAACAGGAAAACTACTAAGTCTTTAGTACAAGTGACGCCGTAACCCGATTGCCCTCTACTTACATTTTTGGCTTTGGGCTAACTTGCACACTTTTACGTATTTAGAAGATGGGACTTGATCCAAAGACCAGAATTTCACCCCAGGTAGAGTAGTCAACTAAAGGATTGTAGATGTACTACAGTGGTGGAACCAATTCTGAAGGAAACCATTTTTGTCTTCTCTTTAATCACACGGTTTTCTTCTCTATTATTACTTCCACCACTGAAGCACTAGTCTTCCGCTTTCCACTACCTCCCTTCATATAACTATCAACCACACACTATTCAGCAACCAATTTCACGCCAACGTCGATTACCTAACCCAACATCATTTACAACCCTTTCCGACTAAATAGAGTGTCGCCAATTAATCAACACATCTCTGTAGACTGAAGAGGCTAATGGAGCAGTGCTTCGCAAGGCACAATGTATTGGGGGTCTATTAATAAGTCAAATATAACACTGGTCAAGGAAAAAGCCCAAATCCATTTAAATTGAAAATTAGATGCAGTACTGGATACGTCTCTCAAAATCGATTTATATGGCGGGTGGGCAGCATCTTATTTAGCAAACCAGTTTCAGCTTCGATAATTCATTTGATTACGAAAATTCTGAAAGCTGTTCTCCATTAGTAATAATGAACAAACATCTTAATATCTTAAGATGTACATATACATCTTAAGTCTAAAATAGCCTAAATTTCTCTATAGTACGTGTAAAAATAAACGTAGTCCAGTATTATTAAAATTTTATATTTCAATTTCGATCTATATTTATAATAAATTTTTTTTCCTAACATATAAATGATTAAATTATTTAAATTTGAGTGATCTAAGGTCTTAAGTTCATTTACACATAACATTTTTAGCCGCTCATGTCATCGGCGTTTCGTTCACTCACCCGGAAATAATTACAGACTACACATACATTACATTCACACAACAAATGTGATGATGATGTTTTCTTTAGAAACTAAAATTATTTTTTTTATTTTTTTTTCTTTTTTTATAATTTCTTTTTACTTGATTCCATTGTGTACCACCAATGCCATGGTTCAAATGCCAATTCTACAATTTTATGTATACAGTATAAGATTTGTGTATACCCCCTAAAAGATACACGTACCCTTGGTTAAGAACCACTGCTCTTACAAAATGGAAAAATTATTGTAAGATATTAGAAAAAAAATTGTTAATTAAATTTTAATATGTCCATTTTAAATTTAAATTTCTTCAAATTAAAACTAAAAGTAAAAAATTAATTAAAAAGAAATCCCATAGAGGGCACTATTAAACGTATAAATACTTAAAATGCATTAAGAATGTTGTTCTAAATTTTCTGTATTTATTCACGCATCGAGCACAAGCCATTAAAATGTTAAGAGTGATTGTGCAACCTTTTATATGTCGTGTTTTGCCATTTCCACATTCATCATTCAGAAACTTTTTTTTTCTGTAAAAACATTCAAAATGATATCTAAGAAAACGCAGAGAGAGATTGAAAAAAAAAGAGATTGCTTTTCTCCTATTTGAAATCCCTCTAGATGGCACTCTGGTTACTTATTAATATTATATTGAAAAATATCTTTTTAAGTTTTTAAAAGAAAACTCTGAAAACTAAAATTTATTCATATTTTGTCAGACTTTCGCACAATTAACTTGTTAACAATGCCGCAGACGAACCGCGCCGGAAATGGTAGTTGTTAGTTTGCGCGCGCACCCGAGCATGTCCTGCGTTTATCTAATGACATCAGCCCTCCCTTTTTCTTCCATCATCATCATGATCATCAGTGTTTTTACATTATCATCCATAAAACATATCCCATGATGCTTTTTAAATATTTTAAATTCTACAATTAAATTTACCAAAAATAACCAACCACTTGCTCATTTCTTCCTTCTTTACATTTTATTTCGTTTTCCTCGAGTCACAGGCGCCTACGATAATATTTTTCTTGAGGATTTAACTTGTCATTCTTATTAATAATAACAAAAGAATTTAAGTGCAAGATAGAATGATGAAAGAGTTAATTCTCGCTTTTATGCTGATGATGATGAAATAGTGAATTAAAAGTTTCAAAAGTTTTTCAACCAAGAATATCCTTTAGCGGTCTTTCTAGGGCTTAAATTAGATCAAATAATTTTTCTCTATGAAACAGATGCTAACAAAAAGATGGCCTTGATAAACAAAAAAGGTTTTATAAAATAGTAGCTTTTGTTTTATAGAATGCAAACATTTGGCCATTATTAACAAAAGAAATGAAATTTCGTAGCCGTAGGCTGACAATACGTTTTCCAGGTACGCTCGTTAGTTTTCGTGTCCGAAAAGTAAACTGTAAGCATTGATGTTGTGTTTTTTCATCTTTTGTTTTTATTTGAGGAATACTTTTAAAACGTTTGGAGTTTTCATCTATAGAATTGAAATCAAAATGCATTTTATTGATATCATGGGTCTGAATGTGTCGTTATGTTACCGCTACTCCATAAGAAATGATTTCGCCGCGCGCATACAAAGCAACCATTCATAAATGTAATTGTCAAAATCAGCCGACAGGTCAAAAATGGAATTGTTTATTGGAGTATAAAATATAAATCCTATTCTGGCCAATTGCAAATCATTTTGGGGATAGTGTGACGTTAGTGGTGTATCTGACTTATATAACATTGGTCGGTAGGTTGAAGTTTGTTGGTGGTCTCGAGAGTAGGTAGCAGTTGCTGCCGGCAACTACATCGAAGATGCCTGGGAGGACGACGAACAATGTTGATGCGACCTCGTGCTCTGATCATGCTTCGTCTTTCTGCGTTGAGTAGTTCACCTTTGTTTGGTACTACTAGATCAGGAATCACATGTAGAACTGCCATACGGATAAGACGTCACGTAGTCCCTAGATCAAGTTTCATCATCTTTGCATTGAGGAGTTTACCTTTGGTGCTACTTGACTACCATGATTGAGATAAGAAGATAGTTCCTCGCCTGGTGATAGCGAATCGTGTGCTGATTAACTCCAAAACCATGGAATAGAATACAGGAACAACGTGGAACCGCTATATTAATGCGGCGTAATCTTTGGATGAAGCTCCGTCTTCTCTGCGTTGAGGAATTCACCTTTAGTGTGCTACACTGGGCTGGTTGAGTTTCTAACAAGGATATCTTTACCATATCAAACATGTTCGGCGAAGTTTGGTCAAACTTGGTGTCATAAGGCAAGGCTTCAAAGTGATTTCAGTCCCAATCCTACAGAGTGTCTTGTACAGTTCATGTGTCTCATACGGTGTCCTTAGTAGCCCACCTGATAAAAATTGTCTCGATGTATGTGTTAAAGGTAAACCTCCAAATGAAGGATACTAGACAATCTGGGACGCACTGTTAGACCTTGCCATAAGTCACTTGGAAAGCTTAAATCAAGTTTAGTCGAAATCCGCCTAATAATTATGGCGTGGTAAATATACCTTTGTTGAAGTCTCCACCCATATTTTTTCCATAAATATTCTACGGGCGTGGCTTACTATTTTTTGCTAAAGTCTATGTAATCCCCCTAAACACAAACACCCGTAAAAACCGTAATTCAAAGATTCTATATTTTTGAGGGACGGTATTCTATGGAATAACGTATTATAAACACACAGGCAACCAAGTTTTATTGGCGAAACAGTGGTACCACCCAAGAAATATATAAAATTGGTCACTTTACCCAGGAACCATGTGGAACCGTTCTATGGAGGCGGCTTCGGATCAAGTTCCGTCTTTAAGCGTTGCAGAGTTCACTTTTGGTACTACTAAACTGCCATAGTTGATTTTTACATGGTTACAACACCTCGTGTGCTGATTAACATCAAAACCAAGAATGGGTGTTGTACGCTGTCGAGATGTGACGTTATTTGGACGGTTGATGGCGGACTGTTCTTTTGTTCTTCCGGACTTCTGAAAAAATTGAAAGTTCTTTTGGGCATTAATTTTCGAAATACTTGTTTGTAACTTGAATTATTTCCAAAATTGTTCTTTGTAAAGCGCTGAAAGTGAATAGCCAAGGTGGATGGTGAAATTCTCTTTGTAAACGAATTGAGCTTTTTAATAAACAAGCCGTTTTGACACAAATTGTTTCTTTTTGGTCGACTTTTGAGTAAAACGGTCACTTCGTTTTTGTTTTTTTGCCTAGTGTCTGTTTACTATTGTAAACGTTCGAGGGGAATGCCCCGGGGCTTGCCTCGGTACGCGTCTCTGTTGGGACGCCAAATTTGTATGGGGCTTGCTTACGAAGTGGCGCAGTGTGGTTTACGGTGATCGACGGTACTCTCGGGCGCCAGTTGTTTTAACGTGGTATGCTCCACGAGACCGGGCAACTGCTAGTGGAGAAAAAGTAATCCAGGGAATTGCTGGTGTCGCTGATGTCGGCCCTGTCTGGATTGCTTTACCTGTCACTAAAGCTTTCAGAAAACAAGAGAGTGTTATTACTAGCAAATAAAACACAATATTAACCAAATGGTTTTATTAATAATAAATTCTAGCAAACCAAACATCAAACTCAACCCCTAACTATTATCTTACGCCACTCTATTGTAGCCACAGCAAGCGGGTGCAAAACAGCTAAACCTACGGTACCCTACGGTAAGGCACGGCAAGCGGGTGCAAAGCTTAAGCAGCAAAATCAACGTGCGGGTATAGTAAGGTCGGTGAACGGGGGCGGGGGTAAAAGCTAGGGATTGCGGTAGAGGAGGAAGTTCGGGTGAGACCCCTAGGCATACACTCAGCGAGGTCTCGGGTAAGGTACGGACAAGAGGGTGGATTTAGGATGAGACCCCCCAGGCATACACACAGCGAGGTCTCGGACAAGGTACGGACAAGAGGGCGGATTTAGGATGAGACCTCAGGCATACACACAGCGAGGTCTCGGATAAGGTACGGTAAAGCGGGTGGAAACAGGGTGAGGTCGGGGCTGAAAAGGGATCAGCAAATACAGTCAAGAGTTCTTACTCTAATAATCCTTATGGCTCGGTCGGCTGGACTGCTCGTTCTGGGTCGATTGGCTGGTTGTTCAGTTGGGGATGAGTCCTGGGATGGAACTGAATAAATCGTTGCTTGCACCTCTTTATGTAGGTGCTCTCGGAGCGTGGGGGAAATAATAGGAGTAAGACGGAGCGGCGCACGCCAAATATCGATTAGGGAAGGGACGCGTGCTCTCGCTTGAGTAGGTCGCTTATCCGAGCGGCGACTGATTGCAACAATCGATAAGCACTTTTACTCTTACACACAAAAATTAATTAACAAAATTTAGTAACTTCGTTACACTATAAAGATTATTTTTTTCCATACCACCGTACGATATCAACTATTGTTTTAAATTATAAGCCTAGCTTTCTTTACCAGAAACGAAAGTCCTTTTTTTCGAGCTCAGTAATATCCCACGAAGGAGTCTGAAATATAGCGGTCCAAAACATTCTTGGTTTCTTGTAACTATTAACAAACAGATACTTAATCTGTAACGATTTTCGGATAAAATCGTTTCAAAACAAAGTTACCAACATTTGGTATCAGCAAGATGTTGCGCCATCACATCGTGCAGTTCCTGTCAAACAGTATATATGCATTAAGTATTTCCTAATAGATTGATTGGCAGACGTTGAGCTGTGGACTGAAAAATAGTATAATATATTCTACCATATCCAAAATTTATTAACATTGACAGAAGATATAGAGATATTAAAAAACGATCAGTTTAATTTGGCCGACAGTGTAAGTTGAGAAGTTGTTTATTTACTTTTTTTTGACACTGTACCTACTTTTATATCTTCATAAGGTTTTGTTTCTCTGACTAATTGTATTTATTTGTTGCAGGTAATTAACGTTGAAGTTTTTTTTCTATAATGGTCAAGTGGTCGGTAAGTGATTGATAAATCGAAGTTTTATCTCCCTGAATGGTTAATTTAGAATTGTTTTAATCAGCGATGAAATAACTACTTTGAGTTAAAAGAGAAGTAAATAAAATACTTTTATGTATAAATAACTCCCCCCCCTCCATCCTGACTGAAACCGCATATGTTTTAGACACTGTTAGCTAGTGTACAGTCATGGACTTTTTGTCAACATAGAAATAACTGACTGTGTAAAAGGAGAAATAATCACAAAACCTATTTTCTCTAACTTAAGAGCCATCTGTGTCTAATTTATGCAAATCTCTTTGCATTTCGCCAGCACCTCGGCTTGTTGAATGTCCATGACTGTACCGCACTCAACTTACAACAATTTGTCGTATAATAAAACTTTTTTTTGCATCTTTGTCAATTTTTACTTGTAACAGTTATTTATGGGCTAGTAAGTTAAACAGCATATCAGTAACCCACGTGCCATGCAACGTTTTATCCAACACCTTTTTATTTAAGTTCAAATATTGAATTTGAAATGTGTAGTTTGACGGTAATAAGTTTGACACTCTAGCCCAAAAACTGGATTTTAATAATATTATACAACGTAAACTGGTTGCTACCTATAATAGCAGCCAATCGTCATTCTACAGTGGGTAAAAAGTTATTTGTACTCACTATACAGTGAGTAAACTTCAACAAGGAATGCAGCGAACAATAATTTAACTGACAAAAATACATAGGTATTATCACATACCTGCCAAGTTTTACATGTCAGTATCGATTAGTTTTAAAATTTTTTACCTAAATTTTTTTAACAAAAAGGTTATTATTGCAAGTATGCGATAAATGTCTATCTTTTTTAAGATGTTATTAGTTTTTAGGAATGGTAACTTCGAATTCTCAAAATGTTCTCTCAAAATTTAAGGTTCCTTCTTTCTATAGCCGCAGGCGATATTGTATAGTTTTTAGTCTATAGACCGTAGTATACGATAGATAGCTCGTACTCTACAGGGTGGAAGGGGTTACTATGCACTAGTTTTAAGGGGTGATAGAAGACATCAAAAGGAACAAAAAAGTTTTGTACAACTTTGTTCTAGGACGTACTACTTTTTAAGTTGTAGCCTTTAACATCATTTTGCCGTGGTAATAATATTAGTTTAATTATGGGGCTTTGTCAGAAGATACATCTCATCTAGCAGGACAAAAAAATCTTAATAACATTTTTTCGTAATATCAGTCGTTTACGCGTAATATCGGATTGTTTACATTTACAAATTTTTGAAAAATTGGTATTTTAAATGTAAAAATAATCCGATTTTACGCCAAAACGATTAGTCATGCGAAGAAATGTTATTAAGGTCTGTTGTACTAGATAAGATGCATCTTCTGACAAAGCTCCATAATTAAACTAATATTATTAACACGTCAAAATGATGTTAAAGTTTACAACTTTTTTAATTTTTTTTTCAAGTGGTATCTCCTATAACAAAGTTGTATTTGATCCTTCTGATCCACGTCCTCTTCCCAAACACATTTGGAGTCACAAATATCACTTCCGAAACGAAGAGCATTGATGTCTAACAACGATCCAAGTTGAGTGGATGGGATATTCATAAGCCATGCGCTTGCCTCAAGCTTTTTTAACAAGCCAACTGAAGTGCAGATTCCAATTCTGTGTTAAACCGAGGCGCATCGTACATTTTTACTAATTTCGCTGGTACTGTGGAATCTCTGCTATATTTGTTGTCCACATTTCTGAAGCCTTTCTCATTGTGCTAGTTCAGAAAAATGGTTATGTCAAACTTCCTTGTGTCCAAATCAACGTTAGAACGAAAATCAAGCTCGCACTTGGCTGGGTTAATATTAAGGCCAAACTTTATCAAAACTTACAGCATTTTCAAACAGTATTTGCATTTATCACCCTCCAATTAGATAAATATTCAGTTCTGAGCTTAGCAAATTGATTAATGATAAGGTGTATAGTAATGGGCCTGGGAGTTCACCCTGTTGAGATCCCATTGTCTGATAGTATTGTATTATTTCCAGAAAATGCAGGATTGTGTGTGTAGCCTACCGTTACCAGATTATCGGACATACACCATGGAGGCCATTTTCTGCAACTTTTAGCAATATTTACACTTCCTCTTGTTTCTTGAATATAAGTTTTAGGTGCATTTGCAGTGGCCTTGCAGCCTTCTTTTATAGCAAAACATAGTTGCTTTTATGAAAAATAGTCCCCAAATTAATTACTCTTGAAGTTTACGTTACCTTACAGGAAGTCTACGTAAGGAGCTTCTAACTGCTATTAGTCTGACTCCTCCATGGCTTCCATCCTCTTTAACGTAAAGAACATAGCGTTGCTACGAAAAGTATTTGGGCAATATTTTTTCCGGATAACATGAGATATTCAAGTTCAGTTATTGGACAAAGAATGCGATATACAATAACTCTTTGAAGTGATGTGTTCCTACTCCATTCACTCCAGCGGCTGAACCGCAGGCTAAGCTAAAGGTAGCCTTCTTGACTTCTTTTCTCATGAAACTGAAAACCGCTTGACTGACTGAAAATCAGATATATAACTGGATGGATTGGACAGACACAATGGCCTTAAAAGTGAAGATGCCTTTCAGATTGTTTCTTATCTTTATGGGTTCGACTCCAATCAGTCCCAGTAATGGTCGTGATAAATGGTCAGACCAACTATATAAGCATGGCTCAGAGGTGTGTCGTAAATGGTTAAGGTGGGCGTGGCTTCCATGCTAATGGGCGTTGTAAAAGTTTTTGTCAGTATGTATGTCTGCCTTTATAGACTCGGTTCATGTATAATCCGACTACATAGTTGTACTTAGTATGCACTAGAGGGGTGCAATGTGTGACAGAGCTGGTAATCCAAAGAGCCCTTGAAAATATAATTTAAACGCTAAAAAAAACGGTTTAAAAGAAAAGGGTTTTTCGTTTGTTTCGGCAGAACCGCGGAATGGACGTATATTATGGTACCCTGCACCCCATACAATTTTTCTTGAGGGTTGGCTACGTTTTATTTTTATGAAAGTGTCATCATTGTAAAAATAATCTTTTGAAATCGGGGAAGAGTGGAGAGTTAAAACAAAATGTACAGGGTGTTTATTTAAAAAATATAAGTTCTCATTTTTTTTCCTCTAATTTTGCGATGATAATTTGTTTTATCTCACGACAAATTCTGGACGTCAAGAAAAAACCTGCAATTTTGTAGTTAAAATCTTTTTTCTATTTTTAAAGGCTGTAAGAGTGGTTTGAAATACACTGAAAACCCTGTACAAATAAATGGAGAAAGTCTAAGATCTTTGAATTGGGAAAAGGAATAGGAAGGATAAGAAGATAGCGTAAGATTTTTCTCATTGGGTTTTATGTCTCAGCTTTTCGTCCATGCATAAACTCTATCTATCACCCGTTGTAAGTTGTTATTGGCTGCGAGCTCTTCAGCCCCAGTTGCGAAAATACCTGTATATTCTGCAAATCTAGCGATTAGGGTATGTCGCAAGTGTACAGTAAGTACGATATGGGATTTAACACACTTTCTTGTGACGCACCAGCTCTGATGGGTCTTAACTCTGAGTAACCGTCTTCTTGTCGAAGAGAAAATGTCGTTTGCTAATATAAAATTTCAGTAACAGACTATAGTCTTTATGTAGCCATTTATTCATCTTCAGTTCCAATCCGGGGTTGGCCACACCATATCAAATGTTTGCGCTATATCTAAGAATATAGCCGAGCAAATCTTCTTTTCTTCAAACGTCTTTTTAATGACGTTGGTGATGCGATGATCTTAGTCTAAATTGGTCCCGAATTGATGGTCGGGACAGAGGTGGATTAAGTCGATGGAGGTCCCTGGCGGTAAAAATCCTTAGACCCTAGCACAAAAAATGTGCAATATACGCCGCAAAAGTGCTGTGATGAAACGGTGGGTACCGACCTCAACGCGCATTCACCATTTCATGCGGGAACTCGCCTATTTATTAAAAAAGATTCAAGTGCAACTCTTTATACGCTGAAGAAATTTGCAAAAATCGATCACTTCTGATTACTAAGATGATTAATTATTTGATAGCCTAACCCTTCTGAACCCAGGTTATCCAATGATATTAGGTTGTAGAAGATAACTCAAAGAACACTGAACTAAAAAAAAGCGTGGCGCTTGCCCGAAATTAATAAAAAAAAACAACGCTCAAGTCGCTATTTTGAGGTAAGAATGTTCTGGATGTTAGGTTACAGTTGTAAAGAAGAATATAATTCTTACCTGTTTTTGTGACCTTTTTCTAACGAAATCCCCTTAGCGCTCGGTATTTCCGTAATTTAAATTTAATAGAATATTTTTGGTAAGTTTTACTGTGTTAAGCGTGTACAATAGGGGACTGGATATGGATAATAATTAGGTACTCTAAGATGTAATGACATTTTTTTTAGTTAATTGAATAAAAGATAAATTTAAAACTTATTATATTTGAAGAAAAAATTTATATTTAGGGCTAACAGAATCCAGCATATATTGAGATTCAGGACGTATATAAAGCTGCGAACTATTCTTCATGATAAAGATAAAGGTAGGGCTGAGTTCAAAATAAAAGGATAAACTAAAAAGCTGCTTGATATTAACCAGAGAATGTTAGTGCAGTTAATTTTTGTAAAATAGTAGAGCAAAGTGAGTGTGCCAATAGTTATCAAAATTTGAATTGGAAAAGGAGAAGAAATCACTTACTCCATAATCCTTTGGGAAGAGTGTAGCATGGTAATATAAATAATGATTTGTTGGGTAAGTGCAAGCCGATTCAATAATTAATTGAATTATTAATTATTCCTAAAATAGAGTTTAAAACCCAGCATATTTATAAAGAAACAAAAAATGATAAAACTTACATGTCAAAAATAGATTTTCGAGATTCAAGATTTTCTGGGATTTCGGTTTTGTTTAATCTCCATACTGAGGATGGAACAATAAATACAGAAATATTAAATTGCATAAAAAAAGGGAACAAATAAGAGAAGAATTGCAACAAAAGCCAATAATAATTAAAACGGTTTGGAAACATGAGACAGAATCATCGAATAAAGACTGGTAAAGAAGGTTATACAAGTAAGGACATTAAAAAAAAACAAAAATTGGAAGACTGAAGAAAATCTAGTTGAAAAAGTAGAAGATATAGAGAAGCAAAACAATTGAGGAAATAAAAATGATTGCAAACAATACGAAAGAAAGAAGGAAATGAGTGGAGTCCGCAACCGACGCTCATTATGGCAGAAGGATCTAAAAAAGAAAAGTATGCATTTATCTGAAGATGAAGATATAAAATAATTTGTAAACATTTGTAAAATTAGATTTATGCCAAGAAATACGCGCTTTCAACACTAGTGCACTATGGACAAATAACACTAAGGAAAAATTGGTAGGAAATGCGCTTCTGTGGGGATGTTCAACTCCCCATAGGATTCATTAATAAAATGACAGATCAGGAATTCAGAGATTGCACAGGGGATGGGAAAGGGCAGAAAACGCCATTTTTCTATGAATTTTTATTTCTATAACCATAGGGAACACTACCCAGCCAGCACACTGAGGTTATAATGACGTTATTTTTAAGTCATTATTGGTCGACGACGTCATATGACTAATAAATGATGTCCATTAAACGTCATATTAATGGGAATTACGTAGACGTCTTCAAAACGACGTCTTTTGGACGTACAAGTTCTATTAAAAAGATATTATTTTAGCAGGGGCCAAGGAATACTGGTCATATTAAGCAGGTGGTCACGATATGTATAGAAATGTTTTGACTGCAGTATATAATAAATGTTATTTCCAATATTCAACGATTTATTTATAATTCCTGTCTTAGTCCTAGTATAGGACGTTTTAATGACGTGTCTTATGTTGACGTCTTTGGGTTGTGACATAATGATGTCAATTTTATGACAATTTGACGTCGTTACTGCCGAGAAAACGGCGACATTATGATGTCAGTGTGCTGGGTGGGTAGTAAACATCACCAACGAGGGAATACGTATATAACACTTTCCCAGTAAATATGTTCTTGGAAGGAGGGACAGGGTTGTTTAGACAATAATATAAAAACTAACGGTAATCATATAAAAGTGGCAAAGACATATTACGAAGAGCAATAATAAATTTTAAATACACAATACAGTAGTGCTAGTGCATAGGATTCGGTAATAAAATGACAGATCCGGAAATCAGAGATTGCACAGGGGATGGGAAAGGGCAGAAAACGCCATTTTTCTATGAATTTTTATTTCTATAACCATAGGGAACAATACCCAGCCAGCACACTGAGGTTATAATGACGTTATTTTTAAGTCATTATTGGTCGACGACGTCATATGACTAATAAATGATGTCCATTAAACGTCATATAATGGGAATTACGTAGACGTCTTCAAAATGACGTCTTTTGGACGTACAAGTTCTATTAAAAAGATATTATTTTAGCAGGGGCCAAGGAATACTGGTCATATTAAGCAGGTGGTCACGATATGTATAGAAATGTTTTGACTGCAGTATATAATAAATGTTATTTCCAATATTCAACGATTTATTTATAATTCCTGTCTTAGTCCTAGTATAGGACGTTTTAATGACGTGTCTTATGTTGACGTCTTTGGGTTGTGACATAATGATGTCAATTTTACGACAATTTGACGTCGTTACTGCCGAGAAAACGGCGACATTATGATGTCAGTGTGCTGGGTGGGTAGTAAACATCACCAACGAGGGAATACGTATATAACACTTTCCCAGTAAATATGTTCTTGGAAGGAGGGACAGGGTTGTTTAGACAATAATATAAAAACTAACGGTAATCATATAAAAGTGGCAAAGACATATTACGAAGAGCAATAATAAATTTTAAATACACAATACAGTAGTGCTAGTGCATAGGATTCGGTAATAAAATGACAGATCCGGAAATCAGAGATTGCACAGGGGATGGGAAAGGGCAGAAAACGCCATTTTTCTATGAATTTTTATTTCTATAACCATAGGGAACAATACCCAGCCAGCACACTGAGGTTATAATGACCTTATTTTTAAGTCATTATTGGTCGACGACGTCATATGACTAATAAATGATGTCCATTAAACGTCATATAATGGGAATTACGTAGACGTCTTCAAAACGACGTCTTTTGGACGTACAAGTTCTATTAAAAAGATATTATTTTAGCAGGGGCCAAGGAATACTGGTCATATTAAGCAGGTGGTCACGATATGTATAGAAATGTTTTGACTGCAGTATATAATAAATGTTATTTCCAATATTCAACGATTTATTTATAATTCCTGTCTTAGTCCTAGTATAGGACGTTTTAATGACGTGTCTTATGTTGACGTCTTTGGGTTGTGACATAATGATGTCAATTTTACGACAATTTGACGTCGTTACTGCCGAGAAAACGGCGACATTATGATGTCAGTGTGCTGGGTGGGTAGTAAACATCACCAACGAGGGAATACGTATATAACACTTTCCCAGTAAATATGTTCTTGGAAGGAGGGACAGGGTTGTTTAGACAATAATATAAAAACTAACGGTAATCATATAAAAGTGGCAAAGACATATTACGAAGAGCAATAATAAATTTTAAATACACAATACAGTAGTGCTAGTGCATAGGATTCAGTAATAAAATGACAGATCCGGAAATCAGAGATTGCACAGGGGTTGGGAAAGGGCAGAAAACGCCATTTTTCTATGAATTTTTATTTCTATAACCATAGGGAACAATACCCAGCCAGCACACTGAGGTTATAATGACGTTATTTTTAAGTCATTATTGGTCGACGACGTCATATGACTAATAAATGATGTCCATTAAACGTCATATAATGGGAATTACGTAGACGTCTTCAAAACGACGTCTTTTGGACGTACAAGTTCTATTAAAAAGATATTATTTTAGCAGGGGCCAAGGAATACTGGTCATATTAAGCAGGTGGTCACGATATGTATAGAAATGTTTTGACTGCAGTATATAATAAATGTTATTTCCAATATTCAACGATTTATTTATAATTCCTGTCTTAGTCCTAGTATAGAACGTTTTAATGACGTGTCTTATGTTGACGTCTTTGGGTTGTGACATAATGATGTCAATTTTACGACAATTTGACGTCGTTACTGCCGAGAAAACGGCGACATTATGATGTCAGTGTGCTGGGTGGGTAGTAAACATCACCAACGAGGGAATACGTATATAACACTTTCCCAGTAAATATGTTCTTGGAAGGAGGGACAGGGTTGTTTAGACAATAATATAAAAACTAACGGTAATCATATAAAAGTGGCAAAGACATATTACGAAGAGCAATAATAAATTTTAAATACACAATACAGTAGTGCTAGTGCATAGGATTCGGTAATAAAATGACAGATCCGGAAATCAGAGATTGCACAGGGGATGGGAAAGGGCAGAAAACGCCATTTTTCTATGAATTTTTATTTCTATAACCATAGGGAACAATACCCAGCCAGCACACTGAGGTTATAATGACCTTATTTTTAAGTCATTATTGGTCGACGACGTCATATGACTAATAAATGATGTCCATTAAACGTCATATAATGGGAATTACGTAGACGTCTTCAAAACGACGTCTTTTGGACGTACAAGTTCTATTAAAAAGATATTATTTTAGCAGGGGCCAAGGAATACTGGTCATATTAAGCAGGTGGTCACGATATGTATAGAAATGTTTTGACTGCAGTATATAATAAATGTTATTTCCAATATTCAACGATTTATTTATAATTCCTGTCTTAGTCCTAGTATAGGACGTTTTAATGACGTGTCTTATGTTGACGTCTTTGGGTTGTGACATAATGATGTCAATTTTACGACAATTTGACGTCGTTACTGCCGAGAAAACGGCGACATTATGATGTCAGTGTGCTGGGTGGGTAGTAAACATCACCAACGAGGGAATACGTATATAACACTTTCCCAGTAAATATGTTCTTGGAAGGAGGGACAGGGTTGTTTAGACAATAATATAAAAACTAACGGTAATCATATAAAAGTGGCAAAGACATATTACGAAGAGCAATAATAAATTTTAAATACACAATACAGTAGTGCTAGTGCATAGGATTCAGTAATAAAATGACAGATCCGGAAATCAGAGATTGCACAGGGGTTGGGAAAGGGCAGAAAACGCCACTTTTCTATGAATTTTTATTTCTATAACCATAGGGAACAATACCCAGCCAGCACACTGAGGTTATAATGACGTTATTTTTAAGTCATTATTGGTCGACGACGTCATATGACTAATAAATGATGTCCATTAAACGTCATATAATGGGAATTACGTAGACGTCTTCAAAACGACGTCTTTTGGACGTACAAGTTCTATTAAAAAGATATTATTTTAGCAGGGGCCAAGGAATACTGGTCATATTAAGCAGGTGGTCACGATATGTATAGAAATGTTTTGACTGCAGTATATAATAAATGTTATTTCCAATATTCAACGATTTATTTATAATTCCTGTCTTAGTCCTAGTATAGGACGTTTTAATGACGTGTCTTATGTTGACGTCTTTGGGTTGTGACATAATGATGTCAATTTTACGACAATTTGACGTCGTTACTGCCGAGAAAACGGCGACATTATGATGTCAGTGTGCTGGGTGGGTAGTAAACATCACCAACGAGGGAATACGTATATAACACTTTCCCAGTAAATATGTTCTTGGAAGGAGGGACAGGGTTGTTTAGACAATAATATAAAAACTAACGGTAATCATATAAAAGTGGCAAAGACATATTACGAAGAGCAATAATAAATTTTAAATACACAATACAGTAGTGCTAGTGCATAGGATTCAGTAATAAAATGACAGATCCGGAAATCAGAGATTGCACAGGGGATGGGAAAGGGCAGAAAACGCCATTTTTCTATGAATTTTTATTTCTATAACCATAGGGAACAATACCCAGCCAGCACACTGAGGTTATAATGACGTTATTTTTAAGTCATTATTGGTCGACGACGTCATATGACTAATAAATGATGTCCATTAAACGTCATATAATGGGAATTACGTAGACGTCTTCAAAACGACGTCTTTTGGACGTACAAGTTCTATTAAAAAGATATTATTTTAGCAGGGGCCAAGGAATACTGGTCATATTAAGCAGGTGGTCACGATATGTATAGAAATGTTTTGACTGCAGTATATAATAAATGTTATTTCCAATATTCAACGATTTATTTATAATTCCTGTCTTAGTCCTAGTATAGGACGTTTTAATGACGTGTCTTATGTTGACGTCTTTGGGTTGTGACATAATGATGTCAATTTTACGACAATTTGACGTCGTTACTGCCGAGAAAACGGCGACATTATGATGTCAGTGTGCTGGGTGGGTAGTAAACATCACCAACGAGGGAATACGTATATAACACTTTCCCAGTAAATATGTTCTTGGAAGGAGGGACAGGGTTGTTTAGACAATAATATAAAAACTAACGGTAATCATATAAAAGTGGCAAAGACATATTACGAAGAGCAATAATAAATTTTAAATACACAATACAGTAGTGCTAGTGCATAGGATTCAGTAATAAAATGACAGATCCGGAAATCAGAGATTGCACAGGGGTTGGGAAAGGGCAGAAAACGCCATTTTTCTATGAATTTTTATTTCTATAACCATAGGGAACAATACCCAGCCAGCACACTGAGGTTATAATGACGTTATTTTTAAGTCATTATTGGTCGACGACGTCATATGACTAATAAATGATGTCCATTAAACGTCATATAATGGGAATTACGTAGACGTCTTCAAAACGACGTCTTTTGGACGTACAAGTTCTATTAAAAAGATATTATTTTAGCAGGGGCCAAGGAATACTGGTCATATTAAGCAGG
Source organism: Agrypnus murinus (assembly GCA_929113105.1). Taxonomy (NCBI): domain Eukaryota; kingdom Metazoa; phylum Arthropoda; class Insecta; order Coleoptera; family Elateridae; genus Agrypnus; species Agrypnus murinus. Next base: position 87,740,654 of record OV816027.1, on the reverse strand, counting down.
TGGTCACGATATGTATAGAAATGTTTTGACTGCAGTATATAATAAATGTTATTTCCAATATTCAACGATTTATTTATAATTCCTGTCTTAGTCCTAGTATAGGACGTTTTAATGACGTGTCTTATGTTGACGTCTTTGGGTTGTGACATAATGATGTCAATTTTACGACAATTTGACGTCGTTACTGCCGAGAAAACGGCGACATTATGATGTCAGTGTGCTGGGTGGGTAGTAAACATCACCAACGAGGGAATACGTATATAACACTTTCCCAGTAAATATGTTCTTGGAAGGAGGGACAGGGTTGTTTAGACAATAATATAAAAACTAACGGTAATCATATAAAAGTGGCAAAGACATATTACGAAGAGCAATAATAAATTTTAAATACACAATACAGTAGTGCTAGTGCATAGGATTCAGTAATAAAATGACAGATCCGGAAATCAGAGATTGCACAGGGGTTGGGAAAGGGCAGAAAACGCCATTTTTCTATGAATTTTTATTTCTATAACCATAGGGAACAATACCCAGCCAGCACACTGAGGTTATAATGACGTTATTTTTAAGTCATTATTGGTCGACGACGTCATATGACTAATAAATGATGTCCATTAAACGTCATATAATGGGAATTACGTAGACGTCTTCAAAACGACGTCTTTTGGACGTACAAGTTCTATTAAAAAGATATTATTTTAGCAGGGGCCAAGGAATACTGGTCATATTAAGCAGGTGGTCACGATATGTATAGAAATGTTTTGACTGCAGTATATAATAAATGTTATTTCCAATATTCAACGATTTATTTATAATTCCTGTCTTAGTCCTAGTATAGGACGTTTTAATGACGTGTCTTATGTTGACGTCTTTGGGTTGTGACATAATGATGTCAATTTTACGACAATTTGACGTCGTTACTGCCGAGAAAACGGCGACATTATGATGTCAGTGTGCTGGGTGGGTAGTAAACATCACCAACGAGGGAATACGTATATAACACTTTCCCAGTAAATATGTTCTTGGAAGGAGGGACAGGGTTGTTTAGACAATAATATAAAAACTAACGGTAATCATATAAAAGTGGCAAAGACATATTACGAAGAGCAATAATAAATTTTAAATACACAATACAGTAGTGCTAGTGCATAGGATTCAGTAATAAAATGACAGATCCGGAAATCAGAGATTGCACAGGGGATGGGAAAGGGCAGAAAACGCCATTTTTCTATGAATTTTTATTTCTATAACCATAGGGAACAATACCCAGCCAGCACACTGAGGTTATAATGACGTTATTTTTAAGTCATTATTGGTCGACGACGTCATATGACTAATAAATGATGTCCATTAAACGTCATATAATGGGAATTACGTAGACGTCTTCAAAACGACGTCTTTTGGACGTACAAGTTCTATTAAAAAGATATTATTTTAGCAGGGGCCAAGGAATACTGGTCATATTAAGCAGGTGGTCACGATATGTATAGAAATGTTTTGACTGCAGTATATAATAAATGTTATTTCCAATATTCAACGATTTATTTATAATTCCTGTCTTAGTCCTAGTATAGGACGTTTTAATGACGTGTCTTATGTTGACGTCTTTGGGTTGTGACATAATGATGTCAATTTTACGACAATTTGACGTCGTTACTGCCGAGAAAACGGCGACATTATGATGTCAGTGTGCTGGGTGGGTAGTAAACATCACCAACGAGGGAATACGTATATAACACTTTCCCAGTAAATATGTTCTTGGAAGGAGGGACAGGGTTGTTTAGACAATAATATAAAAACTAACGGTAATCATATAAAAGTGGCAAAGACATATTACGAAGAGCAATAATAAATTTTAAATACACAATACAGTAGTGCTAGTGCATAGGATTCGGTAATAAAATGACAGATCCGGAAATCAGAGATTGCACAGGGGATGGGAAAGGGCAGAAAACGCCATTTTTCTATGAATTTTTATTTCTATAACCATAGGGAACAATACCCAGCCAGCACACTGAGGTTATAATGACCTTATTTTTAAGTCATTATTGGTCGACGACGTCATATGACTAATAAATGATGTCCATTAAACGTCATATAATGGGAATTACGTAGACGTCTTCAAAACGACGTCTTTTGGACGTACAAGTTCTATTAAAAAGATATTATTTTAGCAGGGGCCAAGGAATACTGGTCATATTAAGCAGGTGGTCACGATATGTATAGAAATGTTTTGACTGCAGTATATAATAAATGTTATTTCCAATATTCAACGATTTATTTATAATTCCTGTCTTAGTCCTAGTATAGGACGTTTTAATGACGTGTCTTATGTTGACGTCTTTGGGTTGTGACATAATGATGTCAATTTTACGACAATTTGACGTCGTTACTGCCGAGAAAACGGCGACATTATGATGTCAGTGTGCTGGGTGGGTAGTAAACATCACCAACGAGGGAATACGTATATAACACTTTCCCAGTAAATATGTTCTTGGAAGGAGGGACAGGGTTGTTTAGACAATAATATAAAAACTAACGGTAATCATATAAAAGTGGCAAAGACATATTACGAAGAGCAATAATAAATTTTAAATACACAATACAGTAGTGCTAGTGCATAGGATTCGGTAATAAAATGACAGATCCGGAAATCAGAGATTGCACAGGGGATGGGAAAGGGCAGAAAACGCCATTTTTCTATGAATTTTTATTTCTATAACCATAGGGAACAATACCCAGCCAGCACACTGAGGTTATAATGACCTTATTTTTAAGTCATTATTGGTCGACGACGTCATATGACTAATAAATGATGTCCATTAAACGTCATATAATGGGAATTACGTAGACGTCTTCAAAACGACGTCTTTTGGACGTACAAGTTCTATTAAAAAGATATTATTTTAGCAGGGGCCAAGGAATACTGGTCATATTAAGCAGGTGGTCACGATATGTATAGAAATGTTTTGACTGCAGTATATAATAAATGTTATTTCCAATATTCAACGATTTATTTATAATTCCTGTCTTAGTCCTAGTATAGGACGTTTTAATGACGTGTCTTATGTTGACGTCTTTGGGTTGTGACATAATAATGTCAATTTTACGACAATTTGACGTCGTTACTGCCGAGAAAACGGCGACATTATGATGTCAGTGTGCTGGGTGGGTAGTAAACATCACCAACGAGGGAATACGTATATAACACTTTCCCAGTAAATATGTTCTTGGAAGGAGGGACAGGGTTGTTTAGACAATAATATAAAAACTAACGGTAATCATATAAAAGTGGCGGTATTTACCGTTCTCCGGTCCTACTGTGGCCTTATATTTTACCAATATCGCTAATTAACACTTAATTAATAAATTCCGTAGAAAATTAAGAATTCTCACAGAAACTTATTTCCTGCCGAGAAATGTCTGGAAAAAAACATGTTTACAGCAGGCAATACATCTTAAATAATTCTTCTCCATTATGCACCAAATTGCAGGTAAAAATATAAGACTGCACTAAATCCGTCAGCAGGTATTCTGTTGTAATAAATATAACAACTATAGTATACAGTATACACATTCACCGAAAAAAGAATGTGTGCCAACAGTCTCAGCAGGTCACCAGGTTGGAATATAAATACAAAATACTTAAATACCCAGAAAGTCAAAATATTTGCTTGTTTAACGAAAATAAAATAAGACAAGACAGGACACCCTAATTTTTCTTTTTCACAAACAAGAATGGACCAATTGATACGCCCTCCTGACGGGAGGGTTGATTTTTATTACACCTGTAAAAGCAGTCGTAAATCTCCCCTTGTAAATTCGTTCCTAAAAGGCACACTACGATCTCCGTAAGAATTGGCAATTTTATGTTTCTTCTCTCTGATCTTCTTTTACTCTCGATTTTCTATACGTAATTCTTTAACGACGTAACAACATCAGGTTTAAATGAGTTTTTAAGCAATTACCTGAGATTTACAGTGTAGCTTGTCCTTGACACACTTGTTCTTAGAGTAGGCAATACTATAGGCAGACCATAGGAGCTTACTCGTTTGGAAAGTGAGAGCGTCATACAAGGTCTTTATTGTTTTATCAAAACGATCTGCTTTTTTATTCAGTTTTTTTTTTCAACAGGTTATCATTAGATTTATATTTTCTTTTTGTTTTAATTATTCTTTTTTTAGATTTCTGTCGTGATTGATGAATGTGAGAAAAGTGAAGTAATCGTCTAAGTAATAAGAAGTACTATCTATCTCTTTAGATTTTTATGCTGCTGTTGCTGTAATAATAATAATACGTAATAAAAAGCAATTTGTAGAAGAGATTGACGCCAAACGAATAAAAAAAATGCTATGGTGTCTTGCGGTTATTAATTAATAGTGAATGAAATCAGGCTTATAGCAATTTATAATTAAGTTAGGTTATGATTTGATTTACTATAGAAAGTCATGTATGAAACACCATAGTCATAATCAAGAGCCCCTCGAAATATGAGTTCTACAAGCTTGAAGTATTTATGGACTAATTTTGGACGAATTCAAAAAGTTTTGAACCACCCTCTATTTAAGCATAACAGTTCCCCCCTGGATAAAATAAAATATCATATAGTAAAATGATTACAGTTAATCTAGTAAGACTTGATTATCAGTTTTGGTCAAGTATGCTATGGAAACTTGACAACTAAAACTGTAGCAAGCAAACAAACAAGTACCTAATTATTACTCGATTAAATAATTACAATGTATAACAAATTATCACTAATTATTAAATCGATTGTTACAAACCATTACTTGAAGTTATTGGGAAGACTTGGCTTCTTTAAGTGAGAAGCAACGCATTGAGATTTTAATGATTTAAGGGTACGGCCCAAGCGGAATTTTTAGTCATCGCTACGTACCGGCAACTACCAATGGAACTATTAAGTTTTTGCCAATAGTCACAAGCACGTGATTACATACTTAACAATCTCTAATAAGGCACAATTTGGCACCAATTTGTTATTTTTATTGAAGGTTATATAGTAAAACATCTAATAACAAATTGCAAATTGATTAATGGCCTCCAACATTTTACAAGTAAATATGAAAAGATGGAGTAGTTTACGAAAAATTACTTTAAAGTGATTCTCCTGGGTAGCAAAAACGTAAGTTTTACTTTCAATACTGCTGTAAGGTTCCGTTACTTTAAAGGGTTAAGCAATGGTTCCAGGCAGGTGGCAGGAACTCTCAGCACTACTTTAAAATTTTAGAAACTTTAAAGTAACTTCGGGCAATTTACTGCTACAATCATAATACCACTTTGAAGTTGCAACGACTTTAAAGTAATTATACTAAGTGGCAATACCGTTCCACATACTTTAAAAGTTACTTAGAAGTAATGGAACTACATAGTTCCAATAAATAGTATATTTAAACAGCTACTAAATTATTCCAAATTGAAGTAATTATAGAGTCATAAATTTAGTTGTAGTTACGTAACAACTACTCGATTAAAGTTCTGATCTCAGTTACTGCTACTTAGATGCTGCTTGGGGGGGGGTGGATAGGAGTAATCTCAAATAATTAAAGGAATTCGTGAGACTGGCGGTGTTACATATATGAAAAAAATTGGCAGGCCCAACTCGGCGACAAGTGCAGATGTTTTGTTAACAAGCGAAAAAGCACCAAAGGTTTCTACAAGAAAAGCAGCAGACAATTTAGAAATTAGCCATACATCTGTTCAAAGAATTTATAACAGCAAAATTTCATCCCTACAAACTCCAGTTAATCCGCAATCGAAATGAAGACGATTTTGAGAGAAGAATGGAATTTTGTGAGCTGTTGATGAAACGATGGCAATTTTGCTTTTAACATTGTGTTCTCCGATGAAGCTACATTTATGCTGAGCGATACATAATTGTCGGTATTGGTCGAACGCAAATCCACACTGGGCCGAAGGACACAGAATATCGGCAAAAAGTCAGTCAGGACAGGTATTGTCGAGAGATCATAGCATACAACTTTTTTTTTTCTTGATGAAACTCCTACCGCTAACCGATAACTTGAGTTACTTCAAAATCATGTCATACCTACAATTACTGCAATATTTTCCGGTTACAATGGAGATATTGACATTAGAATTATCTTCCAACGCCCCCGCATTTTACAGCACATGTTAGGGTGTACTTGTATAATGTTTTTCCTAATAGATGGATCGATAGAAGGTGACCTATGGAGTGTTAGTCCTGTTCGATCTCCAGATTTGTCGTCACTAGATTTATTTTCCTGTGAGATCATGTAACAAATAATGTAATAAATAATGAGACCAGGTAATTTAGATGACTTGATGTACTGAAATGCGCAGAATACCAGGAGACATATTACGAAGAGCAATAATAAATTTTAAATACACAATACAGTAGTGCTAGGGCTGTGCATAATAATCGATTAAGCAGGCCTTCGACTATTTTTTAAATAATCGATTAATCAATCAATCGATTAATTGATTATTTTTTAAATAATTAACGGTCTGATTAGTTGATTAATCGATCTTTAATACCTAAAGGGACCCTTAAAATATCCAGTAATAATAAATTTTAATTCACCTATTTGAAAATTGTATATATTTTTTGTAACGTTCGTTCAAAAAATTGATAAAAGTGCTGCCCTATAAGTTGGGCTGCGCATAATAATCGATTAATCGAGCCTCCGATTTACGTATTTTTAAATAATCGATTTAATTGTTTTAAATAATCGATTAATCGAGTTTCGATTACTGATATCCATAATCGCAAAGCGTTAGTCAGTGCAACTCAATTAGAAAATTTAATTTAATACTCATATTAGATTTTTTTCCTTCTGCATTTAGAATAGGTATTTTTTGTGTTTCATTTATTTTTGTTACGGTTTACGAATGCGCATAATAATCGATTAATCGAGCCTACGATTTACGTATTTTTAAATAATCGATTTAATTTTTTTAAATAATCGATTAATCGTGTATCGATTACTGATTTCCATAATCGCACAGCCTTAGTCAGTGCAACTCAATTAGAAAATTTAATTTAATACTCATATTAGATTTTTTTCCTTCTGCATTTAGAATAGGTATTTTTTGTGTTTCATTTATTTTTGTTACGGTTTACGAATGCGCATAATAATCGATTAATCGAGCCTACGATTTACGTATTTTTAAATAATCGATTTAATTTTTTTAAATAATCGATTAATCGTGTATCGATTACTGATTTCCATAATCGCACAGCCTTAGTCAGTGCAACTCAATTAGAAAATTTAATTTAATACTCATATTAGATTTTTTTCCTTCTGCATTTAGAATAGGTATTTTTTGTGTTCCATTTATTTTTGTTGCGGTTTACGGCTGCGTATAATAATCGATTAATGGACCCTCCGATTTATTTTTAAATAATCGATTTAATTTTTTTAAAGAATCGATTAATCGAGTTTCGAACACTGATTTCCATAATCGCACGCCTTAGTCAGTGCAACTCAATTATAAAATTTAATTTAATACCCATATTATTTTTTTTCCCTTTGCATATTGAATAGGTATTTTTTTGTGTTCTATTTATTTTTGTTGCGGTTTACGGCTGCGTATAATAAACGATTAATGGAGCCTCCGATTTATGTTTAAATAATCTCGATTAATCGATGAATCGATTTAATTTTTTTAAAGAATCGATTAATCGAGTCTCTGATTTATTTTTAAATAATCGATTAATCGATGAATCGATTTAATTTTTTTAAATGATCGATTAATCGAGTTTCGATTACTGATTTCCATAATCGCACAGCCTTAGCTCAGTGCAACTCAATTAAAAAATTTAATTTGATACACATATTAGATTGTTTTCCTTCTGCATTTAGAATAGGTATTTTTTGTGTTCCATTTATTTTTGTTACGGTTTACGGCTGCGTATAGTAATCGATTAATCAAGCCTCCGATTTATTTTTAAATAATCGATTAATCAATAAATCGATTTAATTTTTTGAATAATCGATGAATCGAGTTTCGATTATTGATTTCCATAATTGCACAGCCTTAGTCAGTGCAACTCAATTAGAAAATTTAATTTAATATCCATATGAGATTTTTTTCCGCCTGCATTTAGAATAGATATTTTTTCTTGTTCCATTTATTTTTGTTATGGTTTCAATAAGAGTTAATTTTGTCGTCTGTTTGTTGGTGTTTCCTTGTTATAACTCTAATTGTGAAATTTCCACAGCATACTTGACCAAAATTGATAATCAAGTGTTACTAGATTAGTTTTGCTACAAGCCAGTTCTAATCTTTTGTTGACTAAATTTTTCTTCTATTTTTCTTAAATCATTTTTTTTTTAATTTTAACTTTTGTATTTCATTATGACAAAATAGCATTACTAAATAGAGAAGAAAAACACTTTTCGAAAATGCAATCAAAATAATCAGATACCATTTGAAAAAATAAAGTTGGGTACTATAACGACAAAACAAAAGAAGATATGAACAAACCAAAAATGTCACTATATGCATTGGAATAAACGAAAAAACTTTAGCTCACAACAGCCATTACTTGATACTTTTGTTACACTCGGTATATTCTGAGGTACGGCAGTCGACTCTTTTCGAGATCTTATGGGCGCCATATTGAATTTTCACCCCGTTAGATTAATAAAAAAAGAATTAGCTTTCTGTTGATGTACCACGCATGGTCATTAAATGAAGAAAATGTTAAAAAACTTAGGAACTAAATCACTTAAGAAAAGTGAAGAAATCATTAATACGTTAAATAATCTAGTATGCCTTGAAATAGGGATTTTGCTCGTAAAATATTGTGGAGTGGCGAATCAAATTTTGCTATTTGTGGAAATTTAACAGAAAGAACAAGCATTATTATACAGTGCGATTCTAAAGTATGGAATAAATTCGATAAAAGAGAAAGTATTGATTTTTGGAAAAATTCCAAAAGCACGTCAATTTTGTTTTTAAAGTCCGCATTTTATGACATAATATTCGAATATACAGGGTGATGCGTTTAAGTGTGGTGACGTCATCGGCATTTTCTTTTTTATTCCATATTCTGACACTTCATCCAATTATTAACATGGTAATTTGTTTAATAATAATAAGTTTGTTACCTTACATAAAATTTTTTTTGAAAAAAATAAGTATGAAGACGGGAAAATACTATAGTCACCACACTTAAACGCATCACCCTGTATATCCGATATGTCAAAAAGTGCGGACTTTAAAAACACTTTCCTGTCTTCATAACTATTTTTTTCAAAAATTTCCTTATGTAAGGTAACAAACTTATTACATTACCATTTTGGCAATTGAATGAAATGTCAGAATATGGAATAAAAACTGCAAGTTGTCATTTAAAAAAATGCCGATGACGTCACCACACTTGAACGAATCACCCTGTATATTCGAAGATTTTTCCAAAAATCCATACTTTTCCTTTTATCGAATTTATTCCATACCTTAGAATCGCACTGTATGTCCAAGAATTCACGGAAATCCCCACTTTTTTAGATAAGTTAGATCTCAACTGAGATTCTCAGTTAATGTTTGGTGGCGTGTTTAACAACATAAAATTTTGGAACCTTACGTTATTGATGGAACATTGAATGCACGCATTTATTTAAACTTTTTAGAAAATGTGCTGAAGCAAATGCTCGATGTTCTGCCTTTACTACCCATACAGAATCTCAAATTATTTCAACAAGACGGTTATCCTGATGTATACAATTTCCTGTTTGTTACCGAGTACTTCAACCAATTTTTTTACAAATTCGTGGATAGGTACAAATGGCCCAATCGAGGTGCCCCCACAATCACCTTGTCTAGATCCCTTAGATTATTTTTTAAATGTGGCTATTTAAAAAGTAATGTGTATGAAACTTTGCCAACGACCAAAAAATAAATACTCGAAAGTCTGAATAGTGCCATAGAAGAGCCGAGGTCGTCGATAAGTACCAGTCTTGATTTTGACATCTGCTACTCGTACCTGTCTGTCAGATCCGGAAAATACTCTCCCAGCTATACTCAGTGGCCAATTATTTCTCAATAACAAGTTCATTATTATTATACCAGATCATTCTCCCTTCAACGGTTTCTTTTGGTCAAACCATTTTATTCTTTTTATTAAAATTGATATACAAATTTTTTTGTATCCACCTACTTCTCTGTCAACTCTTGAACAATTCTCCATTGCTTTCTGAAATTCCATTATTTTTCCATGAATAAATCTGGTGGTTTTACAACACTCAGAAATCTCAATCAGAAAATGGTTAGCTATGGTCATAATTTCATTGTATGCAGAACTAGGGGATACATAAGTTAATGAACGGCACTTAACAAATATATCCGGCTTCTGCAAGTAAAGTCTGTAGAACTTCTGATCTCGGCGCTTTTTCTTTTAATGTTATCTTAAGAGCTGTTGTTGCTGAACTAACAGTTCTTTCCCGCACCCCATCCATATCTGCACTTGTTGGTTGATTAAACTTCCAGCCTATTTCTTGGGAAAACATCTTTTTAATTCCTTATTTGCACAGTAAAAATTTGTCCCACTGTCACTAACACGTTTTTGGTTGCCCTTTTCTGGGGATAAATCTTCTTATCGCTAAAATTGTTGAATCTGTTGTTAGAGACTCGGTAAGTTCTACGTAAATAGTACGAATCGATATTACACCATATTGATTTTCTTTCTTTCTTCTTCTTCCGGTAACTTCATATGGTCTAAAATAATGCAATCCAATCCCAAGTAAACAAAGGTTTTTGTGATAGTGGTTTCGTTAAACGAAATTCTGGCAACTGTCTCATTTGGACCATTTTTGGCGATTTTTTCTGATTTGGCAGAAGGCACAATACTCTTGATGCGGCTTTTCTAGCCTGAATTACTCGGTATATTTGGCGCATTACCAATTCTATGCCCATATGTCCAAATGTTTGCTATCTACAATGATTGGTCTTTTTGCTTCTATTCTCATTTTTTGAAATTTTTTCAGTTCTTTCTCCAAGTCGAATCAAACCATTGTCCATTTAAGTGTAAGTTGATATAATTTGCTGCTTTTGTTCACCATCCTCTGTTTTTGTAGCATACAGTTGAAACCAGCGTCTCCTAATAATAACTAAATATTATGTAAACTAATCACGCTTTTTTCAACAGGCTATTTAAATTGCGTTTATACATTTGGCAGACTCTGTACAATACAGTACTATGGGTACAGTAACGAAGTTTGAAATTCCCAAGGTTCTCCAAAACAGACCAGAATACACGGTAATAGTTGGGTTCAAAAGGCAAATCAAATTTCTGAGTAAGAAGAGACGAGAAAGTCTCAGACTGTACTATATACGAAGTGCGTACAGAGATTTTTATGCAAACTATGTCAATTAAACTTGAGACTTACGTCGCTAATGACACGTACCGTTTATGTGTATGAATCAATCAACGGTATCCACCAGTTAGAAATCACAGTTTTAGGTGCGTTACTGCAAAATGTGCAATGTTGCCATATTTATGAATCCACTGATTCAGATAAGTTTTTAAACGCACATTCGTGTCTAATAAAATTCATTTTATAAACGATTTTATAAATCATTTGTTAAAGTCTTAAGTACAAAACAAAATCTACAACGTTGCCAAGTTTGCACAACTAGATCAACGGTTACTTCCATTCGTATTTCGCTTTCTTGATACTTAAGATTTGGTCGATTCATAATCGGATGATCTTTTTGTTATATAATAAGAAAGCAATAATAGACGCAATGTTGCCAAGTACCACCAACTGTATGATTAAATATTTATGCGTTAACCGTTTATCGCTCAGCATTTTGCGTTTTTAAACTCGGACATTTTCACAAATTTAATTTGCTCTTTTTATAATAATAATAATAATAATAATACTAACTACTACAACCCATAACCTAAACCAAGGCCCCAGAAGCTATAAGCTTGTGCGGGAGGGAGGGGGCGATTATTATTATTATTATGTAGGTCCAACTGTATATCTTATTTTCTATATATCTGTATATCTTCTTTTATCAACTGTATATCTTATACAACATGCAGCGTTGCCAAGTTTATACAGTTTAGTTAATTTTTATTTTTATCTGTTTATCTAAAAAAACAAAACTTCATGTAAGATACCTGAAATATTTATAGTTTACTGTAAAATTAGAAAACAGCGTTGCCAAGTGTTACATCACTGAACTCAACCTTCAACAATATGTCTTTAGATTTCGAAAATTAATTTTGACATCCGTTTGACACAAACGGATATTATGTATCTATTCACATTCACACACTGAATAAACACAACAGCGTTGCCGAGTTTACACAGTCGAGTTAATTTTATTTTAGAAGTTTTATTTTTTTAACTATTTTAATGTTACAGAAAACAGTGTTGCCAAATGTTACACCGCTGAACTGGACTTTTTAAGATTACTCTACTTTTAAATAGATTTCATTTTTTTTTCTAAATAAAATTAAGGTATTTCTATCAGTGTGATTCTAATCACGATAACTGCTAAAGAAAGAAGCAGTGTTGCCAAGTTTATACGTAGCTTTATTGACTGATTTCATTAAGTAATTGTTTTGGAAAATTAAATCCAACTGAAATCAAATTAAATCTCAAGAATCTATGTTTGCGAATTCTAGAATAGATTTTGTGTTTTATGTATAATGGGAAGAGTGCAGCCTTGCAATGTTTATCAGCTGAAACAGTTCGCCTCCTGCACTCTATTTTAGAAGAATGTATGTATATAAATTATCACTTCCACTTGCACTTGCAATATTAGCGGTCTTTATATTTTTATGATGCACAATGAAATTGCAACGTTGCCACGTTTAGTAGAGAGGTATTTTAATTTTTATCCATCTGTATAATTTTGGAAATTAATTTTGTCATTTTATTCAGAATTATGATGCTTTAGACCGTACTAATATTTTCTACACTATATTTCCTTTCAAAATAATAAACAGACACTGTTGCAAGTTTATGCAGCTGCATTGACTTTTTATCCCATATATTTGTTATGGTGTTGACTATAGAGTTAATGATATATTAACAATGTAACTTGATTGAATGCAAAGTCTTCCATCATAATTGTCATGATATGAGAAGAAAGCAGTGTTGCCAATTATTGTGTGGTTTGAAAAGTACAATTTGGACAATTGGTTTTACGATTTATTTAACAATCATGCACGGATAATTGTATAGTATAATAATTGACAATGCCCCCTTGTGGCTCCCTCTATAGTTCTATTTATAATGTGTATTAAGAATGCGAAGTTGCCAAATCAAAAAAATGACGCTAAAATTAAATAATCATTTTAACGAAAACCAATACTATTCTTTCCCGATGAATTAAAAAAGAAACAATAAAAAAGATACTGGAGAAATTAGAAGTATAATCAATCTTGAAATTTCATAACCTTAAAAACAACAGCTCCGCTCAACTTCGAACTTTCCAACGAGGGATTTAATAAAATAATGGAAAAACGTCAGGAGACACAGTCCCCTTGATGTAGGTAAAGCCTTTTTTTACATATAAAAAAACCCATGTTAAAGCTTGTTAATTTTGTTCCGCCGAACATGTCATGTCGGTCGGCGGCATCCAGAGAGACGACGATGAGACGACGGACGGACGCGACGTCTCATACGCGACTCGTTCCGCATTTTGGCGATCCGAAAATAAACGCCACCACAGCAAGGAGCATTCATAAATTTTATATGTTTCTTCTGGGAAGTGGCGTGAAATCGGACACCGCATAAAGAAAGAAATTTTCGTTGCATGGCGTATAAAGAGAGAAGTATACACGTGTACATATAATATCATCCGCTTTTTCCTTCCCCACGTGTATGGCCTCATTCACATAGCGGTGCAACGGAAGAGCGAGTTCGAGTGCATCGGGCGGACAACGACGCGGCTTTTCACTTCTTCGTGCATTCCGTCTTGACCTTGGCAGGTTCTTCCTTTCAAACGATTTTTTACTTTTTGTTTTGGATTGTTGGATTAGAATTCAACGACAAAGGTAACGAATACATGACGAGCTATGTACATGAACTATTTACTAATTGAGAAGTTCGCTATAGACCAGTGACGTTAATTTAATCATACTATAGACATCGATTCAAAGAAGAAGAAATAAGGGTTTTTCGCAAAACTTAATGGGTGGTATAGATTAGGTTGCAGGCAATAACAACATGCATAGTTGGCCGGATTTAGGTGAATAGGAGGTGTCTTTTGGTTATGAATAACTGAAGATGAGTCTTGATGGGAAGAAACACACATTTTTTAGTAGTATTGTAGGATTGCTGAAATTACAAACTTGCATTGCTTTCAATTCAGAATTTTAGAATCACTGCTGCAAGTTGCAGACTATACAGTAATATCCATATTGAAATATTGACACGTTCAAATGAAGTATCGCGATTCCTAGGCTAACCATTTTAAACCCATAGTTTAAAGGCTTCCATAGACTTATATCTATAGCTTATGGTCAGTGGTCTATGTCTATAGTCTAGGTCTAGAGTGTAAGGTCTATATCTATAGTTATGGTTTCAGTCGGTTCTGTAGTTTGTGGTGTATTGTCTATAAACATAATCTATAGTCTATGATCTAGAATTTATGATGTGCAGACTATGGTCTACAACCTGTGGTAGTTAGGTTATAGTATAACCAAATAATTGAATGTACAGGGTGGTGCACACAAGATGACCCTGTACTACCAAAATTGTTTGGTATAAAACACTATGTATATGCACTATACACGGTAAGTCATTTCCAACGGCTACTTTAATTTTTTTAAAATTTTTAATAGATCACCCTGTATATCTTTACGTTTCGGATATATGTATTAACCAAAAATACTATAAAGCGTAAAAATATACAGGGCCTTCCTTATAAAATATAAAATATTTATTTCCTATAAAATAAAAAAGTTCATACTAGCCGTAGTGAAACGCTTCACCCTTTATATACAAAAATATCTATATATACAAAATATTATAAAATTAAAATTTATACCAACTAACTTCTTTCTTGTAACCCTTACAGGTTTCAAGATAAGGTGAAGGATCATCTTTCGTGAGCCACCCTGTACTTATCGTAATCTTCAGTACCTGTTACTGCTCAGAATACTATTTCGCGTGAAAAGCTACTTTTGGACTATATAGAAATCGTTAACTATGGTCTAGACGAAGACTTAGACTAATTCACAAATATATTTCACTTGTCAGCAGTAGAAAAAACGACCTCGGACATTTTGTTGAACTTCTTAGTCATCTCCATGCGGCATGGAGCATAATGCAGACTCTTTCACGTCCAGGGTGCGGTTATTATAAGACATTTCTTGCATGAAGTCTTAGCTTCTGCTGAATAATTGTTCGGTGGATTGACGATTGAACCCATAACTTTGAAAAAGGTAGTTAAGCTACAAGCCATCCGAGCTATCGAACTGGCGAAAAACGCACCAACAAAAGCCAAATCATATTGCTGTCTAATTCGCAGGAACATCTTGGACTACCCAACCACAACACCTTCCGCTTTGTCTTTGGATGGTCTATACGTCTATAGTTAAGAGAATGTAATCTAGGTCCATGATCTATAGTTTATATTATGGTTTGTAATCTCTCCCCCTCCATAGAGGACTGGCTTGTTGCAGCAATCAATTCTAATCTGTCCGAAATTTTCATTTTCAATTGTTCATAGTTGTGTCTTCCATTATAGTATACGATTATATTTTTATAATCTGTGTATATTGTTTTTCTATTCAGTCTTATGGTCTATTTACATGAGGAGTACAGTCACGATACAATCCCAGGACTTTAATGGTATGGAAAGTTATTCTTTCCATTATTTTAAATGCGACTATTTACATGAATGATGGTCCTTCGAGCTTGATGCAGTCACTATCAGCCTCACTCACACTACGATACTTTTAGAGAAGTAGTCAGGTACCATAGTAAAAGTCATAGAAAAGCATTCTACCCGTAATATATTGCTGCAATTGATTATATTCAGTACCTACATGTCACAAGCAGCTAGAGCATGACTCCATCTAAAACCCATCGAGCAAAATTGTACCATCAAGTATCTATTCCTCTATAATCTATGATCTAGAGGTAACGTTTACAGTTTACTGACTACAGACTATGATATATAGCCTCAAAATTTACATATTGCAGTATGTAGTCTACATTCCACGGTTTATACTTAGCAGTCTATGGTCTGTAGTTTATGATCTATATAGCAGTATCTATGAACTTGGGGAAAAGTTACTGAGACACTCGTGGTAGATATCAGTAATGTATTGATTTTGGTTAAGGCCTGTAAGAGTTTTGGAAACAGTGGTGACATTTATGAGGTTTTTCTGTTGGATTCAGGGTGAACGGCGGATTTAAGATGAAACGGAAGCGGTAGAAAAAGGCAACAACTATATCAAGAACTATAATTTAATTATTTAAAAATTAATTATTTGAGTAAAAACTTTTTAACACACAACGTAATTATTTCCTGGAACACCGATTTAAAAACACTGATCTACGGTTTACAGTTTATAGACTGCATTTGGTATATAGCCTATGGCATACGGTTTATAGTCTGCTGACTGTGGTTAATTATGGTTTGTAGCCTAGCGGTTCATATACAGGGTGTCTTTTTGTGTTTAGCAGTCTACAGTTAATCATTCGAACAAACTTCTGGCTACAGCAATGGAATTAAAAGTACCTTGTATAATTCGAACTGTAGTTTACGAAATCAGTATTAAAACCAATCTTGGAGCTTCTGATGGTATCGGATATGACGTCATCGAGACTTTTTTAAAGAAACGATTAGGTTTGAAGTATGAAAATCGATAGCAAGTGTGATTCTGTAAAAAAAAGTATTAAGGTACTACAGGTCTAAATTGCAAATCTAATCGTTTCATTTAAAAACATCCTGATGACGTCATATCTGGTACTAGTACAAGTTCTAAAATGGGTTCTAATGCTGATTTCGTAAACTATAGGTCGGATTATGCAAAGTTAGTCCGAATTATTGAGTGTAGACTGTTATAAACAGGTCACCCTCTATAAAAAATCAGTGCTTTACACTGATCTACATTCTAGAATCTATAGTCTGGTCTTGTAGTCTTTGGACTATAGTTCCATAGTCTGTATTCTGCAGTCTATGATTACTGCCTCAGAATCTACATTCTGAGTCCATAGTCTGTACTCTCTGGTCTATAGTTTATAGTCTGTGCTATAGGGTGTTTCAAAGTAAGCGCCAACAAAATGATTGAGGGTAGAGTGCCGACTAGAAAATATTATTTTTTCTTTTTCAAATTAGATAATATTAGGAACTAAGTCTTGGTATTCTTGTCAGACCCTTGGTATGGTGTGGACTACAAAGAAAACACTTTATCAAAACTCTTTCTAGACAGGAAAAATTCTATTGGCTGAAGATTTCAACATCATGAATCAGGATTTACTGTAGATCCAAATCTAAAATGTTTTATTTTTAAGGCTTCTAAAGGGCTCAAGGACTTCATTCTAGTAGTCCTGCTAAAATAAACTGCTACCAAAACTGTCTAAAACATGTTCATAGTAATCGGTACCATGAGATACGAGGGATGTTCCGCTACTCCGATTCCTCGCCAACAAACAAACAAATAAAAGGCCTGCTTTAAATTAAACCGGAACAAATATCCAATCAAATAAAAATAAATTCCCTGCTATGGTTACATACAATCCTTCAGGGAGTTAATAAACGAAAACTGAGAAAAAATATAGGTCAGCAAAACAACCGAGGAAATAAAAAAAAGGGAAAATAAAACAGTAAAAATCCTGCCTAGTTGTTTTCAAACTATGCCTTTATACATGTGTCAACACAGAATGATTTAGAACAGAGAAATCCCAGACAGACCGAACAACCGTTAAATAAAATGTAAAAAGGGAATTTTAAAGGAAGAGAAAGCGTTATATTACCTGTTCAATGGATGGCGGGTATTTCACCTGTGCGTTACAGTTCATTGTTGAAATTGAAAGCTGTCCTGGTTGCTTCGCTTTTGCCGAGCGATGAAGAAGGTGTACATAAAATCGAAAACCCTCTCTCCCTCTGTTGATAACAAGAAATGAGATGGATGAAGGAGATGGTCGAAATTCTTTGGTAGATGAAAAGTCACGCTTTGTCAATAAAAAAGGAGTTGATGTCGAATAATATACACTCTATACAATAAATAACTGAATGTCACCTTAACCTATAAAATAATTTATGTTTGAGAAGTAGGTGCGTTGCTTTATTATTGAAACAATTGAATATAATTTGTTACATAAAAATAGAATCAAAAAAGGAAACACTGTTTCGAATTGTTTTATCACATTGTACTATTCCTATTGGCGAAAAGTGACTATTGCCTTACAGGTGAACAGAAATTGACTCATAATAACTACATAGGTAGTAGGTAATTAGTGACGTATGTAAAGCTAAGGCATTATTCAGCGACGTCTGACCAATAGAGTAATGTGACACTTTTAGTGATTGACTATACGACCAAGAATCATCAAAGTAACGATGGGCAAAATACCCATGCTGTTAACATGGGAGAATAAGTCCAGAAACAACTATGTTCTAGACTGTCACATGACAGGGGGCCAGAAAAAATACTTCCACCCTAGGCACTAAAAATTAGAATCCATTTTGGTGTTTAAAAACTCGTAAACTGATATCCGACCCGACGTAATCACTCATCTTCACGTTTCTGGATTGGTTAGCCTACAAATTGTCCGAAAGTTTTCCGAAATCTTCTCCTACATAGTCACCAAGATGAGGGGAGGGACAAAGTGAAAGAGATGCTTGCGGTTTTATTGGTCGCAATCGGAAGCGGAGATTTGTGCTGGTTCTGTTGCCAATGATAAATCTTTTTACCTGATCAAAAGCAAAATTTGCCTCTCTATGGGAACAATTATAATCGAAAAAGCGTTTAGATTGGGATGTAAAATCATTAAGAATCTGACAAAATGAAGCGGCGTAATCTGACAGAGCGGCAAGATAATAAGATCACTGGACGATAAGGTAACGAGATTAAAATCGGAGCTGCAATTGTTCATCTGACTTCACATTGTGAGTCACTAAGGATTATGTAACAGCCACTTTCCTGTTGCTTCAAGTTTCTCATCCTTGGCTGATCTTCTCTGGGCTTCAAGCGATTTTCTACTATAGCAACTATAAGGTGGAATAGCTATGGTATTACAAAAACATGCACATATACCTCAGTGTATATAGAATGAAAAAGTTAGAATCTTATACCTTAACCATATCAAATACAAGATCTTCTTGATTAACATTGAATGGGGATCACACTATTTCGACCACTTAAAGAAAATATAATTTCCTGTGATGTTTAGATCGCTTTGCGCACGAATCATCTCGATCAAAGTTTGCGAAGATATTTTAATTGAGGCGACTGATTGTCCCTGAATGCGCCCGTTGGCTAGTTAACGCCTGCCATGTACGGGTGGATAGCCTTGCACGGATTTACGAAACTACAATGTAATAACTTGGAAGGAACTGAACTACAATATAAAGTGAATATAATAAAAATGTGTCGCGGATTATTATTAACACTCACCCATACAAGATAGATCATGAACGGATCGATAATCTGCGAAGAATTATCAACGATAGAGTATCCGCAAGAAATATTAGCTTTTCCGCGGTGAAGTTTTAATTATAAGTGAAACTGGTGGCAAATGTTTGGAAAATTCCGCAGAGTTTACATAAGATGACAGATATCCAGCTGTGAAATGGATGAAAATCCGCCATTTATTGTTTTCGACGAACAATATTGGTATAATAACAAATAGTCCGGTAACTTAGAATAGATTTCCAATACCATATATCCGCCGTGAACAATCTATTACATATTTTTCATCTGATTGCCATCAGCTTAATTAACAACGCATTTCTATGACAACATAAACCTAATGGACGGATACAAAATTGCGACGGATTGTCAGCGACAGATTATTCACAAAAGTTGAAGTAAAAAAACGGCATATAACACCATAGAAGTCCATATTCAAATGACTGATAACAAATACGCCGATAACCTGCAACTTTCAATACAAATACTTATCCGTCTTTGATCCGGACAATATTTGTCGTATTATTCGTCTGTTTATCGTAAACGTAATTTATAACGGATTTTCATGACAGCCAAACATGATAAGCGGATAATCCGCTTCGGATTAGGAAGATAAAGTTGCGACGGATTGTCAGAAACAGATTATTTACAAAAGTTGAAGTGAAAAAACAGGCAGATAAGTCTATATTGATGATGACTGATAATAAATAGGGCGGTAACCTGCGATATCCAATGTACAATATACAAACACATATCCGGCGGAACAATCTTTGTCGTACTATCCGTCATTTAGTCTGAGCATAATTGACACCGTCTTTTCATGACAAGATAAACAGCATACGAAGATAAAGTCGTGACGGATTGTCAGCAACAGATTATTCACAGATGTTGAAGTAAACAAACGGGGAGATAAGTCCATGTTAATAATGATTGTATCAATATATAAATACATACATATCCGCCCGAACAATCTTTTTCGTATTACCGTATGTTTGTCATAAGCATAATCTACAACGGATTTTCATGACAAGGCAAACATGATAGATGGATAATTCGCTTCGGATGACAGAGACAAATCCACGACGGATTGTCAGCGACAGATTATCCAATCCACAAATGTTGAAGGGAAAGAAACGGCAGATAAGTCCAAAGTGATAATAATAAATTTCCAGTGCAAAATATACAAATACATATCCGCCCGAACAATCTTCGTCTAATTATTATTGGTCTGTTTATCGTAAGCATAATTTACAACGGATTTTATTGGTTTGTTTATCGTAAGCATAATTTAGAGCGTCTTTTCATGACAAGGTAAACATGACATACGGAAAATCCGCTTCGAATTACGAATATAAAATTGCGACGAATTGTCAGCTGCAGATTATCCGCAAAAGTTGAAGTGAAAAAACAGGCAGATAAGTCCATATTGATGATGACTGGTAACAAATAGACCAGTAACCCGCTATAGATTTTTAATGCACAATATACAAATGCATATCCGTCCGAACAATCTTTGTCGATTATCCGTTCGTTGGTCCTAAGCATATTTTACAGCGGCTTTTCATGACGAGGCAAACATGATAGACGAATAATTTGCTTCGAATTACGAAGGTAAAGTTGCGACGGATTGTCAGCGACAGATTATCCGCAAAAGTTGAAGAGAATAAACGGATAACAAATAGACCGGTAGACAGATAGATTTTCAATGCACAATATACAAATACATATCCGCTCAAACAATTTTTGTCGTATTCGTCCCATTTATTGTAAGCATAATTTACAACGGATTCTCATGACAATGCAAACATTAAGACGGATAGTCCGCTTCGGATTATGGAGACAACGTCGCAGCATTGTCAGCGACAGATTATCCACAAAAGTTGAAGTGGAAAAACGGGCAGATAAGTCCATGTTAATAATTTTGTATCAATATGTAGATACATAGTATCCGCCCGAACAATCTTTATCGTATTATCCGTCTGTTGGTCATAAGCATGATTAATAACGGATTTTTCGTATTAAACATGATAGGCGGATAATCCGTTATGGACTAAGGATACAAGGTCGTGACGGATTGTTAGCGATAGGTTATCCGTAAGAGTTCAATCACTTATTTGATATTGAAAATGTGAATGGCTACGTAGAACGGATAGATAAGTTAGTAATCAAACGAGTACAGTGCCAACAAGTAAAGAATTTGTTACGAAGAATAACAGTACTGAATAGATTTCCATATAAATCCATTAGAATATAAATTATCATAGATTTGTTGATTGTTTCAACCTTTACAAGTCTTTCAATTTGTCCTACTAAGAACTATCGGACAAAAGTTAAAATTTCCTGAGGGTATCAGAAAGAAGATGTGGCAGATAAATCCTAACCAATAAGTTACATGTATTAGTTCTGAACAGATCGCAAGCATAAAAAAGTTAACATTCCTAACCTAGAAATGGCAACGTCTCCGATTTTTTGCTTATTGACCTTTTGCATAATGGGATGTTGGTCCAATAATGTTGGATCTAACGGAACTGTTGGTCCAATAAAACCTTTCGTCCAACGAAAATTTTGATCCAATGTACTTTATGCACAATAATACTTTTGGGCCAATAAGATTTTTCGTCCAATCGGACTTTTAGTTCAGTGAATTAATTTAGTTGAATTAAAAGTACTATTGTGCTAAAAATCCCATTGAATTAAATGTCCATTATAGAAAAGGATTCAATGGACCAAAAGTTTTTCGTTGAAAAATCAAACTTCCTTAGTTGACTTAGTTGTGACGGTGTGATCCCGTAACATACATTAGTAATCCCAGACTGAACAGCTAAAAAAAACTACTAAAGAAGAAAATCTGTAATTCGCAATTAAAACGAACATGTTTAAAATTTAAAACAAGACAAACTCTCTACAAAAGATCCAGAAATCATGTATCTATGCAGAGTAATTGAGATTGCGTAGGTACCCTCGATGTGGACATAAAAATTCTTTAATAGAAATAGTGAAACATGCCAGACAAATTAGGTTTTCTGGGAGCTTCTTCTTTGCGGAGATAGATACATTATATGGTCCTTCGAGCCGGATTTCGCAAATATAATTAGTTTGTAATAAGATTTAATATTGTATGTAGCTGTAAATGAAGTCAGAGTAGTAAGTTTTTTATTAATTGTAATGGATGATTATATGGGTTGTTGGTCATACTGAAATATGCAATTAAATAATTTTTAAATTAATTCATTCAATTTGCTACGTTATTACTCAATTAGAAAGAAAAAGCCAGGGGAACTTCGTTAATAAAAATTCCAACTTTCTATAAAATTTATTAATACCTGAAAACCACCAAATCGCGTACTATTAAAACATTTCTCAATCGTCTCTCTCATAATGATGTCGAACTTATTGATCAATCGGCAACAAATTTGAATAATTCCAGTAGTAGTCCAATTTTTAATAAAACCAAACGGCAACAGCGTAAGTAGGAGATTTTGAAATGTTTAATGGTATTATTACTAACCAATATAATAATATAAATAAATTTTTCATATAGCATAAAGTAATAAGAGGAAAATTAGAGCAAACCACAAGTCGAAAGCAGCAGCACCAGCGTTCGACACATTTTTTTTTCATAGCGTCGTTTTAATTGTGTCACGCGTTGCAATCAGTTACGGTACATGATTGTCCTTGCAAATACCACCAACAAAATGGAACACAATTTCCAAAGCATGTCCATTTTATTTAGTATTTATTTTTTAATGTTATTTTTAAATCATAATAATAATAAGGATAATAATATACCACCTTTAATTCACACATTTTATTCGGTACTAAAACAGTTACACCTCTAGATGTGAATTGAGTATAAAACAACAAAGGTATATAATAATAACAACAATTTCATGCCAGTTTATAAATGTTTTGTGTAATTTCTTTAAATTTATATAACCTCATTGTTTTAAATAATATTTTAATTAAAGAAGTATGCATTATTATTATTAATAATTTTTTGATAAGAATAACTATAAACGTCGTCTCTTCAAGTATCGACCTCGTAACGAATCAAAATAACAAAACAAAAAAGATTAATCTGATCAATCTAATTAATATTGCTTGATTTTCTTTAACCTTCATCATGCATTATCTTTTGGAGATCTGGAACAAATGATTAATCTTTTAGAAACAATTGACAAGGAAGTCTCATTACATTGAGTCTTGCCTACATGAGTCTATCCTGTTTGAAAACAGCTGCCTTCATTTCGAGCTATTTGATGCACTAGAAATGCATCACTCCCATGTGTGGTGGTGGACTTGGGAAAGTGTTCAAATACCGACCTACCCCAATACACAGTATAGTTTTTCGAATTGATTATTGGTGCTAATAGTTTAAGATAACCTATGACTGTTAATTCAATTGTATCGACAGACGCAGATCAACTAACTTAATCACTATTTACAATTGTCAAATTCTATGTAGACAGGTATATCGTATACATAAAAGTCACCATTTCGAATGAGTCAAGTTTTTCAAATGCTTTGGTTTAGCTGTAGAGTTCTAACAAAAGTTCTTAAGAATTTTCTTGATCCCGTGAGAATTCACGGAACTGTACAAAGATTTTAGATCCTAGCTGATATTTTGTGTCCAGAATAGGGGATTAAATTAAAATTAACGATATCGCAGTTCTGATTAGAATTCTGGGTCGCGGCAGAAGAGTTCTAACAAAAGTTCTTAAGAATCTCTTTCCCGTTAGAATTTACGGAACTGTACAAAAGTTTTGGATCAAATCTGATATTTTTTGTCCAGAATAGGGAATTAAAAAATAAAATTAACGATATCGCAGTTCTGATTAGAATTCTGGGTCGCGGCAAAAGAGTTCTAACAAAAGGTATTAAGAATTTTCTTGATCCCGTGAGAATTCACGGAACTGTATAAAGATTTTAGATCCTATCCGATATTTTCTATCCAGAATAGGGGATTAAGTTAACATTAACGATATCGCAGTTCTGATTAGAATTCTGGGTCGCGGTAGAAGAGTTCTAACAATGGTTTTTAAGAATTTTCTTGATCTCATGAGAATTCACGGAACTGTAAAAAATTTTTAGATCAAATCTGATATTTTTTATCCAAAATAGGGGATTAAATTAAAATTAACGATATCGCAGTTCTGATTAGAATTCTGGGTCGCGGCAGAAGAGTTCTAACAATAGTTCTTAAGAATCTTTCGATCCCGTTAGAATTCACGGAACTATACAAAAATCTAAGATCAAATCTGATAGTTTTTTGCCCAGAATAGGGAGGATTAAATTAAAATTAACGATATCGCAGTTCTGATTAGAATTCTGGGTAGCGGCAGAAAAGTTCTAACAATAGTTCTGAAGAATTTTTTTGATCCCGTCAGAATTCACGGAACTGCACAAAAATCTTGGATCATATCTGATATTTTTTGTCCAGAATAGGGGATTAAATTAAAATCAACGATATCGCAGTTGTGATTAGAATTCTGGGTCGCCTCAGAAGAGTTCTAACAAAAGTTATTAAGAATTTTTTTGATCCCGTGAGAATTCACGGAACTATACAAAAATTTAAGATTATATTCGATATTTTTTATCCAGAATAGGGGATTAAATTAAAATTAACGATATCGCAGTTCTGATTAGAATTCTGGGTCGCAGCAGAAGAGTTCTAACAATAGTTCTTAAGAAATTTTTGGATCTCCCGTGAGAATTCACGGAACTATACAAAGATTTAAGATCAAAACTGATATTTTTTGTCCAGAATAGGGGGATGAAATTTAAATTTACGATATCGCAGTTTTGATTAGAATTCTGGGGCGCGGCGGAAGAGTTCTAACAGTAGTTTTTAAGAATTTTTCGATCCCGTGAGAATTCACGGAACTGTACAGAAATTTTAGATCATATCTGATATTGTTTGTCCAGAATAGGGGATTAAATTAAAATTAACGATATCGCAATTCTGATTAGAATTCTGGGTCGCGGCAGAAGAGTTTTAACAAACGTTTTTAAGAATTTGTTTGATCCCGTGAGAATTTGCGGAACTGTACAAAAATCTTAGATCATATCTGATATTTTTTGTCCATAATATTGGGGATGAAATTAAAATTAACGATATCGCAGTTCTGATTAGAGTTCTGGGTCACGACAGAAGAGTTCTAACAATGGTTATGAATTTTTTCAATCTGAAGTGAATGTTGAAAGATATTCGCAAATTTTGTGTCTATAGCTGAAATTTTAATTTTATTCTTATTCCGTTATTGGTTTAGAACTATTTATAAAACCTATCTAGAACTTTAGAACTATTATCGTACTATCCAGAACTCCAAAAATATTCTGCATTTTTCATAATTTTCAATTATCGTGAAGTTGGCGGGCAATTTTAGTTTCTCACGTTTTTCTGCAAAACTCTAAAAAATCTAGCAAGAACTGTAGAGCTATTCTGCCGCGACCCGGAACTCTGTTCATTTAATTAATTTTTCCAAATTTTCTAGCTAACTTTACATATCTCAAAAGTTACAGGTATTTTGCTGAACCACCAGAATTTGTCATCAGATAAAACAAATGATGATCTCAAATTTATTTAATTTTAACTCTTCACTCTCTTCTCTTTCCCTATAAAATAAAGAGTGTAGATATGTCCAAAATATATGGAAAAACCCTGTACAGTGTGATCGATCGTTGAGTACACTCATCTTTGAAAATCTAGAGGATGTCAAGCTGAAAGAAAAACAATTTTTACTTGTATACCTTCATGTCAATAGAACCAAACTAATGTGAAGTCCTGCAGACTCAAATATGTAGAATGAGAGCCTTTCTGACAGTTATGGTAAAACCCGTTCGATCCGAAAGACCTAGCAGACTTGATTGAAGTGCCCGTTCAGCTAAAAGATCCAATTGTCCATAAAGGCATGAATAGTCTGAAAGCATCGACAGACCTAAGTGAGATAGATGTGCAAAGGTCTGATTTTATGACAAATGTGGGATTTGCGCTGTTCCATCTGTAAGTCGGCTGCAGCCGCACATTGGGCCTACATAATAATAATAATCGCCCCCTCCCTCCCGAACAAGCTTATAGCTTCTGGGGCCTTGGTTTAGGTTATGGGTTGTAGTAGTTATTATTATTATTATAACCTGGCCAAAAAGAGTCCGGGGGACTCTTTGGAGAGTCTAAATGGACATCATGGTGTAAAAACAAGAACTACATAGCAAAGCTTGAGCCAGTAGAGTAGCTAATATTGTTAGAACTTTTGTGCTACATCCTAGAGCGAGTTGTCAAAGAATTCATCAAAGGGCCCAAAGAACGGAAATAATTGAAACGTTGATTTCACAAACCACATAAGTTCATAAAACAAAAATTGGAGCAAAATAAACTTTAGAATCCATACCAAACTTGTATGGATCTTCTTGAGAATAACTTGGACTTGATTCTTTAAAGCCTAGTCTGTGCTTAAAATGTAGGAACTTCTATTTGGAGGTCGTTGTACACTTGAACTGCGATCTAGATTTTGTAATATCCATGTTTCTTGGCTTTGTCATAGACAACTTTATTACTTTTTGTTTCTCGGTCCTTGAAGTCGGAACAGAAACCAGTTGCATGAAAGTTGCATTCAAGATCTACCACATCAAAATTTGATCTTGGGCTACATTTTGAATTAGCGTAAATTGGTTGTACTAATAATCTTGAAAGTAAAAACCATGATACTGCTGTCAATTTCAAGTCACATATCTCCTTATACTTTATTTGAAGCAGAGAAACTGTAAACTTCTCGTTAGGTCTGAATTTCTAAGAGAGTTAAGATAGGTTAGGTTAGAGCTAAACTTAAGTTAGATAAATAAAATGAAATAAAATTTAAATTTTATGATATTTTTGTATATACAGGGTGAGCGTTTTTGCTATGGCTACTATCGACTTTATTATTTTAAATGGACCACCCAATATATCTTTACGATTTTAGATTTTACACTTTGTTGTACGTATTTTTGTTTTACAGACTTATATACCTGAAGCCGGTAAATTTTTGAAAAAATTGTATTGTAAATTTTTTTCTAAGAATGCAACATTAAAAAAATAAATTTACCTGACTGCAATTTATATTTAACTAATTATTATAATACACGATGCTTATAAATACCTAAGTCGTCGGTTTTTCATATATTTTTTGTTCAATAATCCACAGGGTGTTCAATCCACTAAACCAAAAATGCAAACTTTTGAACAAAATCGCACTTTTTCAAATCACACACCCTGTATATTTTATACTGTATATGATTCAGTTCTTGAGTATCTACCAGTTTATATAAAGTTAATCTATCAGTCAGTTTATAAATACCTCAAGAACAAAACTCTGTTTCATATACACTTTCCAAATTAAAAATTCATAAACAATGATAAAATAACGAGACAGTAAAATATAAATATACAGATTGTTCCATTTGACAAAGAGTGCAGCTCTAGGAGCGTGACAATTTTATGGTTATTTTGGGAGAGTTTTCGAGGCTAAATGAAGCTTAATTGTTTGTCAAGATGTTGATACTTTTGCTATAAATTTACAAATGAGCTTTTAGAGTACGTTTTAAGTTATTTGCAACCATATCAGCGTCTTAATATATTTTTTATATTAAAAAAAATATTGCAGATGAACACGGGAGAGTATTATGGATATATGATATAAGATTCATACTGCCTATTCTAACTCTCTCTTCTGAATAAATGTTGGCAGGTTTATAAAGGGAAGCTTTATCATAACAACCCACTCACAAGATAAAAGTTCGCTTGGTTTTCGATCCAGTGGCGTGCAAATGTGACCAAAATTTAACATATTTTAAATCAGCATGTAGGCAGCCGAACTTAAACGAAAAGAAAAAAAACACACTCGACAGTTGACATACTCGAGGCAGTTGTTTTGATTTTAAGAACTTTTGGCTCTGAAGATGGCTTCTAACGAGGATAGACTTAAGGTATTTTTTTTGTAGAGCAGATATAATACCATAATATAATATGAGTCGTTTCCACATATATTGACGCTATAAATTGCCAAATATGTCAGTACATAAACATAACTGATGATCGTTAATTCTACTATAAATATTCCGGATTTTGAACTCAACGAAGCCCTGACACTGTTTAAACCCGGAAGTCGTTCCTTATCAGTTGACTCACACTGTGAGAGTTTGTTGAATAAATATTCTGTACCCATTCCCGTTCTATAAGCTATAAGAAGATGAAATAAAGAAGTTCCCAATATATAGCTAAAAAGGTGAATGTTGAAAGTGGGGAAAGTGAAACAAAAGCCAAACGGACCAATAGGAAGAGCGACAAAAGGAAAAGCATAAATTGACATCAGTTTTTTTTTGTTTTTTGATATATTTTTTCAATAATCCAACCACGGCTCTGTCCTCCCTCGAGTCCGAGCCGCGGAGTTGAAAGGGGAAGTATAGTTCAGAAAAAAGTCATTTGTATTGTCCATTGAGGACGACTAATTCGACATCTCGTTGGACGACGAAACAACCATCGAACACCTCTGCACGCCGTCGACATCATCAAGTTTCAGAAGCAGCTCTCCCAGGTTGCAACATCTAATTTTTTTACAGCGGCATGTAAATCAATCGGCACCGTTGATTAACACACAAATTGTACACTATTGTACACACATTGCAAACTAAATGCTCACAAATTACGTACAAATTGTACACCAATTGCGTACAAATTGTACACAAATTGCATACAACTTGTACACAAATTGCATACAACTTGTACACAAATTGCACACAAATTGGATACAAATTGTGCACAAACTCCACACAAATTGCAAACTAAATACAAACAAATTGTACACATCTCACACAAATTGTACTCAAATTTCACACAAATTATACACAAATGGTACACGAATTGCACATAAATTGTAAAGAAACTGCACACAAATTGGATACAAATTGTGCACAAATTGCAAACTAAATACAAACAAATTGCACACAAATTGTAGACATATTGTACACAAATTTCAAAACAAATGCTTACAAATTGTACACAAATTGTTCACAAATGGTATACAAATAGCACACAAACGGTACACAAATTGTAAACAAACTGTACACAAATTACACACAAACAGTACACAATTCGCACACAAATTGTACAGAAACTCCAAACGAATTGCAAACTATATGCTCACACATTGCACTCAGGTTGCGTATAAATTGTACACAAACTGTACATAAATTGTACAGCAATTTCAAACAAATTTCAAATTAAATGCTGATAGATTGCACACAAATTACACACAAGTTGCAAACTAAATGCTCACAAATTGCACAGAAATTGTACACAGACTGCACACAAAATGTATACAAATTGTACACAAATTTCACACAAGTTGTATACTAATTGTACACAAACAATACACAAATTGTAAACAAACTGTACACAAACTTTACACAAATTACACACAAACAGTACACAATTTGCACACATATTATACAGAAACTCAACACAAATTGCACAGAAACTCCATACAAATTGCACACAAGTTGTGTACAAATTGTACACAAGCTGTACACAAATGACTCACAAACAGTACACAATTTGCACACAAATTATACAGAAACTCCACACAAATTGCACAGAAATTGTACCAAATTACACACAAATTCTACGCAAATTATACAAATTGTACACAACTCTCACACAAATTGTATACTAATTGTATACAAATTGCACACAAACAGTACACAAATTGTAAACAAACTGTACACAAATTACACACAAACAGTACACAATTTGCACACAAGTTGCGTACAAATTGTATACAAACTATATACAAACTGTATACCAACTGTACACAAATGGCTCACAGACAGTACACAGATTGTACACAAATGGTATACAAATTGCACACAAACAGTACCAAATTGAACACAAATTCCATACTAAATATGTAATCGCAAATTACACACAAGTTGCGTACAAATTGCTCACAAATTGTACTGAAATTTCACACAAATTGCAAATTAAATTCTCACAAATTGCAAACTAAATGTTCGCAAATTACACAGAAATTGTACGCAAATTGCACACAAATTACACACAAATTGTACGTCGATTGTAAAAAGATGGTATACAAATTACACGCGAACAGTATACAAATGGTAAACAAACTGTGCACAAATTAAACACAAACTGTACACAATTTTCACACAAATTGTACACAAATTTCACAATACTTACAAATTGCACACAAGTTGCGTACAAATTGTACATTAACTGCACACAGATTCTACAGAAATTGCTCACAAATTGTACGTAAATTCCACACAAATTGCAAACTAAATACTTACAAATTGTACACAAATTACACTCAAATTACTCAAAGTACACATATTGTACAACAAATGGTATACAAATTGCGCAGAAACCGTACACAGATTCTACAGAAACTATACAAAAATTACACACAAATAGTACACAAATTCTACGCAGATTGCAAACTAAATGCTCACAAATTGCACACATATGGTATACAAATTTGTACACAATTAGTACACAAATTGTACACAAATTACACACAAACAGTACACAAATGGCTCACATTGCACACAAATTGTACGTCGATTCTAAAAAGATGGTATACAAATTACACGCAAACAGTATACAAATGGTAAACAAACTGTGCACAAATTATACACAAACTGTACACAATTTTCACACAAATTGTACACAAATTTCAGAATACTTACAAATTTCACACAAGTTGCGTACAAATTGTACATTAACTGCACACAGATTCTACAGAAATTGCTCAAAAATTGTACGCAAATTCCACACAAATTGCAAACTAAATACTTACAAATTGTACACAAATTGTTCGCATATTGCACACAAATTGTACACAAATTACACTCAAATTACTCAAAGTACACATATTGTACAACAAATTGTATACAAATTGCGCAGAAAGCGTACACAGATTCTACACAAACTGTACAAAAATTACACACAAATAGTACACCAATTTCAACGCAGATTGCAAACTAAATGCTCACAAATTGCACACATATGGTATACAAATTGTACACATATGGTATACAAATTGTATACAATCAGTACACAAATTGTACACAAATTACACACAAACAGTACATAAATGGCTCACAAATTGCACACAAATGGCTCACAAATTATTCACGAATTGCACACAAATTGAACATAAATTGTACACAAATTGCAAATTAAAAGCTCACAAATTGTACACGAGTTGCATACAAATTCTACACAAACATCACACAAATTGTACACATATGGTATACAAGAAACGCAGAAACAGTACGCAAATTACACAAACAGTAAACAAATTACACAAAAATTGTACACAAATAGCACACAAATTGTACAAAAATTACACACAAATTGTACACATATTGTACAAAAATGATATACAAATTGCATACAAACAGTACACAAATTGGACATAAATTGTACACAAATTGCAAATTAAAAGCTCACAAATTGTACACGAGTTGCATACAAATTCTACACAAACATCACACAAATTGTACACATATGGTATAAAAGAAGCGCAGAAACAGTACGCAAATTACACAAACAGTAAACAAATTACACACAAATAGCACACAAATTGTACAAAAATTACACACAAATTGTACACATATTGTACAAAAATGATATACAAATTGCATACAAACAGTACACAAATTGGACATAAATTGTACACAAATTGCAAATTAAAAGCTCACAAATTGTACACGATTTCCATACAAATTCTACACAAACATCACACAAATTGTACACATATGGTATCCAAGAAGCGCAGAAACAGTACGCAAATTACACAAACAGTAAACAAATTACACACAAATAGCACACAAATTGTACAAAAATTACACACAAATTGTACACATATTGTACAAAAATGATATACAAATTGCATACAAACAGTACACAAATTGGACATAAATTGTACACAAATTGCAAATTAAAAGCTCACAAATTGTACACGAGTTGCATACAAATTCTACACAAACATCACACAAATTGTACACATATGGTATACAAGAAGCGCAGAAACAGTACGCAAATTACACAAACAGTAAACAAATTACACACAAATAGCACACAAAATGTACAAAAATTACACACAAATTGAACACATATTGTACAAAAATGATATACAAATTGCATACAAACAGTACACAAATTGGACATAAATTGTACACAAATTGCAAATTAAAAGCTCACAAATTGTACACGATTTCCATACAAATTCTACACAAACATCACACAAATTGTACACATATGGTATACAAGAAGCGCAGAAACAGTACGCAAATTACACAAACAGTAAACAAATTACACACAAATAGCACACAAATTGTACAAAAATTACACACAAATTGTACACATATTGTACAAAAATGATATACAAATTGCATACAAACAGTACACAAATTGGACATAAATTGTACACAAATTGCAAATTAAAAGCTCACAAATTGTACACGAGTTGCATACAAATTCTACACAAACATCACACAAATTGTACACATATGGTATACAAGAAGCGCAGAAACAGTACGCAAATTACACAAACAGTAAACAAATTACACACAAATAGCACACAAATTGTACAAAAATTACACACAAATTGTACACATATTGTACAAAAATGATATACAAATTGCATACAAACAGTACACAAATTGGACATAAATTGTACACAAATTGCAAATTAAAAGCTCACAAATTGTACACGATTTCCATACAAATTCTACACAAACATCACACAAATTGTACACATATGGTATACAAGAAGCGCAGAAACAGTACGCAAATTACACAAACAGTAAACAAATTACACACAAATTGTACACAAATAGCACACAAATTGTACAAAAATTACACACAAATTGTACACATATTGTACAAAAATGATATACAAATTGCATACAAACAGTACACAAATTGGACATAAATTGTACACAAATCGCAAACTAAATGCTCTTGAATTGCACACATATTGTACAAAAATTGCAAACTAAATGCTCATAAATTGCAGACATATTGTACACAAATTGCAACCTAGAATGATTTTGGAGCTAGTGACAACAGAGTTTTGGTGACGGTCAGAACTAATTTTCATAATATCTTCTCCATGTAGTAACGGGTGACGATGTGGGAGAAAAGGTAATAATGAAACAACGTTAAGATTTTTGAAATATAAGTGATGCAATTTCCTAAAAAGTTTAAACACCCACTGGGCCATATTTTGGAGCTTTCTCAGTCTAGTCGAAATTTATTTGAAATTTTTTAATCTCATTGTACTTTACAATTTTAGAAATTCATTTCGTTGGAGATACCTGCAAGACGCAAAAGATGAGCTCGTTCAAAATTATCCAAGTTGCTTTACTATAGACGTTTTCAAATGACTCTACACACTTTTCAAATTGAGGACAAAACTAACTGCATTTTGTCTTATCTACATTGTATGTTTCCTTTGACGTCACGACAGTCACTGTTAAGTGAGCCAACCTTCCGCAGATTCCCATGATCGAAATTATCTCCATGTAAATAATTCCTCATTAATTTAAAACACCCATTATGTTCGTATTTTGTTGTCGTTTGCTATAATAAATCAACCTTATTAGTGTAGTGAGTAAAAGACATTCGAGATATTATTAATACGATGCCTATTAATCAATAAGGTATCTGATTAATTAGTCATGCATAAATCTTATCTTCTAGTTTTAATTACTTATTACATACAACCAGATAAAACGAGAGAGAAAGAGGCAGGTGAAATTAGGACACTCGTGTTATTACAACGTTTTTTTTTAAACGTATGTAAAATAGTTTACATGATTATGTGCAACAATAATTGCGACCGGTTGGAGAAGAAAGAAAAAGCAACACGAGAGGTGTAGGGTATATATCGAACATAACCTATCAAGTTTGAAATCGGGTAAGAAATTGAGGTAAAGTGCAGTGGGTCAGAAGCGTCGCGGGCGTCTATACAAACTGGGTCAGCATTGGACGGCCGCGCGTGTCGATTGCTGCCCTGACGTCAAAGCACGTAATTGAAGAATTTTTGCTATTGATCTTCGTTGGGGGAAAAGTTGAAAGAGGAAAAAACTGAATGAATAAGGTTGATCTTAATCGTTTACCGAGTACAATAATGATAAGTTCTTTTTCTATTTTAGGGTAATATTACTTAAATAATGTGTGAACAGACAAATTATTGGTTCAGGCATCGAATTAGAATCTACGGACCCAAAAAATTGCATTATTTTCAGCAAGAACTGTTTTCTGTAGATAAAGCAAAAAAGTGAGGTTATAATAAATGTCTTAAAATTAGGTTAACCTAGTTAGACTTTATCGATATTTACTGTCAAGATAGAAGAGTAAAGCTGTAACATATTTTTTTCACCGGAGTGTTAAATATCTACTTGATTATCATCATCAGTTCAGCTTTGTTGAAGAAGGAAAAAAGAGAATTAATTGATGCTATATTTATAATTTCTGGTTAGAAGCTTCTTGCTGCCAAATTACTGAGGTTATGTACATTAGAAATTAGATTAATTTTGATTTTGAATTTTCTTTTAATGTAGATATATCTTTTTTGTTTCAGGTAACGTAAAAGACACTGAGCCGCTTCGACAATTCAAGATTACCCTTGAACATCTCCCATTTGACTTCCTAAAGGATACTAAAAGTTGACTAACCCAATGTAGTGACATCTTCGTAAGTAGCATTCCCTTTTATTATAACATTTTGTGTTGAGTTAATTCGCAGCAAAGTGGGTTGTTGATTCCATTCCAATTATGACTTAAATATGATTTTATCCAATTCAGTAGCCTTATACGTTTCTACGACATACACAGAGTTTAGTCTTTTGTGATCTAAAAAATGACATTAAGAAATCCATTCTACAGGCTTGAAAGAATACCCTATCTATCGAAATTATTTGCACTGTCTGGATGATTTTTGCGCAGATCTCTTTACATTATGACTGACCGAGACCAGAATTCTATATCGGTCTGCCAAACGTTATATGTGGATTAACCAGTCAAGATTGAACCGTTTGGTTACAATTTCAAATTGCTCAGAGTAAAATAGAGTTATAAAGAGACCCGGGCATTAAGAACTTACCTAACTTCCAAAAGACAAATTTTTCAATAGACGAATTCCGAACGGGGTACGATTGATTGTCTTCTTTTGAATTGGGTTATATGCTTAGAATACTGAGGCATTTTATCCATTTCTGACATTCTGTCAAAAACCTAAAATTTGTCTTAATGCCTTGAAAATAATAGAGACTTGTTTATTATTTTTCGATCATCCTGTATAAGCATAACGGCAAATATAGACGTTAGGAAACAATTGAATCTACCGAAACAATTACCGCTTGCCTTAAAAATACGCGTTCTTGAGATCTCATCCTTACGAAAAATCATGTGTCGTAAGGATGTATAGGGTGTTCCATTAAAAAAATTACACTTCGTCTGTTCAAAGAACTAATGAAAGATCTAAAATAGAGAACCTAGTAGTGAATCTTTTTCTTCACTAAAGCTGTAGGAGAGGGTGAGGTCTGACCCGCCTCATCTCTGACCTGCCTCTCATTTTATAATTTAGCCTTTTAGGGTTCCGAACTCACTGAGGCTGTCAGGGTTCTATAGTGTCGCAAATTGACGCTTTTGATTTTTCAAGGTATGAAAAGCTCACGGATTGAGATATCGGAAATTTGGAAACCATTGTCTATGGTAGTACCTTTTCG
Organism: Agrypnus murinus; assembly: GCA_929113105.1. Lineage (NCBI taxonomy): Eukaryota > Metazoa > Arthropoda > Insecta > Coleoptera > Elateridae > Agrypnus > Agrypnus murinus. Next base: position 87,704,252 of record OV816027.1, on the reverse strand, counting down.
TAAAAAGCCATTTCTCAGATTCGACACCCACGTCGATGGAGACCACTTTCGAATGAACATTCTTGTTCAACTTCTAAGATTTCACGAATATGTAAGGACTCTTAGGAGTAGATAGTAATCCCTAACAGACCGTCCATTTCAGAAGACCAAAGCCCTTGAAAGTTTCGATATAAACTTCGGTATATTCTAAAGCGATACTTAAGCTCTGTTTGAAACCTATATGACCCATACCCTACAGAGATTTTAATACACTGTGGCCCAAACTAAAATGCGATCTTTTTTTGTGGCCGATTACGGTATGATGCTGATGTTTGGGTATGTTACAGATCCAGTATTTTTTATTGCATTGACATTTAGAATTCTGCAGTATTCTAGTTTAGGTACGGGTGGCTCACGTAAGCTGACTCTGTGCCTTATCTTGAAAACTGCAAGACTTACGAAAAAATGTTAAATACCAAAGTTAGTTGGTATAAAACATTTAATTTTTTTTAATATCTTTGTACATATATACAGGGTGAGTCGTTTTGCTCCAGCTACTTTCAATTTTTTTTATTTTAAATTTTATTTAAATTGACACCCTGTATATCTTTACACTTTGTTTTAAGTAATTTTGGTTAACACAAATATCCCAAAATGTCGCATAGGTTGGGTGTCCGACTAGACCAAACATACGAATCTTTGAACATAAATATCTTATTTTTTATAGTGAGACACCTTGTATAAATGTTTTTATATGATTTGCATTTCCATAAAAAAAATTAAAGAAGTTGAATTTATTCAAAACGTGTGTGCAATTTTGGAAGGTATGTATGTTAGCCAAAGATGCTTATAATAAAGTGTAGAATTGAAAATCGTAAAAATATACAGGGTGTTCCATTGAAAATAGAAAAAGTTAATACTAGCTGTAATGAAACGACTCACTCTGTATATACAGAAATAGTAGAAAACTAGATTTGTTTTATACCAACCAACCAACCAAACATTTTTTTGTAACCCCTACAGTTTCCAAAATAAGCTACAGGGCCATCTAACGTTAGCCACCCTGTACATATGGCGTCATTTCGAATTTCGAAATGAAAATTTGAAAAAAAAATTGTCATTTGAAATTTCGAAAATTTGATCAAAAACATTAAGTTGCGCAAAAAATAGCGAAAAGTGTATATGCCTCGAGACTAAGGTGTCTTTTAATCTCGAATGTGAAGTTTATCAGCAAAGACAATAATCACACACATACTCGTACCTCTGTCTGAAAGGCTTACTGCCACGGCCCCCTTGGGCAAGAAATTGAAGTACGCTCAATTAGTGCGTCACTTTTCTTCAGCTGCCTTTTCTTACTGATCGGAACAACGTTGCTAATCTAGTAGCTCTCTAGGCTAGTTACATGAATGCATTTACGTGCTCACTCTCGGGGTGCGTTCGTCTGGGTAGTTTCTTCACCCTAGTCCAGTATGCGCAGTTTTCACCGCCAGGGTGGAGTCTATCCCAAGTATGGGCAGGGTTTGTACCTAGGATGTGCTCATTCCGGCCTATCAATTAAAGCCTTAGAGCCGGTTGCCTGAAGTATTGTTAATTGCATGATTATTTAGACGCGTTCTTAACACATGTGATTGGTTAATTCATAGCAAATGTTGTAGTAGTGTGATTGGTTCTTTTAAGCCCGTTCTTTTATCCAATCAGATTGCTTAATAGCGTGATCAAGTTAACAACGTGGTTAACTAAGCTTTATGCAACCGACCCTTGGTGTGCCAACACAACAAAATGCCAGTCTTTCAGAAATTTAATCAAAGCTTACTCTTTAGGATCAAGATACTTATTAGATACTTATCTTTGCCAGTTATGATTGTTTTGATTTTAAATGTCTAGGAGGTAACGTGTGTTTCAAAAGTTTAGGGAAAAAACGAATGACAGTACAGTTGTAATTGAATTCATCGCCAGGTAGAAAATTCATATCGTTTAAAATAAATTCCCTATAAAAAGTTTTTTTCGATTATTTGTTATAGTCTTCGCGCCAAAGTATCAGGGATACAAAAAATTTTCATCAGAGCAATCTAAGAAAAATGGTCACTTAGGTGTTTGATTAAATTTGGAATATTAGAACTACTCGCATAACCTCCGTACTATTGAGCTTCTGAGGAACTAAACATATGGACTATTGATTACCACCTTCATTCATACATCTCCTGGTCTTTTGTACTATTTAAGTTTTTCAATTTTAGTTGTAACTACCTGCTTGGTCCGTCGAGCTGCAAATCCAATTATTTCGATTTCAATTAAAAGATCGACAAAAAATTTAAGTATAGGGGCCAAAACTGAGATAAATATACTGACAAGCAAATCCACCACGCCTACTACGATGAAACCACACCCACCAGATTCCCCCTCTGCACTCCTCTGCCCCATGTACCCCTCAGGCACATGCTTTATCCAACCATACAGTTGGTTTGGGTATGGAACTTACAGGGGCTGAGTTTGTAAAGGATAAACGTACTGACGATAAAAAGTTACCACGCCCACCAGATCCATCTGGGCTAGACTCAATTCAATCATATACTATGTGGTTTGGCGGTGGGGCTTACATGAGCCGAGTCTATAAATACAAAGATACTGACAAACAAATTTACCATGCCCACCACCCTCATTGTATCCCTCTGGACCCCGTTGAGTGTAACTATATAAGTGGTTTGAATATGAGACTTTCAGGGGCAGAATCTATAAAGGGACAATCATAACAAAAAAAACTACCACGCCTGCTAATATGAAATCACATTCGCTAGATCAACCCATTTGCACTCATCTGGTATATGTTAAGTCCAACCATATAGGTGGTTTGTAGGTGAGACTATAAAAGGAAAGATATACCGATAAACCAAACTTGGATTTTAGTGTATAGACTAGATTGAAATCAGGTCTACGGGCAGAAGGGGCTTTAATTAAACAACTTATTTAATACATAAGAGAAACTTGATTAAAATAAGTTCCCTTTTTTTAATAAATATTTAATTAATAATTACAAAGTGATTTGTTTCAAAACACTTACCACGACCACCAACGGAAAGCCACGCCTACAACTCTTCACTCCCCGGATCCATACTTAGTCCAACCACATAGGAGCCGAGTCTATAAAGGGATAAACATACTGTCAAACAAACTTTGGATCTTAACAGGAATTTTAAACATCGAATTTTTTTAATTTTTGGTATAATAAAACCACCGGGAGTCAAATCACAGGTCAAATCACTGATTATGTGATTCAGAGAAGAAGTTTCTTTTTCTTTTCTTTTTCTTTTTCGAGAAATTTTCTCGAATAGTGGAATCCAATCTGTATATCCTTTTGGAAATACCTTGTCTCAATTATGTAACATCTCACAGGCATGATTTCTAGCATATACCTCTCAGAATTAAGCGTTCCTAAAATTGTCAACAGCCTTCACATATTTTCAATAATTGCTCGAGAAGATACGAGGCCTTCATCTGCAAAAACTATTGGCCCGATGATCCGTCGTTTACTGATTGTTGCTCAAAGTCAAACTCCAGTTTCCTCTGATAAAATGTTAATTGTTGGAACTTCATGCCTTGGAAATTGACGTACTTATATTAAAGGAGAAGACAGCCTCATCGGGAAAGAAGGCTTTCTATGGACCTCATCGTTGTTTTCAAGGTTATGTAAAAACCATTATCACAATTTTACCTTTGGTCGTGTTGAGCCGTAAAAAATGTGTAAAATCCTTAGAATATAAAACTGTAGGAAGGAGCGTAACTACACGGCGCAATGAGCTTTAAAAGCGACGGATATGACGTCACACTGACCGCCATTAGACACCACCTAAAACTGCTTTTCTCTCAAACTCCGACAAATAAGAAGAAGAGAATTACATTTCATAAGTAAGTATTCGTTTGTTTAGAATATTAAACATAATATTTATATTCTGAGATTAATTTCAAATCTCTCTCTGTCTCCATGGGTCAGTAGGTAGAAATGACCTGTAGAGGCCGAAGTGCGTGTGGTTGACCCAACCGAAAAAAGGTGGGTCGACCGAAGCTAGAGACGGTGGCGCTTTCTTATGTTGTAGCCCTCCGTCTTATTTTCCTGCGCCACCGTCTCTAGCTTCGGTCGACCCACCTTTTTTCGGTTGGGTTAAGCACACTCACTTCGGTCTCTACAGGTGGACTTAAACTACGGTGGAAATCGCCGCCGATAAGGTCGGAATGATGACTAACTCGCGGCACCAAACTGTCCCTGAAAGAGCAAAACTTGTAATGTCCCCTTCCGTCTCCTCATCCCACTCATGAATTTAAAAAAAACGACAGAAATCCCGATCCGTGACGCCAGGCGGTTCTTAGCTTCAAAATAAGACCACCCACAGCTTTCAAAGTGGTCTGGGGGCCGAGAAAAAGGGACCGGTAGCTTTGTCTTCATGAATTAGTATATAAGATATTAGGTTTTAAAATTGAGGTTCTGTAGTTTATGTGCACATTTCGAGACAGTGAGAACCGCCAATGGAAATATCTCATTATAAAACCGGAAACACCTACTTCGCCATATTGAGACCCCATCTTGGTCGTATGTGGTAGATGATTATGTTCCTTCCTATAGTTTTATATTCTAAGGTAAAGTCTGTAAAAAGTTTAAGTGGTGATGATTTGATTTCAATCAAATAAATCAGGGTAGACACCATTATGTGAATATTAACGATTTGCATGAGACCTTGAGATGTGAAATTCACTGTTATGCATGAATGGCTCGTGTGTAGTTAGTACCCTTAGTTTCTTGAAACCAAAAAATTGTTGTTGAGTTCTGACTAAATAGAGTTCTAGAGTTCCTTGCAATATTAACCATAGTGTTCTGGTATTTTAAGCATGAAAATCAAAAAATTTTAGGGTGCTAACTTCACACAGCACCCTTATTTTCGCAAAAAATACTTCTTCATATTTCGGCATATTTCGGCATAATTATAAGACTTCTAGAGTTGCTTATAATATTATCAATAGTTTTGGTATTTTAAGCCTAGATGAATTTTAGGGTGCTAACTTCACGTGGTACCCATATTTTCGTAATAAAAGAGTTCTAATGGCATTTTTCGGCATAACTGTTCTAACTAGTTCTAGAGTTCCTGATAAAACATTTTTCAATAGCTCCGCTTAATTAACATATTATATAAACAATAAAGAAAATTACTATGAAATTAAATTTATCAAAATGACGGTTCTGAGCAGAGTTCTGAGTAACCCCGAAGAGTGCTACTTACGAAAAATCGTTTCGGATCGTTGGACATGTGATTTGGTAAGCTCGAAGATAGTCCTGAGCACAGTTCTGGGTATCCCCCGAAGAGTTATGTACAGAACTGTTAACAGAACTCCATATCAAACAATATTTTTAATTTTTACAAACAATTTAAAATTTATAATTAAGAAACACGTGATTTATTGAACTCTAGCAATAGTTCTGAGCAGAGTTCTGAGTAGCCCTCGAAGAGTTCTGCACAGAACTGTTAAGCGAACTCCATAATTAACAATTTAATTGTTATAATATTTTTATATATAATATTTTTAATTGTTATAAACAATTTAAAATTCGTAAATAAAAAAAACGTGATTTATTAAACTCGAACAAAGGTTCTGAGCAGAGTTCTGAGTAGCCCTCAAAGAGTTCTGTACAGAGCTCTTGACAGAACACCATATTAAACAATATTTTAAATTGTTATAAATAATTTAACATTCGTAATTAAGAGTGGCCTTCGAAGAGTTCTGTACAGAACTGTTAAGAGAACTCCATAATTAACAATATTTTTAATTGTTATAAACAATTTAAAATTCGTAAATAAAAAAAACGTGATTTATTAAACTCGAACAAAGGTTCTGAGCAGAGTTCTGAGTAGCCCTCAAAGAGTTCTGTACAGAGCTCTTGACAGAACACCATATTAAACAATATTTTAAATTGTTATAAATAATTTAACATTCGTAATTAAGAGTGGCCTTCGAAGAGTTCTGTACAGAACTGTTAAGAGAACTCCATAATTAACAATATTTTTAATTCTTATAAACAATTTAAAATTCGTAATTAAAAAAACCGTGATTTATTAAACTCGAACAAAGTTTCTGAGCAGAGTTCTGAGTAGCCCTCAAAGAGTTCTGTACAGAGCTCTTGACAGAACACCATATTAAACAATATTTTAAATTGTTACAAATAATTTAACATTCGTAATTAAGAGTGGCCTTCGCAGAGTTCTGTACAGAACTGTTACGAGAACTCCATAATTAACAATATTTTTAGTTCTTATAAACAATTTAAAATTCGTAATTAAAAAAAACGTGATTTATTAAACTCGAACAAAGGTTCTGAGCAGAGTTCTGAGTAGCCCTCAAAGAGTTCTGTACAGAGCTCTTGACAGAACACCAACACCAGAAGAGTGGCCTTCGAAGAGTTCTGTACAGAACTGTTAAGAGAACTCCATAATTAACAATATTTTTAATTCTTATAAACAATTTAAAATTCGTAATTAAAAAAAACGTGATTTATTAAACTCGAACAAAGGTTCTGAGCAGAGTTCTGAGTAACTCCGAAGAGTGCTACTTAAGAAAAATCGTTTCGGATCGTTGGACATGTGATTTGGTAAGCTCGAAGATAGTCCTGAGCACAGTTCTGGGGATCCCCCGAAGAGTTATGTACAGAACTGTTAACAGAACTCCATATCAAACAATATTTTTAATTTTTACAAACAATTTAACATTTATAATTAAGAAACACGTGATTTATTGAACTCTAGCAATAGTTCTGAGCAGAGTTCTGAGTAGCCCTCGAAGAGTTCTGCACAGAACTGTTAAGCGAACTCCATAATTAACAATATTCTTAATTCTTATAAACAATTTAAAATTCGTAATTAAAAAAAACGTGATTTATTAAACTCGAACAAAGGTTCTGAGCAGAGTTCTGAGTAGCCCTCAAAGAGTTCTGTACAGAGCTCTTGACAGAACACCATATTAAACAATATTTTAAATTGTTAAATAATTTAACATTCGTAATTAAGAGTGGCCTTCGAAGAGTTCTGTACAGAACTGTTACGAGAACTCCATAATTAACAATATTTTTAATTCTTATAAACAATTTAAAATTCGTAATTAAAAAAACCGTGATTTATTAAACTCGAACAAAGGTTCTGAGCAGAGTTCTGAGTAGCCCTCAAAGAGTTCTGTACAGAGCTCTTGACAGAACACCATATTAAACAATATTTTAAATTGTTATAAATAATTTAACATTCGTAATTAAGAGTGGCCTTCGAAGAGTTCTGTACAGAACTGTTACGAGAACTGCATAATTAACAATATTTTTAGTTCTTATAAACAATTTAAAATTCGTAATTAAAAAAAACGTGATTTATTAAACTCGAACAAAGGTTCTGAGCAGAGTTCTGAGTAGCCCTCAAAGAGTTCTGTACAGAGCTCTTGACAGAACACCAACACCAGAAGAGTGGCCTTCGAAGAGTTCTGTACAGAACTGTTAAGAGAACTCCATAATTAACAATATTTTTAATTCTTATAAACAATTTAAAATTCGTAATTAAAAAAAACGTGATTTATTAAACTCGAACAAAGGTTCTGAGCAGAGTTCTGAGTAACTCCGAAGAGTGCTACTTAAGAAAAATCGTTTCGGATCGTTGGACATGTGATTTGGTAAGCTCGAAGATAGTCCTGAGCACAGTTCTGGGGATCCCCCGAAGAGTTATGTACAGAACTGTTAACAGAACTCCATATCAAACAATATTTTTAATTTTTACAAACAATTTAACATTTATAATTAAGAAACACGTGATTTATTGAACTCTAGCAATAGTTCTGAGCAGAGTTCTGAGTAGCCCTCGAAGAGTTCTGCACAGAACTGTTAAGCGAACTCCATAATTAACAATATTCTTAATTCTTATAAACAATTTAAAATTCGTAATTAAAAAAACCGTGATTTATTAAACTCGAACAAAGGTTCTGAGCAGAGTTCTGAGTAGCCCTCAAAGAGTTCTGTACAGAGCTCTTGACAGAACACCATATTAAACAATATTTTAAATTGTTATAAATAATTTAACATTCGTAATTAAGAGTGGCCTTCGAAGAGTTCTGTACAGAACTGTTAAGAGAACTCCATAATTAATAATATTTTTAATTGTTATAAACAATTTAAAATTCGTAATTAAGAAACACGTGATTTATTGAACTCGAACAATAGTTTTGAGTAGCCCTCGTAGAGTTCTGTACAGAACTCCATAATTAACAATATTTTCAATTGTTATAAACAAATTAAAAGTCTTACTTAAGAAAAATCGTTTCGGACCGATGGAAATATAATTTGGCCAGCTCGAAGATAGTTCTGAGTAACCCTCGAAGATATCTGTACAGAACTCTTCGAGGGCTACTCAGAACTCTGTTCAGAACTATTGTTCGAGTTTAATAAATCATTTTTTTCTTAATTACGAGTCTTAAATTGTTTATAACTATTACAAATATTGTTTATTTACGAGTTCTAATAATAGTTCTGTACAGAACTCTTCGGGGGTTACTCAGAACTCTTCTCACAACCGTCATTTTGATAAATTTAATTCAGCGGAACTATTAAAATGTTTTATCAGGAACTCTAGGACTTTTGTTTGCGAAAATATGGGAGCCACGTGAAGTTAGCACCCTAAAATTCATCTAGGCCTTAAATACCAGAACTATCGGTAATATTATAAGCAACTCTAGAACTCTGATAATTATGCCGAAATATGCCATCAGAAGTCTTTTTTGCGAAAATAAGGGTGCTGCGTGATGTTAGCACCCTAAAATCATTATTTCGATTTCCATGCTTAAACTACCAGAATTAGTGTTAATATTGTAATGAACTCTAGAACTCTATTTTATTTATTTAGAACTCTAACAATTTTTTGGTTTCAAGAAATTAAGAGTGCTAACTACACATGAGTGCATGAATGTAGTAAGAAAAATACTTTCTGGTGTCATTGAAAATAATTTGACAATTTCAACATGAAAATACACCTCTAATGATCGTAGTAGCTATCAACTGCGTACTCAGTGAGCTGGTAGCAGGAAAGCAATGTATGGCCATTCCGCTACAGTGGCGTATCTAAGAATTTCTTTCAGAGGGTGGGGCTACTACTAAATTTCCAAGTTTTTATGGGAAATCACAGTTTCGGTACATAAATGACCTAAATTAATTAAAATAATCGGGTGGAGGGGTGCCCAACAACCTCTCCCCTAAATACGCCACTATTCCGGAAAATAATTCGGCGCGGGTAGACTTACCATCGTCTGCCTCTATTGGCATGGATATATTATTGTAGCAGGCGTTCCCTGTATTCGTACCCTACCAGAATAGGTTTAGCGACCATCGACCAAGTCATAGAAATCCTGCTTCTCAACCAGAGGGACATGGGTTCAAAACCTGATTGCGACCGGATTTTAAAAATTCAGTACAATCGTATTTGCGTTCATTAGAATGGGGTGTGAAACTTCTGTAAGGGGTCGAAGCTAGCATGGGGTTCCATACAGACACACCCAGCAGTCTGTATGGAATCCCGATGTGGTAAATAGTGGAATGGTTTATGCATGTATGTCAGAGTAATTTGCAATTCGAATGTCAAGTGGAATTCAAGCTGCTGTATGTTCGAGGCTGCCAGATCTGGCTGGAGGGACATGGGTTCAAATCCCGGTTGCAACCGAATTTTAAAAATTCAATATTTGATCTCATTACGATAGGGTGTAAAACACATAAAATGCATCGAATTCTTAAAATCTAGCACAAGCGTTTTAAAAATCCTTTTTACGACATTTGTAAATACAATTCTCATAACCACATTATTTCACAAACATAAAACGAAATAAACTTTCGATTGCTTTCAGAAAATGTCAGCTATTTTATTATTGGCATTAATAGAAACATAATAAACATTATTAAAAATCTTTTTGAAAGAGACACTGGCTATCATTATTTTGCATTAATAATGTGTTGCACTTATCGACAATTAGAAAAGAGAGAAAAAGATAGACAAACAATCATTAGTATACATGAATAGCTCTATTATTAACACAAAACACACACAAAATAACAAGGCAAGACGAATATAATTTCACGAGTGTTTTTCACTTGAGGCATTTTATCTAAAAATACTTAATGGTAATCTTCATCTGCTTTAACATTAATGTAAGCGAATACGAAATGAGCTCAGGAAGTGTGTCAAGGCCATTGGAAATCACTGATTTTATAGGTGTTGCTTTTTTTGCTACTAATATTTCGGAGATTGTTGTTAGCATAATGTTTTTAACTAATTCTATCTGGTTTTTAACAGTAAATAATTTTTAGTTATTGTTGGTTTCACGAAAATTTGCCGGAAAAGGATTAACTCCAGAATCCATAAATAATAGGATGTACGTCCGACTGATAATGGCTTGTGCTTTGTATTTAAAAAGGTTGCAATAAACAAAGTCCATAAAAGGGCTTATTTCCTTACCGGCAAATTTTCGCGAAATCGGCTTTAGAATATTTTTTTTAAGGAGCTAAATCGAATCCCAAATTTAATAATAATGTTAATATAAATTTTCAGTAGGTAACTAGGTTAATGACGTTTTTGTTGATTGACATTTTGAATATTTGTTATTTTCTCTCTCTTTCCCCCTTTCAAACACACATAATATTATCCTTTTCTTCATTGGGCGGAATAATTAATATTTTTGGAGTGCCTTAATAAAGTATGTATATGAATTCATATTGTATACAGTTAGATTTTTTTACCCAATTGTCGTGGTCGCGAAAAAATAGATCAGGGTAAAATTGATATGAGACATGATGAGTGGATCGTCATTAAAAAAGAAAACAAATATCCAAGTAGAGGTCATCTTTCTTTGCTGTTTCGTTATCTATCAATCAACAACCGATATCAATAAACATTGCAAATTAGTAAACAAATTTTGGCCCACTTTTCAATATTTAAATAAAAGGATCCTTCGTGGAAAGTTTTAATTTTTAAGGGCCAATTACATATTTTTTTTGTAAACGTTGCAGGAAATAAATGAACAACCTAAATTGAATTATATAAATTTTATAGTGTTATAGTATCTTTCTTTGATGTCGAGCTTGTGCTGCACGGCTACGCGACTGCCATTCTTATAGTAAACTGCAATTATTGTTTTTCTTCGTAACGACTGCTCTGTTCCCTAAAATTCAAACTTTTATATATGCACACTTTTTTGATAAAATGCTTACTTTTCAAGATAAAACGAATTAAATGTTGAATTGCTCTTTTGCGCTTGGCACAAAAGTTGTAATATACAATATGTAATATAGGATGGAATAATTTTGGTCAACAATGCAGTTGTTATGGAGAAAAAACAGAAAATAAGTACAGTCTGTTGTAAGGATGATAGCAGCGTAGCCGTGCAGCACAAGTTCGACCTTAAAAGTGATACTATACATACATGGCGTTTCATAAATACATATAGTAATATAAATTCTTTATTCATATTACTAGTATTTCTATTGTTGCATTTCTAGCTACTTCCGCCCTTGAGGCTGGAATTATGTAGGTTTCTTCTAGTTCTTTCTTTGTTCTTCATTTTGTTATATACAGGGTGTAAAATCATTTCTACGTACATAGCAGTGCATAACTGAAGCAGAAAGTGTAGGGGGCAGCAAGGCACCCGGTTGTTAAGATATTTAAAAAAAATGAGATTAGGGGTTAAAATCGAATTTTTTATACTTTTTAGAATCGGGGGTTGAAAATTGGATTTTTAAAACATATTTTCGGGGTTTAGGGATTACGATTGGACTTTTTTAAAATATTTTTGGATTGGGGATTGAACATTAAAAATATTTTTCGGTATTAGGGATCGGATCTTTTAAGAGTACTTATTGTTTGGGATAGCGATTGAATTTTTAAAAAATGTTTATTTTGGGAAAGAGATATAGGATTAGAATTATTTTCAAAATATTTTTGGGATTAGGGATTGGACCTTTTAAAAGTATTACTTGGGATTGAACGTTTAAAATTATCTTAAATGTCTTTTTGGATTAGAGATAAATTATGTTTTTTAAAATATTTTTTGGGATTAGGGATTGGACCTAATTAGAGTATTTGGGTATTAATAATATCTATCTTTTGGGATTAAAGATAAAGGATTTAATTTTTAAAAATCAGGGATTGGTTTTTAGAAATTTTTTGGGATTAAAAATCGGACCTTTTAAAAGTATTGTTTGAGATTGAATCGCTAAAAATATCTTTATGGATTAGAGATAAGGATCTTTTAGGAAAATATATTGAATTTTTAAAAATATTTATGGGATTACGGATTAGACCTATTAAGTGTATTATTTGGGATTAGGCATTGAATATTTTAAAAATATCTTTTAAGATTGAAGTTAAAGGACTGAATTGTTTCAAAATATTGTTTGGAATCGAGGGTTGAAGATTGGATTTTTAAAACATATTTTCGGGGCTTAGGGATTACGATTGGACTTTTTTAAAATATTTTTTGGATTGGGAATTGAACATTAAAAATATTTTTCGGTATTAGGGATCGGATCTTTTAAGAGTACTTATTGTTTGGGATAGCGATTGAATTTTTAAAAAATGTTTATTTTGGGAAAGAGATATAGGATTAGAATTATTTTCAAAATATTTTTGGGATTAGGGATTGGACCTTTTAAAAGTATTACTTGGGATTGAACGTTTAAAATTATCTTAAATGTCTTTTTGGATTAGAGATAAATTAGGTTTTTTAAAATATTTTTGGGATTAGGGATTGGACCTAATTAGAGTATTTGGGTATTAATAATATCTATCTTTTGGGATTAAAGATAAAGGATTTAATTTTTAAAAATCAGGGATTGGTTTTTAGAAATTTTTTGGGATTAAAAATCGGACCTTTTAAAAGTATTGTTTGAGATTGAATCGTTAAAAATATCTTTATGGATTAGAGATAAGGATCTTTTAGGAAAATATATTGAATTTTTAAAAATATTTATGGGATTACGGATTAGACCTATTAAGTGTATTATTTGGGATTAGGCATTGAATATTTTAAAAATATCTTTTAAGATTGAAGTTAAAGGACTGCATTGTTTCAAAATATTGTTTGAAATCGAGGGTTGAAAATTGGATTTTTAAAACATATTTTCGGGGCTTAGGGATTACGATTGGACTTTTTTAAAATATTTTTTGGATTGGGGATTGAACATTAAAAATATTTTTCGGTATTAGGGATCGGATCTTTTAAGAGTACTTATTGTTTGGGATAGCGATTGAATTTTTAAAAAATGTTTATTTTGGGAAAGAGATATAGGATTAGAATTATTTTCAAAATATTTTTGGGATTAGGGATTGGACCTTTTAAAAGTATTACTTGGGATTGAACGTTTAAAATTATCTTAAATGTCTTTTTGGATTAGAGATAAATTAGGTTTTTTAAAATATTTTTGGGATTAGGGATTGGACCTAATTAGAGTATTTGGGTATTAATAATATCTATCTTTTGGGATTAAAGATAAAGGATTTAATTTTTAAAAATCAGGGATTGGTTTTTAGAAATTTTTTGGGATTAAAAATCGGACCTTTTAAAAGTATTGTTTGAGATTGAATCGTTAAAAATATCTTTATGGATTAGAGATAAGGATCTTTTAGGAAAATATATTGAATTTTTAAAAATATTTATGGGATTACGGATTAGACCTATTAAGTGTATTATTTGGGATTAGGCATTGAATATTTTAAAAATATCTTTTAAGATTGAAGTTAAAGAAAGGACTGCATTGTTTCAAAATATTGTTTGAAATCGAGGGTTGAAAATTGGATTTTTAAAACATATTTTCGGGGCTTAGGGATTACGATTGGACTTTTTTAAAATATTTTTTGGATTGGGGATTGAACGTTAAAAATATTTTTCGGTATTAGGGATTGGACCTTTTAAAAGTGCTTATTGTTTGGGATTAGGGATTGAATTTTTAAAAAATGTTTATTTGGGAAAGCGACATAGAATTAGAATGATTTTCAAAATATTTTTGGGATTAGGGATTGGACCTTTTAAAAGTATTACTTGGGATTGAACGTTTAAAATTATCTTAAATGTCTTTTTGGATTAGAGATAAATTAGGTTTTCTAAAATATTTTTTGGAATTAGTTATTGGACCTAATTAGAGTATTTGGCTATTAATAGTCTCTATCTATCTTTTGTGATTAGAGATAGAGGATTTGATTTTTAAAAATATTTTTTGGATCAGGATTGGTATTTAGAAAAATGTTTTGGGATTAGAAATCGGACCTTTTAAAAGTATTGTTTGAGATTGAATCATTAAAAATATCTTTATGGATTAGAGATAAGGATCTTTTAGGAAGATATATTGAATTTTTAAAAATATTTATGGGATTACGGATTGGACCTATTAAGTGTATTATTTGGGATTAGGGATTGAATACTTTAAAAATATCTTTTAAGATTGAAGTTAACGGACTGCATTTTTTCAAAATATTTTTTGCGATTAGGGATCTATTTTTTGGACTTGAAGAAAAAGGGATTAGATTTTCTAAATATTCTTTGGAATTATAGATTGAATCTTTAAAAACATTTGATGGGGATTAGGAATTGGTGATTGAATTTTTAAAAATATTTTTAAGGTTGGGGATTAGATCTTTTCAGAATGTGTTTTTAGAATTAGCGACTGGGGTGTTAGATACTAGCTTGGGAGTGTGTAATTAGAGATTGTAAGTACTTTTGAAAGCACTTTGTACATGGTGCTGGGCATCCTTACGCCTCTATAGCTACTGCAGACGACTATATCGTCTTTTTTTAGATTGATAATATTATACCGACATATTATCAGGTAATATTATTGATTTCCCAATTTTTAACAAGGATTAGGGGTTACTTTTTGTTAGAATATTAAAAAAAATTGATATTAGGGATTAGAATTGGATTTTTCTTTATATTTTTTGGAATCGAGGGTTGAAAATTGGATTTTTAAAACATATTTTCGGGGCTTAGAGATTACGATTGGACTTTTTTAAAATATTTTTGGATTGGGGATTGAACGTTAAATATATTTTTCGGTATTAGTGATCGGATCTTTTAAGAGTACTTATTGTTTGGAATTATCGATTGAAATTTTTAAAAATGGTTATTTGGGAAAGAGACAGGATTAGAATTATTTTCAAAATATTTTTGGGATTAGGGATTGGACCTTTTAAAAGTATTACTTGGGATTAGAGATTGAACGTTTAAAATTATCTTAAATGTCTTTTTGGATTAGAGATAAATTAGGTTTTCTAAAATATTTTTTGGAATTAGTTATTGGACCTAATTAGAGTATTTGGCTATTAATAGTCTCTATCTATCTTTTGTGATTAGAGATAGAGGATTTGATTTTTAAAAATATTTTTTGGATCAGGATTGGTATTTAGAAAAATGTTTTGGGATTAGAAATCGGACCTTTTAAAAGTATTGTTTGAGATTGAATCATTAAAAATATCTTTATGGATTAGAGATAAGGATCTTTTAGGAAGATATATTGAATTTTTAAAAATATTTATGGGATTACGGATTGGACCTATTAAGTGTATTATTTGGGATTAGGGATTGAATACTTTAAAAATATCTTTTAAGATTGAAGTTAACGGACTGCATTTTTCAAAATATTTTTTGCGAATAGGGATCTATTTTTTGAACTTGAAGAAAAAGGATGAGATTTTCTAAATATTCTTTGGAAATTATAGATTGAATCTTGAAAAACATTTGATGGGGATTAGGAATTGGTGATTGAATTTTTAAAAATATTTTTAAGGTTGGGGATTAGATCTTTTCAGAATGTGTTTTTAGAATTAGCGACTGGGGTGTTAGATACTAGCTTGGGAGTGTGTAATTAGGGATTGTAAGTACTTTTGAAAGCACTTTGTACATGGTGCTGGGCATCCTTACGCCTCTATAGCTACTGCAGACGACTATATCGTCTTTTTTTAGATTGATAATATTATACCGACATATTATCAGGTAATATTATTGATTTCCCAATTTTTAACAAGGATTAGGGGTTACTTTTTGTTAGAATATTAAAAAAAATTGATATTAGGGATTAGAATTGGATTTTTCTTTATATTTTTTGGAATCGATGGTTGAAAATTGGATTTTTAAAACATATTTTCGGGGCTTAGGGATTACAATTGGACTTTTTTAAAATATTTTTGGATTGGGGATTGAACGTTAAATATATTTTTCGGTATTAGTGATCGGATCTTTTAAGAGTACTTATTGTTTGGAATTATCGATTGAAATTTTTGAAAATGGTTATTCGGGAAAGAGACAGGATTAGAATTATTTTCAAAATATTTTTGGGATTAGGGATTGGACCTTTTAAAGTATTACTTGGGATTAGAGATTGAACGTTTAAAATTATCTTAAATGTCTTTTTGGATTAGAGATAAATTAGGTTTTCTAAAATATTTTTTGGAATTAGTGATTGGACCTAATTAGAGTATTTGGGTATTAATAGTCTCTATCTATCTTTTGGGATTAGAGATAGAGGATTTGATTTTTAAAAATATTTTTTGGATCAGGATTGGTATTTAGAAAAATGTTTTGGGATTAGAAATCGGACCTTTTAAAAGTATTGTTTGGGATTGAACCTTTAAAAATATCTTTATGGATTAGAGATAAGGATCTTTTAGGAAGAGATATTGAATTTTTTTTAAATATTTATGGGATTTCAGATCGGACCTATTAAGAGTATTATTTGGGATTAGGGATGAATAGTTTAAAAATATCTTTTAAGATTGAAGTTAAAGGACTGCATTGTTTCAAAATATTTTTTGGGATTAGGGATCTATTTTTTGGACTTGAAGATAAAGGATCAGATTTTCTAAATATTCTTTGGAATTTATAGATTGAATCTTTAAAAATATTTGATGGGATTAGGAATTGGTGATTGAATTTTTAAAAATATTTTTAAGGTTGGGGATTAGATCTTTTCAGAATGTATTTTTAGAATTAGCGATTGGGGTATTAGATACTTGCTTGGGAGTGTGTAATTAGGGATTGTAAGTATTTTTGAAAGCACTTTGTACATCGTGCTAGGCATACTTACACCTCTATAGCTACTGCAGACGATATATTGCCTTTTTTTGGATTGATCATATTATACCGACATATTATCAGGTAATATTACTGATGATTTCCCAATTTTTAACAACGATTAGTTTTGTTAAAATATTTAAAAAAAAATGAGATTAGGAGTTAGAATCGAATTTTTCTTTATACTTTTTGGAACTGGGGTTGAAAATTGAATTTTTAAAACATATTTTCGGGATTTAGGGATTACGATTGGACTTTTTAAAAATATTTTTGGATTGGGGATTGAATGTTAAACATATTTTTCGGTATTAGGGAGCGGATCTTTTAAGACTACTTATTGTTTGGGATTAGCGATTGAATTTTTAAAAAATGTTTATTTGGGACAGAGACAGAGGATTAGAATTATTTTAAAAAATATTTTTGGGATTAGGGATTCGACCTTTAAAAGTATTACTTGCGATTAGAAATTGAATGTTGAAAATTATCTTAGATGTCTTTTTGAATTAGAGATAAATTAGGTTTTCTAAAATATTTTTTGAGATTAGGGATTGGACCTAATTAGAGTATTTGGGTATTAATAGTATCTATCTATCTTTTGGGATTAGAGAAAAAGGATTTGATTTTTAAAAATATTTTTTGGATCAGAGATTGGTGTTTAGAAAAATGTTTTGGCATTAGGAATCGGACCTTTTAAAAATTTCTTTATGGATTAGAGATAAAGGATCTTTTAGGAGTATGGATTGGATTTTTTAAAATATTTTTTGGGATTGGGAACTGAATTTTCAACCGTATTTCTTGGGATCAGACCTTTTAGAAGTATTGCTTGGTATTAGGTATTGAACATTTTTAAAATATCTTATGAGATTAAAGGTAAAGGATTACATTTTTCAACAAAATATTTTTGAGAATAGTGATTGAATTTTTAAAAATATATTTTGGGCTTAGAGATAAAGGATTCGATTTTCCAAATATTTTTTGGGATTGGTGATTAGATTTTTAAAATAGTTTTTAGGATTAGATAATTTTTTGGAATTAGGGATTGGGGATTAGATTTCAAAAATACTTGCTGGGATTGTGTGATTAGGGATTGTAAGCACTTTTCAAGTACTTTGTACATGATGCTAGGCACCCTTACACCTCTATAGTAACTGCGGACGGCTTTTTTTGGTTTGGGGATATTATTTCGACATATTATCGTGGTTGGGTAATCTCCTAATTTTTAACAAGAATTAGGAATTAAGTTTTGTCTAAATATTTAAAAAGAATTAAAAATAGGGATTAGGATAGGATTTTTTTAATATATTTGGTGTTTGGAGGCTGAGAATTGGATTTCTCATAAGGATTTCTCGGGTTAGGAATTGCGGTTGAACTTTTTCAAAATATTTTTTGGATTGGGGATTGAACTTCAAAAAAATTAATTTGGGATTAGGGATCTGACCTTTTAAGAGTATTTTTTTGAGATTAGGGATTGGGTTTTAGAAAAATATTTTTTTGGAAATAGAGATACAGGATTAGAGTGTTTTTTTCACAATATATTTAGGATTAGGGATTGGTATTAAGAGTGTTTAGGATATATCTTTTGGGAGGGGATATATCTTCACTAAATTAGATTCGATATTATATATTCAAAATATTTTTTGGAATTAAGGATCGGGATTAGATTTTGAAAAATCTAACTTGGTTGGGATTTTGATTAGGGATTGATTTAATCTTTAATACTAACCACCGATTGGTATTTACTAATCCAGGGATTACTCAATCCTGCATATTATTGTTGCTGGGTTCATGGTTCTTTTTTTCCCATATAGTTTTAACCAAATCGTGTATATATTTTTCCATTTGTTCATCTACTATGTTTTATTGTTATTTCGGAGAGGCTTTATTATTACTTTGATTCTTCGAATACCACGCTACTGTCGTTGAACAACTAGTCCATTGGTGTCCGGAAAGCGGAGAAGGAAAGGCAGGACCCCCTAGACGGTTTTTTGGCCCCTCCCAGTGCAAAAGTTTTGAATGAAAATCGTAATTTTATTTACAAGTGTAATAGAAGCAAGAAAAAACGAAAATATAAGCATAATAGTACTAATAATAATACTAATAAATAAGACGTGGGTTTTAGGTGACCTTGCTAGAGAAAACCATGCTTACATCTTTTTTCATAGGCGACAGCGGTACAAATTTTTTTTTATCGAAGGTATTTTTTATCTTTGTCATTTCATTTTTAGCAGCTATATTGCTTGCTGTTTTTGGTGCTCTATTACAGCTGCGACCTACCATTACCGATAAAGGACCAACCAATTACTATATAGAGAACATTACCATTAACTAACTAAACCAGCTTGGCTGAAGAGACCTCATAAACCAATCTATCCCAGTGCGGCAGTACCTAAGTCTTGAAGTCACTAAAACTGCAGTCTTGAAATGTTAAAATCTAGAAACGTACTGATTAAATCCTCAGTTACGTAAATCTTCTACCACCTACAACTGTACGTCTTCTTTTGATATGGTTAAACCACCACAACAATATTTCATCACCATTCCTAACCACTTACGTGTTCCTTTGCTCTCCTACAACTACCATTAGTGTCATTCAGCGTCAGTCGGTTTCCTAACGTCCACTATCATTCAATGAATCGACCACAACCAATTATCGACGACAAAGGGTCGATCACCCACTCCAGTAAATTATTAAATCAATCCGACTTTTAAGAGGTTTTGCAAACCTCTAATTAATTGGCGACGAAGACAAGACTTTTTCTGAATCTAACGTCATTTTACTATTCATAGGAATAATTAATCAAGGATTTGAGTTCCAGTATGTAACTTAAACATATTCGAAAACTACAAATTTTTGGTAGCAAATTGAACAAAGTTAAGCCAGAATGTTGCCCTTTTTGACAACTCACGCTAACGATGCTTGAATTTTAAACTTTGAAAATTCAAATCATGCAGACTTTGATACAGGAAGTTGTATATACATTTGAAGATTGAAAACTGGGAATCTTGAAACCTTGAGCTACGTAAACAATGAATCTGGATCTTGAAACTCTGAAAGTCCGAAGATTTGAAACTAGAAGGTTGATGGCTATATTAGAACTTACAAATATGAAACTGAAAACTGCTGACACTTAAAAGTTTGAAACTTACAATCTTACAATATAATAAATATTTGAGATTCAGAATTTCTGAATTTGGATTCCTATGCAACTCGAAGTTGGAGTCGGAATGTTTAAGAGTCCGAAGTATTGACCCTAAAATTGAATCAAACAGTTCACAGAATCAAGTATCCTGCAAGCTAACGTCATGGATTACAAAACTTGGTATGCTTCTATTTTTGCAGAAAAGTTGGAATTGCGGAATCTTAGGAAGAAGTGTAACTGCACAATAGATCAAAATTTCTGACCCCCCCCCTCCTCATTTTTCGTGAACCAAGTTGGCCAAACTCTGCGGTTTAATCAAAACAACGCCCAAGCTGATATAAACTATGTCAGAAAAGCCATTTGAACTGATAAGTCCAAATTATACTAATAAAAATGAAGAGAAAACGATAAAAATCGTACAGGTACATAAAGATAAACAATTATTAAAACGTTCCATATAAGAAAATTCAATTAGACATTTTAATGTTGTTCCGGGTAATTGTGCATACTTGTATCAGTTCAATTGTACGATATGTACCGTGTAGTGCGTTTATGAATGTGTGTGGTCATTATTTAAAGGCTTATCTGGTTGTCCCACATTTGCTCCCTAAACGACTCATTCTTGTGATATACTATAGTACTGTTATAAAATTAAAACTACATAAACATAATAATACAATATATCTACTACTACACAGGTACATATTGTTAAGTTTGAAAACGGTAAATTGGTGTTTTTGTTTCGTTTGTCTGTAGCTAATTGGCAGAATATAAAAGGAGATAATTTTATTATTATATTATTTGTACCTGTTTTACAATGCAATACTGAAGATTCCGGCTGGAAATATAAAACATTGTTTTATTATTATGATTATTTAGGCTCGTACAATAAAATATGCATTTTAGATAGAGTATTGTTTTGATTGTATTCTTTTATGTAATGTATTTCAGCGGGAGACTTAATAGTTAACACCCACTAAAAATTGACATTGTTTGGTATTGATTTTTTTTAAAAAGTAACAATTGAAACTTTCGATCCGATAGGTTTCGATCTAATGACGTTTGGTCCAACGGGATTTTTAGTCAGTGAAATTTTTATCCAACGGGATTTTTAGTCGGTGAGATTTGGTCCAATGGTACTTTTTAACCAATAGTGGTTTTAGTCTAATGCAAGTTTGGTCCAATAATACATTTAGTCCAGCTAAAACACAATAACTGGATGAATTTAAGCGACGGTCCTTGTTATTGATATTGTCACAAAAATATTCATTACTGTGATTTTAGTAAGCCTATCCTAGCGTCTAATATACCTTAAAATGGACGGTTAATGTGACTCTAATACAGGCTAACCTGATGCTGTTGAAGGCACTCCAGACCTATAACTGGTACATCGGTTGGGTAATTGTCTAAGCCATTTCACAATTGGGTTGGCTTCGATTCGGCAATGAAAAGTCCGTATTCTGATCAAGGACTACGGGGACTTATACCTGGAGAGTTAGTACAGGATGAGGATAGCAATCTTGTTCTTACCAGTAAGAACTGGTAGCACTTCAATCAGTAAATGACTAATCGTACTATTAATCGAGCGTATGTCATTTTTTTCAGTCGGCTATAAAGGGATGCCATACAGCAGATATGTCACATAAATCAGCAAACACGATTAGTGGCTCAAAAATAGCAATGGAAAAAGTATCATAGTCGAAAAGTCCTCTTGGTATATAGTACCGCATCCAATTTTTTTATGACTTCCTCTGTGATTGCTGCTTCTTTCATATTATTGATAATGATATTCGAATCCTCAAGCATCAAAGGTTCAATTAATTTATGGTTTTAGTAATTTATAACATATTTCAGTTTGACATTATTACTTTATTGATGATGATTTTTAGTCAGAATGTTTTAAATACATAGATGATCTGGGGGGGGGGAGTTGGCAGATCTTTTATCGAATAAGTTATTAACTAAGAAGAACCAATCTTAAGAAATATTTCAATTACCCTATCTTGTGTACGCGATATATTTGATTATTGACTTTAAAGAAAGTAGCGATCTGCCAGTAGGGCACAAAGAAAAGGACATCCTGTATACGTATATACTATAACATAGTTAAGGTTAATAATTTATACAAATCATTTCAATGCCGTATAATTTTTTAAGGAAAGTTTTGTTCAACTGCAAAAGTCACCAAGATTCTTTGTATTCACTAACATCTAGTAGGCTATAGCTCGTATGAATTAAACAGTTTCAGCGACTAGCCCTCTCTTACGATTTTTGCAATTTCTGTGCAAATAATATAGGCACCATAAATACAACAGATACACTAGATGCAGGTGATGTGATAGCTACACTAGATACAGTAGATACAATAGAAACTATAGATAGAATAGATGCAATAGTTGCAATAGATGCAATAGATCCAATAGATGCAATATGTACAAAATATGCAATAGATACAACAGATACAATGGGTGTAATAGATACACTAGATTAGTAGATGCAATATATACAATAGATAACAATTATGGCTACCTCGCATAAAGCTTAGGGAGTAGACTAGCCAATTTCCGATTTTTGCAATTCCTGTGCATACAATATAGATACAATAGATACAACATGTGCACTAGAATACAACAGATACAATAGATATTATAGATGCATAAAATGCAATAGATGCAATAGCTACACTATATATAATAGAAGCAATGGACACAATAGATGTAATAGATGCAATAGTTGCAATAGATGCAATAGGTACAATATATACACGAGTACACCTGATACAATACATACAACAAATGCCACAGACATCACATATACCACAGATACAACAGATAAAACATACAACACGTGCACTAGGATAGAACAGACACCATAGATATACTAGATGCAGTAGGTACATAAAATGCAATAGCTACACTAGATATAGTAGATGGAATAGATGTAATATATGCAATAGATGTAATATATGCAATAGATATAATATATGCAATAGATGTAATATATGCAATAGATGTAATATATGCAATAGATGCAATAAATGCAATAGATGCAATAGTTGCAATAGATAGAATAGTTGCAGTAAGTACTACATATGCAATAGATACACGAGTACACAGATACAACAGATACAATACATACAACAGATACTACAAATACCACGAATACAACACATACAACAGATACCACAGATACAATAGGTATAATAGATACATTAGATGCAATGTACATAATAGATGGAATAGATTTAATTATGGATACCTCGCATAAAGCTTAGATAGTAGACTAGCCAACTAAATCTCTTTTGAATTTCTCATGTGTACCCCCCCCCCCATGTAGAAAATTGCAGTAGATAGGGTGACAACAGATGCAACAGATAAAACATACAACAGGCGCACTAGGATACAACAGATGCAATAGATACAATAGCTACACTGGATACAATAGATGCAATAGATGCAAGAGATACAATAGATGCAATAGGTGCAATAGATGCAATAGGTACTATATGTACAATAGATACACGAGTACAACATATACAATAGATACAACAGATACAATAGATACAACAGGCACAACAACACATACAACAGATACCACATATACAATAGAAACAATAGATGCAATAGACATAATAGATACAATGGATACAATTATGGATACGTTGCTTAAAGCTTAGGGAGTAGAGTAGCCAACTAAATCTCTTCTTTGAATTTATCATGTTTACCCCCCCCCCCATGTAGAAAATTGCAGAAAATAGGGTGACAACAGATAAAACATACAATAGGCGCACTAGGATACACCAGATACAATAGATATACTAGATGCATAAAATGCAATAGATACAATAGCTACACTGCATACAATAGATGCAAGAGATGTAGAGATGCAATAGATGCAATAGGTGCAACAGATGCAAAAGATGCAATATGTACAATAGATACACGAGTACAACATATACAATAGATACAACAGATACAATAGATACAACAGGCACAACATATACAACACATACAGCAGATACCACAGATACAATAGAAACAATAGATGCAATAGACATAATAGATACAATTATGGATACTTCGCTTAAAGCTTAGGGAGTGGAGTAGCCAACTAAATCTCTTCTTTTAATTTTCGGTTTTTTTCAATTTTCTGTGTACGCAATATTCCATGTTTACTCCCATGCAGAAGATTGTATAAGACAATGTCAGGAGCAACTCGTATTAAGATACATTTGCCAGCAAATGCCATTTGACCTTTAGAGGTTTCAAAATGTCACCGAGAGAAGACCTTTGCATTATTTGATCTTTGGTCATGTTAGTTGTCATCAGAGAGCTTGTTGTTTGCACACAGAATGCTTCTAGGTTTTCAAAAAGACTGATCGTAATTGTATGGCATCTGGGGTTCATCAAGGACACTCTGGTGACATTGTTTCAATCATTCGATAGAAGCTAATTTATCTTAAGATCTTGGCGCAACTCAGGGTGCAGAACGTGAACCTGTTCTTTCGACGCACGTGCATGTTTAGAAAGCACGAACGGAGATTTAACCAAATCTATCATCATGGTCTGGCAAAGGACGATGGTTTATTCTTTCGGCGCATGACTCACAGATTTGCCGCAGGCTCTTTGGTGAATACCTAAAACAGCTATTGGGCGAGCTCATCAATACGCACTTTGGTGAATACAATTGAAGGTGAAAAATAACAGGAAAACGAACTGGAGCTAGTCTTGGACATATATCAGTTCATCCGCAATCTTTGGATTGACTATTTGAAGAAAGTCGCACCGGTCAACATTTTGCGTCAACACTCCCTAGCACGTACAATAAGTGCTAGGCGATACAAGTCCAATAAGCTGTTTCTAGCGCGCTTTCCAACATATTTTAGGCTTCTCTTTGCCAATCAGTCTCTCATTGATCAAACTACATTAGTTTCCTCTTCCCAAACCATTAGATTTTTAATGATCCCTAGAATGACCTGCTATGGTTACTGGATTGAACTTGGTGACTTCCAAGCCAGTCGATGGTGAGGATGATTTATGCCGAAATGGCACTCTTTCAAATAACTCCCAATATGACTAAAGTCGCAGATGTCACTTTGATGATCAAAGTATCGGAGCATAACAGTTTCCAGAATTCCAAAGATTTACGACCTTTTCTTTCTGTTTAACAGTTTTTTGAGTTTTATTAATACATAGCACCATTCCTATTATTGCACACTTTTAGAGGTATCAATTTTTGGGCAATAATAGTTTTGAGCATAACCGTTTGTGTTTTGCATATTTAACCATATTGAATGGCGCCCCAAGCTTTGGCTTTCAATTTGGGATTTAAAAAAATAATTTTTGACATGTCGTAGACCTCGATTGCTGATCAGATTGAATAGGTATTAAGGGCATGAATTTTTAATTGGGCAAACTCACTAGGTGTTTAAGGTCAAAGATCAAAATACTAATAAAAAAATTATACGAAAACTCCTAAAACGCTATTTTTGGTGCAAAGAAGCAGTTACGGTCTCAAAAGTCATAGGTGTTCAGTCAAAATATCACCAGAGTCATAGTAAGATAAAATAAGGGTCGCATTAGATAACGTCATAAATCAGAGTAAATTATTTCGGTAACATTTTATTCGAGTAAGTTCATCAAGGTCTGGGCAAAAACGATCAGCTAATTGCAGCGCAACCAAGTTAATGGAAAGTCATTACTTTTGATGGCTATTTGATTCGATCCACCATCTTTTGTTGCTTTATTTCGACCTTGATAACCTAATTACGGTTCCTTGTAACACTAGTATGACTTTGGTTGTGATGGTGGTGCTATTCATGATTCTTGGTCGCATACCTACTTCTTGTATGTGGACATTTTTAACCATAAAGAACCAAATTTCTAACTGATTGGCCTGGTTGGTATTTTGTCCTTGTGTGTCGAGAATCTTGTTTCATTTTTTGCTAAAATGATTTTTTTTTGCACAGACATACTTATGCTTTAGGGCAGGACAATCGAAAGTTCAATAGTTAAAAGGTCAAATCCATGATAATAATGCAGATATAGAGATCTTCAAACCTAATTTCCAGGCTAGACTGCATTTTAAAATATGAACAATACTTAACATAACATGAACATATTGAACATATATGAACATATATGAACATACATGAACATACATGAACATCCATGGACATACATGAACATACATGAACATACATGGACATACATGGACATACATGAACATACATGAACATACATGCACATACATGCACATACATGCACATACATGAACATACATGAACATACATGAACATACATGAACATATATGAACATAACATAATAATGAATGTTAAAAATAAACATTAGTAAAACTCTATTGATGAAATACAATTACTTCCCTTGGAATCTGGTACCATTCGGTAATGTTGACTTATGGAAGTACACCCTGGTGGAGGTGTACTTCCATAGGTACATATTAATACAAAGTTTGGGGCGTATGTGGATCAGCTTTAGATGTGGTCTTTACGGTGGTTAAAATTTTCTGTAAATGATACCCAACAGGTAAAACTTCATGTCTACCTGCTTTTTTGATGTTTTTTTTTTTATTTGCGCGTTTTCAGATTCTAATTCAAATGGCGGATTTTATAGTTTTAGTTGATTTCACATTGAAGAAGGTTCCATTATCTAAAGATGCCAATTTAAGGTATCATCATTTACAAAACTTCAAAATTCAAAAAACGTTGTTTTGAAAAAATTCTCCGCAAGGACGGATTAGCCGCATTCAGAAAAAAATTTTTTCATGTTGGTATGGCTTTCCCAGATTTCTTTAAATGATCTTTAACTTTATTGTGTTTGATGCTCCTTTGTTTTCAAAATAAACCAAGGGTGGAAATAATCTATTTCGTACAGCTGTCTAGGGGGTTTGTTTGCTTTGACGCTTTGATGCCTTTGACGTCTTTGATAACCTCAATTTTAGGGTTTCTCCAAATAATTGTTGAATATACAATACATTACATACGTAATTAATTGATAGTGCTTTGTTATTTAATTAATGCGAAAAGATTACTGTACACTTGTCATAATCTCGATCAGTTTCTGATTTGCTTTATTGTTATAACGGAAAGTGCGCGTAGACGTCAATATCTCGTCGAATTTGATGGAAATAGGTTTTTAGGTTAAGTTCCAAAAAAATGGAACGTTCCCAAATTATTCCTTCCTACGGAAATGCAACGCCTCCTTTTCATTAAAACTAAACCCAAACGGTATAGTTAGATAAAAAGCAAAACAACAAAGTAAAAGTCCACTTTCTATTATTAGATAACGTTATGTGTTATCAACACTATTTATCTATAATAACAGCTTTACGGAGAGATTACGAGGTTGGGTTTACTCCTCATTGACCCACAAACCTAGTGCACTTGAGCTGATTCCGCTGCTGCTGCTGCTACTTTGAGGTTATGTGCGCAGGCGCTCGTAGACTGTCGTTGTACATGTTCGGGCTGCTTGTCAACTTGGTATTTTCCATCTCTTTCGCACTTGCGTTCTTCGCTAGCAATTCTCGCAGAACTCCATCTACTTGTTCAATAAAGCTTGACGTAGACTGCGAACTGCATAATTTTATTAAAATATAAACGATGCAGTTTTTCAAATGTTTGTTTCTTATTCAAGGAAAATCTGTGTTCATTATTACAAGACGTTTACAATCTTCAAATATTGGTTATCTGGAAATTTTTGTTGATCAAGTTGGCTTTAAAATGAACAATGTTTGACAACATTTGCAGAATGAATGATTCAATTGTTTAATGAGCATTTAAACTAATCAAACTATCTGTCAAAGTTCATGTCAAATAGTTAAAAAAATATTATTGCAGTTACAACACCCCCTACTGGCAAAAATCAAAGTTTCATTTTTACTAATACATACATATTTCGCATTCCTATAGGTTAACCTAACCTAACTTAGCCTCTTGACTCCCCTGGGAGACTCGGGTTGGAGGGGGGGGTTATGCCCACTATAAGCATGTGTTGTGTTTCAACTTCAGAAGATAGTCAAAATTGATCGTCAAATGTTTTGTCTGATATGGTTTATCACGATGTTAGTAAAAAATAAAAAAAGAGTAGATGTTTTGAGTATGTACTATTATTCCTCCACAAACAGTTGAAAAACTAACTGTCTATAAGCAGTTTTCCAACAATAGTTAGAGCAGCACAGCACACTAGATCATACATAGAGCAAGAATACTTCATTGGAAAGAGAGGGCAACATTGATGTTTCGTTCGGGAGGGTGAAGAGGGAACCACCGACAAGTGAGAATGGTGTCAGGCCGCCATAAATGCGGTTACGCAACCGAAGCACGCATGGTCTTCGCCGCGAGTTATGACATCACACCTAACAGGTTGCTGCTGCTGCTGCTGTTCTAGCTGTAGTTACTGCTGCTGCTATCGCTATCATCATCCATCGTTCTTCGCGAACCGCTACCGAAACCGAAATCGCGAATGTCGTATACATGCAGCCCAGCCACACACACTCTCCATTTTAAATTAACCTCCTTTACTATAATGTAATGCAGTTGGAAGAGAGTAAAAGGCCGCCGTTGGCTGGCTATTCTTTCAGATTCGCTTTTGTTTGCGTTGGAAAGTTATTTGTTAATGGTTACGCCTTATATTCTGTAATCGCGAAATTCACTTTCTTTACACAGCCTACTTTAAAGGCGCTCTTTAAACGATTTAATTCAATTCACTTTTTTTGTTTTTTAAGCAATCTTGTTCTTATATTTTTACATCTATACCATAGCACGAGAATAGCGAGGTCCATTAAGGAAAAAGGCGCTCGATCAAGCTTTCGTAAGCTATAAATTAAATCAGAGCCCATTATTTGTACAGCTTTGATGACTCTTAGATTACTTAACAAAAAATGATTTGAGTTGAGAGGTTATATACAAATATTTTAAAAGGTGGAAAGACATTTAGAAACCTAAACGTGATTTTTAGTTGACTGAATCAGTCGCCAAATGCCAATCCGGCCCGTAGGACCATACGCATATCGAAAATTTTATTAAAAAGTAGAATAAATACAATTGGCACATTTCTAGTGTAGTAGCAAAGTGGTGTTTTATTTATGCAGGGCTTCATTGTACCAAAGATTGGTTTTCAAAGCTAGGGGCTGCCGAGAAGAAAATATCGGGTTCCTCTAATACTCCGGTCATACCAGAATTGACCAACGGGATGAGTAGATGAAGTTACCATCTGTGGTGGCATACTATCTCTATCGAGTCATCCACAATGTATTCTAACCGCATTCCCACCAGTTATCAGAAACTTCATCAAAATCAGATTTTTTTCGTCTACCTTATGTACTTACGGGGTTGGTGCTATGTATTAGTGCCTGTGTTTCAAGGACCTTCTTTTATATTCAATTTATAAGCACTTGGTGAGCCATCATCATCAAATCGAGAACTCATCTCTCCTTCTCTACCAAATGCCAACGACCGTCTTCGCACGCCGCTAATAACACCATCAACAGCTCCAGGACTACCAGCACTACCAATCATAGCAATATAAACTTACTGATGTGTTTTGACTGTAACATCTGAAAGGATTAGAAACTTTTTTTTATTCAAAGCGATAGTGCATTTAAGTACCTAGGTTACAGACCTATATCTAAAAAATAATGTACAACAGGCAGCCACTGCTGAAGTCGAAAATCGGACACGTTTCAACATCAAATGTGTGCTGAGCAATTTCTCGCGCTTACTGTTGGTGCAAAAACCTTGATCTTTATGTCCCCCAAGAGAAATAAAACCGAAGGTCGAGGATCAAAATGGTCGTCATCATCTTTGAAGCAGAGATTAAACTCTTTGGAAACATTTTCTTTCAACAACTGCCTAGTCCGCAGGGCTTTGTGGTCATCTGCCTGCAGCGATAATCATTTACAGTCGCGGCATTTCTTTTTTTATCTTCGTAAAAGTATGACCCATTCTGTGTTTTGAACTGATCCCTTTCGTCAGTCGTGGATTCTCATTTCTCCAAAACCTACAGTTCTACTTGTTGACATACCCATTCAGCAAAAAATGAGCTTCATCACACATGACGAATCTTAAAAAGAAATTATATCTCTTGCGCTATGAGGTCTAAAAGGTGCTTGAGTGACACTAGACATGTCTTGAGTGTCTTCCTGACTTGAGTGTATTCCGCCGTAACTTGAACTTCGAGGAACGTTTTCGAAAGGTTTTCGGATCTTCAAATGTACAGGGCTATTCATTCTATTTTGACCACCCCTTTATCTTTGCTATTATTGCAGATAAAAAAAAGTTTCCCGTAAAAGTTGTACTGTTCAATCTACAGCTTTTTAAAGCTTCATCAAAATGCATGTGTATAGGTCACATGATATGGAACGTACATATGGGACGTTCCACGTCAACTGAGCCACCTGAATACCCAAAAATTAAAGTTACGAAAAAAATATTCCAGGATGTCAATTTTTTGTTGAAACGTTATCTTTTAAATGCAATGTGCTCATTGAGAAAAAACAAAATGGCAGTTCAAGATGGCGGCCAGAACTCATAAACTCTGGGAATTTTTTTTACAGTTAAAAGTGTATTATTGAGTGTATAATTAATCCTATGTAGAAGTAAGTCTAAATACAAAGAGAAAAATTTTGAGAGAAAATTGACCGGAAAATGGACCAAGATTGATTTTTTTTCATCCAGACGTAGCATTTTCGACGTAACTTAATGTGCTGAAAACGATCTCGTTCACCTGCATTGCTCTTGACCATTCAATACGTCATAAATTTATAATTAATACCTAACCTAATTAGGTTGTTAGGTTTGGGACTTAACTACTTAGGATATGTTAGGTTTAAAGTTATTAGGTTGGCTCTGATGCTTAGGCTATGTTAGATTTAAAGTAGTTAAGATTGAACCCTGACGCCTTAGGTTATCTTAGATTTAAAGTTGTTAGGCTAAGGGCTTCAAGCCTAAAGCTTAGGTATTAATTATAAATTTATGACGTATTGAATGGTCAAGAGCATTTTCAGCGCATTCAGTTCCGTCGAAAATGCTACGTCTGGATACAAAAAAATCAATTTTGGCCCATTTCCCAGTCAATTTTTTCCATATATATCTTATTAATTGGAACACCCTGTATATTATTGCATTTTTTTCAATGGCCCTTTCTTCCCTAATGTTATAACGTTTCTGACACATTTGACTTTAAAAATCTAAAAAAGAGCAGGGGTCTATGCGATTAAACTGAAAATAACAAGGTAGGCTATGGAAACAATTAATTTATTTTTTATTGAAATTCTTTTAATTAAAATGGGTTATAGTGCAGCTGAAAAAGTTTCAGTTTATCACATTTTAAAAAGCACAACCTACTGCTCTTTATGTATATGCTGAAAAGTATTAAAGAAACTTATCATTTAATACTTATATTTTAACATTATTTATAGTATACAGTGTGTGCAAAAATTCTCTTGGCAAATGGTAAACTTTTTTTAGTGATTTTTCAAAAAAGACACTTTTAAAAAAGTTTTGCTTTGCCTAAAACCTCAAATGCTGTCATTAAAAGTAAACTATTCTGTACAGGGTGATCAAAAAAGGATGCCTTGCCATTGTTTAGTTTGTATATACAAAAATATATACAAAAATATACAATATTGTTAGAGTTATTCATTAATATTAAGAATATAAAAATATATCATTAATATAAATTAAATATTTTATTTTTTTTATTAAATTACAGAAACAACAATTATCTGATAGTAACAAAAACAAATAATAATAATAAAGTAAAATTAAAAATAAATGCAAACATTAAACTCAAAGACACACTTTTTTGATCACCCTGTATACGATAGGCTAATCTTAGTTACAGCATTTGGGGTTTTAGATCAAGCAAAACTTTTTTTGAAAAACCAATAATAAAAAAGTTTTTCATTTGGCAACAGAATTTACGCACACGCTGTATTTAGCGTCAGGGAAAACGTGCTATTCGAAAATGCAATAATATATAGGGTGTTCCACTGAAAAAGATATGTATATTCCATATCACGTGACCAATACATGCATTTGTTTTTTGATAAGATTTAAGAAAATATAGGTACTACAATATAACTTTTATAGAAAACATTTTATTATCTCCACTACTAAGAAATATAAAGAGGTGGTCAAAATATAATGAATTACCTTACTTGACCAACTTTTTTGTAATCTTCTTATAATGCCCGATCTGTTGTGGTTCCAGACTTCTCAAATTTTCCCACCAAGACCTTTATTGTGTGATGAAAAGGTCGGTTCCTCTCCTGGAAAGCGCCGACGATGCGAAGCAGGACAGAGACTGTTATTATGGGGAAGATAACCTCCAGCTTCAGCTAAGTGGTCGGAGTAAAATTGTCGTGCATTCGCACTACTTGCACGTGTTAACCCCGAGTCGTCATGTAGACGGAATTGTAGTGATGAAAATGGCTTTGCAAAACTTCACTTCCTTCAAGGCGGGATTCCATTGGGTAGGGAAGTCTCTTAGTTCGATTGAGACGCAAGCAGAAAGAAAATGAGGCAATAGAAAAGCAACAGTCTTAGAAAGTAAAAAAAAGGAAAAAAATAAAGCTACTATTTTGTATAACAGATCTTCAGCAGTGTTTCCAACCGTTTTTAGGTGAATGGTCATCCCGCATTGACCTTGTTTTGTTTGGTAGCGCTTGACTGAAAATGATCAAAATTTATTAAATTATAAGTACAGTGAAGGCTCTCTTAAGCGGACACTTTTGGGACTGTAAAATAGTGTCCGCTTTATCGAGGTGTCCATTTAAAGAAAGTAATTAAGTAAACTACTGGATTTATTAGGGGTATATTTTATACCCCTATTATATTAATTATAAAATACACCCTTAATAAATCCAGCAGTTTACTTATTTTCTTTAAGTGAGCACCTCCATTAAGCGGACACTATGTTACAAGTCCCAAAATTGCCCGCTTAAGAGAGGCTTCACTGTATAGTGAGTGGAAAGCAGCATAATAGTTGTTTCTTTGTCTGTACCTAAACTTCGCTCTTCCAGTGACGTAGATAAGGGGGTTGAGGGAGTAATTATTTTTTCTGCATCCTCCCTCCCCCAGCGAATAAAATTATCTTTGCCACTACGCCCTCCTATTTTGACTCAATGGTCCATTAACGTTCTTATTTCCTTTCCATTTTAAGGGGGAGGGAGCCTTCTAAAGTTTAACTAACCGAACTAACCAATTATCTAAAAATGTCAAAATTAGGGCCTTGGGATATAAGCATTTTATTTCTTTTTATGAAATTATCAAATATTAATGTAATCCCTTTACTCAGGGCCGGCGTAAGCTTTCTTTTGTGATTTCTAATGCCCAAATGGGAAAAAGGCATTTTCTAAATTAAATTTTAGGTGTAATTAAAGAATTCCTCCAGAGGTTTAAGGGTGTTTGCCCCAAAAATGGTGATTCTGAATATGTAAATAATTTTTGAGACGAACACATCCAAAGGTCCAAACTATGTAATTTACAATTACACAATTTAGTTAGGTTAGATTAGGTTTAGGTTAGGTTAGGTTACGTTGAGAAAAATTTGATTTTGTTTTTGTGGAAATTAGGTTGGTAACAACCAATTTTGAAGGTTTAGGGGTGTTTGCCTCAAAAAATGCTGATTCTGAATATGTAAATCATTTTTAGGGCGAACACGCCCAAAGGCCCAAACTTGGAGATCAAAAGTAAAAATATGCTTAATCTCCAGGGAAATGAATAAGAATTATATTTATTAAGTTTCTGTGATTACCAAATTGTGTAATTTACAATTATACAATTTAGTAAGGTTAGATTGGCTTTAGGTTAGGTTAAGTTTAGATTAGGTTAGGTTAGGTTAGGATAGGTTAGGTTAAAGCTTTTGCATAGCGTTTTAGTTAGGAAGTGTCGT
The DNA here is from genome assembly GCA_929113105.1 of Agrypnus murinus. NCBI lineage: Eukaryota > Metazoa > Arthropoda > Insecta > Coleoptera > Elateridae > Agrypnus > Agrypnus murinus. The sequence goes on along the minus strand of OV816027.1, from coordinate 87,670,107 downwards.
TTCTGTGGAGGTTAGGTTGGTAGCAATCAGTTTTGGAGGCTTAGTGGCGTTTTCCCCAAAATTTTCGTTAAAATGACACTAATTTCGTCAAAAAATGTTTGATGGGGGGGGCATACCCTTGTTCCAAATTTTATTATTATCAAGTCAAATTCTTTTTAGAGAGCCTAAAAGGACAAGTGCTTTTAGAATCTTGAAGCACGACTGCGCGAACACTACGTCTGCGTTTAACTGTTACATTCGCAAAATGTCATTTTGAAAGCGAAGAGTTTAAAAATTTATTTCTCTGGCCGTTTTCATTGCAAAGTTTTTAATAACGTCATCAAGATTTACTTAGGTTAAATCATTTTTGGGACGAACACGCCCAAAGGCCCAAACTTGGAGATCAAAAGTAAAAATATGCTTAATCTCCAGGGAAATGAATAAGAATTTTATTAAGTTTCTGTGATTGCCAAATTGTGTAATTTACAATTAAACAATTTAGTTAGGTTAGATTGAGTTTAGGTTAGGTTAAGTTTAGATTAGGTTAGGTTAGGATAGGTTAGGTTAACGCTTTTGCACAGCGTCTTGGTTAGGCAGTGGCGTTTCTGTGGAGGTTAGGTTGGTAGCAATCAATTTTGAAGGTTTAGGGGTGTTTACATCAAAAATGCTATTCTGAATATGTAAATCATTTTTGGGACGAACACACCCAAAGGCCCAAACTTGGAGATCAAAAGTAAAAATATGCTTAATATCCATGGAAATGAATAAGAGTTATATTAAGTTTCTATGATTGCCAAATTGTGTAATTTACAATTACACAATTTAGTAAGGTTAGATTGGGTTTAGGTTAGGTTAACTTTAGATTAGGTTAGGTTAGGTTAGGATAGGTTAGATTAACGCTTTTGCATAGCGTTTTAGTTAGGCAGTGGCGTTTCTGTGGAGGTTAGGTTGGTGGCAATCAGTTTTGGAGGCTTAGTGGCGTTTTCCCCAAAACTTTCGTTAAAATGACACTAATTTGGTCAAAAAATGTTTGATGGGGGAGGGGCATACCCTTGTTCCAAATTTTATTATTATCAAGTCAAATTATTTTAGAGCGCCTAAAAGGGCAAGTGCTTTTTGAATCTTGAAGCACGACTGCGCGAACACTACGTCTGTCGGAGTTTACTTTGCCAGTCGTTAAGTGACACGGAAACATCGGTTTGACTACAGCACCAGAGAAAGCGCGCGTATTTGTAAGTTGTAACGGTTGTAACGCGGCGCCTTCTAAAGCGCAGGGCCGGGTTCCGGGGAACGCGCTGAACCCGCCTCGCGCCGGCCCTGCAGTTTTACTTGTGGCAGTTGTTCAGGTGATGCCTGCTGTACGTAATTTTTTCGGTTGAATACCTTTTTTTTACTCTAAATTAAAAATTTAAATTTTTTTTGTCAAACTTTATTTTCACCTCAACCAAAATTTCAAAACATATTTACACATATTGGTTGCGAAGTGAAGGAGTTGTCCGACCGATTGAAAGTTTTAACTTAACCTCACTTTAGTTCCTAACATAACTTCTTTGAGAGTCATTTATAATAAATGATAAGTAGTTCATTTTGTAATGGAGACGATTAATTGATACACCCTATAAGTGTATCCATGTATAAGACATAACCTAACATTTTAAAAATCTAAAGATCTATTAAGTTCGCATGTAAATTTTTTTTTATAAATGCGCTCCTTACTTTTTTATAAATATCTCTATGATCATTGAACTAATTTTGGATAGCTTAAAATTATCCTTAAGGTTTTTCCTTGTAGCAAGGTTTTAAAGAAATTTTTTTCTTAAATTATTTTGGGTTATTTACATTACTAGGGTGTCGGACGGACGGATGGACTTGCGGGCCAGACATGAATGAATAATTGCTTACATACTTGGCAATTGTACACAATGAATTAAAAAGAAAATGTTTATTTAAAATTTTATCTACATAATTAAAGTAATTGACTTATTAATGTGCATGTTCTTGTTTTGATTAATTATTAATTAATTAATATGCTAAAGTGGTCATCTGTTATTAATTCATTATGAAAGCTTGCCTCAGCAAGTTTAATGCTATTTTTTATTTTCTTAAAAAAGACGAGTAACAAACAAGAAGAAGCAATTTGTTTTAACTTAGCCTGCAGTGTTTTAAAAGCATAATTCCCATGTGTTGGCAACGAGAACTGGGTGACCCAATTTCGCTAGTAGCACTAGATTTGTTTGACCTATTTTATATAATACCGTTCGACAGATAAACCGAAGTCTTCAGAGAAGAGATATTACGACGGAGTTGCAGAGAATTTAAACTGTAGATTGATTAAAAGATGTTACAATTAGGTACTAAGATGATAAAATGCTCGAAATCTTCAGATTTGTCTTTCCTTTGTTAATTATTACTAATACTTGTTGGCACCTTAAATACATCATCAGTCACGTGAAATACAAACAGCACTTCATTAATACTTACGAACATGATTTGCTTATCGAGAGCTCGGAGATCCCCCGCGTCATCCCGCGTCGCATCTAGAAGATGCAACCCTTTTAACTCATTTTTAGCCCACAATCTCGATCATGGCGGGCATAAAACAGTAGCAGGTGTAAATACTCTTCAAGCAAAAAGCTAGCTCTGCGGTGATCCTTGCTAAATAATTGTTTTTAGTTGCTTGAATTTTAAAAATATTAAATATCTTTTCAGTACATTTATAAGTTTAGAATAAGTAACGGGTCACTTATAATTATGTAGCCAATAAGTTTAACAGAACGAGAAAAATGTAAACACATCTTAAGAGCTTCTACTCAAATTTCGGCAATTTTTGAATTTTACGAACCTCTCTCTCTTTAATATGGAAAACAAATTGCAAATCTTAAGAGTCTAAGATATCATTTGTGGTGTCTATAACATTTCTCCATGAATGAGCAAAATCGAGTTTCTTTTGACGATTTTTGAATGGCTTCTTACATATGTTGTGCTAGGTAAGATTAGAAACATCCGTCCCTTTCACATGGAAAACAGATGGCCAAAATTGACGTTTGAGCTTCTCTCTACCTGATTTTTGTAACAATTCTTTGACAGTTGGCTCTTGATCTGTTGGACGATTTTAAATCCTCCACACCCTTTCGCGCGGAAGATATATTGCAAAAACGATTCCGAATTATAGCGTCAAAATTGACGCTTGAGTTGACTAGGGAACTCTTCCTTCCTCATTGAACTAGAGTTCTTTACGATTTTTGGGTGGTTAGTTTTTGGTATGCCTGGCAGTTTTGGAAACCTCCCTCTCTCTTATGAAAGGAACAGCTTCGAACTCTACAATCAAACTGTAAGTTGTAAGTTGCTTAGGACATTCTTCCTAATCGAACTCGAGGTTATATTGACGATTTCGGGATGGTTAGTTCATGATGCGCTAGAAAACTTTAGGAACCTCCCTCTCTTTAGTGTAAAAGAGATTGAAAATCTAGAACAGTTCCTAGAAGATAGCGTCAAAGGGGTGTGTGAGATGATTACGCCATTTTTTGTAAAGACTAATTTGTAACGAACGATTTCGAACCGTAGCATCCAAGATGGCGTTTGAGCTGCCTAGGACATTCTTCCCGTCCAGTCTAGCACATGACTATGACATGACTATAGCGTCAAAACTTATCTTTGAGCTGCCTAGGAAACTATTCACTTTGAGATTTTTACATCGTTAGCTTATGATGTGCTAGGCAACTTTAGAAGGCTCCTCTTTCACGTGGAAAGCAGATTAGAAAGAACCAAAAACATCAAAATTGTCGTTAGAGTTTCGTATACCGTTCGTTACCTTAGAGAAGGTGGCACTTACGTCATTCATTCCTATGTTATTCTTATGTGCACACGAAGTTCTCTAAAGCAACAGACTATTGAACATTCTTCTTGTCCGATCGAACTCAAATTTCTTTTGGAGACTTTTGGATGATGTATTAGGCAACGTTTGAACCGCCATTTCTTTTGCATGATAAATAGATTGGAAAGCACTGTTCCAAATCATAGTATCAAAACTGGCGTTTGAGCTGCCTATGGCATTTTTCCTGCCTAATGAAAATACTCGGCAATCTTAGAATACTTTTTTTTAATATGTGAAACGAATAGAAAAGGAACGATTTGTTAGCATGGTGAAAAATAATTTTGAGCTGCTCGGTCATTTTTTCTGCCTGATCAGAATCATGTTCAAAGTCGTAGACGTCAGATTGTCGGATGGTTATCAAGATTCGTATTTGCTCCATAGTACCATACGCAGAGGTTGTACATTTTTGGACTTTTAAATTTTTATGGAAAATGGAGGAGTTGCAGCGAAGTGGAATTGGATGAACAAAGTGATTGCATTCTTCATATCTCTTCATTATTTTTTGTATTTGAAACAATGACTGTACCTAGTCTGGCTTAGGGTGACAAAGTGATGGTCGTTGTTCAACGAAAAAAAAAACAAAAAATGCACGTCTTTCGTTTTATAACAAATGAAGATAAAAAAAAGTTTTCTGAAATATACCGACTCAACTTAGGTCTTAGAAGGAGTTAGGCTCTTTGAAGCACGGACTATAGTACAGTGAGATCCAAATTGAGTGAGGACGATTTGAATTTCGCGCCGTAGATTTTAGTGTATTTCACGTTGTTAGTGTAGCACTCTTAAAATGTGTTGCATCAAATTACAGTGTCAACTCGTCACTTTCTCGTTTACATATTGTGCTTTACCAGGTTGCACCGGCTTTTCATTGAATTTTTGTTTTATTTCGCTTGTTTTATTCTTATTTTACAAAACAGTCCTTTTCAGAACTACGATTTGTTAGACGATTTTATCAGGATTTTATTACTATTTAGAAATCATGAAGTTTTATAAGCTATATTATTTTTGAGACGCCACTGTAAAATAAAAGAAGAATGAAATTATCTGAAAAGTATTCACGTCGGCAACGTGGCGGTAATTTCAAACGGTCTTCAGTCATTTTGGATCACCCTGTACATTATACCAGTGATGTATGTAATTGTACACCGTGTTCATAAAGTATTGAATAAATTCAGTATCTGGGAAACAGTTGGCTTACTAAACAAAATTCTAACTTTGGTGATTACAAATTACAATAAACTTAAAAATGATGTCGGCGTTGTTGCCACATTTATTATTTTTGCATTTGGTTCCAGCTTAATTTTTTTTAATTCGGAAATGTGCAGGGTATTGGAATTATTCATAAGAAAATTAAAGTTGGAAACAAATGCAAAGAAATAATAAATGTTGCAACAACGCCTACATCATTTTTGAATTTTTTTGTAATTTATCCTTTATGTCAGTTCTGCTCCTTAACCTTCATTGTTTACTTCTTTTCTTTTTCTTTTTTTTTTCGCCTTTACTTTTTCGTTTCGGGTTCGATCTCTTAGAGTTAACCCCGGCAAGGATCTCTTCATTCACGTTCATCTGCGCCACTTGCAGTTTTTAAACAGACATTCTTTTAAGTGTTAGTGTTTCAGTATTCAATCTCAATTTTCTCATTCTCCATTTTTATAAGTCACCATTTTTGTGTTGTGTTGTAAGTCATCATGTCTTGTTGTAATCTATCTTTAGTCCTACTCTTTGTTCTGCTTGTTGTAGTTCTTCTGTCTTTTCATTGGCTTCTTTTAAGTTATATAATACTAGATACTAGAAATGGAGATGGGCCGGCCATGTGGTCGAAGACTGGAAGACAGCAGATGGACGAAGAGAATCTTAGAATGACGACCGACAGCAAGCAAGCGCAGTCGAGAAAGACCATCGACCAGATGGACGGATGATTGAAAAAAAATCACAACCGGCTGAATCGCAGCGGCTCAGAATAGAGAAAACTGGAAGCGTTTTGAGGAGGCCTATGCATAACAATGGACAGGAGAAGGCTGAGGAAGAAGAAGAAGAATAATAAGTGTGAAACTTTGCTCAAATCAGATGCTCATAAAAATTAAAAATTACAGAAAAAATGGGAGTAAGTCAGCTGTGAGCAATGTTCTGGATTCTAAAGTCCAAGTGTATCTAGTTTATACAGGGTGATCCGTAATCGAAAGATACAGCAAAAAAATTGCTATAGAATCTAATCAATGAAATTCCTCTACTTCTCCAAATAAACATTTCAGATTTACAGGCATCTAGTCTATGCTAAAAGTAACTAAAACAGACAAGAGTATAGCCTCGATTATGTTTCCAGTTTAGTGGGATAAAAAAAATAAATTGGATGGATAGCGTCACCAAATTACACGCGGTGCGTCAGTCCGTTGGTTTAGAATAGCTGTGATAGTCTAAGCGTTATTTGTTCCTCTTTACCTCGCTGTTACTTAATTCAAATAAATATACCTTTGATCGAATTAAAATATCTTGTATCGCTATGTAGCTTTCTTCGACATTGCAATGGCGAATTTGTCACTTTGCATTTTAGCATTTAGCAAAAAAAATGTTTTTGCTTGGTTCATGATAGCTTCACTTAACGGTCCCCGACTTTTTGTCTAATGAGCTTTGGTCCAATGAGTTTTTATCTAATGGACTTTTGGTCCAATTAGGTTTAATCCAACGACTTTTTGTGTAAGACTACGGCCAAACGGATTATTCGTCTAACGAAACTTTTCGTCCAATGGACCATTTGGTCCAATAGACTTTTCGCCCAATGATAGATAATTTTGGCCTAACCGCACTTTTCGCCCAATGAGACTTTTTGTTAACCTTTGGTTCTTAAGCATTCTTTTAAATGAATAAATAGCAAGTTATATATTATTTATGAAACTTCGAACAGATGGCCAGTATACAATAAGAGGTGAAGTAAGATAAACAGATGACAAGTAGATAATAATTAGGACTGCCTTTTAAGTTACCACTAAGTGCTCTTATTTAAGCTCATCCAGTTATTGCGTTTTAATTGAATTAGAAGTACTTTTGGACGAAAAGTTCCACTGGGATAAATGTGCATCAAACTGAAAATTCAACTGAACCTATTGCCATTGGACCAAGAGTCTATTGGAATGAAAGTTATAAGAATCGTGATAAAGATCTGACAAGTATGGCAGTAGACCAGTTGCGAGGCGGATTCTGTGCAGGTTACACATTATTCGAGATGTCAGAAACGATTTCTTTGAAGCTTGGAGACAGATTAAGACAGTTATGGAGATAACTATTCTAATCTTCAAGAAATTCTTCAAGATTTCCTAAAATAAAATTGACCCATATCATTTGATTCCCCTTGAAAGGAGGCGTCCTAGACTTCTAGACCTAGAAAAAGTACTTGAATTATTTTCTAAAAACTAAAATCGTACAAAATAAGAGTGTACTTATATTATGTTCTTTGAAACTTAATAAATTTTTAATATTCAAGCTTTAAAGTTTCAGAGCTTCAAAATATCAAGCGATTCATACATTTAAGCCTCCATAGCTTTTTGCTTGAGAAGTTCTAAAGCTTCTAGACTTCGCAAGTGTTATAGTTGCAGACATTCAACACTAAGAACTAGTAAAAATTTCAGAATTTTAGTAATGCGATTAAAGATGGCGATTAGACGTCTTCAGTGGAGGATATCGTGATATCGCCGAATCGCTTTAATGACCAGTTTATAAATTTGACATTTTCTTGTACCAAGTTGGTTAAGTATTTATAGAGGCAGTTAGAATTTCTGCAGCTACATTTTTTTGAAGTTCAGTTTTTTCGGAAAAAGTTTTTCAGCGGGAAATTCAAATTAAAGTGCTGCACAACTTATTGCCACTCTTTTATTTATGTGAATTTTAAATCTCGATCTATCTTTCATCTAAAAATCTAATTTAAATTTCATCTATTTCTTCTTAATTGCTGTATTTGTATTTTTTGACCATTTTTACTTTTTTCCCTCCTTTCTAGCAGTAAAGAGGACTTTTATTACATCAATTACAAAGAGGATATACCTTTCGGTACGGTGCGTTGTGTTGTTCGAGTTCGTCTAATTGCCATAATAAAATTTATGCCTCTCAGATGCTGTTTCTCCGCTTCTGTTGACTGCAGCAGCTTCTGTTTGTTGCACACGCCGCATTTATATTCCTTAAAAACGGGCGTGTTCAACGGGACTTATCGCTTGCAAGCGGAAAGCGTTAAATTGGTATCGAATTGTAACTTAATAAGATTAAAAGTGTCTGTCAGAGTAAGTTAACGTTAAATAAAAGCTCTTTTTTAAGTTTTTCAGTCAACGAAACTGTTACTCGTAGTTACATATGCCAAGTTCGTTGAACGCAGCCATTGTTTTGAGGATTCATCTATCTTTTTCCTACTTGTCCGTTGTAAAACTCGCGTACAGTATATACAATAATATTTTAGTGTAGTAGCAACTTTCTATATACCTAAATATATAAAATATTACTACAAGAATTTTATGATCGCATCCAAAACCGTTTTTAAGCCATAAAATGTCAAAAAGTTGAAAACTTTCTTTTCGTTACAATGACTCTTAATAAAAGTGGGAAGATATTGGGATGAAGAATATGAATCTTCTCCTCTGCTGACTGGTCTGGTCTGTCTGTTGTGGTTGTAAGAATTTTATTGCATCGAGGTGTAGGTTTATTGATATTTGAAATTTTTGCAAACGTTTTATTGTTTTACAACTGTAGTTATGTATATTTGGATGCAGTTTTACTTTTATGTGTACATGAAAGAAAATAGACTAGTAAAGAAATGATTAATTGAAGGATCATGTCCTTGATTAAATAGTATATAAATAATAAAAAAAGAAAAAAAGAGTGTGGAACGCTGGTCATAAAAGCGATTGGGCGATCACCCGATCAATCGACTACAAAATGAGCCAGTACAGTCGGTGATTAAAGATTTTTCCATAATGCACTCTAACAAAGAAATGGTAGTCTGTGCTGAACATTGAAGCTTTCTCGGTTGTTGTGAAACTTTAAAACATCAACAGCAACACTCTTGGAGTACTGACAATTTAAAGCTTCTGAAAATCTGGAACAAAAATTATGAAACTTAGAAAGCTTCCAATTTTTCAATTTCAGAACCTAAACCTTTAACATTCTAAATCGATACAAAGTTTTTTGAAACTGATAAAATTATAGTATTATACTATAGACGATCACCCGGTATATACGGGGGTGAATCCGAAATGCAATAAACACGGTAACTTATTCATGAAAAATTTTTCATAAAACTATGCGGATACGTCGATTTTGTTTTAATCTTGCGCTTATACTGAAACTATTTTTGATTATACTGGGTGTTTTGTAAAAATAGGCCAGGCAAAAGGTTAGTTTTTTTAATGCAACATCCTGTATATTTTCATCTCCTATGATTGCAACCCGTGAACCTTTTCGTTTAGACGTAATTCAATTGTTTTCTGGAAAAGTTTGTTAAATCTGGCCGTGTGCTGTGCTTACAATAATAAACATATTGAATTAAGAACTTCAATGAGTTAACTCTAATATATTCCTCTTAAGTGTACTTACTTTTTATTAGTCCACATTCAATATTTATACAGCACGATTTGAAAATATCGATGATTATTTTTGGATTTCTTGGCAAGAAAGATGGCTCTTATTGTTTATCGTCCAGTATAAATATTGAGTGTAGCTTATTAAAAACTAAACAAACTTGAAGAAAACATTCAAAAATAATTTACGTAAAACTTAAAGTAACTTGGTATTTCCATTAGCGTAATCACTGCATCCTGTCGAATATAAAAAAAATTATCCAAAAACAACTGAATTACGCCAGAACAGCAACGTTTAAATTTATTTAATGAGTATTATTCTATTCAATATCTGAGAAGAAAAAAGTTTATAATATACAGAGTGTATTTCCAGGTGTACACAACCAGACTTTTTTGTCATTAAAAACCCGGGCTGTGCTGAATTCTAAACTAAACATCAGTATCTTCTCTAACACGAATAGCATTCGTATCAGACGTTCAATAGCGCTACAACCCGAGTGGTAGGTGCCGTCCGGTATACAATCTGCGACCTGTGCAGAATTATAAACATCAAATTGTTTGTTCTCTGGCACCAATAGCATTTATAACGGACGTTTGATCGCATAGCAACCTGTGTGTTGTTTGGCGTCCGATATACAATCTTCGGGACTATTCAGGTGTACACAACCAGAGGTTTTTTTGTCATCAAATTCCGGCTGTACTGAATTAGTAACTTCTTCTCTAACACGAATAGCATTAATAACGGACGAACAATAGCGCAACAACCTGAGTGATAGGTGGCGTCCGCTAAACAATCTTTGGCCCGTGCAGAATTATAAGCTAGATATACATCAATGTGTTTGCTCTCTGGCACCAAAGCATGTATAACGGACGTTTTATGACGAGCAATCTGTGTGTTGTTTGGCGTCCAATATACAATCTTCGGGAATTTTCAGGTATACACAACCAAACGTTTTTTGTCATCAAAAACCCGGTTGTACTGAATTCTAAACTACACATCAGTATTTTCTTCTCTTAAACGAATAGCATTAATATTGAACATTCAATAGCGCAACAACCCGTGTGATATGCGGCATCTGCTAGATATACATGAATGTATTTCTTCTCCGGCATCAATAGCATTCATAACAGACGTTTGATGGCGTTACAGCTTAAGTGATATTTGGCGTTCGTATTTTTTGTCAACGAAAACCCGGCCGTGCCGAATTCTAAGCTGAACATCAATATCATCGTCTCTGACACTAAGCGCCTTCTAAACTGACTTTTGTTAGTGTAAATGTGACCGATATACAATTTTTAGACATTTCTAAATGTACGCAGCTTGATATTCTTTACAAATATGCCAAACTTGAACAAGGGTATAAGCTCGTCAAGTATTTTGCTATTGCTGATATGATTGAGTACTTCGGAAAGTTTCCGTCATGCTTTGATATCTCTCAGACCAGGGCCAAGTTCGCATTTTGGTCGCGGCTATATGTTCGAGCCATTAACGCTCTGTTTCTTATGGACACGACCACGCTTGCGTTGTTTTGGTCGCTACAGCACACGAACCTACTCTCGTAGGTTAGGTTACGTTCGAGGTTAGTTAGGTTAGGTTGAGTTCAAGGTGAGTTAAGGTATGGTAGATTCGAGGTTAATTAGTTGTCGTTCGAGGTTAGGTTAAGTTGGATTTAAGATAATATTAAGTTAGGTTATAGGTTAGGCTATAGGTTAAGTTAGGTTAGAGGCTAGGTTGGGTTAGGTTATGTTAGAGGTTAGGTTAGATTAAAGATTAGGCTAGGCTAGGCATTGCTTGCCCTTGCCTCTTCTCGTAGGGTCCTGATATTACTTCCATTACTAACTTAGTGCAAATTAGTGAATTACATAGGGATTGTGGTGTGAAACGAATCCAAACTTTTATTTATCCTAAAAATCACGATATTATAAAATACTTTAAACTAAGTATCAAATTAATAATAACGTATTTATCACTTTTATTTGCTTCATCCAAAATTTGAATATCTAAATCAATATTACTCATATGCAAAATTGATCTATATTTTTAGATATTACTAATTTGACGGGTATGAGTTATAACCTCAAAGTGGCAACCAGTTTTTTTGTGTGGTTCTGTGGCGAGTGCAGTGTTTTTTATTCCTGTATTCTTAATGCCATTACAATGTTTTATAATCAAGTTCCTTGATTTATTAATTCTTTAAAAGTATATATTTTTAAAAAACATTTCAAGTTTTTTTTTGGAATGCTGTTCCAAAAAGGAAAGTTTCAAACGTTCAGGCGATCATAATCAAACCACGAAGCTTGAAGGTATGGATGCTTTACCGATAGGGAAATCCGTTAAAATGTATAAGTCACTAAGTTTAATGGATTTATTTACCTAACCTAACCTCTTGCCTAACCTAACTTAACGTAACATCTAAGTAACAAATTTAGGCTCCGTATAGAATTATGGAATGGGCCACTGTGTTTAGTATTTCAAGGTTATGGTCGAACCAAACTCCCAAATGTTTAATTCTCTATTAATGCGATTTCCTTCAGTTTTCTTCCACTATAAAGGATAACCACTTCTGTCTTTTCCGCAATTCGAGTCCCTCTCTGCATTTTATTTTTGATTTGCTCAATTGCTATATTTCCGAACACTATGATACTTTCTTCCGATTTCGCAGTTACTACGGTAGCCGTATCATCCGCAAAGAATATTATTTTGTACCTTTGTATTTCGAGTAGGTCATTTGTATGTTCCATAATAATGGTTCTAACATAAAACCTTGTGGGACCCCACAGGTTATTTGTAGCTCTTCCTCTATTGGGAGCTTTCTGTTTTAGAGACAATTTGACATTATTTTTGTTATCCTTGCACTTATTTGCGGATAATTATCCCTTTCCAGAGTACCATATTCAAGGCATTTCTTATGTCTACGGTAATCAGTACACAAAGTTACCTATTCTGCGTTTCCGCCGTTTCAGTTTCTACTTCATTTTTAACTTTCTCCATAGTTTCGATGGTTGATTTCCCCTTCCTATGTTGGTCTGAAAATAACTTTTCTTCCACTTCTTTCTTCTGTTGCTTCTTGTTAATATAGCTTTTCCAAAACATTTAGTAAGCATATGGGTCTGTACTTTATTTTCTCATAGTTTCTTGTGTTTTTCTAGAAGTTCCAATTGTGCTTCCTTTCACACCTAAGAGGAAAGTTCCTTAACGTAACTTTGCCTTAACCTAACTTGAGCTAACCTAACTTAACTTAATTTAACCTAACCTTAGGTTAGGTTAACTTAAGGGTAATTCCGTATCAAGTGTTTCAATGAGTTGTAACTTACCTTCTTTGATGTTTTCAAATTTTGCACAACTGTTATACTCCTAAGAGTAAGTAAAAAGCATTTTTTTTTACTCGATCAGTTCTTGAGTTACGCCCTTCGAAAGTGTGCAAAAAGTGGGATTTGGCCATGTTGCCGTTACATTTTCCTTTATAACTTTTGATAGAAATAAGATAAAGGAATGAAGTAAAAACTGTTTTTTAATATTGGGAAAATTAGTTTTGTTTTATTAATGATTAATTATTTTTTGTTGTAAGTAGGTAAAAAAACCTCGTTACATAAAACATTAACACATTTCTGAGTTAAAATCATTTGTGAATTGTTACCTACATTATATCGTATAGCATTATTGACAGCTGGTGTAGCGACGTCCTGGACGCATTATTTGTAACAGCTCCGATTTACCTTACTACCACAGATCCCCCCCCCCACGACTTACTCCTCCTCTGATGTACATTCCCACATCTCACTCGAGTTACTCCCATCTCCCGAATTACTCACTCGCCCCTCACCCGACTTTCTCCCAACCACGATCTATTTAAGCACCCCCACCACCCTAGTTCTTTATCTTTTTGCTGCAGATCCCAAGGCGATTCAACAAATAGGAAAACGTGTAGATAAAAAAAAAACTGGAAAAATTCGGAGAAAACCGATTAGTGCAGGCTCCATGGAGTAATATCGAAAGACGGAGAAATTTAAAAATATTTTGGCACTAGTTTGAAGTCAATCGGTCAATTGATAAAGGAGGAATATGCCCTCAACATATACAGAAGAAGCGACTTTTCTTCAGAATTTCTAATCAATTGTTTTGTGGAAAATCCAAGGTTAAAGATTCAGGGTCCGAATATAACAACCTTTTCACATCATCATTTATTTTGGTAAACTTTAGAAGGGCGCAACTCAAGAACTACTTGAGTAAAAAATATAATATTTAAGAATTGTACTGATCTTTAGAAGTATAACAGTTGTGCAAAATTTGAAAAATCAAAGAAGGTAATGTTCATCAAAACCTCAGAAAAATTGGATCACTGGACATGGAATTACCCTTAACATAACCTAACCTAACTTAGGTTAGGTTATTTTAGGATAAGTAAGGTTAGGTTATATTAGGTAGTTCCTTGCCGATGGTCCCTGCAACTAAATTTGGTACCATTTCACTCCTCAGGCCCGGTACTTTCCAACGATACCACACCGGTAAAAACAAAAAAAAACAATATAGCATACAAATTAAATTTTGGGTATTTCAACAGCCTTTACTGGGTAATGATTCTGCAATAAACATTTCGTTTTAAGGCTGCTAAACTCAATTTTATTTGCTATCTTTTTTTAAAAACTGGCAGAACCCGTAAAAACAAATCGATCATAACAATTAATTTTTGGGTGTTTAAATAGCCTTGAATTATTCTGTAATAAAGTTCCGTTTTCGTTAGTGGGTGCTGCTAACTTTTTTAAACCTGGCAGAAGCCGTAAACTCAAAAAAGATTAATCGAACATAAAAATTAGTATTTAGGTATTTAAATAGCCTTTAATTATTCTCTAATAAGAATTTCGTTTCAAAGCTGTTGAGCGTCAAAGTCAACGCGTAAAAACAAAAGATTAATCGAGCATAAAAATTAACCTTTTGATATTTAAATAACCTTTAAAGGACCTTTAATTATTCTGTAATGAACATTTCGTTTCAAAGCTGTTAAGCTCCATTCTCTTGAGTGTCTGCTAACTTTTTTAAAGCTGGCAGAACCTGTAAAAACAAAAAAAAATAATATTTGAGTATTTAAATAGCCTTTAATTATTCTGTATTAAATATTTCCTTTTAAGGCTGCTAAGCCCAATTTTATTTAATAGTGGATCCGCTAACTTTTTTTAAAGCTGACAGAACCTGTAAAAACAAAAATTAATTGAGCATAAAAATCAATTTTTCGGTATTTAAACAGCCTTTAAAGGGCCTTTAATTATTCTGCAATAAACATTTAGTTTCAAAACTGTTAAACTTTATTTTATTTCGTGGGTCTGCTAACTTTTTTAAAAGCTGGCAGAATCCATAAAAACAAAAAAATTAATACCCATAAAAATTAATTTTTGGGTATTTAAATAGCCTTTAATAATTTTATAATAAACATTTTGTTTCAAGATAGTTAAACTACGTTTTGGTTAGTGGGTTGGTTGGTGGTCAGCTTTAATAAAGTTTGCAGAAGCCGTTAAAACGAAAAAAAATAATAGAGCAAAAAATTAATTTTTGAGTCTATAAAAAGCTTTTAAAGATCCTTTAATTCTTCTGTGCTGCTAACTGTTTTTAAAGCTAACAGAACCGGTAAAAACAAAAAAATAATAGAGCATACAAATTAACTTTTGGGTATTTCAACCAAGCCTTTACTGGACCTTTAATGATTCTACAATAAACATTTCGTTTTAAGGCTGCTAATTTTATCTGTTAACTTTTTTAAAAGCTGGCAGAACCGTAAAATCAAAAAAGATTAATCGAACATAAAAATTAATATTTAGGTATTTAAATAGCCTTTAATTAATCTGTAATAAGCATTTTGTTTCAAAGCTGTTAAGCGTCAAAGTCAAAGCGTAAAAACAAAAGATTAATCGAGCATAAAAATTAATTTTTGTATATTTAAACAGCCTTTAATTATTCTCCAATAAATATTTTGTTTCAAGGCTGTTAAGCTCCACTTTATTTCGTGGGTCTGCTAACTTTTTAAAAGCTAAAAGATCCCATAAAAACAAAAAAAATAATACAGCTTAAAAATTAATTTTTGAGTATTTAAATAGCCTTTAAAGGTCCTCTAATAATTTTATAATAAACATTTTGTTTCAAGATGCTTATGCTACGTTTTGGTTATTGGGCCTGCTAATTTTATTAAACCTGACAGAATCAAAAAATACAGCAAAAAACACTACATAAAAAGCTTTTAAAGAGCCTTTAATTCTTCTGTAATAAACACTTCATTTTAAGGCGTAGGAGCTGTTAAGCTCCATTTGCTTTAGTGTCAGCTAACTTATTAAAAAAAGATGGCACAACCCGTAAAAACAAAAAAAATCGATCATAACAATTAATTTTTGGGTATTTAAGAAGTATCTAAAGAGCCTTTAGTTCTTGTGTAGTAAACATTTCGTCTCAAGGCTGTTAAGTTCCGTTTTCAGTTAGTGGGTGCTGCTAGCTGTTTTCAAAGCTAACAGAACCTATAAAAACAAAAAATTAATAAAGTATACAAATTAACTTTTGGGTATTTAAATAGCCTTTAAGGGCCTTTAATGATTCTGCAATAAACATTTCGTTTCAAGCCTGCTAAGTTGCATTTTATATGCTAACTTTTATTAAAAGCTGACAGAATCTGTAAAAAAATTAATAGAGTATACAAATTAATTTTTGGGTATTTAAATAGCTTTAAAGGGCCTTTAATTATTATGTAATAAACATTTCGTTTCAATGCCGTTAAGCTCAATTTTCATTAGTTGGTCTGCTAACCTTTTTAAAACTGGCAGAAGCCGTAAAAACAAAAAAAATAATCGAACATAAAAATGAATGTTTGTGTATTTAAAAAGCCTTTAAGTCTTCTGTAATCAATATTTCGTTTCAAGCCTGCTAAGTTCCATTTTATATGCTAACTTTTATTAAAAGCTGACAGAATCTGTAAAAAAATTAACACAGTATAAAAATTAATTTTGGGTATGTAAATAGCTTTAACGGGCCTTTAATTCTTATGTAATAAACATTTCGTTTCTAGGCTGTCAAGCTCCATTTTCTTTAGTTGGGTCTGCTAACTTTTTTAAAGCTGGCAGAAGCCGTAAAAACAAAAAAAATAATTGAACATAATAATGAATGTTTGTGTATTTAAAAAGACTTTAAGCTGCCTTTAATTCTTCTGTAATAAACATTTTGTTTATTAGTTGGGTCTGCTAACTTTTTTAAAGCTTGCAGAAGCCGTAAAAACAAAAAAATAACTGAACATAATAATGAATGTTTGTGTATTTAAAAAGTCTTTAAGGAGCCTTTAATTCTTCTGTAATCAACATTTCGTTTCAAGGCTGTTAAGCTACATTTTCTTTAGTTTGCCAGCTAACTTTTTTAAAAGTTGACAGAACCCGTAAAAACAAAAAAAATTAATCGATCATAACAATTAATTTTTGGGTATTTAAATAGCCTTGAATTATTCTGTAATAAAGTTCCGTTTTCAGTTATTGGATGCTGCTAACTGTTTTTAAAATTAACAGAACCCTTAAAAACAAACAAAATAATAGAGCATAAAAATTAACTTTTGGGTATTTAATAGCCTTTAAAGGGTCTTTAATTATTCTGCAATAAACATTTAGTTTCAAGACTGTTAAGCTCCATTTTATTTCATGGGTCTGATAACTCTTTTTAAAAGCTGACAGAAACCGTAAAAACAAAAAAATTAATGCAGCATAAAAATTAAGTTTTTGGTATTTAAATAGCCTCTAAAGGGCCTTTAATAATTTTATAATAACAATTTTGTTTCAAGATGGTCTGTCAATTTTATTAAAGCTGGCTGAAGCCGTTAAAACAAAAATGTTAATAGAGCACAAAATTTATTTTTGGGTATATAAAAAAGCTTTTAAAGAGCCTTTAATTCTTCATTAACACTTCATTTCAAGGCTATTAAATTCCTTTTTCAGTTAGTGAGTGCTTCTAACAGTTTTTAAAGCCAACAGAACCCGTAAAAATAAAAAAAATAATAGAACATAAAAATTAACTTTTGGGTATTTAATAGCCTTTAAAGGGCCTTTAATGATTCCGCAATAAACATTTAGTTTCAAGACTGTTAAACTCCATTTTATTTCGTGGGTCTGCTAACTTTTTTAAAAGCTGGCAGAACCTGTAAAAATAAAAAAGTTAATACAGCATAAAAAGTAATTTTTGTGTATTTAAATAGCCTTTAAAGGGCATTTAATAATTTTATAATAAACATTTTGTTTCAAGATGGTCTGCCACCTTTATTAAAGCTGGCAATTAATTTTTGTGTATATAAAAAGCTTTTTTTAAAGAGTTCTTTAATTCTTCATTAACACTTAATTTCAAGACTATTAAATATTCCGTTTTCAGTTAGGGGGTGCTGCTAACTGTTTTTAAAACTAACAGAACCCGTAAAAACAAAAAAATTAATAGAGCATACAAATTAACTTTGGGATATTTAAATAGCCTTTAAAGGGCCTTTAATGATTTTGCAATAGACATTTCGCTTCAAAGCTGCTAAACTCTATTTTATCTGCTAACTTTTATTAAAAACTGACATTATCTGTAAAAAAATTAATACAACATAAAAATTAATTTTTGGGTATTTAGGTAGCTTTAAAGACCTTTAATTCTTATGTAACGAACATTTCGTTTCAAGGCTGTTAATCTCAATTTTTATTAGTTGGTCTGCTAACTTTTTTAAAGCTGGCAGAAGCCGTAAAAATTAAAAAAAAATCGAACTTAAAAATTAATTTTTGTGTATTTAAAAGCCTTTAATTCTTCTGTAATAAACACTTCATTTCAAGCCTATTAAGTTCCGTTTTCAGTTAGTGGTTGCTGCTAACTGTTTTTAAAGCTAACAGAACCTTAAAAACAAAATAATAGAGCATAAAAATTAACTTTTTGGTATTTAATAGCCTTTAAAGGGCCTTTAATGATTCTGCAATAAACATTTCGTTTCAAGGCTGCTAAGCTCCGTCTTATCTGCTAACTTTTATTAAAATCCGACAGAATCTGTAAAAAATTAATACAGCATAAAAATTAATTTTTGGATCCATTTAAATGACTTTAAAGGGTTTTTAATTCTTATGTAACAAGCATTTCGTTTCAAGGCTGTTAAGCTCCATTTTCTTCAGTTGGTCTGCTAATTTTTTTTAAAGATGGCAGAAGCCGTAAAACAAAAAAAATAATCAAACATAAAAATTAATTTTGGTGTATTTAGAAAGCCTTCAAAGAGCCTTTAATTCTCCTGTAATGAACATTTCGTTTCAAGACTGTTAAGCTCCATTTTCTTTAGTGTGCCAGCTAACTTTTTTAAAAGTTGACAGAACCCGTAAAAACAAAAAAAATTAATCGATCATAACAATTAATTGTTGGGTATTTAAATAGCCTTTAATTATTCTGTAATAAACTTCCGTTTTCAGTTATTGGATGCTGCTAACTGTTTTTAAAATTAACAGAACCCTTAAAAACAAACAAAATAATAGAGCATACAAATTAACTTTTGGGTATTTAATAGCCTTTAAAGGGCCTTTAATGATTCTGTAATAAACACTTCATTTCAAGCCTATTAAGTTCCGTTTTCAGTTAGTGGGTGCTGCTAACTGTTTTTAAAGCTAACAGAACCCTTAAAAACAAAATAATAGAGCATAAAAATTAACTTTTGGGTATTTACTAGCCTTTAAAGGGCCTTTAATGATTCTGCAATAAACATTTCGTTTCAAGGCTGCTAAGCTCCGTCTTATCTGCTAACTTTTATTAAAAGCCGACAGAATCTGCAAAAAATTAATACAGCATAAAAATTAATTTTTGGATATTTAAATAACTTTAAAGGGTTTTTAATTCTTATGTAACAAACATTTCGTTTCAAGGCTGTTAAGCTCCATTTTCTTCAGTTGGTCTGCTAATTTTTTTAAAGATGGCAGAAGCCGTAAAACAAAAAAAATAACATAAAAATTAATTTTGGTGTATTTAGAAAGCCTTCAAAGAGCCTTTAATTCTCCTGTAATGAACATTTCGTTTCAAGACTCTTAAGCTCCATTTTCTTTAGTGTGCCAGCTAACTTTTTTAAAAGTTGACAGAACCCGTAAAAACAAAAAAAATTAATCGATCATAACAATTAATTTTTGGGTATTTAAATAGCCTTTAATTATTCTGTAATAAAGTTCCGTTTTCGTTAGTGGGTGCTGTTAACTTTTTTAAATCTGACAGAAGTCGTAAAAACAAAGAAATTAATCAAACATAAAAATCAATCTTTGGGTATTTAAAAGGCATCTAAAGAGCCTTTAATTCTCCTGTAGTAAACATTTCGTCTCAAGGCTTTTAAAGGTCCGTTTTCAGTTAGTGGGTGCTGTTAACTTTGTTGTTTAAGACTGACAGAAGCCGTAAAAACAAAAAAAAATAATCGAGCATAAAAATTAATATTTAGGTATTTTTTAAATAGCCTTTAATTGTTCTGTAATAAACATTTCGTTTTGAGGCTGTTAAGGTCCGTTTTCTTTAATGTGTCTGCTAACTGTTTTTAAAGCTGGCAGAACAAAAATTAATCGATCATAACAATTAATTTTTGGGTATTTAAATAGCCTTTAATTATTCTGTAATAAAGTTCCGTTTTCGTTAGTGGGTGCTGTTAACTTTTTAAATCTGACAGAAGTCGTAAAAACAAAGAAATTAATCGAACATAAAAATCAATCTTTGCGTATTTAAAAGGCATCTAAAGAGCCTTTAATTCTTCTGTAGTAAACATTTCGTCTCAAGGCTTTTAAAGTTCCATTTTCAGTTAGTGGGTGCTGTTAACTTTGTTTAAGACTGACAGAAGCCGTAAAAACAAAAAAAAATAATCGAGCATAAAAATTAATATTTAGGTATTTAAATAGCCTTTAATTGTTCTGTAATAAACATTTCGTTTTGAGGCTGTTAAGGTCCGTTTTCTGTGTCTGCTAACTGTTTCTAAAGCTGGCAGAACAAAAATTAATAGAGCATAAAAATTAATTTTTGTGTATTTAAATACAAGTCTTTAAAGGGCCTTTAATTATTGTGCAATAAACTTTTCGTTTCAAGGCTGTTAAGCTGCATTTTGTTTCTTGGGTCTGTTAACTTTTTTTAAAAGCTGGCAGAACCCGTAAAAACAAAAAAATTAATACAGTATAAAAATTAATTTTTGGATATTTAAATAGCCTTTAAAGAGCCTTTAATTATGAATGTAGCTAGAACCGTTTGTGGTGTAATGGCTCTTCTAACTTTACGGATGTGTAAATTGTTACAAATTACAAAACCTTAAAATTTGAAGAAAATCAAAGTTTAATCTTTAACTGGAATTCTTAAAGCTGTAGAATCTGAGAGATTCGGTAGAATTGTTTAATTTAATTTTTGATCTAGAAATATTTAAACTTTTGAGTTTCAATCTTGTGATAAAAAAAGGAAATTTTTTTATCGTTTTTTTTAGATTTTTCCCATTATAAAAACCTACATCTTGAAAGAATTTTTGAGGAATGTCAAAATTATCAATAAATTCTATTTTGTAATCTTAGAATTGTATGAAAATCTCAAAGATATATAAAAACAGCCTTGACATTTTCAAATTACAATATTATGTTTACACATTAATAAAAGACCTAGTTCCGATTTGAGAAAAACTGAATGAGCGCACCTGTCGATGCAACGCGAAAAGCGACGACCAGTACAAAACGGAGCAGCGCGGAATCGCAGTACAAAAAAGTGGGACAAAAACGAGTCGAAATTAGGGTTTCATAAGGTCCCTTTTTTTATACATATAGTACACACCATCGTGTTCCTTCGGGATGCGAATCGCGTCTGCAAGGGTTGTGGCAGGTAAAGGACTCCTGCCCTGCGCGCGTCCACACGCGATGCGCTGTCCTCATCTGGGTTAGTAGGTTATCCCCACTCGACCCCACCAGGTGCCCCTCCAACGCCTGCCCAGATAGTGTGTGCGATGTTGTAAGTGTGTATGTATGACTTCACAACAGCACTAACATAGACCTGGTTCATGGGAAAGTGGGTCACCAGTCCCGAGTCACTTTCACTTATTACATGGACTCCTAATCATTTTCCATTGTACCCCCGTGCTGTCCGCACGGCTGCTGTCGGAAGGGGGTTTGCCGCTACAGCCCGCTGTGGAAGCTCACCACTGGTCAGTCGGTTTCGTGGTCTTCGCGCTCGCAGAGGTGCACGTATCGTCCGTGCTTTTTTCATTCTTGTGTGTGCGTGTGTGTTATTATTATTTATCTGTGGCTTTGTTTTTGGATTACCCTTCGCTTATTTGGATTACTTGTTTATTACACATTTACCTTTGGATACAACAATTACCACTTCGTCGTGTTGATCACGTGTGTGCTCTGTCTTGTCAGTGTTGTACTTCTGTCTGTTATTTATTATTAGAGATAAATAAAAAAAAGGATGACGCTTTGCGCTGTTGTTGTGTCGTGCTAGCACTAATTACTTTAAAAAAATAAAAATCTCTTCGTTCACTTTTCATCCTAGGTTTTACAGTAATCGGCGAAATGTACCTACATTTCATCCCTACGGACGATTCATAGAAAAGACAGACAGTAATTACACTGGTAATGACTTTAACAACCTGAACTGTCCGAATGAAATGCTATTGGAAATGGAACAACATTCCACGTTGCTCTCACTAAACCCCTTTAACATGAGTCCCGGTGGCTCTCCGGCCGCCGTGGCCGCTCAAGCCTCCAGCCCCATGCCACCCCCGTTATACGGATCACCTCCACTCGGGGGTTCCTACAATAATAGCTGCCAGCAGGGCATACCTACGATGCAGCATCAACAGCAGCATCATCAACACCAAAATTTACCATATAATACCATGAGTAATCTGGACACGTCCTACTTGTTTTCTCCAGGAGGAGGCTCGCTGGCCGGCATGGACATCGGCCATGGGTACACGCTTCCCCCCCATTCGGTGACGCAGGGAGATCTACCCGACACAAAGGACGGAATCGAGGAGTTGTGTCCCGTGTGCGGGGATAAAGTGTCGGGTTACCATTACGGTCTGCTCACGTGTGAATCTTGCAAGGGTTTCTTCAAGAGGACCGTACAGAATAAGAAGGTGTACACGTGTGTGGCCGAAAGGAGCTGTCACATTGACAAAACCCAACGGAAAAGATGTCCATATTGTCGTTTCCAAAAGTGCCTGGAGGTCGGCATGAAATTAGAAGGTGAGTCCAATTTTTTCTTAATTTTTTTTCTTCACTAACTTGTTGATTGTGCTCATGAAACAAATAATAATCAGGAACACATGTGTGCTGCAACCAACACAAATATTATAATAATGATAATAATTATTATTATTGACACACACAAGCCGAAGCCGAAACTTGCGTAATTTTACAAGTTTGGTATGGGTTAAGTAATGCAAAGATCGTGCCCTGAAAATTTCTGCTGCTGCAATTCCCATTCATTCGCGTATTATTTATTACATTTACAGTCGACAGTCATTATATATATTTGTAGCAAATAATGCATGCATAAAATGTAATTGTAATGTCTGTTACATATCGTGTTGTTGGGCAAAAAAGGGCGAGGTCTTTTGTGTGTCTTGATTTTTCTGAATCGGCCGACTGATGATAGAATTGATGATCTATGCAAGTCGCGGGTATGTCACCAGAATTGGCAAAAAAAGATAAATTGTGTCAAATTGATAAATGAATAATACTGGAAAAACAGTTATAAAATTAAAAACTACTTAAGATAAAAACAAAAACAAGTCAGCTTAGAAATTAGGTCAACTGTGGTTAGTTAAGTGCAGTCGCTGAAACGTGCAAGGCCAAATATGTATAGGAAAAACCATCATAATGTATAAATTTCTGATATACTGGCTGGATTTATTAATTTTTTTTCTTCAAATCTAATAGAAACAAGTTTTTTAGGCTTTTTTTTAATTAAGTAAGCAGAAATAAATTAATTGTAGCCCTATAATAATTTAGGTTTAGGAAATATCTAAAAAATCTTCTATTAGTCCATAAAATCGTAAGACTAAAAGTATATTTTAATGTTAAATTAAGAAGAACTGAGAATTGTAAAATATGAAAATTGTTTCAAGTGACAAACAATTGATCTTTTGATAAGATGTTCGTAAGGCTTAACTTAACCTAACAATTTCTATGATGCAGATTCCTGTAAAAAATTAATATTTTAAAATTATTTTTCTTAAAACGATCAATTTTAAGTTAAAAATTAAATGTAACAATTATGAGATTATTATAAATCAAAATTTAAATTAATTATCTGAGTTTCTTCTTTGCAATTTTCATGGATAACATTGACAGATGCAAATGCACCAATTCTGACTATTTTAGCTTTTTTTGAAACTAAATTTAGCTTCAGAATTAAGAGAATGCATTAATTCTATTAAAATAATAACCTATAAGTTGTAAATAATTAATTTGTTACATTAATTGTAACAACTACAACATAACCTAGAAAAAATCCTATCCAATGATGTTACACTACGATATAAAAATTTCTTCTCGATTATTCCTTTCTTATAATAAATTTGATTTTCGAACTCATACATAATTAGGGTATTCTCAAAATATTTACTGCAATTCTTTCCTTTAAAATAAGCATAAAATTGCATTCTTCGATGATGAGTCCATTACGGGTTAAAAGAAAGCCCAACTTATTTCTCAATTATCGACTAGATTATTTCATTCATGGAATATACAGAAATAAAACTTTTTATTATGTACATAAAATACTCTAGAAATTAATTATTACATCAACAATTTCCATTGAATTCAAGTCTGTATTGGTGCGATGCTTTATAAGCGTAATAATTGTTAACATTATTGAGGTGTAAACTTTCCTATGATGTTAATGACAATTTGATGTTATGTTTTTACCAACTGATAATAGATGATAAAGAGTATTAAAATGTAATTCTAATTAGAAAACTGAAATTAGAGGAAAAAAGAAAATTGGAAATTACTTATTAGTAATAATAATTAGTGCATTTCTGTTTTGTGCTTTCATTATAATGACACCTTGTGTTGCTTAATACTAGAATTGAAAGAATTTAATCAGCGAGATGCATTAAACTGCCTTTTTTATGAATAAATTAGATATTGCACACATTGGTGAAAAACCTTCGAAATTAAATTAAGGATGATCATCTGTAGCTTCCTTTTACTTTTAATTTATATTCAGAAACTTAATTAAAAACTTCTACCAATATTTTTCAAACTGTAAATAATTATAATATCATGCTCATTTACATATTGCATTGTTACTCACAACGATTATATTTCATTAGTCCTCAATGTGACACTTCAATCTAGTTATTTTTAAAAAATCAAAACAAGTCAATGTTTAGTAAAAGATAATTTGAATCATAAATGAAATTTACATATCCTACAATTGATCGATTAATCTAGCTTTATTAAATTAGATCACCAAACGATTCATGTTCGTTATAGCACGAGGAGGTTAGATTTAAATAATTTTAAATGAAAACTTCCAGAATAAAGTGCAGTTATAAAAATCTGACCTATTTGCATCAAATCATCGAGGTTAATTTGTTGAAAATTCTTTTATTATAATTGTTCAACAAAATGATTGGTCAAATACCAATAAGATATTGATGGCTACCATAATCATTACGATAACCAGAAAACAATGTATGGTAGAGTTATTGTTCGTTGCAAATAATTTAAACCGAATTCCTTTATAAGATCAACAAAAATTAATTAAAAACGATAAAGAGGAGGAAGCTTTTCCCAAGTTGGTATTGCAATGTTATCATCACGATACCTATATAACATGTCCATTTTTAATTTTTGATAAATGCTTTATTAATAACATTTTTGTTCATTGTTTAAACTGGACAATAAACCTGAAAATTCACAATGATTCTGGTTTTTAGAGACAACGGACTACTGACTTGTGTGTGATGGAGAGGAGGAAAAAAATGACCTTCAAACTATTTGTGTATATATATATACTTGTTGCTTGTGGGACAAAGAACTCGAGCAGAAACTTACATGAAAAACCTGCGAAACCTGCTGATTTTATTTTAATAATCGATCTGGACAGCCGAATAAAAAATTTTGAGCCTTTCAAGTGACTAAATTATATATAAGTAGGAGAAATTTAAATTTTTGTATAAATGAATTAACTGTGGCAATAGTGATCATTAAGAGAAGAATCGAAAAATAGGGATGACATACTTACCTACCTCACATTTTATTTGTTTTGTAAATCGGATGAAGCAAATGAGTTGATTGATTGGTTAAATTAAGATTTGTCTGTAGTATAAACTTTTTTTAATCAAATATACTCCTGAATAAATTCTTTGATTTTTTCTAACAAGTTTAAGTTGTAATTGCCAATAATCCTAAACAGAATTTTCTTCTATAAATCTTCTTTTAAAATAGAATTTCAACTTTCTCTATTTGAAATTCGAATGCCCCAATAGCTTTATTTTATAAATTTGCATTGACAGATTGTAATCTAGCTTTTTAAGTGATTTATTCAATCAAGATTTCTAGTAAATTATATTTTGAATGCAAATTCATATAGAAAAATGTATCACTCTGGCTGGAAGTGAAACGCAGGGACCCTCCGATATCTATTTAGTTAAACATAATAAAAATTTTCATCTTAAACTTTTTTAATTGATTAATATAGACCCCCTGGTAATTGTTTGAAAAGTAATTAATTCTGTATTGAGTTTTAAGTAATACAAATATTTATTAAATTTTTTTTATGTAATTATGCACCCCCCAATATATTATTAGGATGGTGCACTGAGACTGCTAATGACAAATATCTCGAAAATTATGCATGCCACAACAAATTCTTGTCATAAATATGTCATATTAAAAAAATAATAATAATACTAGGGTACCTGGGTAGTAGGGGCCACACAGAATAAAATGGCTTCACATATATACATTGCAATTTCCGAAGACAATAAATCTCGTAGGAATGTTTATTTTGATGTTCCATCAAAAAGATCACCATCCGTGCCAATTTAGTTTAAATGTGGCGAAAATGTAAATATTTTGAGCATCCTCCACGCGACTAGTAGAAAATGCGTTGGTTTTACGAAAATTCTAAAAATACATATCGGAAGCAATAATAGTTTCTAAATCCGACAAAAACTGATCGGAACAGTCATTCCGTAGTAAAATATTTTTTTGATCATTTACCTGTTTTTGTTTATTTTGTTGCCAAAAGTACAAAACGTAGGTGGATGGGTTTTTATTTGTTTATTATAGAGACATTTCAACAAATGAATATAATATAATGAATAATCTTAATAAATGAATAAAAAAATCTGTCTGTCTATCTGTACAAAGTACCACTTGTGTGTGTAATTTTAAAAATGCCTTATAAGGGTAATTTATATAAAAATAATGAATTGTTTGTATTTATATGGGAAGATGAATACATAAGCACGATAAAAAAATGCCTGGCTCTTATCAAAAAAAGCCACACCGCAAAACGATAACGCTGGCAACAACGTTAACCGACAAATTGAAATTTCTTTGTCATTTTTGTGGGTATCTTCTCTAAACATGGAGAACGGTGAGAAAAATACAGGAAAAAAATATTAATGATAACACATTTTTCTCTTCTTGGTTCTTGCTGCATGTTTGGCTTCTGATTGGTATATAAGAGTCTAAATTTAAAAATGTAGGTTATGATGACGTTATGTAATAATAATAATGATGGTTGATAAGTAAAATAAATATAGTATGTGGAAGTGTATTTATTGGAAGTAGTAGGTCGGAAATAGTTGAATATGCGATAATCGTTTATTTATTTTGGTTTATTTAAATCTTTTCAAATGATTACCGAAGTGGTTTTGTATGTTTAATATACTAGACGTTTCATTCAATAGTTGACAACGATCTTTAATTAATTTGGGTATTCTTTCGGCCCGAAGGACCATAATTGTATATGTTTTTAAACCGTGTGAATGCACTCGTGGTGTCTTCTTTTTGCCGAAATAAATAAATCGCAGAAGCGTATTTCCCTGAAATTCAATAACAGAGTAGATGTTTACTGATTTGAATTTGTTTCCGTTAAGTTTTATTATTAAAATATGCAGTAAAAAAAATCCCGATAGCGGACGGTGTTTTTGTTTTCATCGTCTCGCAGAAGAAATTATGCATGTTTGAAACGCAATACACAACAAGGACGGTTAACTAATAACGGTTTTATGGAAGTATTTTTAAATTTTCTCGATTGTTTTGTCTTCACTTGTTTTGTATTTTGCTTTTGTCAGCACGTTTCTCTTTTAAATGTTACCTTATCAGTACAGTCTCTAAAAAAAGAAACGTCTTAAAATCAAACTGAAAAGGAACTTTTTGCTATTTTAACCTAAACTATTAACAACCGTTATCCCAAAAGATTTACTGCAATAGAATTCCACGTATTTTTACAATGTGGTCATAAAACCTTTTAAATCAAGGGTGCCGGTATGGCTGGTTCTGGAGACCATAAAATGCAGGGAGTTTATGATTTTATAATAATTTTTGAAATATTAGAATTAAAAAAAATGAAATCTTAGAGATTATAGATTCTCGCTGTGTTGCTTACAGCTCGCACAGCACACCACACAGTTTAAAAACTTCATGGCGCCCGAATTTGGGTCACATTCGGAAATCCTGTCAATTTCATAATCCGCGCGTTGTGGCACAAGCGCATTGGGTTAAATACGCGTTTGCAAATGTTAAGTGGATGGATTTCGTTACAACTTGGGGCTTGCTCAATCCTCTCTGTGTGAATATAACACACAATGTCTTGCCCGCTTGCCGTAATGAATATGTTAGGATAATAATCGAGCTGTTGATATTTAAAATCGTGCTGAATGTGTTTTTTGCCTTTTTGCTACAATAACTAAATGTATAAAAGGATGAATTATTTCTCGCGGACGCGACAGGCGCCCTCTGTTTTATATCTAACATATACTACCACTTCACACACACCCTTAAATCTTAAATGTTTTTTAAACAATTTTATTTAGTTTTGATGTTTATGGAAAGCCGCAATAAATTTCAAGCGACAATCCACGTAGGCGACATTTCACTTTCTTACCATCAAAAAGTTGAGAAATAATTGGGACTTAGAAGGAAATTTAAAAATCCGACATTTCTTTTTTTTTAAGTTATTACATTATTAAATGCAAAAGAATAAATTTTAAAGTTTACGTCACGGAATTATAATTTTACTGTTGTGAATAATAATAGCAGCAAAAGAGAGTGAAATTGTTTTCTGTAGTAATACTTGGAGGTATTTTAATGTCAAATTAATGATGGTTTCAGGCTGACTGACATAGTTCTTTAGAAAAGTTCACTGGATTATTTGAGAATTACTATATTCAGCATAAAAGTGAGGTTAGAAAATCACCTATTTTTGCAATTAGTATTGCAACTTTCTATCGGGAATTTTGCTTTTAATGCAGTGTTTAAAAGAAGACCCTACAGGCAATAAATTGTATTGTAATGACGAAATTCAGTTAAAAATTTAAATTTTTGTGTGAATAGTTAATTATTTATGTAATTCACTAATTAATTATTGTTAATTAATGATGCTGTTAATTAAGGAAGGGCAAAAACGCTACTTTTGTATATTTTAATTTATTGTTTTATGCATTTTCATATAAATATGTTCTCGGAAGGACAGACAGGGTTGACCGAGTCCCAGCCAGCACACTGAGGTTAAAATTACGTTATTTTTAAGTCATTATTGGCCAACGACGTCATATGACTAATAAATGATGTCCATAAGACGTCATATAATGGGACGTACGTAGACGTCTTCAAACGACGTCTTTTGGACGTACAATACAATACAATACGTACAAGTTTCATTAAAAAGATATTATTTTAGCAGGGACCAAGGAATACTGGTCATATTAAGCAGGTGGTCACAATATGTATAGAGATATTTTGACTGCAGTATACTATAATAAATGTTATTTCCAATATTCAACTATTTATTTATAATTCCTGTCTTAGTCCTAGTACAGGACGTTTTAATGACGTCTTATATTGACGTCTTTGGGCTGTGACATAAAGATTTCAGTTTTACAACAATTTGACGTCGTTACTGCCGAAAAAACGACGACATTATGACGTCGGTGTGCTGACTGGGGTTGTGTAATAAAAAGTGATCAGCCTTCTAGACCTCCAGTTAATATCAATAATATGTGGAGTTTTTGTCCTTTTTTGTGTAAACCTGATATTGCACCAGCATTTATAATTAACAATAATTAGATAATTAAGAAAAATTCTACATCATTTGAAGTAGTTTTAAGTTAGGTTAGGACAATGCGCTACTACAGTTTTTTTAACAAAAGCAAATCTCCGCGCTTGTTTTGGTTATAAAGAAATTAATAATCGACTTTAAAAGAAATGTTGATTATATTTTTAACAAAAGAAATTTTATTGTTTTTTAAACAAACCTTATTATATGCTTATTTTGCGTGGGTTAATAATAACCTTAATAACAAATGAAAATAAACAAAAATTGTTATTTACAATTGTTTATTTTCAACTGTCAATAGATGCTACATTTGTTTTAAATTAGGCCAAACTGTTGATTGCTACTACATTGAGCCTATTGTTTTATCCTATTCCACCATTTCATTTGTCTACCGTTTGAAGAAGACATTAATTAACAGTAATATATGTCGAGTAAACCAAAATCTGAACATGTCTTGGTCAGTCATTGCACACAACTTTTCTTCTAGGAGATTCTGATCAGCTTTCAATCTTTTTTAGATTTTAATTAAATAAAAGCAAAATTGAGGTTATGTAATTAAAATAAATGTTAACAAAAGAGATAAAATTTATTTTAAACCCATTAATTAATTAATTCTAATTTGAGCCTGTGGTTAGAATCGATTTCGTTTTTTTTTAGCAGCTTCCTCTAAAACCATCCAGCTGTTGTTAATTTTTAATCGAAAGTTAACTACAAGCACTGTTAATAAGTAATGGAGATGTCTTGCATGCTAAGTAATTGCACAGATTTTAATTATTTGCATTTAAATGGCATCTAAAATTGTGCAATTCACGTTCTTGGATTCCATCCACGGATTTCAACCGTTGAACAACACAGCAGACCATTCATAATTCGATATTAAACGTGATATCAATAATTATTTGTCTAACTATATACATGAGTGTCTCGCACTAAAAATGTCTTCGCTCCTTGTAAATTTGAGGAGGAAGCCTTTTCTTAAACCTCACAAATTGGATTACATAAGTAGCGCTAAGCGAATTAAAAAGACGGCTGTTGTCCGAAAATACGATTTTGTTTTGAGACGCAGAAACAAACGAAGGTGTTTGGTTAAAATAAAACAAAAGCCGTTCGTTCATCGCTGATGTTGATGGAATTGGTAATAATTGATGAAAAATTGTGTTATTATGATGTGTATGCAGATATAAAAAGCAATTACTTGCATGATTGACAATATTAGTGTGATTTATGGTTTATGAACGAAGATGTTAATTTGATTTAAATTGGCGTGTAATATGGGAGGGGGAGGGTGTTTATCTTTTTTTTTAATGCAGCACGGTTCAGTTATGTATACGTAAGACGTTTATAAAATATGTTATTTGGGATAATAATTGTCGGAGATGAACGAAAGAACGTTTAATTAACACGTTGCGCGCCAATTATAAAATATCCAACCACTTCCATTTTAGTTATCAAGGTAGCAAGTTTTTTATTGTGCATGGTTTTTTTGACATTAAGCAGCAGGGTTGATAAAAATTTCAACCGCCACTGACACAAAAAGCCGCAAAGCTTGTATTCTTCTTCAAAAAATTCATATCGTTACTGTTGACGGTAGTTTTATAGATTTATGTCAACTCTCGACGATCTAAGGTTAATAAACAAAATGTAATACAAAATGTTTGTATTATAAAAATTCAAAGTGGGAAAATTATTTACAAAATAAGTCAGTGTGACAAAACTAAAACCCACATTTAAAAATGAGACGTGTATAATTCACAGGAGACAGTCTAGGACAGCTGTTTCGATCATTTGGATCTCATCAGCTATCGGAGGTAGTCTCCTGTGAATTATACACACTGCATTCAGGACATGAATGGAGTTCAAAGCATTCATATTTATTATTATATGGTAGAGAACACCGCTTAATACGGTATATACGATATTAATGTTATTTTCGGCTATGTATGTATATAAGCCTGAATAGTGTGTGTATAATTCACAGGAGACTACCTTTAGCTGATGAGATCTAAAAGATCTAAACAGCTATCCTAGAGTGTCTCCTGTGAATAATTATACACTTTATGTATAATGTGGTTTTAATTTTGTCACATTGACTTATCTAAGGTTAATGTGCAAAATTATAATTTGAGAGCGATTAGTCAAGTTTTGAGTAATCATCGTGGTTTGTTGTCGTGGACAACATCATTCCTCTGATGCTGTTAAGGTGGGGAGGCTAAATTCAGAAAAAACAGACTGCTTTCTGGAATTAGGTTCAACTGTCATCCCAACATCAAAGATTTTTCATTGAATGGTCTCATCAGTGAAACGTTATGACCGTGTATAAGCAAAGGTAATGTAATTGCCAATTGTTTTAATATTGCAAATTACTGAAATTCAGCGCGACCTGCCCCCAACAAACTTAAATATCACACTCTAGGTCTTTCTGGTCGTACCCATGCCTTTGTGGTCAGATTATTTCTTGTTATACCCACCCAATCCCAGAAGTATGTAAGAAACAGGCAGATTTGAGCATAGTACTTCCCCTCCTATGGTATATGTTTATTAATCCAATAAAGTACAGATGCAGTTGCTCAGATACCACGAGATCATTTGAATTTATAATTAAAGTTGGCTGTGATTTTTAAATTAGATTGGCAACACTAACTGTTCACTTCACAGTTTGATTTGAATTGTCAAAGTGACGCTCCAAAATGTTTAATCTAGAACATAAAATTGCATAACCTCTAATTTACACAGCGAGTCAATTGGCAGGATCGCCAAACGTATAAAAAAATTCCCGCCTACTTTAATTTTAAATTTAAATGATCTCACGGTATATGCAATAACACGCAAAGCACGAACTTTGAGGTATTATTGAAAAGAACATTTTTGTAATCTATTTAGGTTAGTTTTAATATTCATTTTTTATACAGGATGTTGCAAAATCCCGATTAATTATCGTTTCGACAGCTCTTGCGTCCTTTTTTAACAAGAGCTTAAACATCTCATTAGAAAAGGAGGTTTTAAATGACGCTAGATGAACAATAGACTAGATAGTTAGAACTACAGGTAACAGTGGGTGATGAGAGCGTGATTGCGATACCTTCGACCATCTCCGGCACGTGATTTAGGATGACTAATTTCTTCATTTAGTTGTCGGACTTTATATAACTTTCCTAGTACACCAGCCTACCATGGAATACTGGTATAGATATAATCCATAGGATGTTATAAATTATAGATTAGTAACTTTGGGCTAGAGACTGTAGGCATTGTAGACTGTAAGTGTCATGTTATAACTCAAACTGAATACTATTGATTTTCGACCATCATAAACTGTAGATTCTGCAGTGTAGACTACAGCCATTATCAACCTTAAGTTAGGTACTTACAGTCCATTAATAGGCTATGCTGTGATTTCAAGTTTTTGGGAATACTTTAAAAAAGCATCTGGTATTTCCAAGTGTCCCCAGGTATTTCCAAGTATTCCCAAGTTTTCTAAAGTATTCCAACGTTTTCCAAAGTATTCCCAGCAAAGTGTACAGTGATTTCTCCAGCAGTGGCTGACCCCTCGGGATCCACATTCTCCAAAAAAACGTACAGTCATTTCTTGTTTTTGGGAATACTTCCAAAAAACATCGGGTATTTCCTAGTATTCCAGGTATTCAAAGTATTCCCACTGTGATTTCCAGCAGTGGTTGACCCCTTGGATGTAGAATAGTATAGATGCTATAAAAATATACAGAGAGACCTATGGTAGAGCTACATAATCGGCGGGTAGGTATCGTTAGTGTGTTAAATAATGCAGTTTAAAGTCACATTCGATCCATTACACCACTGCATCCATTGGTCAGGGCTTCAACATAAAGATAATTTTTGGAATCAGATCAGTAAAAATCTACAAATTTAGTATTGAAACCAGGGTATATAAAAAATATAAATTTGTGTTGTGTTCTCTTTTTAATCATAATAAATATTCATACGCTTACATAAGAAAATTTTCAAGAAAAACGTGAAAAATGATTTACGACTAGTAGGGTTTGATTTCTGGTTCTCCAATTAATAAAACAGTAATATCTAGCACGCTTAGGTAAATAACGAAACTTTAGTTATTCTGATGGTCTTTAATCTTCAATTAGGGAAAGTGTAGAACAGAAAAGTACAAAAATAAATAATAATCAATAGAATAAATTGAAAAACTTATTTTAGAATGCCACTAACTGGACAATTAAAAAAACAGTAGGTATTATTCTTAAGATTCTGTTAATAAAAGGTAATATTTTCTCACTCATTTCAACTAACATTCATTCATTGATTGCGTACATCAATACATAATTTTCATCTTCAAACAACACTAGTACTGTTAGAAGTAGAAGTGTTTTGTTCTAAATTTTCCCTATTTGAAGATTAAAGGCCATCAGAATAACTAAAGTTTTGTTATTTTCTCTAAGCTTGATAGATCATTCTGTTTTATTACTCGGAGTAACCAGAAATTAAAGCCTGTAAGAGTATGAATATTTGTTACGGTTGAAAAGAGAACACAATACTCTATTGATAAAAAATACCTATCCTGTAATTTAAAAAAAAGCTCGATGATGTCATCACTCATCCCGATTTAGTAAATACAAACTTCTGAACCAGAACATAGAGAATCTTATGCCATTTAATAATATAACATATATGGTTTATTATGCCATTTCTGGCCGAAAATAAAGCTAAATAAAGATTTCTCGAATTTTCAAAAATATTGGTAAGAGTCATCCTGACAATAATTGAACTGCGCACACACCAAGTTCACAGTTTAGGATAAATAATAAATTAATTAAACACTCTTCTGTTGTTATTGTTTTCATTGGAACACTATAGTACAAAATAGCAACTATACTTCCTAGGGAGTAAAAATAGCTACTTTACCCTCTAGGGAGTAAAAATAGCTACTTTACTCCCTAGGGAGTAAAAACAGCTACTTTTTACAGTTTTGTATATATAGATTGTACACAAAAAATCTTTCTTGGTCAATTTCTATATGCACAGCCTTACTGTATGAATTAAAGCAGGTGACTTTTCATAACCGATCATGAACATTTATTGAACACAATTTTATCATAAATGTCAAAAATAATCTTAACGGAATCAGATCTACTTTACCAAGATTCGCCTAACTAACAAATAAATTTCTAAAATAAGAAGTAAAAGGATTATCCGCGGGCTGTATGCGGCCTTTTATTGGGCCTATTTTCGATACAACGAAATTCGCACGCTTGATTTTGTTTGGCAAATTGGCAAACCATTAAGAGCACGAGTCTTTTGAAAGCACATGGCCCTTCGGGGTTACCGTGGCAGTCCCACTTAAACCTTGATGTATTGAGATCAATTTTTAATTAATTTTTACGTTTGCAAAACTAATGGGGAGTTGTGTTTATTTATTCTTTCTTTATCTAAATCGAATTCGTTCCATTTAAATCAATCAAAATTTAGAATACACCATGTTTTGTTTTTTATTGATATTCAATTTTTTTGTACGTGCACAGTTTGTATACTTACCGTATGATATGGAAAGATAAGAAAATGAGCGTGGATATTTCCTCCTTTTGAAATTTTGTTAAGTTTTCATTGTTGGTATTGATTAAATGAGTCATCACTTAATTTTTAATAGGCGTTTAAGAAATCATCTTGCATGGATTTTGATTATTCTTATTGGGTATTTTTTCATTTAAGCATCAATCTTTAGACGATTTTTGATACAGTAAGATCCGTTACCCAACTGCTCAATAAGACATCAGAACAAGATTAAGTTATACAGAAAGAAGTTAGAGACTCAAAGGTGGTAGGTGGGAACACCCTGTAATTGAGAAGCTTCGGGATTACTTTCGTCCCAAAAAAAAGTTTTTTTTTTTCGTGGGTTTATCTAAACTATGTGTTACAATGAGTTAAATTGTCAATATACCTATTCCAAATCCGAAACGAACGAACAAAAGAAGGAAAATGTTTCGCCACGTGTTCGTTCTTATAGGTGGGTTTGTGAATGCATGTTTCGCATTTTCTTGTAAGTTTGTGTTCTCGAAATACTCACACATAACAAAATTGTGCTGTATGTGTATTAATACTTATAGTAAGTAGTATGTTGAAAACGAAACCGAACGAACTCTACTTACTACTAATACTAAACATCAACCTCCTTTCACTTTCATGCTGTGTGCCTTACCGTCTATGAGATTGGTTTGCTCTTTATATGGACGGAATCCGAAAGAGAGTGAGTGAAGAAAAGAGAGAGATAAGTTGTGCTGTTCTTTTTATTGTAGGTGTGGGTCTGTGTTTAAATTATTATTGTATACCATTTTTTGCAATATCGAGTTTTTGGTTAGATAATTTCGTACACAATGAATGCATAATAATGCTACCTAAAGTAGATAGTTGCTGATCTGATTAGGAGAGAAAAAAATTAATTTCTTTCTATTTATAGAGAGATATGTCTTGAATGATAACCGTTTAAGGAAATTTTGGTTAACAAATTGTGTTTACAAATCTAAATGTCAAATAATTAAATTTATGTAAACCTGCTTGACTAGAATGAGGTTAAGAATTTGTTAAAGTGGGGTTAGATTGTTGAAGAATGAGGTTAGATTATTCTTACACTGTTTTAATATGTACTATATGATTAATTATAAGATAAAAATTGCGAGTGCACACTTGGTATGAATAAATCCACATATTTTATTGTTTAGGTTTGGTGCAGAGAGCTTTTACATATTTTTTGCTAATATTTTAGATCAAACTGTTCTATTTCCACGCATCATTCCTAACACTCTTCATATCAACCTAACAGTTTACAATTCTAAAACCGGCAGAACACGTATAAGCTCTTAAACGAATTTGATCGTCGCTTGGTTTCGAAACACCCTGTACACATACGACACATTTCATAAGGTAGCCCTTGATTTAGCGTTCAAAGTCAATTTCAGTATTAAAAAATATGAGAATTATTGTTTTGAATCAGTACAGAACCATGCCCAAAATGTGGTTACGTCATTTTCTGGTACCTATGTTAAGTCTATTACGGCGTAAGGTTATATTAGGTTAGGTCAGGTTAGGTTAGGTACGGTACGGAACATCATTAAATTTAATGCGCCATTGAATTTCCATGAAAAAAAAAGTCACAGTAAACCTAACATGAGGCACAAAGAGTGACGTAAGTTTTTAAGGGGTCGTTTCCGCACTTTGGCATCAGCACCGTTCGACTCGCCTCTGCAAGGCTTGACGATTGACGCCTTGACAATTTGAACTTCTCCTTAAAGTTCATGCACTAGTTTTAGTGTTTCTATTTTTTGACCAAGCAGATGGCGTGCCTTAAGAAAAGATGTACATTGGGCAAGAAATAAGTCAAAACCTAAACAACGAGTAGCACTGAAAAATAATTTTTCGATTTTTCGGGCTAAATAAAAACAGAATCAGAAAAACTCTTGCAGGAATGCCCTAAGGTGTCGAATGAAGGGGAGTTTACCTGATTCTAACTATAGTAGGTTAATGCTCTTAAGTAATGATTGATTGTCACTTGGTTTCGAAACACCCTGTACACATACGACGCGTTTCATAAGGCAGTCCTTGATTTAGCGTTCAAAGTCAATTTCAGTATTGAAAAATATGAGAATTATTGTTTTGAATCAGATACAGAACCATACCCAAAATGTGGTTACGTCATTTTCTGCTACCTATGTTAAGTCTATTACGGCGTAAGGTTATATTAGGTTAGGTCAGGTTAGGTTAGGTACGGTACGGAACATTATTAAATTTAATGCGCCATTGAATTTCCATGAAACAAAAAGTCACAGTAAACCTAACATGGGGCACAAAGAGTGGCGTAAGTTTTTAAGGGGTCGTTTCCGCACTTTGGCATCAGCACCGTTCGACTCCCCTCTGCAAGGCTTGACGATTGACAATTTGAACTTCTCCTTAAAGTTGATGCACTAGTTTTAGTGTTTATATTTTTTGACCAAGCAGATGGCGTGCCTTAAGAAAAGATGTACATTCGGCAAGAAATAAGTCAAAACCTAAACAACGAGTCGCACTGAAAAATAATTTTTCGATTTTTCGGGTTAAATAAGAACAGAATCAAGAAAAACTCGTGCAGGAATGCCCTAAGGTGTCGAATTAAGGGGAGTTTACCTGATTCTAACTATAGTAGGTTAATGCTCTTAAGTGATGATTGATGGTCACTTGGTTTCGAAACACCCTGTACACATACGACGCGTTTCATAAGGCAGCCCTTAATTTAGCGTTCAAAGTCAATTTCAGTATTAAAAAATATGAGAATTATTGTTTTGAATCAGATACAGAACCATACCCAAAATGTGGTTACGTCATTTTCTGCTACCTATGTTAAGTCTATTACGGCGTAAGGTTATATTAGGTTAGGTCAGGTTAGGTTAGGTACGGTACGGAACATCATTAAATTTAATGCGCCATTGAATTTCCATGAAAAAAAAGTCACAGTAAACCTAACATGGGGCACAAAGAGTGACGTAAGTTTTTAAGGGGTCGTTTCCGCACTTTGGCATCAGCACCGTTCGACTCGCCTCTGCAAGGCTCGACGATTGACGCCTTGACAATTTGAACTTCTCCTTAAAGTTGATGCACTAGTTTTAGTGTTTCTATTTTTTGACCAAGCAGATGGCGTGCCTTAAGAAAAGATGTACATTGGGCAAGAAATAAGTCAAAACCTAAACAACGAGTCGCACTGAAAAATAATTTTTCGATTTTTCGGGCTAAATAAGAACAGAATCAGAAAAACTCTTGCAGGAATGCCCTAAGGTGTCGAATGAAGGGGAGTTTTCCTGATTCCAGAAGAAATTATTTCGACTTTTTCTGGAATAAGGAACCGCCCTTGATTTGTAGACTCTTGAAAATTTCTTGAAAATTTGAAAAAATGAGTCGACTTTTTGGGGGTGTCCCGGCAATAAATCCAACAATATCTCTACAAAAGAGC
Organism: Agrypnus murinus; assembly: GCA_929113105.1. Taxonomy (NCBI): domain Eukaryota; kingdom Metazoa; phylum Arthropoda; class Insecta; order Coleoptera; family Elateridae; genus Agrypnus; species Agrypnus murinus. The sequence goes on along the minus strand of OV816027.1, from coordinate 87,631,474 downwards.
GTCCCTCTGACCTTCTAGATCATTTTTCTGGGAGGTTTATTACTACTTCAGGAAAAAAATCAAGAAAATTTTCGATATTTCGATACCTGGGAATCTTTTAAAAATCTTCGCTAGGGTTCCAAATAGTAGTCCTAAATTTAACCCGAAAAATTGAAAAATTATATTTTTCAGTTGGTTTATCTAATTTTAAGAATCTTTTACTTGGCCGTCACTTATTTTCAAAAATAATTTAAGCAAATAATCCGTTTGAGCTAAATTCACTAGTCTCATCTCTCATGTCATATTTTGCTCTTACGTAGGATTGGCCACTGTTACCATTACCATTATTGGCCATCCTTCAGGTTTTCTGCTGATCTTTTAAAGAAAGCAGACAAAACAACTTAAATATTTAATATTTTGCCTTTGACCCCCCTACAGGTAATATTTCGAAAAAACACCAACCACACAAATAATTCCAAATAATAATTAAAGAAAGCAATCCGGGGGATACCTACACACTAGGGACGCATATCTTCCGATTTTCTTTTACGGCGATCAAAAAGTGGTCCAAGAGTGGTCGACTATGCATTATATTGTTTTTCAAAATATCATCTTGAACTGATTCTTCTTTGTTAATTTATTTTGAAAATGTCCAAATAATCTGAAGTATGAATTTTGGGGGCGTCGCTTCCCACATTTTGTAGAAAATATTGCGTTGTCTTTTCCGAGACAAAGCTTTTTAATAAATTCCTCTCTCCACCTACAATAATCGCAGGAAAAGATATTATTGTCGTTTTTGTTGACGTGTCCCCTATTCCAAAACATCCAAGAAATTCGGGTTGCGTAATCTCACAAAAAATGCAGTCGTAAGAGAAGGGGGGGGAGTTAGAAATACTATTTTTCTGATCTTTTGGCGCCGAAAGTTAGAACTAATTTTGCTTTGCCAGAAAAGGTTTATAAATTTTGGAAAGGATTAACCCCAGAAAAAAGGGGTCTTTACCTGACCCCATACTGTGACCTATCACTACTGATACAAGTCAGGTCAAAATTGTATATTTGACTTGAAAGGTGACCTTTGGATGTCAAGTTATAGGATAGGGCCTAGTGCGATTGTGTGTGGCTTTATTGAATTCTATAGAATGGTAATTTTGTTTTTTTCTGCCCTGCGCTGTCTTTGCGGCACTGTCGTTCTCCGAACCTATCTAGCATTAAATAAAACGAAGTATACATAGCTTAATAATGCTAATCCTCGTAGATATTGATTGCATCATAAGACTTTAGTGGTCTACAGTATTGGTTAATACCCTCAAAAGCAAATGGAGTATAACTCATAATCACTCGTCTGGGCTCTATGGGAAACTGTTAAAGTCGCTACTAATAACTCTTATTAAGGAATTAGTCAACTTTTTATGAAATTTGCCATATTGAAGATTCAAATCTATGCTTATTGCAAAATACTATATAAATAAAAGTGAAGGCTTGCCTATGAAAAAAGATCTTATCAACCTCGCAATTATTTCTTGGGTGAATAGAAGAAAAATTTTCGATTTTTATGTACTATTAGTAATATTAAAAGTATGTGCGGCGGTAGGTAGTGCATAACGTTCATTAAGTTAAAAATCAATAAAGTATAACCCACCAAGAAAGGAATTTCTTCAAAACCAATTTTGCAATAGTGGGTGTAGCGTTATCAGTTTCTATTTATTGCGCCTCTCTATCCAAATACATTTAATTGAAAAGACAAATATAACAGTCGGGCTTAAAGAGTATAGATTCCGCGAATGATCATATATATCATAATTAGCAAGTAATTAATAACACAGAATTAAACGTTATGATTTGCAACTGTCAAACCGGACAGGCAGCTCAGCTTAATTGCGAGGGTGTCGTAAATAGCTGACAATGGTTAAGTGGGCGATATATTTCCACATCGCTAAATGGAACAGTTGTAGGACAATATGCTAAAAGAGGTTATTTATGTATGCATCACTCTTTTAAAGCGCGCTGCTTTCTCGTTTTTTATTTTGTTTTGTTTCGTGTGCGAATTTGAGAAGGGGGGAATAGCTGAAAAAGAGTTGTTTTAAATGTCGAAGGTTGGGACATTACATGAAAGAGTGTTGGGCAAACTCTTGCAATAGGTGGGTATTTAGTAAAAGGAAAATAATTTTTTCTTTTTGGTTTAGCTGGGTCAAATTTAATCCGTCTTTGGGCTTTTTTTGATAGGTTGCAAAAATGAAAAAGTTTTTAATTTTTTTTTTTTAAATGGAAGTAGTTTCTTGTGCCACAAAATAGTTGCATAGATTGATTCTGATGCCACCTTCTGAGCAGGCTGCGCATTTAGGCAACGCCTAATCTGCCTAATACTAGTGAGAAATAACTTCTGATCAGAACTCATACTAATATAAGTAATTTAGTTCCATTTAATGGCAGTTGGAAATTGGAAGGTTGTGGTTTGTTGGCCAGTTTAAATGTTAAAAAAAATTGTAATAATTATGTGAATGACACACATGTAAATCCTTTTTTTATTATTGATGATGTAGCAAAACACATAAATCGAATAATGTAATGCAATAGTTCAAGGCCTTGAAAACATAATTCTAATATGTAATAATAAAACATACATTGCAGTAATTAATTAGTATTATTTGTTTATTTATACTTGGAATGGTTCATTGCCTTTCCTTGAGTTTATAGTTCTTAGATTATTACAAATAAATTAAATAAATAAATAATTCTACTGTTATTACATATTTTTACATATTTAGTTATTTCTACATTTAAAACAAGTAGTAACAAAATATTATAAAACAAATGAAAAATTGGTAGTAATAATAAAAAATAAATACCGTGTCAGTTTTTTAATATAAACAGGAAAACAGACAAGATCAAAAAACAAAACACACACGTGGAATACCTATAATTCCACTTCCTGTTTAAAATTGCCGCCATAATAAATCCACATACGTCCTATAATTAAAAATAATAATAATACACTCGATTGTTTTTATTACTTCATAACCTAACTAATAACGCACAAAATCGCGCCATTTAATCAATAATAACTTTTTACCTTACGACAGGTTTTTCAGTTGTTTTTCTCAACAAACCTAACCTTACTTAAGGTAAAAATTGTTGGATGAAAAGGAAAGCTGTTATAGTGAGGATCTTTTGTGTTGAGTTGATGTTTGAAAACACCATCTGTTGCACCAGATGCATTCTTACCCCTTTCAGAAATGTTCGCCAAAACATGAGAAAGTCGAAGCTCCTCCTGGTTTTTTTGCAAACTTGAAATAATTGTATATGCGTATACATTCTTGAAACATCTGCTGACCTGTATTTATTATTTATTGATTGGTTGACCATTTGAAAGGTGGTTGTAAAATTGCGAAGTAAAGGTAAACAAACCTAACCTAACTTTATGTGTTTTCAGTTGACTTGGCCAAAATAAATTCCTACGTACGTTTTTTTAGCTCCAAGACAAAAGGTAGTTAGTTCTATTATGCTTTTTTTACTGTTAAAACTTTTAGTTTGGAAAATATTTTTTTATAAAATATGCCTCAGACAACCAGAAAACAATAAGTGACATTAAAGTCGACTTAAGATTCTTCTATGCAGTGGTTTTATGCAATAATCACAGGTCTTGATTTTTTTCTCTACAGTAATTAAATACCTCTCGTACTTCCTGTTACAACAAACATAAAAATGATTTTAATGGCTCCAGGATGACTAGCTGAATTGAATAAAAAGATCGTGTCCAAATCAGCCCATTAATAACAGAAACAAAAGACTTACTGTGACAATATCGGAGACTATCAGCTCCATGGACCATTTGCTCATTTATTTATTTGGCCGATTTAGATGATTTTTGCATTCGATTCCAGTCCAAATCAACATAAATGCTACAATCGCGTCCAAATGTGTTCATTAAAAAAAAGGGAGATAAATCGGAGATGCGACTATACCCTCCACTCGCTTATGAGATTTTCTAAACCTTCTTATTTATTTGGCCTATTTGTATCCGCTTTTTGGCATTTGATTCGCTTCCAAATCAACCAAATGCAAAAAAGTTGCACCCAAATCAACTCATTAAAAAATAACTGTGTCAATATCGGAGACGCCCACCTCATCACTCACAAGATTTTTCAACTTTTTGATTAGTTGGTCGATACGGATACATACGGACACTTAAAAAACAATTGTGGCAATATCGGAGACAAGGCTATCTCATTCGCTCACGAGATTTTTCAACTCGTATTCATTTAGTATTTTAGTATTGATAATATCGGGGATAGGGCCTCGTTCGCTCCACTCATGTGGATACGTTTTTTTGTATTCGATTCGCGTCCAATTCAAGCAAATGCAAAAAATCGCATCCAAATCGGCCCATTAAGAAATTTTCAAAATAATTGTGTGACATATCGGAGACCTCTCCACTCACTTACAAGGCTTTTCGGCTTTTTTAATTTTTCGTCGAATTGGATACGTTTTTTGCATTTTGTCTTCGCATTCCAAGTTCAAAGGCAAAAGCAGAAAAATCGACCCATTATTAAGAAAGACACTTAAAAAACAATTGTGACAGTATCGGAGACGGGGCTATCCCCTCCACTCGCTCCTGAGATTTCTGCAACTCATTTATTTAGCATTTGGATGCGTTGTTTACATTCGATTCGCGCCAAAGTCAGCTATGTGTAATAAAAATCATCTCATTAAAAAATAATTGTGACAATAACGGAGATCCCTCCACTCACTCGCGAGACGTTTTGATTTGTTGATCGATTTGGATAGGTTTTTTTTTGTTTCGCGTCTAAGTCGGACAAAAGCAAAAAAATCGACCCATTATTAACAAAGACACTTAAAAAACAATTGTGACAGTATCGGAGACAGTATCCCCTCCAATCGCTCATGAGATTTTCTCAACTCTCCAAATGTCAAAAATCTCACTCAAATCGGCCCAGTAAAAAAAAAAAAACTGACAATATCGGAGACTCCTCTTAATTACGACAATTTTTGATTTTTTGATCGAATTGGATACGTTATTTTGGTATTCGCTTACTTAGCTAAACTGGGACAATATTCCTATAGCCTGCAGCCGCTAACGACATTGTTTTTAACTTAACTGTATTTAGCATTTGTTTTCATTTGATTCACGCCACAGTCAGCCATGTGCAATAAAAATCATCCCGTTAAAAAATAACTCTGACAATTCCAGAGACGCCCGCCGCTCCATTCATGTGGATGCGTTTTTTTTTGTATTCGATTCGCACCCAATTCAACCAAATGCAAAAAAGTCGTGCCTAAATCTAAAAATATCGGAGACCCCCCCCACCTACTCACGAGATTTTTTAACTTTTTTTTTCTATTTGTTTACTGATTTGGATGCGTTTTTCCGTATTCGATTCGCATTAAAATCGGGTTAAAAGCAAAAATTGTCTCAATTTCTTTTCATTCGATTCGAGCCCAAATCAGCCATGTGCAATAAAAATCGCCGCATTAAAAAATAATTGACAATATCGGAGACGAGGCCGCTCCACTAACGATATTTTCTTCAACTTTTTTATTTGTTTGCCGAATTGGATGCGGTTTATTACATTCGATTCGCGTTCAAATTGGGCCAAATGCAAAAAATTGGACTATTAAAAACAACTGTGACATTATGGGGGACGGGGACTTAAGATGTACTTGCCTTCAATTCTCCACTAGATCTTTTCAACTTTTTTAATTGTTGGCTGATTTGGATGATGTATTTCGCATTCAAAATATAGGGTTCAGATCGGTTTAGTAATTGTGGAGACACTTTAAAAGTAACTGTGATAACATCGAAGATGGAGCTATGCCCTCCAGTCGCTTAGGAGATTTTCTCAATTTTTTTATTTATTGACCAATTTGTATTGATGTGGCTTTTTCCATTCGTATTCCATTTTTCGATTCGTAGTTCATAGTAGAGCAATTAGCTGATATAAGAAGAAAAATAGGATAGGAAGTCTGCCCAAGGATCACAATGATTCCGTATATCCCGTTAAATGACGTTTTATCCTTCTCTACTTCTAAGGGAACTCTAGTAGTCTCTGTCAAAATCTCTCAAACCAAGATCTAAAGTATCTGTCATTTCTGTCAAATAGCATGTCATTTTAGGTTATTTAATATTGAAAGTACTACATTGGGGATAATGTATGGAATATATTGGGCCTTTTTACTTACCTTGTTTGAATTTACCTTTGCCAAAGAACGAATAGAAGAAGCAAAACCGGCGGAATTTCCTTTTTTCGCTAGATTATATTTGAACGACTGGTAATATCCCAATCATAATTATCCATGCAATAAGGTATTCATTTAGTGTCTAATGCTAAAAATTTCTTATTTTAAATAACCTTTAACACCATAACACATCAAATTTGTCAAAATGGACATTTTATAGGTTATTTTTCCATTCAATTCAAAAATCCAATGTTTTCTTCCCCTGACACATTTAACTAGAAAATACGACCACTTGATGCTAAATTTTTGCCTTTACTAAATACGATTCATTGATTTGTTTTGAATTACCTTAATTTTCTATTAGGCCCACAACTGGCGAGTTAACTAAATGTGGAGCTTCGCTCATCCCCATATAGGGAATAACAAAGGGCCCGAGCTTGGCTCAGGCTTGGGACGATGATTATCAACTCTGGTACAAGCCTGAAATCCAAGACTGGCCCATGACTGGTCTAAAATCGGGATGATAACTTCGTGCCAAGCTTGTTAATCAGTCATGGCCCTAGATTGGTGATACATCTTGGCCCAATAGTGAAAACCAATATAGTGCCGACGCTAATACTGAGTCTTGGCCCAAGGTATATAACCAATATTGGGCCACTCTTAATATTAATGTGGTATCATGGCTGACAATCATTGATAGTGTAGGTTCGGAATCCAACGGTAGCTCCGGGTTATTACTGACCTTTGAGTATGAGACCAACCTAATATTTAATATTAAGACTTGTATGAAAGAACTTTGATGAAGAAAATAAAGTAACACAAACATTCTAAATTATTACCAATTATTTTAATTCGTTCAATTATTAGCAACATAACAACGTAACTTAAAAAAATTGTGACACAAGAACAAGGCTGAGACTGATTTTATACGAAATTAATAATATTTTAGATAACAAATAAATTAAAAAAAAAGTGACTTAAAAAATTGTGTTCAAGCATACAAGTTTAATTTTTACTACTAAAAATTGTATTTATTCATATTAGCGTAGCTTTGCTTTTACAGTTTTTACATTAAATAAACACTTTTTATTTCATATACATTATTTTATTAATAATATTACAAAACGGTTAAACATAACATCACTCATGGTAGGCGGATGAACACTGACTAAAACGTCGGTAAAGGCTTCCCCTTGTAGCTGCCGCGTTACTGACTTTTCATGTCTGTGCTTGTTTCGAAGAAACGAAGCGCGCAAAAATTTGAAAGCTGAATTTATATTTAGTAATAATAATTATAATCTATGTAGGTATTTTAGTTTAACTTTTCTCATATTTTTCTCTTAATTAATTACTAGCTGATATAATAAAGACAGAAAACTTCACAAGCTTGATTTGGTAGAATATGTGAAGATTTGCCCAAACTTGGTTCAAGGGTAAGAAACCAAGTCTAAAAACACTAGCATAGGTTGGGGCTTGGGCAAACAGTAAGAATCCGAGACTAGGGCGCTGAATGTTGGCTCTGACTTGGGCAGAGATTAGAGAGCTTAGCATTGGTACATAGGCGTTGGTTGACCCTTGGACCACGGCAAAGCAGCCGAGGCGTGGGATGTGAAGGTTGGCCTAGGCTTCGACCAATGTTGAAATAACGACATTTGGTTATCCAATATTCAGCCAAGCTGGGGCCTATTGTCAAGACTGGCAGTTCCTACATGGGTCACTGCAAGACATCTCCTTAGTGCTGCGCATTGTTTTCTTTCCGTGAGAACTCCAGCATGGATAGATCGACTGAATCTGGCATGCGAAAATAATAAATTTGTAGCTTTTATGGGTGAAGCATTAGAAATACTTGCTAGGCAAGAAATAGAGGGCTCTAGCGAAGAGCCCAGCAGCAATGAGACACGCTTTATAGATTTTGCAAACTTTCCCGAGAAATATCACACTCGAAAGAATCCAAAATACGACATTGCAGTTGTGAGTTTGAAAGAGGCCTATGTTCTTGATGACTCAATACAAACTATAGCTGTGCCAGAGTTTATTTTTGACAATAGTAAATCTCAGGCATGCGATACGGGATGGATAATTGGCGTTAGTAATGTAAAAGAGCCAGATGCAGGATATGGAAAGGTATATTATCAAAATATAAGCATCGTTTTAGATCGGAATCGGAATGCTGATCCTATCATGAGCCTACCAAAAACATTTTATAACGACACCGAAGAAATATCATGGGAATCAGGAGGGCCTATTATTTGTTATAAATACAAAAATGTTCCGGTGTTGTATGGAGTTATTAGTTCAAATGTGGTGATATTGGTAGAACGTTACATGGTATTTATTAAAAACCAAGTCAAGGGAATCTTTTTAAATATGTATCAACCAGAAGAAAACGTTGTTACTGAAGTTCTTAATACCCACCATCTTACTGTTTATGCTCCTATACGTATTTCTCAGCCTATAACTGCTCATGGACCGGTGAAACACACCAGTGTTTCTGATCGTCTATCCACTCTTGCTCATGCTGGTATTACTACTCGTGCACACGCTCGTTTTACCACTCGTGCCCACGCTCGTCCTCACACTCGTGCTCACTCTCATAGTTCTGCTTTCCACAAGACTTTTTCTCGTCTTTTGTTTTCTACTTATTCTCTTTCTCGTCATTCTTATTCTTCTGACCGTGTTCCTACTTTTTCGTATTCTGGTTCTCATTTTTCTCGCACTTCCGCTAGAGTTTATGTTCGTGTATCCACTCGTGAGCACGATCGTTTTGCCACGAGTGCTCACGCTCGTGGTCAAACACGTGCTCACGCTCGTGGTCACACTCGTGCTCACTCTCATATTTCTGTTTCGCGCAAGACTTCTTCTAGTCTTTCGTTTTCTAGTCATTCGTATGCGTCTGATCGTGTACCTACTTCTTCTTATTCTGGTCCTCATTTTCCTCGTACTACCGTTAGAGTTTCTGCCCCTGTATCCACTCTTGCTCATGCTGGTATTACTACTCGTCCACACGATCGCGTTACCACTCGTGCTCACACTTGTGTTACCATTCGTGCTGATGCTGATCCTCACAATCGTGCTCACTCTCATGGCTCTGCTTCCCGCAAGACTTCTCGTCTTTGGCTTCCTACTCATTCTCTTTCCCGTCATTCTTATGCTTCTGGTCTTGTTCCTACTTTTTCGTATTCTGGTCCCCATTTTCCTCGTACTTCCGCTAGAGTTTCTGTTGGTGTATCCACTCGTGCACACGATCGTGTTACTACTCGTGCTCACGCTCGCGTTACCACTCGTGCTCACGCTCGCGTTACCACTCGTGCTCACGATCGCTTTACCACTCGTACTCACGATCGCGTTACCACTCGTGCTCACTCTCATGGTTCTGCTTCCCGCAAGACTTCTTCTCGTCTTTCGTTTTTTACTCATTCTCTTTCTCGTCATTCTTATGCTCCTGGCTATGCTTCTGACCGTGTTCCTACTTTTTCTTATTTTGTTTTTCATTCTTCTCATTCTTCCGTTAGACTTCCTGATCGTATTACTACTCGTGTGCTTCCTCCTCGCATTCAGTCTACTGATAGAATTCTTGCTCGGACACGTACTCATAATCACAATACACATACATCTGGCGTTGATTCGTCTGTTTATCTCCCTGGCTATGCTATTCGTTTCTCCCATTTCGCCATGTCTAGCCCTGATCGCGCTCTGGTTAGTGATTCTAGTTCTCCTGTCACTAACACTAATACCAGTTTTATGAACACTACTAACGCTATTGATGCTTCTAATACTAATACTAACACTGTTGGTCCTACCATTAATGTTGACCTTCCGAATTCGAGTTCGCCCAATAATACCATTAAAAGTACCACTACCGAAGAATATGAATATTATTTTCTAGATCTGTTTTCCGGCACAACAGGGCGTTACAAGAGAAAAGTGTTACGCATTATAATTGTTTTAGAGAATATATTTTTGTTAATTCTCAATTTTTGCTCATTGTTTTAAGAATGTAAGTACATACATGTAAATCTAATCTAGGTTTTTAAATTATACTTTACTATTATTTTTTCATTTTTTTTTTACTGTTAACAGCAGTGACAGATAAGTAAAAGAAGTATCTGAAACTCTCAAGGATCAGATCTACAAGTTTGAAAGTAAGAAACTTGAGTATTCTCAAAATCTGCCTCAATTCAAAATCAGTTGCAATGAAGCTTTGAAACTTTTGATTTTCAAAAACTGAGGTTGTATGATTATGAAGCTCTGAAACTTCAAGTTTGAGTTTCTGAGTTTATGAAACTCAGTTTCCGACTTTGAAACTGCAAAGAAATTCTCAAACTATGAAACTTCGATACTTAAATTTTGAAGTTGATGAAATCCAAATCGCCATTTTTTTAAAATTTGGAGTAGTTAGTCTCTTTGGATGTAAATACGGATTTCTGAACTTAAAGTGACTCGCTTAATTCTCCATATTTGAATCTTGAAATCTCGAATTTCTTGATTTTTTTTGAACCCTTTGTTAGTGTCTGTATCACTAAATATACAACATCTGAAAATTGGAACAAAATTTCTTCAAATTTCATGCATCCCAGCAAGTGATTTGAACTAATTACCGCTGCATCATTCCACCAGACCCGCGAATAAATTGCGACCGAATGCGCAGTCACCTAAGCATGACGGTGCATCTTCATGTAAGCATGGCGGTCCTTCTTCATGTAAACATGACGGTTCTTCTTCATGTAAGCATGACGGTTCTTCTTCTTAGAGATTCGAAATAAAATAAGCAACGTCATTAGCTTTAGCCGACTGTTGAATTCAATCATTGTTGTTTTAATTTACAATTTTGTAGCTTCTTAATCCGGCTCTGTGGCCCGCCAGAAAACTTTACCGAATTTTACCTCCGCAACAATGTCATATTACTCATATTTCCTGCAAAACGATTCGATTAATTATCTGACCTACATAGTTCACTATGAGCAAAATAACTCCATATTTCCTGCAAAGCGATCCGATAAATTCTATCTGACCTCCAGAGGTCATTATGGGCAAATATATTAAAGTATAAGATTTTACAGTATCGGTTCAAACTTTGCAGGCTTATGAAACTTGAGCTTTTGAGCAACTTCAAACTAGCCTAGAAGCGATCCGGTAGATTATTTGGCTTTCAGAGGTCATCAAAGGTCTAGTACAGTAAAATATACGATTTGATAGAATTGCTTGAAACTTTCGAAAGTTATAAAACTTGACTTCTTGAACAATGTTAAATTACGCACTAAGTTATTCGATGAATCGTCTGACATTCAGAGGTCATCAAAAATTAAATATTACATTCAAATATGCGATTTAGTATAATTTAAATGAGTTACTAAGCAATCCGATGAATACTTTGACCTCTTGAGGTCATCAAATGTCAAGTGCATATGTAGGATTTCATGGAATTGCTGCAAACGTTGCAGGCTTATAGAGGCGTGATCTCCTGAAACATGTTTCAGTTGCTTTCAACGCGATCATGTAATCGTTTGGCGTCCAAAGGTCATCATTTCTTCAGAATTTTGTGGACTTGATATCTTGAATAATGTTTGAATTGCCCTCAAAGCGATCCAATGGATTGTTTGACTTCCATAGGTCATTAAAGGTAAAGTATATTAAAATATAAAACAACATCGAATTACTTCCATCTTTGCAGACTTTGCAACTTAACCTTGACCTCTTGCACAAGTTTAAACTAGCCTCAAAGCAATCTGATGGATTATTAGACCTTCAGAGGTCATCAAAGGTCAAGTACATTAAAATATAGAATTTCATAGAATTGCTTGAAACTTTGCAGACTTACAGAACTTGACTTTCTGAACAATATTAAGTTATTTGACCTGAATAATTTGACCTCCAAAGGTCATCAAATGTAAAGTACATTAATATACGGGATTTCATGGAAATTTCTTCAAAGTTTACAGGTTGATAGAGCTTGATCTGCTGAAAAATGTTTAAATTACCCTCAGAGCGACCAGATGGATCGTTTTACCCCCAGAGGTCACCAAAAGTAAAATATATTAAAATATAGAACTTCATAGAATTACTTCAAACTTTGCAGTTATAGAATTTGACTTTCTGAACAACGTTAAATTACCCGAAAATCGATTCGATAGATAATATGACCCCTAAAGGTCATCAAAGGTAGGGTGTATTAGAATATAGAACATCATCGAATTGTTTCAAAGTTAGAACTTGGCCTTGAACAATGTCGTATTAACTGCAAAGCGATCCGATTTATTATCTGACCTCCAGAGCTCTTGATGGGACAAATATACTAAAATATACTTTTACAGAATTGCCTCAAACTTAACCTTGACCTCTTGAGCAAGTTTAAACTAACCTCAAAGCGATCCGATGGGGATTATTCGACCTTCAGAGTTCATCAACGGTCAAGTACATTAAAATATAGAATTTCGTAGAATTGCTTGAATTTTGTAGACCCATAGAACTTGACTTTCTGAACAATGTTCAATTACTCGCAAAGCGATTCGATTGATAATTTGACCTCCAAAGGCCATCAAATCCAAAGTACATTAGAATATAGAACATCATCGAGAATTGCTTCCATCTTTGCTGGCTTACACAACTTGGCCTCCCGAACAATGTCATATTTCCTGCAAAGCGATCCGATTTATTATCTGACCTCCAGAGGTCTCGATGGGACAAATAAATTATAATAAAATTTTAGAAGATTGCTTCAAATTCGTAAGCAAGTTTTAAACTAACCTCAAAATGACACGGTGGATTATCTGACCTTCAGAGGTCATCAAAGGTCAAGTACATTAAAATATAGAATTGCTTGAAACTTTGTAGAGTTATAGAACTTGACTTCCCGAACAATGTTAAATTACCCGCAAAGCGATCCGATGGATAATTCAACTGTAAAGCACATTAATATAAATGTAATTTCATTGGAATTGCTTCAGAACTTACCAAGCTGATATAGCTTGATCTACTGAATAACATTTAAATTATTCTCAAAGCGAACAGATGGATCGTCTTACCTCCAGAGGTCACCTGCGAAGTATATTAAAGATTTCCCTTAAACTCTTTTCTCTTATTGCTAATCTTTTCTTGCGTTTTCCCTGTCTGTAAGAGTGCAGATGTTATTTGAATTAACTCGATAATAATTTTAATTTTTTTTTCACCCAGAGTTTGATACGAAAATATTAAGAACCGATGCAGGTGATGTAGCAATAGAGGCAGAGTTGTTGGTCCTAATTGGTGAAATTAATCGAAAAACTCTTAACAAAATTTTATATCAAGAAGTTAAATATACATATATATATCAAAAGTGACATTGAACTTGACCTCTGAACAATGTTTAAATTACTTAAGATAGTTTGACCTGTAGAGGTCATCAAAGGTCAAGTACATTAAAATATGGAATTTCATATAATTGCTTTAAATTTTGTACAGTTAAGGAATCTGGCCTCCCCCAAACAATGTTTAAGATACCCTTAAAGCGATTCGATAGACCTTTGACCTCTAGAGATCACTAAAGATAAGTTCATTGATATATGGGATTTAGAGGAATCGGATTTTAATCTCTAGAGGTCAGACATTTTATCGGATCGTTCCGAGCGTAATTTAAATATTATTCAGGTCAAGATCTGTAAGTATACATTTGAAATAAATCTTACGAAATCTTTTTTTGCGATGTTAAATCCCTCTCTGAGCATCTAAAACTATGAAACTCTTTTAAGTCATTCTTGAACTCATGTCAGTCTTACATAGCTATAGAGAAGTTTTTTGTTTGTTTGGATCTGGTATAAAGCCTATTCGATGAATACTGTAACTACCAGGCGTTCATTTGCAGAATCTAACCTCACTTTTACTATTATTGCTATCGCATTCAATATGAACTGCATTGTCACTTATCATCTTTGAGTATAACGAGAACAAATGAGCTAATCAAGGATAAAAGATTGATATATTTTTATATTGAATGTTTAGATTGATGTGTTTAACTATTAATTAATAGTTTGATAGTAAGCAAGAGGTATATTTTGCTCCTTGGCCACCTCTCATAAAGAGCTAACTTAATTTTATTTCTTCCAAATGTAAATCAATTTTCCACGCTCATTCAATTGTCTTGGTTTTATTATGTCATGCATGTGGTGATTTATCATTTGTTGCCTAATATAAAAGCCTACTTTTAATTGTTTATATAAATAAGTTTGTTCATTTCTAATTTGATTCCAATTTATCTCGGGATCCCTTCGGTATGTTTGTACTACTTTTCAGTGATAAGCATACGAGGTTGCTCTTCGATGAAGTGTTATTATTATTTAGTAGTTGTTCATTTTTCGCGATTTTGTTTTTATTTACATCTTTTAAATGTAATAGCTCACGGGTAAAAATTGCCTACTGTTATAATACGTTGTTTGTCAAAATAATGTCAGTTAAAATAGACAGTATAAACTAAACTGTTCGGGTATTGTAAATTGAATGTGCGTGGAAAAGTTTGGGGTTACGGTATTTTAATGTTATATATATATATGTATCATCATCTATGTTATTGTGTTTATTTATTTTTATTACAACCCTCGAGCATAACTACAGTGTGGGTAACCCAACAAAACCAAATCCAATTAGAGTACGGCCCACATGCACATTTTAGTTATAATATAAGTAGGTGATTAACAAACAACATAATATTAACTTTTAGCCTTTGATTATCAAACTTCACCTTTGTTGCCTGTATCTATTGTAAACTTTCAGCACTAAAATAATCCTAACACTGTGTTTGGTACATCTTGATTGGCAGCGTTGTTGATAAAACATGAATGGCTTGTATGTTTTCAAGGTTAGATTTAGCGTGTTGGAGGTAAGATCAGCAAATTTTGACAAACGTAGTAAACACTACTCTAAAGAATTCTACCTGTAGTTTGCCATGGAATCTATGGTCTGTGAAAACTGTTTCATCACATTTTGACAAAAATGAATGTCATCTTGGTCATTGTTTTGATCAAAAACCTTACACTCAAAAGAATCCCCTCCCTCCATATGTTGACACGGAATGTATGATAATTATTATATTCAAAAGAATCTTCCGCGTAATTTGACATCGAATCTATGGTTTGGAGAAAGTGTTTCATCACTAGCGTTTTTAACAAAAAAGGTATGTCGTTTAGAACACCAATTCTTTTAGTAGTTATATTAGTCATAATCATTCAAAAACATCTACATAACTTGACATGAAACGTATGGTTAGCAGAAAGTGGTCCATCACTAGCGTTTTTGACAAAATGATATGACAGTTTTGGACAACAATTCGTTTAAAAGTTATTCTGAACTAAAAATTATATTTAGAAGAATCTTCCGCGTAATTCGACATCGAATCTATGGTTTGGAGAAAGTGTTTCATCACTAGCGTTTTTTACAAAAAAAAAGTTATGTCGTTTAGAGCACCAATTCTTGTAGTTGTTATATTGGTCATGATCATTCAAAAACATCTTCATAACTTGACATGAAACCTATGGTTAGCAGACAGTGGTCCATCACTAGCGTTTTTGACAAAATGATATGACAGTTTTGGACAACAATTCATTTAAAAGTTATTCTGAACTAAAAATTATATTTAGAAGAATCTTCCGCGTAATACGACATCGAATCTATGGTTTGGAGAAAGTGTTTCATCACTAGCGTTTTTAACAAAAAAAGTTATGTCGTTTAGAGCACCAATTCTTTTAGTTGTTATATTGGTCATGATCATTCAAAAACATCTTCATAACTTGACATGAAACCTATGGTTAGCAGAAAGTGGTCCATCACTAGCGTTTTTGACAAAATGATATGACAGTTTAGGACAACAATTCGTTTAAAGGTTATTCTGAACAAAAATTATATTTAGAAGAATTTTCCGCGTAATTTGACATCGAATCTATGGGTTGCAGAAAGTGTTTTATCACTAGCGTTTTTAACAAAACGGTATGACGTTTAGAGCCCCAACTCTTTTAGTGGTCATTTCAGTGTTGTTCAAAAACATTACACTCAAAAACATCTCCATAAATTGACATGTAACCTATGGTTCCAGAAAGTGTTTCATCACTAGCGTTTTAACAAAGAGGTATGCCAGTTTTGGACAACTATTCGTTTAATGGTTATCGTGATCAAAAGATTATCTTCAAAAGAATCTTCCGCGTAATTCGACATTGAATCTATGGTTTGGAGAAAGTGTTTCATCGTTAGCGTTTTTAACAAAAAAGGTATGTCGTTTAGGACACTAAACCTTTTTTACTGGTCATTATTGTCATTCAAAAACATCTCCATAATTTCACATGAAACCTATGGTGTGCAGAAAGTGTTTCATCACTAGCGTTTTTAACAAAGAGGTATGCCAGTTTTGGACACCAATTCGTTTAATGGTTATCATAACCAAAAGATTATATTCAAAAGAATCTTCTGCGCAATTTGACATCGGTTCATCACTAGCGTTTTTGACAAAAAGGTATGCCAGTTTCGGACACCAATTCGTTTAATGGTCATTCTGATCAAAAGATTATATCCAAAAGAATCATCCGCGTAATTTGACATCGAATCTGTGATTTCCAGAAAGTGTTTAATCACTAGCGTTTTTAAAAAAAGAGGTATGCCAGTTTTAGACACCAATTCGTTTAATGGTTATCATAACCAAAAGATTATATTCAAAAGAATCTTCCGCTCAATTTGACATCGGTTCATCACTAGCGTTTGTGACAAAAAGGTATGCCAGTTTTGGACACCAATTCGTTTAATGGTCATTCTGTTCAAAAGATTATATCCAAAAGAGTCATCCGCGTAATTTAACATCGAATCTGTGATTTGCAGAAAGTGTTTAATCACTAGCGTTTTTAAAAAAAAGAAGTATGCCAGTTTTGGACACCAATTCGTTTAATGGTCATGATTACCAAAAGATTATATTCAAAAGAATCTTCCGCTCAATTTGACATCGGTTCATCACTAGCGTTTTTGACAAAAAGGTATGCCAGTTTTGGACACCAATTCGTTTAATGGTCATTCTGTTCAAAAGATTATATCCAAAAGAGTCATCCGCGTAATTTGATATCGAATCTGTGATTTGTAGAAAGTGTTTCATCACTAGCGTTTTTAAAAAAGAGGTATGCCAGTTTTGAACACCGATTCATTTAATGGTTATCCTGATCAAAAGATTATCTTCAAAAGAATCTTCCGCGTAATTTGACATCGTATCTGTGGTTTGCAAAAAGTGTTTCATCACTAGCGTTTTTAACAAAGAGGTATGCCAGTTTTCGAAACCAATTCGTTTAATGGTTATCGTGATCAAAAGATGATATTCAAAATAATCTTTCGCGTAATTTGACATTGAATTTCTGGTTTGCAGAAACATCACTAGCGTTTTTGACAAAAAATTTGACAGTTTTGGACATCAATTCGTTTAATGGTAATCCTGATCAAAATCAATTTGACATCGAATCTGTAGTTTGGGGTATGTAAAAAGGTATGTCAATTTTTTTACTTTTTTAACTCTTTGGTCAGCTTGCACTTTGGGAAACTTTGGTATGAATTTGAAACAGAAGCAAGAAACTGTTATTGATCAAATAATGATAGTAACAGTTGAAAGAGTATTTGCGAAAGGTCTTCTACAACTTGATGCTTCTCAAAACAAAAATCCAAATTCAATAAAGTCTATTAGATAGACATTGAGGTTTTAGATCTTGGATAAATACCCCACTTTTATGAAAATGTTTTTTTATAATGCCACCCAAAATACTTTTGTGCCTTTGGATGACTTTTAAATTTTGGCCTGAACCAATCTTAAAGTAACAACTGGCAAAAAAGATCTATTTGAGCCCCTTAGATGTAAAAGTTTAGACGTGCCATTAGAAAATCAATGCTTTCTAACGCATTCTTGTAAAGCATTTGATTGATTGTCTTGGTCTTGGTAAACTTCCCAGCTAGAGATTAATGACAAAACAAAGAATATGAAAGATTATTTTCAGATTCTTACCTTAGATATAGAGTTCTAAAATATCAAATATTTATGTATTGATCCAATCCCAAATAGGTAAAAAAAGCATTTCAAATCATTACGATTTTTTCTATATTTGCCGAAACTCCGAGAGTTACTACCTCCTCCCACCCTTTCGACATTGAGACGTCGTCCGAATGACACGCAGAGCGCGAGCAAGTTTCTAGTCAATCAGAATAGTCCAGGCGAGTTTATTTTTTTGAATCGTGCGGTGTTGACATATTGATGACCTTGAGAATGCGTTGTTGCCATATTGTTGACCTTGAGAATGCGGTGTTGCCACGTTTACGTGACAGAGATAGATTCAAGGTCACCATGTGTTAGAGAGAGATAGGTTCAAGGTCAATGTCAGGAGTGGGGGGGTGGGTTCAGAACTCTCAATTTTTATCTACTCGTCTTTTATGTTGGTTAATCTCCAAGATCAGCATTTTTCTTGTTCAGTTGAATTGCGCTTTTTTGGGATAGACATTTTGAAAACAAGTTTGAACCGGTTGGGTGTAGTTACAGTTCCCTTTAAAGCCTTCTCTAACACCATCATCTACAACTGCCATTGCTACTTTCTAGGTTTGATGAACGTGGAAGTACTGCGCTTCCAGTCTTCGAGTTTTTCGCCCAATCAGATTTTTTTGTTCAATGGTATTTCAGTCCGCCATCATTTTTTTAAAGTAAAGGGCAGAAATATTCTATTCACTAATAAGTCTTCTAAAAATTCCCACAACTTCATGGAGGATTACGGCTAGAGTTACTTTTGGGTAGGGCCTTTAAGTAACTCTTGGTATTTTTGAGGTAAGTCAAAAAACAAAATTTATATAAAACTTAATAAGTGCTGTCGAAACTTTACGAAGAAGTCAAAAAGCTAAATTCAGCAGTTAACGGACAGAAAACTAGACCACAAACAAAACAAAACAGAGGCCGTTGGTTAAATTCTTATGGCATTTTATTTAGACTAAAAGTACTATTATACCAAAAGTACCATTAGACCAAATGTCCATTAGACAAAAAGTCCATTGGCTCAAATACTATTGAATCCAAAGTCCATTGGTTCAAATACTATTGAATCCAAAGTCCATTGATCCGAAAGCCATTTGGAGAAAAATCCCAAACCGGTATAATCAATACATCACTTCAAACCAAGTGTCCTCCAAGCCGTATCCAGCTCGTCATGAGGCAATCGTATCGATCAGCCTAAGATATTGATTATGTTTTCCAGCTAATTGTGAAGCTTAATTTCCTCGCTTCTTCACAAAGGCTGACGAGAAGAAGACTTCTTTCATGAATACTATTTCTTCTCACCGCGCACATTGTCATTAATAACTTGGGCAGTTTATGTCTTGGAATAACCTTCCAAACCTAGTTTTACTATAATCCAGACTACCATTTGTTCAAGATAAGATTTTGAAGTTGCTGGTTTTTATTTCGATGAGAGAGCCTCGCAATTTATACTTTACGCCTCCAATAAACTCGCAGAGTTTCAGATTATTATCAGATCATCAAATGCATTAAAAAAGATTTCTTTAGACTAATAAGTGTCATGTTTTAAAGGTTCAACGATTTGAGCTTTTAAGATTTAAAGTTCAGTTTGAAGGTATAAATTTCACAACAAATATCAGCGACGACTGCATTTTGAACTTTACAGCCGAACAATCGCCTAGTCGCTTTAATAGTTAACCCTCATAAACTTAACATTAGCAGACATATAGTAGTTTTCAGGGTAAACACTGTAATTGTCGGAAACTGTAAATTAACGTTTACTGTGATAGAAGGTAGGCCATGAATATTGAGAGAATTTAGTTATAAGAAGAATTAAAACGTTGATAGCACTTCGAATGAAAATAAAAATCCAATATGACAAATTGGTCCGAAAATAATAATAAAAACTTATTAAAACAGCCTTAATTAAATAGAAACAACAAAAGTTTATAAATTTATAATAATTTTTTCCACGTAATTGAACTTTTGAATTTTGTTTATAAAGATAAATTGCTTTGTAATTGTTTGTAAACACCAGTTTACAAAAAAATTGTCACTTGTCAACAAATTTATCATTGTTAACTTCATACAATGTTTAAATTTACTTAAAAAAACCAAAGCCTAGCCTGATAATCACAATTATGCAAGTGTAGAGGCTTTAATGTGCTCTTCACCAAAAAGTGGTAGTGGGCGCCACCCTGTTTGTAAATACAGGGGAGAGTCAACAATTTTCTATTTTAAAAGGATGACCTGCTGTGGTGTTGTATCGTAAAATAGATTACCTTTTTTGAAGCTAATTAATGTGTGCAATTATGTTCCCTTTCTAAAAATGTTGTAAACCACTTCGCAATAGGCAATTTTAAAAAATTGCTTTCAATTCATTATTACCAACATCTCTATTTTCAAACTAAAACGCTATCTGACCTTATCCAAAAAGTTTATTTTATTCTAAATGACACTTTTTACAATAATTCTTTAAATCTAATTCCAAAGGGTATAATAATAAAAGCGACCGACAACGAATTAGGCCACTCGTTTTTACTACACACAGTTTAAAATATCGTCGGTGAAAATGTCTGTTTGGTTAACATTTAAAACGTTAACTAAAATATTACGCTTTCATTTTGTATTGCCACATGTGAAGCAATCGGTTGTTGGGTCAATATTACGTGTTAATTTACTTGGTGGATTTTGTGTGTTTAAAATTATTATGATTCATTTTAAATTATGTTTAGGTCGCTCATTAATTAACTGTTCTCTTTGAGGACCTTTCATAAATGAATTTTTGTAGACAAAATAACATCAGATACAGTTTTATTTGATTAAAAATTTCGAAAACCCCGTTTTGTTGAAAAATGAGGTTATGTTGGTAGGGCTTATCGAAATCCAAGTCGGTTTAAAAATGTTACAGTTGATACACGTATGTGTGTATGGGTATGTTAATTATGTTGCGTACGTGTGAAGTTAATTTATTTAAAAAATTAAGTAATGCTGGTGTACTTTGTAAAATGAAACACAATTTAATAATGCATTAGATGTACAGTCAGTTACAAAAGTTATGCATTGAAAAACAGATAAATTTTGGCCAGTATGAAGTTTTTTTCACTGCGAAATATCAGAATTTCCTGCCACCCTGTGCATTGCTGTTGAGACTGCCTGTATATAAATTTACAAAAACTACTAAATTAAAGATGTTCAAAGAGTTCTAATTTGTTGTAAGTCAAATTATGCTAAAGTATTGTAACGACATTTGTTTCGTCTTACCCTTGGACTCATCAGTAGGGACGACTTTGTTAAAAATCCTGCATGATCCCACTTACATATAATCCGCGAAATAACATTTATATCAAAAGGTAACGGTCCGGGGAGTACCTAGACTCATGTATGTAGTCTCATATGTAGAGATGTATAAAAGTTTTATGTCTAATAATGACATCAACGGACACAAACTCTTTATGCTAATACCCAGCCAGCACACTGACGTCATAATCATAACGACGTCAAATTGTCGTAAAACTGACATCATTATGTCACAGCCCAAAGACGTCATTAAAACGTCCTATACTAGGACTAAGACAGGAATTATAAATAAATAGTTGGAGATAACATTTATTATATACTACGGTCAAAACATCTCTGTATTGTGACCACCTACTTAATATGACCAGTATTCCTTGGCCCCTGCTGA
The DNA here is from genome assembly GCA_929113105.1 of Agrypnus murinus. Taxonomy (NCBI): domain Eukaryota; kingdom Metazoa; phylum Arthropoda; class Insecta; order Coleoptera; family Elateridae; genus Agrypnus; species Agrypnus murinus. Next base: position 87,609,632 of record OV816027.1, on the reverse strand, counting down.
AATAATATCATTTTAATGAAACTTGTACGTATTGTATTGTACGTCCAAAAGACGTCGTTTTGAAGACGTCTACGTACGTCCCATTATATGACGTCTTATGGACATCATTTATTAGTCATATGGCATCGTCGACCAATAATGACTTAAAAATAACGTCATTATAACCTCAGTGTGCTTGCTGGGTAACAGACTAGCCTGTTCCAAATGCTAAATTTGGGCATAGCGTGACTTTTGATAGCAGACTGGAGATTTCTGTCTGCAACTGCATCGATCGGTAACTGTCCTTAAAGATAACCACCTTTAATTGCATTGTTCATATATGCTAGGCTTTTTAGGCCATCTATAAGCTACGCATTTTTATTTCGAATCAATATAATCATTTTTAAGATTTTGAATCAAGCTTTTATTGCTATATTTGAAGTATTGTTACACGTGATCAATTTTTTGTCTACAGGTAGCCTCATAAAAAAAGGAAACCGAAATATAGCGTATTGATATTAAGTTTAGTTAGGGTAAAGAAACATTTTCACGCTGGTATTATTAACTCCTTTTTGTAACCAATAGGTGTCTCTGGTTTATTAAAGGTCAGTGGTTTATCAGCTTGTTGGAAGATTTTAAATGGTACTGGAACCATTTGACCTTAGTGGCCCTTAGCACCATTGCAAATTCAAGTTTTCGCAGTTCCTCCAAAATTAAGTAATAAATTATTATAAAATAAAAATTTTCTTAATTTTGTTATATATTATTGAAACATTTGTGGAAAGCTCACGAAACATTACCATGGGAAACACCAGTATGGGAAAAGATAATAATTGTGATATTGTTGCTGCTGACAAGGATGAATTAAATTCAGGAAAATTTATAATGATGTATTCAAAACGATATTTTTTGTATTCAACATTTAATCCGCTGCATGTTGCAAGTTCACTGAGCTATCATATCCGGGCGGGAGCGTGGAGAGGGAAAAGTAAAAAATGAGGCCTGAGGTACCCAAAAATCCTCATGTATACGTACATTAATCTGCGATTCTTTTTATCAATAATTTTAATGATAGTCTTATATCGGATTTATACATTAAAAAGAAGCAAGATCTTTAAACTACTATCAGTACTACTCTGACGCCACTTCAGGTAGCCAGAAAGCAATGAGATCATTTATGAGTGTGTAAAAAATATTTAAAATGATAAAAAATTTATAAGAGACAATTTCGTGTTATTTTAATGTTTTTTCAGAACTGTTATATTGAATTCGCATGCCGTTTTAGTTATGTTATTACTGGTCCAACGCTCCATTTTGCTGAAAATGCTCTGCGCGAGTAAAAATGGTAGTATGAACGATTCCAGAAAAACTTATCCGTCTGATTAAACTGATCAAATCTAATAATACCCGGTAATATTGTTTACCCTTGTATTCAGGGTTGAATTTACGTATAAACAAAATAAGCAGTTGCGTAGGGGCCCTCATCCATCGGGAGTCCCGGACAAAATTCATAAAATATTTGTATTTGTCGGAAATATATTTTTAGTTTTGTAATTTTTTCTTTGTCGTATATGTAATTGTATTTATTGCATATATATAAAGAGATAATAATGAGTGTATTTTTTAGACTTTTTAAAATTCATTTTTTTTGGGGATGCCCAAAAAATGTTGTGCTTAAGGGCCCCGCAATCTGCCCCTGATTTGTTGCAAATGCTGTTCAAAAACATTTTTGGAATCTTACTATTGTAGATAAAACCGTTTGAGGAAATATACACCAAAGCTAGGCCATGAAATGAAATGTCTGAAATTTGCTAGTGACCCTAAAAAATTGACTATGCTCGTTTTTTAGGCGTTAGCCTCTCCGTATATTAACTGCCAAAACGTCTTTCAACAGCCATGGTAAACACATCAGTTGAAGAAACACATTAATATAACGCGCTCTCGCTCAACTCGTTGGGCGCCAATATTTATACTATATCAGTATAATCGTGAAGATTGTTTTGGCGATGAAACAAAAGAATTCTAGATTTGTACCGATTCTTCCTATTAAAACGTACTGAAGGAACTTTTCCAACTACCGCCATTGTAACTGTCCAAACGTCCAATTTTATAGCTTGATACAGTATAAAATATTGGCACCCAATTTTTGGTGCAAATTGAACAAGAAGACGTCATTTTGATGTACGTCTTTCAACAACCATGGTATATACATCAAAATGACGCCCTCGTGTTCAATTTGCCCCACGTTGGGTGCCAATATTTTATATTGTATCAGGCTTCTACGTGAATCTCAATTATTCCTAACCGAGTCTGTATTAATAATTGTTTTCTCAACGAAACGCAATAAAGAAATATTTATATTACTTTTTTTTTTTACTAGTAACTAGTTTTTCAAGTAAACTTTGTAAGCAAACACCAAATAAAAGGTAAATATTACTCGTCTGTTTCCATCAATTCTCCTATTAAAATGTTCTTATGGAACTTTCCCAACCATCAACACAGTCACCGTCAACTGCTGAAATGTCTTTCAACATCTATCAATCGAAGAAATCGCATCAGAATCACTTTTCGAATTATCAATTCGCCCCACGTTGAGCGCCAATAATTATGTGAATGAAACCAAATAATATTTAAACATTTCTGTTATTACATTGAATTGATGGCGATAGATATAACAAAGGAATTTAAATATGTCTACTAAAGAAAGTTTGTTTAAAATAAAAAAGTAAACAAAATGCAAATTAAGTGTTATTTCCCAGAAAAAAAGCTAATTGCCATTTAGTAAATAAATTAATGTTAATATTTTTTAGCAGAAATTGTTATTACGTTTTATCGTAATATTTAAAATAAGTTAGATACGAGTATTTACTATATATACGTATCTACGTCACTCAAATGCAGGTACAAAAGCAATTACAGACTTCCATGCTGCCACTACCATACTTACCATAATAAATAATTAGTAGGTATTTATTGTTGTTTTTAATTTTGATAAAAATAATTGTGCGTAGATTATTCCCATATTACTTAGGTATTTGTTATTATTAGTCGCTTATTATTGCTACACTCTTTTGAAGAGGTTGTTGAGAAGATTCTTTTCTCTTTTTCCCACTTCACGGTACTGATTGACTGTAGAGAGAAATAAACAAACAACGTGTTTGTTGTATTTTGCTTTGCGTATCGTGGCGCGTGCAACAAAAATATATTATTTATAGTCTGTACATCCTAATTTTTCTGGAGTAAACAAATCATCAACACCAACCTTACAAATACACACTAATTTCCCCCCAGTTCGTATGTATCGAGGTTAAGCCATTATATTTTCCCTTTCAGCAGCCCCATTGAAGTAACATCGTTAATTTCCCAAGATTCCCTTTGAAATGAGAATTATTTGAGTTTAAATTTAGCTATTTGTATACTCATATTGGTAATATTTGCTTAATTACGTAACATTACATTTGTACAAGAAATATCTTTAAAAGCAAAGTAAGTTTATTTTTGTTGAGCTAATAGCAGTCTTATACTCGATGATGGGAGTGAGGTTAGATTTACTTATTTACAATCCAATTTGAATATAAATTAAAGATGTCAAAGGATTATGTTACATGGTGTACCTTAAATTAAAAAAAAATTACACTGCATTCTTAATTAATTGGTTAATTTTATTTTGGTTGCTTTAAGAATTGGGGATATCTTAAAGATTGATACAGAAAATTTAAGTTAGTCGTAACTCGTAAGGTGATGTATTTTATAAAAAGTGAGGTTATCTTAATCCGTATTAAATGTGATGCCTTTTTACGACCACTGGCTGTGAGAATCTTTCAAGAAAGTGCTATTTTACCTGTTCTTCCCACTGGCCGTGAGAATCTTTCAAGAAAGTGCTATTTTACGTGTTCTTCCCAGTGAGTAAAGACACTTTACTTGCCTAGATTTGTTGAAGGCCACTTTTTGACTGTTTATAATAGCCTTTGAAAGTCACCGGAGTTAATTGTTTCAGGAAAACCTATCTTTCCTAGTATCAATGGTGGCTAAGAAATCGAAAGGCATATCATTCGCCTAGGTTTACTGAAGACCTTGTTGACCTTTTATGACTTCTGAGGGTTACCGAAGTTTTCTGAGCAATTTCTTCCAGAGTTCCTATTGGCTACCGATACAAAATTTGCTGTGATCTATACATTGACCTTTGATGACCTCTGGAGGTTTACTGGCAGCCTACCAGCGCCTTGATTCTTGAATAAACATCCATTAAAATAAAATTGTACCAAACCTAACCTAACCTAACCTCTAATCTTTAGCAAATAAATCATCCTCACGAGCAGCAAACGATTTTTTATATACCAATCTAGAGGCTCCGAACTAAATACATTTGACAAGATCCTACAATCGGTGCCCGATGATTTATCGAGAGCTTCTAATCTCGTTCTGGTAAAAGCACCATTTTAACATCTTTTTTAAGTTTTTGTCATCAAGTTAGAGAATTTGATCGTAAAAACTTGTAGCTTATGTTTTAATAAGTCATTTCATTTTGGTCAATCAGTTTTCATTTGTTTCATCTAGAACCTTTAAATTATTTTCGGTTTAATCATTTAATCATGTGACTAACAGTGGCGTGCGGTCCATGGAAGCAATGGAAACAACGCTTCCCTGAGAATTTATTAAAAATAAAAACCAATGCTAACAAAAATATTTTTATAAAATGATGGTTATCGTTTATTTAAATTTGTAATATTTAATATCAATTAATATTAATACCAATTCCGTACAGCAAACAGTATAATTATTTAGAGTACTATTTTAAATTAGGCTCATTAAACTTGCACGGAAAGGTAATACCGATTCAAATGTGTTACATACACTGCATACATAAGCACTGCTTACAACTGCTCTTCTCTTAGCCTTGGCGTGATTCAGCAGGCGTGGTCATATAGTAGACGATGCTCTTAGCATTGTTTGGCCGTTATTGTTAGTGTGCTTCATGCTCAAATGTTTATTTATTATAACTTGGTTCTTTGTTCGATTTAGTGTTTGTTAAATTTAATGTTACTTAAGTAATGTAAATCTGCGAATGAGACTGTATTTTGTCGCATTTTATTATTTCAATTTATATAAGTTGGATTTTTTTAAAGACAAATAATTCTACTTAGTTTGCCTGTATGCAAATTTAAAATTGCATTATCGTCACGACTGCAAATTCAGCTGCTTCGGTGAAAGGTTCGAGTACCTTCGATACATCCGAATCGGGTCGATTTTTTTTTGTTCAGTTTGTAAATTATTAATAAAGAATTTTCCGCATACAGTTTTGGGGAGAAATTACAAACTATTAATAAAGGCAGATCAAAACCAGAACTTTCAAATTTAACAACAAAGATTAAAACCTGCACTGGTATTTTGCTAAGACCGGAAAATCGAGTTGCAGTATAAATACATAGTAGTAGTTTTTTTAAAATAAAGAATAATAGTCAACAAATTCCATAAGTATAAAGTGTAAAAGTTCTTCTTTGAAAAACTTTTAAGCTTAATAATTGTAACACTGTTTTTTTATTGTACCTAGCAGGGGCGGAACAAAGAGAAGTATTTTGAGGGGAAAATTTTTGGAAAAATAATTGTTTTAATAAATAATAATTAAACAAACATTATTTGTTTCTATTCTATGTGTACTTATTTTTAAATTGGGGAGGGGGGAATTATTCCCTCCCCGTTAATCCGCGCCTGTACCTAGGTGTATTATAATTAAAATCGTGGTTGCTTCCCTAGCCTAAATGCTCACCGCACGCCACTGGCGACTAACTTTTATGTACAGGCTGTTCGCAGTTATCGGCGCACTATTGCTATCTTCTTTATTATTAAAGCTGCGAAGTCGGTTAAATTACCAAATTAGCAGTATTTTCTCTGCTGATTAACATGGCGCAGACAAAAAAACAATTGAAGGTCGTGTTTTCGAGTAATTCAATGACTGAGAAATATTATGAGTGTTCTATACTACATTTCGATGATGGCCGATGTATGAATCTTTCAAGAATCGGCGCAGACGCCGATGTATCGGTCAAGCCCTGCTACAATTGTACTAATTAAGTAATTAATTGCGTGTAACACCGGTTATCTTTTTTTTAATCGACAAAATGAACAAAAGATTTAAAAAGTTTCCGGTCAGTTTATACAGGCTGTTTGCAGTTATCGGCGCACTATTGCTGTCTCCGTTGTTATTGTAGCTATGAAGTCAGTTAAATTAGCAAATTCGTAGTACCTTCTCTGCCGATTAACATGGCGAAGACAAAAAAAACAATTGAAGGTCGCGTTTTCGAGTAATTCAATGACTGAGAAATATTATGAGTGTTCTCTACTACATTTCGATGATGGCCGATGTATGAATTTTTCGAGAATCGGCGCAGACGCCGATGTATCGGTCAAGCCCTGCTACAATTGTACTAATTAAGTAATTAATTGCGTGTAACTCCGGTTATCTTTTCCTAATCGACAAAATGAACAAAAGATTTAAAAAAGTTTCCGGTCAGTTTATACAGGCTGTTTGCAGTTATCGGCGCACTATTGCTGTCTCCGTTGTTATTGTAGCTATGAAGTCAGTTAAATTAGCAAATTCGTAGTACCTTCTCTGCCGATTAACATGGCGAAGACAAAAAAAAACAATTGAAGGTCGCGTTTTCGAGTAATTCAATGACTGAGAAATATTATGAGTGTTCTATACTACATTTCGATGATGGCCGATGTATGAATTTTTCAAGAATCGGCGCAGACGCCGATGTATCGGTCAAGCCCTGCTACAATTGTACTAATTAAGTAATTAATTGCGTGTAACTCCGGTTATCTTTTTTTTAATCGACAAAATGAACAAAAGATTTAAAAAAGTTTCCGGTCAGTTTATACAGGCTGTTTGCAGTTATCGGCGCACTATTGCTGTCTCCGTTGTTATTGTAGCTATGAAGTCAGTTAAATTAGCAAATTCGTAGTATCTTCTCTGCCGATTAACATGGCGAAGACAAAAAAAAACAATTGAAGGTCGCGTTTTCGAGTATTTCAAAGACTGAGAAATATTATGAGTGTTCTATACTACATTTCGATGATGGCCGATGTATGAATTTTTCGAGAATCGGCGCAGACGCCGATATATCGGTCAAGCCCTGCTACAATTGTACTAATTCAGTAATTAATTGCGTGTAACTCCGGTTATCTTTTTTTTAATCGACAAAATGAACAAAAGATTTAAAAAAGTTTCCGGTCAGTTTATACAGGCTGTTTGCAGTTATCGGCGCACTATTGCTGTCTCCGTTGTTATTGTAGCTATGAAGTCAGTTAAATTAGCAAATTCGTAGTACCTTCTCTGCCGATTAACATGGCGAAGACAAAAAAAACAATTGAAGGTCGCGTTTTCGAGTAATTCAATGACTGAGAAATATTATGAGTGTTCTCTACTACATTTCGATGATGGCCGATGTATGAATTTTTCGAGAATCGGCGCAGACGCCGATGTATCGGTCAAGCCCTGCTACAATTGTACTAATTAAGTAATTAATTGCGTGTAACTCCGGTTATCTTTTCCTAATCGACAAAATGAACAAAAGATTTAAAAAAGTTTCCGGTCAGTTTATACAGGCTGTTTGCAGTTATCGGCGCACTATTGCTGTCTCCGTTGTTATTGTAGCTATGAAGTCAGTTAAATTAGCAAATTCGTAGTACCTTCTCTGCCGATTAACATGGCGAAGACAAAAAAAAACAATTGAAGGTCGCGTTTTCGAGTAATTCAATGACTGAGAAATATTATGAGTGTTCTATACTACATTTCGATGATGGCCGATGTATGAATTTTTCAAGAATCGGCGCAGACGCCGATGTATCGGTCAAGCCCTGCTACAATTGTACTAATTAAGTAATTAATTGCGTGTAACTCCGGTTATCTTTTTTTTAATCGACAAAATGAACAAAAGATTTAAAAAAGTTTCCGGTCAGTTTATACAGGCTGTTTGCAGTTATCGGCGCACTATTGCTGTCTCCGTTGTTATTGTAGCTATGAAGTCAGTTAAATTAGCAAATTCGTAGTATCTTCTCTGCCGATTAACATGGCGAAGACAAAAAAAAACAATTGAAGGTCGCGTTTTCGAGTATTTCAAAGACTGAGAAATATTATGAGTGTTCTATACTACATTTCGATGATGGTCGATGTATGAATTTTTCGAGAATCGGCGCAGACGCCGATGTATCGGTCAAGCCCTGCTACAATTGTACTAATTCAGTAATTAATTGCGTGTAACTCCGGTTATCTTTTTTTTAATCGACAAAATGAACAAAAGATTTAAAAAAGTTTCCGGTCAGTTTATACAGGCTGTTTGCAGTTATCGGCGCACTATTGCTGTCTCCGTTGTTATTGTAGCTACGAAGTCAGTTAAATTAGCAAATTCGTAGTATCTTCTCTGCCGATTAACATGGCGAAGACAAAAAAACAATTGAAGGTCGCGTTTTCGAGTTATCCAATAAACGAAAAGTGTCCTATAACTGCTTTATTTTTTATTTTAAAAAGATAATGCGCATAAACTTGTGTATTTATAATGTCGCTGTCCATCCATTTCTACGAAAATATACCGGGTGTCCCCTTTAAAAAAATGTTACTATTGAAGATAACTCGAAAACGCGACGTCTTTTTGTCTTCGCTAAGTTCATCATCAGAAAGAATACTGCCAATTTTTTAAGTTAACTGACTTCGTAGCTCTAATAATAACGGAGTACATTAGTAATAGTTATCGTAGGGGCGTTCTTTTGTTTTATACACTCTTGGAATGAAAAGAGTATCTTATAGTGCAAGAGGATGCTAAAAACTGAAAAAATATTATAATCGGATTAACAAAAAACATCCGAAATAAAAGAATCCTTAAATGTGCCCTAATTAGATAAATCGTGAGAAGTTTACAAAATGTTGATAGTAATAATTTTGCGATGGTAGTAGAATCGTAATAACTTTATTATTAAATTTAATTGTTTGCTAATATAATTTGTTTACAAAATTGACTTAGATTAGATCGTTTAAAAATCTATAAATATATTTTTTTAATTCTATATCTGGTTGCTTCTACCGAATTAATTAATTTATGAATGCTTTAGATTTTAGAATTTAAATTTCGCGGGCTTTTCTAGCAGAGCACAATCGGCAAATTAACAAATCAAAAATGATCAAATAAATGTTTTAACAACTCATAATGACATATTTACATTTAGTAATTATCTTTTTCTTTTTTCCAGGTAAGACAACTTTTCTCTACTTAATCTTATCATTAAGAAAAGGACTATAATTAGGTAAGAAATTGTGTTGTGTAGTTTCTTCTTCAGTAAGATTTCTTGAATGGACTCGTGTTGTTGGCGAAATCGTTTTGAAATTTAAATTTTTACTGAATGAGTGAACTTTTGCATGTTTTTAAATTTAAATATTCAAATTGTGCGGTTTTCCCGCCGAATAAATAATTGAATGAGTTATTGTAAGTATTAGCTTTTCTATTCTTTTCTAACTAAAGAATAACAAAAGAAAATAAGAACATAACCTATAACAAGAAGAAAATGTCTAAATCTAAATGAAGATTCTTTTTACTTTAAACTCAAGGCCGCTCGCTAATGTTTTTACGTTTAATTTTTTAATAATAATGTATGTCGTAGAACTTTCAATTCAAGAAATTTATTTCGTGTGTTGCTGCCTGTCTGATTTACGTAATAAAATGGATGTCTTTTGTTTTTCTTCTTATAATTAACAAAGCTTCGCGCTTTACATGGATATAAAAAAAGGAAGGTTAATTACATTACTAACAATTACTACAAATGTAATAAGAAGGATAAAGTGTTGAGAGGGATTAACAGTTAAAAATGAGATTTATTATTATGAATGCTGGTTCTGTCTTGCTATCCGGTGGTTTTAATTGTTGTTGCAAAGAATTTGCGACTGGTTTTTTTTTCTATTAATTTGTTGCTACCTGCTCTGTAGGTAATCAAAGCCATTTATTCTGCAGCATCCGCTTAAGAATTTTAAATTTCAGCCCCACGTTGGATGCCAAAGTCGTTACAAAAAAAAAAACTTTATTTTATTTGTTGGGAACTCTTTTTTTCTAGTTCCTTTTTATAGCCAAAAGTGGTGTAGGATTTCTTTTAATTCATTGCATGTAGGTGTGTATATTGTAGAAATCTAAGTTTCCCAATAATCCCTCATTTTTTAATCCCTCATTTTATTTTTTAATATATATATTTAAATAAATTATTTAAAGCTCGTCTTTTGTTTATTTAGATCACTTACGAGTCGTTTTTTAATGTTGTAATTACAATCCGATAGTGTTTTTGCGCCCACTAATAATATTTCTCAACTTAACTAACCATTTTTCTCATTCATCATTAAAACCACATAAATACAATTAGCGACTGCAAAGTTGTCTGACGGTTTCTTTTACATTTATTTTATAAACAAGTCATTTTGCATGCATTCCCCATGCGAACCTTCTAGGTTAGGAATATAAGGCCAATTTTGTGAAAGGTTATAAAACTCATTTTTTGGATATTGCTTTGCAAAAAAGTACAAAGTCCGAATGTGAGTCACCTCTAATAGAAGTTTACGTGTTTATATTTTATATTATTCCATTTGACAAAATTAAAACGTGGGTAAAGAAGTTCAAGGTACATCCATATTTTTTTTTGTCTAGGAAGTTATCAATATTTAAATTAATTGTTGATTGTAACAATTAGCTATGCGATTTTTCTTCTCTCTCATTATTAAATAGGTACCCTATATTATATATATATAGTTGGCCATGGCCGTCTTAAATAAAAGAGTTTTGTTTCGTTTTGTTCAGATTTTTGTTTCTGTAGAGCGCAACCTACTCGATGTGACATGAAAAGCGTAAGTAGGTTTTAAGTTATCTTTTAATTTGTACTTGAGATGATGATCACAATAACAGTCTAGTTCTCTTTTGTTATATTTATGTATTAGATCGAGAATTCCCAAAACAAACCTATTTTAAATAGAACATCTTTTCAATTGGTGTGTGCTAGATTGTTGTCTTTCTCACGCCTATGTAATATTATATTCTACAGCTTATATGGATGGTGCGTATATTTCATTTCGATTTATTAATTTATTATTGTTTATGTGTATTATTATTTATTTGGATGAGAAAACGAACTAATCAAATAGTTAGAACAAATCTGTTGCCGGTCTAACCCCACTTTTGGCATTTCTAACCTCACTTAACCTAAGCGTCGACGAAAACCAAGTCGTTGTCTGGATACTTTGGATTTTTCTTTGAAGTCCAAGTAATGTTAAAAATGGAAATTGCGTGCGAAGTACAAATAACTAGATAAAAAAATTCCCTGTAAACATAGAAATACATACATAAGTAATGGGTAAAGAACCTTAAGCAGGTTGTAGTATTCCAAATGCACGTATGGAAATGATAAACGGAAAATTTATCAACAAACAGAACTTAGTAATGAATACCTATATTTACTTTTTTTATACCTGTGCGTTGATCATGAGGAAAAATGTCATTTTAATCAAGTTATTTCCAGTGCCGATACAGTTAACAGCTCGTCCTCTTGAAGACAGAGATAAAAATAAATTTCTAAGACAACTTGATATAATCATCAGAACTATTTCCCATAGTGAAGTGCCAAGTAAAGTCTAACGTTGTGTCAAGTGTAGGCGAAAGTCAGATAGAGCAACGGATGCAATGTCACGGGGAGCCATAGTAAACGCGTCGAAGATAACATCAGAAGAAGCGATGTACCACCAATTCATAGATTAATGAAAGCTGACAATACACATGTAGATATTGAGGTATTCATTCCTAGTCCAAGGCTGCAGCACATGATGATGATGATAATGGTACTTCTATGACCAATTCATCACGCCAGACTCTTGAAGGCCTATCACATGGAGAGTGAGGCCTCAATCTTATATTAGATTAACTATCCCCATGGCAAACTTATAACACTTCTCTCCACATCCCGACCTCTAATATTTTTAAGTTGTAGAGATGCCAAACCTACAGAAATTACTATAAATCTAGACGATTTTATGCTAGGGACTAAAAGGCATTCTAATCATTGAGGGAAAAAACAGATACTTATGATTCAACCAAATCAAACCTGATGATATATTACTTTTGTTTTTTGAATAAATAAATCACCTTTTTTATAACCACCCTCGGGATGGTTTACCTTCATGCTTGGTGACCCGAGTCATTTAGTTGGTTGGTTACTAGGCTACCTGGAATGGGATGATTGATGCTGCAGCTCTACCATGAGTCGGTGGATCCGATATGTGGTAGGTCCGTTGATGAGAATCGAACAGTTATCTTTGAACGCGGTGTTGTCGTTCTTGTACCAAGTTATCCCCTTGTCACGTGGAAAGATTACCTGATGTTACTTGCCTGCCTAGGTTGAGGATATGCTAGGAGGAGTCGTAGCGTCTCATTACTGGTCGCTTCCTAAGTCAAGAAATGATAGGTAATGCTGTTGGGTTGAGGTTACTTAAAACAATATTGAATTGCGGACTGTTTTCTGGATTTCAACTTAACTTATTGCCATATCAAAATTCTCGAAACCAGAACGTATACAGCCCTAAAACCCCCAACAAAATGTATAAAATTACGTATAAATACCCCGAATAGACGATTACGACCGAAGGTAGTAACTTGTTATAAACCGCGCGGATCCGGCCTGGCATATCCGCTAACGGCTTCTCACGCTTCGTCCATAATCAGACACCGCATTTACAGTCTTGGACAATGGAAAACCCAGGACCTTTCCAAAACGTGCAGAACAGATTACAATTATTTTGTCAAAAATAAAAAGAACACTACTATGTAGGAGGAAAATATAATTATAAAGTGTGCCTTTCTCTTAACTAAGAACTAACTGTGTAGGGTTTCTAGGTCTCGACAATTTTGCTATTCCTGGGACTCGACCTAACACAAAAATCCAAATATGAGTTTTTAAATCTTCTAATCACTTTTTCCCAGAAGTTCCCATTGAAAAATAACTGTAATTATTTAATGAAAAGCAAAAATCTCCTTGGAACTCTTTAGCTATTGAAAATGAGAGCTTGTAAGGAGATTAAGACCATACTTTTAAGTAGAAACATTCTGTTTAGGTCTTTAAGAACCTGTTTGTAAATAAGAGAGGAAATTTCGAATGGAGACCCTTTTTGAATATAATTGAATAGAAACTGCAAGCTTATAAAGAATGCTGTGGCCAGGCACCATACTAACGGTACTGATACTAATCTCTTTACCTTTATTGATTGTTTATAAGACAGATTGTAAAGTACTGGCTAAAATTAGTGACGTCTTCTATTTCGGCAGCATAATTATATAGACTTCTCGGTCTCAATAATTTATAACTTCGGCACAACTATCCATAGTGGATTCTGAAGCACCACTAACTTTCTGGTACCAGCTTTTACAGTAGCGGTTTAATTTAGTTTGCTTTTTGGTTTGAACTAGCCTAGTTCGCGGATGCCTAGCACCGATTTCGTCTTTATTGGGCCAGTATGTATGGAAGCTAACTACCAACAAACCATCGCAAAAGCGACATAACAAAGTAGCGAAAAGTAAGACGCTGGCCTTCAATCAAGTTGACACGTGTTATAAAAAATTGTACGACGTGATGTACACTGCTGACATAAAAATTCGCACGCACTTTAAAAATCAAGTAACCCAGTTTTTATCTAGTTTTTGTGAAGTAAATGTGACTTTTCTGAATTTTAACGGATAAGTCTGTTATTAGGAAAATTAAAAAGTTGGTACAATCAAAAATAGATATATACGAATTTTCTGCAAGCCAGTCTAGTACTACACCATCCAATAAGGCAAAAAAATGACAAATTTTACTTTTATTTTATGTTATTTTAGGTTATGTCACCTGTCACATATAACCTAAAAGTTACCCTTGTCGGTCGTATTGCACGTTTAATAAACAGATGTTGACGAAAGTTTGATTGTACGGTATCAACCGCGTTCCCAGCAGTAAACAGCTGATACATAAGGTAGATGGAACCAGTATATCCTTTTCCGAATATTTACGTTTCTACATTATATTCTTTAGTAACAACACAACCTATAAAACCATATGTATGTTCATTAGGATATTTTTCAATGGTGTTTAAAAATATTCTTGTATACCTATGTTGTTATTCATATTTGCTGTGGATAATGAAAACGTATGTGAAAACCGCTCATACCTATTAAACAGTTTCAATTTTAGGTTATGTTTACCCGTACATTTCTACTTACCGACTATAAATCTCGATCCACGAATCATGGATCCGGTAGATAAAATGGGTATAATTATATCGGATAATTTCTGAACGCCGATAGAGCACCAGTGATATAATTTCCGAACGCTCCAATACCGTTTTCGTAAACGCCTTGATGTAGTACCAACCCATCCAATAAATCAAGCAAAATTATTTGCTTTTAGGTTAAGTCATCCGTCATGTATTTAACACAAAAATAAAAATTAAAACAAACTTGGTGAGCCAAAAAGCCTGTAGTTGATTTCCCGAAGACTATATTTTAAAATATTGAACAGTTTTAGAGATAATCATTGTGAGATGACATTGCGTTCTTATAAAGTAGCAAAGGTTTTTGTGATAGCCGACAAATGTTACTTCTAGGTTATGTCAACTGTCAACTGTCTAAAAGTTGTAACTTTTATTAATAATACTTGATGTACTACCAACTCATCCAATAAATCAAATAATATAATGTAATTTACTTTGAGGTTATGTCATCCGTCATGTAAAAAAAATCTATGTATTTATAAAATATTAAAACAACTTTATGATGCTAGAAAAAATGCAATTTAATTCTCGAAAACCGCATTTTAAAATATTGAAGCGTTTCAGTGATAATCGTGCTCCAGACAGCAGACGGACATTTATTTTTATAAAGTAGCTCTCGCTACTCAATAAGACCCATTAGCAAAGAAATTATGGTGTCTTATTCTTTTTGCAGTTGAGATTTAGCAGTCTTGTAACAAGATCAATACTCAACACGCTTGTTAACAGTTCGAGTGGTTCTCGTAGCGTGCAAAGGGGGGCAAAAATACATAATACATATTCTGGATCACCCTATATAAGCATGTGCTGCTAACGTAAGACAAAAACATAATTGGACATTTCTCGGTTCATTTACATTTGAAACGATTCAGTCTACCGATCACTCATAATTCCCCCCGAATTTGCTAACCTAGAAAACTTTCCAAAGACCCTGTATGCATGAGATCCACCATGTAATGCAGATCAAATGCTATTTTCTATCATGTACGTTCATTTGTTTCAAAAAATAAATTAATACAGTGTTCCAGAAGTCACTGTATCAACCCCAATCAACATTTTTATTTATATAATAGTCACCGTAAACTTATAATCACTAAAATTAGTGATATTAAGTTTGTGGTTACCATTACAGTATAAATGAAATGTTTATTAGACGTGTCCAGAAGAGACTCGTGTGAGACACTCTGTATTTCAAGAAGAACAGAGATATGAATTAATCCCCTCAAATGCAACTTTGCTATAATATGTCTGATCTTTTGCAGTCGAAGGTCAGAACTAAGTGGGAGGGGTTTACAGAAACACCTAAGGTGTCACTATCCAACCAAAAACAATCGGAAATTTAATGGACAAATTATAAGCGACATACAGAACTGGCTCTCTCGTTCTCCAAACGTAACTAACAGTAAATGAAAGGACCACAGTTTCATACAGGCCTAGCCTCGTCCGAAGAAGTGAATCATTTTTACGTTCGTGTTATACCGGCCTAAGGGTGGGAACTTCTGGCCCAAAAGTTCGTTAGTTCTCAATTTTCAATACCGTCACTAAGGAACGCCGCAATTTCTTCCAGTTGCGACCACGAGGATGAAACTTATCTTTGGTTAAGTTAAGAAAGGGGAGCAAAGAGGGATGTCCTTTAAATTCTTAACAATAAGATGTCTTAGTTTTGCATGGAAGAAAAGCCAATCGCACGGTCATAGAAACGATAAACAAATGATGATGACTAATTTTCTAACTGTAAACTGTAGCTTGTGCATACCTGTGACGAAAATGAAGTTCTTTTCTGGTTATAGTTCAAAGGTACCACCCAAGGCACCCACCACTCACTCTTATTCCCCAAGGTTATGTATATTCATTTTCATTTTTGTTGTACATTATACCATGAACCCTTCAAAAAATAAAACAGAAATGTCCACATGTGGAGTACCTTGGATATCAAAAGTCGAACGGTACTATTCTTGGACCTTCAATATTTATAACCTACGATGTTTGAAATCTTGAATGAAGTCTTTGGAATTCTGGACGCATTTGAGTAGATAAACGAGACGTCTAGATGATTTTGTGCTTGGTGGTTCCTTTTTGGATCACCAAATCCTGTGCGCAACGTTGGTAGGTTTGGATTTACATTCTTAATGGTAACCACCATTTATTTACAGAATTTTAAGTTCATATTACGACAAGACACTTGTTGAGTGAGTTTGATTTAGGTGATCTGGAAAGAAATCTTAACTGCCACTGTTTCAGTTCACAGCCAGGTTCAGTTTTAGGACTTGCACTGTCCAATTGCCAGTTGCCAATTCACTGTCCAATGTGCAGAACAGCAGGTTTTCAGGGTTCGGACAGAACTCCTTTCGATTCTACGAGCTACTACAGTAGACCAAGAGGATATTACGATTAAGATGGTGGAGTTAGAGTTGTCTTAGCCTGTTAGTTTAGGCTGTATGTTCGCGTTAAGGTTATTTAAAGGTAGCGACTTCATGACCATCTGCTTAGTAACATCGTTTCCCATGAGTTCAGTAAACCTATGTAACTTTCTACTAAAAACTGGGTCAGGAGACGCCCGCCGGCACTAAGGGTTGGGAGTTAGACCATCCCAACTCCACTTCGATCCCCCGGGCACTACTGCACCTATTACAGGGTTGCCAGATATGTTGAGTCAGTTCGCGCCCAAAAATCACCCATTCTACAGGAAGTTAGTTGTAGTGATACTGAGTGATATTGGAATTATTTTACTCGTAGGTAACTTTAATAGGAAATATGTAGAGTGCTATGCAGATAGCCTAATTCGCGGTAACCACAAATCGGAAAACCTGTTACAGAGACTCAATCGTGAGCCAAAAAAGTCATAGTAACTCCCGCCACGATAAAGGCTGCCCATAAACTGCGTCTTGCTAATTTGGGCTGTTTTTGTCCTGTCACACTTTGTCATAGTCTTGTGATGTGACCCCCTCTCACTAACATTATGGCATAATATTTATCCTTAAATTTGCACTTCTAAACCTGCACAATGACATTTACCTACAGAAGTTGCTATTTCTGTCACTGTTATTGACAATAAAAAGAAAAAGATAGAAATAGCGATCTGACTGACCCGATGTAATTTTCATAGTTTATGGACAGCCCCTAATCAAGTTGCAAACCATTTGAATAAAAAACTATTACGGAGAGTTCTAATAAGACGTAACCTTTGAGGTTATGTCTATTTGGACCATGTTCCAATGAAGTGATTGTGATTTGCTTTGCATTGAATGCAAAGCTTTCATTTGTTGGTTAACGCAAAAGTGCATCTCAAACAATTAAAAAAAAGACAAATTGTGAGGTTATAGATTATTTTAACGGTAATAAATCAATTGTTTTTATTTAATTCAATAAGTCAATATAAACAAATGTTATTACAATGAAGAAATCCACCCGAATAACTTGTTTACTTTCGACTTTCATTAACTAATTAAATATTGTGTACAAAAGCACGTGTGCGAATTTTCTGTTTATTTATTCTGTGTTGTGTTGTGTTGCATTTTAAAACGTAGAAAGGGAAAACGAGACACAACAAACCGACCAACCATTGAACAAAATCAAGATTTCGCCATTTACTTAATCAATTTAAAAGCCGCTAACTTCAAGCGGTACTAATAATAATAATAATAATAATAGAGCCAACTATGATAATAATGAATGAAAATATCTGCTCCACCAAAAAGGGTAGACATGAAGTAAATTGTCTATTTAATTGGAATGTCGGGATAGGCCACGTTGTTTGTTAGTCGATTGCACGGTTCCAGTCTCACTAGTTGCGCTTGGTTGACGATCCAAACACAAGCACGAGTTACACAGTATCAGATCTTTTTATTATTATTTATTATTAACACAATACCATATACAATATTAAGAAACAAATGCCCTCTAGAAAATTCCGTACGATTAATTCTCGTACATTCAAAAACGTTTCGCGTTGCGGTTATTCGAAGAAATCGTTTTCAATCGGAATAATCTTTGCAATAATAAAGCGAGAGTGATCGGAAACGAGATTTCCAGGTTAATGAATTACCTGTGGTGTAGCGTAATTCTGGCTTCAAGTTCCGTGAAGTGGGACGAGGTCGCTGAATAACAATATTGTAATATCCTAGGTGACGTGGCAACGTCGCGCGCGCTTTGGCTTGGCGTGCTGTGGCTCTCTTGCTTACCTGTTTTTGTATGTTGATACCTATTAATGGGTTTTCGCTACTAAATACATTTGGGGCCCCCAGGTTTTTTCCCAAAAGTTGCACATCGACGGTGGTAATAATAAAATAAAAAATATCGATGGACGACTCGACGGTTTGCGACGCCCGGTTTTATCGATCAGCGTTTCTCAAAATGTTTTCAATTTAACAATCGGAAAATTGCTTTTTATATTATGCGCGCTTGTAAATTTGCATTATCTATTAATTGTTGTTGAGGAATTAATTCAATTCGACCCACGCGCTTCTTTTACCTACATTAAACAATTTTTAATTTTTTATACGAGATAAATATTTAATGGAAGACTTAGTTTTATTACTGTATTTGAGCATTATTGAGTAAACTATTAATTAATTAAAGAAATTCAATTAAAATATATTTTTAAAATGTTAAGAGCTCTTTTTCATGATTACTTTCGGTGTTTGAATTTGAAGAAAAACGTGTGAAAATCTAGTTAATTTAGTCGTCTAAAATGTTTTTTTCTTTAGTCAATTAAAAATTGGTATTACTAGAAATTAATTGATTTTTGATAAAGCAATTCTTTAAAAAAATGTTTATACTTATGCGATTAAAAATAGAAACAATTTGTTCGTTTTAACAAATAGAAAAATTTTAAGAAAAAGAAAATTAAATTTTAACACTTAACACTGCCCCCCTACACAGTTGTTAAGAAGAAGTTGATGATTTGGAACATTTTCAAAAATACAAACGATATTGAAGTTTTTAGGTTAATAAAATTTACCGTCATTCATCAGTTCACTTCAGAGTGAAGAAGGGGGGGCAGCAGCAAATCAGCAAATTATTGCTAATTTGATTTATATTTACTAATAAATAAATTTAGGTTTTCTATACAATTACGGGGGGAGGGGGCTGCAGAGAATAGACATTTTTACATTATAAGGTTTAGAAGAAATGGCTGTCCACGATTATTTGAAATTCAGTGGAATTATTACTGCACTTATCTTTAGCGATAAAATGACTGTCTTTCCAATTCCCGGGACTGCAGGGGGTATCAGCAGCCGCTTGTGCTTCTCCGCGGACACTCGCTGCCTCCAAGGCAATCTCTATGGAACGACAACCTTCATTTTGGGTTTAAAGTTTTTATTCACTTATTAAAACCACATCAGGCTGAAGAAGAGAAGATCGTCGTTTATTCTTTCTTTCCAGGTTTCCTTCGGGCGCCATGCGCCGCAAACCGGACGGAAGATAAGGTTTAAAACTGATCTGATTGTCTTCATTTTATCATGAGATCTTATCTTTTTAATTGTCCTTACCTTATCAATTGACTGCTTATCATAGTTTAGACCCTACGAAAAGCATCGTTCTACGGATTCTCATGTTTGCGATGTTTCGAGTGCGTTCTCTTTCAGTTAAACACCGCCCTCGTGCACTCCTAGAGCTCAGCAGATTTGAAATCACTACTGTATATAGCATCAATCGATTTCGAGACGTTGCGTCAAGTTTTTTTTAATATGCACAACTGCCCCCCCCCCTATATCTTGACGGGGTTTATTTTACAGCTCTGGGGGCTTTTGACACTTTGCCGATCATGGACAACCTTGATATGAATGATTGGCAGCACTCTTACTTTTCAGCTTGCTACCTCTAATTATAAAGTAAGCCGTGATTGATTTCTTGGTTGTTTGATTTAAATTTTGGCTGAACGTCCGGGTGTTCCTTCCCGTCTCGTCACAAGACACGAATTGAGATACATTTAATTGGCGCGCGATTGCTAATGTAATGCTAAGTTACTCACTGGTAACAGCGAAGTTACTATCCATTCTCTACTGGCTCTCCAAGCTATTACCGGAGCAGTAAACGCACGTGCTAACCCGTCGGTGCCTTTTTTATGCCAAAGGCTGGATAAGGGTCCAGCTTTGGACTTTTTTTCAACTTTTTAAGGTGAGGACCACTGCCCGATCGAATCCAACCTCAATTGTAGTGGACGGGACTTGGTTTTATGGTTTTGCCACCCCGATCTCCCAGCTATCGCCCCAGACAGCGCTTCGTTTAAGTCTACACGTTTTAGGCTTCCGGTATGTACCCGTTAAGGTAAAGTTGTCTTGAGCGTGAGAGGCTATGTTTTCGCTTCAACACCCCTTAAGTGTAATGGCTCTAGAGAGTTTTCAGGTCACAGGACTTGAACTGCAGTCCAATAAGTCGTAGGGTGATCTGAAATGCTTTTGTAACACACTAACCTGGTATCATGCAGTTTCCCATTGACCAGACTTACCCTTTTCAACCGAGATAAACCTCACTTCAATTCTCCTCCTAAGCTTCAGTCAGACAGCGGGTACTTGTCATAGAAGTCCGTGACTAAAAAGACCATAAAAGACACTCACCTACCTTGTCTTAGATAAGAATCAAATCCACCAATACCGGTTCTCATGTCCGCAGAGCTTCTTCTGCAACGTTTATGAGTATTCGTCGACAGACACTTGCGTGATTCTACTCCACATTATTTTTTGACTGTATCATCCGTTAGCCGGCCCTGTTTCCAGGCCCCGTTACCATGTTAGATTGGGTAGATTCCAGTCAGTCAGATCATGGACATTGAGTAACTGCACTATTGAACGGACTCAACCGTTTAGGCAGCGTTATTTTAACGTGGCGCACCTTGATACCTAATCACCAGCGTCCCCCTTTCGGAAACACGAATTGAGATACGCTCAATTAGTGCGCTAATGCTATTGCAGAAGCGACCACTACGCACTGGTGGGAGCGAGGTTATTATCCATCCTCTATTAGCTCTCCAGACTAGTACCGGAGTTATTACCGCGTGCACCCGTCGGCGCATTCTCCTAGGTGATGCCTCCTTGTCCAGCTTCGGACTTTTCCCCCACTTGAAAAGTTGAGGGCCACTGCCCGATCGAATCCTACCTCAATTGTGGCGGGACGTGATTTTTTAATGGTTTTGCTACCCCAATCTTCTAGTTATAGGCCTGGAATGCCCTTGACAGAGCTTCGTTTGTAAGTCAACATGTTCTAGACTCCCGGTATGTACCTCGATGAGGTGGACTTGTCTTGAGTGTAAGAGGCTATGTATTTGCTTCAACACCCCTTAAGTGTAAAGGCTCTAGAGCTTCTTCAGACCACAGTACTCAGTCTGCAGTCTCAGTCATAGGGTGGTCCGAATAGATTCCTAAACACACTTACCTGGTGGCATGCATTTCCCTTTGGCCAGAATTTACCATTTCCGACCAGGATCAACCTCACTTCAATTCTCCTCCATAAGATTCAGTCAAACAGCAGAGCACCATAAGAGACCTTATTCCAGGTAAGAATCAAATCCACCCATACCGACCCTCATGTTTCTAGAGTCCCTTCTGCTCGTTGATGAGTAACCGTCGAGAATTCTTTCTCTAACACACATTTTTCCTGACTGTATCATCCGTTGCCCTGCCATGTCTCCATGCCCTGTAACCGGATTCCAGGGATTGAGTAGATTGCAGCCATTTCTATGCGTGGACGCCATGTAATCTGCACCGTTCACCCAACATGGACACTACACCGACCGCAACCGGTAGAAACTTTGCCGGCCGTGGACCCTACGCTGACCCATTGAAATAAATATTGTTGGGACACATCACCGACCATCGACACAGCGCCGGTCGCACATTCTTATGGGGATGTTAACGTAAAGTTCCGAAGCTAAATTGTTGATATAATTTTCACAAATATGATTTCTGTGATATTTTCTACAATATGACCTTAGGTTAGGTTTGGATAGGTTAGATTAGGTTAGGTTAGTGTTCTTGGTCGGCCAAGAGTCCACCGTTTACGGTCGGCGTAAGTATTCACCGTCGCCAAAGTGTCATCGCTTGCGATCGGCAAAGTGTCCAGTAGCAAATTTATTTTAAGGGTCGGCAAAGTGTCCAATACGGCATAGCGGCTACGGTTGGCGAAATGTCCGCGGTCGGCGTAGTGTCCTATAGCTATACCCTTCCGGGACAACTATGATACTAGAGAGTCTACCGTCTGAATATTGTAAAGAAGAATGCTCAGAAATGTTTATCAAATGAGAAATAAGCTTTCAAATGATACGGTAGTTGTCTATATTTGCATGGTCGAACCATTTGACCTCTCGTGACAACGCTGTTGCAACTCGGCCCTGTAGTATAGTTCTGTGCGAAGTTTCATTCCAGGTTCCTCGTGTAATGACTGTGATGGACGGGTTGTGGAGTTTTATTAGTCTATGTTCAGTTCTAGTAATCTTGCTGTTTGGCTATCTATATCATTGCTTTCTAACTGATTGCTATCTTCAATTCGAGACTATGCTAGAGTCGTTTTTCCCGACTCTACACTTTTGTCTTCACACCCACAATGTATTAATGTATTACATTAAACTTTCACTTTAGTATAAGTCTTCCGTAAGAAGCGGTTTCGGAACGGTTTAACGATCCTCTTCAATCTACTGATTTTATGTAGACTTTTCACTTTTGAACATTTTCTAACATTTGTAAGTTTATTTAACGTTGATTTGATTCTGCTCCCTTGAACAATAATTAACAGTTTGGACGATTCCTTACAGCGGTTCTGAATCTAGTCTCACAAATGTTCCTTTCATTGAATTTCTTCTGTTGAATAATAATGTTGCAGATCATATTTGGTACTGACCAACGTCAATGTCAGTTGAAAGAATTGTTTGGTCTTGTCCGTAAATTACCAGTACCAAATAATCAAGACTGAGAAAAATCTCGACATTTTTTCAAATGGTGTAGGGTTCCAGATCGACTACGCCTGTGCGCAGTACTGCAATGGTTACATACAACAGAAAAATATTATGACAATAAAAAAAGAGGCAGCAAAACGACCTGCATTATCGGCTTCGCTACACGCAAGCGGCGTAGTTTTAGTTAGGTTAGAATTAACCTACAAGCGTTGTTTGTATTGTGAGCTGTGATGTGTTTTGTTATTTCTCCTTTTTACACATTTTTAATCATTCCTAGTTTCTCACTTTTATTCTCTAGCCTCACACACTTCACAACTTAAAAAATTTGAGGTTAGAAAAGTTGTCATTTATAAACAATCTCTTATTGGTTCGAGCTTTAACACGTCACATCTGGCGCGAATTTAAACTATAAATTTTTTTTCGTAAGTGTTACTGCATGAAACAAAATATTATTACTAACGAAAATTTCTACGTCTACAGTATTGCATAACACAATAAAAAAAAAGGCTCTAAAAGTCCATTTCGTAAGTACACCAGAAAGAGTTTACTTATTATAAATAGTAGCAAAAAAAGGTTAAAGTAGCTACGAATAATAACTATATATTTTTTAAATTGCTTACTATATAGGCAACCCAATTTTATGCTTAACGTTCACTCTCTTAGTGATAAGCAATTATAAGTCATTGCTAAGTGACCATTTTCTGAGGTTTATTTTCTCCTATCCTGCGTCTTCACACAATGGTTTAATGAGATTTCCTTGAGATCAAAACCCAACTGATTTCATACCGTAGATTGCTTAATCGTTTTTTAAATAAAAAATCACTCTGTAGCTTTTATTGCACGCTTGTTTAATTTCTAATTTTTATAAATACACATGTAGTAGCTATCCGAACTGCGTAAAGTAGCTGGCGCCCTAAATTTATGAGCGTTTTTGTTACGTGTTTTGAATTCATGGAAGAAACAAATCATCCTAGAGTAGAATCATTCTACTATTGTTGAGTCAATCTCTGTTCTGAGAAAGATCAATTTTGAATTTTGCTAAAGTTCAAGAATTTTTTGTTTTTACCGTACTACCAATACTATATGTTTCTAAATAAAACAAAAAAATTCTCAGAACTCTCTAGATAACATTCTTCAGAAGGTAAAAGTGAACCTGTTAACCTTAAAATTATTGTAATTGATTAATTCTACTTTGCGGTTTTATCAAGGGTGAGTGAGCACTTCTTCCTTCTTCTATCTCCACGAATAGCAGGTTCACATACTTGTTTAAATTACACACAATGCACATTACAATAATTAATTGGTTTACCTTGCATGTTGCAATTTTTATGCCTTTATGAGTACACACAGACAAATTAACGTCGATGCCTGCGCCTGCCTACCTAATATGATTATGCCAGGATTTGTACGATACCATTAAAGCCTAGAAAACCGGTTTGTTACACAACCACACAATTACATTGCATCTAGTGGATCAATGCTAATCTTTTATCTTGATTTCATTTGTTTTTTCCCCTCCTCTCTTCTTTAATTTACCAAAGACGCCTGCCTTTCCATTTTTTGTTATTGTGATGGCGTCTGCCAAAATTTTTAGCAAATACCAGTCCTAAATGGAAGTAAATTTCAGCCTTTATGACGTCATTTGTTTAGTGAAATCAGGCAGGTAAATTAAAATGGCACCAGGAAGTTAAAACACATAACACCAACATACAACGTTTAAAAAAAATACATAATGGAGATACAGCAAGAAAAAAAAGGAAAACCAACCTTGACAGGACGCAATTCGTGCAGTTCTGTTGACGACCTTAAAATTGTTTTGGTATTTCATTTATTTTGAAACCTAATTGAATAGCCGAATGTCGAAATCGCGAAACGTATCATTCACATCAATCTCGCGGATACAGTTACAACAACTTCAAAGAAGGTGTTTACTATAACAAATCTGACGTCAAATATTGTTGAATTTTTTAATTGAGTTTTTTATTCAAGTGTTTGTGTTGAGGGGGTTACATAAACTCGGCAGAAATAATCAGCCCTCCTCCCCCCCAGCTTACTGGCCAACACCCCCGAAAGCGTTTTGTATCGCTCATGTGGGGGTCGCACCTCAAAAAAACTGTCTTGTGACCCAATGAAGGGTCTTCAGGACAACCCCCCCTCCATGAAGAGTATTGGACAATTTTGGCGTGGTGAAGGTACCTTTACTGCAGTTTCCACCTACATCTTTTTCCCGTAAGTAAGCTGAAGGAGGCAACTGTTTTTGTTTTAGGTTATGTAATCTCTTCAACATAAATACTTGCAAAAACTCAACATTTTGTTATGACTGCTCTTTTATACTGCTTGTGTCTTCTTTTGTTTTTCTGATTTTGTTAAAAATATCATAAAAGCTAAAATTAGCATAATTTGGTTAAAATGAAAATTAATGAAGGTAATGATAATTTCTTGTGCTAACATCAGTTACCCTAATTTAAAAGTCTTGTAATCTAAAAATGTCTCCCCGAGGATCAACAAACTAAAAACTGTTTCGCGTTTTTCGTTTTGTTGCTGGCTATTTTCAGTGTATTCTTTAAATGCTTGACCTAAATAGGCCTACTAGATTCATTATAATTATTCAAACAGCAGCAGCCTCTGCAATTTACAACATTTATTACTTTATTTATAACAGAATGATGCTAATGTTAGTTTGATGATGGTGCATAACATTGCATTTAATTGGTTTTCGACCAATGAACATCTAACTATTAAAAACAAAAGAATGTCGCACAGTCTAAAACAGGGAAATTTCAAATTGGTTAATCTGACAACCTGGCATTATTACCTTGGCAATATTGCTTTTATTGATCATTAATTGTGATTTAATAAATAAATCATTCAAAAGCAATAAAGATGGTTGGAGTATTATACCGGTATGGCAACATCGCTTTTTATAAAAAATCTAAAGAAAGAGTCAAACAATTGCCGCTAGCAGGTTTTTACATTTTCTAACCAACACGATCTGAAAATGCTGTTTTTTATTCATTTGAATCTTACAATTGGGTTTAAAACTTAATAAATTTAAAACAATGGCCTTTCAAAGTTTTTTATAAACAGTATGTCGGATTGGCAACATTTGAAATTATCAATTTAAATTTTAACATTCTGTTAAATTGCCAAACCAGATCACTGGAAACAATTAAAGAGTCAATTCATTTCCAGAAATCTGGCAACATTGTATTGTATTTTTGTTTTATTTTCAACACAAACATCTTTTAGAACTCCCTGGCCAAACGATATTGAAACAATCTTATGAGACTAGTTTTCAAATTGATAAGTTTGGCAACAAAGCTCTGAAACTCAACTCAAACTCAAGAAATGTTTTTTTTATGTACTTTATTTAATTTTCATATGTTATTCTATAATATTCAGTGGTAACTGCGATAACTTGCTCTATATTTTATGTGCTCAAGTGTCTAACAACTTTTCTAATCAAGTGGCCTGTACAATCAAAATTTATTCAGCTTGTCATTTGAACTCATTCTGTGACATTCAAATTGCAAGTTCGATTTAAATTTCGGCTAACATTCAATAATTGCATAAATCTGGCAACATTGTATTGTTTTTGTCTTTTATTTTTTAAACAAACTTCCTTTAGAATATCCTTGCCAAAAGACATTGAAATAGTTTTATACGACTAGTTTTTAAAAATAGATGAATTTATGAAAAAGCAATTGATAAGTTTGGCAACAATGTCTCTCAAAACCCAAGAAACGTTTTTTTACTTTACTAATGTACTTTATTTAATTTTCATATTTTATCCTATATATTCAGTGGTCACTGCGATAACGTGCGCAATTTCTTATGTGCTCAAGTGTCTAACAACTTTTCTAATCAAGTGGCCTGTGGAATCAAAACGTATTCAACTTTACATTTGAACTCATTCTGTGACATTATAATTGCCAGTTGGACTTAAATTTCGGCTAACATTGAATAATTGCATAAATTTGGCGACAACTACTTTCCAAAAATTAGATGAATTTATGAAAATGCAATTGATAAGTTAGGCAACAATATCTCTCAAAACCCAAGAAATATTTTTCTACTTTACTAAAGTACTTTATTTAATCTTCATATGTTATCATGTATGTTCAGTGGTAAATGCGATAACGTGCTCTGTGTTTTATGTACTCTAGTGTCGAAAAACTTTTCTAATCAAGTGGCCTGCGGAAACAAAATTTATTCAACTTGTCATTTGAACTCATTCTGTGACATTCAAATTGCCAGTTCGACTTAAATTTGGGCTAACATTCAACAGTTGCATAAATCTGGCAACATTGTATTGTCTTTTTCTTTTATTTTTTAAACAAACTTCTTTTAGAACACCCTTTTCAAAAGATATTGAAACAGTTTTATATGACTAGTTTTCAAAAATTAGATGAATTTATGAAAATGCAATTGATTAGTTTGGCAACAACGTCTCTGAAAACCCAAGAAATGTTTTTTTATTTTACTAATGTACTTTATTTAATTTTCTAATGCTATCCTATATATTCAGTGGTCACTGCGATAACGTGCGCAATTTCTTATGTGCTCAAGTGTCCATAAAATTTTCTAGTCAAGTGGCTTGTAGAATCAATATTATGTTTGTTTGTTTGTTTGTTTTTGGGCGAGGAATCAGGATGGCAAAGCATCCTTCGTACCTCATGGCACCGATTGCTATGATCATTTGACCGACCCTACTAGAATTTAGCCGAATCTGGGGGAATTCCACCCCCAGTAGGGATTTTTAACGTGCCAAACATCGCATTGACACGGGGCCTACAGTTTTACTTCCTATTCGAGAAGAAGGCATGTTTTTAATTTTTCTCCGCTATGAAAAATTACCAGCTCGGCCGGGAATCGAACCTGCGATCCTTGGATTATGAAGCAAACATGCAAACCATTAATCCACCGAGGCTGGCAATCAATATTATGTTACATTAAAATTGTCAATTGGGCTTACATTTGGACTAACATTGTTTATTTCGCTTGATTAGAAAAGTTTTGATGGAATGATATAAGATGGCGTGGTTGTGTTTGAAATGGCAACATTTGTTTCGATTCTACATAGAAACCTACAGAATGTTCGAATTACAAAAGGACGTAAGTTTCTAACAATCAAGTTATAAAAAAGTAGATCAAATTAAAAATATGATTGATTATAAACATGGCAACATTGGATTTTCGTGCGTTAACACAACACAACGCTGTAGTTATCAGATTAAAACTTTTCTCTAAAAAACATCGTATTAGTTGTTTTTAAAATAGACCGAAAATGGAAGAACACAGTTGATTCGACTGTGTAACATTGCAACATTGCATTCTTACTTGGCAACCTTGCGCTTTCTTTCTTGACTAGAAGTACACAGAATGGTTTTATACAGTTTTAGTATTAAATAGTAGTTACATTTTACGGTAAGTAAGTACAAGTACGGAAAATCGTGAAAATCAGTTCAGCAGTATACACTTGACAACAGTGTTTTTTTTTAATTCGATAGAAAAGTATGGAGTAAATCAAATCAAACATAAGCAGTTTAAAAAATATATACATACCTATTTCACTAACTTTCTAAAGCAGATGCGTGGACGAATATTCAAATTACTTAAAGTATATAAAGTTGGCAACACTGTTTGACTTATAGATCGGATTTAATATTTTTATTTGACAATTTTAACACCATAATCTCAAATGCAGTTTTAATTGCAATTGATACATGTAATATAAAGTATCAACTTGGCAACATTGCAGCATTGGCAATAGTAATTATAATGATAGTGAGCAAAGTTTGTTGTATTAAATTGTTAGATTCAATGTGTAATTATTTTAAGTCTACACACTTCTCCCAGCGATGCTCCCATCTCTTTAACCAGTCCAAATAGTACTCGGCGTTTTTCTCTGCAAAATAATTGTTCATGAAGGTGATTGCCTCCTCATTTGACGAAAATCTCTGTCCTCCGAGCGCAATTTTTAGATGGGGGAACAAAAAGAAGTCGCTTGGGGCTAGATCTGGTGAGTAAGGAGGATGGTCAAGCAGTTCAAACCGTAATTCGTGGGTTTTCGCCATGGCAACCGCGGAGGTGTGAGACGGCGCATTGGCTTGGTGAAACAGGATTTTCTTTTTCTGCAAATGTGGCCGTTTTTCCGAAATTTCTGCCTTCAGCTTGTCAAGTAATGATGCGTAGTATGCTCCTGTAATGGTTTTTCCTGTTTGAAGATAATCGATTAAGATAACTCCATGACTATCCCAAAAAAAACAGTCGCCATCACTTTCCCAGCCGACATAACAGTTTTTGGTTTTTTTGGAGCCGATTCCCCCTTCGCAGTCCACTGTTTTGACTGTATTTTTGTTTCGGGCGTATAATGGTGTATCCAAGTTTCATCTACAGTAATTAATCGGCGCCAAAACTCTGATTCATTGCGCCTAAACTGCGCCAACAGAGCGTTGGAAATGTTAATTCGAACACGTTTTTGGTCTAACGTGAGCAAACGCGGCACTCAACGCGCGGACAGCTTTCTCATGCCTAAATCTTGATTCAGTATATGTATGACAAACACGTTCTTTGGACATATTCATAGCCTCTGCTATCTCTCTCACTTTAATTCGACTGTCGTTTAGCACCATTTGGTGAACATTAGCGATGTTATCGTCAGTGGTTGCAGTTTTTGGACGTCCCGAACGTTCATCGTCTCCCAAGCTGGTACGGCCACGTTTAAATTCAGCTGCCCAAAATTTCACTGTGGTAAATGATGGCGCAGAGTCCCTATGCACAGAGTCCAACTCATCTTTGATTTGCGTAGGCGTATTGCCTTTCAAAAACAACTATTTAATGACAGCTCGATACTCGATTTTTTCTATTGTTTTCACAAAACACTCACATCGACTCACTCAAACGATTGTCAAATAACAACTGCGCGTCCAAAATGGCTGAAATTTTGGTGAGTACCTGTCAAAAGATGCACAACTACATTCCCTAGCTTCTATTGACGAGTGCTGCCACTTTCAGGTTAAGGTCGGAAACTTTTCAGACCATTCTCGTATGAAACTTGACAGTACCGCATATTTTAGTACATTCTAATAAACAAATAGAAACTTAAAAAGTAATATATTAAGGGTAACAGTTACTAAAACTAAGCACATTCACTTTCGCAGACTTGACAACACCGCGCTTTTTACTATGTTTAATTTGTATAATGCTTCAATACTTTTATTTTTTTAAATAAGTTATGGTAAGCTAAGCAGGGTTTAATAGGTTTTCTTGATATAATCCGGCAACACTGTTTTTTATAGTTGATTGTAATCACAGTAGTTCTCACAAGTTTTGATCTATTATGGAGATCATCGTTATAGTTTAGAGATGTGAAATGTTTTTGGATTGGATAAATCTCATCAGGATTTATTTGGAAATCATAAATTGCATGTTTACGATAAAATGTGACAACAGTGCCTTTTTATTTAAAAAAAAACATAGTAAGAATTGGCGATTCAATCTATGTATTTGAATATTTGAAATAAATCTTGATATCTAAAAAGTCATAAGAATTTCCTAGTCCATTCCGTGAGATATGGCAACAGCGAGTTTTGTATATTTATTATAATAAATGCAATGTAAATGTAATATAAACAACCAGGCGGTATTTAAAACAGTTATTAACCTCAAAAAATATTTAGTTAAAACAAAAAAAAAGAAAATGTGTGTGAAATTTACGCAGCATTGTTGAAGTGCATTGTTGCAACATTATTCATATTTCCCAATATTTAATGATAACCCAAATTGAATAATTATTATTAATAGGTGGTTAAATGATGGATATCAGAAAAGTTCAATGAGCTTGCAGGTAATAGAAAATACCTTTGGATTGCATTCTCTGCTCATTTGTTTTTCATTCGAATATAATTTGAAAGTGAAAGACTTAAAATTGAATATTCGCACAAGTAGGAAATGCATCTCACATCTAGTACTCCAACACAAATGAATGCTATCTCAGGAGTATTATTTTCAGAATCTAGGTTATTATTTATTTGAATTCACGTTTTTTTTTTTTACATTATTATCTTATGTTTCTTAATTTAAAGCATGCAATTAACGAAAAAATAAATGTCAACTTCAATAATTCAAATTATAAAACCTTGACAAAAGTAGGTGAGGGACTAACATAACCTCTTTCGCTTATTAATGATTTGGTAAGTTTTAAATCTGTTTATACGTTAAAAATCTTTGTGACGTCATTCGTGACGTTTTATTTTCTATGCAAATTAATTGCCTAAGTACGTAACAAACGAAAATTTTATTCAAATCCTCCCATTTCTGAGCCTTGAAGTGAACAAACGTTTCAATCGTGTTTTAATTGGAACCAAGTTAAAAACTGCCTACTTGATAATTAAACTAATTATTTTAGAATGTATCATAATTGTAACCTATATAACCTATATTTGTAAATAGGACAAGAGAAAGAGATATTTGAGACTATCTCTCGAAACAAGTGAAGGGATGCTGCTGAGATAACGGTAGCAGTAGCTATATTTAGGGTTGGTAATTGACGTCAGATAATAAGTTTACAACACAGCTAGGCTCAGACAGAATGGGTTGATGATGATGATGATAATAATAATAGTAATAATAGGGGCAGTTAATTGGCAGTAAATTGAAATTTGTTACAGTAAAAGCCGCTCTCGCGCCTCTTATAATGAACTGGATTCTGGTTGTGCAAATGTAGGTATATATACAGGGTGTTCCATAAATATACCGACAAACTTTTAGGGGTGGTAGAGGACATTAAAACAAACATTTTTTGCTTTATAAACATATGTCCGAAAACGCTTCGTTTTCGAGAAATAAACGTTGAACCATAGAATAAATAGTTATGTAGTAGGTAAGTTTATGCTTAAAATCCAGTTACCATTAATAACAATTATAGATGGACATGTCATTGTGATAAATTAATTTGTCATTGTGAGTAGTCCTGTCAAGTAGTTTATTGTGATAAAACTTGTGTCAATTGTTAATTTAAAAGTTTTATTTAAAATGGATTTTTTTGTATAAATCTTAACACCCTGTATCTCGAAAACAAAGCGTTTTCGGACATATGTTTATGAAGCAATAAATGTTTGTTTTGATGTCCCCTACCACCCCTAAAAGTTTGTCGGTATATTTATGGAACACCCTGTATATATACAAAATATTTTATATGTATCTTAGCCCCCCAAGATTCAGATTCAGTTACGTCTATGGAAGTCTGATTATTATAAAAACAAAAGAGGAGCCATTATAGTTATTATTTTTTTTCTATTATCGCTATTGTATTGTTTTATTATTATAGGATGCATTTGTTATAAATGGAAACTTGAAGAACTTCCACTTTTGTTTTTTGTTTTGCATTAATATGTAGGTCACTTCACATGGTTGTGTTATGCAATGAATTTAATTAATTTGCGCGCGTTCAAGCGTGAATCGTTTTAATTTTTTTTATTATTCTTGTCCTTTTTTTTAATTTAATGAATTGCTAGGACAGTTGTACGCTGTTAGGTTAGGTCTTTGCAATAATAATCTTTGTATGCAAATGATTATGAAAATATGTAGCACAGACCAGAGCTGACTTAAAAGTAAAGCTGGTTTTGATTTTAATAAAGATGGTGGACTGGATCGATGGAATCTTTAATGAATAATTAATTAACTGAATGCATTTTATTGGTATAAACAAAAGTTTTTGAAAGACTACTTACTTGGAATATTATAATTGATTAATTACTGATTGCATTTTATTAAAGTGTCATTAATATCAGATTTATCAAGGTTAAGGTCTTGAATTGTTTTTAAATTTTGATAATAAAATCTTGTGGGGAGGGGAATAAAATTAAAAAACATTTTAATACACATTTTTTTAGTTGGTCCTTCGAGCCGGATCCTCACCATTAGATAAATTCTACTTAAAATCTAATAAAAAAATAATCATATTAAATAAAATCTCATCGTAACCTTTTAATTGCACTGTTTTGATTGGTTTCTTACATACATATATCCAATAATACTTTATTACAGATTCTTAGTAGTAATAAATTTAATTCAATTTTTTTTCTTTTTTTGCAGGTAAGTCCACGCAATTTAATGGAGTATTTTTTCTCATAAAAACAGCCGGCTTCGTGAAAACTGTTGAATGAATTTTTGCAAATTCCAAGGTTGGTAAGATCGTAAATCTTATTAATTGTATGTATCTTTAAAAATAAGGATTCTTTTATCATTTATTGCATGCGTTTGCAATCAGTGTGTTGCGTGAGAATATTAAAACAATTCGAGAAAATTTAAATATAAATCTAGATCAACAAAAAAAAACACAATCTTAAAAGTATTTTTAAATAGATTGTTTTGATGTTTACATTGTTTTGATTGATAATCTTCTGTAAGTACAACTCAAGGCGTCTAAACAGAACAAGTGCTCTTAAGCTAAGTACTCACAGCAGCGGATCCGCAGGCGGATGTCATACGATTGGTGGGATTGAGTCGATTTGACTCAAACCGACCAATCGTATGACATCCGCCTGCGGATCCGCTGCTGTGAGTACTTACCTTTACACATTTGGTTTCTACTTGGACGTGTCTCATGTCACGACTATACGGATATGTTTGCTAAGCGACTACGCCCTTCAATTGGATTTGACATGACGAGAAAGATCATAGTTGCCTGAGTCCAGATGCAATTTTGCATTGGTCTTAGATATCTTGATAAAATGGCCAAATAATAGACAATGCCTAAACGAGTAAATCCTCATAGAGATCTACTAAATTGTTTTTTGGTATTTTGGGGAGCTATTGTCATTTTTTTGACATATCTAGAATTTAATTCTTCTGCACACAAATTAGCAAATGTCTAATACAGAAAAGCTCAATCCTGAACACTTTGTATTGTTATCTCTTTAGTCTTCGATTCTGCGTTTTATCTCATATCAGAATTTATGTAAAGATCATTCATGATTCATTTTGAATCGTAGCAACGGAAAGGGAGAGCTTTAGTAACCTTCTTCCTTTTAGACACAAGAAATTCAATAGTTAACTGGGATCCATGAACTAAAAGCTTTTTTACCTTCGATTGTATAATGTTTCTGTATCGTATAGTCCACATTAACGGCCCTTGGTCCATAGGATACAGAGTGGTCTGTTTATTATGGGACTTTACCTTATCTCAGAAAGTATTGAAAAAGTTTAAGCAAAAGTTGTTCATATTAAAATAATTTATAATTTTTTACTAACAATTCCATATTTTGTGCTTGGTACAGGGTGATGAAATAAAACTACTTTTATTTAAATAGGACATCCTAAATATCACGTTAGCAAGATCAACGTCAATAATTTCCAACAGTGCTTTTCATGAATTAGACAATATACAGTGTTCCATTAGAAAAATAAAATAAGTTTTGAAATTTGGCAACACTGTGCAACAATTTTGAAATTCTAATATCGAACACCTAAATCGCAAAGTAAATAAGATAAGGGAAATCTTTTGGCACAATGGGCTCAAAAGATTAATTTGCCACTTTGCAATATTGACCGTTTAGTGAAGATAATAGTCAATAAGTCAGAAATGGTGGGTTACAGACCCATGTTCATTATTCCTAGAAGTTAATTTATTTCATTACCCTGTATGTAACCACGAAAAAAAATGTCGTTAACTAAAAAATTATAAATTAGTTCAATAGGAACAACTTTTATATAAAATCTTTTTTTTACAAGATGTACTTTCTGAGATAAGTTGTAGGTATAATAAACGAGCCACCCTGTACTGTCCGAACATTGTTCACAGTCATGTGAAAAGTTCTTAAATCATAGATCCTGTCGATTTTTCGTACTTTACAGTCTACAAAGCCTATACTACTCGTACATACGATATAATCTGCAACCTAAATTCTACAGTGGATGGGTCTATAATTCATAATTTATAATTCTTCGTTCACAATTACAATCCATGGCCAGTGGCACACAACTCACTTCATAAAGTAACCTAAAGTTTAAAAATTAGTGTACACAGATCTCAATCCATTTTTTAAACTTAAGATGCGCCTTTTGGGCTTAGGACGGCAGTATAGTGTGCAGTTTTCAGTCTATATTCTTCTATTTCTTCTCTACAGTCGATAGTCTACAGTCTATAGCCTACAGTCGATAGTCTACATTATATAGTCTACAGTCTTATAGCCTACAGTCTATAGTTTACAGTGTATAGTCTACAGTCTATATCCTACAGTCTATTCTCGAGTCTATAGTCTACAGACTATACAGTCTACAGTCTAGCCTGCAGTCTACAGTCTAGCCTGCAGTCTATAGTCTATAATCTAAGGTCTATAGTATGTGGTCTATAATCTACAGTCTATAGTCTACACTATATAATCTTCAGTTTATCGTCTATAGTGTACAAAGTTTACAGTCTACGGAGTCTACATTCTATAGAGCCTATAGTATACAGAGCTTATCAGCTACATAATAGAAGAATCTATAGTCTACATAGCCTGTAGTCTGCAAATTCTATAGTCTACATGCCCTGTAAGTTTATATTTTATGTTTATATTCTATGATCTACCCTCTATTATAATTCTACAGCCTAATATCTAACGCCTATAGTAGCCTGTAATCATAGCGTACAGTCCGCAAATCTTTGGCCTATATTCTACAGTATTTTGTTTACTCCCAATAGTTATACTATTCTACAACCTTTAATCTATGTCCTATAGTCTGGAATCTGCATACCTATATTCTATAGTCTGTAATCTACAATTGGTAGTCTATAGTCTGTAGTCTACAGTCTAGAGTCTGTAGTCTACAGTCTATAGTCTGCAGACTATAGTCTGCAGACTATAGTCTACAGACTATAGTCTACAGTCTATAGTCCACAGTCTATAGTCTGCAGTCTATAGTCTGAAATCTACAGTCTGCAGTCTATAGTCTACAGTCTATAATCTACAGTCTATAGTCTATATTCGACAGTCGATAGTCTACAGCATGTAATCTACAGCCTGATTTACAGTCTACAGTCTAGATATATAGTTTACAGACTATAAGTTTATAGTCTACAATATATAATAGTGTACACAGTTTGTAGTGTACGGAGCCTACATTCTACAGAGTCTGTATTATACAGAGTCTATAATATACAGAGTTTATCAACTACAAAATAGAAGAAATCATAGTCAGTATATCCTGTAAATTCGTATGTTATATTTATAATCGATGATCTAGTGCACAGTTCGCAAGTCTACAGCCTATATTTTACAGTGCGTTGGCTACTCCCAATAGTTATACTATATTCTACTATTCTAGAACCTTTAACCTATGACCTATAGTATGCAATCTGCTCATCTGCTATACTCTAGAGTCTGTAATCTACAAACTGTAGTGTGCTGTACATAGTCTACAATCTTTAATATACACTTTTTAGTCCACAGTCCAGAGCCTACTGCAGTTTATAACCTACAGTGTATAAGTCTATAATCTACAATACATGATGATCTTTAGTGTACAAAGTCTGTAATTTACGTAGACTACAGTGTCTATAGTATACCGAGTGTATTAGCTACATAATCTGAAGTCTACAGAGCCTGTGGTCTGCAGATTATATAGTCTGCATCCTACTCTGCGCACAGGCTACAGAATCTACAGTGTACACGGTGTACAATCTATTGTCTACATTTCATAGTAGCATATATTTTAAACGGTAACGATGTTACCTTTTTTCACGGCCGTTACAAAATCGTCCATATACGGTTTACGTCAAATACAGTTAGGAGACACCGTTGAAGATATAATGTTGTGATAGACCGCAGTCCTTGTAATACATAATTAGTGATAGTCTACAGAATCGATGGTCTACTATAGGGCCTGTAATTTATAGAATCTATCGTTTACAGAGTAAGTTTGCATAGTCTATAGCTTAAAGAGTTTATAGGCTACAGAGTCAATTATTACTCTTCTACTACATCTATACTCTACGGAGTGCAACCTATAGTCTTCAATTTATAGGTTACAGTCTAAATAAATGTCATTTAATATATATAGGACCAAACTGTACAGTTAGGTTAGGTTGATGTTCCAGTGGTAACTGCGATAACGTTTCTTTTATGTTATTGTAGATATGATTATAAACTTATCTTGCGACTACGTTAGATAGTTCGTTCGACTATTAAATGTGAGTATAGTAATTTACATTATAAGTCCTGGAAATGGAATTTTACAGTCGAGTAAGATGTTACGGACAAGGCGACGAAGGAGCCGAGTCCGGAACATCGAAACGAGACTGTAAGACCATTTCCAGGACGTATGACGTAATGCGTTTTATTTCATACTGCAATTATTGGAATATTGGTTTAATTTAAAAAAAATTATATAAAATAAATTTCCGAATGCAAAATATGGACATCTATGAAGAACGAGTTTCCATGGTAACTGATTACGTACTAAAACATTGTCCACTTGATTGATTGTATTTGCGTCCGGTAAATTTTTTTACAGTCACAAGTCCTGTAAAAATTTTTACAAGCATACTAGACCGTAAAATCGCATGCTCTGGACTAAAAAGTTTGACGTAAAACTGACAAATGTGACACAGTATGAAATAAAAATTATTTACGGCCCAACCAAAAATTCATTGCTGTCCACCACGGATCGTTCTCGACTTTTGCCCAGGTTTGGTTTACGGTCTTTATTCTACAGTCTATAGCCTGTAGTCTCAGTCTGTAGTCTACAGTCTCGGTTTATAGTCTGTAGTGCACAGGTTGTAGTCTATCGTGCAGAGTTTATACTTTACAGTATAGTATAGTCAACAATCAGTTATTTACATTCTATAGTCTGTGGTCTACAGTGTTTGTAATCTACAGCTAAAAGTTTATAATCTACACTCTATAGTATGTAGTCTATGATATACAGTGAATAGCAGTGTTTTTTCTAAGTTTCTTAAGTTTTTTCTTTTCACTATAACTTTACATTTTTATTAATAATGTATTTTACTTGCTTATTTCATATACCAGACTCCATTTCTGAAATGGTATTACTTATAGGCTTTGGATGGGTTTCATGATTTTCTATGAAGAAGATACGATTGTTTAATCTATGTATATTGTTTACTACGACTTCGGCTGCAAAATGATGGCCTGAAATGACTGCCCACACAATGTCTAGAGTTCCTTCTTGTTTTATTTGACACGCGTTGTTGCCAACTTTTCAAAAAACTGCCAATCTTGAAGTATTTTCTAAGACAGTATGTTTACTACTGTGAAATAATTCTTCCGCATTCATTCATTTGTTTACTTTCCGAACCGCCAACCTACTACACTCAAACTCTAACGTAAGTGTTATCTGCAAAATACACATTGATGAAATTGAAAGTGTGTTATTAGCACGCAACATCTTTTTTTTTCAAGACACCTTTTCCATGTCGACACACAATGAATGCCAGAACAAGAAAGATGAGTAGTGAAATTAATTATCAGATTAAGCGTATGCGAGAGTGAAATGGGAAGTGTTGGTATGTTTTAGTATACATAAACGATGACGCAACGAAGACGAGCTCTGGTCATGTAGGTTGGCAGGTCGCCTTTTTCGTAATAACCGTAACTGCTGCTGTTTATCGATACATGTATGCACAGCCTGCAGCAAGACTTGCAATAGCACTAGTTTTACTACTATGTGCGTCCTCTTCTCAACAATAATGGCATGTTTGCAATGTTGTTTGATGCGAACCGGATAATAAATTCTAGTTCTTTTTTTTCCTATATATTATTGCATTTTATTACATCAAATAACAAGGTAAAACAAGAGCATGAAGGAGATGTAATCTCCTAAAAAAACATGAATGGAAACACATATGTCGGTTTAAGAGCATTTGTGTGTCTGTGTTGATCAATTGATTGATTGATTTGTATAAATCTAATCGTATGGAGAGAAATGAAAGAGAGAATTTGCTCTCGCTGTTTGTAAGCTATGCTGGTTTTTTCGCTACTTCCATCATGTCCGTTTTGTAAATTAGATATATACAGTGTGTCCACGGATGGAGTTACATAGATAGATAGTTTATGAAAAATAGTAATTTCGTAAAACTTGCAAAAGAATTTTTAGATTTACTGAATGGTTGAAAAAAATTATAACACTGAGATTCCATTAATTGTAAGATTATCTAAAAAATAATGATTTGTTAGTTTTAGTTTTAAGCGCTTAGATCATCGTCAGTCAAGTCGAAATGAATTTTTGGGCGTTTTGAACAGAGCTGGATTTTTTATCAAGAATAGAGTTTTTTAGTAAAATGCATTTGAGAAAAGATTTTTCCCTTTTGTAACGCCATCCGTGGACACACTGTATATTATAAAGTATGTCGTATTGTTACCGGCATTGTATTGTCTCTTTGTTTGGTTTAAATGTCACATGAAGTTTTAAAATCTATTGGTTTTAATTTTCTGAAAGTAAAAATGTCTTTTATTGACAATAAATTGTTGTGGCGATGAAAGTATAATGTTTGAGGGGTGGGGGGATTTTTGAAATATATTTAAATAATGCTTATCACATAACTATTGGTCAAGTCATCTTTACTGCTTGGGACAGTTTCTATTTCAGTTACCCCCTAAACTAATTTTGGACAATTTGAAACTACAACTAATTTATTTAAGTTAGTTTAAAAGTAGTTTAACGTCTTGTTGTTTTGTTCTAAAGAGTCCTCTTACGGAGTTTGCTAGTTAAAAGTGGTTCTAGAAAAAAATAGTATCTGTAATTAGTATAAAAAAGTGTTTTTAGGGCTGATAAGATTGCCAGACTCCGAACCGCGTCATCCGGAACTTTCTTATTCGACCCAAAAACATGCATTTGTTTGTATTAATTAAACAAATGACTATTATGTGAATAATATTTGTATTTGTATATCCCAAGACTTTTTAATCATGAGTTTTCGTTGACCATGATGAATCTATATTATTAAACAACTTGATCAAGTTTTTGTTTATCTGCATCAATAATAGTTTTGAAAATGCCAAGATGAATTGTTTTGCAGATTTTTAAATACGTATTAGGAAGTTTTGATTAATTATAATCAGGTTAGGCCTTGATCATTACATCTAATAAATGTGCAACTGTCAAATATTTGATGGGTTAAAGATAACAAGACGGATCAAGGTTTGCATATTATTCTAATAGTGTGCCGATATGCATCTGTTTTATTCTTTTACTGATTCATTTTTTTCCATTTACACTACATAACTAAAATATTTTGTTAAAAGAATTTTTGACATCTT
Source organism: Agrypnus murinus (assembly GCA_929113105.1). NCBI lineage: Eukaryota > Metazoa > Arthropoda > Insecta > Coleoptera > Elateridae > Agrypnus > Agrypnus murinus. Next base: position 87,569,176 of record OV816027.1, on the reverse strand, counting down.
AAGGTTACGCTTAATATACTTCCTTTTATGTATGTCTCTTTTTTATTTCCTGGTACACCCTGTATAGATATAACAACACAAGATGATAATATGGATCCAGTTTATTTTTACCGGTAGGAAACACTTCCCTTTGTGCTGCCGAAAATTTTTGTTTTAAAATATCCGCGATAATTATTAAAATAATAATAATAATATTAAAATTATAACTGACGTTATTTTCAACAAACAAGGTTCGAGAATCACAATCCGTGTCAATTTTTCTGCTTTAGTAGTAACATCCAACGAACGTGTAATAAACGTATAGTCACACAGATCGTTAAGCAAAGAGGAGTTTTTCAGTTGTTTTAGTCTCTCAAAACAATTTGAAGAAACAAACAGTTGGCCATGTTATTACAGTTGTAGTTAGATTTTATTACATTACATTTTAAATTATTTAGATTTCAAAACTTAAAATCCATTTGGCAACAGTGTTTTCATTTTTTTTGTTATGACTGTTTTAATGTTGACGAAATATATGAAAACGCACTCAACCAGAAAAGGAGTACATCTCCCCTCTCCTACAGCTCAAGCAGTACGATTTTCAAATAATTCAAAGTAGGCGTAGACTGACACAAATTTTTTGCAGCGATGTGTATATATTATTTTACTTATTATTATTAAACTACAGAAGACGACCACAGCTGAAACTTCGGATAATTGGTTCCATAAACAGATACACCGAAATAAGGAAGCAAGATGCCCACTAGGCCCACTCCCTAGGGAGAAAAAGTGTTGGAATTTATTAAATAAACCTAACCTGCATACTTATAGTTCAAGCAACAATTACTTATTTTTTAGTTTTAATTGAATATTGAACATCCAATTGCTTTGCCGATTAAAACCAGACAAAGATAGATGAAAAGCAGAGACGAAAAAATTATTTGAACCTTCTTACACTTTTATAAAATTATTCAAAATTTTAAATAATACTCATTTTTGTTAAAAATTTTTGTAGTAGAAAAAATTATATGTGCAACTCAGGATGAAAATGTCTTTTTTTTTCCTTCTTGTGTTTGTCCAAATTCATCCACTGGGAAAACAGTCCAACTTTTCTCCCTTAATGCACAAAAGTTATTAAAAAGTGCCGCTTGGTTTTATTTACTTCAATAGGAAAATCTAACCTCAACTCGTCTCAATACCTGCTAAAGACATTTCTCATTTCACCTAACTTTCAATTCTGCATTATTACAAAAGTGTTGATGCTAGGCCTACCTTTTAATCATCTGAAAATCAAACTACAAGCATCAGAGATTTCGTTAACACTTAATAAAATCTTACCGTTCTGCTGATGTCATAGCCTTGTGGACACTGTTTTGGAGGTTATATGCCAACCTTATGACTAAAAATTATCTAAAATCGCTGCAACGGTCTATGTAATCCAAATAATACGTATATAAGCAGAATAACGAACGTGAAGTAAGAAAAATCTAGACTGACGGCGACGGCGTCCTCCACGTGTTTGTTGCCGTCTTGATTAATTGATTTTTAGAACAATTTTCTTGCTAGAAAACTTAATTAAACCCGCGCGAAACACTACTATGGAAGCTTTTATGTGCTGATAAATTAGTTTTTATTTTCGAGCCGAACACTGAGTATATATACATATATATATTACATTCAATTTGAGAAGTTATTTAACTCTCCCAGCTTTTATCAATGTAGTAATTTCTTTTTTAATTTAAAACTTAAAATATTTAGTAGATTGATAATATTATTCAGATTGATGCTTTTGATTTGGTTTTTGACGAATTCTTGGCCGTTTTCACAGCGGTTGGATTAAATTCTGATTAACTTAAGTGTGATAAAATTTTAAATCTAGAAATATGATTGGATAAAATGTTAGGTCCCTTAAATATCAGCCAATCAAATTTCTAAATTTAGAATTTAGTGACACAGAATTTAATTTAATCAGAATTTAATCAAGCTTTGTGAAATCGGCCATTTTAGCCGGTAATTAAATTTAAAATCAAGAAATATAACCAGATAAAATCTCAGGTCTTTTAAATGTACGCCAATAAAATTTCTGTTTTCGAATTTACTGACGATTAGGTTAATCAGAGTTTTACAAAGGTCGATTCAATTCTGATTAACTTAATCGTCATTAAATTTAAGATCTAGAAATATAGTTGGATGAAATCAGTCAATGAAATTTCTGAATTTAGAATTTAATGACAATTAAGTTAATCAGAATTTAATCAAGCTTTGTGAAATCGGACATTTTGGCCGGTAATTAAATTTAAAATCAGGAAATATAACCGGATACAATTTCAGCTCTTTTAAATGTAAGCCAATAAAATTTCTGAATTTCGAATTTACTGACAATTACGTTAATCAGAATTTTACAAAGGTCGATTAAATTCTGATTAACTTAATCGTCATTAAATTTAAGATCTAGAAATACAGTTGGAAGAAATCTGTCAATGAAATTTCTGAATTTAGAATTTAATGACAATTAAGTTAATCAGAATTTAATCAAGCTTTGTGAAATCGGCCATTTTGGCCGGTGATTGAATTTAAAATCTAGAAATATAACCCGATAAAACTTCAGGTCTCTTAAATATAAGCCAATGAAATTTCCGAATTTCGAATTTACTAACAATTAACTTAATCAGAATTTTACAAATACTGATTAACTTAACTTAATTGTCATTAAATTTAAGATCTAGAAATATAATTGGATGAAATCAGTCAATGAAATTTCTGAATTTAGAATTTAATGACAATTAAGTTAATCAAAATTTAATCAAGCTTTGTGAAATCGGACATTTTGGCCGGTAATTAAATTTAAAATCAGGAAATATAACCGGATACAATTTCAGCTCTTTTAAATGTAAGCCAATAAAATTTCTGAATTTCGAATTTACTGACAATTAGGTTAATCAGAATTTTACAAAGGTCGATTAAATTCTGATTAACTTAATCGTCATTAAATTTAAGATCTAGAAATACAGTTGGAAGAAATCTGTCAATGAAATTTCTGAATTTAGAATTTAATGACAATTAAGTTAATCAGAATTTAATCAAGCTTTGTGAAATCGGCCATTTTGGCCGGTGATTGAATTTAAAATCTAGAAATATAACCCGATAAAACTTCAGGTCTCTTAAATATAAGCCAATGAAATTTCCGAATTTCGAATTTTCTAACAATTAACTTAATCAGAATTTTACAAATACTGATTAACTTAATTGTCATTAAATTTAAGATCTAGAAATATAGTTGGATGAAATCAGTCAATGAAATTTCTGAATTTAGAATTTAATGACAATTAAGTTAATCAGAATTTAATCAAGCTTTGTGAAATCGGACATTTTGGCCGGTAATTAAATTTAAAATCCGGAAATATAACCGGATACAATTTCAGCTCTTTTAAATGTAACCCAATAAAATTTCTGAATTTCGAATTTACTGACAATTAGGTTAATCATAATTTTACAAAGGTCGATTAAATTCTGATTAACTTAATCGTCATTAAATTTAAGATCTAGAAATACAGTTGGAAGAAATCTGTCAATGAAATTTCTTAATTTAGAATTTAATGACAATTAAGTTAATCAGAATTTAATCAAGCTTTGTGAAATCGGCCATTTTGGCCGGTGATTGAATTTAAAATCTAGAAATATATCCCGATAAAACTTCAGGTCTCTTAAATATAAGCCAATGAAATTTCCGAATTTCGAATTTACTAACAATTAACTTAATCAGAATTTTACAAATACTGATTAACTTAATTGTCATTAAATTTAAGATCTAGAAATATAATTGGATGAAATCAGTCAATTAAATTTCTGAATTTAGAATTTAATGACAATTAAGTTAATCAAAATTTAATCAAGCTTTGTGAAATCGGTCATTTTAACCGGCGATTAAATTTAAACTCTAGAAATATAATTAGATAAAATTTCAGGCCCTTTAAATATAAGCCAATGAAATTTCTGAATTTCGAATTTACTGACAATTAGATTAATCAGAATTTTACAAAGGTCGATTAAATTCTGATTAACTTAATTGTCATTAAATTTAAGATCTAGAAATATAATTGGATGAAATCAGTCAATTAAATTTCTGAATTTAGAATTTAATGACAAAAGTTAATCAAAATTTAATCAAGCTTTGCGAAATCGGCCTTTTTAACCGGCTATTATATTTAAAATCTAGAAATATAATTGAATAAAATTTCAGGTCTCTTAAATATAAGCCAATAAAATTTCTGAATTTCAAATTTACTGATAATTAAATTAATCAGAATTTTACAAAGGTAGATTAAATTCTGATTAACTTAATTGCCATTTCATTTAAGATCTTGAAATATAATTTAATGAAATCAGTCAATGAAATTTTTCTGAATTTAGAATTTAATGACAATTAAGTTAATCAGAATTTAATCAACCTTTGTGAAATTGGCCATTTTGGCCGGTGATTAAATTAATTTAAAATCTAGAAATATAATTAGATAAAATTTCAGGCCCCTTAGATATAAGCCAATAAAATTTCTGAATTTCGAATTTACTGGCAATTAGGTCAATCACAATTTTATAAACGTCGATTTAATTCTGATTAACTTAACTGTCATTAAATTTAAGATCTAGAAATATAATTGGATAAAATAAGCCAATGAAATTTCTGAATTTAGAATTTACTGACAATTAAGTTAATCAGAATTTAATCAACCTTTGTGAAACCTTCCATTTTGGCTAGAGATTAAATTTAAAATCTAGCAATATCATTGGATAAAATTTCAGGTCCCTTAAATATCAGCCAATGAAATTTCTGAATTTAGAACTTAATGGCAATTAAGTAAATCAGAATTTAATCAATCTTTTTGAAATCGACCATTTTGGCCGGTGATTAAATTCAAAATCTAGAAATATGATTGGATAATATTTCAGATCTCTTTATATCTTAGTCAATGAAATTTCTGAATTTCGAATTTACTGACAATAAAGTTAATCAGAATTTTACAAAGGTCGATTAAATTCTGATTAACTTAATTGTCATTGAATTTAACATCTAGAAATATAATTAGATAAAATCAACCAATGAAATTTCTCAATTTAGAATTTAACGACAATTAAGTTAATCAGAATTTAATCAACGTTTGTGAAATCGGCCATTTCGGCTGGTGATTAAATTTAAAATCTAGAAATATAATTGGATAAAATTTTAGGTCTTTAAATATAAGCCAATGAAATTTCTGAATTTCGAATTTAATGATAATGAAGTTAATCAGAATTTCAGGTTAATCAGAAGAAGGTTGATTAACTTAATTGTGATTAAATTTAAAATCCAAAAATATAACTGGACAGAATTTCAGGTCTTAAATCTCAGTCAAAGAAATTTCTCAATTTCGAATTTACTGCTGCTCTTTATTTGCGAAATTCCCTTCAGCCGTGTTATAAGAACAAATAGCGATGCCATTTTGGTAGCTGATAGAAGCTTTCAAATGAGTCTTTCCTGGATGAATTTGATTGATTCTGAGCTTCTAACCGCACGTCAAAATTCTTGAGATCCTTCTTTGAGATTGCCTTATCAAAAGTTACCCCCAAGTAATGAGGTTTCAGAAATAGAAGTTGAGAATTGTCAATTTTCTTCTATCTTCCAATTATTTTATATTAACTGTCGTTCATTCTTTAGGATTCTTGCTCCATCTAATAAATCTAAAAAACCCGTTTTTTGATGTGTTTATTATAATATCGCCCATAGTATGTAAAATTGTGCATATTAAGTGATGTTGAAAGAAACCAGTCCAATTTCAAAGTTCACATCATAAACTTAATAGAAATTATTCTTAATAACGCTTTTATTATTCCACATTTCTTCATTCTTCAGAGTTATTCGTTGCTTTTTTTTACATAATAATTTGAAATTTTCTAATTCTAATGCCATCTCACTTCAGAATATTGTAGTAATAATAATTCCTTTTACGTTTATAGTCTATAAAATCGTTTAACAGCCAATCAAATGTTTTTAGAACGAGCAAAGAGGAGATCTTTATAGCAGAGATATAAAATCGATGTAAGATGTAATTTGATTAGGAAATTCCGATCGTAGTAAAAGAAGACATTTAAATTAATCATTCTATATTATTTATTTCTCAATAAAAGGAAGGCTGTGATGGGATGAATATCTTTTTTATAGTATGACAAGATCATTTAAAATAATTATTGTACTAAAATAATAATGAAACTTTCGCGTTTTTTCATTACTATGTAAACTTGGCAACACTGCATGACTTCATGTTGGTAATTATTATCGGTTTGTTTGATACGCAGTAGTTGTGAAACCATCGAAGTATTTCTTTTCGTTCAGGATTAATTGTCTTTTAAAGATTTATATGGGACACCCTGTATATCCTCCACGATTCAACAAACGGTTAAAACTCGGACTTTCAGCTAATCTAGAATATGAGAAGATGTGGATATTGAAGTAATCGTCAATTGGATGCAATATCAAAAAGGCAGCCACATTTCAGCTATGTTTGATTATGTATGAGCAGTTCATAGGGATCTGATCAAAAATAGCATGGTTCATCACTAGGCCAGCTGTACCAACAACTATTTACTATGTGTGCAAAATATTCCAAATGATTTTTGCAACAAAATTTCGGAATTATTTGGACCAAGACAACACTGGCTGCAATGCTGTGACTTGTTTTTCAAGGAGCAGCTACATAGAAGCGGTCTCTCAAAAGCAAAATAGGGAAAAATGATTTTGGACAATCAAAATAGCAATGGCCTATACTCTAACAAACACATGAAGGATCTAGGTCGCCGCGTGATCACCACCTGGTAAACATAAAATATAAGATCAGATTTTAAGCAACACTGATATTATTTAAGCTGTTAAAAATGTCAGTGACGTACGTTGCCCGCGTGATTCGCGATGCGGTATGCAAGTTTGCCCTCGTGATTTCGGCGACCTTGATTCTTCATTTGTTTGTTAGAGTATAGTCCACCACAGTTTGGATAATGACAATCACACCGATCAGGTACTGAATGTAGTTGGGATATTACAATAGGTAAACAGTCCTCTTCTGGTCAACAGATCAACATTATGTTTATATTGAAATTAGATTGCCTACCCGAACTGGGCTAAATCGAATGTTTGCTAATGGGAGCTGTAAATGTTGAGTTAAGAATTATACGTACGTGGCAACTCGACGACAGATAACTTGACGCCGGACAACTTAATGCCATCGACTTGACGCTGGAAAGCTTGACTCCAAAAATATTTTATAAAAAGTTATTTTATTTTACCAGTAACCTAACCTATAACCTAACCTATAGCCTAACCTACAGCCTAACCTATAGCCTAACCTATAACCTAACCTATAGGCTAAGCGATAGCCTAACCTATAACCTAACCTAACAATCAAATAAACACGGAACATTTTTAATTAAAATTAAATTAATTAAAATAGTTTCAAAATAGTCATAGGCGACAAGTTGGGGGCGTGAGGTTTTCCTGCTTCTAGTTATCCAGTGAAATACTCATGATATCCTAGCACCACCTCTCCAATTCTCGAAGATGATGAACCACTATCAAAAAATCTTGTTCTAGTTAACCTGTAAGTAGATAACGGCGATATGGAACAAAATATGCATAGTGGAACCGTTTTGCAATCCCCCCCCCCACCTCAGCGCTCATCAGACGTGGAATTCTCCACTTCTTTTTACTATTTTATTTATGTTGTCCAGTTTGGATATGATTTTGCAAAAAGATTCGAGGTACAATGTAATGTATATGACTAACATTCAATGTGGACAAGTCGGTAAAGTCGTTAGAGGGCGTTAGGCCAAAACTGGTTTTGTTGTGCTATCTCCAGCACAGTTACAAGGTATTGAGATGCACAATCTTGCAGTAAATCTCTGTTCAAATAAACTGCCATCTTATCAGAATTTTAAACTTATGAAATTATTTGGATCATACCGGTATTGGAAGATCATCTAGCTTTCGAATTATCCCGACCTCTATCATCAATCAAAGCAACATGATTAGATGTAAATAATTGATTGTTGAGTCTTGATCCAACACCAATACTGCCCTACTAAGCGAAAAGGTCTTATCTGCAAAACATCAACTCAGAAATATACCATATCTTTTCTTAGCTCACATTAACATTCTATATAGTATATTTCTACATTGCAGTTTTGCAGATACGACCTTTTCGCTTAGCAGGGCAGAATATTACAATCTCTATAATTGAAAGATACCCCTTGTCCTACATAGCACTACGCTTAGCTACTTCAAGACCCTCTGGAGGTCACGAGTTCCTGCAAACTGAATCTTGGGTCCATTAAAGCTCTTGGATATCAAAAATATATTGTTAAAAATCAATAGGCCAAAAATTTTGCAAGATACAATATTTTACTGCTAGTTGTTACTAAGTAGGGAATCAGTGTTTCTCAAAATGTGTTTCATGTAATTTTAAGGTTTCCCTACACTCTTTCAAAGATCTAGTGAGGTTCTGATGACACTTTGGCATATGTTTAGTACGTACATTTTTTATTTGACATAAGTCTTTAGAAAAAGAGAACGAGATGTGCATGGGAATTATAGACTAAAAAAGGATCCAATTCACCCACGAAGGGTGAGGGGGAGGTAGTCTCTCATGATACTACTGACTGATCAAGAACTTAGGTTTGCAAAGATTTGAAAGCGAAACTCCAATCGACTAGTGAAAAGAAGTACAATAGAACATAAGAATGCAAGGGAAGGTATTGGGGTGGTGGGTGAGAGAGGGAAATAGATTTGAAAAAACGAGATGAGCTAAAAATTTCTGAGTAATTTCTCATTTCTGAATTATGTCCAAAAGAAAGCGTCACAAAAAAGTGACTCATTTGAAAACTTTTTAAACATGATTAAAAAGGCATTTTTTTATCAAAAAACACCGTAGACCGCAGGTTTGCTGCCTCCGTGGCGGAACAACGTGAGTCTGCCAGGATAGGGGAGGGGGGAGTTAGGTAAAAAAGGTGCAAAGTGACCGATTTGAAAACTTGGCAGACCAGCGGCAATTTCATGTGTATTACCTAAATTTTAAGAAAACATTAGTCTGTCATTTTTCCTATGGAACAGGAAAGCGCCAACCACAGCGAAAGTTATAACCGCTTCGGCGTCCCGCTGACAATGCGGCACACTGACGGAGTTCTTTTATCTTGATAAAGAAAAGCCTAATTAACCATGTTTAAAAAAATTTCAAATGAGTCACTTTTTGTGATTCTTGGACTATTAGAGTTCGTGATTAAAATCGTCGCATTAAAACTTAGCCACGCCCCCTGCCCCTTCACAATTCGACCATAATCACGTAAAGTTGTTTTTGTCGTCGTCGTTTCTGAAATATACCGACTTTTATTGAAAATCGAGAACCTAATAGCGACGTTATTTTTAGAGAAAAAGTAACTATTAAATGAAGCAGTCGGTTCTCGGTTAACGCCCTCTAGTACCCGTGTTGGAAATTTGAAATCTACAGGAACTCGCTTACTGGTCTGTGAAGGAGGTTGCAGAAAACTGATTAAAAAATACCCAAACCCAACAAATCTGTAACGATTCTGTCTCGTCTATTTTATCTTGTATTTTATCTATGGGCCGATCAGGACTCTTGCACCTTTGTTTCATTCCTGCGCACAGTATAAATAATACGAGTCTTCAAGGTAGGGTATTATTGCTTTACATGTTTTGGAAAAGTTGAGTATAGCAGGCTATGATTTTTGATTTATAAATTTGACATAATTGTTTGTCACTTAACCTAATTTATTATAAACTCCAAAAAGTTAATTCGTCTGAAACAGTGATGCCAAATGGATTATTTTTTAGAAAACTATTAAAATTTAATCTGTAAATGGCAACATTGTATTTGTAATTTAACCTAAAAGTACACAACTCCATTGCTGTTTAAGTTCCGTTTAAACTATAACCCAATTTTATTTATACAGTTAAATTAGGTTTTCCGTGCCCAACTCTCATAATATGTTAAATCTAGAATAAAAAAACGAATACCGAAAAGAATTCATTTCTAAAGACCTAAATACGCCAACTAGGATCATCATTATCATCATTCTATTGACTGACTGACTGACTGGTACAGGTTTAGTGACCTCTTTTGAACAAATTCTTGAAATTTTCTTGAAACCCTAAATTTATTAACAGTAGTACCAACTCTCCAAAAAAATAACATTGTACTAGATAACTAGATTGATATCCATCTGTCATCTTTCAGATAAGAATCGATAAAATTTCTTTCAATCCAGCTCGACGAAAGCGATTTCTCGAGTTATTACACTTGGAATTTCCTCTCTTTCTTCTTCGTGTTGGAATCTTTCTCCTCGCCGCCGTAACATTAATAACATAACAACAACATAAAAGAGTTAAGTCATTGCACCTTTCGTCTCGACTACTCTCTCTACTCTCTCCTCCATCAACTTGTATAATATAATCACGGTCTCTTGCCTTGACATTGACCCATTTTCAGAGGAAATTAATACTATTATGTCTTTACTATTACGACTGAAAGTTACGTGATTATTATGTTGTTGGGTTGGTAGTATAAATTAGAAAGTCTTTCTTTTGTTTCATTCTTTCTTTTTTTTTCCTTCTCATCGCTGAAGGTTGCCTCTTTCTCTTTTTATTGATGATGTTTGTAGAGTAGAAGATGTTGGATTGAATAAAGCAAGAAAACTGTGTCAATTGTTTTTTTTAGTTCGTTTGTTTGAAGGAGTGGAATTTGTTTTGAAAAGTTTGTTGGGGGATAATTTAATGGAAACTGTACAGAAATTGGGGTATAAAATTGGTGCATGTCGTTTGCCCTTCTTGAGATGAGTTTAATAAAGAATCGATCACGTTTTGTTAATTCCAATTTTAAATAGAAAAGTTCCCTACATATAAGAGTCTCGTTAAGAGAGCGATTGAACAGCGTTAATTAATAAACATAAGTCATGGAGATTGAACGATCCTATCCATTTGAACACTAAAAGTATGAAACCAAACGCGTCAAAGAAGTTCCTTTAGATGTGTACCAAACATTTAAGAGTTCTAATCTGGCGAATGTGCTGGCCAACTGTGCTGTCATTATCAGCACAGATATTTAAAGATCAACCAATCTAATAACATATAGTATCCGGCTGGCACAGAAACACAGCAATATCGTTGGCAAACAGCGTTCGATCAGAACAATTTAGCTTATCCAAAAGGCTTATTAGCCCCAAAAAATCTAACATCTGGTAATCTACTTGCACTAAACAAAAACTCGACAAGCCCAAAAAGCTCTACCAGACTTGAAAAGATGACTACGCCGAAAAGCCCAAGAATCTTGAAAACCTGGATTTGATTTGAAAAACTGAACCTTGACAGGCTCTTCAAAACCGATAATCTCTACCGATCCAAAAAATTAAAAAGTTTGATTAAATCGTACAACCTGAAAAATTCAAAAAGCCTACTAAGCTTGGTAAGTTCGCGCCAATATACAGTAGCCTAAAAGAAAGACTCGACTCTACTTACAATCCAAAGCTCACATTCAAAATGCTTGTTAGGACCGATAATCCTTTTTCTGGCTTTTCTCACGACATGTCCCTACTAGTGGCAGTAAATTCAACTATCTCTGCCGGACCAGAAAATCGAAAGTCTTATCATGGCACAAACAGAGGAACGACAAAATCTCAAAAAGACAAGAGTCTCAAAGACAAAATCTCAAATAGGTGGTGACACTGCTTGATGTTAACCCTTCAAACAAGGGCAACATCCAGCTGGCATACGATTTACACAGTTACCACACAAAGCAAATGTCGCCATTACCAACAATCGTGAGATTTGGTATTGGTTTTGTGAGAAGAAGAAGAATAAGAACGAAATTACAGGCAAATATTTTGCGGTAAGTAAATTATGATCGTTGTCCAGCTTTCCCAGGTGTGTAATGGTCGCCTACGATCTGTAGTAGATGTAGTTGTTGATCGTTTAGTTGTTGATTGGTTTAGGTTATGGGTTGTAGTAGTTATTATTATTATTATTATTATATTATTATATATTATCGTTGTCAAACTTAGGTTAGGTTAGGTTAGGATGGTTGTTGATCGTTTTTTGTCGAACTTTTTTCATTGACTTCGTACTCATGAATGTATGATTTCGACTTTTGAGATAACGTTTATTGAGATTTTTGTTTTTGATATTCTGCGACACCTTCGCCACAAACACAAAAAAATCACTAAGCCTACCAGGCAAAAAGTCTGCAAAACTCTTCACGAAGCTAACGAGGGCCAATAAGTTCAACAATCTATACTAACCTAAAAAACGAAAAACTTGGCCACTGCAAATTTCAACATGCCCAGAAGCTCGCTATGACCGACCAGCCTGAAGAGCTCGACGGGCCCAAAAACCTTAAATCGGTAAGTTTCACGATATTCGCCGGCCCAAAAGAATCGAAAGTGTCAAAAAGTCTAAAATGCCAAGAAAGTTCGCTAAGCAGGACAAGCCCGAAAAAAATTATAATCTCGATTGGTTGAAAAGTCTGAAAACAACTTCAAAAAGCTGACTAGATCCAACAAATTCATCAGTCTCTACCTCCCCAAAAACGAAAAGTTGGAAAAGATTGGAAATCATGATACACCCAAAAAATGACCAATAAGCAGAAAAAAGGCCCAAAAGTTTACTAGGGCAATAATTAGCACAACTTCTGCCGGACCTAGGAATTCCAGAATCTTGTCATGACACATCCAAAAACATCAGTTGGTCCGATAGGGTCAGTAACACGGTAAGGCAGAAAAGGCATAGGCCCGAAAAGTACTAGTAGTAATCAATCTCATTTTGCCCAATCCGAGCACGAGATTCAGAGTGGGCCGAATTCACAAAGGCCGACTTGAAATGTGTAACACTTACAAGAGCTTGAATAACAATAATCATCACTACTACCAATTGCCTGGAGAACCAGGCCCCAGAAGCTATGAAGCTTATGCGGGAGGAAGGGGCGATTATTATTAATACGCAGGCCCATCGTGCGGTTGCAGCCGACTTACAAGTGGTATAGCACAAAATCCACATTTGTGATGTTTCAGCTAAGGAAAACTGCAGAAAATCTTAACCAGATCTGCCGGCAACGGGATTTGATTTCAGTCCGTTTGGGTGAGAGACAAGCACGCTAGTCGCTGAATACTGAAATCACGATCAGCCAGTCCAAGGAGTTGAAACTGGTTTTTTTGGACACAAGTACGATAGGCCTATTATTTGTATTATGAAGAACGTAATGAATAGCAAAGAAATGTTGGCTTCTAGTAAAAGCTTACGAAGCTTGATTCTACCTACGAGTTTCTCCTGATATGATCAAAGGAAACGCTTATTTTTGAATTTACATGTGGTTTGATACCCTGAGTAGAACGGAGTCTATTGATTTAACATAAACAAAAGATGTGACACTAAACGCCGTAAATTAAAAGAAGCGTCGACTATTTATAGCGAGTGCATAAAAGGACGTGGGGTGTCGAAGACGATAGTTAATGGGAAAATCTGAGGGAAACAGAGAGTCTATTCTTCACAAACCCTTTTGAGGTCTTTTTGAGACAGTTTCACCTAGTAGACCAAGATCACCTCCTTTTTGGAACAGGAACACCTATGATTGCTTCAAACTACTTCACGTTTATTTTTTTCTGATACATCGAAAAACATAAGTTGACATTTTTGTCTATTTTATGAAGAGATTTATCGAAAGAACGGTTCATTGCACTTTTCTTTGGTATGTTTTGTTTTCGTAAGATGGGTAGAATTTCGTTGAACCCAGTTTAGTATAGCATGGCTATAATTCGATTTTAGTCTTCGTTATTGCGCTTGACATAACATTTTCTGGAAGTAGTTAGACCATAGAAGTCAGTTGGAACTTGTTTTGTCGCATTGCGATGATCTCTAAGGCACTCCTAGACGCAGTAGAATAGTGTTACCCATTTCCATGCACAGAACTTAACTTTTTTTATGTATTGGACTAGTAGCAACTGTCTAATAGCTTAGCCTAGGTCGGTAACACTTAACGACGGCCTTTAAATAATTATCCCTTATCACATTTATGGTTCTTGTTCAGTATCGCTGGTTCACGTGTCCCGCCCTAACGGGCTCGATCTATAATGTACTAGCTCGGCCAAAAATGCTTTACTGCCAGCCTAATACCGTAAATAGCTGTTACCAGCTTGTCTTTTCCAGCTCAAAAGCCACTTTTAAAAATAGAAGATCATGATTGACCCAATATTTTATTGATCTGGGAAGTTTCGTGGTAAATGCTATGTTGTGGCTTGCTCGGATCTCTTTGTTTCTGCTGAAGAAGGTTCCACTAATAAATTGAAAGTTTGAATACACTATTTGGTGTTGAGGGCCAACACTTCTCCAGACTAGGGCTGTGCATAATAATCGATTAATCGGACCTTCGGTTTTTTTTAAATAATCGATTAATCGATCAATGGTTAATCGATTTAATCGATTGATCGATTGTTTGATTAATCAATTATTTTAAGAAAATGATAGTAGTTCCGAATAATCGATTTAACAATCAGTCGATTTAACCGATTAATCGGTTTCTTTTTTAATCTATTTTTATTATTGATGTTCACAATCGCACAACCATAGTTGCGTCTCAAACTTTGGTTGAAGTAGCATTAACAACGACCACGAATTGCACAAATTGTTTCTCTACTAAAGCACAACATTGATGACGTATAATGTCGTTGTCGTATTACCCGTCCGGGACCAACCAGAACATACACTGCATGACTAAATATAAATTGAAGTGGATTTTTAAAAATATAATTTATATAAAAATATACTTTAGCAAAATTTCAGTAGACGTGACTATTTATGTTAATTCAGAAAAGGCTTTATACTATAATATAGAAGACACGAATTATCACAAGTGATTAATCGGACCTTGGATTATATTTTTAAATAATCGATTAATCTATCAATCGATTAATCCGATAAATCGACTAATCGATCAAATGATCATTCGACTAATCGATCAAATGATCATTCGATTAATCGATCAATCTATTAATCGATTAATCAGATAAATTTACTAATCGATCAAATGATCATTCGATTAATCGATCACCCGATTAATCGATTTTTTTTCTAATCGATTTTCGATTATTGATTTTGATAATCGCACAGCCCTACTCCAGACCTAATTTTTTCTTCAGTTCTTCTTGGTAAGAAACGACGTTTCAATTTAAAACTCCAAAACCATAATTTCGACGTATTAAGTTGTAGACTTTTTGGGGAAATTGAATTTTTGAACTGCTCGCGTGCAATAAATAAACATTAGCCAAGGGTGTTCCCTTTTTCCAATTAAAATAAAAACAGAAGCCGAACGTTAATATATACTTAATTAACACACAACCTAAACCTACTGCGTCGATCTCATCACCTGCAAAGATAAAACAGGATGATATCACCGAATACCGACCAACACATACACCAACAAATTTAAACTATAACAGGTGGTCATGTTTTTTCAATTTTTGTTTTATTTAATTTTTTCATTATTCAGGAATAAAAAGCGCCTGCTTTCTCTTAAACACGCGATGAAATCTTGTTTGTTTCGAATTACAACATCCTCGTTGGTTCCGCAGGATATTGTACAGATAACCATAAAAATTAAGCAATGCTTGCTTCATGTTAATGGTGCAACGAAAAAAAAAGGCCAACATACAAACAAGAACAACATTTTTTTTTATTGCATTACTTGAATATTCAGTAAACATCTTCAGAGAGTGAAACAGTTGAAAGAGGAAAGAAAAAAAAGGGGAAGCTTGATGAAAGCCACACGTCGGCGTTTGTCGACATGGCTTAGTTTTATGTTTGTCGGTACTTGTGCTAATGTTAGTTACCAAATCGGTTGTAAAAAAAGTGAAAACTTTTTTCTCTTGTTTTAAGTTGTGAGGTTAGTGTTTTTTCTGCCATATTTTGTTTATATATGGAACACTCTATAGCTCTTGCCTCCGATGACCCTCAAAGTATCCTTCGTTTTGCAGGAATTTTTTCTTACTACCCCCAGTTATGTCGAGTAATGAAAGTTAGCAGGGCAGTGGCTGTTTTAGGCTTATTTTTGCCTTTTGGAGTTAATTTGGTTAAGGGTGTAGTTCGCGCTGTCTCACCCCACCGCACGTCTTCGATGACCGATGTGTATAACGATGGTGACATTTAATGAAGGTGGATGTTGGATGGCGGCTGTTGTGATGACGTCTGCTGGAGTTGATGTTGATGGCACGTCGGCGATGTTCGCTGTGGCCTCCATTGCTTTGACTTTTTGTTTATAATTTTGCCCATTATATAGTATATTGGCCAGACGCATCTGGGGAGGACGCGTTACAACCCCCCCCCCCATCGACAACAGTTTTCAAAACAGCCCCAGTTGTGCTCGCACCCACTACCTATGGCTTAAGAGACAAGCATGCTTATACCTACCCCACCATATCTATTTTTTATCTGTGTGTTTCATAACCTCAATTATTTAAAACAATTAAAACGGTACTCCTATCTACTGATTAAAACCATGTTTACAATATTTATACTTTGCTAGTTGTTGAGGTAGGCACCAACACCAAGTCACCGCAACTTAACAAACGTAAAGCGTGCACACGCGTACCTACTTTTTTTTAGAAAAAAAAATTATATTCGTCAATTATGGACAATTATGAGTTACTCAACAGCATCATTGTTCCCATTTTTGTAATAATTTAATAACTACTGCCTGGTATAATAATTCATTCATCATATAACGTACGCACACGTCGTGCGTGAGAACCATTACAGCGCCATCTGTGGGTGTAATGAATGTTTTTGTTGCCCAACCGAGCACTCTTTTAAATAATCTTGCAAAATAGCACTTAGATAGAAAAAATTGGTAAACGCAATAGCACAACAACAATAATTCTTTTTCTTTATGCAGCAGGTATACCCACTAGTATTTGTATAGTTGTTGTAAAAGAGAACTAATCTCTCCTTTGACCTGATTATTTTACTCGTAGCCACGTGCTGCGCCGCTGCCTGTTCTTTGTCGACCGAAACGGACGGCAGAGGCTCTGTAATCTAATAATGTAATTAAGTATTTAAAGGTGGGAGGGTGGGCTTTTGTACTGTTATAGAGCTAGCTGATGCTGCTGCTTTTTGGCGCCACGGCCTTGCAAAGAGATCGGTGTTTTATACACACCATGGTTATAATCGACCTAAAAAAATTAATTTGTAGGTCAAATATGCAACAGTTACATCATTGCCGTGGTATTGGACTATTTTAACTAAAGAAGTATTATTTCTGTAATTATAGCTTGCGGCGAATTGTTTTATAGAACAATTGGAATTCTAACCAAGGATGACTTGATTGTGATTCACAAATTTAAATATTGCCGTTTGTTTTCTTTGGCAAAATCTAAATTTCTATTAACACTAATTTTTGTCAAAAACTGATTGATTGGTCAAAAAAAATGATCACGTTTTTTTGGCCTGCATTTAATTCCATTTGTGGTTTAGCCATTTTTGAAGCGCACATCAAATAGAATCTATTTTATTCATAGAAATCATGAATAGACTACTCATCTATCGATAGGGCAAAGACCTCCCCTCTTCTACACTGTTAGTTCAAATTTGCTCCGCAATATTGCTCGATTTCACCTGACCATTGAATTCCTGGCCGGACAACTCTTCTTTTTTCGGATTAGCCTTTTGCGCTCAAGCAACTCTAGTAAGGGAATTTCTGGACTTGTCCAAAAACAAATAAAAAATTGGTTGAATCTTGAGAAAAATATGCATGCCAAATACGTCAACGATAGGTACCTATTTCTTCTATTCACCAAGACTTCTACACGTATAAATCAGGGCCAAATACTCACCAAGCGTGTTCTAATAACAATAAATGTGTCTAAATGAACTAAAAAGGCATTTCTCTAAATTTTGATATTGCACATTCAAACTCCACAAATTATACACGCATACCAAAACATTTAGCCCAAGTCCACACCTCATGGTTTTTGTTTGAACAATTTGGATTTTTCTAAGGGCGCTTTTTGGGGCTAGGATTGAGATGGTAAACATTATTGGCTTTGACCAATACCACCAATACCAATATGAAATGTCCAATATACCAATACCAAAAGACGTCTGGTTAGAAACAATCTTGTTCTGAGATTTTGAAGTAAAAAGGTGTTATGTTTGATTTAACGGAGAGACTTGAGTTTTATTGTATTAATCACAAACAAAATAAAAGTCATTAATATTGAATTCTAAAAGTATCTTTATCGGGTGATTCAACTTCTCGCATTGATGGTATGCATTAACATTATGCAGGATGTTTATACTGTAGGTATTGGCGCCATAAAATGAGTCGATTGATTGTAAAGCGGAAGTAAATACCTTATACATGTTATACCGAAGTAATTTATAATATTTCAACCATTGGTCTATTTAAGAAATTTAAAATTTTATCATCTTGTTCAGTTTAGTTGACAGTTTCGTATAAGGTGGAAGGACGCTTAAGTTCTAGTCGATGCCAAGAAGTATTAATAGTAATTCCGTATAACAACGGATAGGCAACCAAGAATACATGATAGAAGCGTTATTGAATGCTTTCAGAAGTTTTATTTGATAATAATAGTATGTTAATAAAGAACGAGTTTCATAAGGCAAGATTTATTGCACGAGTCCTAAAGGACGAGTGCAATAATAACTTATGAAACGAGTTTTTAATGCTATTTTTTTTTTATTTTGTGCCTTTTATTCATTTTTAAATACAAAAAATCGAAATTTAGGGAATTTTGTGGTAGTTGACAACACTGATATGACATTTGAAAATTCACATTTTTAGAGTGACGTCTTTATCAATTTTCTGGTTTTCAATATTTTTTCAATGCTACCAACTTCAGAAAAGTTGGGCTATTAAAACACTCGAATAAGCTATAAACGCACTGTTTGGGTGCTTTATCAGATTAATTATTTATTATTTTAAAAAAAGAAAAAATAGGATTACAAGTATCACAATATAGAGTCACTGCATCTAGTCACCTGGGCCAGCTGGTCGATCAGAGTAACGCAAACCGCCGCCATATTGGGGCAGAGAAGGGTGATTTTTAATAATGGACAAATTAAAACCACGTTTTACGTGTTTGACATATTAGGGCTTCGATCTTTCAGAATAAGAAAAACCTTTTAAAGTAAACGTGGGTTTGATTAAATTCAATACAGAACAAATAATGAACAATTTCGTGCTTCGTTTGCCCCAATATGGCGGCGGTTTGCGGTACTCTGGTCGACCAGCTGGCCAAGGTAATTAGATGCAGTGACTCTATCACAATAAACTATATTGCGCCATCTATCAAAAAAGTCTAGAACCAAAGCTTATAAAATGTTTTTCTTTAATTTGACGTCGACGTTGGCTGCGAAAGGACTTCATTGCGAACATACCGCAAAATATACTAACCTTACTTTTGTAATGTCAAGTTCTAAGCGTCATCTGTCACCAATTTACAAAAGTAAGGTTAGGTATATTTTGTGGTATGTTCACAATGAACGCTTCACACCCAACAATCGATGACGATGGGTTTCTAAAAAAAAAACTAACAAGTAAAATTTTGTGTTAATGCAAATTTCCACTAATTATATTAAAGAAAATCATAATAGAGTGTGAAAGTGAATATATTTTAATCAATAGAAATACCTAAAAATATCTCCTTCATCCTTTTGTACTAATTTCTTCTCATAACAGCACCCCGACATGTTATGAATTACATAACAGTTCTGTTATTTTCTTGTTGTCATAGCAACCGGCAGCGATTCAGTAACCTCAACTTATTGTGGCAAATAACAAATCGGAAAACAAACAAAAATAGGCCGGTAGCGCAAAACAGCTGTTTAAAGTTAATGGGGGGGGGGGATCTTTTGGATTGTCTTACAGAGTTTTTTTTTCATACGATCCCAGAAATACTCTAGTAATGAATTTCCGAAGTCTTATTTTGCTAGCATAATTTACCATGGTACAGTTTGCTGTCGACAACCAGTCGGTAAATGTCATCAAAAATGGAAAAAACCGGTTCGTACTATATAGAATCTTTTTGTGTGGTTGGCGAAGGGTTGGCGTTGCTCTTGGTTTTGTATGGTGTAACTCTGACTGCAAATAAATCTAGTTCATAAATAATGAAGGAATAGAAAAAAACACGGTGATATGACAAGCAATACTTCTTATTTCAGTCTTCTTTGCCACTTTTGTCCAAGCCTCATAGCATTTTTACGGATGTCGCTAATGTCGTCCTTGTGATCGACCATGGATTGTTGCAAATGAGAGCAGAGAAAGAGACTTCCCCAAGGAACCTGTAGCAACTAAAATCTTCCAACCTCTTGTCAAGTTTCCGCAGTTTGGTCCATAAATAACAGAGGCATTTTTTATGAAAGTCGCAAAATTGGCAAAAAACGAATAGAGTGTAGCGTTCACTTTTAGCTTCACGTTTTCCGGCAATAACAGTGCGTGCGGGGAGGGAGGCAAAATTGAACCAATATTCTATAGAAGGTAGTCCTTTAAACAAAATTCTTAAAAGACTAAATCATTGATAGAGTAAAAATACTAACAATTAAGTGTGCTATTTTGAACCAGTTGTGTGGTTTTCAGCTCTCTTCAGCGCATCTTCAGCTCTAAAGAAGATTTGTCTTTAAACTGAAGAACACAAGTTCCTAATAATGCTTTTGATTCATCAAGAATTTAGCCCAATTGCTTATAAATAAAGAAATTCCTCTGATCTATATACATATATCACAATTTACCCCCCCCTCTCCCACCTTGTGCTTGTCATCATCTTCCCTTCTATAAGATTTTTCGATTAGGAGAGATAAAATGATCGATCGTTTCATGAGATAAATTGTCTTAGCAAAGACTTTTAAAGGCCTTGGCCACCGCCATACCAAACCTCATTCCGATGTACAGAGTGGCTCACGGAAGATGACCCTGTATCTTATCTTGGAAACTGCGAGAGGTACGAATAAAAGTCAAATACCAAAGTTGGTCGGTATAAAACAAATTTTAATTTTATAATATTTTGGTATGCAGGGTGTAATTAATACTTAATATACTTTAATGGAATATATTAAAATCATTGCAGCTACCCGCCTGCGGCCATTACGAGGTTTATACTCATATTAGTTACACTCTTATACACGGTGGGTCGTTTGCTACGGCTACTATAATTTTTTTTCTATTTTAAATGGAAAACCCTATAAATTTTTACGATATTCGATTCTATACTTTAAGTATTTTAGTTTCATGCATGTATGTAATTTTTTATTTTTTTAAATGTTACTTTTTACACTTCAATGATAATACACGACTGTTGATTATCTAAATCAACGTTTTTTTCATAAATTTATTGTTGGAAAATATATACAGGGTGTTAATAATAATAATAAAATATAATTTTAAAAACTGAATTTTCCAAAAACTATGCAGACTTCCGATATACATGTCTTAACCAAAAATGGTTAAAATTAAGTGTAGAATCTAAAATCATAAAAATATATGGGGTGTTGTATTTAAAATAAAAAAAATTGATAGCAGCCGTAGCAAAACGGCTCACCCTGTTTATACACAAGAATATTATAGAATTAAAATTTGTTTTGTACGAACTAACTTTGTTATTTGGCTTTTTTCGCAACTCTTGCAGTTTTCAATATTACGGTATAGGGTCATCTTCGCGAGACACCCTGTACGTACAGCTGAAACGCACTATAGGACCCTCCCCTTACATATCTGCCTTAAATATAGCAGTTAGGTTTGTATGTTGTTTAGAGAACAGTGAGCCGAAACGAGAAATTAGGGTTCAAAATAGTCTACAGGCAGTAAATCTTGACGGATTTTGATGATTTACTTTTTTCCTCTAATAGCCTGTCAAGGCCAATTTTCAAAAAGTTGTTTTTCTAATATGCCGGACGCGTCACGTTAATATTTAATTTTTGAAATATCGAATCGCACCAAATAAGTAGTTTTTGGATTAAATCTCTATTAGTGTGCAATCCACGACATTTGCTCGTATACAGGCTGTTCGCAGTTATCAGTGCACTATTGCTATGTCCGTTATTATTGGAGTTACGAAGTTGGTTAAATTATCATATGATTAACATGGCGAAGACAAAAAACAAACGAACGTCGTGTTTTTGAGCTATTTTCCAAAAGTAAATTTTTAAAGTGGGACATCCTGTATATTTTTTGTAGAAATAGATTTATAGCGATTTTATAAATACAAAAGTTTGTGTTTATTGCCTTTTTAAAATGAAAAATAAAGAAGACGACACTTTTCATTTATTGAATAACTCGAAAACGCATCCTTCATTTGTTTTTTTTGTCTTCGTAATGTTAATCAGCAGAGAAAATACTGCAAATTTGCTAATTTAACCGATTTCGTAAATTCAATAATAACGGAGATAGAAATAGTGCACCGATAATTGCGAACAGCCTGTATAAATTGACAAAAATCTTTTTCATATCTTTTGTTGATTAAAAAAAAAAGATAACCGAACTTACACGCTAAGAAGATTGTAGTAGCGCTTGACTGATACATGGGCATCAACGCCGATGGCTCGGATTTATTTTATCTGCACGAAGAAAAAACAATTCAAAAATGATCTTGAAGTAAAAATCGATCTTCGATGTCGGCGCATTAAATTCGACATTGTTTCGCATTTGCACGTAAGGCGTGAAGTTGCATCCTTTGCAATTGTTATGGCCGGTTTCACAAAGCTTGATTAAATTCTGATTAACTTCATTGTGATTAAATTTGAAATCTAGAAATGTAATTGCGTAAACTTTCAGGTCATCTCAGCCAGTTCTGTTAGGTTAGGACACAGCAAAAAGCTACGTCATGTTTTTGTTTTTTGAATTATTTTGTTTTACACCAACTAACTTTAATATCGGTCGATGTTTAAGTATAAACAGCGATTTGTAAGCGTTTAGTGCGTAGCGTTTTGTGCTAAGTCATAAAACTTCGTTTCGTCCGTAAACCCGATGGTACGAGGATGTATCAGAAAATAACGAGACTGGTGCTATAGTATAACAATGAAACGTTTATTTAAAAAACTTCAACAACTATCCTTCAAAGTACTCTCCATTCTGTTCAATACACTTATCCCATCGCTTTATCCACTTGTCATAAACTTCTGAGAAACCATTTTTTGATAGTCTGTTTAGTATACCCATCACAGCGTTATTGAGCTCTAAATCCGACTCAAATCTTCGACCTCTCAATTCTTTTTTGACTTCAGGAAACAAATGAAAGTCACATGGAGCAAGGTCGGGAGAGTAGGGGGGGGTGAACCATAATTTCTACCCCAAATTCTTCAATTGTTCGTTGACAAATCGCTGATCTGTGAGCCGGAGCATTGTCGTGATGCAGCGTCCAACCAAAGTCTTGATAAAGCGGCCGTTTTTTCTTTAATTTTGCCTTTAAGGGTCCTCGAAGTGCATTAGAATAGTACTCCCCAGTAACTGTATGTCCTCTAGGTACAATGTGATCGTAAATAACGCCACATTTATCCAAAAAATCAGGTGCATCACTTTACCAGCGCTTTTAACAGTTTTGGCCTTCTGCGGTCTTGGGCTTCCTTTATGCTTCCATTGCATACTTTGAGACTTCAATTCAGTATCGTAATGATAAAACCAACTTTCGTCACATGTAACCACATTATTTAAAAACTGTGGATTACGTTGCAGTTGCCTTTTCCACTGCTGACAAACTGTCACTCGATTCGCTTTTTGTTCATCGGTCATCACTTTTGGAATCCATCTTGCCGCGGTCTTCCGTACCCTAAATCTTCATGAATATTTTTTGAGTGGAACCGTAAGACAAATTAACAGAAATTCGTTTTATCCAACCGATAATCCGATCCGATCGTCAATCATTTTGTATCAAGTCGTTAATTTCTGCAATTTTTGTGTCAGTTCGCGCAGTTTGTGGTCGACCGGGACGAGGTTCATCTTCAACTGATTCACAACCGTCTTTAAACTTCTTATGCCACTCAAACACTCTACATCGTGATAAACTATTATCTGGATATGCACTTTTAATCATTTCAATAGTTTCAGTTGGTGTTTTACCCAACCGAACAGAAAATTTTATCGCATATCTTTGCTCCACTTTCATTTTTTCGATGGATACGCAAAACACTGACAATTCAATAATTAATTTGTAATAAACGTCAAAAGTTAAACCAAAGCCTACTTGAGGGAAAGTACATTAAAGATAAAGCTTTCATGTCTCATTTTTTGTGTTATAAGATTCTACCTCTGAAAGAAGTTACAGCACCAATCTCGTTATTTTCTGATACATCCTCGTACAATCCGGTACTAATGATTCCTCGTTTTGTGCGCGCGTCTAAGTATTTACTTGACGACTGGATACTTTTTAAAATAAAATTTCTACATACATGTTGTTGATTTCTTTCGCAGTATTTTTTTTCACACAAATACAACAAATCTAAAGCCGCATCACCGCACTACGGTTAAAAAATATAGAATTATCTCGTGTAATAGGTTATAAACAGGTGCTTTTGTAAGTTTTATCCAATCTAAGCATGGCTAAATAAATAAACTCATCCAAAAAGAGCTTTAATATGCACCATAGCCAACTTAATGTGAAAATAAAAAAGAAATACATACTACGAAATTTTAGGCAATACGGAAATACCTTCGGAAATACCGGAAATTAATTCAGGAATACGAAAATAATGGCAGATATTTCTATATTCCCGGGAATAGGTGTACAAAGTTTGTGTAGTGAGATGCCCCTCGATTAATTTAGACCCGAAAATATTTTTTTAAATGATTATACGATTTTTTAAACCACTAATCTAATCTAATCTAGATTTACCTGACCAAAGATTTACTGGCCTAACCTAATCTAACCTAAACAAACTCCAAAATTGCCTCATGACTATTGCAGTTTTTACAAAAATACTCAATCTTCATATATAAAGTGCGACTTATAAAAAGAATTTAAAAACTCATCGAATGCTTGATATTCAGATATGAGCAGGTAAAGATATGCAGGTAAACAACCCACCAAATACGAAGTCATAAACGTCATCATCATTTTTATTCCGCACGAAACGAGAAGGCATTCAGGTAGATTTCCATTAGCGGACGAATCGCGACGCACAAAACAAAATATCACCATAAACATCGGCATGGTCATTACTGTCATTACCAGCGGCCATTCGGACCCTAATTTGTAGCATTGTGACAATTGTGTGTTGATTATAAATCAATATTTTTTTCCCCGACGACTTGATTTATTCGAAAACTGGACAACGTTATAAAAGATCCAGCTAGACAGATTCTTAGATGAAGGTCTTAAGTACCATCAAAGTCCCATCAAGATTTCGGATATTTCAAGCACTAATTTTTCATTTCAGCTAATTGTTCGCCGCAAGGGAATATGCATATTGCGCAGCGCACGCTAGTGCTTTTCGGCCGAAAGAGGCATACAAAACCGTTTAAGAAAAATCTCACTTGAAAATGATATTGGGTAGAGTTTGTATTGGACCTAAATATCTCTTGGAGAAGAAAGTCATTGGGCAATTCTTTTCAGATCGAACTGTATTTTCTCGGGAATAACCTAATAAATACGGATATGCATAAAATTGTTATTACGAGCAATAATAAGAGGGGATAAGTTTAATCATCTCCTATAACGGTACCGTAATAATAATGAGCAAGAAACAGCTATAAAATTGGTAATCAACAAACCATGAAGGGCAAAGAAGGCTTTTTTTTCCAATGCAAAACCAAAATATTACGTAGTAAATTGTATAGTAACTGCACAGCTACAAAGCAGAAAAGGTACCATTTTAGTACACTGTCATGCATTAACGGTAATAACAATTATGATGGTAATAACACATTCTTATATTTAAATATATATAACACCTGCTCTTGACCAATCATGACGACATCCACTTCTTATCTTTCAAGGTTCATCCGTACAGTCAAAAGAAAATGGAAAAATGGGGAGAATTAGCACCAACACTAATAAAACGTCCTTGTAACCAAATACTAAATGAAAACAAAAAAAATTATTATTACAACACAAAACAAAAATAAACAATGTGTATACATAGGTACTAGTTTTGTCACACGAAAAGTAAAGAATTACGTAAGGTAATGGCACGCACAAACGCATTTGGCATTTCCAAATATCCATCACCTTAGGAGCGTAACCTAACCTATAATCAGTATAAGTATCAGAAAACTACTAATGCTAATATTAATAAATAATAATGTTACTACACAAGGCAACATAGAAGAGGAGATACTGCATATTATAAATAATAAAGTTCACTTTTTACACGCTAACATTTAAAAACACTAAACAACGCCTTCTGTGTTGTATCATTATAAAACATGACGAAATAAGCCAACAACCAACGAACGATTTGAATTTATTATAATGCCTCCTTTGATCTACATTAAAATTCAGGTCAACTATCTCTCGAAGCTAATAATTTTAGTTTGAGAATGCTATTTTTACGTTACGGGACCAAATGTAAATAAAATATGCAGCAGCCAAGCGAGCGGTACACCGGTAGAGCTGAGCAGTTGTCGTAGTAATATGTATAGAGAATCTCTCTGCACACACACACTGACCTACGAATATTTTCCACAATTAAGTGTATATGAAAAGGTATGTAAACGAGAATCAGCTCAGGTTATTTTTGATAACGGCGGTGAGAAAAGAGACGAGGTAGGTGTACGGTATGGCTTGGTGGTGTCTGTGCCCATGCTGTGTACTTGAAGTTATCCTGAAATAAAGAATCTAGAAATAGCTTGAAGGAAAATGTTTTAGAATTAGAATGTAATTTTAAGCTAAATTTAAAAGGATTTTTTCAAGTGAAAGTAAAAATAAACATTTCCTTGGAGAGTGCATACATCTTGGTATATAGTTGTGGTATGGTGCTTTATAAACATGGTTTTGATCTTGATGAGAAAAAAGCATTATGTGTACGTATTCCAAGGTTAGGGATACTGAATATTATAATATAAATAATAGTCCCCTTTACAGACCACGATGGCCCATGGGTATAGAAGGGTAATTACTCGAGCCCTTTTGGTACCCAAGGGTGGTAAAGTGGCTAGTTTTACGGTGTGACCGTCTATTATTACCCCAGGAAATTATTTCCCAGGTACTCATTTCCACAGATTGAGTCGACCTTAAATATTTTAAAAATTCCCATGTATCATCCCTGGGATTCGAACCCAGGACCTCAAGATTGATAGTCAAGTGCCATACCCACTGAGCTACCATTAACTTAGAGAATCACCGACTTCTTGGAAAATTTTATTTGGACTAATAAGGTCTTCTGATCAGTTAATGGAACCAGAACGATTTTTCTTTGTACACAAGTATTTGGACTCTCGAATACTACTTAGGGCTTAAATGATTATAATGGAAAAGAACCCAATTAAATATTATTAAACCTAACATTTTTGATATGAACAAAGTAGGGTAGGGGTATGTAGACGCCTTGGCCCCCAATACAACTAAGGCAAATAGCAAATTTCCATGTCAGATGGGCTTTGGTGTTCCAAATCTCTTGGTGATTGATGCCTAAAGCAAATCCCAATGAAACTTAATGAAAGACTGATAAAACGCCTAAAAACGTTTGTTGTACTATCTCTACAGCTCTTTGGTTAGTTTTGCAAAATAATGTATAGAAAGAACTAACCTTAGAAACGTTTTTTTACAGATCTTTAAGATCTAGATCTTTAAAAAAAAAGGTTTCAAAGACCCCATGGATTATGTTGATCATCAAGAAGAAAGAAGAATTTTCAGACATGCTCTGGAAAGATTTTGGTATATGTAGTTACTTTGGTGGTGTAGTATACAGGTTGTAACTAATACATCTAAAAACCTCATAATGGAGGGGGGTAACTGTAATGATTTAGAACATATTTTCCTTATCAACATGTGGTCGCTTTCAGCTAGTTTTCGAAAAAATCGAATTTTAAATTTTAAGTACGCCCATTGTACTCACTTACATTAAAAATACGAAGCAAGCAAAAAAAATTTAAAGAAAAAAACAAAAAATTTTAATTTGTTTTGTATTTTTAATGTAATGTGCGTACAATGGACAAGCGATCACATGTTAAGGAAAATATTTAATTCAATTTTTATTTCACCCGTACACTACGGGGGAACCAACAGCTAAGGTCATATGTCCCCCATCTAACATGCAACGCAAATAAACACTTGAGGTGGCGGAATTTCCCGATTAGAAAAATCCCGTCACCTCAAGTGGGGCTCGAACCCACGAACGGTGGAACACGAGTGACGCACTGACACCATTCGTTCACCGCCGCCCCAAAAGAAAAATATATTCTAAATCATTACTATTACGAGGTTTCTAGTTGTATTAGTTACACCCTGTATACAGGGAAAATCGATGGCAAGTGTGATTCTGAATAAAGAACTATTAGGATATCACATGTCTAAAATGTATAATAATGGATAGCTTAGAACAAGTTAACGGGTTCTGTCCCGGTTGACAGTGTACACTGAATAATTCTGACAATCTTCTGGACTTAGCTGTGGAGCTAAAATAACTTTGCATATGTCGTCCTCTAGTTTACGAAATTAGTATTAGAGAACCTGTATTAGAACATGTGCTGGTACCACACATGCCGCCATGGAGATTTTGTAATGGAACCTTAACTTCTAAGTATGAAAGTCGACAGCAAGTATAATTCTGAATAAAAAAAGTATTGAGGTACTACAGTTCTAAAACACATAATAATGGAGCTAGAACCATTTAACGGGTTCTGTCTCGTTTAACATTTTGTATTGAATCGTTCGGACAATCTTTTGGACATAGCTGTGAAACTACAAGAGCTTTGTATATTTCGATCTCTAGTTTACGAAATCAGTATAAGATCCCATTTTGAAACGAGTGCTGGTACCATACATGCCGCCATCGAGATTTTGTAATGGAACCTTAAGTTCTAAGTATGAAAGTCGACAGCAAGCATAATTCTGAATAAAAAAAGTATTGAGGTACTACAGTTCGAAAACACATAATAATGGAGCTAGAACCATTTAACGGGTTCTGCCCTCTTTAACATTCTACATTGAATCATTCGGACAATCTTCTGGACTTAGCTGTGGAACTAAAAGAACTTTGTATATTTCGACCTCGAGTTTACGAAATTAGTATTAGATAACCTATTTTAGAACATGCTCTGGTACCACACATGCCGCCATCGAGATTTTGTAATGGAACCTTAAGTTCTAAATATGAAATTCGACAGCAAGTATAATTCTGAATAAAAAGAGTATTGAGGTACTACTGTTCTAAAACACATAATAATGGAGCTAGAACCATTTAAGAGGTTCTGCCCCGTTTAACATTCTAGATTGAATCATTCGAACAATCTTCTGGACTTAGCTGTGGAACTAAAAGAACTTTGTATATTTCGACCTCTAGTTTACGAAATTAGTATTAGATAACCTATTTTAGACCATGCGCTGGTACCACACATGCCGCCATCGTGATTTTGTAATGGAACCTTAAGTTCTAAGTATGAAAGTCGACAGCAAGTATAATTCTGAATAAAAAAAGTATTGAGATACTACAGTTCTAAAACACATAATAATGGAGCTAGAACCTTTTAACGGGTTCTGCCCTCTTTAACATTCTACATTGAATCATTCGGACAATCTTCTGGACTTAGCTGTGGAACTAAAAGAACTTTGTATATTTCGACCTCTAGTTTACGAAATTAGTATTAGATAACCTATTTTAGAACATGCGCTGGTACCACACATGCCGCCATCGAGATTTTGTAATGGAACCTTAAGTTCTAAATGTGAAATTCGACAGCAAGTATAATTCTGAATAAAAAGAGTATTGAGATACTACTGTTCTAAAACACATAATAATGGAGCTAGAACCATTTAACAGGTTCTGCCCCGTTAAACATTCTACATTGAATCATTCGAACAATCTTCTGTATTTAGCTGTGGAACTAAAAGAACTTAATATATTTCGACCTCTAGTTTACGAAATTAGTATTAGATAACCTATTTTAGACCATGCGCTGGTACCACACATGCCGCCATCGAGATTTTGTAATGGAACCTTAAGTTCTAAGTATGAAAGTCGACAGCAAGTATAATTCTGAATAAAAAAAGTATTGAGGTACTACAGTTCTAAAACACAGAATAATGGAGCTAGAACCATTTAACGGGTTCTGCCCTGTTTAACATTCTACATTGAATCGTTCGGACAATCTTCTGGACTTAACTGTGGTACTAAAAGAGCTTTGTATATTTCCATCTCTAGTTTACGAAATCAGATTAGAACGAGGTGTGGTACCACACATGCCGCTATCGAGATTTTTTATTGGAATCATTAAATTATAAGTATGTACGAGGATGGTCTGAAAAGTTTCCGACCCTAACATGAAGATGGCAGCACTCGTCAATAAAAGCTAGGGAATGTAGTTGTGCATCTTTTGATAGGTACTCACCAAAATTTCAGCCATTTTGGACGCGCAGTTGTTATTTGGCAATCGTTTGAGTGAGTCGATGTGAGTGTTTTTGTGAAAATGGAAAAATCGAGTATCGAGCTGTCATTAAATATTTGTTTTTGAAAGGCAATACGCCTACGCAAATCAAAGATGAGTTGGACTCTGTGTATGGGGACTCTGCGCCATCATTTACCACAGTGAAATTTTGGGCAGCTGAATTTAAACGTGGCCGTAGCAGCTTGGGAGACGATGAACGTTCGGGATGTCCAAAAACTGCAACCACTGACGATAATATCTCTAAAGTTCACCAAATGGTGCTAAACGACCGTCGAATTAAAGTGAGAGAGATAGCAGAGGCTATGAATATGTCCAAAGAACGTGTTTGTCACATACTGAATCAAGATTTTGGCATGAGAAAGCTGTCCGCGCGTTGAGTGCCTCGTTTGCTCACGTTAGACCAAAAACGTGTGCGAATGAACATTTCCAACGCTCTGTTGGCGCAGTTTAGGCGCAATAAATCAGAGTTTTGGCGCCGATTAATTACTGTAGATGAAACTTGGATACACCATTATACGCCCGAAACAAAAATACAGTCAAAACAGTGGACTGCGAAGGGGGAATCGGCTCCAAAAAAAAGCAAAAACTGTTGTCGGCTGGAAAAGTGATAAGTGCGACTGGTTTTTGGGATAGTCATGGAGTTATCTTAACCGATTATCTTCAAACTGGAAAAACCATTGCAGGAGCATACTACGCATCATTACTTGACAAGCTGAAGGCAGAAATTTCGGAAAAACGGCCACATTTGCAGAAAAAGAAAATCCTGTTTCACCAAGACAATCTCACACCTCCGCGGTTGCCATGGCGAAAATCCACGAATTACGGTTGGAACTGCTTGACCATCCTCCTTACTCACCAGATCTAGCCCCAAGCGACTTCTTTTTGTTCCCTCATCTAAAAATTGCGCTCGGAGGACAGAGATTTTCGTCAAATGAGGAGGTAATCAACTTCGTGAACAATTATTTTGCAGAGAAAAACGCCGAGTACTATTTGGACGGGTTAAAGAGATGGGAGCATCGCTGGGAGAAGTGTGTAGACTTACAAGGAGACTATGTAGAAAATTGAAAATAAATTTAAAGAAAAAATGTCTTGTATCTTTGTTAGGTCGGAAACTTTTCAGACCACCCTCGTAAGTCGAAATCAAGTGTAATTCTGAATAAAATAGGTATCACAGGTTTAGAATGCATAATAATGGAGCTAGAACCATTTAACGGGTTCTGTTCCGTTTAACAGTCTACACTGAATCCTTTGGACAATCTTCTGGAATTACCTGTGGCACTAAATGAACTTTGTATATTCGACATCTACTTTACGAAATCAGTATTAGAACCCACTTTAAAACATCTGCTGGTATCCGTTAATTGGTTCTAACTCCGTTATTATGCATTTTATACATGTGGTACTTAAAACATTTTGTCAGAATCACACTTGCTAACAATTTTTATACTTGAAACGTAATGGTTCCATTTAAAAAATCACGATGACGACAGGTGCGCCACCAGCACATGTTCTAAAATGTGTTCTAATGCTGATATCGTAAACTAGAGGTCAAAATATACAAAGTTGTTTAGGTTCCACTACTACATACGGCCAGAAGATTGTCGGAATGATTGAGTGTAGACTGTTAAATGGTACAGAACTCGTTAAATGGCTCTAGCTCCATTATTATACGTTTTGAACCTGTGGTATCCGACCAGAACGTGTTCTAAGATGGGTTCTAATGCTGATTTCGTAGACTTGAGATCGATGTATACAAACTTTCTTTAAATTGCATTGCTAAAAATAGCCAGAAGCTTGTCCGAATGATTTGAGTGTAGACTGTTAAACAGGACACTCTGTATAATGTTAGACACTTTGACTTGTTTTGGTTTCTTGAAGAACCTTTGATTAACTGTGATGACAGTAAAATATGTGATATCTAGCTTGACTATTGAACCCAAAAACTGAAAATAGTGATACAAGATGTATGTGGGTATATAGGGTGGACAATATGCCAATTAATAATTTTTTCCCGGGCATTCAAGTCGGCTTTCTTCTGAGAAATTCTTATCAAAAATTGTTCTTCTCCACATATGTTCATTTTATGATGTTTTACTCTCATCCACATTGAATTTTCAACAGCTTTCATATTTTTTGCCACCTATCGAATGCAGCCCCTGCACTGCATTCGATAGGTTTATATTTATCGATTTTACTATTGGACTTTGAAATTGCTCCTTATAAAACTATTAAAGTCTTCTTGTAACGCCTGTGTAATCTTAGTAAGCACTCGTTGAGTTTAATTTTCTTAGCAGAGCAAAATTTTTTTAATCTTCGGATTTTATTCAAATTAACCATGCAGGCTCCTGATTAAAGCTAATGCATTGTCCGTATGCAGTCACAATTTCTACCTAAAGGAAGTTTATTTACATGCATAGCTGCTGGTCACGCAAATTAATCGCACTATTTAAAATACTTCAAGTTGTATTCAGTTAATAATAAGTAAGTCACTTTGGAAGAGTAGGTTGTCTGTACATATTCATTTAAAATTTTTATTCCCATATTGATCTATTTAGTTTTTTCAAACGTGGAAACATTTATTTCACCATTGAGTAATTTGTTCAAATTTATTACCATACTTTTTGATAAAGTAATAATAAATAACCAATGAAGTGTATAAAAGCAAAAATGGCGCGCTTTTTTCTCTATTTATCTCTCTATGTGTGTACAGTACAATATTAAAATCTAGTACGCCATGCAAAAAAGCACATTTCCATTCTATTTAGTTCATATTCGTAACCTTTTATCCAATATTTCTAAGTGCTGTGTTGCATAAAAACGACTTTCTATTTCGCAAAATTCGATTTACATTGATATTATTAAAGGAAAGTAAGCGAAAGTAATATTTACTTGGGTATAGTAAAACAGATGATGATTGGTGCTAGTGGTGGTGGTGTTGTAAGATCACTATGGTTCTTGGTGGAATTCGTACAGAACGGGTGACATTTAATCTCGCGTAGCTAACTTCGTTTCAATAAAATCTTCGATTGTTTTTTCACATTCACGAATGAAAGCACTGTTTAAAATGCCAACAAAAACAATTGGGTCTACTTAATTTTACACTAAATATAGTTTGTTGGTAGTTACTGGTTGAGATGTGAAGTAGTATGCACCTTCTGTTGTTTCACTATTATTATTACTACTACTATTATTCTCTTTGATAATTTATTCGTCGATGTAACCTCACCTCACGCTGCACTTGCTAAGTAGGTTATTAAAACCATAGCAACACGTGTAATAATGACTAATTTTTTTTTCTTCTTTTCTGTCTTTCTCTTCGTTGTAACAATCGCATTCAATTTATTTTTTTTTCAAATATTTTCCCTAAACTGAGGAAATTGTAAGTTTGGCAACATGGGAAATTAGTCAGTATCGCCCTCTGTTTTACCGGTTTCTTGAATCTTTCCGTATTAAAAATTTGAGAAAAAAACAAGCCACACAACCATCATGGCCAACCCTAATCCGAACTGAATTAATTCACTTATTTCGAAATTTGCGGCGACCAGCCTGCTCCGATTTTTTTTATTTTTCTGTTCTGAGCTGTTTAAAACAACTCTTTGACGATGGAAATTTTCTTCTTCTTGGATTATATATTTAAAATGCAATTTTCATTTAGGATTAATGAAATTTCTGTGCTTTACGGATCTAGAAAGGTTACATGTAACACTTAATGGAAGAGATTTACTATTAAACAGGCAAACGGGGAAA
Source organism: Agrypnus murinus (assembly GCA_929113105.1). Classification (NCBI taxonomy): domain Eukaryota; kingdom Metazoa; phylum Arthropoda; class Insecta; order Coleoptera; family Elateridae; genus Agrypnus; species Agrypnus murinus. The sequence goes on along the minus strand of OV816027.1, from coordinate 87,534,824 downwards.
TTGAGATGAACTTTAGCAACGTAAAATAAGGTAAGAGCGTAATTACTGAAAGAGATACTGTTTGGAAAGTAGGCGAGGCACGAAAAATGTCTTAATAAATAGTATGAGTCGGACATTTAAAATGTTAAACGTCTAGCAAACTTCTATTAATTTGTCAAGTAAGAAATAAAAAGCAGCTTCTTTCATGATGATGTTCATTAAATGCGATAGGAATTTGTATTGAACAACTTCTGATGCAATTGGGTGGAATATGTTTCTAATTTTATCCTTCGAATCGTTGGACATGGTTACATTAAATCAACAATTCCCATAGTAAGATTTTTCAGTTTAAACCAGCGGATGCGAGATATACTCAGGTTGGTATCCACTTCGTATATACACCTAGCACATTTTATAATTGCCTTTAATTCAGCGATTGCAGTCCCTCTTTTCCGTAAACCTTGCTTCATCTACTTCGGGGTAATAGGAACTTACAGGGCACGGCAACTGTTTTGTTATGAGTTCTCTTAGGAAAATTTCCTATTGACACCTCCATTCAAATTTTTGATTTGCGGGAATTGCGATTCTTACAAATATCCATTGGTGAACTCTGAATAGGATCGAGCACGTACCTCGGATCAGTTTGTCAGGTTTTACATTACGTACGAAACATGCTCAATGTTCGTTTATGTGTCGATAGCTGTATGTAGTAAATAACCGAACTTGGGCAATTTCTCTTGTTTGTAGAAATATTTGATGTTAAAAACATTTAAACCTGTTAATCTGCATAAATAAATTATAGAAATCAAGTAAACTTGCAGAAAATTTAATGAAATTGTCAGAAATGTAAAGGATCATGCGGAATTTAAAGAAAAAAATGGAGGAATTTAAAGGAATTGTTGGGAATTTAAAGGGATTCCCTCTAAATGAACAGTTTTCGTTAACAATTTTTTTATTTGCCATAATTTTTATGGCAAAGCAAAGGGAAAAACTTCTGAGCAAAACTTATTCGCTAAAATTATTTATTTAGTACAAATTCCTCTAAATTCCTAAATAATCCCTTACAATTTCGTTAAATTCCTACCTTAGAATTGATTGACCTGACCAAGTGATTATTGCTATGCCATTGTTAGTTTGGCCTTAGATGATAATAATAGTTATCCTTAGCAATTTACACAGTACAGTCGATAGAAAAATCTTTGGAACTTCAAAATGGTGATGAAAAACGCTGAGACCAATATTTTCATCCTTAGCTTCATGGTCTTTCGAGCCTAAGATCAACATCAAGAAAGAACCTGGGGATGGAAAGCGCCGATATTAATCTTTTCATCCCCAACTTCAGCAAGTTTACGGAAGAAACCGTGTGTGGAAAACGCGGCCCGTTCAATCATCTTAAAAGATTCTACACAGAATCTTTTTTCATCCGTAACTGCAGCTTCACATAAGAACGGAAGGGAACGGACCTCGTTATCACACGCGGTGGTTCTTACGCAAAAATACGTTAGTTCCTAACCCCATTTTTCCCGTCAGGTACCTAAAGGACAAAACGATGAAGATGCTATATATGAATATCATCTTCATAACACTCGATTTTCCAGTTGGGTTTAAACTCTGTCCAATTCAGAGGTACAGAAACCATTCAGAAAAAGCTCTTTTTCTCAAATTGACATAAAGGCACCAAAAATAAACTGGGATTTGTCGATTCCCTGCTAATTTTACAAAAAAAATAACCTGAAAACCAGAAAAGTCATAGCTGGTTGATGTATGGAACTTTACCCATGAAATTTAGTCGTTCTGAAATGAGTAATTTTTTCAAGACTCGAATTCAACCACTACTGGTTGTGGTAACTAAAAAATTAGACAAGATGCCGCTCTACCCAAGGCCAACTGCATTACGAAGTTGTGCGGTTGCTTTTGACAAAGCTATTGATCCTTTGAATTTTCCCTGAAATCTTTTAATTTTGCTGTGCTAGAAAGTTTCTATGGTCGCCTATAGCTCGGTGTTATTTTTTTATCCGAAGAAAGTCCTAGGCAATCAGTTTTGTTTCTTGAAATTCCATTACACAACAGCTTTGGCAGATGATTTGGGCGTCTTCTGGGCAAAGTTGAGTTTGAACTCTAAAAATACATATTGCCTTTCTGGTTCTTTCGCCCTTTGCAAGATGTCCAAATTGGAAGAATGAATGTAGGTTATGTTGTACTTGACAGCTACTATAACAAATGAAAAACGCTTTAGATTAAAAGGTAAATCCACTGATAAATATTGGAACATTAAACTGGTCGTCCAAACATCATCACGACTGTCATAAAATAATTAATTTTTCAGCAAAAACAAATGACGGTCACTTGTGCACCTCTTTTGTTAACTTTTAAAGCTTTTTCATTCGCATCGAGATTGGAAATATCTTAATTTCTTGGAAGAGTTAACGTTTTATTATTTTATTACTGAAAGACACTCTGTAAAGGTAATAAATAAAATATCAAAGTTCATACCTAAACAAAAGAAAACCACCAGAACCAGACATAACAACGACGACAACTTTTATTTTACCTACTCGTTTTCTTTTGTTTCAGAAATTAATATTGGTGGCTTAACAGGCTTATTTTTTATTTTTCTTTCTTTTTAACGTCGATTAACGGATTCCCCCATAATATATATTTTTTATGAAACAAATGACGAATTCACAATAATAACGGTATCCGCATTATCATTTCAATTGAAAGCCATTTATAAAACAAAAAATCAATCGTAAAAGAAGGAAGAAAAGGCTTTTTAATACCGAGTGACCTGATTAAATTTTATGTTTTTCTTTGTGTATTATTGCAGGTTATTCTGGTTATTAAGTCTAGAATGAATGTGATTTAGAGCAAGGTTAAAATCTTTTTTTTTATTATTTATTCACTTTGCGGTAAGAAATAATGGTTTCTTTGAAATGCAATATGTGTTCATGCATTTTTACATATAAAATTTACAATGAGTTTACTACCTGTCCTTGAGGGAGAAAACGATGAATATTCTTCCTTCTCCCGTCCAGCTATCAATAGTGCGTCCGTCCATGCTTTTGGTTTCACGTTGCAATAGAGCGGCTCTACTGAAGCTGGAGCATTTCCAACAAATGCACGTTAACCAAAAATGCACAAGCAGATGTTATTTATTATTTTATTATTATGTATGTATCATTATTGGCACAGTGATCCACACGGATTGCCTTTTCTATAAATAACTTCAATGGCAAAGTTGCAGCTCTTTGTGCCGATAACACCTTATGCAATCTTGTTTCAAGGCCAGAGAAAGTTGATTGGCTGCACACACAAACATACACACACATCGATTGTACAATGTTTTTAGATGATGAATATTATAGTTGAATGATGAGCAGCAACATGGCGGTTGATGCGTTCTGAAAAACTAATTGTATGCATGCATATAAATACGCACAGACAGGTGTTAAGTGATGGGAAATAATGTTCATTATTATTTTTTTTTCGTTCATCGTTTTAGTGGTGTTCGGTATCGGAAGACCTTCACTTTTAAAAATAAAACCGACATTCTCGATTTGTTTCATGACGATTGGAATTGTAAGTTTTGTTGGTTGGTAATTGTTGGTTGTTGTTCCTGTTTAATGGAATTAATTTACAAAATGCACTCGCTAGATCTGGACAAGGGAAGCCGCCTTGGCTACTTCATTCAAGCTCTTTGTCTAATAAAACGGAATATTTAACATGAAACTAGGATGCTAGTTGTACACGCTAATTATAGATTAACTGACTTGACTTCAAGGTCTTTCGTTATAAATATGTACTTTATATACATACACACACACATCACATCTAGTATATATGTATATATATATATATATTTAACGCCGGCTTTCTGATTTTGTCTCATATTCATTTATTTGATTCCTCTCATTTAATACCATAGCCAGATACCATATTAATACCGTAGGGGAGGCCAATAAGTCGATTGTAGGTATAATTTCGATCGATCACAACAATATATGTGTATATATATATATATATATATATATATATATATATATATATATATATATTTTTTTTTTTTTTTGTAGATCGCTATACAAAAATCAAGTTGGCCATCTCTGTCATAGAACATGGACTTAGCAGAATCAGTTCCCGGGCGGCATCCTTTTTTCATATTAGCGGATTAGCACCCACACATTTAATCAATTAAATAAATCGTTTGAAAAATATCGCAACACTTACAACAATTTGAAACCACCTAAACCAACAAACAAATTCTTATAAGTATGAATAAAAGTGAAATCAGGATTATAAAGCACTAACTATAAATAAATATTTTAATGCTGTTGAAATATGCCCGTTTTGTCTGTGTATGTGTGTCTACTATACATGAACTTTCATTTTGGAAGGAGACACGGTTTTGAGTGTTATCTCCTTCTGGTATGTGTACACAATAATAATATTGTGTAATAATTGTTTTAGCCGTTTTATGAATGTTTCTGTATTTATATAAATAAATAATTATTTTATCTGTGTTTACTGTTACAATATCCCAGACATGAATGAAATCAACATTTATTGCAATCTCTCTACGTAATTAGCAAAGCAAACTAATTGGTTTTGGTAATTAAAATCGTTTTGTCGTGCAGATATTTCTGGCTTCTTTCTCGTTTTCTGACATAGTTTCCAATTTTGTAACTTTTAGTTTTGTATTTTGCAATAGTGGTTACTGGTTATCCTTTTAAAGTACTTACCTTCCGAGATTATTTCATCTTATTTTTGATTTGTTCAACATTATCTTCAGGTTTAATACTAATAATAATATTTGGGCTTATGTTTTAATTTTCTATAAAAGGTCAAGTAAGTACCTCCACCAATATGTCACGTTTTGATACAGGATCATACTGATCTTCAAAATTCTTCCCGATAATTACTCTTTTAAAATGCTTTAAAAACAATATATTGGGTCTACAAAAGAAACGTGATAGAAAACATCAAAAGGAACAAAAAAGTCTTATTCAACTTTGTTCTAATAGGACGTACCACTTTGCCAGAAAAAATAATAAATTTGGGAACTTCTTTGCCGCATTTAATTATGTCAGAAGATGCATCTCATCTAACAAAAAAAAAACTCCATAACATTTTTTTGTATGATCAATCGTTTACGCGTAAAATTGGATTCTTTTGTTTTTTGTTGCGTTTTTTTTAAGTTTGATTAGTTGTTGTTAAGTGTTCAGGATGGCAGATTTTAACATTCCGAAGCAAACATAGCATCAATCTTTTGTAGTAAAAACCAATAAAACGTGCTTAATTTTGCTTGTACAGCAAAACAAGAGCTGCATCATTCAACAAGAGTTCTGCAAAATAAACAAGGCTGATCGGTTTAGACTAAACGATTTGATTTCAGAAACAAGCTCAGGGGCTTCAGCTGTGAACTGCGATTTAAGCACAGTTGCCAGATGTGGCAATGTTTTTTTCTAAATTACTCGAAAGCTAATTAAGATTAAGACAAAAAAATTATGAAGAAGAATTTGTTCCTTTTCATGGCTTTACCCCTAAAGATTAACGTCCAGTAACTCCGTACAGCCTTACAGGTTGGATATTGAGGGTTATGAACTTGCAGTCTTTCATAAAAAAAATCTATAACTTACTATCAATTAGAATAAGAAGCCTTGAAAAGCTGATGTAAAATATGATGAAATACTCAACAGAAATGTCATTGTGGTTGTACTTTAAAACAATTAAATAATAGCAAGTAATTTTGAACAAATTACAAATTGAAAGAGATGAAAAAACCAAGACGACTTTGTATGAAAAATGTAAAACATTTTCAAACATTCGCCCATGTTAACTGATAATACAAATTATACCCATCATTGGCGTTTATTGCGTGAATTTGCGTTCATTTTGTTTCATTGCGTTTATTTTGAAGATCGGATCTATTTTTATGTCAATGACATATTTTGTCTATATACCGCTAGACTCTTGCAAGTGGGCGGATGGTGCTGGAGCTCATATGTGTTTGGCAGCGTCGAGCGCGTATACGTACTTACGCACGCACCGCTTGTGCACGCCAGGCTCTACTGAACACAAACGAATTCCAGCACGGACCACCCTCTAGCAAGAACTTGACGCTTCAAAAAATAGTACAAAAAGAAAAAATCTTTTTGTTTTACGTTGTTTCGTTATGTTACTGTTTATTCGTTTTCTAATGTATATTTTCTATTTTAGCTGTTCGAGCGGATCGCATGAGAGGGGGTAGAAACAAATTCGGACCAATGTACAAACGAGACCGCGCAAGAAAACTGCAAATGATGCGACAACGACAGCTCGCCGTTCAGACCCTCGCCCAGCGTGGGCAACTGGGCGAGGGCGGCGTTTACAACAACCAGCCGGGCACATCGCCCTTCGCCAACATCCACATCAAACAGGAAATCCAGATACCCCAGGTCTCGTCGCTTACGTCTTCGCCGGACTCGTCGCCGAGTCCAATAGCCGTCGCCCTAGGCCAAGTGAGCGCCTGCGCCCTCATTCAACCCGCATCCAGTCAACAGCCGGCTTTGCAAATAGTCGGCGTACCAAGCACCCAGTCGTCCATGGTCATGGGCGGTAACGAAAACAAATTATGGAGTTCGGCCAATTCTACCACAACATCACCGCACTCACTCAGTCCTAAGGCGTTCCAATTTGAAACTGTGTTACCAGGCGGTAGTGCACCGCCATCGGCCAAAATATCACCGCTTATTAGAGACTTTGTTCAGGGGATTGACGATCGCGAGTGGCAGAACTCTTTGTACAGTCTCCTGCAAAACCAGACGTATAATCAATGTGAAGTAGACTTATTTGAACTTATGTGTAAAGTGTTAGACCAAAATCTATTTTCACAAGTTGATTGGGCGAGAAATTCCATCTTCTTTAAGGATCTCAAGGTAAGTTTTGAGTGCAGAACTACAGTATGTAAGCCATTAATTTAATGCCATCATCACCATAATCATTAGGGTTATTTCTTGGATAGAACGTATAACTTAAATAGAACGTAGGAATTATATTTCTACTTATTCAGGCCGCTGGTACGTTGCGAAAGATATTCTAAAGCGGCTGTCGTGTTGACCGTGTTATCGATTAATTAACCCAGCAAATGAATTGATTTTAATTAATAAAAATGCCACAATGCTTACTTCAGTAGTTCAGATTATTTATGTTAGAAGGGACTATTTGGCCATAGTAAACGAGTTGTTCACAACTTGACTAATTTGTTACACCTACAGAAAGAAATAATACCAGAAGTGCAATCTGTTAACAGTCTCGATATTAATAAATCACAAGCACGTTGATGTACCCTTCAAATACAAAAACTCACTCTTATAAATAGGGAAAGGGCGATCGTGTCCGTTGTACCCATATATAGCAAAATAAAACGCAACTTTCCGCAACAACCTTATTATATTCTCCTCAAATCATCTGCAATTCACACGCATAACACAATCAAGTAGTAAATAAGGTAGCTACGACCCAGTTGGTAATCGAAGCTGAACATCACAAAATTGAGTAATTTTATGTTTACCAAATTAAGACCTGCATGGTGTTTGTGTCTATCTTTACCATTTAAATAATCCACCGCGCTTAAGTTTAAGCAATGGTTGTATGTAATGTGCATTCGCTCGTTTTCCTCTTACTTCTTTAATCAACTGAAATGTTAAAATGTTGTAACAAGATTAGCCTTTTTACTTTAAGTTTAAAACTGACGAATGAGTTTTTAGTCTTGGCTTGAGTTATTTCGCGTGGGTTTGATGGATGAAGAGATTTGATTAAAAAGGACTTATTTCATAAAAATGCATGAAAATAGTAGAGTATAAATCATTTTTATTCCCTCATTCTTATGCTTCAAATTAGGCGGAGGAATGAAAGTTGTGCAGCAGCAGCATCAGCATTATTGTTTCGAGACTACAAAATAATAATAAATTTCTAAAGTAAGACTTTTGCGAAAACGTATGTTGAAACTATACTATAAAGTAAGATTTAAGTCGAAACTTAAAATGAACACGTAATAACAAAAGACGGTGGCGAGCGTCTAGAAAGTTTTTATTTTTTTACTGTTTTTAATTCCCCTACTCCAGAAAAATGAAAAGTTTCCCTTAATATCGGCAATATCGAACAGACATCCAGTTTTATTATTTCTAACTCTTCTTTCTTTTGTTTCGTCGGGTATAATTGTACACTACGTTGCAAAAAAGGATTGCATGAAAATTTAGCCAGGAGAAAAATGGTGGTCGTTAAATAGAGGAAAAAAAGAGAGGTAGAACGCATTGCAAAAAAATGGGGCCGTTCCATTAATAATTAGGTGCAATTTTTTATCTCCATCTAGTAAATTGTTTTCGTAATTGCAGCTAAAAATTTTAATTTCTTCCGTTGAATCATTGTTTCGGTTATTTAGCTGCAATTTTGTTTCGGGTTTTTTAGCATTTTAGATGTTTTAGTAATATTTTTTATTACAGTTCGTCATCAGGAACTGTCAGGAAAGCACTTAGCGTTTTTATAAGCTAAATTTCTTGAAAATCTGGAACTTTGACAACACAGCTGCGAACACAGAGAAAATAGCCAAAAGATAATGTTTTAATGCATCAAGAGAATTTCAATACATTAAGCCAAGACAAATAAGGCGAATTCTTAAAAGACATCAGAAAATTTGCAAATTTACTACTATTGATTATTCTATTTTTTTTCCTACGTAGTCTTTAGAGTGCGCTATGTTCGATAATAATTAAAGTCAAAGTCATAATTTCAGTATGATCCTCAATAACGTCTTTGGCGACAAAAACTATTAGATATCCTGCCAATTAGACATTACGCTACAGCCTGTGCCTGAAAGACAATCAACGACTAATAGGGTGGTGCATTTCGCTTATCTTTTAATATACCCATTATACGATGAGCAGTCTATATTACTTTTTAAGTAAGCGACTGTCCCTTAGATACAAGCTGTAGCATAATATCAAAATTCGTAATTATTAACATCACCTCCTTTAGATGGAAAGATAAGCAAGCATAAGAATGTTAGTTTCAACAGCTTCTTTAGTTATTGGTGATAAACAGCTGCCAAGGCAACTATCTATAAAAGTTGCCAAAGACAGCGAAATGATATGTTCAGAACAGCCATTGCAATATGTTCCTTAATATCGCTTTTACCGACAAACTATTTCTTGTTAAGATACATTAAGAGTTCAGAAAATTGTAACTTGAATTTACCACAATCCCCAATATCGCCTTTGGCGAAAGTCGTCGCCAAAGACACCGAGATGATATGTCCAGAGCAGCCATTCCAATATGTTCCCTAATATCGCTTTTACCGGCAAATGTTTCTTTGTTATATACATTGAGAGTTCAGAAAATTTTAACATTGTCGCCGTACGCGGTGAACTTATCACAATATTCAATATCGCCTTTGGCGAAAGTCATCGGCAAAGACAGCGAAATGATATGTCCAGAGCATTCCAATATGCGGTGAACTTATCACAATCCCCAATATCGCCTTGAGCGAAAGTCGTCGCCAAAGACACCGAGATGATATGTCCAGAGCAGCCATTCCAATATGTTCCCTAATATCGCTTTTACCGGCAAATGTTTCTTTGTTATATACATTGAAAGTTCAGAAAATTTTAACATTGTCGCCGATCACGGTGAACTTATCACAATATTCAATATCGCCTTTGGCGAAAGTCATCGGCAAAGACAGCGAAATGATATGTCCAGAGCATTCCAATATGCGGTGAACTTATCACAATCCCCAATATCGCCTTTAGCGAAAGTCGTCGCCAAAGACACCGAGATGATATGTCCAGAGCAGCCATTCCAATATGTTCCCTAATATCGCTTTTACCGGCAAATGTTTCTTTGTTATATACATTGAGAGTTCAGAAAATTTTAACATTGTCGCCGTACGCGGTGAACTTATCACAATATTCAATATCGCCTTTGGCGAAAGTCATCGGCAAAGACAGCGAAATGATATGTCCAGAGCATTCCAATATGCGGTGAACTTATCACAATCCCCAATATCGCCTTGAGCGAAAGTCGTCGCCAAAGACACCGAGATGATATGTCCAGAGCAGCCATTCCAATATGTTCCCTAATATCGCTTTTACCGGCAAATGTTTCTTTGTTATATACATTGAAAGTTCAGAAAATTTTAACATTGTCGCCGATCACGGTGAACTTATCACAATATTCAATATCGCCTTTGGCGAAAGTCATCGGCAAAGACAGCGAAATGATATGTCCAGAGCATTCCAATATGCGGTGAACTTATCACAATCCCCAATATCGCCTTTAGCGAAAGTCGTCGCCAAAGACACCGAGATGATATGTCCAGAGCAGCCATTCCAATATGTTCCCTAATATCGCTTTTACCGGCAAATGTTTCTTTGTTATATACATTGAGAGTTCAGAAAATTTTAACATTGTCGCCGTACGCGGTGAACTTATCACAATATTCAATATCGCCTTTGGCGAAAGTCATCGGCAAAGACAGCGAAATGATATGTCCAGAGCATTCCAATATGCGGTGAACTTATCACAATCCCCAATATCGCCTTGAGCGAAAGTCGTCGCCAAAGACACCGAGATGATATGTCCAGAGCAGCCATTCCAATATGTTCCCTAATATCGCTTTTACCGGCAAATGTTTCTTTGTTATATACATTGAAAGTTCAGAAAATTTTAACATTGTCGCCGATCACGGTGAACTTATCACAATATTCAATATCGCCTTTGGCGAAAGTCATCTGCAAAGACAGCGAAATGATATGTCCAGAGCATTCCAATATGCGGTGAACTTATCACAATCCCCAATATCGCCTTTAGCGAAAGTCGTCGCCAAAGACACCGAGATGATATGTCCAGAGCAGCCATTCCAATATGTTCCCTAATATCGCTTTTACCGGAAAATGTTTCTTTGTTATATACATTGAAAGTACAGAAAATTTTAACATTGTCGCCGTACACGGTGAACTTATCACAATATTCAATATCGCCTTTGGCGAAAGTCATCTGCAAAGACAGCGAAATGATATGTCCAGAGCATTCCAATATGCGGTGAACTTATCACAATCCCCAATATCGCCTTTAGCGAAAGTCGTCGCCAAAGACACCGAGATGATATGTCCAGAGCAGCCATTCCAATATGTTCCCTAATATCGCTTTTACCGGCAAATGTTTCTTTGTTATATACATTGAAAGTTCAGAAAATTTTAGCATTGTCGCCGTACACGGTGAACTTATCACAATATTCAATATCGCCTTTGGCGAAAGTCTTCGGCAAAGACAGCGAAATGATATGTCCAGAGCATTCCAATATGCGGTGAACTTATCACAATCCCCAATATCGCCTTTAGCGAAAGTCGTCGCCAAAGACACCGAGATGATATGTCCAGAGCAGCCATTCCAATATGTTCCCTAATATCGCTTTTACCGGCAAATGTTTCTTTGTTATATACATTGAAAGTTCAGAAAATTTTAACATTGTCGCCGTACGCCGTGAACTTATCACAATATTCAATATCGCCTTTGGCGAAAGTCATCGGCAAAGACAGCGAAATGATATGTCCAGAGCATTCCAATATGCGGTGAACTTATCACAATCCCCAATATCGCCTTTAGCGAAAGTCGTCGCCAAAGACACCGGGATGATATGTCCAGAGCAGCCATTCCAATATGTTCCTTAATATCGCTTTTACCGGCAAATGTTTCTTTGTTATATACATTGAAAGTTCAGAAAATTTTAACATTGCCGCCGTACGCGGTGAACTTATCACAATATTCAATATCGCCTTTGGCGAAAGTCATCGGCAAAGACAGCAAAATGATATGTCCAGAGCATTCCAATATGCTCCCTAAAATCGCTTTTACCGGCAAAGTGTTTCTTGTTACATACATTGAGAGTTCAGAAAATTGTAACTTGGCGCCATACGCGGTGAACTTATCACAATATTCAATATAGCCTTCGGCGAAAGTCATCGGCAGAGCCAGCGAGATGATCTGTCCAGAGCAGCCATTGCAATATGTTCCCTAATATCGCTTTTACCGGCAAACTGTTTCTTGTTACATACATTGAGAGTTCAGAAAATTGTAAATTGGCGCCATACGCGGTGACCTCATCACAATCTTCAATATCGCCTTTGGCGAAAGTCGTCGCAAAAACAGCGAGATGATATGTCCAGAGCATTGCAATATGTTCCCTAATATCGCTTTTACCGGCAAACTGTTTCTTGTTACATACATTGAGAGTTCAGAAAATTGTAAATTGGCGTCATACGCGGTGAACTCATCACAATCTTCAATATCGCCTTTGGCGAAAGTTGCCGCAAAAACAGCAAGATGATATGTCCAGAGCATTCCAATATGCTCCCTAATATCGCTTTTACCGGCAAATGTTTCTTTGTTATATACATTGAAAGTTCAGAAAATTTTAACATTGTCGCCGTACGCGGTGAACTTATCACAATATTCAATATCGCCTTTGGGGAAAGTCATCGGCAAAGACAGCGAAATGATATGTCCAGAGCATTCCAATATGCTCCCTAAAATCGCTTTTACCGGCAAAGTGTTTCTTGTTACATACATTGAGAGTTCAGAAAATTGTAACTTGGCGCCATACGCGGTGAACTTATCACAATATTCAATATCGCCTTCGGCGAAAGTCATCGGCAAAGACAGCGAGATGATCTGTCCAGAGCAGCCATTGCAATATGTTCCCTAATATCGCTTTTACCGGTAAACTTTTCTTGTTACATACATTGAGAGTTCAGAAAATTGTAAATTGGCGCCATACGCGGTGAACTCATCACAATCTTCAATATCGCCTTTGGCGAAAGTCGCCGCAAAAACAGCAAGATGATATGTCCAGAGCATTCCAATATGCTCCCTAATATCGCTTTTACCGGCAAATGTTTCTTTGTAATATACATTGAAAGTTCACAAAATTTTAACATTGTCGCCGTACGCGGTGAACTTATCACAATATCCAATATCGCCTTTGGCGAAAGTCATCGGCAAAGACAGCGAAATGATATGTCCAGAGCATTCCAATATGCTCCCTAAAATCGCTTTTACCGGCAAAGTGTTTCTTGTTACATACATTGAGAGTTCAGAAAATTGTAACTTGGCGCCATACGCGGTGAACTTATCACAATATTCAATATCGCCTTCGGCGAAAGTCATCGGCAAAGACAGCGAGATGATCTGTCCAGAGCAGCCATTGCAATATGTTCCCTAATATCGCTTTTACCGGCAAACTGTTTCTTGTTACATACATTGAGAGTTCAGAAAATTGTAAATTGGCGCCATACGCGGTGAACTCATCACAATCTTCAATATCGCCTTTGGCGAAAGTCGTCACAAAAACAGCGAGATGATATGTCCAGAGCATTGCAATATGTTCCCTAAAATCGCTTTTACCGGCAAACTGTTTCTTGTTACATACATTGAGAGTTCAGAAAATTGTAAATTGGCGCCATACGCGGTGAACTCATCACAATCTTCAATATCGCCTTTGGTGAAAGTCGCCGCAAAAACAGCAAGATGATATGTCCAGAGCATTGCACTATGTTCCCTATATCGCTTTTACCGGCAAACTCTTTCTTGTGGCATACATTGAAAATTCAGAAAATTGTAAATTGGTGCCATACGCGGTGAACTTTTTACAATCTTCAATATCGCCTTTGGCGAAAGTCGTCGCCAAAGACAACGAGATGATGAGCAGCCATTGCAATATGTTCCCTAATATCGCTTTTACCGACAAACTGTTTCCTCTTACATACATTAAGAGTTCAGAAAATTTTAACATTGTCGCCGTACGCGGTGAACTTATCGCAATCTCTAATATCGCCTTTGGCGAAACTCATTGGCAAACACAGCGAGATGATATGTCCAGAGCAGACATAGCAATGTATTCCCTAATATCGCTTTTACCGGCGAACTGTTTCTTGTTACATACATTGAGAGTTCAGAAAATTGTAACTTGGCGCCATATGCGGTGTACTTATCACAATCTTCAATATCACCTTTGACGAAAGTCATCAGCAAAGACAGCGATATAATATATCCAGAGCAGCCATTACAATATATTCCCTAGTATTATAAATTGTTTCTTGTAACATACATTAAGAGTTATTAGTTAGTTAGTTAGTTAGTTATTACATATGCGTTGAACTTATCACAATTCCCAATATTGTCTTTGGTTAAAGTCTTCCCTTAAGACAGCAAGACATGTTTCCTAATATCGTTTTTACCGACAAACTGCTTTCTGTTACATGCATTAAGAGTTCAGAAAATTATAACATTCTCGCCATATGCGGTGAACTTATAACAATCTCCACGATCGCCTTTGGCGAAAGTCGTCGCTAAAGACAGCGAGATATGTTTCCTAATATCGTTTTTACCGGCAAACTGTTTTTTGTTGCATACATTAAAAGTTCAGAAAATTATAACATTGTTGCCATACGCGGTGAACTTATAACAATCTCCAATATCGCCTTTGTCGAAAGTCGTCGCCAAAGACAGCGAGATGATATGTTCCTTAATATCGCTTTTACCGACGAGGCATTACAAAACAATACTATTGTAAATGTCGCCACTTTTGGCGATGATATATCCCATTGCAATCACAGTTTCAGCACGATCCCTAATATCGCCTTTGGCGACAATCCACTTCTTTTTTACAGTCATCGCAAATCCAGAAACTTGTCAACATCATTGGCATAGACGCCGAACTCCTCGAATCTCAATGCAGTCCACAAGTATGATATCGAGTATCATCCTTGACGATAATCAACTTCTTGTTACAGATACCGCGCAACTGCCGGTCAATAGACAAAACCTTACCAACATCTCCACTCTAGTTGCATGAGTTAACAACGTATTAAATAATCCCTTGATAACAATGCTTTCTGCAACTGAAACTAAGTATTAGTTTCAATATCACCATCACTGGCTTCGAACTGAAATTTTTGTATCAAGCAAGACACTTTTCAGACATCGATGATGGCTTTTAAATATAGTCGTTGGATAATTCTTCTCCGTCAGTGTATAAAGTTTGACTTGATAGCTAGTTTTTGGCGAAAAATATGTTTTTACAGAAATCCCAATTATCAACCTCGCTGGCGAAAGCGACACAATAATATCTTAATGCTGCTGTTTCACTCGTTTACAATTATCACCTTTGGCAACAAGCAGTTTCTTGCTTCAAATACTTCTAAACATCGCCACCTACGCAGCAAAATGTTTTTCTTTAGTGCAGAGACGATTTCAGTTATGATTTCGAATATTGCCTTTGGCCACAAATACATTTTTGCTACTGACAATTACCAGCTCAAAAGATTGTCAACAACTCCGCCTAAGGTGCCTAAATAAAACTCTAGATTTGGTAACATACAGTTTTTTGAGTAGCGTGGTTAGTCAGACTATTGTTAAGGTTGCTATCACACGCGGCGAAATAGTTCCAGTGCAACCACAACTTCAATATGATCCCCAATATCTCATTGAGCGATAAAGAACTTCTTGTTATAGATATCACGATTCTAGACAATTGTCAACAACGCCATCAAAAGCAGCACAATAATACCTTGATGTAGCCACAAGGTTACACGATTCTGAATATCGCCTTTGGCCACAAAAAGCTTCTTTCTGCAAACAATTACAAGCAACACCCTCGCCAAATATTGCGTAATAATGTTTCAGTGCAGCGATATCTTCAACTTGATTTAAAATGTTATGTTTGACAACAAATAAGTTCTTGTTATCAATAAGTTAATCAAGTTTATCAATATCGCCATAACTTTATCAATATCACCGCCGAAGTTGTCCAAATATCGTCTAAAATTTAGGGACAAACAGCTCACTCTAAACATCAGATATCCAGACAAATGTCTATAAAAAAAATTCCGCAGGATTCCAGCATGTATTGGAATATCGCCTGTAGCACGAAAGGGCTACGTGGTACGTCCACTCCAAGCAAAAACGTCCAAGCGATATTCCAATTTTGGCTATTTTGGATGTTGTGGGCGTGACCACAACGGCCTCCGTGATCATAAACATGATCATTTAACAGCGAGTGCACAGCCAATTTGACCATATCGCCCACCTTGACACTTAATCAGCCACCATGACCACAACGGCCTAAATAATCACATTTGACTATGATTCTCAGTGTCACCACTGTTGACAGCGAACTAAATTGATCGAGCTAATTTTCAGAAGTCGACAATTTTTGAGTAGTAATCGTCACGATAACTTCTAATATCGCCACGAAATTCCTGGGCAACGGTCCACACCACGGGCCTTAAGTACGGACAGAGTTCACATCCTTGCTACCGGGTAAGGGCGGATATGCCCATGATAACATTCAACGGCTACTGGCCCTCGCGGTGGGTATTTCAAAATTGATTCTCGCACACCTCTAGTTCGAATTTTGTTGCTTCCAAATGTTTTGAAACATTAGTAATGAGCTTGGGCCTTTTCTTAGAAGCCTAATCTTTGACCCTTCTATCAACTGTTTACATTGAAAATAACACCAAGTGAAGAAAATTCGAAGTAATTCTAGCTGTACGGTTATTCATTCAAAACAGTCTACTCTTGAAGTTGAAGATGTTTGCAAAACTGAAGACACACCTTGAAATCTTGAGCTCTTAATAAGTACAAGTATGTACTAGATTTTTAATGTGAAAGATATTCAATAACCAGATAGCATAAGGTTCATATACTAAAGGTGACTTAGTTTTCTTAGCTCCGCTTCTTAGAGCAACCTTTTTTGGGGGGGGGGGGCACAGAGCGGAGCTAAGAAACAACCAACAAATTATATTCTTCCGCATCATATGAAATTTATTTAGGAGTTAATTAAAACCACTTGGTGGTCGCATAAAAACGAAAACAAATCGGCAGGCCGCATGCGGTCCGGGTACCGCCGAAAGGGACCTCAAAATATAACATAGGAATTGATGACGATTTTTGTTTTGATGAAACTCGTGTCTTGATTTATCAATAAAGTAAGGCCTTCATTTACAATTGACCAGATGGCCTAAATTTGCTCGTTTTTGTCAATCGAGTTGTAATAACAACAAAAGATTTTTCACCGCAACCCACTCGTCCATATGCCGTTGTTTGGTTATTATTATTATTATTATTTATTAATGAAATATCCCCTCCAACGTTTAATAACAAAATTTCGTTTTCATTCTTTGTTTCAAAACAAAATCATAAAAACAAAAGCGAATTATTCTTTCTACGTAAGCTTAATGTTTTTTGATAATAACTTTTTTATCATTTTTTTCCCTTTACTTGGATTAATTTATGCATCATAATGCAAATTGCAGAGAAATCAGGAGACTGAAAAGGTGCATGCAAAACAGGGCCATCTATTGTTTCAGTAAGTAATTTATGTGTTTACAAAACCAAAGATTGAGCACACAATTGGCGATTGTTTCAAGAATATTCCTTTGATAGACGGAAAGAAAAACAAAAGAAATGAAAACCCGTGGGCATCTGCGATTTGATTTTCGATAATTTTCTTTTTTTTTAATGAAAGTGAGGTTAAGTGCTAAATTTAATTCTGATGACTAAAGGGCGCTAAAATCCAAGCGCCATCAGACACTTTTAAATAGGTACGTCATATTGAAAGGAAAATGGTTAGATGAATATTACATCTCGAAGGCGTGCTGCATATTACTGAGAAAAGTCGAAAAAAATTTCAAACGCATAACCCATACATACACACATAAACACATCGGTTTATCGTTTTTAAACGTGTCATGTATGCAAATTACATTATTATCATGTGTGTATGTTAATGGAGTATCCTGTCTCGCGTGCAAGAAGTCCGTCGTCCTCCTCCACCTCCTTCCTCCTCGACTTCTCTCTCTCTCTTTCTACTCCGCCTCTTCCTCCACACCCCTGTTGCCGCTGCTGCCGTGCTGTCCGCACGGTGTTTCCGTCAAGTAGGCCATTGTTAGTGGGTCAAGTACGTCGTCAAAACTATTACGAAACGTTTCCACAGAGTGGTGGGAATATTATTACTATCGCAAAAATGGAAAGTGTTCCAAATAGTGTTTTTAACGTAATAATATTAATAATAATGAAACAACCGATAGGGAAAGTTGTTTATTTTAAATAATATTGTATACACGAACAGCGCCCTCTTTTGTTGCTAGTACTTCAAATTTTTTTAAAACCACAACGAATTTTGTCTCGATGTGGAAAAGGATCAGTTCCAGTTTAAAATAGTAAAACATTTGAAACGAAATCGGAGACCTTGAGATTTTTTCCTTTCTTGATTTTTTGCAAGTCACGTGTTTTGTTTGACGGAACGATTTATTTTTCTTTTTTTTCTCTCGCTCAATTTTATTATTTCTCTCGGCGCACTGAGATTTTTAAAAACGATTTCAATTTCAATTGTTTTGTTCGTTTTTGTTAAAAACTGATTTTTATTGGAATTTTCGTTATTGATTGATTGCAGAGTATGTAGGACGATGGAAGGTGTTGAGAATCGAGCAGAAAAAAAGGGTACAAGAATCATAAATCAAATAATCGCCCACGTAGTTTTAAATATCCGATTATAGTACATTCAAGGGTACTAATACACTTCATTATGTTAAAATCTTGAAAGTTGAAAAGAGCTAAATATAAAATATTAGCTCACGATGCTCCTTCATAGTTTTTCTTTCGCAAAAATTGGAAATTTCTCAAATCTAACCTCACTTTTTTTATCGTTAGCTATGCCACTGCTGTGATAGCGTGCGTTTCTCTTTTATTTTTGAAAATTGCCAACTCAAAAATGTTTTAGTACGTAAGAGTTGGTATTTCTAACTTTGAAGGAATTTCTTCTTGTAAATATTAATAAATAGTTCACACCCATAAGGAAGTATAAATGTGAGAATTACGGCATGTGAATCAGAATCCAAAGAAACGTGTATGTATAGAAAAATGTTAGGAAGAGAAGCTGATTCATGATTCATGCCGGTGTAGATTTAAAAGTTTTATTAATTAGGAGTAGGCTATGGCAAAACTCTTGACTAGCTTTTCAATAGTTTGCATAATGGATTGAAACTGCATTACCTATATGAGTTTTCAAAAGTTTTCACTTCTACGGGTTTTGAAAAACTTTTGAAAATGGATCGAATAGGCCATGATTCCACTGTGACGTAAATAATAAGGTATACGTAAAAGTAAGGTTATGTGCATCAAAGGTAAACTCCAAATCAATAGCAATAGCTTGTAATGGTCGAGGTAGCATGAAACTTCGCATTGTTAACATAAGTGATGTGCTCTGCACTTTTTTTCTAAGAACGTTTGGGCTTTCGCCCATAAATTTATTACATATCAGGTAATGGTTAGAAATGACTCTTAAGAAGAGTTCTGAAAAGTCTAGAACTAATATAAACATCCAATCTTACTTCACTAATTCTTGCTTGTAACTCGTCCTTTCGCCAAAAAATTGAAGCTGCCTTTGTAATGCCATGTATTAGCAGGCCATCAAAGGTGCAGGATTAAGTTCATATTTAAAAAAATATTACATGCCAGCATCAGAAGACAAAAGCTGCTGAGGGTTGACCCAGACAACCTCTTTATTGATTGTGGCACACCTGGTAACGGATCTACTCTTATTTTTTTATTACGTCGCTCAAATTCTGGACAATTATTTTCTTTCTTGGTTCTTGTGCCATCCGCGACGAGACCCACGTGGACAAGAAGCGCAGGGTATCCGTTTCTGCAATACATATCCACGTACTGCTTAGGTAAGAAGTATTCTCCAACCCGCAAATCTTCTCAACAGTCGTGCACTTGCACTCGGCCTGTGGAGCCTGGAAAAGCGAGGATAAGGTGTGTGGATGCTTATTCACATAGATGCTCATGTATACAGCTCAGTCGGTCAAGCAGTCAATATGGCTGACTCAGATGATTCATATATTAGAATGTGACTTGTAAGGAACTAAGAAGCACTCATTTTGCTCATGGAAAACCTAATCATTGATTAAAATTCATTGTTGTATCCATTTAATAATCCGTATAAGATCCCCAACAGGAAAAAAGTATATGGATGCGGGAATTTTTGCTTCCGGATTATCCGCGAATGACCTTATTCAATTGACATATCTAACCGAACAGTACACCATGACTCATGACGTTTCTTTGCTACAAAGTACTCATTCGTAAATACCTGGTGCTACTCCTCTAGAGCTAGACCAATCTTGGCTATCCATAAGCGAATTCCAATTAGAACCAAGAATGTCCGGATAAAAATTCACATCTTTGGATACGCGAGTAATTTTCAAAAATATTCGCGGGTACAGATACGGATATCGAAAATCGTAGCAAAAATATGCGAATGTATACAGCTCAGTCGGTCAAGCAGTCAATATGGCTGACTCAAATGATTCATATATTGGAATGCGACTTGTAAGGAACTAAGAAGCACACATTTTGCTCATGGAAAACCTAATTCTGGATAACCAGTCGCAGAAGCAAAGTTGCCAACGCCTTCTACGTAGAGCGTAGAGCAGCTCCCGGAGCTAATGTATGCAACTGTCAACATTATGAATTCAATCGACTACGGAAAGGAACATAAGGAGGTGGCACTGTCGCACTGAATCAGCTGCTACTATCTCAGTTACCTTAGCATAAAGTAGCTGATTAAAGAGAACTCTTCTGCTCCCTCCTTCTGCACTCACCAGCAGCAAATAACAGAGGAGTAAGAACTGTGCTGGAATAGCTGGCGTTCAGATCGATCAAAGGCAAGACAGAGAAGAAATCGGAGAGGGAATTCAGGGTACTTTTCAAATACTATAAACACACCATACCCGTGTTATTTAACAATATCATTTAATTCATATTGGTACAATCTGAAAAGATAATTGCCATTTATAAAATACTTTATTGGAGCAATGAGAATTGGTGTTTTTGAGAATAACATTTACACCAATTAATCATTAAGGAGACTACAGCAAACTCTGATCTTATTAAATTTTTCCCATTTTAATAATTTCTGTATGTTCTGAGTGGCTTCAGACACCCTGTATAAGTGCACTGTATGAAATTTCATGATTATTTCAGTTTTACGGCTATATTCTTATTAAGGTTTCTGGGCTAACGTTCTTTAAATAATCCAGGTACTGTGCCCTCTTCTTTTGATTGTATTAATAAGCAATATCGAATTCATGAAGAATAATACTCTTAAAAATTCATACTATATTATGATTAGAATCATAACCTCAAAATTGCACAATATACAGTTTCAGAAACAAAGACTTGGGTTAAAGGTTTGTTGCCGCACTGGACTACCTTCTCCATGGTATCTAAGAAGTATCTAGACAGACATGCATATATACCCATGTGCTTAGCCAGTGACCTTTTTTTACCAAGCTCAATCGAGCAGATTATTTTTTCGTCTTCCCACCCTAGAAAGTTGACAATAGTTCTGAATTAACTTGCAGTGTTCATCATTATCACTGGGATGATTACATGACCATCGAGGATAGATAAGTCGTAAAGTTTGCAAAAATGGCCAAGGAGCAGATCCGACTCCATAACAAAAATAGACTGAATCATAGGCTAGGTACCGGAAAATTGAGTTGATTTGAATGTTTTGTAGAAACAAATGTGCATTTTCCAAGGTATCTTTAAGAGTGCAACATCGTATCGCTATCCTGCACCATTTATTGTACTACAAAGACAAATCCAGACCAAGTTGGCCATTGTGGGCAAAACATTGCTATCGACGCCATAGCAACACCATTTGACAGGTCGTTTGATTGATAGGACAATCTAAGTTGTGGACAAACATTTCCGCCTGTGCCATAAAAGCACCAATTTGGCAAGTCCTTCGTGTGTCCTTTTGAGTTGCCTTTGATCAATACATATGCAACATAACCTATTAAATCAATATGTAATTGATCATATTTTGATCATATCAATATCAAAATATGTTACTGTCGCTCTCTGCATTATCGGCATTCCCATGTAAGGATGAATAAGCTAGAATTAATCCATAGCTAACTCTTATCTGATTATTTTTTTTAAATAAACCATAAATAAGAACCAATGAAGAACGCCAAAATTAGACAGTTTTTCTCGAAGGCGCCATTTTTAAAGTCAACCAAACTAAAAAAAAAACAAGATTATAAACTTAAAAAACGGCAGATTTCCAAAACAATCGAAATTAGTATCATTTATCTAGCATGTTTGCACTCCCACATCTAATTCAGTGGGCGGTTCAAGGTTTCATATCATCGCATACCACTGCCTTTTTTGGAACGTGGGGTGTAATGTGTGGTGGGTGGTCAGAAACGCTTTAAGCCGATATTTGAAACGGTCTTTTAAATACTATTTGATAATGAAATGTAACGTTTACCTAGATTGTACTTATACTTGTGATTTTGGTTTTTATGCCAAATTAAAAGTTCTGAATTCTGACAATATTAGATCTGACATTTCAAGAATTCGAACTTTTAAAGTTCAATGTATTTAGAGTTCAGAGTTTCGAGTTTGCCGTGCCTGACGAGGCGTGAACCAGAGATGAGATGTCGTCATGCTTTACCAACTGAGCTAACCGGGCCAAGAAACTCGGTTGGAGGTGGTTGGGTTAAAAGGTTAAGTTAGATTATTTGGAAAAATGGGCTTAGACGTTTTGGAAATTGGTATTTGATTTTTAGTAGCTTTTAGAAGCCATCGTATACTTTCTCAACGGTATAATAATTAAAGAATTCTCCCAACAAACATTTCTTGACCGAACAAGTGTCCGGTCAAACGCACCCAAGTCCCCAAATTTGGGGATCAAAAGTAAAAAAAATGCTTAATCACTATAGCAATGAATATCTAATAATTATATTACGTTTTTATGATTGCCAAATTATGTAATTTACAATTACACAATTTAGTTAGGTTAGGTTAAGTTATATTAGGTTACGTTAGATTTAGGTTAAGTTAGGCAAGGTTTAGGTTAGGTTAGTTTTAGGCTAAGCTAGCCTAAAACTAACCCGACCTAAACCTTGCCTAGTTAGGTTAGGTTGAAAAAATTTCGAATTTGCCTTTGCATAGCATGTTAGTTAAAGGTAGTGACGTTTTTGTGGAGTTTAGTTATGAGTGAGTGAGTGAAGACGTTTAGTTTAGGAGGCTGGTAGCAACTAATCTGGAAGTTTAGTGGCGTTGGCCCCAAAAATGATTTACATATTTGGAATCAGAATAAAATTTTCTTTAAAATGTCGCTAATTTGCCCAAAAAATGGGAATTCTTTAATTGTTCCAAATACTGTTTGGCAATAGACATAAGTACATGTACTTAGAAAATATAAACTTTTGGATACAAGTTGATCAATATTAGCTTGTTACACCATTCCGTAAGTTCTTTTCTTGGTAAGAAATGTTTCAAACCATTTGGGGTTATAGTATACGTATCGACAAAGCCTACCGCTACTGAAATCCGGGGAATTAAAAAGGTAAATACTCACAGCAGCGGATCCGCAGGCGGATGTCGTACGATTGGTCGGTTTGAGTCAAATTGACTCAAACCGACCAATCGTATGACATCCGCCTGCGGATCCGCTGCTGTGAGTACTTACCTTTAGAAAGAAAAAAACCATCACATTAAGGCAAATATATCGTCAAAGACAAAATGCTGCAAAAAAGAAAACCTAACCTCTAATCTAACCCCTAACCTTACCTCTAAGATGTTTCCAGTAGCTTTTTGTCGCAGAGGCCAAACATTGATCTTGGCGTTTAAAAATATATTTGCGAGGTGTTTTGTCCCTTTCTGCTTGCGATACTTCTCTTGCTATCTTTTGGGCGGATACAGAATTTCGATACTATCTTCGCCTCTATCCTCGACAACCCGTCAGAAACTTACAGCGCTAACATTTCCCCGTTTCTTTGCTTAAACTTCGGTTCAGTGTTGCCAGATTGCACATTTTTTTCTGCATAATGGAAGAATTTTAATTTTGCGAAGAGAACAAAAATTGAGGTTAATAATAAAAGGTTATTATCGTGAAACTACACGATTTTGGTGTTTGCAGATCAATTTTATGTCTTAGAAGTTTAATACTATAGAGGGTGGTTAACATTAAAAAACAAATTGCACAATTAAAAGGCTGTCTCAGAAACACTTAAAAAACGAAAACTTGTCGTTATCTACTTTTTTTTAATATCGGAAACTATTTATTGCAAGAGTCTGAAATCTTGCACATAGCCATCCATACCTTGACATTCTGGTTGTCATGGCCACCTTAAAAAAATTTGTAAACCCATTATTTTTTTAACAGTGATAGTCAACTGTTTGTTTCTTATGGCAGAAAACAATATTGTGTTTTTATTTGTAATTAAACGTTATGACAAATATATTGTGAGAATTTGACACAAATGTTGCCAAAAATCATTGCATTTTTACTATGTGATGAAGTAAAAATCCAATATGGTGTCCATAAGAAAAAAAAAGTTGACTATGACTGTTCAAAAAAACAGTGGGTTTAAAATTCTTTAAGGTGGGCATGACAACTAGAATGTCAAGATATGATGTGCAAAAGTAAATAGTTTCTGAGATATAAAAGAGAAGATAATGACTAGTTTTCATTTTCGTTTGCTTATATCTAGTCACTTATGAATTTTTTGAAATTTTGTAAGTAGTTCTGAGATGGTCTTACAATTGGGCAACTTTTGTCTAATTTAACCGACTTCGTATCTCTTACGGTTTTCGAAATTCCAATAGTATGCAACGAAATATTAACCACCCTGTATACTGAATCACTTTTTAGTAGATTCTGAGTCATTTATAGTAATTGCTACAGTTATGGGACAGTTACGATCTATATAAAAAGATATTTCAGAGTTGAGAAAACTGTTGCTATTGAAAGGTTGCTGGTTTGGAGAATTTTCCCGAATCGTTTGGGGAAAGCTTATTATAAAATAGTACATGTGGCAACAGTGCTTCAAACATCCTGTCCAATCAAAGCGTCGGTATCGCCTACAAATAGATTTTATAGATTTTTACTAAATATATTATTTAGCATATTCTTTTGGAAGTTTTAATTAGATATAGTTGCCATGTTCTTGGTAGTGGTTGAGGTTAAAATATCGCAAGACAAACCATCGCATCGGTCTTATAGGACAAAATGTCGGAAAATCTAACCTTTAACCAAATGTCTAACCTCTAACCTAACTAGGTAAAGGACATAACATAGGAAAAACCTAGCCTCTAACCTAATCTCTAAGCTAACCTCTAACCTATCCTCCAACCTAACTTCTAATCTAACCTCCAACATAACCTGGTAAAGAACAAACGGCGGTATTCACAATCGCTGATTAACTCTAACCAGATGTTAATTACCATAGATACATTTGTTGAAACAATTGTATCCATGGTATTTAACATTAAGTTAAAGTTAATCAGCGATTGTGAATATTTCCGAAAATGTCTCAAAAACCTAACCTCTAACCTAACTTTGAATCTAACCTCAACCTAATTTTAACCTAACCTTTAACCTCTAACCTAACCTAACCTGTCACCTTTTAAATCTATTTGTGATGTTTTGGCCCTTCCAATGTTTGTTTTGATATTTGCTATGATATCACTGAATATTTGTAGCCGAGGAGCGATCTGCCAGTAAACAACTTCGCTAGGTTGCTTCGCTATTAGAACTCGTTCAAACCATGTTAGCGAGGCCTAACGAAATCTTGCACAGATAAATATACTCAAAGACTGATTTATGCAAAAAGTTTTCAACATGTATAAACTAAATCTAAGAGATGCTATTTAGTAGAACTCTTCAATTTTGAGCCGCCTGACGTATTCTCGCTAAACTTCCTCTTACTTTTCATTGGATATAATAGTTTTGGTTTGATAAAACGTCATCTCTTTAATGCTTATAATTGTCAATTTAATAAAATGTCAGTGTGTCTTTTGAGTCAGATTTGTTTGGTGTACCAATTGTTTTTTATGGCACTGAAATTCTAACCTAACAATGACGTTTGTATGCGTCTATTCTCATTAAATAAAACAGGCGTAAGTACGTCTATAAATTAATTATCTTTGAAAATCGCGCCATCTCTATTATTCTCTGTTATGCCTTAGAGAAAAGTCTATGTGTCTTTTGGTTGGTTTAGTTATGTTAGGTTAGGTTAGATATTGATTTTAAATGTTAGGTTAGATTCGACGAAATGTGATATTTTCTATAAATGATGCTTCATAGGATACTTCGGCCTTTTGTTTTGTCGGAATACTCCAGAATATACATGGGAATAAGTAGCCTGAATATTACGGAATAAACCGGAATATCAAATAAAATACGTAAGGGTATGACGAAATACACCGGAATAAATCGAAATAAAATAGGTCAGAATACGTGGGCAATATTCCGATTCCGGTTGCATATCTACAGCAAAAAGTTGAAGAAACGATTGTTAAAGCTAAAAACAAATATTCTGTGCAACTAGATCCAGATCCGACTATGATTGCAGTGTTGCCATTTCAGAATTTCAAGAAATTGAAGAAACAGTTCTTTCAAATACTTGCTTAATTCTGTAGAAACCGTTTAAAAATTTAAAGAAAAGTTATTAAAAGTGACTAAAAATTTAATGAATGTATAAAATGGAAATTAGTATCTATTTATTGTTATAGCTTTTATAGAAAATCGTTCCTAGAAACGATAACTTTTCTGACATCTCATTAAAAATGAATTGACATATTTGGTTGTTACTCACAATCCACTACTACCACAATATAACAATTATTGTCGCCGATTTCCTGTTTTTTTTCTCTTTTTGTGATATCCCATGTTGCCGATGACGTTTGCGTGACGTAAAATTTCATAAAAAAGAAGAGTATTTTTCAAAAAGTAACAATCAGTAGAGTATTCAGCGTGTTTAATAATGATTTTTGCTGTCGTCATTATTATTATTATTAGTATTATTATTATTACAACAGCAACAAACAAAACCTGTAAACGAACGTGAAACTATGAATTCGCAATAGGTGCACACAAACTCTCTGTGTTTTGTTAAACTGTGGGAGAGTCGTTTTTATAAAATAATAGTAATAATAATAATTATAATAAAGCGGCGGAATGCATTATATTTAGCGAGATTATGCAAAATGAACAAATAATAGAACTGAAAGTGAAACTTTATGCTTGCGGCTTTACGATTATTGAGGCCAAGTTCAGAACGTCCGGTGTTCTAACTTGTATTTTCTATCAGTTAATTGCGAATGATGATTCATTCTAGCCATTCTTTTTTACATTTTATGGTTGTTGCTAGATTGTTGTGTATTATTGACTTGCTGCTGCTCTTTTTTTTATTTCTTTTATCTTTTCACTTTTTTAAAATTATTTATAAAGTTGGCTCTGGTGATTATCAACTTTTGTTCTATTATTAAGAAGTTTTTCTTTTAATTAGTTAAATTAGTTTCTCAAAACTTCATTAAATTATTTCAATTTCAGATTATTTTGATGGAAGTAAGGATCAGGGGAATCCCATATGCTCCCCCCATATGGTTTGTTCATGGAAAATTTGAAATTCCCTCAAAATTGTTTCCTTTGACTCAAACAATTCATTCGTAGTATATTTTTGGTTCATAATGGTAAAATGAAGATTATAGTGCATAGTATCTTCACAACCTGCTCTATATTGCTGTATAAATGCTGTATAATAATATTAAGCGATAAAATCAATTGTTTGTATTGATTAAACAGATGAATACAATTTTAAATATTGATGTACCTGCAGTTAACAAATCTTAAACATTTCATCTATGATTATATTTATTAAGCGTTCCAGATTATTAATAATAATTAAAAAAAGGGAATATACATATATTAGAAAATCTTAAATATTAATTTTTCTATTAACTACAGTTAATAATAGTGGTTTAACGACCTTACAACATTAGAATTTTCATTATGTGTAGGTACATATAAAATGGTCATGGGAAAAGATTATACACATAACTTTAATTGTTCATATAATAAATTGATATTAACATAAAATAGGGTAAATCCCAACGACTTGACACTAATTAAATGCAATACAGTGAATCTAATTTACTTCCCTCAGCTGCATTAAAAAAGAGTTGAGAAGAAATTTATATAAAAAATACACCTGTTGCTATGCCTGCATTCCCACCTTAGGAGAGCAACTTGGAAGAATTCATCCATTTTAGTGGATTTTATTGCAGTTGGAATAATTAGCGCTTAAAGACCATCTATTCAAAACCTTTTTTGTTTGTTTATTCTAGTTATTTCATCGATTACCACATGTAAGAAGTTATGTATACCTACTCTCGATGACTTACCGTATTTACAAAGAGTGAATTGCATTTAATTTTTCAAAACTTGTTCATAAAAGAGCAGTAAGTTAATTTAGAAACGCTTATTTGCTATAAATTGAATTTTAATTCTTCATCAATTAAGCAAAATTATATAAAATAATTAAACTTAAAATAGTTTTGTAGATCAGCGCCATCTGTTAAGAGCAATAGGTACTATAAGCCAAGTTTCAAACCAAATACAAAAACCGTTTAAAAAATCAATTTCAGTTATTAAAACCTAATTTTTAAAATATTTAATCATTTTACAGCTCTGACTTATTATTGAAAAGAATTACTGTGTGTATATTTCAGTCGACTCGGTCTATAAGTCGGTCTTGATTTTGCATGTTCAATAAATTTTTGCATTTTACTATAATATACTTTTGTTTAATCCAAATATTACTAAAAAAAAATCTACAAATCATTATCAGATTTAGGTCATACAACCCCATAAGATCAATTTCTCCCGAATCCAGACTTAATCTCATGTCGGTCTGGAATAACTTTGCCCAGTAAACTAGTGAAGGGTAGAACAAGGTGGGTATCTTCACCGCTAAGCCACCTGGACCAAACTACAATTGTCGTTATTAAAATAATGGTTTTAATTTATTTAGATTTACTAACCTTATTAACAAAACTCCACTCTTCATGTTTCTTCGCTACACATTTTCTAATCGTCTCTTTTGTTTCTGGCAGGTTGATGACCAAATGAAGCTCTTACAACATTCATGGTCGGACATGCTAGTTCTGGATCATATTCATCAACGTATGCATAATAACCTACCGGATGAAACAACCCTACACAACGGACAGAAATTTGATCTCCTCAGTTTAGGCCTCCTCGGTGTACCAGCTTTAGCCGATCACTTTAATGACATCACTGCGAAACTGCAAGAACTTAAATTCGATGTCAGTGATTATATTTGTCTTAAATTCATGCTGCTTCTTAATCCAGGTAAGAGAAATTTCAAGTGTACCAGTTCGATGTTAATTTTGTAATATAGAAGTCGATGATCACGATTCTTGAATTGTAATGTAGGCATAAATACGGTTCGTTTTATTTTAATAGCCATCACCAGGGCCAGGCATTGGGTGGCCGATTGTGTGGTCGAGTGTGCAAGTCTGCATAAAATGCAAGAATCACTTATCGCAACTCCATGCACATAATTGTATGACACGGTAGGCTCTACTACGTAGCTGGTAACCAAATGCCTCGTCTTGGCTATCACTAAATCTAGGGACTTTTTAGATTAGAAATTTTCTTTTTGTAAATCAAGCCGTAATATATCTTTGCCAGTTTAAGATGACTTTTTACCGTTAAACGTCTATGAATAAAAAGACAAAGAAGGAGGGAGCCTGTATATAAATTAAAGGTAGCGCCATAAATAGCGCCCAAGTTTCCATATATCAGTAGCGCATCCAAAGGTTTGTGGCAAAAAAGCTAAATTCAGTCTTTACGAATTCAATATGATGATTTTTGTGCAATCGCAAACTATACAACCCATCATTCCTATTTTAAGATGAATAAACTTCAACATATATTGCGAGACACTTATGCATCTGAATTGACAATTTAAATCTTATCAATGAATAAAAAGGGGTCTCCAGGTATGCCACTTCCAATGTCTCATAAACATGTTTTAGATATCATAGGCTCCTTTCTTTGGTCTTTTTAATTGTAGAGCCATTTAAGTGACATCTTCATGAGCGCTATATTTGATTTTGCTTTACTTATCAATTTCAATGGTCAACTCACTGTAACAATATAGTATCTGTTAGAATTACGATAATTAGATTAGATTAATGAAATTTAATTTAAATATTTAGTTTATGGACCTCCCTTGCAAAAACATAATCAGAAAAGCGGTCCTAATCAATAAGCATTTGGACGTAACCTAAAAAACAGATTAGTTTAAACCAACGGTCGCCAAACTTCTTTGACCGTTACCCTTTCAAGAGTTTCTTGACTCTTTATCGGTCCCCTCTATTTTACTATTGGCCTCTAACTAAAACAACTTACTAAAATAACAAAACTAACTAAAAACGCAAAAAATAACTAAAATGGCTAAAATAACTAAAACAACTTAACTAATTTAACTGAAATAACTAAGGTTACTAAAATAGCTAAAGTAGCTAAAATAACTGAAGTAACTAAAATAACTAAAATAGCTAAAATAACTTAACTAAATTAACTGAAATAACTAAGGTTACTAAAATAATTAAAATAACTGAAATCGCTAAACTAACTAAAATAGCTAAAATAACTACAATAGCTAAAATAACTAAATTAGCTGAAATAACTAAGGTTACTAAAATAACTAAACTAACTACAATAGCTAAAATAACTAAAATAAATTAACTAATTTAACTGAAATAACTAAGGTTACTAAAATAACTAAAATAGCCAAAATAGCTAAAATAACTAAAATAACTAAAGTAGCTAAAATAACTAAAGTAGCTAAAATAACTTAACTAAATTAGCTGAAATAACTAAGGTTACTAAAATAATTGAAGTCGCTAAAATAACTAAAATAGCTCAAAATAACTACAATGGCTAAAATAACTGCAATAGCTAAACTAATTAAAATAGTTAAAATAACTTAACTAAATAAGCTGAAATAACTAAGGTTACTAAAATAACTAAAGTCGTTAAAATAACTAAGATAACTGCAATAGCTAAAATAATTAAAATAGTTAAAATAGTTAAAATAACTTAACTAATCAGCTGAAATAACTAAGGTTACTAAAATAACTGAAGTCGCTAAAATAACTAAAAAAGCTAAAAATTAATAAAATAACTTAAAATAACTGCAATAGCTAAAATAATTAAAATAGTTAAAATAACTTAACTAAATTAACTGAAATAACTAAGGGTACTAAAATAACTGAAGTCGCTAAAATAACTAAAATAGCTAAAATAACTTAACTAAATTAGCTGAAATAACTAAAGTAACTAAAACAATTAATATAACTTATTTTATTATATGACTAAAATAACTTAACTAAACACTTGATGTTCCCATGATTCACTCTTAATTGCGTCGTCATTCAGGGAATTAGATATTCCTCATACAATGATGTCTTATATTTTTCTATCGATCCCTAATCATGTTATATCGACACCTGGAGGTCATTTTGGCAACCACAGGTTTAAACACTTAAAGGTGTTTTTGGAAATTAGCTCTACTGGAGAAAATCAAATCCACCAGTCAATTTTTCAAACACAAATGTGGTTATCATTTGTAGCATCATTGGTCGCATTCAGCAAACTTACCGATCACATAACTGGTGGAAAGGAATTCCCTGAATGAAAACGGTGACTTCCCAATCTGTGTCACCAGTAGTTATTTAGCCTACCACATTTTAAATACGGTTTGTTTACATACCATACTGGTACAATTAAAGTGAGGTTACAATAGCACCCTTGGTATTTATTTTGTTGTGCTTCTCATCTGATATTAGCTACTCCATTATTACATTATTAGAAGTATTAAAGAACGATCTTTTTCCTCTTTAGAACTTGATCCGGTAGTTAATTGTTATAGATACAATTTTAGAAACAAATGTAACCAGGACAATTATTCACTAGATTAATTTATAGGAAGGTGGAAAAACCGGACCTTATACCGAAAGGGCCAAAATTATATTTAGGTAACAAAGGCGTGAGTGAAGCGAATAAAGTCCATACTTAGTATGCAAGAAAGAGAGACACATGTATCTTATGTTTTACCTAGTAGGCTGAAACTGGTATGTTTTAAAAATTATGACTAACGTCAAACAATGTTAGTTAACACAACAGAACGTATTTGTAACTAAAAATTAAAAGAATAATAACTGAAGTAAGAGTAAAATATCATAATGCACAGAAAAGCATTTGTAGTTGCTTCTTCGAGTTCGTTCAGATTACTAGGTCTACTTTCGTAAACTTTATCTTTAATTCATGCCTAGACAGTTAGTTCTGCTTCATTTAAGCGTTTTTTCTACAGTAAGATGGGGGTTTTCAGCAGCGTAATGAACGCAAGAATTTCGATTTATGCTTCCATCATTTAATTTAAAACCTGCCGTCAGCCCAAATAATTTTGACTAGAAAATGTTCGTCTTCTTCTATTTGATTTAGAGATTTGGCACAAAAATGTTCTCTTTTTAAAAATCTACATCTTTTCCAAAATGCATTTCCCCAGGGTCTTTAAATTTGTTCTTTTTTGTAATTCGCCTAAGTCAAGTTCTAGATAGACCTAGACCTACATTGACCTAGAAACCTCATTAGAGAAAGCAATATTGGTGGTGTCCATTCGGGGAACACTTCTGCACGATGAGTTAGTACTAACCTCATGCTTCCTCATGCTAACCTTATATTTATAATAAAGTTGGTACATTAATATCCGCTGCAGCAAGACGTCTAGTCATTTTTAATTTTTTACTTTTAATGTTTCAAGATGGCGTAATTTGATTGTCATAATAATTTTCTAAACATACAGTTTCGGCCCACTACAATATTAGATACATATATGTATCTCTTTCTTTCATACTAAGTGTGTTCGCTTTCACTCATGTCTGTTATATATAATTATGGCCCCATCGGTATACGTGAAACAAATATTGAATTAGGTTATGTCACTCTATATTTGACATGTAAAATTAAATATATCAACCGGAAACCAATTTTTCATAATCCAGTTAAAATCTACCGGCAAGCGGCACTGGTTTATCAGCAGTAAGTCTGCTGAATGCGGCCATTATTTGTTTACATCTTAGAATACAAAACTTTAGGAAGGAGCTTAATCATCTACCACATACGACCAGGATGGGATCTCAATATGACAGAGCAGGTGTTTCCGGTTTTGTAATTAGATATTTCCATTGGTGTTCTCACTGTCTCGAAATGAGCACATAAACTGCATAATCTCAATTTTAAAACATAGTATTTTGAAATTAATCTTAGAATATGCATTTTATATTTTAAACAAACGAATACTTATGAAATGTAATTCCTTTCTTCGTATTTGTCGGAGTTTGAGAGAAAAGCAGATTTAGGTGGTGTGTCTATCTTATCTGTCGCTTTTTAAAGTTCATTGTGCCGGGTAGTTATGATCCTTCCTATAGTTTTATATTTTAAGGTTTACATAGAGTAACATAACCTATAAATTCTAATAAATGGAAACTAAAAAAAATGAATTTTCATTTAACATCAATCTGTGTTTATTTTTGAGCTGTTTGAAGTAAAAATATGCATTTTTTTTGTTAAATCAATACAGCAATAGTTATAAAAACCACTTCTCACCATTGCTGTGTATTGTGTAACAGACAACACTAGAAATACCTTCCATGTAAGTTGTTCTTTCTAGTGTGCCTTCTTCACTGCACTTGCCTTAAGGCTCAGTTACACAGTGCCATTTCCTAAAACCGAGTACTAAAACATAATGTAAACACATATTTTAGTACTAAAATCCAGTGTATGTTGCAGTACACGAGATGAGTATAGTGAATAGTAACAAATCCTATTTACTCGGACAAGCAGCTTCCCCACTCTCACTTCCTTGAGTACTAAATTAGTAAAATTGTTCTCATGTAAACGCAAAAACACTTACATTTAGACCCTGATTATATGGTCTATTTTTGAAAATTAGTTTAGGTAAGCAACCCAAATAACTTAGTCGTTTAGTAGGGTTACACAAATTGGGTTGTGATTTGAGATTAGGTTATACACATATCTGCTTCTAAAGGCCCCGTTACACAGTACCAGTAATTCGTACGAGTTCCTAAAACCGAGTACCGTAGCAAACTATTCTCGAAAACATATGAAAATATTAAGAATATGTACTATTTATGCAGTAAAAAAAACATACATACATAATCTTTAACCTCATATACCTTTCAGTGTCAAGGCGTCAGACACACCGAGAGTGAATATGTGCATGTGAGACGAGGCAGCGAAGCCATATAGGCAAGTACACTGCACTCGTGGTTTACCCATCTGAGTCCTGACCGACACAAACTCGACTGAACTAAAAAAAAAAACAATATGTATAAAATATTTAATTCAAAATCATTTAAAAGTTTAACAGGGTGGCCAGCAAGAGTGGTACTTTTAAATTCATGTTTTTTTTCGTAAAGTATCATTTTCCCGGTTTTTTCCTTCAATAATTTATGCATACCCACATTCTTGATCAAATAAAATATAAAATAAGGATATAAAATAAAGGTATAAATTTACTTTAGCGAGCACGCCCAAAAGGAGAGTTTGACTTGAAGAGGGGAGACGAACGGTGCCGGTGACAAATTGCAGAAACGCTCCTTTAAAACATTACGTCACTTTTTGTGTTTCATGTTAAGTTTATGGAAAATTTTTTGTTTCATTGAAATTCAATGGCGCAATAAATTTAATGATGTTCCGCACCTAACCTGACCTGAGCTGACCTATCCTATCTTGACCTGATAAGATCTGACCTAACCTAACATGACATGACCTGACCTATCCTATCATAACCTAACCTATCCTAACCAAACCTACCTTAACCAAACTTATCCTAACCAAACCTATCCTAACCTAACCTAACGCCGTATTGAATATTTTTCTACGAAAACAAAGAAATTTTTCGAAAATCAAAATATTTATTAAAATAATGAGAGGCACGCCCATAAAAAGGCGGTTTAGGCGCTGAGCGTCAGCTTAAACTCGCAAAAAACACATTGATTTCGAAAATCAAAGTACTATTGATTTTCAATGAAAAAAGGTCGCTCGCATAGACTTAACATAGGTAGCAGAATGGGGTGTAACTTTTGAACGGGGTATTTTTGCACCTCGAGATAGTGTCATTCTTTGACTCAGCTCGCCAAGCTGCATCAAAGGGTAGGTTGAACCTCTGTTCTGCCCACTAAAATAAATCTGAGCCCGTAACGTCAAGCCTAATATTTCTTTGCCTTGAAACGTTTTAATTAATAAAGAATAAATAAGTAAAATAAGAGAAAAATAAGAAGTATTAAAAATGTAATAGATTTAGACTCAGTACACATTAAGCGATTAACGCGATCCAGGTTTTTCCCGGTTTTCAAGGTTTCCAGGTTCGCTGGCCACCCTGTTTAAGAAACACTTTATTTGGTAAATCAATAGAAATTCTTTGTTCGTACGTGTCACGTATTCAGCAGTTATGACAAAGCATCATTAACTCACAAAATAGCCAAGCTGTCAAATAAAAACCGCCACAAATAGCCATCTTGACTTTTTTTCAACAGAAATAAATGGATTTGGATATTCGGTAATTTTATGACAATCATTTAATCAGTCAATAAAATAAGCTGTCGGTCATTTTACCTAAGTATCTCATCAAATCATCAATTCAATCACTTCAAGTCAATCTCATCACTTCCGTCTAAACGGAAACTGTTTTATCAATCAACTGTCCACATCAACCAACATTATATTAAATATCTTGTATATATAACTGGGTAGTTTGATCTGTATGAGGCGTTGCATTTT
This sequence comes from Agrypnus murinus, assembly GCA_929113105.1. Lineage (NCBI taxonomy): Eukaryota > Metazoa > Arthropoda > Insecta > Coleoptera > Elateridae > Agrypnus > Agrypnus murinus. The sequence goes on along the minus strand of OV816027.1, from coordinate 87,499,051 downwards.
ACACTCTCAATATAAAAATGATTTTCTATTCAATTCATCTAGTTCTTATTACTTTATTTTTAAAAACCACCACATTTTGAAGCCAATAGCCAATTGAATTATTTTGTCGCCAAGTTACTTGAAAAACCGCCACTTTGCTATAAATAGCCACATGTGGTAACACTGCCGGTCAACGCAAAACTAGGCAAAACTAGGTTGTGGCTACATTCCGCCACCAGGAACTTATTTTACAGGACGAGTAAATAAAGATTTCAAAAATATGAAGTTTATGAAATAGAGTTTAAAAATATGTAGTAATACGTAGTACTATGAAAAATATGTAGTTTTTCATAAAATATGTAGCGAATACGGACCCTGTGTAATATAACCTGTTGTAATATACGAATGCTTTTTTAATAATTCGGTTGCTCTAGGTGAAGTTTCAAAAATGTCTACATAGAAATCAGTGCCTGTTCCCTGCAATTCTTCTTATTTGACATTCATAAACTGCCAATGATCAATGCTAAATACTTTCACTGTGGGTGGAATGGGCACCAGCATGACAAATGCATGTTGAGTAGGCAACCAAGATTACACACACACAATTTTACCTTAAACCACATCCTATGTGCGGTAAAAAGGCGACACCTCTTTTGCCACCATGAGAAAAATACTACTGAATTAAAACTTGGATCAGCTTATGACGCACAAGTGCATCCTCCACACCTAATCCAAACTGTGTTGGATGCACTTGTGCATTTTCCGCAGCAAAAGAGTTAAATAACAAAATACATTTTGGGAGATTGAAACATTAGCCCATTGCGACAATGTGATTTTGTCCTAATCAACGCAATAATTTATTCGATTTAATTTATTAGAAATATTCGAGGTTATGTTTTTGTAAATGCCCATAAATTTTTCAGTAATTTAAGTAATAGTATAAATAGAAAAGTTATTAAGCTATTTCTAAATTAATGTTTCTTTAGCAGATGTTCGAGGCATCACGAACAGAAAACACATTCAAGAAGGTTACGACCAAGTGCAGCAAGCCCTATTAGAATATACGGTGACATGTTACCCCCAAATACACGTGAGTATCAAAATTACATCATGCAGTTTAATTTATACCAAAAATTAATTCTATCATATTTTTTGCAGGATAAGTTTCACAAAATGCTACAGTTGGTACCAGAAATGCATAGTCTAGCGACGCAGGGCGAAGAGCACCTATACCGTAAACACTGCAATGGCGGCGCCCCCACGCAAACCCTACTGATGGAAATGTTGCACGCCAAACGGAAATAACAACCGTCTGCCCTGTATCCTCGTTACCATATCCGTGTGCAATACAGGCTAAAACTGTACATAGGACACTGGAAATCTCTTAGTTGTTGACATTGATGCCTTCAAGAAGTACAAAGAGCCAGGGCGGCGCGCACTCGTGCCACCAGATATTTTTATAAGATAGTTGAGGCTGGCGCTCTGGCGGTGCGCTCGACCACAGCACCCTGCTCCAAATATTTTATTTATCACACGTTATCGATTTGATTTTTTTTTCTCTTCTTTTTTTTTACCATTGATGATGATGATGAAGAAGACACATTCCAGAAGTGCTCTGGAGGGATTCAAGGGCATCCTAGTGTAGCATAACCGTAGCTTGTGCGAGAGAGAATGGTGTGTGCGTATATTTAAAGTAATAGTAAAATTTGAAAAGACATTTATGAAGAAGAAGAACGACGAATTGTGTAATGCACCTCATCGTTAAATAATGTTGTTTTTTAGTACGTGTGGGGCACGTAAATTCCATGGCTCGGGCCTCCCATTAGCTTAACTGTGGTGATGGACTAACAGATGTAATTTTTTTTTGTAATTATAGATATACAATTTTATTAATTAGATATTATTAAGTTTTATTTTTAATTAGTATATTATATATATAATTATTATGTTTATATTATATTATATATATGAATGTTATTAATGTATAGTAAGTGAGCAAGGTACTGTGGTCTTTAGAAAAAAAACATTTTTTGTGTTGTTGTTACTATTAAACTGGTAAATAATATTTGATTGTTTGTTGTGTTGTGCAGGCTACCTCTATTACTACAGGAAAAATTAAAATCGAGAGTCTCTTCGCACAGTTGCTGCTGTGCATGTAACTGTGCGCTGGTGCGCGAGACACAAATCATACATTTTTATTTTTGCCTTTTTTAGAGTAACTTGCCGTGAAACACGCATTAAGGCCCAGAGCTTATCATAAAATATATATAAATAAATATATATATATATAAATACATAAAATATATTTATATAAAATACGTACACTTATTTAAGCAGTGTGATTCAAAGGTTGTACATATTAATTTATGTGGACAAAGTGATTTGTTTGTAGAAATAAATTCACCATCAACTAAAAAATGTGATGTTGTTTATTGATTCGTTTTTGTTTTCTGTTTATGCAGAACCATGAATATAGAATAATGATGTATTTATTTTGTTTGTGAGATTTCGTATATATCCTTAAACGTAACCGTCCACTGTTTCCACTACAAAACTGTGAAATACAAAGCGATCATAATAAAATAGATTATATTTTTATATTAATGTGTACAAATTCCTGCAATTCTGCAACTAAAATAAAAAGCTTTAAAAGAGGATGCTTAGATGGTATGGAATTCTCAAGTACGAAGGTAAGTTACTAGTTACCATAGATTAAATATAATATAGATGATTCACTATACAGTAAATTTTGAAGCCGAAGAATGATCTGCAACACCAGAAGGCAAGACTTTGTCCCTCTGTCGTTGTGGATTAGTTACTATTTGTGGCTATTGCAGAAGACCTCAGCAACGAACCTTTTCTACTGACATGAAAGTATGAAGTTGAATTTTGGCAGACAATTTTAATTTTAATTTTCTAGAATTCTGGTTTCGATTTAAATATAAAACATTAGCTATTAATTTACATAGGTATAATAATAATTAAAGATTTTACCACCTTTTACTTAATAAATGGAAAATGATCTAAATTTTTTAGAAAATATTTTACATACATATGTGCATATTAAATGTGATATCTCAAATCATGTATACTATATCAAAATATTTTTTAAATGCGGTTGATTATATTGCTCTTTTTACAAAAGAATAGTAAGTTCTATAAGCTATACTAAAAGAGATTAATAGTTTTAAAAATGGAAGATAACAGTATATATACAGTAAAATATGACTGGACAGATAAACTTAATTTTTTTTGTGGCCATTATACAAGGACATCGGTGGGATTTTATTTAAATGTTTAAATTTTAGTCACCAATTTATTTTGTTCCAGTAAAACAACTCTGCTACAAATCTACGAATATACCTACTTAATATTAAGCTAAAATACATAATTAATTAAAAGGCCTCTTTTTATCACAGTTCAGGTAAGGAGACAAAAACGGAAACGTCACGCTTATCGAATACGTTATACAATATCACATTATCTTTGTAACTTTATTTTTCAATCAAAATGTGAATTATTTTAGATTTTGCAAATATTGGGAATTGCCATTTACAAAAGGCAACTAATCTAGTTGCAACCAGAAGCATAGGGATAGCGATGTAAATTTTTTTTTTGTGTTAATAATAGGCTCATTGATACTGACAACAATTTAATAATAGAGGCTATTATTAAATTGTTTTTGAAAACTATTTGTTTTATAAGATTAGTAACATTTGTTTCATATTACATATACAGTGTGTTCCACTTCACAGTTTGACAGCCTGGTATTTTTTTTATTTATAATCGAAACAATTCCAAATTTTTATCAGGTATAGAACCCCTTAACATAAATTTGTCGGTAATTAAAAACCCCATTTATTAAAAACCAACAACCTACTACGATCAAAGATAAATGCAAAAATTGAAAAAACATAGGCCTTGTTTAATCGGAGTAGTCGTTACGGAAATTTGTTTTGAGACACCTGAAAACCCCAAAACCAAATTTTGGTTAAAATCACAAAAAATAAAATAATTTTAATTTAATTCTAATAATTTATTTCTGTTGAAGTCCGGGTGTATTCTTCCCTTCGATCACATTGAGAATTGATTAAACAGTTTTCTTCGATGTAATATGACTGTTGCTGTGTTGTAATAAAAATCAACCAAACACAGAATTTTTATAGTTTAATGGTATGGATTTGTGGAATTGGAAATTTACAGATAACGTTACAAGTTTCCTTCGAAAGACCACCTCTAAATAATAATTATCGGTAGAGGTCCGATATTATAAGTCCACACTGGTTGTTGACGTTTTTGTGAATCTATTATTATCCACTTACAGACTTAATGAAATTTCACATTTTTTATCTCGATAAATGGCTGTACATCAGTTTCCGTAATGACTTTTCCGATAAATAATAATAAATAAGGCCTAAACATGTTTTTCAATTTTTTGCAAATATCTTCGATCGTAGTAGGCTGGTGGTATATAATAAACGAAATTTTTAATTGCCCACAAATTTATTTTAAGGGGTTCTATATTTGATAAAAATTTGAAATTGATTCGATTACAAATAACATAAATACAGGGTGTCAATCTTTGAAGTGAAACACACTGTATAACACTTAAATTTGCCACATTCTAACCTCACAAAATGTCAAATGTCATTTTTATAGCGTTACCACGTATTACCGGCAAAGATTGTAATGCAACATTCTAATAACTTGAATCTACAACTACAAAATTCATGATGCAAAGTAGAAAAAATAGTATATTAAACTTGTTTTATTAGACGTATTGTACCACTCGTTCCATTGGAACAATCCTCTCTTCTCTCGTCGTGTCCCAAATAACACCTACAAAAAAAAAGTAAAAAAAAAAGAAATTCAAAAGTATGTAGCTTTTCAATGAACTAGGTGTTTAAAAATGGTTTCCACTGACATAAAGTGGTTTAGAAGTTCAGGCAGACAAAAATGAATTCTTAGATATTTGAATTTATTAATAACATAATAACACTATACACATGTACCATTCTGACAATTATTTTTACTGACGAAAGATCACTTCTAGATTGTAAAAGCTAGGAACGTTGTATAGATTCAAAATGTACGAAAATGTACAATCCTCAATTTCTGTTCTGTTGGAGATAACTTTACAAGTTTCGCAGTTGTTATGCTCCAAAGAACTTAAATTTTAAAATTCTGAAAGCTTTTGTAATAGAAAACCTCAATGTTTCTCCTGCAATTGTAAGCAAGAGAAGGAAAGAGAGAGAGAGAGAGAGAGAGAGACATTTTGAAAAACAAATTTAAATGGAAGGGGTCGAGTGATACCTCAATTTAAAGCTCTTGTTATTCTGAATATGAATGAAAAGTTGTCGATTAACAAACAAATGAACTACACGTGAGAGGATTGAAACATTTTATATTAAAAAATTGTAATTTCAACTAATAATAAATAATCAAATCTGACATTTTTATTAAAACAAAAGAATAATTGTCAATAATTATTATTAAAAGTATTTGTGAAAATGTCTACCTTGAATCTCTTGCCAGTAGAATATCCTATTCGAAATATCCTTGCGAACATTTTGTAAAATGTTTTTCTTGTTATTGAAGCACATTCACTGATTATCCTCTCTCGCAAGTCGATAAGATCTACTGGTTGCGTAATAAACACTGGATTTCAGGCCACCCTACAAAACTAAGATAATTTCCACCTTACTAAGACAAACTAACAATTATAAAATAGCCTTTAAAACCAATACTAACACTTTTTCATTTTTATTTAATGCTAAAGACAGAACACATTTTATACCATAAAATCGGGCATTTACCGTTTGCATTACTCTTTTTGTAGTTCAGTATATATATATTGGACAAACACTTCGAAATACTGACAGAAAGTATAAAGAGCACGTGCGTTGTTTTACAGTAATGGAATGAAAATGACATTAACACAACTGCATAGACAAGGTCCATAAATGTCGAAAAAAGCTTAGAAAGATATTTTAGTTTATAAAACAGTAAAGTTAGGTAATGCCAATGTATATTTTTGGATTCAAAATGACGGATTGACATTTCCGTTGGCTCAATTTTAATAAAAGTATTATGTAGGGTTTCTGACTCATGCTATAGTGAAAATGTATGAGACGATCTACCTTTTTTACAATTAAGCTTGCTTTTAGACATTTTTGGACCTTGTGCATGGAGAGGTAAAATGCGAACATTCTCAGCTTTTCTTTAATAATGATTATTGATAATTACCCTTTTGTTTTAATAAAAATGTTGAATTTGAATTGAATTTATCATTATTTCAAATTATATGGTCATATTAAGAATAGGAAGAGCTTTAAAATGAGATATTACTCAACCTCTTTCTTTTAAAATTTTTTCTTCAAAATTACGCTTATTGGCTTCGCCATTTTAGAAAAAAAAATTGATTAGAGATGTGTCGGAAAGTAGTATTTATTCCCTAATGAATGTCCTTAAAATTTGGAAGAAAAATGTGCTGAACACTAAAAGTCAATTCTGGCAACCCCCTGCGGCCGGGCTATACCACCCCAACATTACTAAGAGGGTGAAAAATAAGATTCTCTCTCTAACCCGCAGGCCGCTATATAACTGTCTCGCTCGCACTAACATGTAAACCTACATATACCTACTTTATTTATTGTGTCAAAATTCAAGACTTTTAAAATAACACAAATGTCACTTTTTTAAATCAACATTTACAGCATTTAGCAACATTTAGAAGGGGAGGAAATGTTCTGGCAATATTTTTTATAAATAAAGAATACTATCGAAAGTAACCTCCTGAAATTTCATGACTGTTACTTTAAATAAATTTTTTCTATTTTACGTCGTTACTAGACCCAGTAAAGCACCGGTTTGGGTTCGTTACTGAGAATTTTGGATGCTTTACTAAGCTAGTGTATTTTATTTTTCTGGTGTTGGCGACATTGCAGTTTTTCCAAATTTTAATTTGACGTTTACGTCAACGTCAAATGTCAAATCGTGAATGGGAATGGAAACAAAATGTGTTTTTAATAAATCAGCTTCGATTATCATGGACAATTATTATCAACGTTAACAGAACTGTCACAACGGAAAGTACCGTGAACTTGTTAGACACCAGCAGGCGGTATGAAGAATATAAAAATAGCGATCAGGCTATCCTGTACCTTGCTACTTGTCAAATTGCAATAAACGAAAAAGGGTAGGTATCATAACTTCAATTTTTATTACCGTGAAAAACACAATTGTTGTAGACATTAACTGAAACATTGGAAGTGTCATGTGACGTTAAAGTAATACCAGGTAAATTTTGGTTTGACACAATATTATGAGAGAAAGAATTACTATCTGATACAGTAATATTATTTTCAGCGTCGTCCGTATGGTGAGAACATCCAGGTAATTCCAAATTAAGGTTGTTTACTGTGTCATGGTTAGAACAATCAGGTAAGTGCAATACAGTTTGATGACCAAGCATTTGTGCAACTTCAATCTTTTTCTTCAAAGATGCATCAATATAACCCTCTGCAACAGCAGATGATTTCCATCCTCCATGTCGTTTTATAGTTAGTAAATCACCGCCTTGGTTAGCCAACTGTGTTGCACTCGATCTTCGGAAGCAATGTCCAGTGAAGAGTTCTGGATTTGGTAAATGAAGAAATTCAGCAATATTTCTTGAAATTTTCCCAATAGTATTAATCCCAATGGGACTATTTACACAGTGACCACCACGATATGTTAAGAAGAAACGTTTATGTGTAACAATTTTCGGTCTCAAGGCTGCGTATTTTGCAATTAAATCAACCCAGTCTGGGTTGGTTATCATAAACTGTCTTGGTACATTGTTTTTTGTTTTAGGAACTGCTACAGTAACTGAGTGAGGTCTATATTCAACGTCATCGATGGACATGTTTGTCAATTCTTCGCGCCTACACGCGCCGCTATAACCCATTATTAATATAACCTAAAATTATATTGTTTGGTCACAGTTACAAAATAAATAAAATTTACACCCACTTTCATCGCCAGGTACAATTTATTATCTGCTTCTTTAATGAATTTGTTAATGTCGCTCTCTTCCAATATTTTTGATTTTTTTGGCTGATAACCTGTAGACATTCGTTTCAAAAACGCTTGCAGTTTAACATATTTTGATATGTCGACATTCCTGTATATATCAAGACACGATTTAAGTTTTGAATAGGTGCTCCACAAAGTAGATGGTTTGTATTTTTTACTTTGCTCATCAAAATAGGCCAGTAACACATTCTCTGATATATTTCCAACATTTTTTCCATTGCACCATTCTAAAAATTGATAAAACTGTTTTTCATATTGCGATCTGGACTTCTCTGGCAATAAATTGGTAACAACATTGGCCGCACTTGCTCGAATTTCGGGCGGAGTACATGAACAATCTTCAGAACTCATTTTCAAGAAAAAATTATGACAATTCAAATTGAATTTTCCACAGCCTTCTTAAATAATACTAAATCATTGTACCCAACCTTAACAAAATTCCCTAAATTTCAAATTTTTATTTCTTTTCTGTAAAAAGGAATTAAGAGGCGTAAAATAGAAAAAATAGTATAAAACACTCGTTCAGAAAGCTCTTCCAGCACTTGTTTGTTCCTCCACTCGCCGCTACGCGGCTCGTGTTGGAATTCCAAACGCGTGCTTGAATCGATGCTTTCTCGAACTTGTATTTTAATATACTAGAATCTTATTTCTCACCCTCTTAGTAATTTTGGGGTAGTATCTCTGCGCAGGGGACTGCCAGAATCGACTTTTAGTGTTCAGCAGGTACATAAGATTTAGTACCCACATTTTCACGACTGTTGAAATGACAACTCGAAATACGTTGCTGGCTCTCCGTCTACAGTAAAAGTTTTTGTTTGCCATTCGTTTTCTAACAATTGATGTGATTTTCTTTTTGCTTCCTGCCTTTTTATCCATTTCTAGTTTCTACCATTTTGTTACAGTTTCGCCACGGAGTAGGAAATAATGGTTTATACCTCGTAATCAATTATGATTTACGACGTAATTTGATATAACTTAATTAGAAATACAGTGGCGTGCGGTGATAATTTAGGCTAGGGAAGCAACCACGATTTTAATTATAATACACCTAGGTACAGGCGCGGATTAACGGGGAGGGAATAATTCCCCCCCCCCAATTTAGAAATAAGTTTACATAGAATAGAAACAAATAATAAAACAATTATTTTTCCAAAGATTTCCTCCTCAAAATACTTCTCTGGATCCGCCCCTGGTAGGTACAATAAAAAACAGTGTTATAATAATTATTAAGTTTAAAAGTTTTTCAAAGAAGCACTTTTACACTTTATACTTATGGAATTTGTTGACTATCATTCTTTATTTTAAAAAAAACTACTACTACATATCAATTTTCCGGTCTTAGCAAAATACCGGTACAGGTTTTAATCTTTGTTGTTAAATTTGAAAGCTCTGGTTTTGATCTGCCTTTCTTAATAATTTGTAATTTCTCTCCAAAACTGTATGCGAAAAATTCCTTATTAATAATTTACAAACTGAACAAAAAAACTGTGTCCGCACTGACCAGCTCAGCGTCACCTGATTGTTCCGAAAGTACCACGGATTCATCCGATAACAGCAAAGACAGTCCTTGGGAGGATGAGAATGTAGCATTAACGAGCACAAGGAAGCATAATCCAACAGGCGTTGCAGACGCCTTGTTACAAGCTCAAATCTGTCGTCCCACGGAGCAGCAAAGGTGTGCCGCCAGCTTTCTGGTGAGGGCTTTGAAATCCCAAACCCATGTCAGTCAGCAATCCACAATTCTATCTACACAATAGCTGCTCAGTTGAAGAAGCACTTGGTAAGCACGCTTTATCTGCAGAAGTGGAGCATACACTTTGACGGCAAACACATCGAGGGCTCTGAATATCAATCCGTGGTCCTCAAGAATAAAGCAAAAGAAATTAAGGTGACTGCGCTCAAATTTATGGAAAAGCTGCAACAATCACAGAAGGACTCTAGGGTGTGTTAGAGGAGTTCAACCTGTGGGGATCAATTGTGATGATTGTTACCGACACAACAAGCGTGAATACCGGCAAGAAGACAGGCGTTGTTGTTCGGCTGCAGCAAATGTTCGAAGAGAAAGGTCACCCCAAACCCAAGTTCATCAGTTGCCAGCACCATGTACTGGATCGCATTCTTTGCGTTGTCATGAACGATGAGCCCTATGGGTCGACTAAATCACCAAACATCGAATACTTCTTTGTGCAGGGTTTGATGAGCAATTATGATAAATTGAAAGCAGTCTTCAGCAACGGTAAAACTGAGATCAAGGAAACAAGCGGCTGGAGAGACGACATGAAGTTTCTCTACCACCTTACGTGTGTCTTCCATCACTTCAGAAGAATGAGATCCCCTTCGTGAAGTTTCAAAAGATCCCAAACATCAGCAATGCACGCTGAAACTCCTGCCATTCTAGTCCTTCTTGCGTTTATTCTGATGCCTGAAACCTGGAGCAGGCTGCGTAAAATCTGTTCATTCATTACTACTCATGGGCTGACCATTGGTTCAGCAGCCAATTGTTCCAAGCTGAAGATTTTGATGAACTATCTGCAGCTCTAAATGAATACCCAAAAGGTCTCAAATGCTTGGAAACCCACTGGAAAACGGATAAATCTCCAATCAACATTGACTAAAGCAACCAGTGCTGTGAGCGTGCGATCAAAGTTATGCAAGACTCCTGCCTCAACAAGGATAACCTCCCACTGAAATTCATCCTGTCCAATGACATTATCGTGAATAATTGACTTCCTTGTGTCTTTGATGACCCTATATAATGTATATATGTGCCTCTAAATCTTGTGTTCAATTTTGTATCTGATTACAGTGACTTCAAAAACTGGGTAAAAACGCTGATAATTAAAATTTCTCAAATCATTTTGTGCGTGATGTTTTTTTATCAAATCACCTTGACAGTAAAATTGTAAATTATGATACAGGGAAACCAGGTTGTAAAAAAGTCATCACCTGTCCATGTCCTACTTATGATATATATGTTATTACATATAAATAATGTAAGTGTATTTATTCTTTTGTTTATTGTTTCCAGCCTTACGTTCTGGAACTCCATAATCATGAAATAAATAAAGATTAGTAAAAGTTTCACAGTTTTATTAAAATATTTAAAAAGATATTGTCAGGTTATATTTTAATAAAACTGTGAAACTTTTACTAATCTTTATTTATTTCATATTTATTCTGTTATAAATTAATAATTTGAATGAAAGTTTTAAATTACGCTTTTTGGATAACTCTTAATTTTTGCGAGAGTTCTAAATTTAATAATTAATAGTACGGGTACTTACAAACTCCATTATTTTCAAAATTTTGCTTATTTTTGTAATTTAGAGAAGTCTAACTGTAACATTACAGCAGTTATTAATTTCCTGGTAAGTATTAAATGTTTTTTTCAAATCATTAAATCACGATTGATTTTCTATATATTAAATATACCTACTGTAAGTATATTTGAAATGTAGTTTCACGATAATTTCGCTAGTAGACAGTTTTTTTGTCACAAACAGCGAGTGTTAAATAAAATAAATTATGTTACAACTGCAAAAAAAACAAAACACAAAAATAACGTATAACATTGTCAACAAAATATTTGCTCGGAGAACACTTATTATTGCACGTTTTTACTTAATAAACATTCGATGTTTCTTAATGGGTGCCAATGACGTCTCTATCCCGAATTAAAATTTAATACGTTCGTATTAGTACATTCGATCGTTAATTCAATATAGCGAAAAAGGATATTCAAATATATGGTAAAGTAAAACCATATAAATATAGAGGAAGACGAACTATATGTTTACATTAAAGATAGAGAAAGAACCAACATCACAAGCGACAAGTAACTGCGACTGCCCGTGGTGGCGACACCGGACAGTAAGAAAATATGCTATAAAGCTTCTAAAACACGGTACCGTAGAAAACGCTTACTAAAGTTAATCTGGCAGATATCGATCTGATTTTTTTAAATTAATATTCAGAAAGGATAAATCTATGTTTATTATTTTGTAGATTTTAGAATATTAACGAAAAATATTGAAAAACTGATGCACAAAGTTAATGGAACTTTTAAAGCCAATTAAGGCGTTTTGTGATTTAATTTTTTAAAATCTACAAATTAAAAAACGTAGTTTTATCTTTTTTCTAAACCTCGGTGAAAACTAGACCTCTCTAAGTATCAAAATAAGGCTGTTACGCGTTTTCTTCGATATCCTGTTTTCGAGCGTTTTTGGCTAGGGTACTATACGCTCTTAAGAATTGAATCAGCTTCTAATATCTCTGTGTCGTCATCGTTCCTTTTCGTGCCTTGTAGGTAACTTAACAGACTTCCAGCCTGTTTTTGAATTCGAACTTGCTTTTCGACCCTTTTTCTTTTGTACTGAGCACCCGATAATCTGTTACGTTCATCAGACATTCTAAAAACAATTAAGAAAATTTTTCAATAAAAAATAATTGTTTTTTTTAAACGAAACAGAGGCGGGCGTTTTGGAATATTTTTCAAATGTTTCAAGGCGAGATTTTGTTGGCTTTGTTTAGGGTAAATTGTTAGAAAAACACTTTCTATTCTATTGCTGACGTTTCAGTTTTAATTAAACCTTATTCAGAGATTCAAGGTCGACTCGGGAGAGTCAAAGTTACCATAAGCCGAAAAAATATTTTTCTGAGCAACTATTTTTTGCTTGGAACCATCGATTTTATTTTTAAAAAAGGCACTTTTGCTTATTTCTGTTACGTAATATGCTCAAAGAAATAATTTTTATTTCGCTCATATTATTTTCAAAAAAAACGTAAGAAAAATTATAAACCTTTCAAAATGAGGTGCCACTTGACTCACTTTCTTTATCCAAATAATTATCCAAATAAGGGTAAAAATTACCCTTCATATAGGTTGATAAATATAAAAAAACAAAATAAAATGAAAAGTGACTTCCTTCAAAACAAAATCAATGTGTCCGAGCAAAAAATCAAAATTTAAAGATAACATGCTTAAAAAAATAATTTTTAAATAGCTCATGGCAAATTTAAAACACCGGGGTGCTGTGGTGGTTAAAAAATTATTTTTAACTATTTCAATTCTACAGAGACTTACAGTTACACTCAATTTCAAAAAGAAATAAAATAAGCTTTAGAAAACTACAATATCTGCTTTTCAGAATTAGAAAAGCAACAAATCATAAATAAAAACCCACAACCACCTAAACTGTATGGACTCGTCAAAACACATAAACAGAATATGCCCATAAGAGTAGTTATATCATATATCAATGCACCTAATCACATTTTATCCAAGAAACTGAACCAGATTATTAACACGATAGGTTACAAGTCGAAATACTCTGTTAGAAATTCATTAGAATTAGTAGATAGGCTACAAAACATACATCTTCCACCACATTCAAAACTCGTTGGTTTTGATATTTGTAACATGTTCTCCAGAATACCTCCACAAGAATGTATTCCTTTATTAGATAATTTCCTGATTAATAGTAATATAGAATTCGTTAAAAAGTTAGAGTTAAAATACAATTATTTGACCTTTGTATAAGTCAAAATTATTTCACTTTTAATAACATACTTTATTTACAAAAAGATGGTTGACCTATGGGTAATTCTTTGAGTCCTCTGTTAGCTAACATATTTATGGATAAGTTAGAAGATCAAATATTTGAATTAAACCTCTAATGGACCATATTACGAGCCTCGATTAAAAGTGTCTCTAACTAAAGTTGTATTTAAGATCAAAAAGAATAGAGATAGTTTTATCTAATTCTAATAGGTGGGAAAAGATTAGAATCGGTTACCATGGTAATTAAACATGCTGTTAAGTTAATAGTGAGATGCGAATGACATTTTAGCTTGTTTTGACACTTCCTCTGAGGTTAGCAATGAAGTTTTAATTCTTATTAATAGTATCCACCAAAACATAACAAAACAGGGCTATTAACTTCCTAGCCTTAACTATCAAGATTAACGGACACAATCTATTTGAATTTTCCATATACAGAAAACCAACACAAACGGACATAACAATACCAAATGAATCCTGTCACAGCAATCCTGTAACTAGCACATGTAAATAATTACAATCCAAACATGATTGACACTTTAGTTAAACAAAAAGATTATAGGTTAGCTATCAAAAGCATATATCCCATTGACAATCAAACAGAAGACACAAATTACATATTGATATGATATTGATTGTTCATTTAAATTATTACAAACTTATAAAAAAAAAATTAAAAATAAAACAAGATGACATTTGTCATAACCTCACTTTGTTGACATTTAAGTGACATAAAATTCACCAACATAACCACGAAATTTTAGCAAAATAACGTACAAACTGACATGACTTCGGCTCTGTATGAAAATTCAAGAGAAAGTAACCAAATTTTCGTGCTGTTTTTATCATCATCATCATCAGTCCCATGAAGTCCCGTAGAACTAACTATAGGTCGCCTAGGCGGCGTTTTTAGACAAGTTTAATAATTTACAAAGGTTGTCAGCCTTAGACAAATGTTTTCACTTTCCACTTTTACACTTCACATTTAGGTTGGGTTAAATTTATTGTTTATACTTCAAATTCTTCTTCTGTGATTGCGCACATGTCGTCTACAAACTCCTTCCAAGCAACTTTATTTAAGGCTATTTGTTTAACATGGCTCCAAGTAGTTCTCATCTCCTTACATTCCTTTGATATGTTTCTTTTCCAAGTTAGATTTGCGACCTTGTTTCCGTTTCCCTTTGACGTTGTACTCTAATGCTTGCCTTGTTATATCTGTGATTGGTTTCCTTAGAGTGTGCCCAATCCAATTCCATCGACGTCTTTTTAATGTTTTATACATGGGTTCGTTCCAGTGATTTCCCACAACTCTTTATTTGCAATTACACTGTAAAAAATGAGGTAAAATTACTTTGAGAAAGAGTTAACTTTTCCCTATTATTTGCGGTATTTTTACCCTAAAATTAATTTTACCTATACATTAATAGTAGTTTTACTATTTGTGGTAAAATGCCCTGTAATTATGTAAAATTATACAAATATAAGTAATTCTACTACATTGAACTGATTAAAATCACTATCCATAATATAAATTTATATAACTCAGACAATATTTTCCTTACAAATGTATAATTGCTCAATAACTTAATTCATTTTTAGTGTAATATTAAAGATAAGATGAACTTGAACAAGAATAGTGTAATTTTACCCTTAATATGTTTTTAACCGTTGAGATGCTATTTTGCTTATTGCACTTGTTTGTGACCTTCGTTTCGTGAAAGAATTCAGGAACCCATTATGATCAGTCCAAATAGGGTTTTTGGGTAATGGTCGGAATAGTGGGTACCCATTCTTTTATGATTTCTTGTTACAGGTTTCACAATCGGCGAGGCGCACCCTATCGATATCGAACGAAGTGGTCACTGCTCATTAATATTTTGTTTTGTTGTAGTGTAGTGCAGATTTATTAAAGGCAAATATTTGCACGTATGACCGAAGATGGGAAGAATTTTATTTTATAGTAGAAGTTAAAAAATAATAATCGGTAAGTACCAATATGTTAAAATTACAAATTTAAACCAATAAAATAAAAATATTTAATTTAATGTTTTTCTCGGATGAATCAAAAATTGAAGAATTCGAAATAAACTAGCATAACTGTAATTGAGAAAGGTACTCGTGTATAATTGTTTATATAATTTATAATTTTTTAATTTTCTAGGTGGAGTCGAAACTTTATCTGAATGTCTTTGAGAGACCAAATATTTCCGAAAGCCCCTGAAAAGAAGTTCTGTTAATGTCTTATATTTTATATAAGTACATACGTTCAATAAAAATTACTTTGATTTTATTTTGTTTCATACAATTCCTTTACCTATGTAAGTAATATTCAGAGGAACGATTGAATTTGCAAGTACTTTCGCAAGTCATCGTTACATTCAAGAAGTATTTTCACATTTGTATTTTAACCCTGAAAAGTCCTATTGCCATGAAATATTAACTTTGTCATGTAACTTTACACAGGTGTTTTAATGTTAAAATGTAAACCATGAAAACATTGAGATTGTAATTTTAATCTGTAAATTTACTTAAAAAGGAAACATTACAATGCAAACTTAACCTAATGTTGAAATTTTCCACTTCCTATGAAAATTACACTTTGAAGTAAATTTACCCCAAAAAATGGAGGTAACATAGTTGCCTCCATTTTTTAGGGTATAATTCACCGGTAATTTTTTAGAGTGTACATTTGGCCAGTATATTTTTAGGATTCTCCTTAGACACTTATTAACAAAGGTTTGTACTTATTTCATTTGTTGTTTAGTTAGGGCCCATGATTCAGATCCGTATAATAAAACACTGAGTATATTGGACCTAAAGATTCGGAACTTTGTGTTCCTTGAGAGCTCATTTGAGTTCCAGATCCTTTGTAAAGAATAGAAGGAACTTTGTGCCTTACAAATCCTAAGTTTTACGTCGGCTTGGCAACCTCCTTGATTTTCTATTTTGCTGCCGAGATAATTAAAACTCTTATTAGTTTTCACTTTTTCTCCATTTAACATTATTTCTGTATAATCGGAGTGGTTTGTTGTTAACGAGCATGTCTTCTTTACGTTTATTTCAAGTCCTGTATCTCTTGCAATTGACCATAACGAGTTTAAGTTTGTTTGTAAGTGATTTTTACTCTCCGTTATAAGGCAGATGTCATCTGCATATTCTAAGTCTGTCAAATCTTTATCAAACCTCCACGTCAACCCTTTTTTATTTTGTAGTGATTTTTTCATTATCCAGTCCATAACTAGTAGGAAAAGGAGAGGTGAGAGAATGCAACCTTGTCTTACTCCGGTATCGATTGTTATATTCTCTGATCTCGTCCCGTTGTGTATTATACAGGCACTATAGTTCTCATATAACATTTTTATCATTCTAATATATTTTTCTGGTATACCATATTCTTGTAATATTGGCCATAGTTTGTCTCTATCTATTTTATCGAACGCCTTGGTAAAATCAATAAAGCCCAAGTGTATATCTTTTTGCCATTCGTTGCTTTCCTCTATTATTATTCTCAGGGTTGTTATATGATCAATACAGGCTTTGCGTGGTCTAAACCCTGCTTGATTATCCCTTATCATGGACTGTGTTGCTTTACTAAGTCGAGTTAATAGGATTCTAGATAAAATTTTACTAGTTGTATTTAGTATAGTTATGGCTCTCCAGTTTTCACATTCCATTCTGTCCCCTTTTTTGGGGATTTTAATGATTAAGCCTACTGACCATTCCTTGGGTATTCTTTCTTCATTCTATATTTTATTTAATAGGAGATAAAGGATTTGAGTATTTGTCTCTATCCCGGCTTTTATTAGTTCTCCCGATATATCATCGAGGCCGGCCGCTTTATTTGATATTATGAGCCTGATCGCTTGGTCTATCTCTTGGTACGAAATCGCCTTCATATCAATGTTGAGTTTTTCTCTTTCTACTCCCTCGTTATTTAAGTTTGTGATGTTCATGTTTATGTTTGTTTCATTCTTCGTATAAATTTCTTTAAAGTACTCCATCCATCTATTGATAATTTCTTTCATTTTCCTTGTCAAGTTGAATAGTGTTTTCATATCATTTTTTCTAGCTGCCATCTCCGCTTCTGTTAGCCATTCCTCTTGCTGCTTTTTTTTGTCCCTTTTTGCACTTTTCTTTATTTGTTTATCAATACTCCAGTATGTTTGGTCTAGCTCCAATCTTTTCTCTTGCGAATTTGCTGTTAAAATTTTCTGTTTCACTTTATTTCTTTCTTCGATTAATTCTATAGTATTGCTTGTTAGCCATTGCTTATCGTTTCTTCTTCTTACTCCAATTACTTCTTTCGCTGTACTACTTAGTATACTTTTGTATTTTTCCCACATGACTTCAATGTTTAAGTTTTCGAAACCTATCTCTTGTTTAAATTTTTCTTCGAGTCTCGTATTATAAATAATTCTTTTTTCCTCCTCGTCAAATAGTTGGGTGTTATATTTTACTCTTCTTTGGTTTGGGTTCTCTTTGGCTTTAATTTTAATTTTTATTTTAGCCCTTACTAGGAAATGATCGGAGCCTGCATCTGCTCCGCGCATTGTTCGTACATCCAATAGGCTACTTCTATGTCTTTTTTCTACCGTTATGTGATCTATTTGGTTTTGGGGGCTTCCCCCAGGGCCTATCCACGTAACTTTATGAATGAATTTATGTGGAAAGTGGCTACCTCCAATAACTAATTTATTCATATTGCAAAAGTCTAAAAACAATTTACCATTTTCATTCATTGTACCTATTCCTTCTTTTCCCATAATTTCTTCCCTTCCTTCATTTTCATTCCCAATTTTTGCGTTTAGGTCCCCCATTAATATAATGATATCCCGTTTATATCTGTTACGTAGTTTATCGTAAACTGATTGTAATTCATCGTAATAGTCGACTTTAATATTGTAATTTGTTGTGTCTGTTGGTGCATAGGTATTAATTACTGTGATATTGAATAGATTAGCCCTGAATCTTGCTGTGATAATCCTTTCCGATACCGCTTCCCACTCAATCAGTGCTCTTTTTGCTTTCGTACTTAGCATAAAGGCAACGCCATATTCATGTGTGGCGTTGTCACCACTTTCACTGGAGTAAATTATTGTTACCCCCTTTTCCGTTTGTACCTCGCCGTTTCCTGTCCATCTTACTTCGCTTAATCCTAGTATGTCTAATTTATATTTGTTCATTTGCTTAACAATCTGGCTTGTTTTCCCACATGCATACACTGAGAAAAATAGATAGTTATAGTAAGTATAAATATATTTACCACCAATATATTTTATATTAAAAAAAGTGACACAAATACAGGTTTGTTAAGCTAAAAATATCAAGATATTAAACAAGTTAAAATCTTATATAGCATCAGTAGGAATATATTTGTATTTGCCACTAGTATATAGTATATTTATCTTTGCTATACAATATTTTCTCCTTTAATATACTAAGATACTTATAGCTCGTATATGTATAATATTTATTGCTATCTAGATATTTGCTTTTAATATCTTTGATACTATTTTCTTTAATATACCTATAGTAGCTGCTACAACACAGGATATTCGCTTTTGCTATATAGAATTCTACCCTTTAATATAGAAAGATATTTACAGCATGAATGTGTATAATACCACAGATAATACCCATAGCTACATTAGGCATGTGTTTTTAATATCTCTGAATACTACTCTTTAATATACCTGTATAGTAAATGTTGCAAACCATATATTGCAGTAATTGAAATCAGAAGTATATTTACTAAAAACACCTACCATTAACCAACCTTCTTGGACGTATGTGCGAATGCCTTCGAGATCTCACCAGTTAACCCCTTGGAATAGATAAATTACCTACTATATAGGCTAGAATAGAAGACCACCTTCAACACTGTATCATACTATGGTACCTTAAACTTTTCCAATTATCTTTTGTACTGCCATTTTGGTATTACAATACAAAAGAGTGAGAAAAACAAAAAAATTTACAAAACTTTTTATTAATGAACAAGTAAAAATTATAAAATAACATAAATATAAAAAGTGCACTCAGTGAAAAACTGATTGAGATAACTTATAAAAAAATTAATTTTACAGACAGGTTGTCACTTATGGCACTAATAAACATATTGCCTGCATTGTAAGCTCTATTGTATCAACATCATCATTAACAAATAAGAAAATAATCATTTAAATAGGAAATCACAAAGTATCAGCGAGAGGAAGATGCAACTAAGAAATGTTACTCGATCCATCAAAAATGTACTTGTAATAGTTTTAATTTAAAATTGGTATACCGCTTGAGAAAAGTACTAGGCTTACAAAAATTCTAGTACATAAATCCCATTTACAATAATTCATACAACACTAACTGCTTTTTACAAATTTTTACAAATACGTTTTGCACAAATTGGTCACACATTTTATAAATTATACTGGTAGAATGGGCATTCAAACAATCAAACACCAAACCTGCCTGCTAACCACTGACTAGACAAATATTTATTTTAATTCCTACGCCACAAACTGTATGATGACGAACAAACGATGAACGCGAAGAGACCTGTTTAATAATTGTTTACAATAACTTGGCGCACGTGACTGTAAGCAGATTTGCCATTGCAGTACGATATATTAGGGGTAAATATACCGTATAGTTGCCAACTATATATGTATAATTAGTTCTAAAATTCAGTATGTTGAATAAATAAATTTAATACCCGTATTGCTAAAATAAGCATATTGGTTAGTAATGGTTAATATAAAATGTTTGAAAATACAAAGATTTTAAAGTCAACTACTTAAGGATATTAATATTAGCAATTCGAATAGTACATCTAAGTACACGTATTTTTAACAGCAATATATCATTGGTAAATATCTATTTTTAAATATACAGTTTTCTCAGTGTACATTGTCCTTACATTCCAGCAACCAATGTAACTTTTTGATCTCGTATCAATTAATGTTTGTTTATTTAGTTTTAACTTTTCATATTCATTTTTCATAGCCCCTGTCGTCGTCATCATCCGTCCTTTTTTAAATTCTGCTAGTTTTTTGAGATATGAAGTGTTTTGGTTATCTTCAGTAATTTATCTCTTATTGTTTGTTCCTCCCCTATGTTTTCCGGAGATCTTTGACTTAACGTTCTGCCTTTTTCTACGTTGCAGTCTTTTTGTTGAGATTCATTGGTAGTGCTCGACTTCTCACTTTCTTCTGACTGTATATTTTCCTTTCCGCACACTTCTTCATTTTTTGTATATTTTACTGCTTCTTTACTTGTGTCAATTATTTCAATCGATCTTAGTTGTTCGAGGGAGAAAGCGTCTCCGTTGACTATCAGTTTATTATATCTTAGTGTTGCCTGGTTTCCTTTTGTTTTAATCATTTTCATAAATTTTACCAATTCTTTTCTTTGTAGTAATACTTCTCTTGAGTAGTCCTCTTCTACATATATATTCTTTCCTTTTAGATATTTTACGGCTTTCAGTATCTCTAATTTCTTTGACCACTTCCTTAATTCTATCATAACTGGTCTATACTTTTCGCTACAGTATTTTCCAATTCTTCTGATCTCATTTATTTCGTGTTCTATTTCTATCTTTACATTCATATCCCTCAGTAATATTCTCACTTTCTCTTTCAGGTGCAAATCTCTCTCGTCCACTTGGTCTTCGATGCCATGTATAATGATCTTTTTTATTCTTACTTCTCTTTCCATATTTTCAATTTTTTCATCTTGTTGTTTCATTTTTTACTTGAGATGTTGATTATCATTTCTAGCTGTACATTTTCCTGTTTTAAAATTGTTAACTCTTTCTGGTATCCATCGATTTTCTCTTCCACTCTTTTACTTCTGTCGTCTACTATATCTAATTTGGCATTTATTTCCTTCATTTCCTTTAATAATTCCTCCATTTTTTTTGGGAACTGTTTTTATAATAATTGGAAAACAATTGCAAATCGCTAGTGATTTTCCTAGTTAGGAACTAGATTAATTTGGTTTCTTACTAGAAACAAAACAACATCTTTCCCACCAAAAACCTTTCAAACCAAATTGTTGATAAAAAATTAAATTAATTGTTTAAATAAATGTTATAAAATGAAAGAGAAGAGTTTTCCCTTCATTTTCTTGACAACCATCTTGAATTTTCTCACAAACATTACTTCACAAAAATTCAAATAAAAACATTTTAACATCTTGCTACATCCTTTTCTTATCATAAAATTAATCCTAAGATCCTATTAAACAGATATATACACATTAGAATTAGATATAAATCTATATTCTTGTTGATCTTAAACACAACTTTAGTTGAAGAAACTTTTAATTGAGGCTCGTAATATGCTCCATTAGAGGTTTAATTCAAATATTTGATCTTCCAACTTATCCATAAATATGTTAGCTAACAGAGGACTCAAAGAATTACCCATAGGTCAACCATCTTTTTGTAAATAAATTATGTTATTAAAAGTGAAATAATTTTTACTCATACGAAGGTCAAATAATTGTATTTTAACTCTAACTTTTTAACGAATTCTATATTACTATTAATCAGGAAATTACCTAATAAAGGAATACATTCTTGTGGAGGTATTCTGGATAACATGTGAACAAAGATCAAAACTAACGAGTTTTGAATGTGGTGGAAGATGTATGTTTTGTAACTTATCTACTAATTCTAATGAATTTATAACATAGTATTTCAACTTGTATCCTATCGTATTAATAATCTGGTTCAGTTTCTTGGATAAAATGTGATTAGGTGCATTGATATATGATGCAACTGGTCTTAGAGGCATATTCTGTTTAATGTGTTTTGACGAGTTCATACAGTTTAGGTGGTTGTAGGTTTTTATTTATGATTTGTTGCTTTTCTAATTGTGAAAAGCAGATATTGCAGTTTTCTAAAGCTTGTTTTATTTCTTTTTGAAATTGTGTGTACCTGTAAGTCTCTGTAGAATTGAAATAGTTAAAAATAATTTTTTAACCACCACAGCACGGCATTTATGACCCCGGTCTCTATTCAGACATCTTTATTCCGGAAACCCTCATTAACACAGGTAACACTCCGATACCGTAACCGATACCACTGATGATTATTATAATTATATGATCGAAGAGTTAAAGTGATTCGTGATTTTTTTTGTCACTAGTTGTGAAGGTTAGCCAAGTTATAAAAAGTATTATCATTTTGTAACTAGTTGCAAAAAGAAACACATTTTAAAACAAGAATAAGTTTGTCACTTTGTAAAAAGTATTAAGAAAATTAATAACAACGATGGTCTGGCTTAATGATTCGCAGCCGAGCTGATGGTTCCATAGATGAACCGATTGGTTTTAAAGCGAAATCTAATAAGTTTTAAGTTGCAGTAATACTAGTAATGTAGAATTGTGGAAATTTTCAGATGTGTAAAAATCCAGGTTGTACCATTTTACTTTTGTCGGTTTTTAAAGAAAATGAACTCGATATAAAAATCGATTGTAAAAAAGTACGGTTGTATAAATTTCCGATTGTGTAAAAATCCAGTTGTAGGAAATTATTTTTGTGGATTTTTACAGAATATAAAATCGATGGTTGTGGAAAAGTACGGTAACTGAAAAACTGAAAAATACGGTAGAACTGCCAGACAAAACAAAATACATAATTTACATGAATGCTTTACGTGGGGTTCCCGTGATAACATACCCCCACATTCCTTCCAAAGGAGGAAGTAATTGAGATACGCTCAATCAGCACGCAATTGCTCCCAGTTACTCACTGGTCGGAGCGAGGTTGCCTATCCACCCTCTATTAGCTAACCAGGTTAGTACCGGAGCGATTAACTTAACACGTGCTCACCCGCCGGCACCCTCCCGTCCTCTTTCATACGGGGCTAAGTACCTCGTCCAGCAATAGGACTATTCCCCCAACTTAGGTCAGTTCAGTACAACCGAGCCAGAGTTGGGGCCACTGCCCAATCAAATCCAACCTCAAGTGTGGTGGGACTTGGTTTTTAAATGGGTTTGCCACCCCGATCTCCCAGTTATAGGCCTGGTGTGTACCCGTTAAGGTGAAGTTGTCTTGAACGTGAAAGGCTATGTATCTTCGCATCAACGTCCTTTAAGTGTACATGTCTCTAGACGATTTCTGGAAATCCGACGCTGGAACTGATAGCATATGCCAGACCCCTGTACTGTCACCTCCGAAACGCTACCTGGTGGCTTGCAGTTTCTCATGGGTTAGTGAGCGAACTCCCTAACCGAGATAAACCTAAATCTCCTCCATTCGTCTAGGCCAGACAGTGGGTTATTTAGCTCCATAATAGACTCTACGTCAGGTAAGATTTAATCCACCCACACCGGACCCTCTTGATAGCAGAGCTCCCTCCGCAACGTTTTAGAGTCATCGCCGAGAAACACTCCATTGAAACGTAAACGAAACACCTCTGCGTTACTCTACCACACATTTCATTCTGATCGCGTCATCCGTTACCCAGACAATCCTAGGATTGGGTAGACAATGACCAGTTCTAAGGGTGAACACCGTGTGGTCTGCCCACAAACTAGTCTCAAATCCTAGTGCTTCCCGACACCTCTAACGACTGCCCTCTCTCTATCTTCGGGCTACAGTGATAACAAAATACAGTGATACGAATTTAGAATTTTATCAGCGCACTTGTTCAAGATAACATTTTGAGCATTTGCTTTGATAATAACGTTGTATTTGTTCCTTGTTTACAATAATAATAAGAATGCACTTTCCCGTCTTCATAATTATTTTTTCAAAAATTTCCTGATGTAAGGTAACAAACTTATTACATTACCATGTTGGCAATTGGATGAAGTGTCAGAAATTGGAATAAAAATTGGAAGTTGGGAAGCTATTTAAAAAAATACTGATGAAGTCAGCACATTTAAACGCATCACCCTGTATATCGAAATATTATGTCAAAAAGTGTGGACTTTAAAAACAAAATTGACCTGTTTTTGGAATTTTTCTAAAAATCAAAATACTTTGGCTTGTTGCCTTTTTCACAATTTTCCATTCCTTTCTATCTCTCATCCTCCTCCTCCATTGTGTGATCCCCATTCTTTTTATATCTTTACTATCAGTTACTTGCTCTTCCCAACGTAACAAATTACATAAATCTTGACACCAAAATTATGAATATAAACAAAATTTTAACATTCTAGCAGACCATGCTGAAACGTTACAATTTTGGGATTTCAACGGCCTAAACCTTCTCTGTAAAAAGTTCCCTACTTTAACATTCTAGTGGAAAATGCACCCTAGAACTTGGTTAACAATATTGCAATAAAATATTTTACTTAGGAACTCAAATAACATTGAAAAATATCCATTTACTATGGAAAATCATGAATCGTCAAAGAAATAGAACATTTTCTTGAAATTCAATAATAAAAACTGTCAGTAAAGTAATAAATACTTGTGTATACCTTCTTAATTATGCCTTTAATAATTTTCAGATGAAAACATAAGATGGTTTCAAAATATCTAATTATCAACCAACGACAGAAAATCATTCATCTTAAAAATGAGTTTGTGAAATTCAAGTGAAGAATCTGTTTAAAACTTATCTCCTTTCATCCCATAGTGTTGTAATGTGTATCCTTCATAAATTGAACAAAATTTAAATAAGATAAAGCTATTTTCTTTTTATTTGAAATCCAGTCGCCTGTCAGATAGGCAACACATGGTGCATACATGTAATTCGGGATGCCTCCATCATAACAATACATACAAAAGAGAAGACCTACCCGTAAAACGATATCGTTCTGAAAATGGAGACAATAAAGGACTAAGGCATATAGATAAAGGAAAAACAAAATAACACACCAATACTTTGTAAGACAAATTTTTATTTTTAATATTGTTTTCTATATTAAATCTTATGTGGAATTCAATAAAGAAACAAATATTCTAACACTTGTTGAGACTATTTACACATTTTTATCTTTTCATCTTTATTTAAATAATGACAGTATAATTAAAATTCATTATAATAAACTTTTCTTTATTATTATTTTTTGCTTAAATCTTTATATTCGACCAAAAAAACAAGAGATTGTATAGTAAAAACTATTTCCGTTTTGAAATTTGTAGCGTAGTAACTTACTAATACTCGAAGGTAAGTACTGCATTCAATGGCATGCAGGAATCAACACATCACAACATAAATTATAATAATAATAATATAATTATGAACAAGTACGAAAATATAAAGAGAATAGAGAGAGACAGATAGAAATAAAAGAATTAAAAGAGACAAACAAACAACTGAGCATGCCATATACACACAGTACAAATACGTTCAGGCTTTGGTTTGAGGGCGTAAACTTATTGAAAAAGTTACGGTTCGAACTGGCTAAACAGGTAACTGTACCCCTTCACCAAAAACACAAATATTTTCATAGCTAGATTTAAATTTAGTTTTTTGCTTTTGTTTTGTTAAAATTATTTAAACATCATTTAAAAGAAACACGTAATAATTAAAAAAAAAATAGAAGAGAATTAGAGAACAATATTTGCGCTTTTGGTAATTGGCACACGCAGACTTGACTTCACTAGAATATAATAATAATTATAGAACGTAATAATTACACAATAACTATATAATAAGTTAGGAACAAAGTGCTTAGAAATATTTAAATTATTAAATTACATTATTAATTTAATGCGCAGTGCACTAATTGGAAGATTAATTAAATATTACTGCATCATTTATCTACATTGTATATACATAAAAACAACTGTAATTTTGTGTTTTTCTATTTTGAAATAATTCTATTTCAGTTTAGATTTACATGTATTCGAAGAAAAATCACCTGAGTGAAGGATATAATAATAATTTGTCATTTTATGTTTTTTTAAATGTGTACGCATAATTCAACTATGTGTGAGCAATAGCTGCCAGGAACTTGTATTCACAAATTTAGTTATCGCTAAATGCCTAAATTTAAAAGATTGCATTGTGTTCTGAAATTATATTACGTGTAAAGAAATCTAAGTACATCTATATTTTTCTAACGGGCTCGAATGAGATCATTTACATAACCTCACAAATTTAAATTTTAGAAGTTGAATAGAAAAACTTTTTAAATTTATGCATTGCAACAATAAAAGAAGATTAAAGAGAGTTTTATTTGGTTTCAAGCAATTAAGATTTTGCTGTGTGCAAAAGTTTCACTTATTAAACTCACTTTTAATTGTCAAGATGACAATTGTAGTGATTGTTAAATTCTTACAAGGTATCTTGATATATCTAATTTTGGTTCATATCTTTGCTATTTATGAAATTTTAAAATTCTTTTAAAAAATTTATTAAACCTCATAATTGAAAATTATAAAAACAGCACACAGCAAAATTTCCATTGGATTTGAAATCTCACTATTAATTTTTTTAAATTTTAAAAGCTACCATGGCTACCAACTTTAAATAGTCGGTGATTTTAAAATTGAACGATTAATCAAGTCCTTTTGCATTTTAAGGAGGTCTCTGATTAAAACAATATAAAACAAAAATTTAGATGTACCCAGTATTAGTTTCATAAAATACTTAAAAACAGTCGTAGTAGATTAACACAAAAGAATAAATAAATAATTAGCGAAGTTGCTTAAATTCATGAACACAAATATACAATAATTAAGGAATGTAACAGTTCTACAGAATAAAACAACTGAGATAAAAATCGAAAAACAAAAGAAAAAGAAAATGATAATAATAATAATATAATCGTATTATAATAATCATAATAATAATAATAATAATAACCACATAGCACTGGACTATTGGAAAAAACGTACAATACTAAGCTATAGCCGTTTATTTTAAAAATACCTCGCAAGGAGGTACTAATATACACATGCTCAACTACATAACAAGTTCAGACTCTTGCAATCAGACTTGTACAAATCTATATATTATTTTGTTTTCATTCACAGGAAAAATTGACCAGGGTAGGAAAAATTATTAGAACAGAGTAATAATAATAATAATAATAATACATTTGATTCGATTTTTTGATTGTGTTTTAAAGAGAGATGATTTACAGAAGTATAAACGTGTAGTGCACAAAAATAGAAGGAAAAACACTAACATGTATTACAGAAAAGAAAATAATAAAATATTATAACACAATAAATGTTATTCACATTTAACATCATTTTTTTATACAGTGCTGCCAAAAAATTGACAATAAATTAGCAGAAAAGCTGCCCCTTGTATATAAAAATAAAATAAGTTAATAGCAAAAGCTGCATATAACAAGTGCTACACACTTTTGTATAAATAAATTTATACAAAGTTTTCAAAAAAAAAAAAGTTCGTTTAATAATAATTCGTTTCATTATAGTTTCACACCTTTTTAAAGCAGGCATCACTTTCGTTTTAATTTAAATTTAAATATAAGTTCTTTTTTTATTACTTTTATTTTTGTTTTTTTATTTATTAATTATAAATATATTTTATTAAAGTTCTAACACAACTACACGCGTGAAGGATGGCTTGGTGTTGATAATAGTGTCGTGACTTGGTGAAGTTCTACCCTACTTTGTTTTGCATCTCCACTGTCGTGCACTCTTATAGGCAAGTCAGGTGATGTAGTTCGCCATCGTGTACCAAACGTCGGTTGATTCCGATGTGAACTAGAACAACCATCTACACAGTCAGTTGCTGATCTCGATGCTTTATTCCTACGCCAGTAATTGACATATATCACCACGCACAAGATGACTACTAGTAATACTGCTATCGCTGCTCCTCCTGCTATGCTTGCTGTTTCTAACATAAATCCACGTTGTGACGCTGCAAAACAGAAATTATCAATTATTTAAATGTAAAACAAAGAGGGAATTTACAAAATTTAACCCTTGCAGGTCTCAAATTAATATTAATGAAATTACAAAGAGAATACATATATGCATGTTGTGTTGCATTCAGGAATGCAAGGGTCAAATTTAAGTAATGTAATGTATAGTCAAAAAGTAGTTATTATAAGAGGCCTAAAGTTGATAAAGAAACCTCAATTCCGAGAGAGAACCAATTTAAAGATCAATGATTCTCGATTACTTTCGGCTCGCTCGGCTTTTAACTTGTTGCGTTCCCATTGGATGGAATTTATCATTTTATTTATTTAAACCATCATCAGAAACCATTTGAGTGTAAAATATGTGATTACAAATGTTCACGAAGATCTAATCTTAAAACACACATGTTAGCTCATAGTGGTGAGAAACCATTTGAGTGTAATTTATGTGACTACAAATGTTCTCAAAGTGTTAGTCTTAAAACACACGTGCTAACTCACACTGGTGAGAAACCATTTGAGTGTAATTTATGTGATTATAAATACTCACTGAGAGGTCATCTTGAAAGACAATTATGTTAGCTCAAACTGGTGAGAAACCATTTGACTGTAATTTATAGTTTGTATAATGTCTTCAATGAACTGTAATTCATGCGAAATGTTATCATTAATTGATTATTAGATATTTTATTTTATTGTGAGAGAATATATATTATGTATATCTACCAACCCCTTGCAATAAGTTTTTTATGTTTGTAAAACTTTATATACAATAAAAAATTGAACTGAATTGAATAAAAACAATTGGTTTATAGTTTTATTAAAATCATCCCTCATATTATACTGTCCAACTAGTATACATACAAAATTAACAACGGCTAAGCGTTCCAAGGTCACTAAAACTGGTTGCGAAAGATCAAAGGAGCCGTGCGAAGTTTCGCCTCTTATAATAACCTACTCTTTGGTATTGTTAATAAGACTAAAATTCTAATAAAAATAATACTATTTTGTTAATAATGTTGATCTTATAAATAAATATAAAAAAACATTCTTGAAATGTTCAGCTAGACTAGGGAGGGCTCAATAGTGACCCAACCATTCTGAAGTATATCCATGTTTTTTTATAATAATTTTGGTTTTTCTTGAAAATTATAATTCTGCATTGTTTTCAGTCTTATACTAAATTAAAACCCTTAATCTGGTCCTTCAGAACTTAAATAAGAAAAAGTGCAGGTGTATACTTACGCATATATGATCCGTCTAAATCTTTATATTCACACCTAGGACCCATATAACCCTCTGTACACCTGTAAATAAAATCAAAATTAATATAAGGACATATTTTCATGAGGTTATCTTTTCTTTTTACAAAAGGATTAATATTTTACAAATATCGTTTCTAGAATGAGCAGCTAAATCTGCAATGGTTCCAGGCATTCTAAGCTCTGTCAGTGCACTATCGACAATCAATATATACTTGATATTACTATATCAAGCTGCAAATTAGGTGTTAGGTTAGTTGCTAAGGCCCGTTCGCCGAGACCTGTCGCAAGACGTAAATACACTTGAAGTTAGCACTAAACAAACTATAAGCGATGCTAATAGTCGGCGCGCACGTGGTCTCATTAACGCTTAAACTACTTTACATAAATGCAGAAATACGTACAATGTAATCACTTTCCATTCCATATTACGCTGCAACCGTTAAAGCGAGTTAAGCGCACAAGGTACGCAAACGCGCATCATCGTAAATGACGCTTCAAGGGTCAGCTAACTTCAAGTGTGTTTACGTCTTGCGACAGGTCTCGGCGAACGGACTTTAGTTGAAGTTGATACGTATATAAACTTCAACTAGCAACTAACCTAACCTAACACCTAATTTGTGGCTTGGTGAAGGACTGTGGCCATTGAAGATTTATCCACACGTCAGTTCATAGACGCCGTTTGAGTTTTACCAACTGTACTAAACATTGTCTGCATATCTAAATATTTCCAAAAGATACTTCTACATACGATAACAATACAACGTAAAAAATCAAAATACTCAAAAATCGAATTTAGAGATTAATCTGTGCTTTTCAACAATCGTTTGTAAGATCTCCCCCAAGTAAATAAAACTATTATTTTTGTTTATTACTTTAAGTGGTACTCATGTCCCAAAAATGAAAAACAAAATATATTTAGTCCCTTTTTTTAAATCATTTAAATTAGTGCAACTTATAATAATACGTGTGGTATGCTCAAGAGCTGAAATTATCCCATAGTTCAGCTAGTCGGAGAGGGGTGATAATAACCCCAAGTTGTTGTCGTCCCAGGTTCAGTTCCAGCTGGCAGATAACTTCTCCTTTGCAAGATATAAAATTTAAAATGACAATTTTTCTATTCGATAATATTCATTATGTACATAATTTTAATAAATTGTAATTTTGATTTACAATATTGCACACGACTAAAAACTTTTTTTGGATTCAATAAATAGGTGCATAATTAATGAAAATTATTAAATTTGTGAAATTGAGGATTTATAAAACAGTAATACGGCCTACAGTTAATTTGAAACAGAAGGAGTAAAAATGATAGAAAGGTGGGAAAGACTCTTTAAGGGAGATTTTTGGGAGTGTCAACAAAAACGGATTTTGTAGACGGAGGACTAACAGAGAACTAGAGATTTGCTTTAAAGACACACCATTAAGTTGTTTAGTGAAGCAAAGCAGACTAAGGTAGTTGGATCAGATTGAAAGAATAAGTGAAACTGACGTAAAAGTGATTTTGGGCACCGACTGTCTTATAAAAAATGCACGACGCTGTAACTCTGTTATTAACAATTTGATTTTGATCAATATTTATAAATATTGTGACTAATATATAAAGTGACTACTTTTTACACTGATCTTCCTGTAAAAAGTTAACTTTTATTGAACTAGTGTTATAAAATTTTTATTGCACGCTAATGTCAACAAGGATTTATGAATATTTTACAAACTGGTTGCTAAACAACTTAGCAGGTAAAAATCTAAGCACGCTGATATAAGTCACAAATTAAAAAATATATCAAATAAAATTAATATTTTAAATGGTAAAGCGTTATGATCATAGATAAACCACTGTAAGATACATGTGTAGAAAGTCTCTTCATTGCACTTACCAATTGCACAATAAAATATTACTTTTTTCACTTGCATCTTAAATATATACTATTTCTCTAGGTAATAAAATTTTTCATTGTTTTCTACACCTTAACTTTTTTTTATAAAGCAAAATTCATTCGCAAAAGCATTCTACATAATCAAGTTGCAATACAACATTTAATTAAGAAGAAATTCTCTATCAGAATTTAAAAAAAAGGATATGTATTGCTAGTTGAAATGTCATGCCGAAAAATATCTAGAATGAGCCTGTTTTGTAGTCTTTAGAGCCGTATGTTATTTGGTTTTTGAATTATTAAAATCAGGTTGTTAATAACAGTTACAGCGTCATGCGTATTGTATAAGACAGCCTGTATACAACTGGATACAACTCATGACACAACAAGATCTAAACTTTCAGGAGTCGCTGTTGAAAGTATTTAGGCTGATTATGACTTCACGACTTTTATTGCGTTCTTCTCTATTAAATGTTTCAAAATATTTATGTTAATTCAGTCTTTAACTTGGTCCCTGCAAGAAGGTGTGCAAGTTGTACAATTGATTGCTCGTAAAAATTTCTTCTCAGCCCTTATTGACTCCAACGCTTTCAACATTCAGTTGTGTAGTGTTATGTTTCCATTTTGCAGATAGAAGCGAGCATTGGAATGTATACTTCATTAATCCTTTCTATTCTATTTTGTTTCTGTACACTTTATTCTATTGATATCACTTTATACTATTTGCAAACTTTCTCTTTTAAGAAAGACTTTTTGATTTCTATTGTTTAAAGGCTTCTTGAGCTTTGATAAACATCGAAACTAAGCTTTTTGTATTTTCAGTCTGGTGCATAGAGCTGGTGCCCAATGACTTCATTTTCTGACAGGAACCTGCCAAGATGAGATTCAGCCATGGAGAGATTTAGTAGATCTTAAATCTGAATACTATTTGATTTGTTAAAGAAATCTCCGAGTAAGGAGGTGAGGAAGAATTAAATTTGAACAAAATCTCTGGAATAGTAAAAGGATTTGCCCAATTGCCCAATACTTTCATTCAGTCATTAGAATTTTGCAGACCGTTTCAAATGTTCATGTTTGCAGTCCTATTTCCAATTTAATTGCTTGATCCAATTGATTCCTCTGTGTGACATCTTGAGTTTGGGCAGCTGTAGATATTTCCACTGTGTGATCAACAGTGATTGAAGTTCTCGAGGGCTGTATTTTAGGCACAGAACTCTAAACCTTCAATCATTGTTGATCAACCTTTATTGGTCATGATTTTTGAAACAAATCTAAATAATCCATTTTAAACAATTAGTTTGTCAGCAACCTCTTCTACTGTTAAGTGTCACGGACTGATTCGTTTTCGTAAAATCTTCTCCATTTGCTTTCATCTCCAGGTACTAATCCATGAACATCCTCTTTTACATATTATTTCTGCTACTTGAGCATTCCAACTTTTTTTAGTCAGCCACAGGGTTTACCTTCTCTTCCGATCTATCGTCATTACCATTCGTCTTCCTCTATGTTACGTTTAAGCTTTTTCTTAGCTCTGTATTTCTTATTACATATTTCCCGGTAACTCTCTTTATTTTCTCTATAATTTTTATTTCAGATATTTGTTGCTTAATACATTTTAATTTCCCATTCAGCAGCCATGATTCATGGTACCATATGTTAGAACTGGTTTAAACACTGTTCTCTATATTCTGACTTAAATGGGTTTGAGTTTCTTAAATCGTACTCTGCATGCTTAGACTGTCATATTGGCACTTTTTTCTATATCGTCCATGACTGTTATAAGTACATAGTGTTATATTATGGTTATATAAAAGTTCTTTAGTGCTTGTAAATACCCCTGGCTTTGCTAACATCTGTGATTTCTTGATATAACTTTTTGATGGTCTATGGCATATACAATATATACATACATAATAAAATAATTTCAATTATAATTTTAATACATTTTTCCTTCTGGTTCTTCTTCATCTACATGTTGTTGTTTGTGTTTTAATTAATTTGTGCGTGTATCTAATCAATTCCAGATAAGAGCGATTTGGCTCACGACGCGATGAGAATGCCCAAATCTATTCGCATCCGTGATTAATTAACACAGAAGGATTTATATTCAGATTATACAGTAGAAGATATCATCAAGTGAAGCTTCTCCAAGGCGGGCAGAATCGTTTTGGACCCGCCTTAAAGAAGGTACACGTAAATAGGAACTCATACTTACTCGCAATTGTATAGAAGAGAATCTCCTATTTTGACGGTGAAACATGTAGCACCGTTTAGGCAATACCACGCGGCATAAGCTGGTGGACATTCGTACGTGTGGAATGTGATGTTTGGCCGCGGGGTCGGCGCCGGAGGCCGTGGCTTTGGCGTCGTGCGCGACGAGCAAGCGTCTGCAAAACAAAAAAAAGACATTTAATAAGCTGTTCATTATGATAACAGTATTACTATGATAATATTGGTTTTCTTTCCTGATAGAGCAAGGAAAAATGAATTGCAAAACCGATATTAATAAAATGAGCTTCATTTTTACTAATAGAAAATTTTCTTGAAAGCCCATAAAAAATAAAATATAGTCGACTTTTCAAGGAAAAGTCAATAAATTTCTCGATAAATAATTATGAAAAGCTTTTTGCTTAAATCTGGCTAAATTGCTAGAAATCAGGAATAAAGCATAAAAATTGATGAACGACATTTCCCAATAACCCAATTGTGCGCCCTCTAATAGAAGAGTCGCGTGTGCAAGAGTTAAAAGGAAAAATCCCGGCATTGACACACTTATTAAAGGCTTAAACACACACAACGACCATAAAAATGATGAATAGTTGATCAAAAGGCGCGTTTTTCTACCCATTTTTCCTTTTTATTGGAGAAATGATAAATCTGTGCCTGACCGACCGACCTGGATACATTTAATAGGGATTTTAAAACTTCCTAGGCATTAAAATAAATCTTTTTAAAATAATCTAAGCAAAAGAGCAAAACGAAGACAGGATATGTATAAAGAAATGAAGGTATAAATAGAAAAGAAGTGGCAGTCACTTCATTCATTTTCTAATTTGTCGGCTTTTTCCTCTTCTAAGTCAGTTTCAATTGAGATGATGCACTTCCTCCATAAATTTTTCGAATACCCACACCCGAATGAATTATTTTATAGCTTTCATGTTTTGAATAGTTAATAATAATAAAAACTAAACACATTTCATTTTTATTTTATTGTGGCATGTTTATTGGGGAGAAAGGTAAAGAGATGATGTTATTATGACGAATTGGTGGTAGGTATTTATGTACCTTTCGGGGTTTTAACTAAAATAGGGAAAAATATATATAGGGTTATTATTGGGAAAAGGGTTTTATTATGGGAATGGATGGATGCACATGGTTCTACTGTCAATGTAAATAATATAATGACAAGCAGATTGTATACTCACTAATCCGTCCTTTTGGAAATAATCTTTTACGACAACCCTCGTAACTACTATTACAATGTATCCTATTATGAATAAACGAACCGTTGAGAAATATGACCTGTGACAGTAATTTTGGAAGTTCTGGTGTAAACAAATATAACTGGGGACAGATGGGAAAAGTATGAATAATTTACTACACAGTTGTACTAGTGGCTGCAGTTGACTTACATTAATTTGTATGGTAGGAACGTTTAGATCCTCATTAGTCCAATGGTACCATATCTAGATGGAGCCACCACGGTCACAAGAGGTGTATGAGGAAACACATTTAAGTCTATTGAAGTCGAATGATTTTCAATTCGCTGACAAAGTGGTCGGGTACCAGTGGCGTTGACAGCTTTAATTGACCGGAAAGGAATTATATTGCCGACTATAACTAAAGGGATAGTTTTGTGGCTCATAATTGCTCTAGGCTATTTATGGCATCTAACAAGTAGGTCTAGTTAGGTGGGTTAGGTTAGGTTAGGTTAGGTTTGCTTTGGGTTGGTTAGGTTACGTTAAATAAGATTAGCTTAATCGAAATCATGACGATATCATTATTAACTAAACTAACTTAACCTAACCTAACCAAACCAAACCAAACCAAACCAAACCTAACCTAATCTAACCTAACCTATCCAATACTAGTTTATTTTATGCATTAAATTTAACATTAGCACAATGCAAAGTCAATGGGTGGAATCGGTGCTTTTTTGACCTACCAAAACATTTTGTCCCGATGATTCCTTCACCTAAATTTGGCACCGTTGGACTCATTGGGCCTTAATGACTAATTACATGGTTAAAATCTTATACTTTAAGTCCAAAAGTGTTCCTCAAAATAACAAATCGATGTTCTGATCACTGAAGACACCCGCGGCTTGGAAAAACATACAATACTAAGTTTCAAAGGAAACTTTTCTAATATGGCAAGCCACTACGCATTATGTATCCTGAACTGGGAAAGCTTATAATCGACGTTTTAAGGTACGATAAACAGATAAACGGTAAATTCTGCCTAATTTTGCCCAGATTTGCCACTGATGTGTTTATTTTTGTGAAATAAGACCCAGATTTTTTCCAAAAAGAAAAATGGTTCACCACGGATTTGACCAGAGAAGTAAAGGCTCCTTATTGCAGTTCTAAACATTAGAGTTTTAACAATTGTTAATTCAGACAAAAGTTCCAAGCAAACTCTATAGGTGTGTTACAGTACTAAGGGCGGATTCAGTTTTCCAGACACTCCAAGTTTCTGTATACTATAACCATTTGATATCTCATTTGGCATCTGACATATCATTTTGATATCCGTCATTATGACACACTCACTTTGAAAAGTAATTTTGACATCTGGTGGTTTAATAATTATTGTCTGCTATGGTCAATGAGCAGGGGATCAATACAGTGACAGCTTTGTATTGAAACGCTTTTGGCATGCCACTGTCGTGTTGATATGTCATTTAGACATCTACTTTGATAATTGTCATTTTGACATTTGCCTATCTGACCTAATTTTATTTCTGCATATTGTTGGGTTGAAAGGTTGAAAAGTTGTCCCAAAAAATATCAAAACTTCTGAATCCATTGATGATTCCTTTTTTTCCTCCAGTAGCGAACAATCTTAGGTTTAAACTGTTAGGAGTAATCCATTATGTTTATATGCCATTTAATATCTGCACTAACACTATATAAAAAGACCGCTAACATCTATGGTACTCTTTTGGTGCTAATATGGATAAGCAGATACATAGATCATACGATCGTTTGAATCCTAGATTACGCATCAACAGTTTGGAAACTCAAAACTAAAAACGCAATAAAGCCAAAAACGAAGTTCTTACTTCTTTATGTTAAAAAAGTTATACTTACCTTTGCCGATTATTGATAACTTTAACAGTTTTTTACGTAATATCTTGAGCATTTTTAGAAGATGAGTATTGACGCCTGCTTGTCATAAATGATGTTCCAATGATTCCTTCGATTTTGAGGAATCTAAAGGATGCAACTTCAAAAATTATCAAAGCAAACTAAAGATGAATGTTATTATAAGGTACTATTCAGTTTGATTGCTCATTCGCAGGTCATTCAACAATGGTAATTATAAACAACTTTACGGCTATGCAAACTTGTTCACATTTAAGATCATAGTCCTGGAGCAAAATCTTTTTTAAGCCTAACTATTTATGCTTTTATTGGCTATTTTGGCTTCCATGATATTGCTTCGAGGTTTGGCAAAAGCTCTTCCGATCTCTGAATTCAAACCTTTTTGCTTCTTATTTCGACAGACCTAAATTAATTCAAGCACAAACGTGAGCAGAAGGAGGGGGTGGGGGAGGATAAATAATCTAGATGCAAAACTAACGTACGTGTTTCCTGGTCAAATCAAAATATCACGGATGCTGCTATAAAAGTGTTGGACAAAATGATGGAAAGTTTAGCTGAATGCCGTGTACCTCGCCAAGACGAGCTTGATGGTAGTTAAATTCACAATCAAAAAATATTTAGAGCTTACTTATATCCAGCTCACTTTGTGGAACTTTATAATCATGAAATATAATAAAACTAAAAAGATTAATTCAAAGTTTCACAAGACTTTTATTAAATTATAATCTGGCAATTGTTTCAACATTATAAATGTTATTATCATACTTAAAAAGAATTTGCTTTAGCGGGCATGCCCAAAAAGGGCAGAAGTGGCGTCAATCGGCAAAGCTTGAAAAGATGAGTTGAACGGCGCTGGTGCCAAAGTGCGGAAACTCGTTTTCTATTATGATAACCTAACCTAACTTAGCTAACCCTAATCTAACAATCCTCAGTGGTCACTTTGGTGAATATCACCAAACGGTGTAGTCTCAAAAACTGACTTTCAACTAACCTAACCTAATTTAACCATACCTTATCTAACAATCCTCGTTGGTCACTGTATCATTGAGTATCACCCAACGGTGCACTTAGTTTAAAAAACTAGTTTTCTACTAGCCAAACTTAACAAATAATCCTTATTGGTCATTTTGGTAAGTAAATTGCCAAACGGAGTAGTGAGTTTCAAAAACTCGTTTTCTATTATTCTAACCTACTCCACACCAAACTAACCTAACACTTCTCATTGGCCACTTTAACGAATATCGCTAAACGGCACAGTGCTACAAACACTCGTTTTCTACTGGCCTAATCTAATCCAACCCAACCTAACCAAACCTAACATAACATAACGATCGTCATTGATCAGTATCGCCAAATTTTAAGTTTTTGAAATTTTGAAGCGTGATTCAAAAACTCGTTTTCTACTGACCTAACCTAGCCTAACCAAACCTAGCATAACGATTGCCATTGGTCACTTGGATGAGTACCACCAAACGGTGCAGTGAGATATAAACATTCGTTTTTTACCGACCTAACCTAACTAAACCTAACGTAATGAATGTCATTGATCACTTTGGCGAGTATCGTCAAATAGCATAGTGAGATATAAAAACTAGTGTTCTACTAATCTAACCTAACCAAAGCAAACGTAATCTAATCTAACCTAACCTAACAATTCACATTCGTCACTTTGGTGAATATCACCAAACGGCGTAAGTGAGTTTCGAAAGCTTATTTTCTGCTAGCCTCTCCTAGCCTCAAACCTAACCTAACAATCATCATTGGTCACTTAGGTGAGTATCACCAAACGGTGCAGTTAGTTTCAAAAACTATTTTTCTACTAACTTAACCTAACAATCCTCGTTGGTCACTTTGTTGAGTATCGGCAAACAGTACAGTGAATTTTAGAAACTTGTTTTCTGCTAACCTAACCTAACAATTCTGATTGATCACTTTGGGGAGTATCGTCAAACGGTACATGTAAGGCTAACTGTCCGCGAAAAAGAACTGAATCCTTTTCTACAGTGATCTATTAGCCTATTACCTTTAAAATATACAATAGGCCGTAGTAATTGTCTATTAGGTAATTGATTCATGATTAACTAATTTAACGAACTTTAGGGAGTTCCTTCCCGCCTTTAAGACATGCCGAAGCATGAATAATTGAAGCTGTGAGGGACGTATCACACGACCAAGGAGATTTCACTTAGTCTAGCTTCAGACTATTCTCCCAACATACTGTCTCAAGCTGTTGGGAGCCACTGCCCGATCGAATCCAATCTCGATTGTGGCAGGACTTGGTTTTTAAATGGTTTTGCCACCCCCGATCTACCAATATATAGGCTTGGTGGGCCCTCGACAGAGCTTCGCCCGTAAGTCTACAGCTTATAGACCCCCAGTGTGTACCTAGTTAAGGTGAAGTTGTCTTGATTGTGAGAGGCTATGTATCCGCTTCTACAATCCTTAAGCGTAAAGGCTTTTAGAACTTCTCCCAACCACTGTACCCGGCTGCAGCTCGGATCATAGGGTGATCGGGATAGCTCCTAAGCACAATTACCTGGCGGCATGCAGTTTCCCATTGGCATGAATTTACCCCTCCACACCGGGATAAACCTCACTTCGCTTCTCCTCTTTAAGATTCAGCCAAACAACGGGTTTCGCAGGTGACCATAAATGACCTCCTCCAAGGCGAGACTCGAATACGCCCACACCGGTATCATATTACCAGGGCTCCCCCTGATCGCTATGAGTAACCGTCGAGAATTCTCAGGAATTTCTCTACCACACACTTGACCTGACTGCTTCATCCATTACCCAGTCATGTTTCCATGCCCCGTATCCAGGTTCCAAGGATAGGGTAGAAGACAGCCAGTTTTACGGGTGTACGTCGTGTGGTCTCCAGCACACCCGACGTCAAACGGCACAGTGAGATACAAACATTCGTTTTTTATTGACCTAACCTAACCAAACCTAACATAACGAATGTCATTGGTCGCTTTGTTGAGTGTCGCCAAACGGTGCAGTGAGATACAAAAACTCGTTTTCTATTAACCTAACCTTCTCCGCATCTAAACTAACCTAACAATCCTCATTGTTCACTTTGGTGAGTATCGCAAAACAGTGCAGTGAGTTTCAAACTTGTTTTCTAGTAACCTAACCTAAACCTAATCTACCCTAACAATCCTCATTGGTCAACTTTGGTGAGTATCGCAAAACGGTGTAGTGAGATACAAACATTCGTTTGCTACTCGTCGAACCTGATCAAACCTAACATAATGATTGTCATTGGTCACTTTGGTGAGCAACGCCAAACGGCGCAGTGAGATACAAAAAAATCGTCTTCTATTAATCTAACCTTCTCCGCACCTAAACTAACCTAACAATACTCATTGCTCACTTTGGCGAGTATCGCAAAACAGTACAGTGAGTTTCAAAACTTGTTTTCTAGTAACCTAACTTAAACCTAATCTACCCTAACAATCTTCATTGGCAAGCTAACATAGCGATTGCCATTGGTCACTTTGGTGAGTATCGCCAAACGGCGCAGTGAGATACAAACATTCGTTTTTTACTGACCTAACCTAACCAAACCTAATATAACGAATGTCATTGGTCACTTTGGTGACTATCGTCAAACGGTACAGTGAGATACAAAAACTCGTTTTCTATTAACCTAACCTTCTCCGCATCTAAACTAACCTAACAACCCTCATTGTTCACTTTGGTGAGTATCGCAAAACAGTGCAATGACTTTCAAAACTTGTTTTCTAGTTACCTAACCTAACCTAACAATCCCCATTAGTCAACTTTGGTGAGTATCACAAAACGGTGCAGTGAGATACAAACATTCGTTTTCTACTCACCAAACCTAATTAAACCTAACATAACGATGATAATTGGTCACTTTGGTGAGTATCGCCAAACGGCGCAGTGAGATACAAACATTCGTTTTTTACTGACCTAACCTAACCAACCGTAACGTAACGATTGTCATTGGTCACTTTGGTGAGTATTCACCAAACGGTTAAGTTTGTTTAGGTTAGGTTAGTAGACAACTAGTTTTTGTAACTGTTACAAAAAACTGGTTTTCTACCAACAACAATTCTCGTTGGTCACTTTGGTGAGTATCGCAAAACGGCTCAGTGAGATGTAAAAACTCGTATTTTACTGACCTAACCTAACCAGTCCTAACGTAATGATTGTCATTGGTCACTTTAGTGATTATCGCCAAACAGTGAGATACAAAAACTCGTTTTCTACTGACCTAACCAAAACTAACATAACGATTGTCATTGGCCACTTTGGTGAGTATCAACAAACTGTGCAGTTAGTTACAAAAACTGGTTTTCTACTAACCTAACCTAGCCTAACCTAACAACTATTATTGGTCAATTTGGTGAGTATGGCCAAACAGTGCAGTTAGTTTCAAAACCTAACCTAATCAAAATTACCCTAACTGGGCCATGAAACACCATTTATTTGAGATAAAGACCTTGGGACTAGTGTCATTCGACTCAAGTTGCATCGAAAGGGCAGGGTGCTTTAAAAATTTTTCCGCTAAAGTAAATGTTAGTCAAATGTCAACTTGTGACTAAAAGGTCATTCTGTTAAAATAATTTCAAGGCTTCCTACCCCGTGAAGACCTTCTATATTGCCGATCGCTGCTAAACGTGAAGGGCAGAATACCAAGAAAGAAAAAGTTACCAAAAACCTTTTGACACTTGTATCCGACTACTCCTATAACATCTTTAACTGATAATCCCACTGGTCTGACTCTCTTGTCAAAAGAAAAACTTCTTGATAAAAACTCCGCCGTCATTAATTTCAAATAAATAAACTATCCTTTTTTCATGTGTACATATTCAGGCGTGCTAATACAAACAGAAATATTTTATTTGTGAGCTTTTTTCTTCTTCAAAAGTTCAAACAGGCGATACCTGCCTGTGTGTACAACATTCCGCACAAAATCCACTTCTTTTAAGCGATCTTGCCGTTTTGGGTGCACGAAAGAAAGAGAAAGATTATTTATTATATATTAAAGTTCTTTCTTTCTGGCGACGGACGGTGGCCCGAAAACTAGGTAATTTAGTTCTATACCATATTAAGGAGAGCGTGACCGTGAATTTATAATATTCGACATTCAATGGAATGTACACTTTTAAAATATAGTGAGAGAAAAAACGGCTTTTACAAGCAATGACTGGGCGAAAACTTTTGTACGGTATTATACGAATTGATGATTTATCATAACACAAAAGTTTATTCTTTTGATAACTCCGCTTTGAAAGGAATTAAAAAAGAGAGGGATTAGTTTGTTTCTATAAAAAATCAATTTGAACTATACTTTCTCAGAAGTGAGGTTAGGTTGGTTAAAAAGCGAGGTTATCGCAAAGTGAAGCATATGGGGCTGAAATTATATATATATAAAAAAAGAGAATCGGCACGTGTTCTATAATTATCTAGTCTAGTTAACATTGTAGTGGTTGTATTCTTGTGAGTTACCACCGCGCATCTGTTACTTTCGGCGGCGTTTAAAAAAACCCTTGATGATGAAAGCGAAAAAGGAAAAAAACGGCGAAATTAACTTCTCCGATTATTAGACCAACATATGTTCCTTTCTCCAATAAACAGAGAGAGAGAAGACAATACCTTAAAAAACAATTTATTTTACCTATTTTAAAACACAATGCACGCGCGTTACATGGGTGATTTTTGATGCGCGACGGAACGCTCGACTAGACTTAAAAAAAATTGAAGGTTGGCTACTGAAGTTGGATGGATATAGTATAATATGCACATTTTTTGTTATTTTTAAAATTCCTTCATATGCAGGAGAAAAAAGAGAAAACACTATGAGAGTGCGAATTATACGGTGTTAGAGCTAATCTAACCTCACTTTTTGAGGGTTGAATCTTCGACATATGTCACACGTGATACCAATTTGACAAGAATTAAATATAGCACACTGTATAATATAAAAAGTGTATA
Source organism: Agrypnus murinus (assembly GCA_929113105.1). Classification (NCBI taxonomy): domain Eukaryota; kingdom Metazoa; phylum Arthropoda; class Insecta; order Coleoptera; family Elateridae; genus Agrypnus; species Agrypnus murinus. The sequence continues at coordinate 87,456,201 of OV816027.1, read as the reverse complement.
TTTTAGGCTTTAGTATCTCAAAATTTCCGCGAACCATATGGCGCGCGTGTTACTACCTCCAACACATGATGATGGTGTAGAATATCATACGAAGAGCTACCACCTTTCGATACCTCTAAAACGGACTACAAAAAAGTTAAAAATAAAAAATATAAAGGAGATCTATTGTTAAGAATCAACAGTAGTGACCTGCCTGCTTTGATTGAATGTATCGTCCACCCACCCGTCAGTGGTGGTCAGTCTTTATATTTCATAGGGAGGCAAAATCCATCTATTGTAGTCACTCTCTATAGAACGAGGCCGCCCTTATTATCAGATTAATGGATCAAACGTATTTATTACTATAGAGGGCGTTTTTGGAAATGTTGAAAACGTCGTTTTATTAGTCCTGATTAGGTAGAATTCTATACAGCTCGGTCTGTATAATGTATATGCCCATCTAGCACGAGGCCTTCTTTTGTTGTGTCCATTTATATAGATTTATCGAACTGTCCGTGTTGAAATGATGAATTGTTTGGTTGGTATTAAAATATCGGTGAGAAGGCGCTTCTCAATCTTTCTCTAACAGGGTTGTATTACGTAGGTTTTCTTCATAGTAGAATCTATCTAACCTCAAATTAAGACTTTAATAACATAGATATAAAAACTTTTTAGGAAGGACGAAATTAGCGCTTATAAAAACTTTTCTCTCTTAATAATAAACAATTTTTTCTCGTCTTTGCGCAATGGTTATTATGCAAACAATGTGACAATTACGGGCAATTATCCGGTGCTGAACACCGCGACGGTATTTTATTTATGTATTCATACGTACGTACAATGGACAGTTTGCATACTGAAGGAAAAAATCCTAGAAGGCAGAGAGAATTTTAATATTAATAATAATAATAATAATAAATGAGAGGTTTAAATTAAAATAAAATTATTGTACTAATTACGCCCCTGCCTTTTACAGCCAGAATATCAAATTTACGAACCATATGTAGAATCTGATTAAATCAACACATGTAGTTGCACCATTAAAAAATTGTTTTGCGCAAATAAATCACATGGAATTAACATTTTTCTGTCAACACCAGCGCACTATGAAAAGGATTAATAATAATTTTATTAAAATAGCAGAACGATTTTAAATAAATTGGATTTTATGCCCCATTCATGTCTCGCCACAGATGTTTAAATACTGTTTTATTATGACTATACGTCTATTCTGGTATATTTTGCACTGATGGCGCCAGAATTGTTGAATAATTTAATTTCAATACGAAAACTGATCGTTGATATCTTTTGCCGTTTTGAAACACCCCACCATCTGCTACTACTGTATCACGATGCGATTCTTTCGTTCATTATATTAAATTAATTTTCTCTTATACCTTCTCTTGATACCTTTTATCGTCTACTCAACTTAAGCCGAAAATATTAAGCAATAATTGTTCAGTATATTCAGTATCAATATCAATCTAGTCTGCCATGCATCTGGAGGGACGAAATGTCAAACTAGAAACGCTACAGACAGATAAGGAGAGTTTAAGACAATTTAAGCCATATTCAAAAAAGACATGTTCATATAATTGTATTCCAATATCCCGACACCCAAAATCTCGACACCCACATGATCCAATATCCCGACATCCAAAAGGCAGAAGAATGACCATATGAAATAAATAGAAAAATATGGCATATGAAGAATAGAATTTTCAATATTCTGTATAGGTTATAATAAAATTATAATTTAATTTCAAAGCAATGTTGGTTTTATTTTATCTACAATCAACCTAACCTAACCTAATCTCATCTAACTTAATCTAATTCAACCCATCCCAACTAAACTCAAATTAACCTAACCTAACCTAACTTAATTGAACCCAATACAACCCATCCCAACTAAACCCAACCTCACCTAACATAACCTAAAACAAACCAAAACCTAACCTAACTTAATCGAACCCATCCCAATCTAACCTAACCTAACTTAATCGAACCCATCCCAATCTAACCTCACCTAATCTAACCTAGCTTAAAACAAACCTAAACGTAACCTAGCCTAATCGAACACATCCCATCTGAACCCAACCTAACCTAACTAGTCTAAAGGAAATCTAAACAAACGTAAACTTAACCGGGCTTAATCAAACCCATCCTAACCTAACCTAATTAGTCTAAAGCAAATCTAAACATAACCTAACCTAATTGAAACCATTCCAACCCAACCTAACCTAAAGCTTTAACTTATCTACAATCAACCTATTCTAATCTAATCTCACCTCACCTCACCTCACCTAACCTAACCTAATTGAACCCAACCCACTCCATCCCAACTAGCATATCTCACTCGGGAATTACTATATTTTTCTTCTCTGGAGTCCCGGGAAAATCATTCGAGACACGGGACTTTTGTATAAAAGTTGTTCAATTAAAATTCTTACTTTAAAATTAAGGTTTTATTTGTTTCAATTTCTTGAGCAAAATATTATTAGTTAAAAAAGATAATTCTGAACAAGAGTGTTGTTTTGCGCAAGTACGCTTTTCTTAGCCAGTTTTTTTAAGTACTAAACAGTGTTTACAAACACATACAAATTATTTACAACCTGTCTATAAACAATCAATAAAGGTAAATGGATTAGTTTCAGTAAGAAAGTACAGTTAGGTATGGTGCCTCGCCAGAGCATTTTTTATAAGTTGGCTTGCAGTTTCTATTTCTATTCAATTATATTCAAAAAGGGTCTCCATCTGGAATTTCCTGTCTTATTTATAATCAGGAAGCCAAGCCAACCTAACCTAACCTAACCTAACCTAAAGTTTTATTTTGTCTAAAATCAACCTATCCTAACCTCACCTAACCTAGTCTAATTGAACCTATCGCAACTAAACCCAACCTCATCTAACCTAACTTAAAACAAACCTAAACATAACCTAACCTAAACATAAGCTAACCTAACCCATCCCAATCTAACCTCACCTAATCTAACCTAGTCTAACAAACCTAATCCCATCCCATTCCAAACCAACCTAACCTAACTAGTCTAAAGTAAACCTAAACATAACCTAACCTAATCAGTGGCCAGATTTTAGCGTGCACAACCTTTAATTAAAAGCAATATAAAATAAACCAACGACTGCTAAATCGTCTATAAACTAAGAACGCAATTACATAGACAAAGTTTACGAGAACACTTTTCCGTCGATTAGCACTATTCACACATGGGTTCTTGACTCCAACTGTGTTCGAATGAGCAGTGAGAACTGACACTTAAATAAAGTTACGACTCCAGACATTATAGAAAGAAATCCACAAAATCGTATTAAAGGGTCGCAAACTGAAAAGAAAAGGAACAGAAGAGATAGTAACCGTTTTGACTGAACGTGAACGCAACATCTTAGACCAGAGGTTCATAACCTTTGCATTTCCCATGGGCTCCGCGGCCCCTCCAGGAAAAGAAAAATTGAATGACATAAAAGAATAAGAAACAAAAAGTAGAATTAAAATAAGAAAATTAAAAATCACATTTTGAGCGAATTTGTCAATTTGTGTGCAAATTGTGTGCAATTTGTGTACAATTTGTGAGCATTTAGTTTGAAATTTGTGTACCATTCGTGTGACTTGTTTGTAGTTTATATCTAATTGGTGTACAATTTGTGTACAATTTATGTTCAATTTGTGAGCATTTAATTTGCAATTTGTGTACAATTCGTGTACAATTTGTCTACCATTTGTGTGCAATTTATGCGCAATTGGTGTGCAATTTGTACGCAATTTGTGTGCTATTTGTGTACTGTTTGTGTGCAATTGGTGTGCGCTTTGTGAGCATTTAGTTTGCAATTTATATACCATTAGAGTAATTTCTGCGCAGCTTATGTCCAATTGGTGTACAATTTGCCTACAATTTTTTAGTTCAAGTAGTTCAAGTTTTTAAAATATAATTCCATTGCATGGACATTGCGCAATTGTTTAGATATTTCGTTACTTCACATTCTCTTACTATCTATCCCCTCTCTTCCCTCTTTAACGCTACTTCTAAACACCATTAACTTGTAAGACATAAGGTAGGCCTAAGGGGCTCTGCCATAGAAATTGATTCTAAAAATGGCTCCGGGAATCAAATCAGAAGCGCTGTCATAGACGAACATTTGGATACCCAAATGTATACACATGAGTGTGCCCAAGATAGGTGCTGTAGTACCTATGCAAGTAAAAACAACAGAAACACAAAACTATTGAAGCGAAAACAAAATCGAAAGGATGCTTCTGTTGAGTTTTTGGAGCAGTTATTCGGCATAATCCGAAGGACTTTCTACATCAATAATAATTCACAATGCGACTTGGGTTCACCATTACACCACCTGAGACCAAGGAACAAAGAAACCGGAAAATAGCAAAAGCAGTTCCATGGGTCGGAAAGGTTTTGGCTAGAGTTGAAATGGGTGACGATTTGGCCCCGAGCAACATCCATCTGTTCTCAAATATGACCAATGATTCGGAGAAAAAATTTTCAAACACCAATGAACTTATCGGTGCTGTAACTTAGTATTTAGAAGACCTTGAGGAGTCGTTTTACCTCAATAGCATAACCGTATTTAATTTGCAATTTGTGTACAATTTGTCTACCGTTTGTGTGTTGGCCTTACTGTAAGTAATTTATCAAGTAAATGGAAACTAAATTGAAGAAAAGATACAATTTAAACCTTTAAATCTTTTATCGATATGGTAGACTTTCTCATCTACGTCGTCATCTTCTCATCTGGACACTTCGCAGACCGCAGACCCTTAAAAAAATTTTCTACTGGACACTTTGCAGACCGTAGACACTACGCCGGCCGCAAGCGATGGACACTTTGCCGACCGTGAACACTACACTGACCGCAAACGGTAGACATTTTGCCGACCCTGGACACTACGCCGAACCTTAAAATTTTTTTCTACTGGACATTTTGCTGACCGTAGACACTATGCCGACCGCAAGCAATGGGCACTTTAGCGACCGTGAATACTACTTCAACCGCACGCGGTGGACATTTTGCCGACCGTGTACACTACGAGCTGTCCATAGTTACAATTGTTATGGGGATGTTAACGTAAAGTTCCGAAGCTAAGACTAATTAACCTGTTGATCGATTTTCTACAATATGACTCTAAATTAGGTTAGTGTCCACGGTCGGCAAATTGTCCTGTAGCAAAATTTATTTTAAGGGCCGGCGCAGTTCCGCGGTCGACGTAGTGTCCTATACCTTCTCCATCACCTAATCAGCAAAAGTTTCGATTATCTTTCTTTCATTTCATGGTGAAAATTGAAGCAAGATCGAATTCATTAGATGAAAAAAGTGGGGAGTTTCTAGCTTTACTCGTAAACTGTTTTACTTACCTACTGACTTTTTTGGAAGCGTTTCTTGGAGAATTCATTTTGATTCTTTTATATACCTGGAGAATCATCCCAATAACGAATCCGGATCGATATGATAAGGGCGAAATTAAGGTACCAATAGACTTTGACTACAGCCACGACGGCACCTTTTGACCACAACTTAAAACTTCGTTAACGACAAAGACGTATCTAACTAAGATACATTGTAATTTTTATTTTGTTGGCTTGTAACTAAGCATAGAACCCAGTTGTGTCCATTTTGCAGGCTTTAAACCTAAAGGATGGTATAAATGGTATAAATCACCCAAGTCATACTGAGTGCAATACGAAGGAAGATGCATCGGATGGGTTCCTTTTGGGTGGGAGCAACCAGTCATCGTCAGAATTGAAAAAACGCCAGAGAGTCCGAAGATCACACAAAATTAGTGGGGATTCGTAGTCAAAGAGGGGACAGGTTTGTAGCCGTTCAAATGATTAATCCTTGTGGACTAAGCCCTTCCTGGCCAGAAAATCATACACTTAGGATCTGGGATTGACGAGCTAACAAGCCTGAGCTTAAATGATTTCGTTTTTCCAGTCACGTTTGCATAGTTTTCTCATCAACACGATGGGGCACCTTTGCATGTGTAAGTACTTTTGGTAAAGAAATTCTACACCATAGTTCTTCGTCTACAGGATCCTTAATACTAATCTGAAAGATTTTGTACAAAAAAGGAAAATATTTCAAAAACGACCAACCTAGAAATATTTCGAGACTCAAACTAATTCAAACTAGGCTAGGCTGAGAATTGTAAGCTTAATGGAAGTAAAAACCCGACCTTGATTAAAATAAAAACAATCAATCGGCAATCCTTCCCGTCTTCATAAGCTGGAAGCCGCTTGGCAGTGCCAAGTTGGTATCCTCGACAAATTCCTCTGTTAGCCGGGAGGGCAATGTTAGGACTCGCAAGGATTCTGCTGATAGGTTGTCAGCTATTTTCTGAATCTGAAGAAAGTCTGTTCACAAACGAAGGAAATATATTTTAAGAATAGCAAGGTTACAACAAAAAGCTAAGCTTCTAAGCGATCTATCACTCATAACCTCAAATTTGGTAACAGAATACTGTTCAGATCCGTACTACATTTCCATAAATTCAGAAAATCTTACAAACGTCATACGAGTGGATAATAATCTGCGGTCAAACTAGTCAAGATTTCCATAGACTTAGCAAGAACTTTTCAATTACTTGGCGGATTAATGGTAGTAATCAAGAGTCTACATTGCACTATATAATTCAGGCATTTTCTGTACCAGAAACGCGTACGTAGATTTACGTTATTACAGAACTACTAATCATGACCTACTATGTTAATTTTTCTTATACATTATGAGGTTAATGCAATCACATTTTCTAGTAATTTCATCGGTAAAAGCATGCGACAAATTCTAGGACAATTAAGGATAATTTTATGGTTATGTCCATAAGCCACACTAATTGGATCATTAAGGGGTACAGCAAAAACTCGTCATTATTAAGACCTTATTTACCAAAAGTCCGTTTGTTAAAGGGGGCACGGGTAATTAACAATTCATGTTCAACTGAGCTCACGGTCTATTATAAATATTGATCTGTATGTTATAAAGCTATTTTCGTTTCCTTATTAGTTACTAGCAACAAATAAATTATTACTTATTGTATTTTTCTTTATGAGAATTAGAAATTTAGGTTTACTGCTCTTTTAAGAACTGTTGTAGTCTGTATGTATATAAATAATTAATGCTCATAGTTGGTTATAGTTTCTCACATAATTTAACTGAGCAAAGTGAGGTTAGACACATTATTCAGACAGAGTTCGTCTATAATGATAACTTTTGTTTCACCATTTATATTTTTAATGTCTTTGTAATAATAATGACATATTAGGTGGTATTTCTACATCTCACTGTGAAATTTCTCATTATTAACGTTTTTTTTTTCTATCTCTGTCTATTTATCTTAACCTCGACACATCTAGAGAGTGGAAATCTACAATAGAATAAAATTTATAGGTGAACAGTTTTTGATAAAAACGCTTGAACATGTCGATTTTGTTTTCCATAAAAAATGAATTCTGTAAAACAATTGAAATGACTCATTTTTAAAAAACACTCTGTATAATCGAAAATAGTACCAAAATTGATATGTTCCACAAGTTCTATTCCATTAGATTGTATTTGTTTTCTACTAATTTATTTACTTTTTGGTAACAATCTGCGTGACCGATTTTTCTGCACTCTATAATTTTGCAGACCGTCGGCATTTTAAAATAAAAGAAAATCGATGAATGACACAGTTATTATTGTGTGTGTTATTTGCTTTGGTGGTGGTCTGTCTCGCTTCATATTTATTTCTAGATTTATAGACGTGCAGGGATTTACCCCAAGGATCAAAGGATGCTGGGAGGTAACAGCAAAGTTGTGAAAATGCCAGTAGGCAGGGTCTCTAATAGATCTTCTTCTGTTTCAAGCATGCTTGATTTTAATTCATATTAATCATGCCGTCGCCATCTTTGATGTGCGTGCGATTGTTTTCTTTTCAGATTTGCCGACTTTGAAACCGTTGTAGGTGGTCAGAGAGAGATTAGCTAAATCTTTCTTCATCGATTAAACTACTATAGAAGAAACTTAATAATTAAAACAATCGAATGCTAAAGAAAAAAACAAAAGACCACCAACTAACCGACTTTCACTGTTATTATTATTATCGTGTTGTTTGCCCTTTTCTCTTTCCGGCCTAAAATTAACTGGCCTTCCGACACATCTTGACACGACGATGACGTCCTAATAATCGTCCTTCGATAGGACCTTGCGGACATCATAATCGTTTCGTTTGTTTTTGCCCGAATCGATTTTTGTTTCACTATACGTTGATGATGTCGTTATTATTAGATTCGTCGGCCTTTATTAGATGTTCTTGGCTGTTTGTACCTTTTTTGAGCGATAATTTGTAAAATATTTGCGTTGTTTGGGTTTTTCGCTAGATTAATGTTGCCAACTACGTTGTCTTATTTTTCTCAAGTCTAGACTGATATATGACATTTTTTTAGTATGTCTGAAAGGCAGCAAAGGTTAATTTTATTTCGATGTCTAAAAAATGTAACGAATGCACCACATTGCAAATTTACAAATTAATTTGGGCGCCACTGAAGTGTGTTTGTCCATCTTGCTGATAAGGAATTGGCATAATCCCGAATATTTAGAAGAAAAAATCATGTCAACTAAAAATCACAAGGTCATCGTAAACTTTCCACTAATGTAGCTATGACAAAAGTACAGCAAATGATTATTTATTGTAAGAAAGAAACCTAACCTAACTTAATATAACCAACCTAACCTCTTACTTTCTTATTTACTTTCTGCATAAGGCCCCAAAGATGATAAGTTTGCCATCTTAATTGCTTTAGGCGAACCGAGGAACTACCACCCATGTGACTCTAAAATTAACCGTTTTGCTTCTAGATCTCGGAGAATAGATTTGGCTCATTTTTATGTACATATAACTAACTGAAAATCTTTTCACCATTGGAGTCGCACAGTATCTAAAACAAGTTATCATATTCCTGCGTTCTTGATTTTGACAGAGGTAACTTGCTCAACAAGAACACCGATACAAGGCTCTATTATTTAGTAGATCAAAACCAAAAATGGATAGAGCAAAATCAAAAATCCCTATCCGGTATGACCGAGTCATCATATTCCTCTCTCACACTGATATTGTACAGAAAGAACACGGAATCTTGAAAAATGAGATTCCACTTTCATTCATTTATTTAAGTCAAAAAAGTAAGATGATGATTTTGAATGAGAAATAAATCTTCCACTGGTTAATGAGCAGTGCATCAAATCAAAGCTTTTTGTAATCATAAAAGTTTTTTACAGATAGTGATGCAGGGGGTTTACATATAACTCATTTTGTAGCCTTTACATACTAGAACCATATCAATCGTCTCATTATAATCATAGATTTTTTTTAGATATTTGCAGAAAACTTTTCCCTCCATGGGCCTCAATGTTAACGTTTGGCCAATAATGTTTGTTTCCGATGTACTACGAAACACTTCTCCGGTATAGTTTTACACTTCAGTTCAGTCATAGCATCTTCAAAACTTCATCCAGTTCACCTATAGCATTGCCATCAGACAGGGCTTCTTTGGATTGGAAACTATCTAACACATCGATGGGCGATACCAAATTCAAAACTCAAGTCTAACCATTCCACTTAATTATAACAAAACTAAACGCCAAGTGTACCAAATTAGTTAATACCATGATTTAGTGACGCACCCAGAATTTTGGCTTCGAGGGGTCACACAATAGAATTGGCGCATATGTAGCTATATAGTATTTCCATTATAGTTCTCCCATTGAAGAGGGCTGCAGCCTCATAGCTTCCTCGGTGGCTCTATGCCATGATTGGATATGAAAGGAAACTTGAGACTCTTTGGTTGTAATACAAAAATTTAGCCATTATGACGTTATTCTTATTCTTAGAAATAGATTAACAAGTTCAATAACAGGCTGTAAGCCTTCTGTAGTTTTTATGATATTCAACTTTTGATCTGAGTTGATTCTGATGCAACCTTGTCATTATGTGTTTTTAAATTATTTTAAATTTGCTCGGCCGCTGTTCAGGCAGTGGTTAAGATGAAACATTTGTCTTCTCAACATACTAAAGCGATGTTTAAGATGTTTAGACGCAACAACACGCAACCCTAGAACAATTGTCTTTTGTTTTTATCGAAAATTGTTGTCCATCAGGTCATGGATATGTAAATCGCACGCAGTGTGCCGCAAACTACGTCTCCTTAGACCTTAGAGATTCTGAGCTATAACCATTTTAAACTGCGCCCCTCTACCTACGCCAGTGTAAATCGGGAAAATTTGTTCGGTGTAGCTGTAAACAGGCCCGCTCTGGTTAACCACCCACTGATTTCACGGTAATATCTCGCAAAACCCCCCCCATCGTCCGACGGTTATAGAACAAAATAAATTGTCCGAGGTTCAAATTATCAGTTGACGCGGCCAAACATTCAAGGTCACAATTATTTTTTCACAATATTCCCCTCATTCGTTGGAGGGGGGTGAGAGGGGTTGATAGGGGGGGTGATAGAGGTGGCGGTTCTACGGTCGCTAAGATGTCGCAAACAGAATTGCCAAAAAGGCTGAATATCCACCTTTTACTTTTTCGTCTACCTCCTATTTAGACCATGAACTACACTCAAGCCGAGAGGTCAACCAATGCTAGAACACACTCTACACTTTGTTGGGAAACGTTGGATATACCTGGGAATACTTGGAAATACCTGATATCTTTTTAAAGTATTCCGAAAAACTGGAAATCACTGTATACTTTGCTGAGAATACTCAGGAAAAATAGTAAATAGGAACTAATAGGAAATATCTGGAAATACCTTGGAACACCTGGGAATATTTGGAAATACCTAATGGTTTTTGAAAGTATTCCCGAAAACTGAAAACCAGTGTACGTTTTTGCTGTAAATCACTGTATATTTTGCTGAGAATACTCAGGAAAAATAGGAAATAGGAACTAATAGGAAATATCTGGGAATACCTTGGAACACCTGGAAATATTTGGAAATAACAACTAATGGTTTTTGAAAGTATTCCCGAAAACTGAAAACCAGTGTACGTTTTTGCTGGAAATCACTGTGCACTTTGCTAAGAATACTTTGAAAATACCTGGAAATGCCTAGGAATATATGGAAATACCTGATGTTTTTTTGAAAATAATTCCAAAAACTGGAGATCACTATACAATTTGCTGTGAATACTTTGGGACTATCTGGGAATACTTGGGAATATCTGTAAATACTTTGGAATACTTAAAAATACCTGGGAATACTTGATGTTTTTGAAAGTATTCCCAAAAAGTGAGTGTACACTGTACGTTTCTTGAGTAGTGGTTGGCCCCGAGGGTTCAACCACCACTGGAAATCACTGTATACTTTGCTGGAAAATACCTGAGAATCCTTGGGAATACCTGGAAATGCCTGGGAATACCTGGGAATGCTGGAATATTTGGAATACCTGATGTTTTTTTGAAAGTATTCCCAAAGACTGGAAATCGTTGTACACTTTGCGCAGAATACTTAGAAAAAATAGGAAATAGGAAATATCTACGAATACTTAGGAATATCTGGAAATACCTTGGAATACTTGGAAATACCTGAGAATATTTGGAAATACTTGAAAATACCTGGGAATACTTGGAAATACCTAATGTTTTTTGAAAGTATTCCTGAAAACTGAAAACCAGTGTACGTTTTTGCTGGAAATCACTGTACACTTTGCTAGGAATACTTTGAAAATACCTGGAAATGCCTAGGAATATATGGAAATACCTAATGTTTTTTTGAAAGTAGTACCAAAAACTGGAGATCATTTTGCTACTATATGCTTTGCTGCGAATACTTTGGGAATACTTGGGAATATCTGGAAATACTTTGGAATACTTAAGAATACCTGGAAATACTTGGAATTGATGTTTTTAAAAGTATTCCCAAAAACTGAGACTGTACACTGTACGTTTCTTGAGGAGTGGTTGGCCCCGAGGGTTCAACCACTGCTGGAAATCACTGTACACTTTGCTGGAAAATACCTGAGAATCCTTGGAAATACCTGGAAATCCCTGCGAATACCTGAAAATGATGGGAATATTTGGAAATACCTGATATTTTTTTGAAAGTACTGGAAATCACTCTAAATTTTGCTAAGAATACATTGGAAATATCTGGGAACACTCGGGAGTACCTGGAAATACCTTAGAATACTTGGCAATACCAGGGAATATTTGGAAATACTTAAAAATACTTGGGAATAAATATTTCCAAAAATAAATGATGTTTTTTGAAAGTATTCCCGAAAACTGAAAACCACGTACGTTTTTCGTGGTTGATCCCGAGGAATCAACTACTGCTGCAAATCACTGTACACTTTGCTGAGAATACTTTGGAAATACCTGGAAATCCCTGGGAATACCTGGAAATGCCTGGAAATATTTGGAAATACCCGATGTTTTCTTAAAGTAGTCCCAAAAACTGAAAATCATTGTGCACCTAGCTGAGAATACTTTGGAAATATCTGGGAATCCTTGGGAATACCTGGAAATACCTTGGAATACTTGAAAATACCTGGTAATATTTGGAAATACTTGAAAATACCTGGGAACACTTGGAAATACCTGATGTTTTTTTTTAAGTATTAGCAAAAACTGGAAATCACTTTACGTTTCTTAAGGAGTGGTTGAGCCCTGGTCTTGAGCTTTTCACGATTTTTCATTTTTTTTAAATAAAAGCTGTGAAATTATTGAGCAAACATTATTTTTCCGTCATACTACCAAATAAACTATCAAATTATTTAGAAAAAAAAAGTGGCAATTTTAGAAAGGCTTTTTGAAAAGTAATGTGACTGAAGCTAGCGGGGATGGAGTGGGGGGTAATCTTGGGACACTCGAGGGAGTCTAAACTTCAAATGACGTTCAACTAATGGACAATAATAGATTAATAGATAACGACTCAATAATAGGGCCTTCTTTTAAGTTGCCAATGCGGTTGCCGCTTATGTTCATCCAGTTATTACGCTTAAATTGCCATTGGCAAAATGTGCCGTTGGGCCAAATGTTGATTAGACTAAACATCCTGTAAGATCAAACTTCATTGGAGAAAAAGCCCATTGGATGGAAAATTATTGGACGAAAAGTCCCAAACCTTTCGATCTGAGTCCAAGAATTCTACAGGGTGAGGATTTAAAGTGTTACACGGCGATATCTTAAAAACGATTCGGACTATCTCAATGTAATTCGGGAAGCTAACGGGTGATGCGAGTGGGGTACTTTTGGAACTACAGCTTTTTATACAATGGGACTTTGTCCAGTGATACTCGATGTCGTCTAAACGTCAACAGATGGACATTAATAGGTTAACAAACGACGGGTCAATAATAGGGCATTCTTTTAAGTTGTCAATGAGGTTGCCGTTTAAGTCCATCCAGTTATTACGCTTAAAGTGCCATTGGGCCAAATGTAGATTAGACTAAAGGTCACGTAGGATCAAACTTCATTGGAGCAAAAGGCCATTGGATCGAAGATAATTGGACGAAAAGGCCCAAGACTTTTGATTTAAGTCCAAGAATTCTACCGGGTGGGGATTATAAAGTGTTAGACGGCGATATCTCAAAAGTGACTAGGACTATCTGAATGCAATTCGGGATAGGTAATAATTGGTAGAAAGGGGTACATATTTGAATGTAGCTTTTAAATGTTTACTCCCTCCCATTCTTAATGGGTGGGGGTAGCTTTAGTATTCTAAACAGGATAATATTTTTCTTTTTGAATTTGAATTTAAATCTTCGTAAGAAGTTACGTACGTTTAAACAAGATGACTAAATTTGCTCCACTGCACTGGTTACATAAATCTATTAATTATTAGGTTAGAAATAAAAATTAATAATCTGCCATTTCAATAACGTGAATCGTGCTTCAGAAGGTGTTCGAAATGCCCCCCTTCAACTTCAACACACTTTTCCAAAATTAATTTCGTACTCTGCGTAACATTTCAGGCGTCAGTAGTTGACAAGCATGTCGGATACGATTTTTTGCGGGTCTGTCTTGCATAATGAGGTGGTGCCTCTTCCTGCTGGAACTACATGTCAGGATGTATGTTAATTTTTATTTCTAATTATATAACCAGTCGAACAAATGTGCAAGCAAAATCATCCCTTTTAAAATTTTAAAGTTACCCCTCAACCCTTAAAAAGCGGGAGGGGGTAAAAAATTAAAAGCTGCATCAAACCGTGTCATGCTTCCTACCAATTACCTGCCCCGAATTGCATTGAGATAGTCAAGTCGTTTATGAGATACTGCCGTGTAGCACTTAAAAATTCTCACCCTGTATAATTAACTAATATATTAATACGTATATGTTTAAATTTAATAATATCCTGATTAAAACAAGAATGTTAATGGTCTTTTGGTCAAAATGAAAAATATTAAAATTAATTTAAAGCATAATAAGACTAAAGCTGAATACGTTATGCACACTGGTGAAAAGCCTACCAAATTTACATAACCTTTCTGAAGAACTTCAAGAATGCGTGTTATTATGTAAACTGGTGAAAAGCCATGAAAGTGCCTAAATAAGATTACTAAATCATCTTTTAAACAAATAATCGCCTACTAAAATTGATGATGTCAAACAAATCGTTCCATTAATTACAATAGAGCAATCTTTTCCCCCTTCTATGCGAATAATTCCACACGTCCATTAGGAATAAAATAAATAAACAGGATTCCTTCTTGGACTGTCATGTGTATAAAATTAATGAATGGTGGTCTCTTTTGTTAAAAGAAAAGAAGATAAAGGCAACATACAGTCGGCAAAGTTGACACAAAACCCCCATCGCTATTATAAATTAATGAACATCACCCACATCAAAAAATCTTTTTACACCGCTGGGTGTTCGGTGTTTGTGAAAAAAGAATAACAGCCTCAAACAGCAATAATTATTGTTTCCAAACAAGTTAATTTAAAACAAATACTAATAAGATTATTTGGGAATTTTTTGGTCAGAGATAAAATGGAATAAATGTCTTCATTTTTAAATAGAATTTCGGAGATATCTTTTAAGTAATTGGTTTTAAATTTACTTAAAACCGCAGCACTAAAACCCTTGACGTTTATAGTTTCTTTTGTATTTATAGTGCAGTATTTTTTGTCTTTTGCTGTTGGCGGCAGCCCTTATAATGAGCGGCGTTCGGCGTTTTCGATAGGTAATTCATTATGGAGATACTATCGGAATTGACTGGTGTCTGGTGACACACCGAAGGTGTCTGTTCTAGTTTCTAAATTTTACTCCTGATAGATACTCTTTAAGAGGATTAATGGGATCTCCCACGGTTAAAAATTTTAAGAGACCTTTTTTATTAAGCACTTAGGCACTTCTTACACAGTATACCTCTCGTCACTATTAGAGTTGATGTCAATGATGTAGAAGTTTGAAACAATTTCATCATTAAGGCGCGCTACATTAAAATTCTAATATCTACAATTTTACATCTAAAGCAAATTTAAGGGCAAGTTATTATAAAATCTAAATTTTTTCCGAGTTATTATTATTTATAGCATGGCGCGACATCGAGTTTTGTTAGTTATTTCAAATAATATTATCAAAATAATTTAACAATCAATACTCCGCATAATATTGCTTAAACGTGGTCTTAAGGTAACCTTTAAGAGGGCCCCTATTACTGAAGGGGCACGACTTTTAAAATTTGTCACTTATTAGATTCATGAAGCATGTCATCTTAACCTAAAAAGGGCCTCTTGTACTAGTTCGGCTTGAATTCGTTTAAACACTCCTATTTGTTTAACCTTTTGCTTATGTATTTAAAGATAGCCATGACAATTTCGGAATAAGTTTATCAAGTTGGCTGTATTCGTTTACAACAGGAGTTTTCAAACTTTTTCACAAAAAAAACTACTATTATTAAGCTCTTTAAACTTTCTTTAAATTTATCTAAAAATTAAAATTAAAATTGTTTACATGAATCTTAATTGGTTAGTGAATTACCCCATTTTCGCCATGATAGCTGCCTACCCCCTGGCGTATCCGTCAGATACGCGTACCTCAGTTTTAGAATCGCTGGTCTAAAATATCGATTTATCCACAAAAATTGTATTTTATGCATTTTACAAGAACTGGTTCTAGAGTTTCTTGCATTTTAATTTCTGCCATTATATTAGAAAAACAATTGAATGTATGCTGTTATGATAAAAACAATCGAATAACGCATATTGGTTTCTTAAAAACTACTCATAAGAAATTCTTCATTCAAAACCCTATTTAAAGCAAAAATATTGTTAAATATCGTTTCCATGAACAATCCCCCCCTCACTAAATAAAGCTTTTTTAATAGTTTCCAAAACGACAAATCTACACACAATTTTTTATTTAATTTCGACCATCCCACAGATTTACTTTAAAAAAGAAGAGTTAACACTTAACACTTTCAAAGCCCCCCCCCCCAAACAGTTACATAATTTATGGACGATCTCTGAGAAAAAAAATTACTTTTATAGCGAAGAGATCCAAGGAATTGTGGAAATAGGATTCTGAGTCTCTTAGGTAGAATGCTAGACGTTGTGATGAAGGTCCCAGGTTCGATTCCCGCTGCAAGCGACCCATGCTTGTATCTTCCCACTTACCATTCGTTCACCACTCACCATTCGGAAAAGTTACAGTTTTTGAGTCTTACTGGTTACACCCAACTCCACTTGATGAAAGTTGTCTGGATTTCGAATTCATTTTGAGCCGCCTGTTCTTTAAATAATACGAGGTGTGTCTAAAAAAACTCGGTGAATGGTATCTCCGATATCTCAACGGAAACGGGTCAGCCAAAGTTACCGGATGTTGGCGGTCTAACATGGTGAGGGTGAGTCGTACTGTCACAGTACAATGGAGCAATTGCAGCAATACAATTGATAGCAGAGGAATTGGGCATTAGCAAGGACACTGTGCGTGAAGATTTGGGTAAGCGCAAGTTCTGTTCCCGGTTTGTGCCACACCGGCTGACAGGCGACCAGAAAGAAAAACGGATGGAAACCAATGGAGATTTCATTACCATGTGTGACCAGGATTCGTCCTTTCTGCAAACAATGATCACAGGTGATGAGACATGATGCTATCAGTACGATCCGGAATCCAAGCGGCGATCAATGGAACGTGTTCGAATAATTCTCTGCGGCCCAAAAAGAGTCATCTTCAGAAGTCCAAAGTTAAGCGTTAAGTGAATTCTTACATGATGGTCAAACTGCAAACGCCGCATTCTGCGAGGAATTTTTGAAATGGTTGCGCGCACGCATCCGGCGTGTTCAGTATGAGTTGCACGGGACTGGAAAGTGGAAGTTGCTGCACGACAACGCGCCTGCACATTGTGCGATTCGAGAGCGGCAATTCTTAGCTCAGCATGGCGGAACTGTTCTCGAGGACGTGTTGGCCATCCAAGAACGTGTGTCAACGATCCTGTGATCGATTCCTAAAGACGACTTTGCAGCCAGTTTCCAGAAGCTTTATCAACATTTTCAAAAGTGTGTCGTGTTGCAAGGAGATTATTTTGAAAACCAATAAAGATTATTAGTTTATATCTTTTGCTTTCTTTGTTCTTTGATACCATTCACCGAAGTTTTTAGACACACACCTCGTATATTATATACGGTTGCTGCTGTTCAATATTAATTTTTGCCCTGCGAAGCAGAGCAGTGGCTTCTTTAGGCTCTTTATACCTTTTCAGTCCTGTGGAATTGTGCCGATGTTGATGATGGTGGAGGCTGCAGTTGCTAATGATAAATAATTAGCGGGCGGTGGCTTTACGTTGATGTTTATGTCGTTTCAGCACGATCGACGGTGTTTTTTGTTGATGGCAGCGGCGTGCGGTTTTTGTTTGGCACCGTCACAGCATCATGTCATAATATTGCAACAGCATTAACAAAATGGGTTATCTTTAGATCTAGTTTGTTTTTGTATTATTTATACAAATGAATATTAATACTGTCTCCCGGGGAGGGGGGGGATAAGGTTAAGGTTGACGGTTTTTCTGATTTCTTCCAATAGATATATCGAACAGATCGCAACATTCAGTGTCGGAGGGTAAATTTTTCAAAATAGTTTTTGGAACTAGGGATTAGGGATTGGAGTTTTAAAAATATTTTCTGGGATTAAAGATAAAGTATCATGGCCGGTTTCACAAAGCTTCATTAAGTTCTGATTAGCTTAATCGTGATTAACTTTGAAAACCAGAAATTTCATTGGCCGAGATTTAAGAGACCTGAAATCTTATCCAATTATATTTCTGAATTTCAAATTTAATCATGATTAAGTTAACAAGAACTTAATTAAGCTTTGTGAAACCGGCCATTAGATTTTTTCTATATCATTACAATATTTTTTAGGATTAAGAATTTAATTACTAAAAATATTTTTTGAGATTAATGATCGAATTTTTAAAAATACTTCTGGGATTAGAGATAAACGATTAAATTTTTTATATATCAATATAGGTAATAAATATATTTTTGGGATTAAGAATTGAATTATTAAAAAATTTTTTGGGGATTAAAGATCTAGTTTTTTTAAGATACTTTCTGGAATTAAAGATAAAGGATTAAATTTTGTATATATCAATATATTTAATATTTTTGGTATTAAGAATAGAATTATTAAAAATATTTTTTGGGGATTAAAGATCGACCTTCTAAAGATACTTTTTGGGGTTAGAGATAAAGGATAAAATTTTTTATATATAAATATATTGAATATTTTCTAGGATTAAGAATTGAATTATTAAAAATATTTTTTGGGGGATTAAAGATCGAGTTTATTAAAGATACTTTCTGCGGTTAGAGATAAAGGATTAGATTTTTTATATATCAATATATTTAATATTTTTGGTATTAAGAATGGAATTATTAAAAATATTTTTTGGGGATTAAAGATCGACTTTCTAAAGATACTTTTTGGAGTTAGAGATAAAGGATTAAATTTTTTATTTTTCAATATAATAAATATTTTTTGGGATTAAAGATCGAGTTTTTTAAAGATACTTTCCGGGATTAAAGATAAAGGATTAGATTTTGTATATATCAATATATTTAATATTTTTGGTATTAAGAATGGAATTATTAAAAATATTTTTTGGGCATTAAAGATAGACTTCCTAAAGACACTTTCTAGGGTTAGAAATAAAGAATAAAATTTTTTATGTATCAATACATTAAATATTTCCTGGGATTAAGAATTGAATTATTAAAAATATTTGTTGGGGATTAAAGATCGAGTTTTTAAAGATACTTTCTGGGATTAAAGATAAAGGATTAGATTTTGTATATATCAATATATTTAATATTTTTGGTATTAAGAATGGAATTATTAAAAATATTTTTTGGGGATTAAAGATAGACTTTCTAAAGATACTTTCTGGGATTAAAGATAAAGGATTAGATTTTGTATATATCAATATATTTAATATTCTTGAGCTATAAGTAATAGATTAATAATAAGTATAGATAAATGTCGTCGTTGTTTAAAGGTAAATGCGTAAAGTATACAGTTCTGATGTTATTTCTAAATAACGTTGAAGTTTCGGGAATGTTTACGGGGAGGGGGGCTACTACTAAATTTCTGGGTTTTTACGTGAAGCTACTGTTTTGGTTAACTAACGAACTATACGTAAGTGTCCTAAACTATTTAAGAACTTTCAGGGGGGGGGGTTCCCGTTAGGTCCCACCTAAATACGCCACTTATGTTTTAAGACAGGTCGCATTTGGCCGAAGGCCGGTTTTTGATCAATAACCTCCTGTGTCATTGATTGAGAACATTCTTTAATTCTTCTTGAAAATAATTAATTTTGTTGATACCTATTCTTTCTCAAGTAATAAATATTAGTGGGCAGTTTGCAGGAATCTTCAATAGATCAGTGGTTCTCAACCGGTGTTCTGAAGAACACTAGTTTTTCGTGTAATTATTGCAAATATTTTTATAGAGGATCCGAGGTCATGCTTAATCTCGACAGAAAACTCCCCTGAGCATTTTTGAAAGGCTTTTTTTTTACTTAATCTGCTTCAAAGGTTTTTGTTGATATATTTTTTTACAAAGGTGAAAGTCGGGCTTTTTTGGTCAGAATCTGAAATTGTTCCCAAAACCTTCACCAAGTGGCAGTGAGTTAGTTTTTGGATAACTTACCCTGATTCTTTCCCTACCTTTTAGAAGCTCTATTTGCGTCTTCAACATTTAGTTATTTCAGTTGGGTTTGACTTTTGTGTAAAAGTAACCCAACTCATAGTGACATTTTCTCATGATAAATGTAGCTAAGTGATTGTAAACATATCGATGGGTTGTAATGACGCATATATTTTTGGAAAAGATTGGACTCTAATTCTTGGCCCCCCAAACTTGACACATTAAAAAATTATGCCGCAAGAGCGCTTTAGTACAAATGATAATGTTCTTGATTTCCTCGTCTTTTGTTTGATTTGTTTTTTATACGCCAATTAAATATGCCAGAACGTAGTTGAAGCAAAAAAGAACCAACAAACAAACTTTGATATTCAGAATAATAAAACTAATTAATCATCGGAGGCGTTTAAATTTTTAATAACAAAAGAGCCTCCTTTGACCTTTCCTTTTTTTTCACAACATCTGAACTCTATAACCTCACAATCGACTACTATTAAATAAATTAATTTCCTAAATGGTTTGATTCAATTTCATCCGATTTTATTATTGAAATACGAAATTCCTTTTCATTTTTTTTCACAATCATTTGTCACTCACTTCTCACTTGTTTACTGGAATTTACTTTTACCACCCACCGTTCTTCTTTTTTTCTGAATCATGACAATAAAAAAAAAAGAATTTGTGTTTCCACACAGCATGCTGCGATGGTAAGTTCACAGGTAGCATAATAGGAAGCAGGATTATGTTTTCCTTAAAAGGACAAAATGCTTTTATTGTTATTATAGAAGAAGAGCTTAAAGCTTCGTCATTCGTTTTTACTATGCCTACTACTACATAATAGTGGTGTTACCTTCTTCTTCTTGCATTCTTTCACGTCTTGTCTTTTATGGCGGTTTGACTTTATAGGTGTTAATGGTAGTCGTTTTGCTCTGTGTGTGTGATGTGTATATATTTATACCGAGAAAAAAAGATATTTTTATTTTCTTACTAACTTTATTATGTTTAAAACAAAAGAAACTAATATAATACTATAATAGTTATCTTTTTTTGTTATTGTTAATCTCAAGGTTATAATTCAGACAAGTTTCTACATGATCTGTATGTGAGGTTATGATAGATATTATAATTCGTTTAACATCGTCAATTATAGCAGATCGACGTCCAGTGGATTTCCGATTAATTACGTTGCCATTTGTCAAAAAAAAAATGTTCAACACTCCTGCAAGACACTTAAGTCACTTAAGACAAGAAGTCACTTATAACAACGGAAATGATATGATATCAGCATATTATATGTAATTAAGTATTATAAAAAATATATATCATGGCTTTTCTTGATCGCCCGCTATTAACGTCCAAATCTAAATCTTCATCATTAAACCGCAAAGATCGCAATAAAGAAGTTTAAATTATGCGAAAGATCGACATTTTCTGCTTAAACATGCAGTAGTAGGTAGTTGTTCCCAATAAAACGTAGGCTTTTCATTTGATTTTAATTTGTTTCTTTTCCTTCTCCGTTTGGTTATTTTTAAAAATTATGTAAACCTCTTTTTTTGAAGCGTTTTTATTTACTTTCCATTTTAAAATCGACTGGTTTAATTATATAAAAGGGAGAGAAATACTTTTCAACTATTTTATCAACCATCTAACAAGGTGGTCCTTGATGACGATCCTATCTGATTATCTGAGGCAGGCCAGAGGCGCCGCCTGCTTGATCGTTTTGACAGCAATAGAGCCAGCGGTTTTTTGTTTTTTTTTAAATTCTATTTTATTTTTGTTCCAACCCGGACGGCGGTGTTTACTAGAGCCGTTTTCTTTGGTCGTAATGTTCAATGGTCAATATTTCTTATATATCGTCGTGGGTGTCTCTGTGTATGTTTATTGTTTGTTTCCCTTTTTTTTAATTTCTTGACGCCCGTCCGATTTTGGGGTTAGGTTTCTTTTGAAGTTCACGGTAGCGTCGATGCAAGTGTTCAGGTAACGGTTGTGTTTTTTTAAACAACAGCCCAGCCAGCACACTGACGTCGAAATGTCGCCGTTTTTTCGGCAGTAACGACGTCAAATTGTCGTAAAACTGACATCATTATGTCACAGCCCAAAGACGTCATTAAAACGTCCTATACGAGGACTAAGACAGGAGTTATAAATAAATAGTTGAATATTGGAAATAACATTTATTATAGACTACAGTCAATACATCTCTATATTGTGACCACCTGCTTAATATGACCAGTATTCCTTGGCCCATATTAAAATAATATCTTTTTACTGAAACGTGTACGTCCAAAAGACGTCGTTTTGAAGACCGCTACGTACGTCCCAGTATATGACGTCTTATGGATATCATTTATTAGTCATCTGAAGTCGTCGACCAATATTGACTTAAAAATAACGTCATCTGACGTCGTCGACCAATACTGAAAAATACTTAAAAATAACGTCATTATAACCTCAGTGTGCTGGCTGCGAGTTGACGATAAGTTTTTTTCTTTATCTAATTGTTAATACTGTCGCTTTATAATTGACCTTTTCATCAAATTGGCGAATCAATCACCGGTACACCACTTTGTTTTTAATATTAGTAATAAATCTAGTACCTTTCTTTGGTTTTGTTGATCTAACTGTAACAAGTGTCCTGAAGGTAATTGCTAATTCATGCGCAGGCGCTAAAAACGTCAAAAGTAAAAACGGTTATTATTTTTAGTGTTGATGTCACCAGATAAAAGTTGAAATCTTACTTTAAAATACTTTTTAAAAGCGTAATATTATACTTAGCTTTTATTTATAGCTTTAGGGCTCACAAAATGTCCATAAATCAGACGTTTTGTTTAAGTATGACCTTTAATCATACTGAGGCTGTTGTCATTATAAGTTACTAAATAAGTAATTAGATCAGTAAGGTTTGCCAATATTCAGAAGTGAAAAAAGGTATACCCATTTTTAATTCTGCAGTTCACCATTGGCCGGCAAAAAAGGTCAATTGTCTAAAAATAAAAATAAAGACCATTCAATTATAGTCTGGCTAAGGTGAGCCATTTTGACACAAAGGCGTCACTAATCAGTTACAGAACTACAAGAACAGGATCCCAAATGCTCAATCAGTTTTGATCTAAAACTGAGCAATTTCAAGGATATCTCTCGAAAGTGGCCCAGAAATTGAACAATTCGTTGTGAAATGGTCTATACACGAATACATTCAGGATTTGAGATCAAGAGCTAAGAAGTCCGAATGTAATTCTGAAAAATCGCTTCTCTATCATGTCTTAGACGTCTCTAGACGTGTCTTAGAACGACAATAACAAAAGAACAAACACATACCAACCAAGGACAACGATCCTCGTAATTGCCTAAAAATGATGGATTAGATTGCTGTTACTACACATGGACTTACAAAGTCAATCTTTGCCAAGTCAAACCATTGGATCTTTAACCAAAGGGTCTTTTTAATGTTATATTTAATCATAGTCTTCATCTTGTTAACATATATGCCAAAAAGCATGGAACCGCCTAAGTTCAAACTTTTGCATTCGGTAGATCTTAATAGAATTTGACACAGGTTGCTTCGATCAAGGCAAACAAGAAGTGTTGATGTAAAAACCGATGAAAAATAGGTTTGACCTTCAAGATCACCAAAACTAGCAAAAACAACAAACAGTTCAACATGTAGTGTTGCCACCACACATTTCTGGTTGCTAAGCCAAGAGGTCTTGAAACTTGCTTATGTTGACGTTGCCGTTTGGACATTTGGTGGCCTCTAGAAGCTTCTTGAACGATTTCCGATCGATGCCAAAGAGCTTTCGAACAACACTACACTTGCTAGTGTATGTTGAAGTTTTGATCAGAGGTCATTGGGACAATTTTTACTAGAAAATCCTTGGTCTTTCTAAGTAGGTCAATAAGTTTCGAATGACAACATACTTGAGTATTTAAGATGGACGTTTCGCCTTTGGTGGCCATTGGAGGTCACAGACCTATTTTTCACGAGTTGTGACCAGAGAATTATTTGTTGGTCCAAGTCCAATCTCTTGCTTTTGACTTATTCGGTCATTTTGTAAATCTTCATTTTGACACATTTGTATTCAGCTTGTTAAGGTTCAAAATAAATCTATAGATTTGACCTTAACTTTAACAAAATTTCTGATTTTGCTCTTGATCTTGTTAACTTAATCTTTGATCGTGGATCAGAGTTATAGTTTTGGTATATGCAATGCAGTTATCACACTTGACGTAGCAAAAAAATGGTTTTAATATGTTCAATTTTCAGCTAAAACTTCGATGTCAAAATCATGTAGCCTTTAACAAAATTTTTAGTTAGACATAACTACAGATTTTTAATTGCCCAAAACACTTGGACTTGAATACAAAGTATTTGGTCTGGATACTATCAAGTTACTAATGGCAAGCCTATTGGTCTTGCACTAAATTCATCCCAAAATTTTATTCTTTATAAAAACTGTGTTCTTTTAACCTAATTACAATAGACTGTGTCGGGATCTTTTCAAGGTGGCCAACTTCATAATCGATAAAGACCTTAAAGGTTTCTAAGTTAGCATTAACACTACTTGGGTTTAGAATGTGGACATCTTGGTCCATTCGGTTTATGGTCGTATCTGGTAAACCAATAATGATGCTAAATTTCAGTTATGGTTGAAGTCTTGGTTGCAATCTAGGCCTTGATAGCATAGCCTATAAGATACTTTATGCCCAAAACTTGAATTCTGTCGAAATAGTTTTTGTTCTGAAACTTGCTGACCAAACTCTTGGCTCTGGTAGATCCAATAACGATACTTAAGATATTACTTGAATTTGCACATAAAAATCTAATTTTGGTACACATTCAGTTTGGCTCAATTTCGTCAAGCTGATTATGTCTGTTTGATTATGGCTAAAGCCTTGTTTTGGCATAAATAAATATCAAAAACTGACTTGGCAACTTTCGCTGAAACCTCATGTGAACTTAACTGACGACAGTCCCACGTAATTATTACAAACCAAAAATCAAAATCAACCTAGCAGAAAACTTCGTCTTCGTCCTGTTTACCAATTTGGCAGTGTTACCAAATATTTGCAGTTTGGACAATTTCCTTTTGATATACGGTTTAGTCCCAATCTGGCTACTCTGACTCTGATTTTCAAATCTGTCTTTTTATCGGCAGAATATGTGCGGCCATGCACCTTTTTGACTTATTAGAAAATGACGAAAAGTCTTAAAATTGTTTCTTAATAGAATCATTTCTATTTTTATTCATTTGTTTTTCTTTTATTTTTAAATCTATTCAAGTATCATTGGCATGTATGTCAGACATTATTAATTTTATAATTGGCCATAACCACACTTATTAATAAAAGCAACGGGTGAAGATTCACAGAAATAACAGTCTTTTGTTTTCCAAGAAATCCACCAAGCAAACGGACATGGACATTTACAAGCTTCTCTACAAATTTCCAAACCTAACCTAACTAAAGCAGTCAATAGCCACCAAATCTGAAATAAATAAAGGCTCACTCATTCACTGGTCACATCAAACCTCCTCCAAATTGGTATGCATTAATAATAATAATAATAAATGTAGTGACAACCGGAAGTAGGACAGAGAGGTATAACCACACAGGTGTGGACAGTGGCTTTACTCAATGACATTCCCAAGCGTCTGCTGCTGCAATGGTGTGTGCGATGTGATGTCGCGAGTCATTCATAGAGGTGTTGTTTCACACACACACAGACAGACACTCGTACGCGTATATACACAACAGTTAGTCCAGCTAAATAGCAATACTTAAGGTATATCTTGTAACTTCTTCTGTTTTAATAGGTTTGTCGGTCCGTTATAGCTCATTTCCTTACACAGCACTGTTTTCTCTATGACTGTTTTAGTAGCTCTCACTTTCTTTCATATGTACATATTATAAAACAACAGATAGCTACTGATACACTGGAAGAGAAGTTGCGTCATCTTCTCTTGTTTTTTCTCTACTTTCAAAAGAGCATTTGTCTTTTCCAATGTTTCCCTCGATCGTGTGTATATCTTGTTTGTATTGTATATGGAATCGCTGCAATGGCTATTGTTGCACAAACAGTTGAATAATAAACAATGAATAACGATTTTGATGGAATGATAGTTCTAGTTGGATTACACAATAAAAATGGCGAAAAAGATAGTTTTTATTAAGCAGGCGATTTGCTATTATTATAGTGACGTTTCACTTCAAGCGGAACCAACTGTTAATTTCACAAATAACCTAAAAATGACATTTTTCGTTATATAATCATTTTTAGCTTCTTGAATAAGGAAGTAAAACCGTAGGTCCCGTGCGAATGCGATGTTTGGGATATTAAAAAATTCCCCAGATTCGGCTAAATTCTAGTAGGATCGATCATGGGATCGTAGCAATCCATAGCATGAAGAATGAAAAATAAACAAATGAACTAACTAACGAAAAAGTGTTTCTCTTTTGTTTTTTTTATTTAATGTTGTGGCACTATCACGCCAACTTATTTTTTTCTGTTGCTGTTGCTATTAAAGTCGGCACTAAAACAATTTAATAACAAATGAAATTATAAGACAAACATGATTACGACGTGAACATTACGTGTTTTATGCCATCTAACAGATAATTTTGTTGTCAACAGTTTGCAATTAACAAAACGCGATTGTTTTTAGTACTTTCGAGCGCGCTGGTTGGCATAGCTGGTTGTTACTGCAATGCAAAACAACGACACTCGTAATAATTTAAACATTCGTTTGTTTTCTCCAAGGAGTACTTTGATGTACTACTGTTTAAAATAACAATGGTCTTGGTTAGGTTACCTTATAATTATTATCAAAGTGAGGTATGCTCGCTATCGGAGTTGAAACTTAAAATTTTGGATTACAAAGACTGAGGTTTAATACTGAACAAAGGAAAGTTTAATAAAAATCATAAAAAACAGAAACATGCAAGTACGATATCCTGTATGTATTTCAATGCTTATCCTTTAAGTCTATTGAAATAGTTTATCCCCAATTTAAACCAAACTAACCTAACGTAACGTTAATGGAATCTAAATTAGCCTAGCCCATACTATCCTAACCTATCATATCATAACCTAACCTAACTTAACTTAAAGCTAACATTTAAATTAACATTACCTTTTAGCATTGCGGTTTTTAGTAATGTTGATCTTTTATTGAGAATCAAATATACTTTTTAAGTCTTAACATATTTCGTCAGCTGTATGTGATAGGTGACATCTCCAATTTAAGCTAATACCTAACAGAACCCAACGTAACCAAACCTAACGTAACTTAGTCGAACCTAAATTAGCCTAACCCATCCTATCCTAACCTATCATGTTGTGACCTAACCTAACTTAACTTTACCTAACCTAACCTTATCTAACATAACCTACCCTACCCTACTTTACCCTAACCTATGCAAGCTAACATTTAAATTAACATTACCTTTTAGCATTGCGATTTTTAATATTGTTGATCTTTTATTCAGAATCAAACAATCTTTCTAAGTCGTAACATATTTTGTCAGCTGTATGTGATAGGTGGCATCTCCAATTTAACCTAATACCTAACAGAACCCAACGTAACCAAACCTAACGTAACTTAATAGAATCTAAATTAGCCTAACCCATCCTATCCTAACCTATCATATTATGACCTAACCTAACTTAACTTGTTAACTTTACCTAACCTAACTTAACCTTACCTACCCTACCCTACTTTACCCTAACCTATTCAAGCTAACATTTAAATTAACATTACCTTTTAGAATTGTGGTTTTTAATAATGTTGATCTTTTATTGAGAATCAAAGAATCTTTTTAAGTCTTAACATAATTTGTCAGCTGTATGTGATAAGCGACATCTCCAATTTAACCTAATACCTAACAGAACCCAACGTAACTTAATCGAACCTAAATTAGCCTAACCCATCCTATCCTAACCTATCATATTGTGACCTAACCTAACCTTATCTAACATAACCTACCCTACCCTACTTTACCCTAACCTATGCAAGCTAACATTTAAATTAACATTACCTTTTAGCATTGCGGTTTTTAATATTGTTGATCTTTTATTGAGAATTAAACAATCTTTCTAAGTCGTAACATATTTTGTCAGCTGTATATGATAGGTGACATCTCAAATTTAACCTAATACCTAACAGAACCCAACGTAACCAAACCTAACGTAACTTAATAGAATCTAAATTAGCCTAACCCATCCTATCCTAACCTATCATATTATGACCTAACCTAACTTAACTTGTTAACTTTACCTAACCTAACTTAACCTTACCTACCCTACCCTACTTTACCCTAACCTATTCAAGCTAACATTTAAATTAACATTACCTTTTAGAATTGCTGTTTTTAAAAATGTTGATCTTTTATTGAGAATCAAAGAATCTTTTTAAGTCTTAACATAATTTGTCAGCTGTATGTGATAAGTGACATCTCCAATTTAACCTAATACCTAACAGAACCCAACGTAACTTAATCGAACCTAAATTAGCCTAACCCATCCTATCCTAACCTATCATATTGTGACCTAACCTAACTTAACTTTACCTAATCTAACCTTACCTAACATAACCTACCCTACCCTACTTTACCCTAACCTATCGAAGCTAACATTTAAACTAACATTACCTTTTAGCATTGCGTTTTTTAATAATGTTATTTTTAATGAGAATCCAACAGTTTTTTTAAGTCTTAACATAACCCAACATAACCAAACCTAACGTAACTTAATCGAACCTATATTAGTCTAACCCATCCTATCCTAACCTATCACATTATGACCTATTATAACCTAACCTGACCTTACCTAAATTAAACTAACCTAACCTTACCTAAATTAAACTAACCTATTCTAACCTACTCTACCCTGTCCAAGCTAACATTTAACCTAACATTACCATTCAGCATTGCGGTTTTTAATAATGTTGATCTTTTATTAAGCATCGAATAATCTTTTAAGTCTTAACATAATTTTTCTCCTGTATGTGACCTGACCTGACCTAACCTAACCTATCATCACATATCATGAGTGAAAATAGCTCGTGAGGGTGGCATACATTTGAACCTAAAAAAATGAACTCAATCCCCAATCGGGGAAGGAAGCCTCGAAGTTGCTAACAGACTAAAATTATTGAACGTCTCTATTGTTAAAGGGAGTCAAGGACTATAAAATTTCATATTTTAAGCCAAATCTGTTGGCTATGTCGGGGTAAAATTAGAAATCGCGAACAGTTCAAACACCAAACTGATACATGTCAAAATGATTATGTGGAAGATTTCTTAACTGCATCAATTGTCTACCAGCCGATCATCATTAAATTATATGCAATACATTTACACAATTTTCTGAACGTTCTGACCTGGAAGTGCCATTTACACAGTACACACTTTTTTTTTCATTTTTAGATAAAAAGCTATTTTTTATAAAACGTTTTGCTTATTTTAAAAGGTACTTTCGCTAAAATTGCATAATAAAAAACTATAGTTAGGTCCCCCCTTGGACGCACTGTATATATACGATATCTGTTGAATAAACTGTATGAAGGCACCGTTGGGCTCATAGACTCCATTCCTCCAAAGTCCTGCATTCATGCACAAAAGATTTCCAAAAGACATCCAGAAATTTCCAGCCGCTGTGTCATTCTTGATAATTCTCATATCGATTTAAAGATGGTTGATTCTACTATATCTACAGTCTTTTGTTTCCGCAAGTTTGTTATAAACCTACTATATATCCTTATAGCTTGCGGTGTTGCAACATGGCATTATTGGCAACCGAAGTCAGATGAAATGAAATCTATATACTCGATAAGGGCCATTTGAATTAATTCGAATT
The DNA here is from genome assembly GCA_929113105.1 of Agrypnus murinus. NCBI lineage: Eukaryota > Metazoa > Arthropoda > Insecta > Coleoptera > Elateridae > Agrypnus > Agrypnus murinus. Next base: position 87,426,218 of record OV816027.1, on the reverse strand, counting down.
GTCGACAGTGCCAGTTGAGTACATGTACATTTTTGCAGGATATTTTTTTAAGTTCGTTTTTTCTCCCCAAGTCGTACAGAAGAAGAGAAGCAATGTTGCCAACAATACAGAAATTTCCCCAAAAATAAGGAAATATTATTATCAAAGCAACAATAATAATAATCTTAGAAGATAAAACAAAGAAAATCGTGTTTAAGGAAAATACTTAAGAACTTTTCGGATTTATTAATTACTCTATGAGTAATCTTCGTTTAGTACAGAATATTTTGGTAACACCTCATTCATTTGTTTACGCTTTGTAGTATCATCATGCTGCTTCTCAAATGTTTCTATTATTAAAATTTTTCAAATCTATTTCAGAAACAATTCAAGGTTAATAATAGTCTCATAGCCTACTACTGCCGCTGCTCTTATTATACACGGTTACATAAAATATAGTGGTACAGGTGCGGGTTTAATGCATAATATAAAAAAGTTATGTAGTAGTGGGTATACAGTATACACCAACTCTATGCACACACACATATACCTAACCTAGTCTTAGGAGGGGGATGTCATCTGCGGCCGGAACGGGAAGTGACGTGTATAGCGCCGCCACCGTGACCAGTTAGGAGGAAGTGTTTGTTTTACGCCGTGATTTACCTTATTGTTAAAACTTTACTGCAACCCTGCGTCCGTCCACCGACCAAGGTGACGGCTTTAAAATAATAGAGAAAAAAATGAAAATAACAGGAAACGCACAATTTAAATTATTATACCTAACCTAACTGTTAGAATAAAAAAATGTAAATTGATTTTGAAATCTGAGAAAGTTTTAATTCTTGACCAATACCATGTTAGTTAAATACAGCTAAGTCCAGTTAAGTGTAAGTAGTGGACGATGGGTGTTTACTAAAAGCAAAAGTAAAATTTATTTCAGGGCATGTTGTATATATTTATGAATGACGGACTCTATATGCATGCGGTGCATTGGACTCGAAAGGAATGTCATTGATGTTGTTTTAAAACGAGGCTTATTCATGTGTATGTATATTCGCAAACTTGTCGGCCTTTCAAGGAATTTTCTATTTTACGGTGTAACAATTAATTGTTAATTCGTTTTGCTATTATTGCAACACTAATAATACACATCCAGAAGGCCTTGGAACTTATTTTCATAAGTCCTTCTCTTGTTGCATTTGCATATTTAAAAATAAAACATGAAGAGTATGCATTTATAAATAGTGCTCATGCTGCAAATCAACAAATTTCGACTGTTTGATAACGGGGAAATTTTTGTCCTATTCGAAATCTTAGGCGGCTGTGGAATTTCTTCTCTGAGGGGATACGAGGACATTTGCGATTCCGGATTTTCGTTTCCGTTGTTCAAGGATGCAATGCACCCTAGGAGCGATTTTTCATATTTGCAGCTAAGTCTAATGTCTAATAACTTTTTGTCCAATGGGACTTTTTATCGAATAGGATTTCAGTCCATTCTATTCCTAAAAATCGAACACTGGGTCCAGCGTTCTACTATCTAACAGTACTTCCCCTAAAGCTAGTGGATGTATATGATGTGAGATCCTTCCTCATAACAGTCCCCCGATTTTTTGTCCAATGCCTGTTTGACTGAAAAGACTTTTGGTGTAATGGGACTTTTGGTCCAATAGACTTTACGTCCAGTGGTACTCTTAGTCGAACAGAACTTTTAGTCCAATGAGACTTTTTGTCCAGTGGGACTTTTTATCGAATTGGACTTCAGTTCATTCCAATTCCAAAAATCGATCACTGGACCCAGCATTCTACTAACTAACAGTACTTTCCCTTCAGTTAGTGGATGTGTATAATGCGAAGTTCTTCTTTATGGCAGTGCAATCAATGTATGTTTCCCTAAATAGACTTTTGGTTCAACGGAAGATTCAGTCCAACAGACTTTACGTTCTCTTGGTCGAACAGGATTTTTAGTTTAATGAGACTTTTTAACCAATGGGACTTTAGTCCTTTCAATCCCCGAAAATCGACTACTGGACCCAGCATTCTACTAACTCTAATAATACTTCTCCTGGAGGAAGTGGATGTGTATGATGTGAGATCCTTCTTCATGGCATCTCCCGACTTTTAGGGCTTTTAGTCCAATGGTATTTTTTGACCAATGGGACTTTTTATCGAATAGGACGTCCATTCAATTCCCGAAAATCGACCACTGGGTCCAGCATTCTACTATCTAATAGTACTTCCCCTAAAGTTAGTGGATGTGTATGATGTGAGATCCTTCCTCATGGCAATCCCTCTACATTTCGTACAATGCCTGTTTGACTGATACGACTTTTGGTGTAATGGGACTTTTAGTGTAATGTGACTTTTGGTCCAATAGATTTACGTCCAGTGGTACTCTTAGTCGAACAGAAATTTTAGTCCAATGAGACTTTTTATCAACTCAACTCCGAAAATCGATCACTGGACCCAGCATTATACTAACAGTACTTTCCCTGCAGTTAGTGGATGTGTATAATGCGAGGTTCTTATTTATGGCAGTTCAATGTATGTTTGCCTAATAGACTTTTGGTTCAACGGAACATTCAGTCCTACAGAATTTACGTCCTCTTGGTCGAACAGGACTTTTAGTTTAATGAGACTTTTTAACCAATGGGACTTCAGTCCATTCAATCCCCGAAAATCGACTATTGGATCAGCATTCTACTATCTAATAATACTTCTCCTGAAGGTAGTGAATGTGTATGATGTGAGGTCCTTCATGCCAGTTCCCCGACGTTTCGCAGAATGTCTGTTCGTCTAATAGACTTTTGGTCCAACCGGACTTTTGGTCGAACTGAACTTTTTGCCCAATAGAATATTTTATCGAATGGGACTTCAGGCCATTCGATTCCCGGAAATCTACCACTGGACACAGCATTCTACTATCTAATAATACTTTCCCTGAAGGCAGTGGATATGTATGATGTGAGGTCCTTCATGACAGTCCTCCGAATTTTCGTCCAATGTATGTTGGCCTAATAATACTTTTGGTTCAATATACTACGTCCAGTGGTGCTCTTGGTCGAACAGAATTTTTCCTCCAATGGGACTTTTTGTCAAATCAGACCATTCCATCCCCAAAAATCGATCACTGGACCTAGCGTTTTAATATTTCACTCTAGAAATAGTGGACGTGTATGTTGTGAAATCCTTCTACATGACGGTCCCGCGACTTTTCGTTCAACGTCTTTTTGTCAATAGACTTTTAATCCAACGGCTTTTGATGGACTGCGGGTTTAACGGGACGTATTGTCCAGCAGGAGGTTTGGAACGAAAGTTTTTGGATATACTTTACTTCCAATGATCTAATATCTAATCATACTTCACCCTGGCGGTCCCCAGATTTTTCGTTCAATGTGTTTTTGTTTAATACACTTTTAGTCCAACGAGACTGGAGACTTTTGGTCCAATAGACGTTATGTCAAGTGGTATTCTTGGTCGAACAGAACTTTTCGTCCAATGAGATTTTTCTCCAATTGGATTTCTTGTCCAATGGGACTTCTTGTCCAATAGAATTCTTGGCCCACAATCATGTTTTAAGTTAAATATTAATTTATAAATTCTTTATTGACGAGAAAACATTATTACTAAATTTCTTACAGCATAGATAGTTTTGTTAAAAAAAAATAGATTTTAATGCTCGGACTGTTGGTCTAAACATACATATCACAAAAATTGAGGTTAGGTTAGTTTACCCCACGTGCACACCACATCAATACAACTCCATTGGCTAGATGAGCCAATAGACTATAACGGACGTTGTCCTGCTTCGGAGGACAAGAATATTATCTTTATATCAGCCTCCTAGATCTTAAGAGAAACTCGAATGCGATCGTCATTTTGTTTAGTTTTTAACGCGCTGATTACAAAGTCCTACTTTTGATTTTTTTCTGTATTATCGCTTCCTTAAAATATACTTTCCTTATCAATTATTAACTCAATCCAATACCTATAAAAATGACGGAAGTCTCTAAAATTTCATTTTTGAAAGTTATGTACGCTCGAAAATTACTATGGGTAGTTAAGCGACTATGCAGGAAACTAACCTATATTATTACTTACGGAGAAGTTATATGACGGCGGCGCCTAGGCATTTATTTATATAATCAATATCAGTCTGGAAATAATTTCACACATGCATAACCACTACTGTCGCAAACAGTCAAGGATGGTACACTACATACGTAATAGCAAGCTGTAAGAACATAAAAAGGGGGAAATTTATACACGTGGTGTTTGATGGTTGGTAATTTATAGGTTATGTTTAGTAAGCACGACAGAAGACGTGCCATCTATGTTTCACTGTGTATTCTATCATTTAAGCTTCCACAGCTGTCATTACTTTCTTCAACATTTATAAATCAATCCTACAGACTTTTCAACCTTTCCAACTTTTCAGCTGACGTGAAAATTAATAATTTTTTATGCTTGTATCCAGAAGGTTTTTTAAGAAGTGAGATTTTTTGCAATTTACTGCTATTGGTTATGCAAATTTTAATGGAAACGGTAATTGCTTTAATGGCATGCATTAAATTGAGATTTATCGAGCAATCGTTAGTATAATTTCATCATTTTTATGATCAAAATCAAGAGTGACAAATAAATGAAAACAGCCTACTTGTCGGCAAGTGAAATGAAAGTTTTTACAACATTCAAAGTACTTTAGAGGGTTCCATAAAAGGGACTATTTTATTTATTATCGATTATCTTTATAGCATGATCCGAGGCTTTATAAAATAGGCCGCGATGAGGAATATAAAACAAAAAAAAATCGAAAACGTTAAGAAGATAATCAGACTATTAGAGGTTTTGATCAGAAAAACAATAAGCAAAAGGTAAGCAAACAAAGAGATCAGAAAAATAATTCAAAGGCGTAAGAGCGACAACCGAATCACAAAGGAGACAGCGAAAGATGTCCTAGCCCAGGAAAACAATCGAGTGCAGTCGAAACAACTGCCAGTGGGACAATCAAAATCTAAGGAAGCAAACAAAGAGTACAGAGAGACAATCCAAAGACGTAAGAGTGACAACCTAATCACTAATAAGACAACCAAAGATGTCGGAGCGCAGGAAAACAATCGGTTGCAGTCGAAACAACTGCCAATGAGACAATCAAAACTGAAGAGAGCAAAACAAAAAGATCAGAAAGACTATAACTAAATCACTAAGGAGACAACCAAAGAAATGTCGGAGCCCAGTAAAACAATCGAAGGCGTCAGGAAGGTAATCAAAAGTACCAGAAGTAAAACAAAATACGCTAGACAGAATATCGAAAACTTAAGGAGTCTACCAAAAACGTCAAACACCTAGATGTTGAAGTCAATAAAAGCAAGGAGCAATCAAAGATATTAGAGGACTTGTCAGTTTTGTTAGGAAAACGGTCAGAGAATCCAGCACGATGTGTGAGGCGTGATCAGAAGACACTAGAACGACAATCAAAGCCTTTAGAGAGACAGCTGAAGATGTTGTGACACCGAAGGCGTACGATAAAGTCAGAGGGAAGTCGAAAAGACGTCCTCGGGGCAACTAACAATATCAGAAAGAGAACCAGTGTCAGCGGACAAACGAAGATAATAAAGCAGTCAATCAAAAAACAGCAGAAATATAAACGAAAAGCATTAGGTAGATAACCAAAGACGTTACTCTGGGCACTCGAAGATCTAAAGCGGCTACTACTAGATAGTAGATGTCATAAGAACTACCAAACGTGCCTGGACGACATCAAAAACTCAGAGAAACTACAAAAGACGTGAGAACAAGTAGACATTAAAAAATGGCGATTTTGGTTAGTAAAATCGCCAGAGGAAAAACCTAGAACGTTAGAGAGGCTACTATAAAGACTCAGAGATGTAATATAGACCTAATATAGATGTAAGGCAACCGAATGGATCAGACAGGCACCCAAGCCGTTATAAAGGCAAACAAATGTCTGAAATGGGACAACATACGATGTTAAGTGGGGTCATTAAAGACGTAAGCACCGCCAAACACCCGAGGATAAGAACCGAAAACTACTCAAGACATCAGAACAACTGGATGGTAAAGGGGTAAAACCATCAAAACGGCGAACAACAACTAAAGACGTCTGGGATAGCAAGTAATACGTCGGAAGGACAAACAGAAATCACGGACAACCCAAGACGTAACATGTACGACCGAGCACGTCCGCAGGATAACTAAAGACACCTAGCGGAAAGTTAAAGAGTCGACAGGAAAACATACAACAACATAGGTTAAGTAGCCTATACCTCATGAAAATTGCTTTAGTGACAGCAAGACAAAGAAAAGCTACCAGAAATGACAACCAAAAAAAAAGTCTTAGGTCGTAAAAGAAATCAAAGATGATAATCAGACAAAAACGGCGTCCGCGGTAACCTAAGAAGATAGGCGACAATCAAAATGATGGATAACCAAAGATGCAAGACGACAATCAAACACGTCAGGATAAATGACAACCAAAGACGCCAGGACGACAACTAAAGATATCAGGACGACAACCAAAGATGTCAGGCGGTAACTAAGAATTCCAGGGCAATCAATACCAAGAAAATAAAACGAAAATCGTCAGAAAAGCTAATAAAAAAAGACTTCAAGTGCTTGTTTATCAAGAACCACTAGACCTAACTAAGACAAACAGCTACAGCTAACAATAGCGAAGAACAACCAAAGATGTTAGAACAACCATCCAAAGACGGGTCGCAAAGACAATCAAAGATGATAATGAGAGAAGAAAGGACGTCCGTGATAACCTAAAAAATAGGCGACTACCAAAATCATAGGCAACCAAAGAGGTAAAACGACACGGTAACAAAGGTAACACGTCAGGATAACAACCAAAGACGTCGAGACGATAACCACAGATGTCAGAAAGGCAACCAAAGATATCAGACGGTAACTAAGAATGCCGAGGCAACAAATACTACAGGGAAACTAACGAGAATCGCTAGATAAGCTAATCAAAAAAGACCTGCTTAAGGACCATTAGACCTGACTTCTTAGTCAGCTAGTAGCTCAGTAGGGCAGCTGCAGACGTCAGCAGAACAGCCAAAGATGTTAGGAAAACCATCCAAAGAAGGGTCGTACAGACAATCAAAGACGATAATGAGACAAGAAAAGACGCATGCGATAACCTACAAACATAGGCGACTGACTACCAAAATATTGGACAACCAAAGATGCAAAATGACAATCAAATACATCAGGATAATAACCAAAAACGGCAGAACGACAACCAAAGATGTCTGGATGGTAACAAAAGATGTCAGGTGGTAACTAAGAATGCTAGGGTAACCAATATCACAGATAAACTAACGAAAATAGCCAGAAAAGCTAATCAAAAAAAGCTAAGTACTTGTTTACCAAGTACAATTAGACCTGACTAAGAAGGACAGCTGCTAACGTCTAAAGAACAACCATAGATGATAAGAGAACCATCCAAAGAGAGGTCCTATAGACAATCATAGACGATAATGAGGTAAGAAAAGACGTCCGTCTACTAAGGAGCCTACTAAGATCATGGACAACCAAAGAAACAAAACGACAATCAACACATCAGCATAACAACTTAAGCCGCCAAAACGATAACCAAAGACGTCAAGATGACAACCAAAGTTGTCAGAAAGGCAACCAAAGATATCGGTAACTAAGAATGCCAGGTCAACCAATATAACAGGGAAACTAACGATAATCGCCAGAAAAGCTAACCAAAAAAGTCGTCTAGTCCTTGTTTAGCAAAGACCATTAGACCTGACTAAAAAAGACAGTTGTAAACGTCAAAAGAACAACAAAAGATGTTAGGAGAACGATCCAAAGAGGCGTCTAAAGACAATCAAAGACAATAATGGGACAAGAGAAAATCTGCTATAAACTAAGATAGAATAATCAAGATCATGGACAACCAAAGATCTTTGGTTTAATTATGCTTAATTAATAAAAAGACGATAATTAAACACGTAAGGATAACAACCAAAGACGCCAGTACGACAACCAAAGATGTCAGGATGGCAACCAAAGATGTCAGTCGGCAACTAAAAATGCTAGGTCAACCAATACAACAAGGAAACTAATAAAAATAGTCTTTGTTTACCAACCACCGATAGACCTTACTAACAAGGACGGCTGCAGACGTCAGAAGAACCAACCAAAGATTTTAGGAGAACCGTCTAAAGAGGCGGCATCGAGACAATCAAAGACGATAATGGACAAGAAACGACAGAGATGATCTAAGAAACTAGGCAATTTCCAAAATCATAACAGCCAAAGATGCAGGATGACAACCAAAGATGATTTAGAGAACCAGAAAACAAAACGGCAATGACAATCAAATATATCTGGAGGATCACTAGAGACCATAAATGTCAAAAAATCAACAAAAGATGTCGGGGTGAGAGTAACCAAAGATGTCAAAGATGACAATGAGAAAAACATCAGGAAATCTAACTAAGAAAAGGAGAGCCACATAAAGTCCACTTACTATAATTTAGAGGTCTATTGAGCCTAAATAACCACATACTACTGAGGGTAAGTGGGTAAGAAAGATAAAAAATTATCTGGCCTTAACCTTTCGAGTGATTTGAATGACAGTAAAAGCAGCAATATCAATATTTATAACATGGTGTGCCATTTTTGACCTTTAGAAACTCTAAAAATCCTGTTTTCATTAATCATCCAATTAGATCGTTGCAATAACATACATACAGATTAGGTTTTACAAGATTCGTTGATAAATACGTACTAGAGAAACACACACATACATACATACAAAGATACAAGATATACACACTTTCACACGTGCTATTTGTTTATCTCTAGATCCACTTTGATAATCGATACGTTCACCTCGAAACTTTCAACTTGGAATAGTATACATTATACAGAGAGTATGATATGTTTATATTTAACTCGATTTAAACAACACTGCACTTTAACTTAACCGGTATTGCATCTATTATTGGCATCATTTCCTTAATTTCCGACGCGAGCACCAACAACCAGCACAACACTTAACCAACACTCGCAGTCGGAACTAAAAACTATAATCGCGGTGCCTCAGTTTAAATGTCGAGGCGATTTACTTTCTGTAAGAGCGATTATTGTTAAGTAAGATGTTGAGGATGAAGTTTTGAAATTTGCTTCTTAACGACTATTAATCTTAAGCTAACATAAATTTATTGATTATGTCGGACCGCGAGTTAAAATGATTAATTGTCTTCACTTTAGGTTTAATTAAATGCACATAATAGTATACTATATGACTAGAGTAAAGGACATAGGCGTCGGTTGTTCTTTTTGAGAGGGAGGGTTACATGAAGTAACGCGTTGCCCAAAAGTGTATCGTGGTTTCAATCAAACAATGCAGTATCATCCTCATGTATTATAGTTCGACTTCAGCACATTCAATGACAATGACAGACAGAGAGCCGGCGGTGGACGAGGGGTGTCAGTGGATCACGCCTGTTTTGAGGGTCGTGGGGATCCAACATGGGGCGACGATATTTTTTAAAATGGGAAATTTCGCCACCTCAACTGTGAGTGTGTGTATTCGTTACATGTTAGATGGGAGACATATGACCTGAGGTGTGGTTTCCCCGCAGTGTAGGCGTGAAATAAAAAACACACAAAAATGAGACAGCCCCGGATCTTTATCGCAGATTCACTCTTTATCATAATCACTGTTGGAATTACTTAAGATGTGCAGAAATATTGTGCCCCCCCCCTCCCGAACAACTTCATCGCCACCCATGGAAGATAAGGTGCATATACTTTTGATTTATTTCGTTAAGCATTCCCGCCTGACCTAATTTATATCTTTCAGCACGAAACTGTAAAATTAATCACTACATACGCCACAACTATTTCTAACATCTAGACAAACCAGAGCTATCAATTGTTTTAACTATAAAACAATCGCTCCATAAATTTCGGCTAATTGCCTCAAGTGTAGTGCAATGCAGAGAGAATTCCTTTCAACATTTTCAGGCGCCGCGACGTTTAACTAGCGAAACGGAATGCTTCCCATTTGTTTTATGTGGGGCGTTTTACACAACAATAAGCCTTTGCCCCTCCTTCCCGCACGGCCCGATAGAATCTTGCAGGATTGCAGTAGGTGCAGCAACGCTGCAGTGATATGCAAAATACCCCCGCGACGTTGCCGTTTAACATTGATAAAAGGTCAAAAGGAATGCTGGACTCTCTATACTGCCGTGGTGAGGCCGTGCCTCTTCCGGCGTCGCGAGGCTATTTCAAGCAAGCAAGGACGCGCACAGACGTCTAGACCACGGCCGACGTCTGCATCTTCTTGGCAGACTTTTGGGTTTTGAAGAGGACGAAGAGATTTTTGGTTAAGACGCTCAACTTCTTTTGTTTCTTTTCAAACGCCACAATCAAGATCAAGAAAACTTAATTTCCCTAGTATACTACACGTCTTGGTATGGTGAGACGTGTTGATAATCTTCCTTGACGTTCTACTTCCTGCAAAAATTGATATCATGACCTAAGGTAGTGGATTTTTATTTAACATAGCAAGCACACACGCTCTCGCTGCTTTCCCCTTCTTATAGCGCAGAGCGTTCGCTCTACCTTCTTTCCACCACAAACAAGTAGGTCACTGAATTTACATTATTTAAATATACACGTAACTGCTTTGAAATTAATCGTGGAAAATTAAACAAATTGCCAATTACTAAACGGATCAAATTACACAAGAACCGGGTTTAATGGTTTGGAATACTAATCTCGGCCAATTTTGTAGTCTACTCTCCAGATTTCTCGTCTAAAATATTATACAGATTGCGGTAAAACACGGAAAAGAAAATTTAAAAACTTAAATAGCGCAATTTGCTCAAATTCGGAGGGTCACGTATGAGAAACTTCTGATAATGACTGGCATATAATGAGTAGGACGCAAAGAAGATAAAAATCTGAACCGAAAATTTCGCCCTGTTGATCTGTAAGTAGGCAATAATGAACTTTTGGAAGAAAATTTGGGCTTGTAACTGGCGGGCAATAGTGAATTCACGTTTTCACGTGATCACATGAACAACAATTATTTTCTTATTTAGTTTTAAGGTTAGAATTTTTAGAAAATAAAGACTTGAGTGTGTGGGTAATTCGATTTGGTGGGAAATCCCGAACCCAGATGGTAATGGAACAGGTGGGACGGACATCTCGAAATGTTAATTCAAGAGGATATGGGCGGGTTTCTGCTCAGAGATAACGGTAGGTCGAGGGCGGGAGGGCGGGCTGCATCTCGGGCTGCAATACTCAATAATAATAATAACTCAGTCTTTGTAGCTAATTAAATTCTTCGCGAGAAGAATCAATCTACTGATTCTGGATAAATAACATTAAATAAAAATTATAAAACTAGTAATACCGAAACGGGCTTCCCGGTTGATGCCCGTGCCCGCCCGTACCCACAATTCTTTAAGCAGGCGGGCTAGAATATCTTTGCTCACGGACACGACGGGAATCACATTCTTGCTACCAGGCAAATACTGAAGCATTTCCATGAGAATATTTAACGGTACCGACCGGGCGGGCAGTTCGAAGACCGATGCCCGCACATCTCTAATAAAAACACAAAATGAAAATATGAAATATAATAGTTAGATATTGAGCGCTGGTTTTTCTATAGCGGCGGTGGGACGCACGTTCTACCATGTGTATAGTAACGACGGCAATTGTTTTTCTAGTTTGCTATGAAATACTTACAAATCGGCTGAATTCAAACCTTAAAATCTGGTATCTGAAGAACAACAATAAATGAATAGGTAAGCTGAGATTGGTTTGGAGCATTGACTGATTAAGTTAGGTTAGGTTAGGTAAATTGCTAGAAGGGCTAGTAATAGTTCAGAGAAGTTAAGCAATGGAGAACGATTTGACAAACTAATTTTTTCTAGTATTAATTCCATGCTTCAAAACAGCCTTGGTAGTGTAATGTCTAGTGTGCCGGTCGACTCCCGGTGCCGGCAGATGTGGTTAAGGTTTTCTGCAGTTTTCCTTAGCTGTGACACAAATGTGGGATTTGCGCTGTTCCATCTGTAAGTCGGCTGCAGCCGCACATAGGGCCTACGTAATAATAATAATAATCGCCCCCTCCCTCCCGCACAAGCTTATAGCTTCTGGGGCCTGCTTTGCAAGTTATGGGTTGTAGCAATTATTATTATTATTATTATTATTAAAATATTACCTTAAGTTAGGTTGGTTAGGTAAATTGCTAGAAGGGCAATTCAAACAAATTGGCCATTGGAGAACTAACTAGAAGACAAATTACGAAAAATTATTTTTCTTTTAGTCTCGTGTTTCAAGATATGACCTTAAGTTAGGTTAGGTTATGTAAATTTCTAGAAGGGCTAGTAACAGTTTAGATCAATAGACAAAACGAGTTGACAAATTACGAACTCAAATAGATATGGGGTAAATCAGATCCTTGTACTACGACGTGTCAATAGTGACACAAAGGACAATAACAGTAAGCCAAATATACGACTTAAAGGCGATTAAATCTTTCATTTTAGCTTTTCAATGGTTTACTTCATTTTTTTTCTAACACTCTGAAGGAAGTCCGTGCAGGTCCGCGTGAGGTTAAAGTACTCAGAGTGACGGACTAAAGCTAAACCCCCTTCTTTTTCATTGAAATTCAATGGTGCAGTCAATTTAATGATGTTCTGCACCTAACCTTACCTGACCTGACCTGTCCTAATCTGACCTGACCAAAGCTAACCTGACCTGAAATAACCTAACCTAACCTAACCTGACCTAATTTATGCTATCCTAACCTAACCTAACGCCACGTTAAATATTCTTCTACAAAAATAAAGAAATTTTTAAAAAGATATTTATTAAAATCAATTAGAGACACGCCCTTAACAAGGCGGTTTAGGCGCTGAGCGTCAGCTTAAACTTGCAAAAAACACATTAATTCCGAACAGCAATGTACTATTGATTTCCAATGAAAAAAGGTCTCTCCTCCCATGAACAAAAAACACAACTAAGTAATCTAGAAACAAACATCACATTGAAATAAAAGGCACATATCATTCATCGCGAATCGAAGCTCCATAGGTCGATCCGACAAATATACTTAAATATCTAAAAAGACTCGATAGTCCCCAGCTGGCAGGGAGGGAGGACCCTGTTTATGGTCCAAATGCTGTATACTGCAAGCAAATACCTTAAAAATATCAGTAGCTGAGAAGCTAAGCACTTCTGCTTTTATGCGCATGTGCATTTAGGCACGTCATTATTAACCCCTTCGCGCCCAGGTTGTCATATGTGGCAACAAATATTAAACATTTACTATTAGAATGGAATAGTTTCATAGATGTTGTTTCAAGCCTGGGCTATCGCAATTTATAATGGGATCGATTTTTGATTGGTTACTGCAAGGTGAAACTTACTTCGAGAGTACATGTTAGCGACGCCTATGGAGTACATCATTTTTTTTGAAAAAAAAAATTATCTCTTAGTTTAGTGGGACAATAATAAGTATAAAAACACAAACAAACAAAAATTCAACTTTTTTCACTAAAAAAAAATAGGTACCTTTTTTGACTCCTTTTTACACCTATTTTTGACACCTATGGAGTGTTTTATTTTTTTCAAAAATTGACCTCTTATGTAGGGGGGGGGCAGAAATATAAAAACACAAAAAAAGGACGAACTTTTTTTCCACTAAATAAAATACTATTTTGACCCCTTTAGCGACGCCTATGGAGTATTTTATTTATTTTTTCGTGGAAATTGAGCTCTTAGTGCAGTGGAACAATAATAAGTATAAAAACACACAGAAAGAAAAAGTCTGTTTTTCTTACTAAATCTGGTATTATATTGCGGACCTGTAAATAAGCCTGGGCGCGAAGGGGTTAAATTTGAACGCGCGGAATAAAGCGTAAACAGATAAGTATGTGACATTTAAGAACAAGAACCGTAAAGCGCGTCCATGTTTGCAATTATTGCATACTATTGCACCCAATGGGAAACCTATTCCAAAAGCGCAGAAGCTTCCAATTATTTATCTTCCACTGATCACATGGACAGAACTTGTGACCCCAATCTTGTTTGCTCATTGTAGGTTCATTAGGTGCAATGGTCTTGCGCTGACCAATGCAAAACCATAATAGAAATAAAAACGTTAGGTCTGATCACGACAATTGATCTATTTGGTGAAATTTTATTATTTGGTATCAGAAAAGGTTGATGAGGGCACGATTTCATACATTCTTGTTGACATTCAAAGAATAATTGTTTTATATACTCTGCCTTAAAGGTAGTAGGCCTCGCATAGTCTATGTCTGGCCTGCTAGATCTTACAGCTACTTACGTAGTTGACTTTTTCTTGAGAGAACTCACCTGAAACAAAGAGAAAATCGCAATTAATTACAGAATAAATAAACGTATGGTAATACGTAAGTTTGTCAGTATTATTTGATTTGGTTCCAAAGTTGACGAATACAGTTTTAAGGGAAAAAGTATGGGAAAGCATGCAAAAAACTACTCCTAATCTTCACTCATTTTTAACGCATCGAAATGTCGTCATTCGGTGTTAAAAAATCGGGAAGAAATTATTCCAAAAATGTTAAGGAGACAAGGGGACGTAGTATAGATAGCGATAACTACGAAAATATACGGACTCGATAACCAACCCGTACGTATAATAAAAATAACCTTCTATTTTTTCTGTCGCACGTGTACGAGATCATTCTTGTAGCTTAATTAAAAGTGCTCATTCTATTTATGAGGATTGTTACATTTTCCAATAATAATCTTAAGCGTGAACAGTCTATGTAACTGAATTTCATAACAATACCGCAAGTTTTAAGTACTTAGTTAGATAACGAACATATTTTTACAATATCGATTTGGAATTAATTTATTTGTAAATGGTAAAGGAGATTTTAATGGATGAATGAATGAGCACGCTTACATGAAGGTGAAGCTTACTTTATACAAATGTATCAAGTTTTGTTCACATAGTTACAACATTATGAATGACAAGTTTTTACCACCTTAACAGAAAGTTCCATTTTGTTCCCCAAAAACAGGGAAGATTGCCTAGGAAAAAAGTATTCACTTTGGCTCCCTAGGGAGGAAAAGTGTTTGTCCTTCTCTCATTTACCAATGCTTACTTAACGGTAATTAAAAACCAAAGCATTTATTCAAATTTAATAACAACAATTAAAAATTTATAGACCAAGTCACAATTATTTATTTGTAATTTAATATTAAACATATAATTCCTTGCTTTGTCGATAATTAAACAGTCGAAGATGGTATAAAAAGCAGAAATGAAAAAGTTACTAAAATTTTCTTATAGATTATTTATTAGAAAAAAGCTTAGTTTTTCAATTTTCTAAAAGTAGACGAAAAATGCAACTCGGGAGGAAAGTGTATTTTTCTCCCTAGTTACGCAAATAGCTACTCAATATCTATAATTACTTCCAAATATAAATAGAAATAACTCCAAAAAGTTCTTTATAGCTGATAAAAAATATGAAACAAAAATATTCTAGACATAATAGTAGACAAAAAAAAAAGAGAATCGTGAATGGGATGCGGCGGAAGGAACCGACTGGCGGCGGATGTTGAGCGCATAATTCTCATTCATCACGGTCGAGAATGAAAAGCGAAAGTTCGGAATTTCCCGTTCACATGTCTGCAATGTACATGTTGCCCCGTCGTGCGATGGCCGTCGCCGTCGTACATATACAACAACTATACATATTCCACATTTATAAAACGGAATTAGCGCAAACGACCGTATTTGATGATGACGCAGTGAAAATAGAAATTTCGCTTGAATTAGGTTAGGTTGAAACGTGATCAACGCGGATTTTTAATTTTAACACTCATTTTCATTTGTATTTTCCCCTATATCGAATGTGAGTAATATAGTCTACATATTAAATTTAAAAAAACGGCGTTGTCGGCTGGTCATGTTGATTTATCTATAATTAATGCAAAACAAGACACTCGGATTAAATGGGGTATTAATTACTGTTAATTGTCTGGCATTGATAATTGTTTTGTTAATATGTAATCGATTATGTATTGTTGTGTAGTTGTTGTTCGCTATATCCGCTAAGTTTGTAATAATTCAACCTTTCACCTATTTTTTTCTGAATCGTCCTTGTATTGTTAAGACCCTAATTGACTGTGGTGAGTGGCATGGAGTTATTTGAAAACTATTTTAAAGACATTTTCATATTTGTTCTAATTAAATCAACTGCAGTCATTTTATTCTCTGCTTAATCAGTCATCTATTTTTAAAGTAAAATTTTGACTAATAAGTAAAATATGAGATCACCACCAGAAAGTTTAATCTAATCTAATCAGGTGTGCTATGGAAATCGAAATGTTTGTAAATTACGTACCTATTAGTTACCTATTTGTTGGTATTAGATAAAATGTTAGGAATTCCTAAATTCGTAAGAAAAATACTTTGGTGATTTTTCACAGTTTAATAAACTTTAATTGAAGGCGATTTCGCGCGTGTCATTTGTTATTTTGAAACTAAATAAAATTTCCTTTCCTTTTATTGAAGAGACATTCTGCTGTTTATACTTAACAAAAAAAAAAACAAAAAAAATACATCTAATGGCCCCACGTTGGGCTCCAATTATGGTATCAACTGTTAATAGCCACCAACCAGTATATACTATGAGCACTCCCAATTTTTTGTCATTCATAGAACTTTTTACTTACTCAATTTAATTTCACACGCAATTCCACAACTTTCATATGAATTTCCTCAATTTTCGAGTGTTTCTCTGTTACGCATTGTCACAGAGAGATCAAGTTATCTCAAAGTTTACGCACGGTGGCCGCGAAACAATCGACTGACATTCACAGAGCTCAAAGATGGGTTCAGCGTTGACGTTCTTTCAACGTTACCAGGAAGAGGGGTATGGACTTTATGAACATTCTCCAAACAAACCCAATAGATCTAAGCAAGCACTTAAAATCATGGTTGCCGTGTTCTGGGACCACAAGGGAATCTTGTTGACGGAATTCATGGGACCAAAGACCACAATAACATTATAAGCATGGTTGTAAAACGCTGAAGAAGCTTCAGAAGTCAATTCCAAAACAAAAGGCGCAGAATGTTTATCAATGCGTTATTCAACTGCCGAAGTGCTAAGCTCAACACTGAAACTCGCATAAAGGGTTTACTCACCCCCTTACGGACTTGGCATCTAGCGATTACCATCTCTTCAAGAAGATGAAAGTATGGTTGGCTGCTCAGCGCTTCCTCATTATGTCAATTAAATATTTCATACAATTAAATCGTAGGTGTATTGGGCATTGTCCAACTCTTGGGAAAAAAGGGCAAGTTTCAATTCTTTTTTTTAATTTCAGCTTTGGCCGATTGTGGCTACCTTTGAATGTGAACGGATCGCGAAACTAAAGATATTCTGTCCTTTTTGTAGTACAGCAGAACCCTTACACTCAATGAGAAAGATGTCGAAATACCAGCCATAGCACATTTCCTTATTTCTGGATACAATTTCAAAAGTATTATTTTCTTATTTTCAGAATTAAAATTTGCAAGATCTAAGAAGTGCCTGAATACACTAATTGATATCTCTCAAGGAGTTAACGAGAAGGTTTTTGAGAAGCTCCCTAGTACTTGGTCTAATGCTCCAATAATTGCAGACAACTGAACAGTGGCGTAGCCAGAGTTGGCCCTTGGGGAGGGATATAAATATAATAAAAGAATATCCGCGAGCTTGGCTCTCAACGTATACATACCTATAGTAACTGTCTATTTAGGTTTTTGTTTATAGATTGTATGGAACAAAAGTGCAAATATTAAAGAATACTGAATAAAAAACAATATTTTTAGAATACTAGTCTTTATTTAACAAAAAACATTACAAAACAAAATCTAGGCGCCGTGGTTTTTCAGTCAGTTCGACTTTCAATATTTCATCTACTTTTTTTAAGTTTTGACCCTTGAGGGGGATATATCCCCCATATCCCCCCCGTAGCTACGCCACTGCAACTGAATAAATAACACGCCCACGAAGGTGCTTATAAAATGGTGTCCTGAACAACCACAGTGTTATATTCGCTTTAGAAGCATCTTTGGTCCCATGAAAAATTTATTGAGAAAGGGTCTGTTTTTCCAATTAACCGAACTCGTCGTGAATAGGTGACTTGAGTCGAAGTTTGCGTCTAGGTAACTTGAGGTCGTTTTATTACCCTTTTTTTTATTCAAGTCGTTTTATTAGAGCGTTTATTGTTTTGATATCCTACATGAACGGTTCTCAACTTTTGGTCCAATGGATGTTTGGACCAACGAGATTTTTTGTCCAACAGGACATTTGGTCCAATAGATTTCATTTTCAGTGGTACTTTTATTTGGGAGTTTTTGCCCAATGGAACTTTTGGTGCACAACCACTTTTTTAAACGAATAATAAGACAAATATTCTTTTAAAATATTTATAGACGAAAAGACACTTATAACTGAAGTAGTAACTGAAAATGCGACTGCACTAGACGCCACTTTAACCTCAACCGACATTCACCATATTACTGGTGGACATTAATATGTTATCTTAGGTTAGCTTAACAGACCACCAATATTCAGTTATTGCGTTCTAGTTGAACAAAAATTACTATTAGACAAGAAATACCATTGGACACGAAAAGTCCCATTATACCATTGGACCAAATACCATAAACGGAAAATCCCTCAATGAGAAGCACTGCTACTCTCACTAAAAGTTCCAAAACAAGTGATTGTTTTCAAGGACATGAAATAAAGTTAATACAACGACATTTACACTAAAGACTGATTTTATTTCTGTCATAGTTAACATGCTGAGTTGAATTGAAGATAAACAATAAGTTTATACATACAGCACACAATAAATAATATAAGGAAAAAAGATATCAACACATAGTTATGGGATATCTAAACGCAAAGAAGGCAACTCTTTGTGGACTGGTGCGCTGCAAATGAAATGATAATAGGAGGAACCCTTTTCCCCCTTAAAAAGCGTCCTGGATATCTCCAAAACAGCAAACACAAAATAAATACACCACTTAAAAATACAAAGACGTCTGTGGAGCTCGCTACTAGACGTCAGAAACAAATGAGGTGCCGATATTGGCATCGATCTCTATTTGATGATAGCAAGTATTAGAATGAGAATTGTGGCAGCAAGATAAAAGTTTATTCCACAAAGTAAAATGTATGATGAATGAATGAAATGAAGAGAAAAGAATATCAAACGCAATTAAGAAATAGATTCCAAAGGTTTTCAAATCTCAACAAAGATGGGGTAGAGGAACACTGGATACAACACTGCTGAATCGTTGCTAAGGTACAGAAATATACGCAAAAAACGAGTTACATCATTTACACTCATTCGCTACATCAATGAGGGAGATAAACCTCTCTTTTTTTATTTTTTAGGTGTAAGGCTGGATAAGAAAAGAAGTCTGAGAAAAGATTGAAGAAAAAGAAAATACAAATTCAAACATCGCAAGTTCAAACAAAGAATTAGCGCAGACCGAAAAAAAACAGAAACAGCTGCAAATGATGAAGAGGTATACCAAATTACCAGAAAACTATAACAAAAGAAAAGTAGGCTTAGCCGCCCAATAAAAAATAAAGGTGTACTATTAACCAACAAAAATGAACAAATGGTGTTTAGTCAATATATCGATACCCAAAATATAGACACCCATACTACCGCAAGGGTTGACCCAATATATAAACACCCAGTATGCAGATAGGTGCGCATGTGCATCAACATTTGAGTTCATAAGCTTTTGGACATCAGGATATTGGGATACGACCGTTACATTTGTCCCACATCCTGGACACACGTGAATCCACGTTGTTTCTGGCGATTTATCTATCAATCGGTGGTTTATTTTATATGTGTTTAATTAAAGGTGCACGTCAAAATCTGGTCACTGGTTAGGTTAGGTTAAGTTAGGTTGGGTTGGGTTCGGTTAGGTTAGGTTAGTTTACATTAGATTAAGTTAGGTTATGTTTAGGTTAGGTGAGGTTAGTTTAGATTAGGTTGAGTTGAGATAGAATCGTTTGGGTTGGGTTCGATTACGTTAGATCAGGTTAAGTTAATTGTAGATAAAATAAAGCCAGCATTGCTTTGAAATTAAATTTTAATTTTATTATAACCTATACAGGATATTTAAAATTGTATATTGTAAGATCTAGGTGTCGGGATATTGGTATACGACCGTCATCATTTTGTCCCAAACCCTAGACACATGTTGCAAAACCACGTTGTGCCTGGCGATTTACCAGTCGGCGGTTTATTTTATATTGCGTTTAATTAAAGGTTATGCACGCCCAAATCTGGTCGCTAGTTAGGTTAGGTTAAGTTGGGTTGGGCTGGGTTTGATTAGGTTAGGTTAGCTTAGATTTGTTTAGGTTAGATTAGGTGAGGTTAGTTTAGGTTAGGCTTTGTTTCGGTTAAGTTGGGTTGAGATGGAATCGTTTGGGTTGGGTTCGATTACGTTAGATCAGGTTAAGTTAATTGTAGATAAAATAAAGCCAGCATTGCATTGAAATTAAATTTTAATTTTATTATAACCTATACAGAATATTGAAAATTGTATATTGTAAGATGTATCTAGGTGTCAAGATATTGGTATACGGCCGTCATCATTTTGTCCCAAACCCTAGACACATGTTGCAAAACCTCGTTGTTCCTCGCGATTTACCAGTCAGCGGTTTATTTTATATTGCGTTTAATTAAAGGTTATGCACGCCCAAATCTGGTCGCTAGTTAGGTTAGGTTAAGTTGGGTTGGGCTGGGTTGGGTTTGATTAGGTTAGGTTTGTTTAGGTTAGGTTAAGTTGGGTTGAGACGGGATCGTTTGGTTGAATTCGATTAGGTTAAGTGAGCTTAGTAATTGTTGATATAATAAGTTTTATTAGATATAACAAGCATTGCTTTGAAATTAAATTATAATTTTATTATAACCTATACAATACTGAAAATTGTATATTGTAAGATTTTTGAGTGTCGGGATATGGGGATACGACCGTCCTAGTTTGTCCCAAATCCTAGACACATGTTGTAAAACCACGTTGTTCCTGGCGACTTACCAGTCGGTGGTTTAGTTTATAGTATTGTGCTTAATTAAAGGTTGTTAGGTTAGGTTATGTTTTTAGTTGTCTAGACTTTGGGTGTCTATGTTTTGGGTTGTCTAGACTTTGGGTGTCTGGATATTGGGGCATGTGGATGTCTAGATCTTGGGTGTCGGAATATTCGAATACGACCATTAATACACTATTTATATTCAGATATCGCAGGCGCAGGATATTCAAAACTGCTAAATCAACCAGTCCAAACTGATGAAGACCAAGTGGCAGAACAGTAAGAGGAAACAGAGAATAGAATAAACTTAGATTCGAAACTACTAGATTCGAAGTCAGATTAGAGATAAAAGCACAAACAATGAGAACGTACCAGGGATCCACTAAATTGCACCAGAATTATAAAAAAAAGTACTAGAAGTGGCAGTAGATATATTGCGCCCATTATTCATCAAAATATGGCAAACAGGCTTAGTACCTAAAGAATGGAAAAAATGACCTTTTAGTGCATATTCCTAAGGAGACATTACAAATTGTACTAACTGATGAGGCATAACATTACTTTCAATCCCAAGCAACAAACTTTCAAGAATCACACTAGACAGAATCAGGAAACAAAGAAGGGGGCAAGCGGAATTTAGAAGTAGCAAATTATGCGAGATTTGCGGTTACCAAAAATATGACCAACAATCTACCTCTACACACGACTGTATAAAATATATTGGTCAAACATCAACGACGAACTTTGGAAACGAGCAAAAGAACAACCCATAGAACTCCAGATAAAGAAAAGGAAATAAATATACTGCAAAAAAAGAAAGGCCTTCCAAACTAGGAGAAGAGCAGTAAAAAAAAACTACCAGATATGGGCAGAGGTCAAAACCCAAATCCAGTACAGAATCCGATGGAGTCGCTTGGTACAGGTCCTATGCTCCAACGAAGAGTGAAATGATATAAATAAGTGAGTGAGAAGTGTCTGGTATAATTGTGGGCGGAGCCCAGAGACACGGTTCGTATCCAGATACCGTTATTTGTCTATTGATTTAGGCCGTGAAAGCCTTCGTACCTAACAAATTAAAAGAAACATTATTCTGGAAACTGTAACAAGGAACAGTGTATAAGAATGCTCTGATAAGAGGTAGCGGATAGATTGTGCAAAATTATGTGCATTATACAAGGACGCGAAATCTGCGTCAATACGGGATTATGAGGGTTTGACCGTGACAGTTGCCAGAAAGAGCACAATTTAGCGTCCTCGACGTGGGGTCTATATGGTGAACTATTATTAATGGGAAAAGCCAACGTATACTAATAAAGACGGTGTAATATACATGAAAAAATAAATACATACAAGAGTTTGCGTGCATTACAGATGTTGCTGTATCAAGAAAACAATCCCACATAGTATCATTCTTGTCTACACACATATATAAATATATAGTATATATAGAAAGGCTTTAAAACGCTCTATAAATATTTGTATTCCTAGTTTCTATACTTACCGTAACCGCTGACCGTATCAAAATCATACATAATTAATTATCGTATTAATACATTGGAGTACACCACTAAGGTTGATAATAGAGTAAAAATCGTTTAGCGTGACGTAAAGTTCGCCTTCTTTAAGAGGTTTTCACGTTTTTTATATACATCTCCCGTATGCACACACACACAGACCATACATAGCCTAATAGAAGAAAATACCGTTACGTTTCACGTTTCGCAATTGTGATTTGTCTCTATCTTTTTTTGTTTCTGGGTAATCGTCCTCTTGTCCAAAACAAATTTAATTGGTCATAAGACGAAAACTATACCCCTTTAATCACTTTGATTAATTACCAGACCGCAATTAAGTTGTTGGATATGTCATTTGTGATTATCCCGTCTGCTGAACTGGGACGTCGTTAATTTTGTACTGGTACCTTTGTTTAATTAGCCATTTCAGAGGTTAATTGTACAAATTTGTTTGTTTTGTTAATGTGCACTCTAGTACAATAATAAATTAACATGCTCGTTTTTAATTTTTTTTCCTCTCGTTTTGCCTAATTGTTTTTCTACATCAGCGGCAATAAAAAGCCTAATCAAAATAAAGGTAAGATTGTAGGTGTAAAGTCATATAAATATAGCCTAGACTAATCAAAATCAACGCGTCTATAAAAGCAAATTCCACCTTTCAACGTTGCTTTAGAAGTTTTTTCCATCTCCTCCTCTCCTAGCACACTAACTATAACAACAACACACACGCGTCTGGACTCTGGATTATAAAAGGTGATTTACCTATCTCTTTAACGTCTTCTTCTTTTTTTTTCACCATAGAGTTCCCAATTAATAAATTACCATGGTCCACTTGTTTATTACTTAGGAAATCTAGTGTTATGTTCATCCATTTATTAAAAAATAAATGTGTAACATTTGCATAATAATTTGCATGGACATGGTTGACGAAACGCCACTAATATTGTCTCCATCCTTTTCTATCTCAGTTGGCGTTTCCTTCTAAAACACACGTACGATGATCAGAATTTATGTAGCATTTTATGTGTGCGTATGTTTTTAAGCTTAACAGATTGTTTTTTCAATGAGGAGGAAGAGAAGGAAAAAACAAGAGTGAAATTGTAGAATATGTTCACGTTGAACACGGAAATAATAAAAAAAAGAGTTCCGCAAGTTGGATAAGGTTAGGATTCCAATTTATGTCATTTCTCTTTTTTGTTATCTGAATTTATCTCTAATAGTGCAAGTTGGTATTTCTTTTCAAGTGAAGGATAAATTAGTGTATTTTTGGGCAAATTGTATCAAATTACTGAAATAGGCAAAACAGTGGCAACAACCAATGTATAGATTCGAGATTGGTTATCACCAAGAGCAACATGAATATTGGTCTTGAGCGTGATAAAATTTTGCTCACAAGATCATTGAACCAAGGCTGGGCATATGCATCTGTCTTATTCTAGAAAAAGACTGTACTAACAAGGAATCAAGGCTTGGTGAAGCCAATAGTTTTTTTGGCAACTATTACTTTTTTGGGACATGCGTGGTTCAACAAGAAAAATCATTTTGGGCACTTACTACATAGATACATTCAAAATAAAAATAAGTTAGGAAGAATAACATGTGCGAACTTCTTTGGTTAAGAAGATAAGTGGTTAACATATAGAGAGAGGAGTACATCGGGAGAACGAGCACAGTATGTTCAAATTTGGACCTTTGCTTGTTAGCATGGTCAAGTGAAATCTAGCCAAATTAAGTTCTCATTTCATCCAAAATATTTTGCAGAATGTTCAGAAAAATTCTGATGACTAAATCTCATAGGCTTGACTTGCCTTGGTTTGGCTTTGAATATAGTCTCAATTCTTTTCTGAAAGTACTGAAATGTAGGGACTCCATTAGTGTCGGTTTTTGTGAGTCTCTTTGGCATCATAACATTGGCGTAAGTATTCCTCGCACTCTTATAGTAAAAACAGTCAGTTTAAAGATTTTGGTTTGGCCTTTCCAGGGTAAATGGGGCAACTTTTGTCCCTATTTTTGCTTTAGATAATTGTAGCTTGTGTTTTCAATCCTGAGTGTGACAGCGTGTTAGAGGCCATATCCCAATATCCCGACACCCAAAAACTAGACAACCCAAAACCAGCCAGGCCAGGTCAGACCTAGAGCAATACTGGCCTATAATGAAGAGGATAGTGCATCAGAAGGAATGAAGAGGATATTCCATCAACATTCCGTGCTAAGTGGGTTTAGGTAGATCAGAAAGTCGATAACAATCTTGTGAATAAGTTGATGAGTCAAGATAGGAAGAAAGTACGTAGTATATAAATATGACATATGAAGTAAGTTTTCATTAAAATAAAATAATTACAATTTCCAGTTTAGTATAATAAAATTATAATATAATTTCAAAGCAATGCTGGTTTTATTTTATCTACAATTAACCTAACCTAACCTAACCTCGCCTAACCTAAACATAACCTAACTTATATACCACATTACTTAACCAAATTACTTAACTTATATACATTTATATACTACCATGTCATACCACACCATAACATAACCTAAGCTAACCTAATATAACCAGTGAACAGATTTTGGTGTGCACAACCCTTAATTACATACGATATAAAACCACCGACTAGTAAATCGCCAAATGATGTTCCAAATCTTACAATATACAATTTTCAGTATTCGGTATAGGTAACCTAACCTAACCTCACCTCGCCTAACCTAAACATAACATAACTTAACCTAAACATAACATTAACCTAGCCTAAACGTAACATACCATACCAAAACATCCAGTGACCAGATTTTAGCGTGCACAAATTTTAATTACACCGGTAAATCGCCAGGAACAACGTAGTTTTACAGTATGTGTCTAGGTATTGAGACAAATGATGATAAAGGTTGATCCATATGCGCACCACCTGCATTATGAGTGTCTACATTTATGGGGTCTAAATATTGGGTCAACGCTTGCCGGGCCATGGGTGTTCACATTTCGAGTGTATTCTATATTGAGAAATCACGGAGTTGGAAGATGGAGTTATATCTAACAACAACCCTACCCGAGCGGCAGGTGTAAAATATCAGCTACGGCAGATTTTGATATTTTGTCTTTGATCAACTTCTGGTGGTAAAAAGGATAACTCCTTTCCGTTTTACTTAGGTCGAGTGTAGCTTCCTATACATGGAGATGAATCGTGAAACATGATGAGATTTCTGTTTATGTTCATGGTACACCATCTTAAAGTACCATCCTGCTCAATAAATATTATATGAGCGTTGTCTGGCATTTGAACAAACGGACGTTTGGCCGACGAGAATCCAATGCGTAAAACAAAGGCGAAATTTCTTCTATAATTGTGTTTACATAAATACATATAACGACAGAAAATAGTTTTGGAAGACTTCGTCCAACGACTTGGTCCAAGGAAATCCGATACTTTTTACGAAACTTTTAGTCTAATGGACGTTTGGTCCAAAGCAATTTTTAATCCAATGACACTTTTTCCCGACGGGACTATTGGTCCAATGAAATCTGGTCATTTTTAGGGTCATTTTAGCACTTTTAATCTAATGAAGGTTTACAACGAAAACATTTTTTAACCTCATTTGTTTAATCCAATGGAACTTTTCACTAAATGGTACTTTTCGTCCAACTAAAGCGCAATAAACGGATGAACTTATATGACGGCCGAAAATTGTCTACTTAAAAGACAATTCCTATTATTATTCACTAGTCATCTGTTAATCTAACCTAAGCTAACGGATGTATTTGTGTTATATTATATGAGCGGTCTTTGACTTTTGCACAAACGGATGTTTGGTCCAACGAGACTTTTGGTCTAATACGTAAAACAAAAGAGAAATCTCGGCTTACATATAACGACAGAAAATGGCTTTACCTAGCTAATGCCAATGATTTTGGAAGTCTTCTTCCAAGGACTTTCGGTCCAATCAAATCTGATCCTTTTTACGAGACTTTTAGTTTAATAGACGTTTGGTACAAAGCAATTTTTAATCCAACGACACTTTTCCCCGACGGGGTTTTTGGTCCAATTAAATCTGGCCGTTTTTAGGAGACTTTTAACTAATATACGTTTACAACAATAAAATTTTTAACCGTATGTTTCGCGCGATGGGACTTTTAGTCTATTGAACGTTTAATCCAATGAATCTTTTCACTAAACGGTAGTTTTCGTACAATTAAAACGCCATAAATTTCTAGACAGACAGGCATAACTTCCTGACAGTTCCTATTATTACTCACTACTTATCTGTTACTCTTACCTAACCTAACCTACGTATCTGTGTTATATTATACGTTTTACGAATTTTAGTTTAATGGATGTTTGGTCCAATGGAATCTTTAGCCAACAACACTTTTCTCCGATGGAACTTTTGGTCCAATAAAATCTGATCATTTTTAGGGGACTTTTAATCTAGCGGATGTTCAATCCAATCAAATCTTTAACCGTATTTTTCGTCCGGTGGGACTTTAGTCTCATGAACTTTTAATGCAATGAAACTTTTCACTACTTTTCGTCCCATTAAAACGCAGTAAATGGATAAACTTATAGGACTGTTCCAATTGATAACATACTACACTTCTACTTTTCACTAGGTATCTGTTAATCTAACCTAACATAACCTATGTATCTGTGTATTATGAGCGATCTCCGATTTCTGAACAAACAGACGTTTGGCCCAATGCGTAAAAAAATCGAAATTTCCTCTATGAAGCTTATATGATTACAAATAACGACAGAAAATTGTCTTACCTAGCTAATCACAGTGGGTTTGGAAGCCTTCGTTCAACGACTTTCACTCCAATAAAATCTGATCCTTTTAGTCTAATGGATGTTTGGTCCAATGAAATTCTTAGTGCAACGACAATTTTCTCCAATGGGCCTTCTGGTCCAATAACATATGGTCATTTTTAGGAGACTTTTAAACTAATGGACGTTTAGTCCGATAAAACACGACGACCCCTATTGATAACTTAAAAGACAGTCGCTATTATTAATCACTAGTTATATGTTAATCTAACATAACATAACCTAAGCTAACCTACGTATCTGTGTTTTATTATATGACCGGTTCCCGACTTTTAAACAAACGGACGTTTAACCCAACGAGATTTTTGGTCCAATGCGTAAAACAAAAGCGAAATATCCTCTATGACTCTTACACGTAACGACAGAAAATGATTTTACCTCGCTAATGAGTTTGAGTCTTCGTTCGACGACTTTCGGTCCAATGGAGACTTTTAGTCTAATTGATTGGCATTGCACTCAATGCCCATCAGACTAAAAGTCCAATTAGACTAAACCTCATTGGGCAAAAAGTTATTGGACCAAAAATCATTTGACGAAATCTTTCAAGCGCTTCTGCTACTCAAGACTTCCTCATTTTCCTATTGAGACAATAAAAGTCCCAAAAAATAAAATTTCGAGATTGTTATTTGAGTCAACTAATGGAGGTAAGGGGAAGTCATTTTTTTGGACACTTTGCATACTAAGCGATCGCGAAACACAAGAATATTTCTGATTTGTAGTGGTATATTACGTTTAAGAATTCTTCTTGCCGAAAAAGTTCAAAAACTGACATACTCTATATTCTGGTTTGCTTCATCGTCTTTTTGAGCTGCCAAGATTTAAGTGTTTTTTTTAGCTTATGAAGCTTAAGGCCATAACATACATCTACGTGCAAGTTTTTGTTTGGTGTATCCTATCGCTGTATGAAGTACTCTTTAGAATAGAGTTCTGTAAAAGCTTAAACATTGACAGAAATACGAAATAATTACATAAAGATCAATGAATTGATGAAGGGCCAAAAATATAGAGGTTTGATGTAGTTTGGTCTGGCTTTTTTTAGTGAAAAATCTTTCTCAGAGCATCTATTTTTTACAAATAATTAGTCGATAATCTTAACGACATGTTATTATTTTGAAGAATTATATTTTAGGTACGTTTGGTTCTTGGTGTTGTGTTAGCAGCAACTCGGACACTCTTCGCTATTACTCACAATAAGAAAATAGTCGCAGACATAGTATTTAAGTGAGGTAAAAACTGCATTTTGGTGCTAAAGAAGTCTTTATACCGCAATCTTCTACAGACCATCGGAAATCACTCTCTACTAATAAGATCCCCAGATCTAATACATAATACATTAGCGTCACAAATTATTATACGGCTGAGTTTACACAAATCCATTATCTAAAAAATACCATTTACAAGCATAAAAGCCGAAACAAACACAAGCAGAAAAGCTGAATTATTATTCCAATACAAATCTTTTTACGTAATCTGAAAATTATTGTAAAAACTAAAAACCGTACTATCTCTGTTTTGTATCAGTGCATTAATCTTGGCCAATTAAACTTACTTTTAAATTATTAATAAAACTTAATGTTTCCTGGTTCCTGAATGCACCAACAACAAGTTGAAAGAGCATCAGCGAGACGCCACATAACCACACTTTCGTATTATAATACGCTCCTATACATCACATACAGGGATGACCTCACTATTTTCGTAACAGAGGTTATCGCTTTATTTTAATTAAAATAAAAATTAATAAATAATTTACTTTTTTTTCTAACTGGATTTAAAGATCAAAATTTACAATTAATATTTCTCTAAACACTAAATTATAAATTAAAATAGAATTTTTTCCACTCTCCTACCTGGAGAAATAAACACCTCTCAAGATTTATTGTTATTGTATTTCAACAGCTCGGATTGATTGATGTGTTAATATTTTCTTTTACGTTTCGAGATTTCAAAGTTGCAGTTTTTTTAAAGATCTTCCATCAGCGTGTGAATATTTGGACAAGGAGAAGATCTACATATCTACATAAACCGACATGCTTTACATTCTTGTATATTACATATATGGAGATGGTCGCATGGAAAAATCTTCAGCAACTGGTTTTATGACATCTTGATTAACCATCAAACCATCAAGAGTGTCATATATTATATGGAATTTAAAATTTGTAAGATGCTCGCTCTTTAAAGTCTATATATTATAAATATGGACGCGTTTGAGGTTATGTTTATTAATAATAAATAATAAGCAGAAACTTGGTCAACGTTCTAGGTATTTACGTATAATACCCCGTATGTTTTTTTGGTTCGCTGTTGTTATTTATTATTTATTAATTTCAAAGGTCTTTGTACCGCGAATAAATTTGCAAAAAAAGTTTATAATCATGCATTTATTATGGGTAGGAAGTGAGAAGGCTAAAAAACGTCTGTTTATATAGCCATAAATTATGTATAATTTAAATTAATTTTTGGTAATTAGGCGCACAAAAAATTTAGAGTTTCTCATTAAATACTGAATATTAACAATTTAAAAACGTCAATAAAAATTATATTGTTTATACATATTCAAGTTTTAATAAACACTATTCTACTTTTAATCCAGCAAAAACTGGCGACGAGGATGGGATTCATTAACAGAATTGAAGGCTAAATTCTTGATATGCTAATAGTAGTTAATTAGTTTTTTTTTGTCCACTAACATACATTCCGATAAATCGGTAAAATCCATAAAGCAAGGCAAAATTGCTTCTATGACTCCTAGAGCGTATATTCATATTAGGCATAGCAAAATCTAAATTCTTGAAGATATATTCGGTAATGCCAATGAGGACTTTGGGCACAATTAAATTTTTAGCCCAACGACGCTTCTTGTCCAATGGGACTTTTGATCCAATGAAATGTGGTCATTGTTTTACAGAACTTTTAATCTAAGGGACGTTTGGTTTAATGAGATTTTTAGCCCAACATCATTTTTCGCCCGATGAGATTTTTAGCGTAATGGACGATTGGTCCAATGAAATTTTTAGCCCAACGACATTTCTCGTCCAATGGAACTTTCGGTCCAATGAAATCTGGTCCTTTTTTATAGAACTCTTAATCTAAGGGACGTTTGGTTTAATGAGATTTTTAGCCCAACATCATTTTTCGCCCGATGAGATTTTTAGCGTAATGGACGATTGGTCCAATGGAATTTTTAGCCTAAGGACAGTTCTGGTCCAATGGGACTTTTGGTCCAATAAAATCTGGTCCTTTTTTACAGAACTTTTAATCTAAGGGACGTTTGGTTTAATGAAATTTTTAGCCCAACGACATTTCTTGTTCAATGAAACTTTGGTCCAATGAAATCTAGTCCTTTTAGTCTAATAGACGTTTGGTTTAATGAAATTTTTAGCCCAACATAAAAATAATAAAAAAAAGTTCCGCAAGTTGGATAAGGTTAGGATTCCTATGGCTACGAGCAATTTATGTCATTTCTCTTTTTGGTTGTCTGAAAAACCATAAAGCAAGGCAAAATTGCTTCTATGACTCCTTGAGGATATATTCATACTAGGCACAGCAAAATCTAAATTCTTGAAGATATACTCGGTAATGCCAATGAGGACTTTGGGCACAATGATATTTTTAACCTAACGACGCTTCTTGTCCAATGGGACTTTTGGTCCAATGAAATCTGGCCCTTTTCTACAGAACTTTTAGTCTAATAGACGTTTGGTTTAATGAAATTTTTAGCCCAACATCATTTTTCGCTCGATGAGATTTTTAGCGTAATAGACGTTTGGTCCAATGAAATCTTTAGCCCAACGACATTTCTCGTCCAATGGAACTTTCGGTCCAATGAAATCTGGTCCTTTTTTACAGAACTCTTAATCTAAGGGACGTTTGGTTTAATGAAATTTTTAGCCCAACGACATTTCTTGTTCAATGAAACTTTTGGTCCAATAAAATCTGGTCCTTTTTTACAGAGCTTTTAGTCTAATAGACGTTTGGTTTAATGAAATTTTTAGCCCAACATCATTTTTCGCCCGATGAGATTTTTAGCGTAATAGACGTTTGGTCCAATGAAATCTGGTCCTTTTTTACAGAGCTTTTAGTCTAATAGACGTTTGGTTTAATGAAATTTTTAGCCCAACATCATTTTTCGCCCGATGAGATTTTTAGCGTAATAAACGTTTGGTCCAATAATTTTTTTAGCCCAACGACATTCTCGTCCAATGGAACTTTCGGTCCAATGAAATCTGGTCCTTTTTTACAGAACTTTGAATCTAAGGGACGTTTGATTTAATGAAATTTTTAACCCAACGACATTTCTTGTTCAATGGAACTTTTGGCCCCATGAAATCTGGCCCTTTTTTACAGAGCTTTTAGTCTAATAGACGTTTGGTTTAATGAAATCTTTAGCCCAACATCATTTTTCGCCCGATGAGATTTTTAGCGTAATAGACGTACGTTTGGTCAATGAAATTCTTAGCCCAACGACATTTCTCGTCCAATGGAACTTTCGGTCCAATGAAATCTGGTCCTTTCTTACAGAACTTTGAATCTAAGGGACGTTTGGTATAATGAAATTTTTCCTCAACGTCATTTTTCGTTAAATGGTACTTTTCGTCCAATTAAAATGCAATAAATGGATAAACTTATACGACGGCCCGAAATGATAACTTAAAAGACAGTTCCTTTTATTGTTCACTAGTCAACCTAACCTAACCTAACCTAACATAAACTAAGCTAACCTAACTCTGTTATACTTATCAGAAGTTTGGTAGGGTAATGCTTTCTCGTGAATAAAATATTTAAAAGAAAATAGCTGACTTGATATTCGTTTAAAAGTTAGTTGTGGTCGATCCTTAAAAAAATGGCCATTGGACGTAAAGTCTGTTGGACCAAATATCCCGCAGGACAAATAGTTTCGTTGGACCAATTGTCCGTTAGAGTGAAAGTCTCGTTAGACACGCCATTGCACTAAAAGCCCATTAGACAAAAAAGTACCGAGTGGAGCTCCGCTCTGGCTATACTTACTGTATTGTTTTATTCAATTCTAGAATATTATCCAAGCACGCTGTGATGTAGTGTGTCTAACGCATATGTAGAACTACAATTTCAGTAGTTGACAGCTTACACTTCCATCTAAAAGGAGTAAGCAGTGCTCACTATCATACAACCACACAAAGTAGCTTGTCTACGCCCATAGATATTACATTATGACTAACAAAAGCTTGTATGGCACACTTCCCATTTTTAACTCTGTTAACCATTAATTTTACCCATGGATTGTTAAGCTTTGTAACACAATTTTAAGGTTAATAGTTTGCAGACATCATGTGAACGTCCTTCCTTCCATTTCCATCAGTAACAATGGGAAGTTCGATGTCTATATTTTTTCTTCACCTTCCTAACATAACAGTCTCAAGTCATCCGAAAACATCTCAAGATCAAATTTGATCAAGGAGTTGTGTGATAGTTACTACTTTGAAGAAAAAGTGCGAATTGACTAAGACTAAGCAAAATGAAGTGCATATTAATGGGGAACCTGTGTTAGGTTAGTTACTTCTTGTTCCATATCTATATCTAGTCTAAAGCGATGGTCTGAGACTTGAAAATGTTGTTAACCCGCTCCCCTCTGTATTAGAATTAAGATCGCGTGCAATTCTACGACTTGCACGCTACTTATCCGAGTGTGATAGGAAACTTCTTACGTGTTGGTTTCATTTGACACCCTGTACCGCTTTGCTTTTGTGCCATCCTGTATAGTTTCTTTGGGTACCTTTCCTAGAAAGCCTTTTCTTTATCGATAAGAAGTTGTTTCTTCTTTATATTTCGATAGCTTCGTGAAGAATTTTCCAGTGGTCTACCGCCTTAGTGAATTACGTTTTTTTCCTTCCGATGTATTAGTTGAAACGGATGTAATGTAATTCTGGGTGTGTAATTTCCCATTGGTTCTGGGAGCCTTCGGGAATTTTACACTATAATTCTTTTGAATTTATGAACACGTATTCTTAAGGTTTGTAAAAAATTACTGTTTTTATTACGTACACTTTATCATCATTTACTAATCACAGCACTTTTCGACTCTGCGGCTTTCTCTATTCTTTTCTTATTTATCTTTTGAGAGATAATCACAATCCTTCTATTATCTAGGATTTGGTTGTCCGCTATAGACGCACATGATCAACGTAACGCATAACTGTGGTATTTCTTCCGACTCGTGAGGAATCGTGCGTTGAATGTTAACAACCTTTTGTGTACGTTTAATTGGTAATATCATATAGCAACCACGTTGTCGATGTAATAAAAGTATTATATAGCTTTTCTGATTTAAATGATTTTTTTCCCAGTCTCACTTAGGAATCTGTATATATAAACTTTGTTAGAATTTATCCATGCGAGTTCGCCCACTTATTTTGAGATCGTGAAAAGTTTACCTATTTATTATCTACTTGGATCATGTCCGATGTGTACAATCTAGGTGAACCTGTAGACGCGTTGACGTTCGTTAATTTTTGTGCTACACTGATTTAATATTTCTAGTTAAACAAGTTAATGGTAAATATTCCGCTTTAATAACTTCTGTTTGTACAATCCTATTACATGTAATTCTTTACAGATATTGTCGGAGTAGACTCTGAGATATTTTTATCGACTCTTTTCGCCCGTTGAATCACATCTTGTGAGACACACAATCTCAAACTAATAATTCCATTCGCAACAGCCATAAAGATTTGTTAAGGGTAGTTTTTTTTTTCTCTAAAAAACATATTTCTTCCCAAAAAATAACAAATGAAAGTATCGCACACACACTTTCCCCTAATAAAACCATGTTTCTTCATAAATATTTAAATATATATCCTTGTGAAAATTCGAAGGAAATTGTTTATAAAAAATATATATTTATTTATGGTAGGCTTTTAACCTCCACTTCAACCTCCGTGATTCAAAATTCAAATTGCAAAAATCATGAATTCTAGAAAAAAAAAATCGCCCGATTTGATTTGGAGAGGGCGGATTAGTAATTTTCGTGCGTATCAACTCTATCTAGATTAAAGGGAAAAAAAGGGGGCGCCTTAAAAGATTTATTTCTTTTCCCTCAACAATATCTACGACCTCTAAATGACTCGCTAGATGGATACCGATATCGTACTAAAATCTATTGGTCGTCGGTTGTTTCATGGTCAAAGTCACGAAAATTTCCTCATGCTGTTTATTGATTGGCGTTAAAAAGGGGGTGAGAGAAGGGTTCCCTATATATTTTTTTCTATTCCAAATATCTTTCCTTTTAACAAGAAGTTGTTGCGTGATCAGTCCTAATCGTTTTATCGTACTTTTGATTGATATCTACGAAAACAAATAGTGTCGTTGACTCTTGGAAAAAAAATCGCATAGTAATCAGAGGGAAATTCGTTTTCGGTTTTTTTAGAGTTAAATAAGTGTTTCCCCAATAATTTAAATATTCAAATTTGTTTTTTAGGTTGTTTCCGGGCACTGATGGTCTACAAAATATTTAATGCAGTAATAACTGGGGAAAAAATTAAAATTGCATAACGCTTGCGTGTACTGCTGAGATTTTAGAAACAAAAATTTAAACATCTTTTTGCAACCATTGGTACACAATGCTCAGGCCATTGTCGGCTGGCCGCTATATATACAACAATAGATAATATACTCCCAAATTTAATTTATGGACTCCAGCCTTTATACCGGAAGATTCTGCTTGAATACAGAACACATAACCTCAAAGATCGATGAACAACATGAACTTTATCGCTTAACAAACAATTATTATCGCTTCCTTTTAGATGATCGTTAATGAGAATAACTTGAATACTAACGCAATTCCAGTTATTATTAATTATTGGTAAAAATTATTATACGAGTTAGATTTCCGCTGATAGAAATAATAATTATTGTTCATTGTCAGATATAATAAGTGACAAGTTTTAAATTAACAATTTCCTATTAAGAGTTTTTTTTTTGTTTGGTCGTTGTCAATTAATGATAAATTTAGAATAAAACTTCGATAATAATAATAATAATTGCAAAAGAATGTCTTTGTGAAAAGATACACAGTAAAAAATTCAGCCCCCAAAATTTTTACAGTACTGGGTAAAGAGTTTTGAGTTAAGATTTAGAGTAGAAAAACATTTTTTTTTCACTATTCTTATAACAAAAATAATTCTTCACTACTGATATCTATTCTCTCTCTATTCCATCTAGTAGTAGTCTATTTTAAAAGTATAACAAAATCCACTCTAATTTTAAGTTAGATAAAAAGTAATCTAAATTGGTAAAAAAAATGTTTGTTAGTGTTCATGTTACTCTAGTTAGACTAAATAAAACGAATTGGCACCAATGTACACTTGACAGTGTATTTTACAAGAGAAGCGTGTGCGCAATAACGACACTAATAAAAAATGGCGATAATCAGCAGTCTACTGTATTTGACATCGACTAGTTAGAACTGTTTAAAACTTTGCAATTTCAAAAGTTACTAAAATTGGTGGGAATTTCAAAATTTTACAAATCTTTAAATAACTTGATGTAGCTGTACAATGTAAAACGTAATGAACAACTAAGCAAAATTTAAAGATCAAGATTTCATTGACTAGACCAAAAACAGGTCATCTGTATATAAATAATAGCACCTACATTAATTTCAGATATATAAAATTTTGATATTCCTGCTGATCTCAGTAACTATTCAAATTGCAAAGTTTTAATAATTAGAACTAGAGACCTGTTAGTGCAAATAATTAATATAAGGTAACTTAAAACAATTTTGCATTGCAATAAATAAATAAATCACTAATTTTATTATTTACCTTGACCATGGACAACTACACTATTTTCACTCTAAATTGTAATCTAAATAGAAAACAAATTATACAAAAGTTTGAAAACAATCCACTCTAAATAGGCAATATTTCTCCCATGTACTTAGATTAAAGATGCAAAGTTAAGAGTAAAATCTTAATCGGAAACGATTATAAATTTGACTGTTTTAGTGTAAAAAAGTTACCATAAATGATTAAAGATATAATTGTTTTAGGGTGTAATCAATTTACACTAATATTGTATTGAAGCTAACTCCATGGTCTATACGAAGGTACAGATTAGATATTTTACTCTAAGTGTATCAAACACACACTTTTTTAGAGTGGTCTAGTTTTCCAATTTCTTACTGTGTATCTAACCTAAAATAAATTTGAATAAAATAACAAAAAAGACTTTCGATGCTGGCCGGTTTTCTTGTAAGAAAATATAGGCTTGTTAATTGGTTACAAGACCTACTCACTAAATGACGGACTTCAACAAGACTCAGTCTTTGCACCACTACTGTTTAACCTATACACCAGCGATGTACCATAGGACAAAAGCTCCTTTACGTTGCTGATCATCATAATGGAGAAGAAGCACTCAAGATCTCAAGTGCTTGCAGAATTGAATCCAAATACTAGAAAAACTAGGCCACGCCCTTTCACCAATGGTCCAAAGAATCCAGTTATAGTAAGGTACAAAGAGAGTATAATATGCAGTTGATGGTCAATTGTATTGTTTATAGACTACGAGTTATGGACTATGTCGCTGTTATAGATGCTCATGATATATGAACCATAAAAGGTGAACTACAAGTTGAAGGCTATAATTTAAGACTATGGACGACAAACAACTTCTACATCAGATGAGAGCTTAAAGTTAAAGATGCAATTTTTTTCCTCAGTTTTGTATGATTCAAAAAAGACAAAAAAAAAACACTGATCTACAGTTTTGATGAGCAACAACAAAGTGTTCAATAGCTTTTCAAAAAGTTTCATCTCTATTTCAAGGAGACTAATTAAATGTATAAAAGTTTGAACAATTAATCAAGGTGGCCATTCTGACAGAAGTGAATAATGCTTGATAAATGTATGGCTACCTGTCTTGGTTATGAGCTATCAGAGGTCAACTTTCCTAACATTACCACTAAATCCACAACTTAATATCGAGTAGGTGTGTTAAAAACTACAATGTTGTTGGAAACTTATTTTGACTAAACAACTTACGTCAAAAATACGTCAATCGGCCACAATGAACCCACAGAAGTTATTAACATCGCAATCAAAAGACTACGCGACACTTTACACAATTTTTCCCAACTTTAAATATTGAATATTTGGCACTAAACTTCACGCCTTTACCACCAGGGGGTACTTGAAATAGCATGGGATGGGTTTGAATTTTGAATGGGTCGACACAAAATTGGTTAAATAAAATAGATCTTGTCGTTCTCATTCAACCTGTAACGCACCATTTTGCCCAGTCCTTCAATGGGGTTTTAATGGGGACTTTGGGAATAACTGTGGGGAATATGTGTTGCTGACTTAACTCAATGCGTAGTCTTGGTAAAAGTAGATTGCGACAGATTCAACCAGTGGCATACTTAGGAGGGAGGCTAACAGGCTGGAGCACTCCCCCCAAAAATATTTTAATAGTTTAGGTTTTTATGTCAAAATGTACGTTATGTGAAAATCAAACTATTTTGATTTGGAATTTTTATAGAGCAGCCCTCTCACCCCAAAAGAAGTGCAATGTCCAATAAAAGACTCTGGTAGATTTTAGGTACAGGGTGGCTCGCGTAAGATGACTGCTGTAACTTATTTTGGAAAGTGTACGAGTTACGAAAAAAGATAATGTCAAAGTTGGTTGGTATAAATCAAATCTTAATTTTATAATATTTTTGGGTATACAGGGGGAGTCGTCGAACACCCTATATATTTTTGGTTTTCGGTTCTACAATTTATTCTACATCATGCCGAAATTCCGAAAACTTCGATTCACCATTGTTCAATCTTTTGACATTTATATGTATACGTGAGTGCAATGTCCAATAAAAGACTGGTAGATTTTAAATACAG
The DNA here is from genome assembly GCA_929113105.1 of Agrypnus murinus. Taxonomy (NCBI): domain Eukaryota; kingdom Metazoa; phylum Arthropoda; class Insecta; order Coleoptera; family Elateridae; genus Agrypnus; species Agrypnus murinus. The sequence continues at coordinate 87,387,906 of OV816027.1, read as the reverse complement.
GGTAAGCTCATGTAAGATGACCGCTGTATCTAATAACATCTTTGTGTATACAGGCTGAATTGTTTTGCTACAGCTACTAATCAATTTTTTTATTCTACATGGAACACCCTGTATATTTTTACAATTTTCGATTCTACACTATATTTTAAGCATTTTAAACACACATGTCAAAATTCCGCACAGTTTCTGAATAGCGTTTTTTTAAATATATTTAAAAAAAATTAAATTTAAATAGTGCAAGTTACATTTAACTAATTATAATAATATACGACACTTATAAAAATATCTAAAACAAACGATTTTTCATAAATTTATTATTGAATAATATACAGGGTGTTCAGTCTACTAGACCACAGATTGTCCGAAGCAGTGAAATCTCATAAGGAATTGGCCCCGCATCTACATAGTTTAAAAAATAAGACTTTCAATCGTGTTCAAAAGCTTTGGTATTTTTGGCCTAGGGGATTAAACAAGTTATACTTTCAAAAAAAAATTTAAAAAATTAAAATTATTCAAGAAGTTTGTGGAATTTCGATATGCTGTAGAATAAAGTGTAGAACCAAAAATCGTAAAAATATATAGTGTTCCATTTAAAATAAAACAGGTGATAACAGCCGTGGCAAAACGACTCAGCCTGTGTACAGGCTATTCGAAATTATCGGCGCACTATCGCTATCTTCGTTATTATTGGAGCTACAAAGTCGGATAAATTAGCAAATTAGCAGTATGGTTCTGCTGATTAACACGGCGAAGACAAAAAAGAGATTTAAAGATCGCGTGTTCGAGTTATTCAATGAATGAAAAATATGAAGTGTCTATAACGTGTTTATTTTTTATTTTAAAGAGTTAATAAATATAAACTTTTGTATTTATAATGCCGCTACTCATCCATTTCTACAAAAATATACAGGGTGTTCCATTTAAAACAATGCTACTTTTGAAAATAATTCGGAAACGCGACGTTAAATTGTTTTTTGTCTTCGCTATGTTAATCAGCAGAAAAAATACTTCTAATTTGCTAATTTAACCGACTTAGTAGCTGTAATAATAACGAAAATAGCAATAGTGCACCGATAACTGCGAACAGCCTGTATATTACTAATTTTTAGGAATTTTCAAGACAAGGGCTTCCTTGGTAGAAGTTGTTGCTATATTGAACGACGTTGTGTCGAGTTTAAAACCGGTGTCAACAGGGTGCTGGAAATTAGAAACAAGAAAAACCACAACAGCGTTAAATGTCGCAAATGTCTTCTTCGAACAATTCCACATAAAGATACTTCAAAGACAGCTAAAAAAACGAATAAAACCAAAACTGAAAACAGAAGAGTTCGAGAAAGTACTATACGAAATGCCTATAGGTACTGGAATCTTCGGATGGATGTGAAAATCAACCTCAACCTGCGTCCTTCTGGATTAATTGTAAGCTTCTCTTAACCCATGCAGAAGTTATTGTTCGCAGTTACAAACAGCGACCTTGGAGGTCATAGCTGATACTGAATAAATGGTTCGTTGGGCAGGTTAATAGCAAACATTACATTTTGCTTTTATTTTTACTCCCCCCCCCCCGCTTCCCTTCCGCCAAGATTGAAATTGTCACTTTCTGGCCTTCCGCCGAAATAAGCTAGAAGTTTCTGAAATAAAGAAAAACAGAAAAGAATTTCATAAGACTATCGAGTTTGGGCGCTCTATATCACGGGGCGGTCTAAAAACTTAAGAGTACAAGTCGATCTGAAATTGGAAACAAAGCAGCTTGACCTTGAATTTATATGGCTCGCGATTGGTTATTGACCTACCTCAAAAATCTTCATCCGAATGAGGGTATACGGAACTGACAATCCACATTAACACAAAAGAAATCATTTTAATAAAAGCATGTCATACCAAGTGTTGGGATTATGTATGTAGACGATATAACTGATTCGATTACAAAAATTTATGGATGGGAAAAAAAGTAGAATCGCAGGAAGAAGAAAGGTTAATTAATTTAATGCATGGAAAATGTGCGGTGCAAATTCCGCAAAAAATAACAAATTAAATAAATAAATAAATAAAACTTTATAACGTGTTAAATTTTTGCATAATAATTTTTTTTCTTAATGGTAGAGGAGGAACGATTTAATAATAAAAGGCGGATGAATGTCTTTATATTGTAAAAAAGAGTGTGGTGGGTGTAGGCTTAAATTTAAAATAATTATTTAATTTGCAACTTTCAATTTTCAACGGCTAAACTGTTTTTCTTCCTCTCTTTTTTATCTTCATGAGTCTTAACCTCACTTTTCTAAAATATGTAACGATGTGGTGGATCACATTAGTGATATGGTTGCTGTTACATGTTACATGTAAAAGTTTGTGGGAAATGGCAGTTGCAACAATAATAATTATATTCTTAGACAATTACTACCTGCGTGCAATGTGCAATGAGTTGATGGAAGAATATGTTAATGAAGTACAAGAAGAAATACCAACAAGTCTGTTCTAATGCGTGTAAAACATACACACTGCATGAATTTAATTCATGTTATCGCTTTTTCATATAATAGATAAATTGATATGGGATAAAAACAACAACGTCAAACGGTTAAGTACCATATCTACATATAAATATATCTAACCGTAAAATTATTATTGCAAAAGATCACTTCCTTAAGATACGACTCGTTTTATATTAATAATTATTATTATCATATTCGCATTTATTTATTAATTGAATTCCTTTTAATAAAATCCAACTCAGGGAGACTGTCAATGTAGGTGGGGGGGGGGGGGTAGATCAAACATAAATAAGTTGAGATAGTTAATACACATAACAATTAAAAATGTGTTTTCAAAAGTAGCCATGATAAAAAATTCGTCAGTGGACACCCCGTATATTTCACGATCACACTACACATTATCTAAATCGCCCTCATAAGAGCAATGAGGTGCTAACTGATGTATTTAATTGTTAATTCAGACGGCTTAATGTTGTTAATTCATAAGTAGAGATTTTTTTCCTTTAATAATAGAAAAAATACCGAGAGTGATGATACACACCTGCTTTTCGTTCGATGCCGCATTTAATTAGTTTTTCATTTCCGCCTTCCGTTCCTTGATTTACAGTTTCATTTTACTTTTGATTTATAAACGTCTGAGGTTATTACATTTTATGTATTCACTCATTTTTTTATTATATCCTCGAAAAAAAAATGAATATCTAATCTAGTCATGGTTTTGGCATAATTACTCGCTTGAAACATAACCTTCAAACAGTTTGGTGCTGTCAAACAAACTTATAAGGGGGGGGAGGTAGTTAACGAGACAATGTGTGACGAGGATGGGAGAGGAAGATCAGATAATATGTGACAGCATATTACACTTGATTTTGTGCCGCACTGTCTGGGGTTGGCGGTCCGCAAGATTGTGACAAAGTGCGACAATAGGTCAAAATTAGCTCATGGGAAGATTTTCATGGTCGACTGTAATCTAAGTACGAATTATAAACTAAGAAAACGCATTTTTTCCTTAGGATAAAAACCAACACACGCAATGGTCACAATGTTAATGACTGATGCATGTGGATATGTTGAATTATAATAATGTTTAAACCTCCTCAAATGAATAATATAAACTGTTATTAAAATATTTACACAACACGCAACCAGCGAAGGTGCATTTTTATTTAGATGCTACTTGAAATCTCTAGGTTATGTTCATTTAATGCTGAAGCTTTAATAGTTTTTCTCTTTCTATCTCTCTCTAGGAGTATGATATGAATTATAACAAAACTGCATTATTACTCACACACACACAGGAGGAGTGTTGCGTTCGTTGTTATGATTATATCGAACAACTATTTATTATTACCGTTAAGAGGTATGAACTGTAAACTGAAAATTATTTTAACGTAAGTAATTATGATAATGTCTAATCAGTAATCAAAAGGAGGTGGAATTCTCTCTGAGGTATTTTAATTGGGAAATGACAATCTTATGAGAATTATGTTTATGCGAAACGAGAAAGTTCACGAGAGGCAAAATTAAAATTATCATATCGTTGTTAGTTGAGCATGCATTAAAGATAGGAATGTGCTTTTTTTTTTGTTCAACAGGGACTGAAAAAGTCCCACAGGGCAACATCCCAGCTTACAAAAATATCTGCTGTACAGTAGTATTTCTTCTATAATCTCCTACAAGATGTTATATAAAACAGCGACAATCAGAGGAAGGAATCTTTTAAATGTGGGACACTCTGTATATTATCTCACTAAATGATTCCTCTTCCAATGCTGATTTTAAAATTACGACATTGTAAGGAGCTGTTTCAATGTTTATACTTAAAACGTTTACACTGATTTGGGAAATATGTGGAGGATGGTGCTCCATCCTGTTGGAATATGAGTGTCCTTTCCTCCCATTCCTCTTCAAGAATGAGGAAATATTTTTATTACACATACTATTGTTTGACAAGTTAGAATTCTTAGGAGAAAATGGAGCCATTTTGGGCATTATTTATTTATAAACCATTGGCAAAACTCAATCCTTTGGTAGCGATCGTTATCATGCAGGTGCATTACTAGATTTACTTTGGAGTGGATCAAATTATTCTTTAAATGCAAAATTTTACAACCGCATAAAAAATATAATGAACAAAAACTGAAATACATACAGGGTGCGAAAGAATTATTCAAGGATAAAAATAATTAACATTAGAAGAAATGGGCAGATTCTGATACGCTATATCATTTTAAATTGGATAGAAAAGTTTAGGTGAACTGCTACAAATTGTTCACACTTCAGAAGATAATGTAGAGAGTGAAAGAATGGTTCTGTAGAAGAGGTGAGATTTGAGGAAAAAGCTGTAATGACGTATGCGGTCCGAACCCGGTATCTGAAATTCAAGCAAAATATCCGAATCCGAATTTTAGCTGCTAATATCCGATATCGGAATTTTATCCCAAAACATCCAAACCTTTTTCCCATATCTAAGTTTTTTCCGATATCTGATCTTTATCCAATATCCGATTTTTATCCAATATTCGATTTTTATCTGACATTCGAACTTTATCCGATATCCAGATTTCATCCAACATCCGAATTTTATACGATAACCGAATCTTTTTCCGATATCCAATTTTTCATCCGATATCCGAATCTTTTATCGATATTCGATTTTTATGCGACATCTGAATTTAATTCGGTATTCAAATGTTATCCGATATTCGATTTGTATCCGACATCCGAACTTTATCCAATATCCAAATTTTATCCGATATCCGTCTGATCTTTGTTTCTCGATTTTTAATCTTAATTTATCACTTTCAGCGTAAAATCAATCTTTATGTCAAGATGCAACAAAATACAAATATTAAAAACGACTTCATGTTTTTTACCTTTTGAAGCTGAAACCATGTTTAAAATTTTTCATGAACATAAATTGTCGAATCTAAATAAATTCAATTTTCGTATAGGTAGTCTAACAACATTTTTTTTTCAAGTGAAACCTTGCGACTAACCAGATAACTTTCGAATAATCCGATAACATTCGAATAATCGAATACCTTTCAGATATTCGGATAACTTTCACATAATTGAACAACTTTTGGGTTATCCGATAACTTTCAGATCATCGGATAGCTGTCAGATAGTTGGATAACTTTCGGATTCCAGATGATTGGACAACTTTTCGTAATCGGATGACTTTGAGATAATCGTATAACTTTCGGATAGTCAGATAACTTTTAGATTCCAAATAGTTGGACAACTTTTGGATAATCGGATAAATTTTGGATTCCCGATAATTGGACAACTTTTGGGCAATCGGATAACTTTCAGATAATTGGTCAATTTGGGATAGTTGGATAAATTTCGGATTCCAAATGATTGAACGACTTTTGGATAATGGAATAACTTTTAGATTCCAGATAGTCGGATAACTTTTAGATTCCAAATAATTGAACAACTTTTGGATAATCGGATAACTTTCAAATAATCGGTTAACTGTCGAATAGTCGGATAACTTTCGAATTTCAGATAATTGGATAACGTTTGGGTAATCGGATAACTTTCAGGTAATCGGGTAACTTTGGGATAGTCCAAATAACTTTCGTAATACAAATAATTGGACAATTTTGGATAATCGTATAAATTTTGGATTCCAGATAATTGGTCAACTTTTGGGTAATCGGGTAAATTTCAGATAATTGGTCAACTTGGGGTAGTTGGGTAACTTTCGGATTCCAAATAATTGAACGACTTTTGGATAATCGGATAACTTTTAGATTCCAGATAATTGGACAAATTCTGGGAAATCGGATAGCTTTCGGATAGTCGGATAACTTTTAGATCCCAGATAATTGGTCAACTTTTGGATAATCGGGCAACTTTCAGATATTCGGATAACTTTCAGATAATTGAACAACTTTTGGGTATCCGATGACTTTCAGATCATCGAGTAGCTTTCAGATAGTCAGACAACTTTCGGATTCTAGATGATTGGACAACTTTTGGGTAATCAGATGATTTTCAGATAATCGTATAACTTTCGGATAGTCGGATAACTTTTAGATTCCAAATAATTGAACAACTTTTGGATAATCGGATAACTTTCAAATAATCGGTTAACTGTGGAATAGCCGTAACTTTCGAATTTCAGATAATTGGATAACTTTTGAGTAATCGAATAAGTTTCAGATAATCGATTAACTTTGGGATAGTCAAATAACTTTCGGAATACAAATAATTGGACAATTTTGGATAATCGGATAAATTTTGGATTCCAGATAATTGGACAAATTCTGAATAATCGGATAGCTTTCGGATAATCGGATAACTTTTAGAGCCCAGATAATTGGCCAACTTTTGGATAATCGGGCAACTTTCAGATATTCGGATCACTTTCAGTGTTAAACAACTTTTGGGTAATCCGATAACTTTCAGATCATCGGATAGCATTCAGATAGTCGAATAACTTTCGGATTCCAAATGTTTGGACAACTTTTGGGTAATCGGATGGCTTTCAGATAATCGTATAACTTTCGGATAGTCGGATAACTTTTAGATTCCAAATAATTGGACAAATTCTGAGTAATCGGATAGCTTTCGGATAGTCGGATAACTTTTAGAGCCCAGATGATTGGCCAACTTTTGGATAATCGGGCAACTTTCAGATATTCGGATAACTTTCAGTGTTAAACAACTTTTGGGTAATCCGATAACTTTCAGATCATCGGATAGCATTCAGATAGTCGAATAACTTTCGGATTCCAAATGTTTGGACAACTTTTGGGTAATCGGATGGCTTTCAGATAATCGTATAACTTTCGGATAGCCAGATAACTTTTAGATTCCAAATAATTGAACAACTTTTGGGTAATCGGATAACTTTCAGATAATCGGTTAACTTTGGGAGTCGGATAACTTTCGGATTACAAATAATTGGACAACTTTTGGATAATCGGATAAATTTTGGATTCCAGATAATTGGTCAACTTTTGGATAATCGGGAAACTTTCAGATAATCGGATAACTTTCAGATACTGGGGTATTCGAATATATCCGATCAGCACCGTATTCGACAGAATAGCACCTCTACTCTACAGCACACTCTACACCGACGGCCTCCACCAATGAAGGAAGGCAAATTCAAGGAAAATGTATATGCCAATATACCAAAAATATACCAAATTTGCAAAAATATGGGTGTCAAAAAGCACTGCACGGTAAAGGGTTCTTTCCTAGCATTAATATACTGCAACAAGCATTCTGATTGGTCGGAGTCGGCGGCAAAACAGACTCCTATCAGCAAACTTCACGAGTTCAAAACGTTATGCAGAACATTTTGTAGCACTAGTCAGGTAGATGAATTTATATCTTTTCCGTTTCCAACCGCAAATAGTCTAGCAATTACTTCCTCGTGATTTAAATCAATAAAGGGATCTTTGCACCAAGCTTTTAAAAATGATACTAGGCTACAATTTCTTTCGAACTTAATATAGTTAGATGTTAGATTAGATTTTTATCTGCTTGGAAAAAAGCGCTTTAGTTCTCCAGCTGTTACACGCCTTGGTGTAGAAAAGAGCAATGACAAGCATTTCAGGTCACCATGGCAGCCTTGGTAGAATTTGGGCAGGATAGTACTTCTAGCTCAATAGGTAACGCATGTAAAGTTTCATCGGCAAAATGAAACTTATAAAATACATCGTATGAAACTTACTTGACATCAGTGACCTACTACTCGGCAAAAGCTCTACCAGGGTTGAACTCATGATCTGAAAATAGTGTCATTACAATAATCTGTCTTTTCTCTCCATTCCAACTCGCTAAAAGTTAGTCTGATAGGCCGGACATGATTGGCGAAATTGGACAGAAGTTCTATTGCATATCTTTTATATATTAAAAACCGTCTAGTAAATATCCATTTAATATTTCGTGGCATATATCTAATCATTCCATGATCAACTGCCAAAAATGTATTTCCTTATAATTTGAGTTTCTTTCACCATCAAACTTCTTGATCCTATGTCTTGTGCCCATCTTCAAGCTGTCAATTGGACAGGAGTCCTAGTGGTTCTTGTTAAGTTGAACAATCATGGACCGCAAAACCTCTTAGACAACAAAATCTAATATTCTGTGGGATCTATGTACTAATTGCTCAAGCTCAAATCATTCTATGGTAGACTGCCGAACATGCGTTTAGTTTATATTTTGAGCTAACTGGTCCTATTTTTTGCATTGTTTAAAAACGTTCAAATTCAAACAAGCCAAACATACAAAAGATCCTATCATCCATAGCCAAGTACGTACAAACGCTAACCGCAACACTCAATAATGAGGGGGACAAAAAAAAAATGAAAACAACTCGAGATAATAACACTGCCACCCCAGAAAACACCAAAACTCGCGAGCGGGATTCGAAATTTCCTTCTTATCGCACGTACCGAGACGTGCAGGAAAATTAGCAGCCCCATTAAAATTGTGATCCAAGTGTATAATATTTTTTCTAAGGATTCCTGTGCAGCATTGTGTTTCTAAGCTAACCGCATGTAGTATAGAGTAAGTTAAGGAAGGGTGATTGAACAATCCAAACGTCCAAGAAGAAGTAGTAGTAGGTTGGTGGTTGAGCTTGAGGGTTTGTTTGTGTTTTTTATTATTCCAAACCGCCACTTAGCCAAAAAAAAGAGAATGGAAGAAAAAGAACCCACCAAATTACTTACTCCTCTATAGTATAGTATAAACCTTTTGTTCTCGATTAATAAAAAAAAATGGCTGCTTTTGTTAATTTTCAAATGACTCTTCCTGGGTTAGAAGGCTCGTTTCTTTGATGATGACCATCTTGCTTTTGCTTGTCTTTATTAAAAAGAAAATTAGCAAAAACAAGCAAAACCGTGTGGTGGATGGAAGAGATTATTAATTTACATAATTTATAGCTTATAGCTTCTTAATTTTTGCATGAAACTGTATCTGAATAATTTGTTCGACTCTAAGCCGCTCCTGCTAGGATAATATACAATTATTTGCATTAATGATTTATGGAATTAATATCAGTGTCATCATCCGCCTTTGAAAATCCATTCCTGTGCTAACTACAAGGCGGTTTTTGTTGTAACCAACCGGATTCCTAAGAAATTAAATTACAATTTGTAAAAATCACAGAAACTCCAATTGATTTAATTAGATGCTAGGGAGTGTGTCCGTGTATACATGGAGCTCAATTTATTGATATCCGATATGAAATTCATTTGGTTGTTTTTCTAGCGGTATATGGTCCCGTTCTCATTCGAAGCCAAAGGTGATATATAATTTATTCAGAAACTTGTTCTTTGAAAGTAGTAAACAATTATCGATTTGTAATAATTGTATGAATAATTAATAAACTTATCGGTATCGAATTCGAAACGCTACTTTCATACATGAAAACATCTCAATGAAAGGAATTTCTGTCCTCATTTTGTTTAAATTTTCGAACAAAAATCTAGTGCAGGGAACACCGCTGCTTCCTGTTAGAATAAAAAAAATATTAAGACAGACTCGTTTTTTGCGTGAAGTGTGTATCAAGTGCAGCTCTATCGGAAATGCGTAAATAGCGGACGACGTTCCAGACGCCGTCTTGGCACTTGTCCAGCGACGGGATGCTATAGTCATTAGGCGTCGCCAGACACAATAAGATGACGGATATCAATCACACTGAAGGTTATCCCATGTATAACAATTCAAGTTTTCTCTTTCTATTAGGATAACTGATTGGTGGTATTTGGCGCAATCAATTTCAATTTAGTTTTTTTGCCCAGAACTAGTAAAAAGGCAATCTAGCCTTCAGCTAGAGATTTTATGCCCAAAATTGTCAAAATACACTTATATAACCACCTTAAAATTAAAATCCCCACTTTGTTGAGAAAAAAATACTTCCAAGAAAAAAATTGCTAGAAATGCTTCCTTGCATGCACCGACTGTAATAAAACATTTTGGCAATGGCATCGCTACTTTCAAGTTATTCCTGGAAGGAACGGTATTTAAGCGAAATTGATCTTTTTAACTTTGGCTAACGAAAATCTGCACTGAGATTCCATGGATCAACTCTTCAAGGTCTTTCATTCTGATAACCTCATTGGATTGCGTATTCAATCGCGTTCAAAATCGAGTGGGCATGGGGTTATCAAATCAGATTAAAGCTTTGCTTGGAAAGAATTAGTACTGGGAATTTTTTAAAGTTGCCAAAATAAACAAAAATTGTGAAACTTGGAGGACTTCTGCACTGGCAATGACAACGACAAATGCCAAAACTAGCTTATGTTGTAAAAACATTTTTCGAATATATTTCAAGATGCTTACCTTATTTTGCCAGGTTTAGTTTCTAAATTGAATTTATGGCTGCGATTGTTCTTCAAAGACTGTTTCGCCGACTTTTGATAAGTTTGTTCCGTCAAAAGCTTCAGAAGTGTTTGGATCAAATTTTTATTTGGACAATTCCTGTATTGATGGCGATGATAGGTAACTCGTAAACCCTATTTTCAGCCCATCGGCTACCTACCTTTTACCTCAGATTTCTATATGAAAGTTCATCTATTTAGAATTCTCTATTGTGACCAAAAGGCGCTTTCTCATCTAAGAACACCTTGCAAGAGAGCTACCATGCAAATTTGTTTTACAAGTATGATGACCGATCATTTTATTGGGCTCATTCACGAGTGCTTCAAAAGCTTTATCAGTCTTGCACGCAATCTTTGGCCAAACACGTCCAGTCTAAAGTAGCAATTGCATTTGAACTTTTGGAGTTTATCAGCTGACAAAAATTGCACCACAGACATCAAGTCCAAGCGCCGATCCATTTTCCATACGTATGCTGTGCGCAAACACGCGAATAGAGAACGGCAAACACCTTGGTGCTTGGTAAAACGAAGTGCTTTCGATCATAGGGTAATTGCCAAAAAATTTGACCTTTGCAACATGCTCTTTCCGGATTTTTCTAAATTTAATTTTAAAATTAGTCAAACTATTAGTTTCTTAGAAGCAGACTGTATCTATTTGTAAAAAACTGATTCAAACCTCAAGTCTGCGAGTGATATAACAAAAGTTTATGTGAGTTCATAAATAAGCTTAAGAAAGTTGTGGTAGGAATAATAAATTGAAGAGAAGCTGGCGAGCTCTTTACTATTCAGAACTTCAGGTGCCTCGTGCACGTACCTGAAGTAATTCGGTCAGGAGAGAGTAAATGTATTGTGTTCTAGCATTTAGAACTTCACTTCTTAGTCGTATTCACGCGTGAGTCACGTGATTTAGTTACAAAGGTGTATGTATTTTTTGTGATTCTCTACGAAATATTCAATATATAAACATATTCGTAAGTGATCTAGTGTGAATTATAATCCAATTAGGGTGTGATGACTGGGTCTAAAGAATACCTAATGCGTATCAACTTCATTGTGTAATAATGCTCTTAATATATTAAATAAATCTTTTCATGCAATTCTAGATACCTAAAACAGACGAGGAATAGGTAATCTTTAAACCCTTCACGCGAATCACATTGCACATTGCGAAAATCCAGTCACAGTTCCGTCGACAGTCCGTAATAGTTCAGTTCAATCACGCACGGGTTCTTATATTTCACAGTCGTTTTCACTCATTGTCATACTTGAGATTTGTCATGACTTACGTGAGACTCACCCACGCGCGAGTCACGTATGTTATTTATCAAGAGTAAATTTCACAACTTAAATAACGGGTGTCTTAAATCTATACGTTTTTAAATCTATTTGTTACTAGGGCAATCGTGTTTTAGTACAACCGTTAGTTTAAAATATCACTCACATCTATTCAGGTTACACAGCTTCTATCTGATCACAGTTGTCAATCACGGCAATTACGCTGCACTCGTGATAATCCAGTCATAGTTCGTAATAGCTCAGTTCAATCACTCACGGTCCTTATATATATATATATATATATATATATATATATATATATATATATATATATATATATATATATATATATATATATATATATATATATATATATATATATAACGGGTGTTCATTTAAATTCGTAATCTAGCAACCTTTGGATTATTGCCTGTCTCTATCTGCGACGTATTATATCTGTCGCTCTGTCTTCTTTCATTAAAATTCCAAAGGTTGCTAGATTACGAATTTAAATGAACATGCGTTATATATATATATATATATATATATATATATATATATATATATATATATATATATATATATCACAGCCGTCACCTCTCGTTAGCATACGTGAGATATGTCATAACTTACGTTAAACCCACCCACGCGTGTGAGTCACATAGATTATTTGTTAAAAATAACGTTCACAAGTTAAATAACGGGTGAACTTAAACACTTATTTAAAACAAGAATTATCGCAGTAACCTATGAAATTAAAATCAATAATCTTTGATTTATTCATATTCTTCGGTGATTGATTATTTAATTCAGCAATAATTAATGAATAATCCCACTTACCTATGAAAACAAAAGTAACAGTCTTCGATTTATTCATATGTCTAGGTGATCTTTATTTAATTCCGGTGACAACTACAACTGTCAACTAGTTAAACCGACATTCCGACATAGATAACTCGTGTTTTAGGACACACGTTAGATTAAAATATCACTTGCGTCTATTCAGGTGCCACTTGTCACAGCTTCTACCTGATCACAGTTGCAAATCACGTTGCACTCGTGATAATTCAGTCATAGTTCGTAATAAGATAGTCGTCTCCACTCGTTATCATACGTGAGACTCACCCACGCGTGAGTCATTGCGTGAATCACGCATGTTATTTATTAAAAGTAAAATTCACAAGTCATTTGACTTTTGACCCGTTATTTAGCGGGTGTCTAAAAACACGAATTATCCCAGTTACCGTAGTAACAGTAACAGTCTTTGATTTATTTATATATCTCGGGGATTATTATTTAATTCAGGTGAAAACCACAACTGTCAAAAAGCTAAACCGACATTCCGACATAGATAACTCGTATTTTAGGACACACGTTAGATTAAGATATCACTTGCGTCTATTCAGGTGACAGTTGTCACAGCTTCTACCTGATCACAGTTGCACATCACGTTGCACTCGTGATAATTCAGTCATAGTTCGTAATAGAACAGTCGTCTCCACTCGTTATCATACGTGAGACTCACCCACGCGTGAGTCATTGCATGAATCACACATTTTATTTATTAAAAGTAAAGTTCACAAGTCAAATAATGGGTGTCTAAAAACACGAATTATCCCAGTTACCTATGAAAGTAAAAGTAACAGTCTTTGATTTATTTATATATCTCGGGGATTATTATTTAATTCATCCAATCATTCCAATCACGTCGCACTCGTGATAATCAAGTCGTAGTTAATAAAAACTCAGTTCAATCACGCACTGTCCTTATATATCACAGTGTCTACACTCGCTATCATACGTGAGATTCGTCGTGACTTACGTGAGACTTACCCACGCGTGTGAGTCACTGCGTGAGTCACATGTTATTTATTAAGAGTAAGATTCACAAATTAAATAACGGGTGTCATAAAAAGCGAATTATCCCAGTTACCTATCAAAATAAAAGTAACAGTCTTTGATTTATTCATATGTCTCGGTGATTATTATTTAATTCGGGTGACAAATACACTACAACTGTCAAATAGTTAAAACAACATAGTTTTTAAATCTATACGTTACTAGATAACTCGGGCTTTAAGATACACGTTAATTTAAAATATCGCTCACGTCAATTCAGGTGACGTTGTCACAGCTTCAACCTAATCACGGTACGCTTCAAGCGTGAATAACATTGCTCGCCCATTTCTAACTACTAAACATTTGCTATCACAGATTGTGTAATATAAATGTCAAACAGAACGTCTGCTTTTGCATCGAAATAACTACGGAAAATGGTGCATTATATATTACTAATTGGCGGTGTTACTTTCGTCTTGAAACCGCTGGAAATCATGTTTGATTCTAGCAAGACCGTGCGACATACTACGCACAGATCTTATAGAAGATTACCCCTTTTATACAAAAGACCCTATTTTTTTTCCTGGTCACTATTTGGGAATGCTAGCAGTTCAAACGCGAGTAACTATGTTATTCTTAATGGTTCAATACTTTCCTAAACTGTCTAAAGTGACCCACCATTCAACAAATGTAATAAGGCGGACCATATAAGTGAACACACCTACTATTACTGCAGCAATAATAATTTATAATCACCCGTTTATGTTAATACCAATTCTTAAATAGAAAAAGAATCCCAGAAAATCATACGGCGTGTCGTGTACAATCGCTTCGTTATTCTGTGCGCGATTAATTAGTGTTTTTCTTGTTTAGTCTGGAATTTCAGAATGCATTAGCAATAATGTAGTATTAAAGCACGGCCAGTTCTCACAGCCTCGACGGTGACAGAAAAACAGACCAGGAAACGTCTTCTTCATCGCAGGAGTCAGACTCTTCTCTTGTCTAGCTATGTGTTACTTGTGTCTAACAGGACTGCGCGCGAAGATTAGCAAAATAAACCAAGGTTAACCTCGGTCAAAGCTTTTTTCGTTATCATTTGTTTGCTTTATACATTTTGTTTTTTAGTTAGGTTAGTTTTTATATCAACTGTTTTTAATAAAAAATAATGGGGGGGTAGCTAAAAAACAAGAGTAAGTAACTCACCTGCTATACTTAATAATGTAGATGCTACTATGACTAATAAGGTCCAAGGCGGGGGAGACTTCTGATAAAATGTGCCTTGTAGTCGTCTTCGCCCTGAAACAAAAGACCATCATTATACCTTCAATTTAACCAGAATGACATTTCAATGCATTTTTCGCATCACGCGCTCAGTGTGGCCATGAATCTTAAAACTTTCTCCATCCATACTAGTTTTATTATCTAGCCATTTCCGTCCGTACGGAAGGAAATCATAAAAAGAAAAAGAACTCGACTGCTGTTGCTTTTAAGTTATTCCTTCCTTCACTTGTTTTTAAAAGAGAAGCAAAAGAAGCAGAAGTAATTGCTAATAATTTCTAGAAAAGTGGCGCGTGCACCACACTGCGATGATGATGATGGTACTGCATGCAATATTCATCAAAAGAGAACTAGTTTCATGTAGAGTGAGTGCATCTCTTTAATGATTACCATCACTTTGCAAAATAAAAAAAAAAGAATAAAATAGCTGCAAATGTTTTACACGAATTTCTTTTGTAAAACATAAATTAACGAGCGCCATAAAAAGGAATATGTAAAGAGTGTTTTTATCTTTTTTTTTCTGTTTTTTTTAATGCCAAATTAAATGCTTTTATTTAAAATGATGTATGCAAGCAGTTTTTTTGCTTGCACTTCGTTTGTTTTTAGTAACTAGAAACGAGACGTGCAATAACGTTATTGCATATTGCATGTTAAGTGTACTTTTAAAGATAAAATAGCTTATACGGTGCGACACTAATAATATGCAGGAACACCATCATGCAATAACACTACTTATTAAATCGTTAAAATGGTAAATTAATGAGTACGGCTGTGTTTTAGGTTATGTTGTGTGGATTTTTTCGGACGTGTAATATATCATAAGATGTAAAAACACCGCCTATTACTTAAAACTGTCAGTTATTATTGACAGTTTTATTTATGCATTGTAGCGCCTTCGGTGTTTATTACAGACTAGACTAGTTACATATGTCATGCAAGAACAGATAAGCAAGGTTAGAACTAATGGTTATATCAACTGAAGTTTATTAGGTGTTCCTCTGCTAGTTGTTTTTGTCACTCCTAATTTAACTTTTCTTTTTTTAGCCATTACAATGTTGCCAATTTTAAATAAATCTCTTTCTCAAGAAATTCTCCTCTCAAGAGATTGGGTTCCAGTAATGGGGACGTTAATGAGTGCTCTTTTGGGATGTAATTATAGTCCGACAAGATAATCAAGAAATTAATCACTCGCGTGATCAGCACCTGGCGAAAACATACGGACCGGCAACAAGCTCAGATGACATGTAGTTCAAAATTTTACCAGCGATGTGTACTATTTTAGCGTATTTAGTCTCCATAAAACGGCATGAAGGGACTCAGAACCGCAACTGGCCACTGCACTACCCTTATATGCCCGCTCGCGGTAGATAAAAGCACGTGATTCCGGATACCTACGACAATTTCACGCACATGATTTGTGAAAACTGATCTCTCCATTTAGTTGTCAGATTATAATTAAAATGAAGTATCGCGCTCCAATTTTGATATTGAGGTACATTTAATTGTTTAACTGCACCGTGCCCTGGACTTAACCAGCAGCGGGCAGCGTTATTTTTAACGTGGCGCACCTAGAAGCTAATCACCACGGTCCCCCTTTCGGAGACACGAATAGAGATACGCTCAATTAGCGCGCAATGCTATTGCAGAAGCTATTAGTACACATTGATGGGAGCGAGGTATACCTATCCAAACCTCTACTAGCTCTCCAGACTAGTACCGGAGTTATAAACGTACTCACTCGTCGAGACGCCTTCTCCCGGCATAGGAGACGGCCTCTAGTCCAGCTTCGGACTTTCCCCACAATGTGGGACCACTGCCCGACCGCAACCAACCTCAATGTGGCAGGCTTGGACGGTTATGCCACCCCGGTCTACCAGTTATCGGTCTGGTGTGCCCTCGTCAGCGCTTCGTTTAGTTCTACTAGCAAACTAACTATGCAGAACTCCGGTATGTACCTTTTGGAGGTAAAGTTGTCTTGGGCATTGAGAGGCTATGTATTCGCATCAATACCCCTTAAGTCCAAAGGCTCGAGACGATTTCTTCACGATCACAGACTGGAACTGACAGCCATAGCGTGATCCACATATTCTCGTCTCTGACTCCTTCTGGCTGGTGGCATGCAGTTTCCTATCGGCCAGGGATTGCCCCCCCCCCAACCAGGATAAACCTCACTTGAATTCCCTCCATCGGGCTTGGTCAAGCAGCGGGTGATCAGCGGTGCACCATGAGTGACTTCCCCCTCAGGCGAGAATCTAATCCACCCACACCGGTACTCATGTTAGAAGAGTGCATGAGTCCCCGTCGAGGGCACTTACGTGCGTCTCTACCACACATTTAATTCTGGCTTTATCGCCCGTTACATAGATTACCTGGGAATGGGTAGAGTCCAGCCAGTTTTATGGGTGAGTGCCGTGTGGTCTGCTCCACTCACCCAGATATTGAGGTACAATCTATTCTAGGTCGTAGGTCTGGAGTTAACCCTATGAAACAGGCTAATCAAGAGTGTCGAAACCCTAAACGAAACCGTTTAGGCCAAGATTGTGTTTTAGTCGCGACACGAGTACTGGATTTTACCATCTTATTACTGTAAACTAACACAGTCATCTTTGTGCAAGACCCCCATCATGCATAAATACACTAGTTTACTTATATTTCAGGAACGATTAAAATGGTGCAAGCCTAACATTAAGAAATATTTCAAAATCAAAGAAACCTACTTACTATAAACAATCTCTTCTTCTAGTGTGTCTAATTAAATAATAAAATAAACAAATGCATGCATATCAGGAACACAACCAACCACATATTTTATAACGTGTAGGAGAAAAACAACTTTCTTTTTTTGTACTGAATGATTTAATGCATTTTTCTTCTTTTTTGATATAAAAATATATAATATACGTATACAATTATAAAATAGGAACAACTCCAACATTATTTATTACAGCTGATCGGCCAAAATAAAAGAAAAGTGAGGTTAGAATCTTGGAATTGGGTCGATGCACACTCATTCTTACACAATATGTCGAAAAAAGTGAAAAGCGTTATAAATACATCATATACTATAAAAAACAAAACACCAAAAATAAATATATCCCGCCCCTGTTTTAGCTACACCTATCCATAAATTTGCGACTTAATGACCGCGTCACACCAGGACCATGTCACATTAGATAATAGAGTCAAGTCTGAAACACGGGCGTATAAAAATAATTTGTCTGCGCAAAATTACTCTTTTAAAAAGTCTCACGAACGAACACATACATGGTTTTATTTTTATAAAGGAAAGAGATAGATGAGAAAAGACAGTTATAGTTGTTAATATACAGAAGAATAATTCATTTCTACAGGATGTTCAGGTGTTATTCATTCAACGCTATTATTATTGGAATTAGAGAAAAATGATACGGATGAATGTTATAGAAATTTTCTGTTTTATTAACTATTAGTCAACTTATTTTTAATGACAGTGATTTGTTTTCGAAGCAGATTTTTATTTAAATGGAATCGCGGTAGGTTATGGCTTATATACAGTTTTAATAGACTTTCTGATAAATTCCAGCACTAGGATATGCTTTCATATTCCAACATGATGGAGCACCCCTCTCATAACAATCCTCAGATATGAATACTTTGGGCGATTTTTCCAAAATTTGGAAAACACTGCTTATGGACTACAACGAGAAGACTCTGAAGAAAAAACATCAAGGCCCCTGTAGTTGAATGGTAGAGGAGACCCTGCCTCCATCGCAGGGACATAGGTTCAAATCTCGACTACTCGATACTTGCTATTATAATAGCTCCATTGTACTCCCAAAAAGAGTTTGAGTGGAATTACGACACTGAAGATGCACAGTGCTAAAAAGACTTTTAGACTTAAGATTTGGAGTTTTAAAGCGTTTTTCTTCACGGATTCATAGTTTAGATTTAAATGCAGAGCTTCAAGATTGTACAGACTTCCAATTTCAAGGTTTCAAGTTTCAAGAGTTCAAATATTCATAACTCCAGAAAAGGTTCTACAGTTTCAATTTCAGATATTCAGAGACTCAGCCTTCAGTTTCCAAAAAGTAATCAACAGTTCGAAATTTCAAAAGCACAAATGTTGAAAGAGATTCTAAAGAACTGCAACGTCGCATATTCTCAAAATCCAAGAATTCCACATCAACTTCTTTATGAGTTTTATATTCTTAGAATTTTAGAGTTTCAAAAGTTTGAATTTTTAAATTTAAGGGAGGTTCCGTCATACTGGCGTAGTATTAGGGAGGAGGGTTCACAAGATGTGACAAAATATGACAAGGAGGAGGAGTGGAAAATAGCATGACGTAGTTTATCAACAGCCGTTTAAATATAATTCAAATAGTCCATAAAGGATAGTGCAAATAGCCATTAAATGGTCTAATTCTCGACAAAAAGTGAATTTTGGTATCGCTAAATAGACAAAGTTTTGACATTGGTAATCTCAGAATTTTTAGTCTGATGGTGTCAGAGTTTTATAATTCCACGTCTAATATGGCTCTCTGGAATTGGTTTCAAAATTAGTGGTTCAGCCTTAAAAATTTTAAGTTGAGAGATTTCAAGACCAAGACTTGACTAAATAGCGACGCTTGCAGGTCGAAGAACTGCATGGACCTGTCAAGACGCCGTTCATTTCAGTAAAGACTAGAAGGAGCGAGTATTCCGAACACACCTATGATCTCGACAAACGACTGCATCAAGCCATCGTAGAGGACCACTAACAAGAACGAACTCACACGGAGCTCTTCAATCAGCTGTGACCAAGTTTATCAAGCGTTGGAAAGTCCAGGGAGGCTCGAGGTTAACAAGAAAAGGAGCGCCGACAGCGTCAGCGATCGCAACACCCTCTGCACATCGTCTCACGGTCGCGGACATTGCTAAGGAAAGGTTGAGTCCTGGACAGCCTAGACCATCCGTACAGACAGGCTGATGGACGCATGGACGACAGCCGATGAAAAAGCCCTTCATTTCTATAAAGAATCGGAAGTGAGTTAAAGTGTTCCGAAGCACACCTCAACCAGACTGCTGCTGATCGATGTCGATTTCTACCTGTGAAGCGGTCAGTGTCTGCTTTATCCTCATTATGCCTCTTCAGCCTTGTGGAGCTGTATCCCGCTACGCGCTGTCCCTTAACAACCTGTGCCAGCTGATGTTCGTACTGATGATAATGAAAATAATGATGTGTATGAAGCCAGCGGCGGATCCAAAATTTTTCAAGGGGGGGCTAAAGTTTATCAACTGCACAAACCTGCAGTACGAACTTCAGTAATCTTTATTTTATCCAGTGTAAGTTTGGACCCAAAGGGGGAGGGGGCTTTAGCCCCTCTCTGGACCCGCCACATGTGTCTCATGTTTCATTCGTGTAATGTTTCATGTGTTTTACCGACAGTGTCTGCTTTATGCTCATTATACCTCTTCAGCCTTGTGGAGTAAATTTAGGAATTGATTAATTGCGGCGCTGTATCCCGCTCCACGCTGCCTCTTAACAGCCTGTGGCAGCTGATGTTCGTACTGATAATTAAAATAATGACGTGTGTGAAGCGGTTAAAAAACACCACAACTTAATACTGCTGCGACCGGTTCATGTTTCATGGTAAACGTTTCGTATGTTTCATTAGTATCATGTTTCATTAATGTCATGTGTTTCACCGGCGCTGGCTGATTTAGGCTCATTATCCCTCCTCAGTCTTGTGGAGTAAATTTAGGAATTTACGGAAAATTTAGGCGCTGTATCCCGCTCCGCGATTTCCTTGACAACCTGTGGCAGCTGATGTTCGTACTGATAATGAAAATAATGATTGAGGTGAAACGGTATAAAGCACACCACAACTAATCACTGCTGCGACCGGTTCTCATATGTTTCGTTAGTTTCATGTAGTTCATGTTAAATGCTTCATGTGTTTCATTAGTTTCCCGTATTTCATTTAATGTTTCATGTTAAATGTTTAATTAATGTCATGTTCCATATGTTTCACCGGCAGTGACTGATTTAGGCGCTCATGTTTTATATGTTTCATTAGTTTGCTGCGTTTCATGTATTGCATGTTAAATGTTTCATTAATTTTATGTGTTCTTTAATGTGTTTCGTTCGTTTCCTGTGTTTCATTTAATGTTTCATGTGGTGAAACATGACAGCCGGCACTGGCTGATTATAATTCTTCAGCCTTGTTGAAGAAATTTAGAAATCGATTGATGGTGGCGATGTATCCTGCTCCGCGCTGTCACTTAGCAACCTGTGGCAGCTGATGTTCGTACCGATGATAATGAAAATAAAGATGTGTGTGAAGCGGTACAAAGCACACCACAACTGAACACTGCTGCGACCGGGTCATGTTTTATGTGTTTCATTAGTTTCATGTGTTTTTTCTGTTACATTAGTTTTGTGTTCTTTAATGTGTTTCGTTAGTTTCCTGTGTTTCATTTAATGTTTCATGTTATATGTTTCATTAGTGTCATGTTTCATGTGTTTCGCCAGAAGAAGCTGATTTAGGCGCATTATACCTCTTCAGCCTTGTGGAAGAAATTTAGAAACTGATTGATTGTGGCGCTATACCCCGCTACGCGCTGTCACTTAGGAACCTGTGGCTGCTGATGTTCGTAATGACGATAATGATAATAATGAAGTGTGTGAAGCGGTACAAAGCACACCACAACTGAACACTGTTGCGAGCGGTTCATGTTAAATGTTTCATTAGTTTGCTGTGTTTCATGTTTCATTAGTTTTATGTGTTCTTTAATGTGTTTCGTTAGCTTCCTGTGTTTCATTTAATGTTTCATGTTATATGTTTCATTAGTGTCATGTTTCATGTGTTTCGCCAGAAGAAGCTGATTTAGGCGCATTATACCTCTTCAGCCTTGTGGAAGAAATTTGGAAACTGATTGATTGTGGCGCTATACCCCGCTACGCGCTGTCACTTAGGAACCTGTGGCTGCTGATGTTCGTAATGACGATAATGATAATAATGAAGTGTGTGAAGCGGTACAAAGCACACCACAACTGAACACTGTTGCGAGCGGTTCATGTTTCATTAGTTTCATATTAAACGTTTCATTAGTTTCATGTGTTTCATCAATTTCTTCTGTTTTATGGGTATCATGTGTTTTTGTGTACATTGTTCATGTGTACTCCACTCCGTCCCTTCTCAACCTATTACAGGCATTATAAACAGGCAAGTGATTTGCCCGCCCGATGTTGGGTAGAGAGTGTAGTCGCGTTGATGACGGCGGCTTGCGCTTCTTGATTGTCAGTGTGACTGCATCATGCCATAATATGGCAAGGTCTTTAACAAAACGGCTCGGACGCCTCTCGGGTAGGAGAAGTCAACTGGACATTCCTCCATTTCCGCAGTGCCTTAAGGTTGTCATCACATCAAACAACACGAACTTGATTTCGTCAGTCCAGAGGATGTCAGACTACTTTTTTGGCCTTTTTACTATTTTTAAACGGTATTGTAATTTCAGGATTTCATGTTTTAAATCTCCATGCACTTACATAACAGATTACTAGTTTAGTGAAAAAATATATACAGGGTGTCCCATCCACAGAAATCCTCCCAATGACTGCTGAAAAATCCTCTAGGACTAGAAATGCATTCAAATTCAAAGTATATATTTTATGAACATTTCTTAGAACATTTCCTATCCAACACATTGTATATTACATTCACAGTTACGAAAGAGATAGATGAGCAATGATATTATGTTGTTAAATCATTGTTTTATTTGATAATTAGATCTCTTTAGAAAGTATTAATAAATAATGCATGGCTAATTATAGCTGACTAAATAATGCAATGAAAAGAGAGAAAAAAGTCTAAGACAGTAGACGCACTTGTCTTTCTTCCTGTATTATACCTTCATGTACATACAGATACAGACAGTATCACCTAGTGGTATTTTTCAATTTTTTTTTGTAAAAACCAGACAATCTCGTTATTTATTCTTAATAATAATAATAAAAAAAGAAGGTACTAATTATCGGCTGCATCGTTAATGGCTCAGTAATTTATTTGGTTTTATACCATACATTACTTATTATACGGGATGCAATTATAAAATTCCCACACGCAACTATATTATATTATAACTACAATTTAAAAGTATACTTTTTAAAAGACAATATTGGATTGGATTGGATGGCGAAGAAACAAACGCAACTAACCTTCTTCACTATTTACTATTCGATTATTTTTTATTAAAGCGTCTATTTTTATGTTTGTTCCATTTCCGTTATAAGTTTTTTGTTTTGCTGCTGGAGAAGAGACACTATAAAAAAGTGTTCCAATATGGGAGAACGTGTGCGTTTCTATAGAGCAGCAAAAAGAATAGAATATTTAGGGCAACGACCCTTATATCCCTTATTTTCGTGCTCTATATCAGATGAAATGAAAAAAAGGAAAACTTTTAGGTATACAGATAAGTTTTATTATTGGGAAAAAGCTTTCACAGAAATGTAAATAAAATACAATCTAGTAGGTAGATATAAAAGATTTTTTCCCTCTCTTTTTTTTTTTGGTCTCTTATTCCGTAATTAATTTTAAATTCTAAATATAGATTAGAATATCAATTATGCAATGCAACAAGAAGGTGCAGATTTACATTTCATTAAATTTATATGAAGAATGTTCAAGAGTGTATAAAAGCAGGGATGACAGATACGCAGCGGGACACATCCTTGTTGTGCAGTGTATACACCAAATGAAAAATTATAGGAAGGCTAATTGTTTTGATTTAAGGTTGCACTAATATAGACTTGAAGAGAGATAACTAACGTGATTAGCTAGTTTTTCATTTAGCTGTTTGATAAATGATCTTGCAGTCTACAAAGAACGTAACTAAGGAAGGGCATTCCACAAGGCACAATGCCGGGCCCGTTAATGCTCGCAATAGGTTGAAATCTTAGTGACTTATCAATACTGTAGTGTCTTTTGCAAGATCAAAAGATTGCATACGTTTTCTGCAGTTTCGAGTTGATCTTGGTGTGACATTTACCCCAATCTTATAGCAATTGACCTACAAATAACCATAGATCAATCATCGTCAGGATCGTCCAAATTTCCATCGTCCGTAGGAAAACATTCACTTTTACACTCATTTACTACACTTATATCCAATCTTTGTTTTTTTCTTCCTGGATCCCTTACAAAATCTATCGATTACAACCAACAAGTCCCTCCCCACAGCAAAATAAGATGAAAGAAGAGCTTCTGCGATCTTCACAAACGCATATAACAACAATGTGGGTTGAAAGATGTTCATATCAACCGAACAATTCGAGCAATGCTGTTGCGACCATAAGTGAAAACGTCGTTTTACCAATGTTAGAGGATTCTTTTCGTCTGGAACTCCAGTTGTTCGGTCACACATACACATACACACACATACAGACAGAAAGAAAGAAGCAGAGAGATAAATACCTGTACGTTGAAGAATGCGAAGTGTGGGCGCCTATTTGAATATAAACGGGCCCAGGTCTAGTTGGTCACGCCGAAGGAGCATCTACGCACCCAATCTTCAAATCTTAATTGTTTCGTGGTTCTTAATTCCACGTAATGCACGAGAATTATCCGAAAACGAAAACAAAAAACGAAACAAACCTAAGCCTACTAAATACCGCTACTTAATTTCGGTCTCGTGCTGTGAAATAATTTATTGCGTTCGTGTACGCTTACTTAAACTAATAAAAACCTTCCGATTACTCACTCTCTTTTATTTTTTTTCTTTTAAATAAACCTTCTTTGAAACTTTATCTTGGTACAGATGTGGAAGGTGGACCACATTATAAAATGTGCCATTAAATGCTTAAAAGATAAACATGACATAACTATGTTGCTAATAAAACGTCTAACCAAATTTAGTAGCATCTTCTTTTGTTTCAAATTTCAATTAATACCAACTGACAGTATCTTCCAAAAACAAAAATACCTGTTCTTCTAAAACAATCTAAAACAATTGAAAACATAATCTCTTTAAGTGAAAAAAAGACTGAAATTAATTGTTGTCTGCGCCGTTTGTATTGTGTACAGTATAATGTGTCCGCGTTGTTAGCGTTCGTTCTTCTTCATGAGTGTGTGAATTTTTCGGTGCAACAATTCTTCCTAGAGAAGAGTCTTGAGAAAAATCTAAAAGATTGAATGCTTCATCGCCTTTTACATTGCTTAAACGTTAACATTGAATTGTTTCTTTTTGATAATTACGTGAAAGTTTGTTATTCTTATTTATATGAGATACAATTAAGAATCAGAACGTTCATTTATTTTTTTTGGGAGAATATCTTCTCATTTAGCATTTAAAAAGATCGTAACTATTACCAACACGCAAGCTTTTTTTATTTGGTATATCAGAGGAATGCAAAGGCAAAAACAGTGTTCATGGGTACTTGCGATTGCGTCAATAAATTAATAAATCCTTATCAGGTTAGCCATGGAGATGGCGAAACTTACGCGGGATGCAGTCTGCAACCCAATTGCCCGATCGCTATTCCAATTGTCATTACTAACATCGGGGAATCCCACCAAGTAGTGCGTTTTAGCCCGAAATCGACTGTCAATTGAATCTCACTGGCACAACTGGCACCTACAAAAGGTTTGTCTTGTCCAATATATTAAGTTCCTCGGTTGAACTCTCACGATGGAAAATCTTCTTCGTCCCCTCATACAAGTTTACTAACTGCTTTGCATCAAGATTCTGCAAGTATGCAAAATCTTCTGTAATTTTATAGAATTGGGGATTCAAATCGGGGGAGGGGGGGGGGTGTTGTACAATTCATCACCAAGGACGCATTTTCCTTGCTGTTAGTCCAACATGCATTCCTGGTAGACCTTTATATGAGTTGCTTCGTAAAAAGTTTCAAGCAGTCCTCCTGGGTTTAGGTCAAAACATCTCAAGATAAAATATCGCGGGAAAGGTCTGAGGCTTCACACTCTAACGACTTGATAAGGTATCCCCACAGGCAAAACGCGAGGAACTGTGCTATCGAATTACAAACTATGAATTAAATTGAAAAATGAAATGTTTCTTATTGAGGCATGGCCTCGTCGCGTCGTGTGTACGATTAATGTACAAAGCTGTGCGCGAAAAAGACCAAGCCTTCACGATCTAATGACTTGATAAGGTGTCTCAACCGGCAAAGCTGGAAGGTCTGTGCTATCAAACTTCAATCGAAAAACGCAATATTACGAGGTAAAGCCGAGTCGTGTGCACAATTAGTATGCAAAGTTGTAGTGAAAAAGCCGGGGCTCACATTCTAATGACTTGATAAGGTGTCTCACAGGTAAAGCTCGAAAATACCTGCGCTACCGAATTACAAACTACAACTTAGATTGAAAAATGAAATATAATTATCGAGGAAAGGCCACGTCGTGTGCGTAATTAATGTACGAAGCTGTGCGCAGAAAGGACCGAGGCTTCACACTCTAATGACTATAAGGTGTCGCAACCGGTAAAGTGGTAAGCTCTGTGCTATGGAATTACTAATTATGAATTAAAACAAAATACTTGTCATATGCACGTGCAATTACATCGATTAATTATTACATTATTAATTAAATCAAAGAACGAAACCCATGTTATAGTGCACGATTAATGCTGAAGACTAAGGCTTCACACTCTAATGACTTGATACGGTGTCCCAACCGGTCAAGCGGGAGCGCCTGTGCTATGGAGTTACAAATTATGAATTAAATCGAAACATGAAATATTATTATATATTGTGGGCCAAGGTCGCGCTATGGCTACGATTAATGTACAAGCCCATGTGAAAAGTCAAAACCGAGGCTTCACACTCTAATAACTTAAAAAAGCGTCCCCTAGGTAAAGTTCGAGGATCTCTGCTGTCAAATTACAAACTGTTAATCAAATTAAAGAACAAAATACATGTTATAGTGCACGGCAAAGCCGCTCCGTGCGCACAACAGTTTGTGAAGGCCGGGCTCCACACTATAATGACTTGATAAGGTGTCCCAACCTGTAAAGCGGGAGCGTTTGTGCTATGAAATTACAAACTATGAATTAAATCTAAACACGAAATACTATTCGCTATGGGTACGATCAACGTACAAGCCCATGCGGAAAGTCAAAGCTGAGGCTTCACACTCTAATATCGATATATAACATGAATTAGAAACTGTTAATCAAATTAAAAAACAAAATACATAATATAGTGCACGGCGAAGCAGCTCCGTGTGCACGACAGATTATAAAGCCTTGTATTCATAATCTACAATGTTACACTAACTGTACTACTACTATTACACTAATGTTACTACTAACACTACAATGACGTAGAGGCCCAACCTGTAAAGCGCGAGCGTCTGTGCTATGGAATTACAAACTATGAATTAAATCTAAACACGAAATACTATTCGCTATATGTACGATCAATGTACAAGTCCATGCGGACTGTCAAAGTTAAGGCTTCACACTCTAACATCAATATATAAGATCTCTGTTATCGAATTAGAAACTGTTAATCAAATTAAACAATAAAATACATGTTATAGTGCGCGGCGAAGCCGCTCTCTGTGTACGACAGATTGTGAAGGACGGGCTTCACACTATAATGAATTTATAAGGTGTCCCAACCGGTAAAGCAGGAGGATCTGTGCTATGGAATTACAATCTCCGAACTAAATCGGGAAAACGAAATACTATTGTATATTGCGCGACGAGATCGCGCTATTGGTACGATCAATGTAAAAGCCCACGCGGAAAGTCAACGTTAAGGCTTCACACTCTAATGACAATAAAGTGTCCCACAGGTAACATGCGAGGATCTCTGCTATCGAATTACAAACTGTTAATTGAATTGAAAAATGAATACGTATTACAGTGCACGGCAAAGCCGCTCGACAGATTATGAAGCCCGGACTTCACATTATAATGACTTGATAACGTGTCCCAACCGGTAATCGCGGGAGGGTCTGTACTATGGAATTACAATGAACCAAATCGAAAAACGAAATACTATTTTATATTGCGCGGCAAGGTCGTCTATGTGTACGATCAATATACAAGCCAATGCGGAAAGTCAACGCTAAGGCTTCACACCCTAATGACAATAAAGCGTCTCACAGGTAAAATGCGAGTATCTCTGCTATCGAATTACAAACTGTTAATTGAACTGAAAAACAGAATACATATTACAGTGTACGCCAAAGCCGCTCCGTGTGATTGTGAAGACCGAGGCTTCACACTCTAATGACTTGATAAGATGTCCCACAGGTAATGTGCGATAATCTCTGCTATCGAATTACAAACTGTTAATTAAACCGAAAAACAAAATTGATGTTATAGTTCACGGAGCGGAGCGCCTGATGTATGTGAAGGGCAAGGCTTCACACTTTAATGATTTAAATCGAAATACTTGTTTATAGTATGCACGATTAATATGCAAACATGTGCAGAAAACTCCGTGGCTTCACGCTTTAATGACTTGTTAAGGTGTCCCACAGGTAAACCATGAGGATCTCTGCTATCGAATTACAAACTATGAATTGAAACACTTGTTTTTTTTTAGTTAGTGTGAACAGGTCTTTACTTAGAAGCCGACCACATACCATTAATAAAAAAGTGCTAAAATTAAATGAATTTAAATTGGCAGTTTAAACTTGAAAACTAATGGCCCATCTGTCATTTAAAATTTCTAATTAGTTTGTCACTTAATTATGATCGTTAATAATAATAATAAAAAGGGGAAAAGTCAAGACTATCCAATTACAGTTACAAAATTATGAACACAGATAAGTATCTATCCTTTTCGAAAGCGGTTTTATTGGTTTTCATAATAAGATCAAATTTCATATCGTCGGAGTATAGATATCATCAATGAAGATTTTCATTCAAGAATATTTGTGCTCAGATCGAAATTATTTTTTTTCGTCAAGATTCAAATTTGTTTCGACTGTCGCAAATAAGGTCAAACGTAAAAAAGTCGTTGACTTTCCTAGGAATTTAATTTCGCGAATAGCGAGCGTCAAAGGGCTAATGACCAGGGCCACACTGGCAAATATATTACTTTATTAGACACAAAATAATAGAGGAGGCTTTCGAGGGTGTGACTTTAATATGTCTTCACGATTTTACTTTTCTTTTAATAGCTTCAGTTGCGACTAATAATAAAAAAATACACGCCAAAAACGAAACGTCTATGTTGCTTATCACGGAGATACTTATCAGGGAGAACAACCCGTCGCACAGTGGGTAATTTTTCTGGAAATTCGTGCAATTTCTTAAAAGGTAAACGAGATTCCATGTCTGCTACACTTAGAGTTAGTTACATATTATTTCACCAAATTCGTGCAAATTGCCCATTAAAAAAATTAAAAAAAATAATCCTTGTAGTTCTAGACTGGTGATAACCTTGAACCTTGACCAAAAATAGACACAGACAGACATAAAACATACACGCATAAAATACCACCACACTACATCCCTTTTTATATTATTTTATCAAAATTAAAACGCAATTGTTGTAATGGCCATAATTAAATTAACATATTTGGTTAATTATATTTTCACTTAAGTAATTAAATCGAGTGAATTTTACAATAAAACTACACATTCCTGTCACGAAACAATTCAGCACGAAGTGTTTTTTTCTTTCCTTTTCTTTTTCCCTCTACGCACGCACGTTAATCTCTACGACTTTATCAGGACTTCTATATTCACGATTGTAATTTACATTCAGATATTTTGCAATTTTCCGTCAACTCATTACAATAATTTTTTTTACTTTCAGCCTTCCCGATCCATCACGGCGCGCGAAAAAAATTTCCAAACGATATCGGTTATAGCCAAACGGGGCACCCCCACGAGTCGAGAGCATAAAACGATCAAGGCACGCGATCCGGTAGTCCTGCGATAAATAATGAATTCCTGTAGTTTTTGCGATATCGCGATATCGATGTGACAGGTGTATATGCGTGCGTTACTCCAGTCGTCATGGGAGTCCCGTATTGTTAATTAAGGACAGTAGTTAGCTGTAAAAGTTTTATTATTAGTTGTGACGTTTAATTGAGATAAGGGGACGTTTATTTGAACATTAATAAATCTGTCCAACATGCATAAACCCTTTTATTTCATAAACAAAATGCATGCTCTATATGGGATGGATTTGAGATAGGTCAATTTGGAATCTGTAAATACTTCACTGGTGAAAATCTCCGCAATTTGCATCTACATCTACTAGGGATTTATGTTTATGAATCCTTAATCAAGAAACTAATGGCATATTATGCATAAATAGTTTCTCAAAATATGTCTAGTTATCGGGCGATGTCTAAAATATAGGCGACTATAGGCGGTAATACAAGATCTAAAGTTTACGTTTTTTCTGTATCACAAGAGATATTCAAATATTCAAAACTGACCCTTAAGAAAAAATTCTTATATAAAGGGAAGACACTTCCTTCTGTGTATACAATTCTGCAAAAATACAGGCTGCCTATTTCTCAATTGATAAATTTAACTGTTACTAATTTTGAACATCTGATACTTCTAGCAATGTTCCGAAAGACTCGTTGCTGCAGAATGCATGCCTAAAGAATCTGTAAGGTAAACTAGAAATTCTAGTATAGGCTATTTATAGGCTCTTAAAAAGCTACCGTCAGTACAACCTGTTCATTGTGTAAATTGAAAGCTAGAAATACAATGTTTACATAAAGCTGGATAAGACACGTAAAGAAAATAATCTCGTCATGCCTAAATAGAACATAAGTATAGGCTATAGCTCTTTAACCAAATGTGTCAATCGAGATTGTCTGTGGTCAATGGAGGAACTACCTGTTGATAAACTGAAACATTAAATAACACTGAAAATCTAAAATAATCTAGAAATTTAAGTATAGGCCACTACAGGCCTATACTTAAATTTTAGAAAATTGAATGCAACAGTTGTGGATGATTATTGGTTATACTGTCCAATATGTAAAGATTTCGGCTTGATTCAACAAAGAATTTATTTTTGTAGGTTGGTTATGGATTTCTTAGTAATAGGCCAAATAAACGATAGTGGTAAATACTTGAAATATGTTTTAGTTGATTTTAATTTTCCGCGTCTTAGCAAAAGTGCTTAAGGGATTATAAAGGGTACATTTTTTCTAATGCCTAAATGCTTTGTTATGCACAAGAGTTTCATACTATAGAACTATAGGCTGGTATAGACTGCAAAGAGGTATCTGCTAGTACCTGAAAGCAACGGGATTATAAAGGGTAAATTTTTTTCTGATCCAAAAATGTTTTGTTATACACAAGAGTTTCACACTATAGAACTACAGGCTGGTATAGGCTGCAAAGGGGTAAGAATCTGACAAAACCTGAATGCAAAAGGAGTATAAAGGGTAAATGTTTTCTAATGCAGGAATGCTTTGTTATGCACAAGAGTTTCATACTACAGAACTATAGGTTGGTATAGGCTGCAAAAGGGTAAGAAAGGAAAGGAATTACAAAGGGTAAATTTTGTCTAATGCAGAAATGCATTGTTATGCACAAGAGTTTCAACTGTAGAACTATAGGCTGCAAAGGGGTAAGAATCAACTAGAACCTGAATGCAAAGAGATTATAAAGAGGAAATCTTTTCTAACGCAGGAATGCTTTTTTATACACAGGAGCTGCATAATATAGAACTATAGGCTGGTATAGGCTGCAAAGGGTTAAGGATTTGCTAGAACCTGGATGCAAAGGAATTATAAAAGGTAATTTTTCTCTAATGCAGAAATGCTTTGATATGCTCAAGAGTTTCATAATATAGAACTATAGGCTGCAAAGGAGTACGAATCTGCTAGAAGCTGAATGCAAATGAATTATAACGGGTACAATTTTTGTATGTCAATACAGGTTGTCAATATAGGCTTCCGAAGTATGAATATAAATTACAATTTTTAGTGGCAGTGTTTAAAAAATGCGTGCTAGCTTACAACAATGCTCAAAAACATCAAGCCAAAATCAGAATAAAAAGACGTCGACTTAAGTAAATCGAAGTCTTAATCTGTAGGATCCAAATAGGCCCTATATATACTTAAAATATACTCTTCAAGTACTGTATTTGGAGTCTTTCTTTAACCTATTATAGTTTGAAAGGAGACTACCGATGATGATCACTACAAAATAGGCAGCTTGAATTAAAACAAATTCAAAGGTATCGTATCTTATGTTTACCCGATCTTAGTGCCTATGCTCTAGATTGCGAGAGAGTATACGCTTAGAAAGGTTTAAAGAATGTTTGTTTTTGCACTAAATGTTTGAAGTGTGTCGGGAAAAATGAAAGACTTTAAATAAGAGAGACGAGCAGTTTTACCTATCTTAAAAAGGCCTATATCAATTCTTGAAACGTAGTACATGTGAAGCTTGGGCCTATTAATAAAAAATATTTATATCCATGAATGTTAAAAGTTCGGTCCCCAATAAATATTTGTGTAAGAAAGCCGGATTCTAAAGTGCGAGTTTGCAATGCTCAAC
This sequence comes from Agrypnus murinus, assembly GCA_929113105.1. NCBI lineage: Eukaryota > Metazoa > Arthropoda > Insecta > Coleoptera > Elateridae > Agrypnus > Agrypnus murinus. The sequence continues at coordinate 87,355,202 of OV816027.1, read as the reverse complement.
GTAAGTACTTTATGATCTACAGGTTGCTATAGGCTACAGCTACAGGCGAAAACGCAAATAAAGAGTATGGACTTTAAAAGACATTTAAAACAGTATGTTTTTGGCATTAGAAAAACCAAGATCAGCGTTTCAAAAACATAACAAAAGATTTTCTTAGACTTCGATTTTCATAGGCAAGCCAGAGGCTGCTTATAGGCTACAGTCTCTAAAAGGGCCTATATGAGAATTTTAAAATTCAGGTTTGAATTAAAATGTGTATTTTGTAGACTTGTAGACAAATATTCTTTAAGGTATAGATATTCTGGAAATTCCAATATAGGCCCCTAAGATTGCCAATATTAGATTTAATTTCCTAAATTTCGTCTATTGGTTTTCCAGGTAGTTTTAGTATTAATTTGTAATCGCCGAAAATAGTTTGGATTCAGTTAAAAAGCTTTTGTTGGGCATAAATGCTTTTTAAGTTAAGGATATAGGCTATACATTTTGACCTATGATCAGATATCGCAATCCTCAGTGCACGCGTTTGTATTTGAAGTTAAAATAAAAATTGTTACTTCGCCGAGTTTAACTGTATTTAGTCGTTGAAAGGATGTATTTTTGTTTGAAGACGACAAATAAGGAAACATTGATATACTAGTATATGACAATATACTCATAATATATACGAGGGTAGATTGAAAAGTTTCCGGAATGGGCAAGAGATGGCGCGCGTATCGTGAAATTGTTATGATGGTTGTCAAGGCTAACCTATTTTAGGAAAGCTGTCAAATTTTCAGACACGTGCGTCGTTCCGTTTATGTTTACTAGGATATCTTGTGAAGCAATTCAGGCACTTTTGCAAAAATGGATAAAAACGAATTTCGTGCAGTCATCAAACATTTCTGGATGGACGGGAAAACGGCGACGGAGATACGAGATATTTTGCAGAAAGTTCATGGCACATCCACACCTTCATTTTCGACTATTAGTTTCTGGGTGAGCGAGTTCAAACGTGGCCGTACGAGCACCAAGGATGAACCACGCAGTGGACGTCCAAAAACGGCCACAAATGAAGAAATGGTCGATAAAGTCCATGATCTCGTGTTAGCCGATCGACGAGTGAAGTTGCGCGAAATAGTAGAGACCACGGGCATCTCATATGAACGTGTGCAAAATATCGTGCACGAACATTTGGGCATGAGGAAGCTCTCGGCGCGATGGGTGCCGCGTTTGCTGACTATGGACAACAAGCGAAATCGTGTGACCACTTCGAAAGAGTGTTTGGCCTTGTTAAATCGTAATCCAACGGATTTTTTTCGCCGATTCGTGACCGTGGACGAAACATGGATCCACCACTACACACCAGAAACCAAGCAGCAGTCGAAACAGTGGATTTCTCCAGGCGAATCTGCTCCGAAGAAGGCAAAGACTGTCCCATCTGCTGGAAAGGTCATGGCCACCGTTTTTTGGGATTCGCAAGGTGTGATACACATCGACTTTTTGCAGAAGGGAAGAACTATCACGGGACAATACTACAGCGATTTATTGGATCAATTCAACGGCATTTTGAAGGAGAAACGGCCTCACTTGCAGCGAAAAAAAGTGCTGTTCCATCACGACAACGCGCCGGCCCATTCATCCCGAATCGCCAATGCTAAATTGGTTGAATTGGGCTACGAGGTGGTGCCGCATCCCCCGTACTCTCCAGACCTGGCCCCGTGCGACTTCTTTTTGTTCACAAACATGAAGACTTGGCTCGGAGGCAAGCGCTTTACGTTAAATGAGGAGGTCATCGCCGCCACTAAAGCTTATTTTGCAGAGTTCCCGAAATCATATTTTTCTGAAGGCTTAAAAAAGTTGGAGCACCGCTGGGAAAAGTGTATCGCCCTGCAAGGATATTATGTTGAAAAATAAAAACAAAAACCTGTTCAATTACTGCGTTTTCTTGCCCATTCCGGAAACTTTTCAATCTACCCTCGTACATCAAGAAACAAGCGGGTAAGTGTCTTTTGATTAATTATGGCTTAGTTTGCTTAGTTGAGTGGGTAGCGCTAAAAACGGCCACTCTCTGCGAAATTATGGAAAGTTGTGACTAGGCTACCCGGCTTAGTTATAATTACTAGGAGTCTATCTCCTACGCTTAGTTAGTAGATTTAGTGCTAGAACAGGGTTGGTTCCGACCTCCCCTTGATTGTACTAGTTTTGAAGGACATATACGTCCTCACAATATGTATCAATATGTCAACATGTATGTTAACCTTTGTACTCTCTTTATTGTCTTTAGTATATAGATGTTTTTTACAACTTGTGTTTAATCTCTCTCTACCTCTGACTACGTCCTCCAGTCACGAAAACACCACGTGACATTGTGGTGACAATATCTTAAAAGGATCTTTAACAACAGCTACGCTTAATTGAAGCAGAAGTATGCCTTGCATTCTTATCAAAAGATAAAAGAAACGGAACATCGTTCTGTTATATACTATATCAGAAATTTAAAAGAACAGAGTCGCTGAAGGCGGATGTGCAGAAATTGCAGCGCACAAAAACACATTCGATATGTGTTTTCTTCTCGAATCGACAAAATCTCCTCGTCATATCTGCGCAAGTTTCAGAATATTTATGTATGTATATAAAAAATAATTAAAATTACTAATAATACAAATCACTGTTTGTCTTAATAGGAAACCATTACAGTTTAAGATTTTCCATGATTGCACAACCAAATTGCTGCTTTTTTTCGACAGACATGACGAATACGCTGCCACTTTCCACGTGTACCCTACTAAAACCTTTATAACATTTTCTTGTCTCTTTTTTTAATGTTACAGACAGTTTTAGTTTATTTAAATAAATCCTATAGTTGTTCTCTACTGCCCACCACCTTATGACGCGAAACTTTTTTCAGTCTGACATTGTTGAGGTGAATGACATCTGTCTTTTTTTTCCTTTTTTTAATTTTGTCTATTGATAGTCTATCATTTCTTTTTTTCTCGGGTAAGGAAGAAGTGGGATCTGTGCAGATTGTTTCTCATATTTATAAATAATATATACGTACACTAAATTTACTTGGCATTGAAAGCTTTTTTTAACAACATTACGCAACAATGTTACTATCACATTTTAATTATATTATTCCTTCAATAGTCAACCTGCTTTGCGTTTTATATAATTGTTTTAATGTAATTTTATGGTTGCATTTTATTGTTTTAAAATCCGGTTCAGCATATAATAATCCTCATTATTTTATTATTAATAATTTAATAAAGGTGACAAGTTATTATCTAGACGTCATAAAAAAGAAAACAAGCAAGACTAAAATAATAATAATAATAATAATAATTAAAAAAAATGAATCCGTATTATACCGTATGACAACTTGTTACTCTACCAACGAACGACGCTCAGTCGGTATACGTAAAAACTTGACGACCTTTACAAGCAATAACAATAACAATATACCCGTACTTACTAATAAAACAGTCTGTCTTTGACTTTCCTGCATTGCGCGATTATTTATATCAATATTTGCATACATCAACAGGTGTGAACAGCTAATAAGAGAAACGTATGGCTCAATTTATGAATCAGAGATTCGCTTGGAATCTTTCCAACCTCTTTTTAAAAATAGAACAGTACAGGAAAGCTACACGTATATCTAAATAATGCGATTTGTAAGGGATTTCTTTATTACACTGTTGTATTGGCCTTATTTCAATTTGTACAACACTGAGAAAATCGTAAATTTATTGTCGTTGGTGGTACTATTCAAGAACAAGTTTAGTTTTTGAGTACTGTTGTACCTACGGTAAAATATGTTTTTGCTACTTTTACGACTTTAACGGTTGTAATGAAGGAGATTTTAATGGTCGATTGTTAAATGAAATACTAAAAACTCTAATCAGTGAATTGAACATACCTCCAATAACGATCGGTAATGAATTACAGAAAGTTTTTGCAATAAGGCGTTTGCTGGACAATCTGCACACCGGCTTTGCGCGATAGTGTCTTTAATTCGATGGAAACAATAAAACATTCCTTTTTAAATTTTTTCTATACATTTTAATTTTTTAGCTGTTTAAAAGTTGTAATAATAGGCCCTATTACAGTTCAGCCTATAATTTAAAAACCTTTTTAACAAATATCTTATGTAACTTACTCTATTTTATGTTTTTGTAACATGACAACTGCACTGATCACTCAATAGATAATTTGATTTCCACATTTTTTAAAGGACTACAGCCTATAGGCCTATACTATACTTCTCGACTGGCCGTTCATTAAAAAAGTTTACATGCGTCAAAATGCTGTTAAAATATGGAAACAACTTATGAAAAGCACTTTCGAAAGTCTAATTACAGTGTATACTTGCATTTAGCTAGCTTGTACTGGAGCCCATGGGCTGTATTTATTAATAAAGCATCTCAGTTTGCTGGACAATCTGCACACCCGCTTTGTGTGACTATTTTGATTCAATATAACCACCAATAAGCAATATTTATTTTTAAGATTTTTTTCTACAGATGCAAAACGAGAAAAATTATTTCTTAGTTGTTTATTTAATTAAACATAGGCTTTATAATAATAGGCCCTATTACAGTTCAGCCTATAATTTAAAAACATTTTTAATACATATTTTATGTAACTTACTCTATTTTATGTTCTTGTAACATGACAACTTCATATGATCACTCAATTAATAAATTGATATACACATTTTTTAAAGGCCTACAGCCTATACTATACATCTCGACTGGCCGTTCATTAAAAAAGGTTTACATGCGTCAAAATGCTTTTAAAACATGGAAACAACTTATGAAAAAGCACTTTCGAAAGTCGACAGTCTATACTTGCATTTTGCTAGCCTGTACTGGAGCCTATGGGCTGTATTCATTAATAAGGCATCTCAGTTTGCTGGACAATCTGCACACCCGCTTTGTGCGGCTTTTTTGATTCAATATAACCAATAAGCAATATTTATTTTTTAATTTTTTCTGTACATGCAAAACGAGAAAGATTATTTCTTAGTTGTTTATTTAATTAAACATAGGCTTTATAATAATAGGCCCTATTACAGTTCAGCTTATAATTTAAAAACATTTTTAACAAATATTTTATGTAACTTACTCTATTTTATGTTCTTGTAACATGACAACTTCATATGATCACTCAATTAATAAATTGATATCCACATTTTTTAAAGGCCTACAGTCTATACTATACTTCTCGACTGGCCGTTCATTGAAAGGTCTACATGCGTCAAAATGCCTTTAAAATATGGAAACAGCTTATGAAAAGCGCTTTCGAAAGTCTATACTTGCATTTAGCTAGCCTGTACTGGAGCCTATGGGCTGTATTTATTAATAAGGCATCTCAGTGTGCTGGACAATATTCAATATAAGACTTAATTCAATATAAACAATAAGAGATATTTATTATTTTAAAATGTTTTTCTATACATGCAAAACGAGAAAAATTATTTCTTAGCTGTTTATTTAATTAAACATAGGCATTATAATAATAGGGCCTATTACACATATATCAGCGTATAACTTAAAATAAATTAAATATTTTATTCGTACTTACTCTATTTTACTTACTTGTTTGTACATGACAACTTTAAATGATCACTCAATATATAGATAATTTGGTATGCACATTTTTAAAGACCTACCGCCTATACTATACTTCTCGGCTGCCGGTTGATTAAAAAAAGGTTTACATGGCTTAAAATATTTTTAAAATATGGAAACAGATTATTATAAGCATTTTCGAAAGTCTACAGTCTACAGTCTACACTTGTATTTAGCTAGCCTATGGGACATTCATTAACAAGGCACATCAGTACACTGGACAATCTGCAGACCTGTTTTAAGCAACCTTATCTTTTATTCAATATAAACAATAAGAGATAAGTAATTTATTTTTTTAAATTTCTTTCTACGCTTGCAAAACAAGAAAAATGACTTCTTGGTTGTTTATTTAATTAACCGTAGGCAATAGGCATTACAATAATAATAATGCCCTATTATAGTTCACCCTATAACTTAAAACTTTAAATATTTTATCTGTACTTACTCTATCTTATGTACTTGTAACATGACAACTTCAATACTTCATATAATCACTTAACAGATAATTTGATATGTACAGTTTTGAAGACCTACAGCCTATACTATACTTCCGACTGTCCGTTCATTAAAAAAAGGTTTACAAGCGTCAAAATGATTTTAAAATACGGAAAAACATACCTTATTATAAGCATTTTCGAAAGTCTACAGCCTATAGTTATATTTAGCTAGCCTATACTGGAGCCTATGGGCTATATTTATTACCGTTTTATACAATTTAGTTTTTAATATCGTGTTATGATGTTGTGTACAATGTCAAAACAAACCGTTTAAAAATACTTGCCTCTAGCCTTCAGCCTATAGCTAGTTATGCTTATGATGCATTCATGAAATAGGCTTTTCAAGAGGATGACTTGACAACAATAACAAAATCGGTGGTGTTAAAAATTTCTAAGATTTTTAGTTTTTATTAAATACTTAGACTTTACAGCATTATAATTTTTCGAGCCTATGTTTAGCCTATAATTAAGTTTACATACTATTTCTGCAGAATACATTACCACCGCCCTAAAACTAACTAAACTAACATAATTCTGTGGATTTGATATTACAATCAATTTAGAAAATTCAAGATTGTCACCTTCTTCAGATAACCTATAGTAGCCTATACTGGAGTGTTTGTTTTATATACGACAGAAATAGTTCTTTTACAAAAAAGAGCTTTCTTACAACAACGACAGCTTTATATGCTCTTTTAGAAGTTCAATTTTTAAGATGCCTATAGTAATATTTTAAAAAACAATAGCCTATACTTCTAATTTTTCTAATGTATTACGTTTACAACGTTTCCCTTAAAATTTAAAATGTTTCTTGCCCTTATTAGTGAGTTAATTTTGCTGAATTGCCATCTAAAATATTAATCGTTTCAAAGGGCCTATACTCCATTATTTCGTTCTCTAAAAGCCGGGCAAAATTTTTTAAATTTAAGTTTTTCTACACTAATATATTTTATTCGTGGTTTCAATAAATCTTATAAGGAAAATTTCGATTACTCATAGTAATTCAAGTAAACTTTCTTTTACAACGAAAACTTTTCTTCTACCTACAAACGACACTGTCAATCTCATAGTTGTATTTTACTACAATTAACTACTTACAAACTTTCTTTTGTCTTCACATCAGGCGGCTCTGTTATTACCGGGATGTAGCTTACTCTTTCTACTTCGCACCTTACTTTTTTTTACTATTACTATACTAGGTCCTCCATGGCCGCCTTTTTAATTTCTACTTGACGAAATTACCGCCGTTGTCGCCTTTTAGATCTCGTGGACTGTTAAAAATAAAAATTTCGGCGCGTTAATTAGTTACTAAGGTGCACGCTTTATTATGGTCGTGTAAACGACCCGTAATGGCGCGGCGATGGTTATTATTTTATTTCTCTAGTCAAGAGAGAGAGAGATGTCGGTCTTATTAAAATATTAGATAACGTTAACGTAACAATTTTGAAGTCGCGTGGTGTGAAATTGTTATTTAAGTTTTGTTTCTTGCACTTTTTTTTGTTTCCATCCGTCTTAATAGTTTTATATTTACTCATTTTCATTTGTTTTTTTAAGTTTGTACGAATTAAGTCATTTCAAATGTTGTTGGTTTTTTTAGCACCTGCATGTCGCGGGGAAATTATTTAAATATATGAATATTTTAAGCGACGTCCTAAAGAAAGCTTTTATTTTGTCATTATTGAAATGTATAAACACAGTGGCGTCAACATCTGACATTATTAATCAGAATACATTTCTTGGAGGTTTCAGAAGTGTCGCGAGTCGAATAGGAGAAAAATAATATATGTTACAAGTAATTGTGCGGGCAAATTTATCTACAACGAGAACATTTAGATTATTATTACTCTGTTGGCACCACTATACCCTCCCCACAGACATGCCATATTTTATCATTTCTTATTTCGAAAACAATAAAAACGATGATAATAAAACTTACAGGTGTATACTGTACCACATACAAAAATAATCTTTATTATATTTTTGTTGGTCGCCACTACAATACTTGCATAAGGTCGCAAAATTACTATTAAAAGAACGCCCTCGAAAGCTCCCGAGATTTTCTGACACACTTAAAAAGTTGTTACTACGCCACTGCATTATATTAAAAGAATCATAATCTATTATGTACATTCAATCTTTCTGAAGCTGGCTCATTAATTTCAAACCTTGATTTAGTTTATTGCCGTAATAAACCGAATGCAGAAAGAATTTTTAGGTTAACTACCATTTTTATATTGTATTGTTCCTCTTATTGTCTTTTTACCTCTGTCGCTGTAAAATTATTTAAGACTCACAAAATATATCTTTTGCTGTAAAATGAAGGTTATCAAGAGTTAGTTAATTCCCACAATAAAGTCATTTTATTATACGACGCAGATGTTTGTTAAAAAAATTTAAAAATATTTTATTATCCTCCGACAGCTTTGTTCTTTAGGTTTATATCAATCTAGAGTTAGTTACTGACATACTTCAAGAAGATGCGCCTATTAATAGGCATTTTCAATATTTTAAACTACAGGCACGTAGCTAAAATTAGTATAGGCCCCATAGGGTTCCTTTGAGTTATTGTTGTAATAAAATTAAAGTCTTTACTACATCAATTTCATTAAATAGGCTAGATACAGGTTGAAAAAGGCAAATATATCTTGGATAATTTGTGTTAAGCATAAATGGTTTAAAAACTAATAAAACAGCATCAACTTTTATAAGTGCGATATTTGTTATACGTTGTAATATCCAAACTGTAATAAAGTATAGGCTATAGGCCCTCTTTTATAATTTATGTATAGGATTCATAAATACTATAATATTAAAAAAAGCTATGTTTAACCTACATAACTATATTTCTGTAGTCAAACAATTGTATTGGATGACTTTTAAAAACAACTTAACAATGTAAAGGGCCTGTATATTCGAAAAAATATTGAAAATTAGTTTTATTAAGAGTGTTTTTACTTATGCACTGCATTAAAGGCGAATAGTATATATTAATGACGCATAAGACCTATAATAGAGTAATAGGGAAGACACTAATTAAAATATAGGCTATAGGCCTCGAAAATTCCAAAAAACTTTGACTTAAGAAAATGGATATCAACACCAAGTAATACAACTAAAAGTAAAAAATATGTTATAAAAAAAATCAAGCTAGAGGCTATAATAGGCTCTTATAAGTAACAAAACCATCTCTTCACAAAAGGCGTTTATTGTTCAATCTAGAGTACTTCTAGCACAAAGCGAAAGTGTAAGCGCGCAATCATCAATGTTACTTAAAATACACTGTTATATGTCGCCTTAGCACAAACTTGGCAACGTTGCTTTCTTAAATTATTATTCTTAAAAACATGACAACACTGTTATGTATGAAAAGATAGAAAACGCAATTAAACTCAGCAAAAACAAGGCAAACAAACACTTATAGTATATCTAATAGATCAAACAATTAGGCTTATATGAGTAATGTGGCAACAGCGCATTTTTATATACCATTTGTCTTCACTGCCTTTTATGAAATAAAAAGCTTCAATTGGATTTGAACGTTGTTTGTTACAAAAAAAAGATCAATTGGGACAGAACAATCGAAATCAAAGAGCTAGTTCATAGAACTAATGCGCAGCTGGCAACACTGCTTTTCTTTTTAAACTGACTTAAGAATGTTTGATTTTTATTCCTGGTGTATACTGCATGTAAAAGTTTCATCAATAAAGCCATTTATTGAGATTTATTAACTCTTTAATGGTAACTCTTTAATCAAATTGGTCCTTCGAGCCGGAAGTATTCGGGAAAGAATCATGATAAAATAGGTATATAAAAATTATGTTTAACAAAACACGTTAATTAAAAATAAAAAGACTGATTTCAACAAAAAAAAGTGCAACACTATTCAAATAGATAAACACCAAGAACATCCTAGTGTGCAGAAGAAGACAGAAGATTCGCGGCGTGGTGATGACGCGGGGGACCCCGTGTGGAATGTGCACCGTGAAAGAGTGGGTGGTCCGCGTTCCGTCTAGCGCTGCCGGCAAGGACGCGAAAACCACCAGGTAAAAGAAGTAGAGTATATAGCGTGATGTTGCTCCTGCTGCTGTTGCTGCTGGCTCTTGGCTCCTCGCTTCTTGCTCTTACATGGCCTGCTTATACTTTTTGACTTCTTCGGATGCGCGTAAAGCATGCCACCAACCACACGATGATTATAGCTGATTAGACATGCCATTTATGGAGTGATGGAAAAGATGTAATAGAGATGGAGAATCGGTCTCTCCTTTTTTTCCTCTCTCTCTCTCACTCTTATTATTAAACTGCGTATTGTATAACACAATACGAATAATCATATTAAATATCAAAAAACGCGACAAGGTAAACGAGAGTTTTAAAAGACAATTCTAACTAGTCATAATAATAATAGTAATAATAATGTTGTTACTAAAACAAGTGATTACGACATATTATTGGATATACACACATACAAATAACTAATTAGTATATATTATTGATAATATAGTAATAGCGCACAAAGTTTTATTACTTGTTATTTCCCACGGTTGGTATTAAAAAAAAGATTGATATTATTTCAAAATATGGAATTTAATTTCTATGGAGCGGTGGTTGCCTCCAGCAACAAACGGCGACAAACTAATTACCATGTTGGGTTAAATGCCGTTAATTTCAAACAACTGAAACACACCAACAACCATGGGAATTGCAGAACAAGAATAGCAACATTCATTTACCACCAAGAGCTAGGCTCTTTGAACCCGTTATTATATATTTTTTGCTATTTTTTCTTTTATCAACTTTAGAAAGTAAGAAAAAACTTTTAATGAGATAGATAATATAGATAATACTGGGTGGACACGATTTTCTCCTAGTAATTTTTAATGGATAGTCTGTTACTTTCAATTTTATTGGCTTATGCGTCGACATCTTTTAGCAATATACAGTGTGTTTTTTGTAAACGATAATATAGGAAATCAAATGGAATTTTACGCTGATTGGCCTAGCGGTTAACGCATCAGATTCGTAATCAGAAATCGCGGGTTCAAGCCGCTTCCTCGTATATATTTTTTTTAAATTGTATTTCTTACTAATTATTATTTTTAGAACATTATTACAATTATTATTAGTTTTTTTATTATTAGATATTTTTGCTACGGGGGTTTACAGTTACTTTTTGTACAATTTTACCTACCTATCAGAAAAGCAAATGAAAAAAGGGCATAAAACTAATAATAGTTGTAATAAAGTTCTAAAAATAATAATTAGTAAGCAATACAATTAGAAAAAAGTACACGAGGATGGGGCTTGAAACTGCGATTTCTGATTACGAATCTGATGACTTAACCGCTAGGCCAATCAGCGTACAACTTTCAGTTTTTCTTTATAACTTATTATAAAAAGTAATAAATCAATAAACTTTTAAGTATTTTTCTAAATAGTTTTTGGTTTTCTTCATAAAGTTTAATATGTTTTCGACGTAAAAAGAATTCTTCTTTCGATTGATACCAAAATCTCTACTGACATTTGCAAGGGTACAAATTTAGGAGGAAAATGATAAAATTCCATTGGATTTCCTATATTATCGTTTACAAAAAACACACTGTATATATATATACAGGGTGGGGCAAAAGTCCCGCAACGGCCAAATATCTCCCGAGGGGAAGGTTTTTTAAAAAAATGTTTCAGGCAAAAGTTGTATGGCTTTGAAAGAGGAATCATTTGCATACAAAACCATCTCCCACCCCTTCACCCCCTCCTGAGGGGTGGGGGTAACTTTTAAATTTTAAATGGCCAACCCTATTTTTTTTTGCTGATTAATATTCTCTAAGAAAAAACAAGAACTTTTGTCCGAAAAATTTTTTTTAAAAAGACGAATTTTGCGATTGACCCAACGAACAAACTTTGGATATTCCAAAATATTCCGACTCTTTTACGCGAAAATGACGGGGTTTTCAGAAAAATTACAAGAGGTAAAAAAGGCTTAGAATTTTGCAAAAAATCTAGGAAAAAAAAATAAACAAAAAAATTTTTGAACAATTTTTGAAAAAAAACATGATTTTTGAAAATGTGCACACGTTTACATTTTACCTCCTGGATTAGCGATGCACACTCAACTCAAGTGGTAATGTGTGTGGGTCTTGTAAGTCGAGGAGAACATCCAGTGATATTGCAGGTTTTCTTAGTCCGGATCTCGACTGATCTTCAACGGAAGCTGCTTGATGAACTCTTAGTGAACGAGGAATCCACAAAACCACAGAAGAGACTGACCTGTCTCCTCATATCGGTTAGCTGCTCGCATCACGGTAGTTTTGTTGAGCGGGCGAGGACGAGTCGGATGCAGCTGGTTACAGAGATTTGCAGTTTCCTGGTAAGAGCGTTGTCTATCTCCGTACCCACGCAATATCAATTAATGATATTAATTTTATTAATTAATTTTTAATTAATTAATTAATTAATTCTCGTTTAATGAGACCCATGCTTTTGCAATACGATTTTGCAAAACAATTTCTTGTGAATTTGAGTTGCAAGAAATTGTTAATTTAAAAGGAGTTGCAAGACTGAGTTAATATCCAGTCGTTGATACGTGGTGATTTTCTCGCAATTCAAACTGCCAGGAAATTGTTTTGCAAAATTGTATTGCAAAACCATGGCTCTCACTAAAAGAGAAAGAATTGAAGTATTGATATTGCGTGGGTACGGAGATAGACAACGCTCTTACCAGGAAACTGCAAATCTCTTTAACCAGCTGCATCCGAATCGTCCTAGCCCGGTAAACAAAACTACCGTGATGCGAACAGCTAACCGATATGAGGATACAGGTCAGTTTTTTCTGTAGTTTTATGAATTCCTTGTTTTCTAAAGATTATTTCTTGTGTTCATCAAACAGGTTCCGTCGAAGATAGGCCGAGAACGGGACGACCAAGAACAGCGACAGATCCCGGAACATCATTGAATGTTCTCCTCGAATTCCAAGAAGATCCACACACATCAAGACGTCGGGTGGCTCAGGCAGAGGATATCAGCATCAGGTCTGTGGGTAGGATTTTGAAGACACACAAATACCACCCATACAAGATACACTTGGTGCAAGAGTTGACGGAGTTTGACTTCGATTTAAGAGTGGAGTTTTGTGAGTTGATAATGCAGCGATACGATGATAACCCAATGACATTTTTCTGGACGTGTTTTTCGGATGAAGCGAAATTTGAATTGGACGGCAACGTGAATCGTCATAACAGCAGATATTGGTCCGATGCAAATCCACACTGGATGAGAGATTCTCACACTCAGTGGAAGCAAAAAATCAATGTTTGGGCTGGCATTTTCCGACATCAGATTGTGGGCCCGTTCTTCTTTGATGAGAATCTGACAGCTGAGCGATATTTGAGGCTGCTTCAAGAAGAAATCGTTCCTGCTCTTCGTGGGATCGTTGGAAATCAATTCAATTTGGTCAATTTTCAGCAAGACGGAGCACCAGGTCATTTTGGGCGGCAAGTACGTGCCTATCTGGATGCAACATTCCCTGGGAGATGGATTGGTCGGAGAGGAGAAATTGAATGGCCGCCACGATCACCAGACCTGACACCCCTTGATTTCTTCTATTGGGGTTATTTAAAAGATCGCGTGTACCAGACGAAACCTGATAGCATAGACGATCTGCGAGGTAGGATATTGGAAACCTCAAATGCCATTACGCCAGAAATGATAGCAGATGTTCTGGAGACTTTCTATCAGCGACTGGCTCATTGTCAAACAGTGGAAGGTGCTCAGTTTGAGCATCTGATCAAATAATTAGCAGGGCAGCGGAGGTTTGGAGTCGATAAATACCGGGGGAGTGACGAACCTCGGGGTCCTTCAATGCTTCCTGATTAAGAAAAACGGCCCTTTTCAGGGCCACTATGATGTGTGAAATCCTCCCTGGAACCTCCACGTGGTACACATTGGGTAACGCTAATCCAGGAGGTGAAATATGAACGTGTGCACATTTTCAAAAATCATGTTTTTTTTTTCAAAAATTGTTCAAAAATTTTTTTGTTTATTTTTTTTTCCTAGATTTTTTGCAAAATTCTAAGCCTTTTTTACCTCTTGTAATTTTTCTGAAAACCCCGTCATTTTCGCGTAAAAGAGTCGGAATATTTTGGAATATCCAAAGTTTGTTCGTTGGGTCAATCGCGAAATTCGTCTTTTTAAAAAAAAATTTTTCGGACAAAAGTTCTTGTTTTTTCTTAGAGAATATTAATCAGCAAAAAAAAATAGGGTTGGCCATTTAAAATTTAAAAGTTACCCCCACCCCTCAGGAGGGGGTGAAGGGGTGGGAGATGGTTTTGTATGCAAATGATTCCTCTTTCAAAGCCATACAACTTTTGCCTGAAACATTTTTTTAAAAAACCTTCCCCTCGGGAGATATTTGGCCGTTGCGGGACTTTTGCCCCACCCTGTATATATATATATATATATATATATATATATATATACATATTGCTGTGATTCCAGCACTTATAGTTGAATATAAGTTATTTGGGTTGCCTATATATTTAGGGGTTTGGACTCAACTTTAACAAATCTTAATTAAATAAATTAATTTGTTACTTAATAAGTAAAGGATACACTCTACATCACTTGATAATAATAAGTAGATCTTAAACGGATTTTTCACCTAAAACTGAAAAATTATTTTGATAAGTTACGATTTGCATATCGTTAGGTCGTTGGACTTGGTTTTTCATAATTGAAGCCATTGTAAGGTGTAGTTTCACCTGGAAATTATAAAAGGCATAGATGGAAAGTTGTATGCAAGCAATCACCACAATACTCACAGTTTTGTTGTTGAATTTCAAGTAAATCCCATGCTGGTTTAACGATTCACCAAATTTATGATAAATGTATAATTTTCATTAATCTATGCATTTGCAGCCAAAGTTTTTTGCTGCAATATTGTTAATTAGGTTCTAGAGAACCTTTAGCATTCAAATTTTCAAGTGGGCCGCTCTAAATAGAGAAGGTTTAGCCTAAAAATTTGTATCGTTTGAACCTGATCTGTTAAAATAGTAAAATCTAGTTAATATTTAAAGTTTTGGTGCCAAAATTGATGTAAATATTGTGTAATAGGATGTTAGGATAAATTTAATAATAAGAAAAGGATGTAATAAGGTGTGAAAATGTTATTATCTGTAATTTTGTAAAACCATGTTTGTCAGGAAATTCAAGATGGTTGCCAATGAATCCTGGAGTTAAATTTGCTTTTTGTTAGACATGTAATATACCAATTTATAGGAAAAATTATCCTCTTTTCAATTATTTTAGTTTGTTTAAACATTTAATTTTTTAACAATAATTTGGTTATGTAAATCTTGTTAGGTTAGATGTTCAATTTTTCTTAGTAACTTACCAGATTTTGTTAGTGGAAAAATGACGTCTGGCGTTTGTTTTTGAAAAAATATAAAAGCAGGTCGAGAATTTCATCACCTTCTTCTTGATTTTCATATAAAGCAGAAGCCATGTCGGGCCCCGCAATAATTTAATAAACTTTTGAGGTTATGTGTGTCAAACTTAACGTTAATGAAACGTCAAAAAAGTGAGGTTATGACAAATGTCATCCAAATTTAATTTTTTTTAAAAGTGTTAAATAATGAAAATAACATTGAATAATTAAAGTGATTTAAATAAAAAGGAAAGTGGAAGTGTTAATTTGGTTTTTGAACTATTTATTTATAAGAAGAAAATTTCTGGAAAACATATTGGAACTTTATTTCTGGATGGAAGGAATTTTAAAACAGGATATAATGGAAACTTGTTGGAAATCACTAATTGATTTGATGTACTCAGGTCTTGGAGAAAACATGTCCAATATTTAATAATGGTAATTATTTACAATACAATTTTCACTGGAAAGATCACTTTAAAAATGTGTGTTTACCATCACAACAAATAAGCAGGTAAATTTACTGACTATTACAGAAAACTGCCAAATAATATAATGTGTTTAAAAATCCAAGAGTGGCACCAAAATTTTTGAATTTAAAAATTTATTTTCAAACTTTAACTTTATTTTTGTTTCGTTTCTTTCTTTAATTATAATTTAAGATTGTGGAATTGGTAAAATAAAAATTAATCAGGACAAAGGGAATTAGACTGTCTCTTAATTCTTATTTTGGTAAATCCACATGACACCAATAATTAATTTAAATTATTCCAAGTTTGTTAATTGAATCCATTTTAGATAGTAAGAAATTTTTTTTGTTTTTGTTTCTCTTTCATAAACTTTCAGTTTTCATTCTTTTTATGTGTTTATAATAAAATAATATTTTTAAATGTTCAAAAGGAGATTTATTTGTGTATTTTTTGTGTCCATTAACAGAATTTTACAGGTATAGGTTGAACAATATTTTATTATTTTGTCAAAGAACGACCCGCCTGCAATTTTCTCATGCAATTTTCCTGTGCTTGTCTTCGGATTTTAAAATCATAGCCGGTGCAAATATTCTTTTCATCACAAAGGTAAGTGGTGTTTGTTTTTGTATAACTTTTCAGTTTGCCTTGCTACCTTTAAACATAAATGATAGTGGTCTTTAATTTAAATAAATCTATGATCAAGTGTTGTAAAGTGTATACTATACAGCGCTTATCACGATAAAACATTTATGGCACCCGAACATGATGCTTTCTATTTTTCTTATTAAAACTTAATCTATCAATATCATATCAATATGTTATATAAAGAAATAAATAATAATTAAGCTGTTTTTCTTCTATTCTTTTGTCATCTTGATCACTCAGTATTCCTACTTAACGTAACCTTTTTCCGTTCAGAAAATTAATGGCTGCTAATATAAAATACTCTTCCTATTTCATCTATCTATTTCTAGCATAATTTATTGACTAGCAATTTGTAATAACCTAAAAATACCGTAGCAGCTCAATAATAACATTTAGAAAAAACAATTTGTTAATTATTACTAACTACGTACAAGCGGCTTGAAAAGGAAAAATGAGGAATTATTTTAAGAAATGCTGTCAGAAATATACATAACAGAAAAACATATGTATCTCCGCGTATTGTGTAATAACTATACTTCCATCCATCCATCCGAACCATTTGCAGCACGATCCTACTACGGTTGACGGTGGACATTAAATCATTATATACCTACAGATCCGCTACCTACATGTGTTCTCCCATACAATATATTTTATTGTAAACAGAGACAAACACACACACACACATCAAGATCTAACAATAATAAAAATAATGTTGCGGATTAAATGAACGCGTTTCGCAATAATTCAGTTTGTTATTAGAGGCAATTATATTAAACAATATGGGCAAGGTTTCCTCATTAGCGCACATTACAAAAACTATAAACAGCGTAATCTGTTTGGAACTTCCAAACGGTCCCGTTGAATGAAGTTCTTCGACCTAATTTTATATAATACATATCGTGACTTTTTTGTAGCGTGCTCCGGCTCGAAGGACCAGTTCCATCAAGAACTGCAGAATATCAATCAACGATAAGGATTTATTAGATAGTAGTTCCATGAGGAATACATAAAAATAATAGGATTCTTAGGGGTTTTTTTCTCAAAAAAAAAGCAGAGTTGCAGAAATTCGATAGTATTTTACTTCTAAATACCTCAAAAATATAATAAATAAATGATCATTCTAGTAACATTTAATAGTCTTAAATTAATTAAATTAAATTCCTTTTCCTTGCAGTGCATTCATCATCCTCTTAAGCTTTCATCTTTTGTTTTTAACTATTCAGTAGTTATCCATGCGTTTTCAAATTCCCAGCCGTTCGCCCAATTCACTACGTTGGTTATTATTTGCCTTCGGAACCAGCTGTATAAGTACGCATTTGTTCCTCCTGTCATAAAGAATTAGTAATTTTATAGACTCGATCACGTATTATTATTATATTTTTTAGTCACATTCACTTATCTGTATATTATTTCTCTGTGACTCACGCGTGTATCACGAAACTAACGCGTATATCACGAAACCCATAGGCGAACCTCGAAAGAGTTTCAATTTTAAGTTTTGCCAAAAAACATCGATTATTGAGAGTGAATTAGTATGTTAGCACACCACATGCCCATTTAATTTTAAAGGGGACCTATTTCCGTGCAGTTTAATCAGAAAATCCATTCTCAAATGCGTAAAATCGAAGCAAGGTTGTGTCGTGAGATCGGACTCTTTTATCGCACACAACTGTCTTCTTGCACAAATCGACTCTGACTGAACAGAGCAGAAAATACACCAAGAAAAGTGGTGCCGATAGTCAAACTCGATATTGTGTTCAAAGCGGTAATGCGTTCGAACAACTAGAAGAACAAAAAGCGTTAGAAACAAAACTTTCAAAAGGCGATAAAATTATAAAGGAAGAAATAAGCATGCAGCTTCAAATACGTACGACATTACAAAGCCAAAAGTTGAAGAAAAGCATCTAGAGTCATTTGAAGCTTTAGAAATGCGTTGCTATGAGTAGCAACGGCCTTGTAAGATTGGGGCATTTCGTCCAATGGCATGGCGTCCTTTGCCTATTGGACAAAGAGTCCTGTTGGATCAAAAGTTTGATTGAAGGTAGAATATATTGGATCAAAAGTTCCGTTAGATAAAAGAAAATCATTGGGCAGAACGACAATTATGTAACATTATGAGCAGACTTTGAGGCGGTTGTTATTTGGTTTGTACAAAATTAATCGGAATAAAAAGACCACAGAAAATCTTCTTCACTAGCATAATAACTCAACATCAGTCGTGCTAGAGAAGAAACCCTTTACAGTGTAAACTTCCCTAAAAAGAAAAAGTTGAAAACGCATTTTTACAGGTAAGGGGAGCAAAACAAAAGCTGGCAACATAAGTGGGTCACTCAATATTAGTCCATCCACTACCACGTGCTTTTTGGCGTATTTTCCAACAAAACAAAAAACAAAATTCCCTGGGACGATCGTCGTTTGTTCTTTATCGAAACTTCGTGAACTCATCCGTGATCTGAAGGGTTCGTCCCACTCCATATGCCAAAAAATACGCCTTCCTACACCCTATAATTTCTGAGTTATGATCATTTGAAGTTTGAATTTTAGAATTGCCCCCTCCCCCTACCTATTACACTGTAAACGTCTAACATCACCATATCGTGATTTTCCGATTACTCGCCTTAGAAAGACATACTTGTTGATGGTCTTCCAAGCCCGGAAGAAGATGATTGTACAATAGTAAAGGCACTAAACATGGGGGGGGGGGTCATAAACCGAACGGGACATCCGAAAATGTCCAACCCGCAGGATCCCCATTAAAGGAAACAAAAACGATTGGTTTCAGAACCAGACTAGAACAACTTGAGCGTCATTCGGAGGGACGGAGGAGAATTCCCATCTAAGAATTGCCAAAACACCCAAACTAGTTTTGTACAAATAAAAAGCTTTAGTCTTCTATCTTCTACGTTCACATTAAACCTTTCCTAAAAGTAAATTATCCAATACACACATCCAATGTGTCAACCAACCCTTAAAAAACGTATAGTGATTTCCAGTTTTTGGGAATAGTTAAAAAAAATATCAGGTATTTCCAAGCATTCCCAGGTATTTCCAAAGTATTTCCAGCAAAGTGTACATGTATGATTTTCAGTAGTTAACCACTCCCCAAAATACGTACAGTCAGTTCCAGTTTTTGGGAATACTTTCAAAAAACTTCGGGTATTTCCAAGAGTTACCAGGCATTTCCAAATATTCCCAGGTATTCTCAGGCATTTCCAAATATTCCCAGGTATTTTCAAATATTTCCAAGTATTTCCATGTATATCCAAAGTATTCGCAGGTATTTTTAAAGTATTCCCAGCAAAGTGTACAGTGATTTTCAGTAGTCGTTGAACCCTCGGGGTCAACCACTCCCCAAAAAACATAGCCATTTCAAGTTTTTGGGGATATTTAAAAAACATCAGGTATTTTCAAGTTTTCCCAGGTATTTCCAAATATTACTAGGTATTTTCAAGTATCTCCAGGTATTCCTAATATTCCCAGCAAAGTGTACAGTGACTTCCAGCAGTGGTTGATGTCGAAGGATCGACTACTTCCCAAAAAAACCTACAGTGATTTCCAGTTTTTCAAAGGTATTTCCAAAGTATTTCCAGTAAAGTGTACAGTGATTTCTAGCAGTCAACCACTCCCCAAAAACCGTACCTTCATTTCTAGTTTTTGGGAATACTTTTAAAAAACATTAGGTATTTCCAAGTATTCCCAGGTATTTCCAAATATTCCCAAGTATTTCCAGGTATTCCCAAGTATTACCAGGTATTTCCAAATATTCCCAGGAATATCCAACTATTCGTAGGTATTTCCATGTATACCCAAAGTATTCGCAGGTATTCCTTCGGACCCCTCGGGGTCACCACTCCTCAAAAAACGTACAGTCATTTCCAGTTTTTAGGAATAATTCCCAGGTATTTTGAAATATTCCCAGCAAAGTGTACAGTGACTTAATGCAGTTCATAATGTCGAAGTGTCAGCTACTCCCCAAAAAAACCTACAGTGATTTCCAGTTTTTGAGAATACTTTCCAAGGTATTTCCAAAGTATTTCCAGCAAAGTATACAGTGATTTCTAGCTGTCAGCCACTCCCCAAAAAAACGTAGTTATTTCCAGTTTTTGGGAATACTTTCAAAAAACATCAGGTAGTTCCAAATATACATCTAGGTATACCCAAGTATTATCAGGTATATCCAAATATTCCCAAGTATTTTATGAGTTTAATCCTTCAATTTTGTAGGTCTATCCTCACATATAAGTATTTCCAACTATTCGCAGGTATTTCCATGTATATCCAAAGTATTCGCAGGTATTTCTAAAGTATTCCCAGCAAAGCGTACAGTGACTTCCAGCAGTGGTTGAAATCGAAGGGCCAACTACTCCCCAAAAAAACCTACAGTGATTTCCAGTTTTTGGGAATACTTTCAAAAAACATCGAGTATCTAAGTATTCCAAATATTCCTAGGTATCTCCCAAGTATTCCCAACAAAGTGTAGAGTGATTTCCAGCAGTGGCTGATCCATCATTTTGGTTGCAGCTACTCTCCAGCCTACTCTTTTTGTCCAAATGGCACCCCATCCATATCTTGGCCCTTATCCTGACAATTAACTAAGTTCATGTGTAGCTGTAATGTAAAAGTAGAAGTACCTGACTGCCTTCGGCTGTAACAAAATTCATTGGCACTTCTTAACGTTGCTATTTTTGACCACTACAGTATCACCAGATGAATATAAATTTGTGTATAAGACATAAGACGATGGCATCTTGACACCAATTTTCTAAGTGCTCTTTAATAAAAATAATACTTTGCTTAAGTTAGAAAATCAATAAAAGTGGCAAAATCTATACAAGTAACAGCTCACATTCTGCTTGCTTAATTAGATCTACAATGTTGTCTAAATATATCATCCATCGAACAGAATTACGATAGCATAAGCATTAAAACGATTACCAATCTCTGTATATATACGCATTCGCGATTTACGTACGGTCCAAATAGATTTTGCGCTACTAGCAAAAATACTTTTCATACGAGTACTCGTGCACTGAAATTCCTTTAGATGAGGAGCTTAGATCAATCATTTTAACATTTTTAGACGTAATGGAATTAAATCATCGCTTGCCAAATATTTCGACAAGTTGTAAAGAGTTCTGTCAAAATTGATCAAAAAGAAAACCAGTTGAGAAAAATTAAGACAAATATTAATTTCTAAATTTGATGTTATTGGGTAAGAACAAGGTCAACTAGAGCTAATTTGAGCAACCCTCAAAATTATATAAATAAAAGTCATCATATTTATTTCCACAAAAAAAAAGGATGATGCATTCACATCTAAAAATAATAATAATAATAATAACAAAATACCTGAATTAGATTTCGGTTTTAGTGAACCATTAATTTTATTTCGTCAACTCCTCCCATCTTGCGCATTTATTACGGCTCTGGGGGACCACTGTGCGTAAAAGCATACCTATACACAAATGTGAGGTTATATTTAAAAATAGTTCAGATTGGTAATGTATAAATATGTATGTATACAGGGTGAATATAACGTAACGGAAAAAAAATAAAACTTGCTGCTGACCTGCTCAAGGCAACTATGACCTGTATTATTTTAGAGAAATAATAAATATTGAGGGTTTTTTTTTGGTGAAATGGGTCGAAATTACATATCTGATAATCTCGTCTGTTATTTTATACTCACATTGTATATTACTAGCAAAAGTGAGAATGCTCATACACACACAGAGCATAACAATTTCAAAAAGAAAATTAAAAGTACACGGCACGCGTGAGCGGTTCCACCTACTCACAGCCACAATTGGACACTTCCTTTCCGTATTACCCACGTACAAAATACATACACATATTTATCCACCCGTGGGACTTCTTATTAATCCACCGCTTGCGCGTTAATACTTTAATAAATGCCTCACTGGCACTGGAAACTGACAATTTGCGAATAATAGGTTGACACAATTTGACCTAGTTATATATATCCTTAAGCTTATCTCGAAATTAGATGGACATAGACATTGTTAGTAGCAGCTTGTTTCGAAAACTCTCTAATGGGAAAATAATGAATGTTAAACCAACGATTAAATGTAATTTATTTTAGTTCGAAACAAACAATAAAAAAGTTGGGAGTCGATTTTTGGGCACACTTCTCGTTTTATTACGATAGTGTATCATTAGAAAGGGTATGGTCAAGCGATTTGTCTTGCCGAAAAGAGGAGAAAAGGTGACCCTTGGGAAATCAAGAACGGAGTGGCCATGACGCGGTCAATCAATATAACGTTAATTTTTGATTAGGATCGTTCTTCGTCTTAATTCTTGTAGTTAGTTTTTATCCTCTCACATAACATGTTGCTACGAGCATGTATTGATTGGGAAATGGTTGTTTTGTGATAAGATCTGTTAAAGAGGATAGATTAGTGTTCAATTTAATATGTCGCTTAGTTTACGGATGCGACTAAAATACCTTGAATACAAGATATGGCGGACAAAGCAATCATTAAAAAGATAACTGACAAACATCTATGCAGTTTAGCTTCTGTTACCTATTGTCCTATACTCGATTCTGATAAGGCAGATAAATTCTTACTTAGGGGTGCTTAAGGAACAGTTTCCTGCAATCTACTGTATGTTGCAAGACATCAACAGCTACATACTTCCAGAAATTTACAAGAAATTGCTGTGAATTTTTGATGAATTGAAGGGAATTTTTGATGAATTGAAGGGAATTTTCGAAGAATTGAGAAAATATTTGGGAAATTGCAAGGAATTTACAAAAACTTAACGTGATACGATTTGCAGCTGTTACCAGTTAAAAAGGAATTTTATCTTGCTATATTTCAAGCATTAAAAAGTCTTTGTTCGAACTCCAATAAAAAATTTAAAAGGCATTTTCAAAATTTTGAGGAATTTAAAAAAGTATCATAATGTATGTACATTTTCGAGATCAGCACCAATCAGTTGAGAATTGATAGTATATACATCAAAGAGACTTGTTAGGAATTGCGGGACTGTATGAGCCAATGCAAGTATTTGAATGTAATTTTAGGAATATATAAGAAATTGCTGTAAATCTTTGATGAATTGAAGGGAATTTTCGAAGAATTTGAAAAATATTTGAAATTCAGAAATTTAGCGTTATACGATTTAGATAAAATTCACAAAAATGAATTGCCGAGAATTCCAAATCCATTCCAGTTAAAGAAGAACTTTTACTATGTTTCAAGAATTAAGAATTAAATTTCCAAAAAAGGAATTTAAAAAATGGCAGCATTTAGTTGCCAACTATTCCTAAATTAAAAACCTCGATCCTTTGTATTTAATGTGAACAGTGTCATGGAATACATTTTCGAGATCTGTGTCAATCGCCCATAAATATTTGGTGCATATATCAAAGGTTGTTGCATATAGTTGTTAGGAATTGCAGTAGTTTATGGGAGTATGTAGATATTGAGGCGTAACGTCCAGAATTTACAAGGAAATGGAGGGAATTTTCAAGAAATTGGAAAGATCTTTCGAGGAATTGAAAGTTATTTGAAGAATTTTAAGGAATTTATAAAAATTAGCATCACACTATTTAGAGTATTGCCAAACCACGTCCGATCAAATACTTTGGACTTCTTATAAGTTCAATTTCATTCTATCTTTGACATTTCAAGTATAACAAATATTTTAGTAGGAATGACATTCTTCTTTCTTCCTTATGGTCTTCAAATTGTTGTGTTTATAAAATTAACTTTAAAAATATTTGCTCCTTAATACGTGCAATAAATGTAAGCCATGTCTTTCAGGGAATTTAAAGAATCTTTCGGGAATTTAAAGCAATTAAAGAAATAACATTAATAACCTTGTTTAATGTATTGTATTTATAATTTTTTTTAATATTTGCCCATTACTACGCTGGCTACAAGAAAGTGTAAGTTATACAGATTTTCGAAAAAAGAATTTCTTGGAAATTTAAAGGAATTTTTGGTACTTTCTAGAATATTTTTGGAAATTTAATAAAAGCGTAGCGTCAAATCTCGAATCTAATCAAACAGTTTAAGAAGAATTTTATCTTACCACATCTAAAGAATTAAAAATGTTTTATGTAAACCTGCTCCGATTGATATTCCTCTTTCTTCCCCTATGGTCTACAATGTGTTGCAATTATCAAATTAACTTTAAAAATATCTACTCCTAATACGTATAAGCTATCTTGCAGCATTTTAAGAATCTTTCGGAATTTAAAGAAGTTGAAGAAATAATACTAATAACTTGTTTAATATATTTATAAAATTTTTGAAAACATTTGGCGACTAGTACTCTGACTAAAAGAAAGAGTAATAATAAGAGTATATAAATGTTCGGTAATTTAAAGAATTTTTTAGGAATTTAAAGAAAATTTTGGAAATTTTAAGGAATTTTTGGGAATTTATAGAAATTCCTGAAAACTTATAGAAATTGTAGCGTCCAACCCTGAATATAATCATTCAGTTTAAGAGGGAATTTTATCTTCGAGATTTCAAGAATTAAAAATGTTTTATGCCAAATCAGCCCCGAGCGACTTTCTTACCCTATGGTCTTCAATGTGTAGGGTTTATAAAATGAACTTTAAAAACATCTACTCCTAATACGTATAAGCCATGTAGGGATTTAAAGAATCTTCCGGAATTTCAAGGAATTGAAGAAATAATATTTTAATAAACTTGTTTAATGTATTTATAAAATTTTTAAAAATATTTGCCTACTAATACTCTGACTAATAAAAAGTGTAAGTTTTTTCTGGAATTTAAGGAAACTAGGAGATTTAAAGTAAATTTTAGGAATTTATAGAAAGTCTAGAAAATTTAAAGAAATCGTAGCGTCGAACGCCGAATCTAATCAAAAGGTTTAGGGGTAGGGGGATTTTATTTTACGAGATTTCAAGAATTAAAAATGTTTTATACAGAATCTGCTCCGATTGACATTCCTCTTTATTTCCCTATGGTCTTCAATGTCTTATGTTTATAAAATTAACTTGCTTTAAAGACATCTTGCTAATACTAGTACAATAAGTATAAGCTATTTCTTGCAGGGAATTTAAAGAATCTTCCAAAAGTTAAAGGAATATTTACCCATTAATACTTCGACTAAATATAAATTTTCGGGAATTTAAAGAAACTTTAGGAAATTTATAGGAATTATTGGGAATTTATGAAAATTTTTGGAAATCGTAACGTTGAACCTCGAGTTTAATCAAACAGCTTAAGGGGGGATTTTACCTTCGAGATTTCAAGGAGTAAAAAATGTTTTATGCAAAATCCGCTCCGAGAGATATTCCTCTTTCTTCCCCTATTGTCTGCAATGTGTTACGTTTATAAAATTACCATTAAAAAGATCTACTCCTAAGACATATAATAAGTATAAGCTATTTCCTGTAGGGAATTTAAAGAATCTTCCGAAAGTTAAAGAAATTCAAAAATTAGTATTGATAAGCTTATTTTCATGTATTGTGTTTATAAAATTTCTAAAAACATTTGCTCATTAATATTCAGACTAAAAGAAAGTGTAAGTTATATAAATTTCCGGGAATTTAAATTAAAGGAATTATTGGGAATTTATGAAAATTTTTGGAAATCGTAGCGTTGAACCTATAGTCTAATCAAACAGTTTAAGGGGGGATTTTATCTTCAAGATTTCAAGAGTTTTACGCAAATTCTGCTTGGAGTGATATTCCTCTTTCTTCCCCTGTGGTGTTCGATAATATTAATAATCTTATTTAATGTTTTGTGTTTATAAAATTAACTTAAAAACATTTGCACATTAATACATGCGACAAAAAGAAAGTATGAGTCATGCAGAGAATTAAAAAAATTCTTGGGAATTTAAAGGAATTTCTAAAAATTTAACCACTTAGCAGCAAACTTCCAAATCATTTAAAGCGTTTTGTATCATTAGATTCTGTCCTAACCTAACCATGCCTTTCAGATGTCCTAATTCTGAGGATATGTTAGTCATGTGCGGACAGTTCAAAAACTGATACTCGAACACCTTTAATGAGGTGTACCCTTTGAGATCCGAATAGTGTTATTCTTATTTTTTTATTGAAACTTATCAAGACATTTCAAAAAGGCGATCAACGAGAATCAATACTTCAAAATGAATGAAAACTGAATTAAATAGTAAGAGAAAATACTCTGTATACTTAGTAGTGTAGTATACTGGGTGTTCCAAAAAAAATCTGTATCTATAAAATTAATGTGAAAAACGCTTCCAAATAGTCCCATTTCTACGCTAGATGAAATAGAAGTTTTGATCTTGATACTCGAAAATCTGTTGTCGTTCTACCATTAACGGTTTATATACGGTTATATACGGGGTGATCCAAGCCACATTCTAATCTAAGATATTTTCCAAATGAAGATCATAGATTTAAATAAATAAACAATGGAAAATGTGGTTTATAACTTCATCCACTTTTAACTGTATTTTTTAATGTTTTGATTCCAGTATACAGGGTGTTTCGAAAACACAGTAAAAAAATAAGATTTCTGAAATAGTTTTTAATGCCATGTTCGCAAAGAAATTCGTTCCTAACTAAAAAAATAGTTTCCTCCGACCCACATTTACGCTATAAAATCACTTCCAAACATTAAAACCAATAATTTGTCTCATTATACACTTACACACATAAACAATCACACGAGGGTGGTTTCAATAAGATCCAGCTTTCAAAGGTGTGTCCTAAACCGTAAAACATTTATGATTTTTTTTTCATATTTCTCTTTTATAAACTGGGTGTGTAAAGGCTTATGAATCACAAGTTTAAACGTTGTGCTGCTCTACAGTCTATAATTCACACACTAAGAAGAGACCTTTTATGTTATTATACCAGGAGAGAGAAATTCCGCGACCACGACGAAATTTGTAAAGCTAATCACAACAATAGAGAAAAAAATCTTCCTAAAGCGTAACAACCTATTATTATTTATTTATTAATAATGACTCTATTTTTGTAGTGATAGTGAATATAAAAAAATGTATTATTTAAATATAGGTGAAAGTTGACTGACCTGAGAACCTGGCGAGGAATCGGTGGAATCCGGTGGCAAGGGCTTGCGCCAGGCACCGGAGTACGAGGAGCAGAGGAGTTGAGCTGCCGGGAGGACGCCGCCCCCAGCCCCATGCTGCCCACATCACGTGCGCCACTGTAAAAGAGCAAGACAAGCTTTTATTATTATTAGACTGTTACATGCGATACACATCTAGGAATAAAAAAAGTATTTAGAAAGTACCCACACACACATAAAATATTAAGTGTTAATAAGTGTATGTTATAAGAAAACAATAGGATGGATGCAACCGGCAAGACAACGTTTCTGTTCCGGATTAACTTTCATTTAGTGTGTTCATGTAAATTTTTTCTTTCTCTCGTCGTTTCTTTTTTTCCTTCGGTTAAATCTAGTGGTGTTGAGACGACGGCTACTCTTGCAAAACGTCAGAGGTTCAACTTCCGTGTTGTGTTAGTTATTTTTAATTAATTATACACATGAGTGTGTTTTATTCATGGTGTTAGTTACAATTTTTTTTCCACAAAAAGTTTACATTGAGAAACGGTTTGTGTATGTTTTCAGTGTTCATTTGTTTCATTCAACTCCAAAGAAACCGCTACGAAAAGAAGTTAACTAGTTGTCTAAATATCGGTTCACTGGCTGCTCGAAGCGATATTCAACGATAGGCATATACAGGGTGATTCAGAAATAAAGGTAATCCTTTAATTGGTAGGTAGAGGGGAGGCAGTAGAGCTAATTTACCTTCACAAGTATAGGTCAAAAACGAATAGTTTTCCAGAAAATAAATTTTAAAGTTTAATGAATTTTGGATCCAAATGGATCCAAGGTCAGAACCGGATCCAAAAATCCAAAAAAAAAAAACTTTGACCTATACTTGTCAAGGTAAATTAGCTCTACTGCCTCCCCTCTACCTACCATTGAAAGGATTACCTTTATTTCTGAATCACCCTGTATACGTTTGAATTTAAGACACTGACTATCACTGCAGGATACCAGTGAGCCGAATGATCGACAGTTTTTAAATCGACATCAGATTTTGAACTCTAAAATACATATATGATATACTGATTCAGGTGAAGAATCACAATTCGGTAGGTGTTGCAATCTCGAGACGTTTCTTTGAATGAGAACTTCTTTGCGATAGTCCAAACCTCACGGCGACATGACCGTTTCAAAGATACTAGATGTGTTTGAACTTTGAACTCCCCAGTTTTAAATGCCCCTATGCTTGCTGTCACACCCAGAATCCCGATCTAAATACGTCTATAAATTCCCCTAAACAGTTGTTCTAAAGACAATACTTTCTGTCAGGCTCATTCCTCAAGGCCATATTTTCTGAATCCACCTCCCACTATTCGCTTAAGGTCAAAGTCATGTTTTAATTACAGACTGTTCGAGACCAGTCACGTTCAATAAATAAATTGAAGTGTTAATCGGCTCAAATATGTTTAAAATATTTTTCAAAAAGGTTGCAAACTTCAGTCTTATTTTTCTACCAGTTACTATAGTCTTTGTTGGAAGTGTCGATCTCGATGTTAACACTACGTTATGTAACATGGTAACCGTCAGAGATTGAACAGGTTAAAAAGCTTTCCATGGGAGGATGGTCGAGTGTACCGATTTTTGAGATAAAGGAACTGCCAGTTTACAGAGCTTTTCGTTTATATGACCCCTGTGTCATCACCATTTTAGGATACTAAACACTACTCTATCTGAGAATTAGTGACCTCCGAAGGTTAGAAAAATGATGAAGTTCTAAACCTTGTGTAAGAGTCTAAGTCACCAGCGCCATATTAGTGACACAAAGTTTACTTAACGAAATCGTTTCTGCAAGGTACTTCGTTAAATACGAATTGTTCGAAACACCAGCGATTTCTCTATTGCAAGTTTAACTACAGTTTTTTTTGGAGAGGGGGTAGTTAACATGTCTAGAATTTGCTTCGAAGTTGAATTAAAAATGGCCGCTACATACTTGTAGCATCATATCGTTCTGTATAGATTTGAGACGTTTCGTCCAATGAACTTTTGGTCCAATGGCACTTTTCGTCCAATGGGACTCAGTCTAATGGACATTTGATTCAAACTGGCATTTCGTACAATTTTTAGTCCAACTAGCCTGCTAACCTAACTCAAACTAATCCTGTCCACTAGTCATTTGCTGAACGTCAATTGCAGTCTAGGCCCAGTTGAATACAGTTGCATTTTCAAGTCGTATCCGTTATTGGTAAAGCTTCACGGTGATGATGATTTACTATCTGCATATAAATTTAGTTTTTTGGCAACAAAGTTTTTAGAAGTATTGTTTAAAATAGCATTTAAAAAATAATATTTACTTGATATTCATTAAAAAAAATGTTCCCGTTGGATGAAAAGTTCTTTTGGGCCAAGATTACCATTGGACATAAAGTCTATTTGGCCAAAACTCCTGTTGGACGAAAAGTCCTGTAGAACGAGAAGTCTCGTTGGACCAAAAGTCCCGTTGAAGCAGACGTCATTGGACCAAAAACCTATTAAACAAAAAGCCATTAGACCAAAGTCGAAGACCTTTTCTGTATCTTGTACAATACTTGGGAGTCCCTACTTATATTACACTCTTTATTAAACTTTAAATTTAGAGCCTGTATTGTCAATTGTTTGGAAAATACAATACTCTATACCTTAAACAGACTGTTAAAGCAGTGTTACCAAATATAAATATTTTTTAACTCTTATCTTTTTTCTTTTACTTTGGGAAATTTTCTCAGGGATTAGGGTATGAAAAAGTATATAGTCCTTCAACAATACTAAAGGGTCAGTGGCAGCCATACGTTTTTAAGCCCCTTTAAATGCCCGGTGTTTTATTTTTTTAAATACATTTTGCTAGCTTAAATGAAAGATAGCAGATCATTTTTTTTATTGTAAATATTGCAAAAAAATTAAAGAACTCGAAAATAATTTAGAGCTAATTTACTAACAAAATGATTTTTTTAAACGTTAAACACCCAATTTTTTAAGTCCCTTTAAGCTAGCAAACAAATTGAGTGCCGTTTCTTAACATATATTTTGCTAGCTTAAGTTAGCAAGCAAGCTAGTATTAAAGTCAGTAAGCACATTTTCTTATTGTAAATTAATCCAAAAAATATATAAACTCCAAAATAACTTTATATATCTTTTGGATTAATTTACAATAAGAAAATGTGCTTACTGACTTTAATACTAACTTGCTTGCTAACTTAAGCTAGCAAAATATATGTTAAGAAACGGTGGGCACTCAATTTTTTAATGAGGCACTCCAGGAGTTAGTGCTATTTTAGTGCCCAATTAGAAAATTGAGGGCTCGGCGTTTTGTTTTTTAAATACATTTTGCTAGCTTAAATTAAAGATAGCAGATCATATATTTTTTTTATTGTAAATATTGCAAAAAAATTAAAGAACTCGAAAATAATTTAGAGCTAATTTACTAACAAAATGATTTTTTTAAACGTTAAGCACCCAATTTTTTATTTTTTAAGCATCTATAAGCTAGCAAAGCAAAGTGAGCAGAATCTTATAACATATTTCAAAATTCAGTGCCTCATTAACAATTGAGTGCTCAGCGTTTCTTAAAATATATTTTGCTAGCTTAAGTTAGCAAGCAAGTTAGTATTAATGTTAGTAAGCACATTTTCTTATTGTAAATTAATCCAAAAAAATATATAAACTCGAAAATAATTTAGTGCTATTTTAGTGCCCAATTAGAAAATTGAGGGCTCGGCGTTTTATATTTTAAATACATGTTGCTAGCTTAAATTAAAGATAGCAGATCATATATTTTTTTTATTGTAAATTATTGTAAAAAAAATTATAACTCGAAAATAATTTAGTGCTTTTTCGTTCTAAATGATGTTAATACTTTAAATAAAAAATGATTACCATAATAGCACCAAATATTTTTGAAATGCTAATTGTCGAACCTTAGAAATATTTTAAAAGTATTTTTTTAAATATTTGAATATACTCCGAAAAAAACACGAAGCACCCAATTTTTTAATTTTAATTGTTAAACAAAAAATTGTTTTATTACGGGAATCATGCAGCACTAAATTATTTTCGAGTTTATAATTTTTTTGCATTAATTTACATTAAACAAATATATATGCTCTGCTAACTTTAAACTAGCAAAATATTTTTTTAAACGTTAAGCACCCAATTTTTTATTTTTTTAAGCCCCTTTAAGCTAGCAAAGCAAAGTGAGCAGAATGACTTCTAACATACTTCGCGTGTGCGTGCGTAGTGCTCAGCGTTTTAAAAAATATATTTTACTATCTTAAATTAAAGTTAGTAAAGCATATTTTTTTATTGCAATACAAAAATGTATAAACTCGAAAACAATTTAGTGCCCAATTAAAAAATTGAGGGCTCGACGTTTTATTTTTTGAAATATATTTTGCTAGCTTAAATTGAAGATAGCAGATTGTATATTTTTTTATTTTAAATTGTTGTAAAAAAATTAAAAAACTCGAAAATAATTTAGTGCTACGAAATTCGCGTAATAAAACAATAGTTTTGTTTATTTAACTTCATTTTCTTCAATAATATAGTGCTTTTCAGTGCTACCTTAGTACCCAAATAAAAAATTTGGTTTTTAACGTTTTAAATGATGTTAATAAAATAATAATTTAAATAAAAAATTATTACCCTAATAGCACCAAATATTTTTTAATTATTTTATATATTATTAAAATATTTGTGAAATGTTAATTGTCAAACCTAAGAAATATTTTAAAGATATTTTGTAAATATTTTGAAAATATTTGAATATATTCTGAAAAACACGAAGCAACCAATTTTTTAATTGGAGACTAAAGTAGCACTTAAAAATCAGTATACGTATTATTAAAAAAGAATTAAACATATATAGTATCTTGTTAAACAAAAATTGTTTTATTACGGCACCATCATCAGCACTAAATTATTTTCGAGTTTGTAATTTTTTGCATTAATCAAAATTTAGTGTCTCATTAAAAAATTGAGTGCTCAGCGTTTTTTAAAATAAATTTTGCTAGCTTAAATTAAAGTTAGTAAAGCATATTTCTTTATTGTAAATTAATGCAAAAAATGTATAAACTCGAAAATAATTTAGTGCGATTTAGTGCCCAATTAAGAAATTGAAGGCTCGGCGTTTTATTGTAGCACTAAAATAATCTAGTGCTACGAAATTCGCGTATAAACGGGGGTTTTAAATGATGTTAATAATTTAAATAAAAAATTATTACCCTAACAGCACCAAATATTTTTAAATTATTTTATATATTTTGAAAATATTTTTGAATGGCTGATTGTCGAACCTAAGAAATATTTTAAAAGTATTTTTCATAATATTTTGAAAATATTTGAATATATTCTTTAAAGTCTTTTTAGAATATATTTGTTTATTGCAATACAAAAATGTATAAACTCGAAAATAATTTAGTGCCCAATTAAAAAATTGAGGGCTCGAAGTTTTATTTTTTGAAATATATTTTGCTAGCTTAAATTGAAGATAGCAATTTTTTAATTTTATTTGTTAAACAAAAAATGTTTTATTATTTAGTAGCACTAAATTATTTTTGGATTTTTAAATTTTTAATAAGTTTTTTTACATTAATTTACAATAAAAAATATGTTCTGCTTGCTTTTATTTCAGTTTTAAAATTTCTTTTAACGTTAAGCACCCAATTTTTTATTTGGGCACTAAGGTAGCATTTAAAAAGCACAATATTATTAAAGGAAAAAAAGTTAAATAAATAAATAAACAAAAAAATTGTTTTATTGTGCGAATTTAGTAGCCCTAAATTATTTTCGAGTTTATAAATTTTTTGCATTAATAAGTAGTAACAAAAAAATTTATGCTCTGCTAACTTTAATTTAAGCTAGTAAAATGTATTTTTTTAAAAAACCGCCGAGCACTCAATTTTTTAATTGGGCACTAAATTAGCGCTAAATTTTGAAATTTTGCTTTGTATTTTGTAAGGTGCTAAAAACTGTTCTCAATGACAAACCTCTGATGATGGTTTAGCAGCAGTATTTCCTAATATCAATCTTATGTATTGTTGGAGCCTGTATTAATGCACCAAAACTATTTCTGTTTTGGCCAACATTATTGATGATGAGATCAGACTAGCTTCGCAGTTTAAAATAGAAATTAAGACTGTATTAGCCATCTAGATTTATTTATGTTTTAGTAAAATTAATCAATTTTACATTTAAGATTCTTCCAAACGTATTTCAAGTTAATATTTGTTTTTTTAATAAACACCCTTCTTATAAAAATAAATTTAGAGGAAATACAGTGGCGCCCAACAGAAATTATCAATTCACGGCGTCACAAATTTTAATATCAAGTGGTGGGATTTATTTCTACTGGCACTAAGTCTGTCTTATTCCCATAATTACATCCTTAAGATTAACGAATTTCTAATTAATTAGAATACGTATAACTCTTAGATAAATAATAATTAATTTATTTCAATTCTTCTAAAACTGTTCTCATAATGTCATAATTATCTAATAAAAGAGGTATCTTCTATTATTATTATTATTATTATTATTACATTGTCGCACAAATACAATCATCAAACCAACCAATTAAATAAATAACTTTGATTATTTTTTTACTTTCAAATTAATTAATGAAAGTGCAATTAAAATCACCATTCATAACTTTCATGCACTAAATGACAAAATGGCATCTTTTTCTTCAAACAAAATAATAACGCATTAATGAGCAGACAATTGCATTATCTCTTTTTCTAAATAATGCAATTGTCACGATGATGAGAAACCGCACGAATGTGTTTTAAATGTCGGCGCCTGAATTCTTTCATTGATGTGTGTAGTATGTGGAATCCAAATATTTTGCTAAGATAAGATAATCTTTACTTTAGTATTACGTTTAAAAATTGCTATCATTTGTTTTTTTTTTTTAATTTAAAATCTAAATTATGAAAATTAATTTATTTACAGTTAGGAAAGGAACGTTACACCCGGTTAAACAAAAGCATTTCTTCATTTGCCAGTTCGTCAGCTTCTTCTGTCTCTGTATACACTTATCAAATTTACAATTAACAACCCAGAGAAAAGAGAGAGAGAGGCACAAAATTATAATTGCCGTTCTTTTATTATTATTATTATTATAAAAATTATTTGTGCACGTTTAAATAATTATTGTCCAAATTAAATGGTGTGTTAAATCCTAAATTGAATGAATACCCTCCTTGTGTGAAAAGCTTCGCGTGATTTCTCACAAGACTCCCTTTATAATAACAAGAATTCGTTTTTTCTTGCGTTTGGCTTTTGTTCTGGGCTCTGCAAAAGGATTCTATTTTTTTTTTATTAATTGAAGGTCGTGCTTTCATTGGATGCTTTGCAGAAAGAAAAGAGAATAATTTATGAAGCACCCTTATTAATTTAAAGAAAGCAGACCCGACGATTCGATATTGTTTGATTTTAATGATATAATAATGTTCATCAATTTATTAATTGTGTAGTATGCACTTATTACACCGCGACGGGTGAGGTCCATTCGGATCGTCGTCGGCAGGCGCCGTGTGGGTGATCTTTATTATCGCATGACTAGCATAAATCTTACAACATATTAACTATTTTGTGCTTGTGTTGATTGTTTTCATTAGTTTTTAGCACTGAAAGTGACGTATATGTAGTTGTTTTGTTTTATTATTAAAAAGTGGCAACAGTGCTTCGTGTAATGTACATATGGTGGCAGGGCACTTCGCCGACCGCGGACTCTAGAACGACCGTATACTACGCCGACCCTTGAGATAAATTTTGCTTCTGGACACTTTGCCGACCGTGGGCACTACGCCGACAGCAAGCGGTTGACTCTTTGCCGATCGTGAACACTACGCCGACCCTTAAGAGCGGTCCATTGTTACAATTCTTATGGGGATGTCAACGTAAAGTTCCGAAGCGGAAACTAATTAATCTGTTGATCGATTTTGATATGGTTTTCATGAATATGATCTATCCTACAATGACTTAAGTTAGGTTAGGTTAGTGTTCAAGGTCGGTGTAGTGTCCACGGTCGGCAACGTGTCCATCGCTTGCGATCGGCATAACGTCCACGGTCGGCAAAGTGTCCAAAGCGACCAGTCGGGGCGTGTTTTATACTAATTCATGTAAAATCATTAACTTTTGGCAACACTGCAATATATAATGTTTTATTACAAGACGTTTCTCAACTTTCTTACCTTTGGTATCTGAAAAACTTCCGAACTCACTAAAATCATTCTTAACCCCGGTAGCGTATTCCCGTTCAGTACAGCATAAACCTTTAAAAATTAAACGTTGGAACGCGCTGGGGTTTAAATAAATCTTAATATTTGTTAACAAATTCTATTCCAGTGCTTTATAACATTTGAAAACATCATCCTAATTTCAAAACCAGGGCAGTGGCTGTTATAGGCTCATTACGCCTCTATGGCCAGGTTAGATATGAATTTTGTACTCGGAACAAAACTTTCCTGCGGTGACATTCCCATCTGTAAAGTCCCTGCTTAACATCGTTTATAATATAACATGTCGCGGTGAGATCGACAAAAGTATCTTGTTGTGGACGGCTATTTTAGGTTTTTAGCCTTGGAGGCTCTTCGAGAAAAGATCTTTCCAGTTACCCATCTTTCAAAGATTTGGCAACACTGTTGTATTCCATGTAAGCGCTGATGTAGAGTCTGCGCTCTAAGTCTTCTGTAATAGGGTGGCACTAACATCTTAGGTCATATGAGCCCCTTGAGATAGAGTCCGGGGCCGGAAACGCTTTCTAGAATTCAGATTCGATCTCATGACGGTTCGTACTGGCGTTACTCAGTAAACGTCATATATTCGATAGTTCAGAAAAAAGTGACGGATCTGGGGTTCAGCCGGGCCGATTTTCTATAATAATATTAGCTATACGATTATCAAAAGTATTACATTTTCTTCATTTCTAGTAGTGAAGAAAATTCACAGATTCAGAGAAAAAAAGTTTATCTATCAATGCTGCTCGCTAAGTTATAATTGTCTTTATTAAGTAATTGGGTTATTAAAAAATATTGAAAAATATTTTCTCTAGCACTGAGAATATTCCCTAAATTTAGGGAAAAATATACATAGGTTTGGCAACAGCGCTACATGCAGAGAAAATACACTAGAAGAGAAGACACTAACAGAAAATTGCACTAACAAATTATTTGAATTTCAAGAGACATCTTTAAAGATCCACAAGAACTGCATATCGCCTGCATAAAGTTTTCTTTAAGACTTCTGGAACAATTTGTAACATTTACATTTTAGGCTTGCTTTTCTCTAAAGCACTGAATACTCTAAATTTAAAAACATTCTTTATGCATTTGGCAACGTTACTGCATAAAGCCTAAGCACGCATATCGTTTATTCTTTTTAATATAAAGTTATTGTGGGAAAATTCCCTAGAACTAGGGAAAATACTTTTTTTCTTCTTTCTATCATCCGCATCAGAACTGGCGTTATAAAATATATATTTTATATAAAAGTGGCAACACTGCTCCTTACGTTGTTCTAGCCTTGTACGAAAATTCTATTTTAGTTTCTTCACGTTTTTCTACATTAGCAAGGTCATTGAGATTACCCTAAACCGCTATTTTATTTCAAGAATGTAAAGATAAGTATTATATTAGGCAACACTGGCACGCATGTGGCTTCTTAAAAGTGTATCTGTAATATTTATTTCTAAGTGTTAAATATATTTGACCTAAATATTTCAAATTCCCGAAATTTAGAAAGAAAATTTTAGAGATTGACAACACTGTCAAATTCTAGCTTCGAACATTCCACTAGATTTGTAAAATGATTAAGGTGCATGCATGCATAGCATGCGTCAACACCTATTACATTTTTAAATCTGTATTTACAAACGATAATTATTTTTGTCTTCTGTGTTACTAGATAAATTCCCTAATAGAAGTGTTGCAACACTGTAGGAAATATGTCAATATTTATTTTAATGTATTGCAGCGAACTTTCCGCAAGTTTTAGTAAACTTTATAAGATCAGTAAAAACATGCATTTGTTGCAATGGGAAATTCGTTGAATTTCAAGGAAAATCTATGTATCTGACAACACTGTTAGTATGTAACGTACACTTGAAAATACATTTAAAATTTATTATGAATTTTTAAGCATTTTATAGACTATTAAGAAATACTAATTTGAGAATCTACTTTGAAAAATGATCTTTAAGATAGCAACACTGCCAAATGTTTTTTGTTTAAAAATACTATTTCCGAGGGGCATTTTTTTAAACACATTTTGTACACCTATTCCCGGGAATATGGAAATATCTGCTGTTATTCCGTATTCCTGAATAAATCTCCGGTATTTCCTAACCAAAACTTTCCGTATATTCCCCAAATATTCCCGAGTTTGCCTGACTATTTCTCAGTGTATTTCCGATTATTCTCTATATATTCCTGATATATTTCCGAAAACTTGTACACCTACTCCAGTAGTGCGACATCTCACTAAACAAATCTTGTACACCAATTCCCGGGAATACGGAAATATCTGCAGCATTTCCGTATTCCTGAATTAATTCCCGGTATTTCCGAATGCATTCCCGTATCTCCTAACCAAAACTTAATGAAATAACATCCGAGTTCGTTGTACCCCACTCCTAGATTTTCATGTATTTTTGTAATATTTCTGAGTATTCCTCAAATATTGCCGTGTATTCCCGTATATTCCCCAGTATTCTTTGGTACCCCCGAGTATCCCTGACTATTTATCAGATATTGCCGTGTATTCCTGATTATTCTCTGTATATTCCCGATATATTTACGAAAACTTCCGTACACCTATTCCGGTAGTGAGACACCCTTCGGGGTATCTCAGTACACGAATTTTGCTAACTTATAGTACCCCGGTAATACGAAAATATCTGCGGTTATTTCCGTATTCCTGAATTAACTTCCGGTATTTCTGGATGTATTCCCGTATTTACAAGCCAAAACTTAATGAAAAACATCAGGGTTCGTTGTATCCCACTCCTAAATTTTCATGTGTTTCCATAATATTCCCGAGTATTCCTCAAACATTGCTGTGTATTGCCGTATACATATATTCCCCAAATATTCCCCCCAAATATTATTACATGAACTAACGTAAAAATCGAGATGTTCGTGAAGACTATTAAAGTACTAAGTTTTTTTAGAAAGTATTGCCATGATAATAATTTTAAGAGGGAAAACCAAACTTAATACAGTTAAACCTCTCATTGTGGACACCCTTCTAGTATAGACACCTCTGATAGTGGACACTTTTTTACAGTCCCGGCGTCTTCCCATATAAATGTAAAGCAAGAAACCCCCTCTAGTGTGGACACTCTCTATAGTGGACATGGACATCAATTTCTGGTTCCAAGTATTCAGTTTAACCCCTCATTGTGGACACTCTTGGAAATTTTTAAGTGTAATGGCATTTGTATAAACATTTTTATGGAGGGCAATAAATTTTCCCAGAAGTTCCAAGTTAAAAATCTTCTGTGAATGAATATTCTTTAATCCTTTACACATGTTCATTTTAAACCTGCGAATCCCAATAAATACCTACCCTCCTATTTAAAAAAAATCTTAGAAGGATGAAAATATTTTGAAGATGTAAGAAATGTGGGTCCATTTTAACAATCAAATAGCAATTTTTAATTCCTTTGTAACAAATCCTTTTCTTCAATAAATATCTACCTGCTCATTCTTTATTAAAAGTTGGAAATACCAAAGGGTCATTTTTACTTATTTATGTAAATAGGCATTTAAATTCTTTTTCTTTTTTTATCTTAGTAGTCTTATAACAGCGAAAGGCAAAAGTTGTAAAATATTGTAGGCAAACGTGTGGGTGTCTATCATGTAAATAAATATGTTAGAAGCTGTTTTTTGACTGATTGCTGTAAACACCTACATAATTATAGCAATATATTGATTGTATATACGTTGTATTATTGTATAACATCATATCCTCTCCATTGTGGACACCCCTCTATAATGGACATATCGTCTGGTCCGGAGAGTGTCCACTATAGAGAGGTTTCACTGTATGAACCTTCTAAAGGCAAGCAAACAACTATTCATATTAAATATGTATGTGATAATAAAAACCATACATAATTAACTATAACTACTCCTGTAATTATACAACTTACAAACTGATTTAATTATTGATCATCTAGTTTAATAAGTAACACACTAATAACAAGCTTAAAGTATTGATTTATAATCTGTTTCGATTTTTATATCGATTTGGCTCGATTCGATTATGTTGACAATTATTAATTTATCGATACTTTAGTTAAATTAAAGAAAATTAAAGATAATCGCCTAAACAAAAGATAGATAAACATAAAATAGCCAAAATTAATCGAGTATTTTTAGAGAACACGATTATTTTAATGAAGAGGAGGGAATGGGACATAAATTAATAAATGAATAGATTAAATAACTGGTCGTAGTTCTGCATATGTAGGCGGCTTAAAATATTTCACTAGTGATCCATTTTAAATTTTATGATATCGATTTGGAGGTTATGTTAATTAATATTTAATTAATTATAATGTTAACTGTTTTATTGAAATATTCAAGAATCAAGGACTAAATACTTAAAGTTTGTTCTAAAAATTGGTTTGATCTCATTTTTATATACGTAGAAATTAATTTTATGATGGGAACGTGCGATACATGTCTTTTACGTGGCCTTGCAGAGTTTAAAGAAAAAATTCATTCACAGCGAATGGTCAAACCACCTTAAAAAACGTACAGTGATTTCCAGTTTTTGGGAATACTTTAAAAAACAACTGATATTTTCCAGTATTCCCAGGTATTCCCAAGTATTCCCAGGGATTCCCAAGTATTCCCAGGTATTTTCAAATATCTCCAGATATTCCTAAGTTTTTCCAGGTATCTCCAAGGTATTCCCAGCAAAATGTACAGTGATCTCCAGATGTGGTTAATCCCGAGGGACAACTACTCTCCAAAAAAGTCTTCAGTCATTTCCAGTTTTTGGGAATACATTTAAAAAACGCAAGGTATTTTCAAGTATTCCAAGGCATTTCCAAATTTTCCCAGATATTTCCAAGTGTTCCCAGGTATTTCCAAGTATTTCCAAAGTATTCCCAAGAAAGTGTACCTCAAGTGATTTCCAGCAGTGGTTGACCCTACGTCACAAAGTTCTAGGAGTATTTTACAACCGAATTTTCATGGTGTTAGACAACCTTTAACACTAACCTTACCAAACACTTAACCCTAGCTTATGCAATCTTTGATCCTAACCAGACCAACTTCTTAATCCTAGCCTTACCCAATTTCTTACCCTGGCCTTGCCCAATACTTAACTCTAGCCTTACCCAACGCTTAATCCTAGCCTTATACAATTCCTAACCCTAGTGTTACCCAATCCTTAACCTTAACCTTATGTAATTATTAATCTTAAGTCTTACCCAATCTTACCGTTAATCCCGATTAATCCTACACATAAATAAGTAGTGAATGGGCAATAATATACTGAACATAAGATCAAAAACGTTTCAAAATTGTCTTTGAAAGAAACAATAAAGCAATCGAAAGCTAAATAATTCTGGGACAGTTCTTTAAATAGTAATGTCAAATAGTGACCTTGATTCGTGACAGTTATTGCAACAGCGTATTTCAGAACACTGAAGAAACATTTCCTTTAACGGTTGGGCAAATGTATATTTATATAATAATTGTCAATTTCTTTCCCAATCGTCATACTTAGCAATTCCTCCTCGATGTCATACTTAAAAATCTGTTCTATCGCTGTTATTAGTTTTTCAGCATCCTTCCTTTCAGCTGAACTTTTTCTACAGCAATTTTTTCTATTTTCTTCCCGATTTTTTGCAATGTACATGACGAATGTTGACGAATGTTGAACGAATTTTGTAAAACATGTAAAACAAACTTTAATAACTTTTTGCTTTTTTCAGTTATTCTGCAACGAGGGTCGTCTCACTCCTGAAATAGGTGTACAAATTTTTGGCAATATATCGGAAATACACGGAAATACACAGATAATAATCGGGAATACACGGTAATACCTGAAAAATACTCTAGGAATACTAGGGAATAATCGGGAATATACGGGAATAACAATACTTGAGGAATACCCAGGAATATTAGAAAACACATGAAAATTTGGGAGTGGGTTACAACGGACTGTGACGCTAGTTCATAAAGTTTTGGTTAGGAAATACGGGAATACCAGAAATTAATTCAGTAATACGGAAATATACCGCAGATATTTTCGTATTTCCGGGAATAGGTGTACAAAATTTGTTTAGTGAGATGCCCCGAGAAGCGTCGTATACAGGTATATGGGAATAATCGGGAATATACGGCAATGCCCGAGAAATAGTTAGAAATACTTGGGAATGCACCGCAATACTTGAGGAATACTCGGGAATATTCGGGAAATACATGAAAATTAGGGAGAATTCTGACGCTAATTCATAAAGTTTTCATTAGAAAATACGGGAATACATTCGGAAATACCGGAAATTAATTCAGAAATACGAAAATAACCAGATATTTCCGTATTCCCAGGAATAGGTGTACAAAATTTGTTTAATGAGATGCCCTCGTTGTGCAATTGTGCGTTTTGAGGCTTTTCGGATATTTAAATACTGTTCTTCAATTTTGCCAATTATGTTTTCAACGTTTTTCATTAATTTTTATCGTTTTTCCAAGATCATTATCTTCAGGTCGGACTTCGATGTTCTTAGGGCAACTCATTGCTTGCGCTCCTTTGGAACACCTTAAAATATCCATTGATCTTCTTTGAGCTAAATTGAAGGTCGAACGAACTTGAGAACGCCTCTACCAACATCACCGGGACGTTGCGTGTACTGAACTGGGGCTTGGTATCGCACCTTCCTCTTTCTTTTACATGCAGAAGTATGATAGAAACGACTTACTACTTCTAAACTAATCTAACTAGGTTTGTACAACCTAACCTAACTAGGTTAAGTTAGGTTAGGTTAAGAACGGAGCACACTGAAAAGTCAATAGCCAATGACATTAATGAGAAAAATAGACTCAATATTGTAGCATTCGATTACATGTAACATTTAACCTGTACGTCTCAGGATGATGAAATAGATACCAATCGACTGAGATCTCAAAACAAACATTGGAGGACACCAGTACCGCCCCTAAGGGACGTGTCATAGAAAATTGCAAAATAACTGTAGAAAGAGAAGTTGCAACTGTTTGCGAATTAAAGAGTTATATTATTCAACTAACGGAAGTGCCAACCTTCGAAATTACCATTTCTCTGCATTTCTCTTAGATATCTCAGGATTAAGAGCCTATGAATTTCAGAGTATAGTGATTAAAAGTTCTAAAGTTCTATGACAACGTATAGCGGATACAAATTCTTAATGCCTCATAGACACTTTAAGGTTTCAAAGCATTAATGGTTTCAAAATGTCAATTGTTGGATTGATTATTTCAAATTTCAAATATTGGAACATCAAATCACTAATGTAGATGTTTCGGTTGTGCTAGGACTCAAGTACGCGCTTGCCGTATAAAATTATATGGCCAACGACTACTCCAACATAAGTACAAGCGAAGTAAGGATTATAAGGTACGACCAGAAAACTTCCAAATTGCAAAACCTTTTCCTAGTTTCAAAT
Source organism: Agrypnus murinus (assembly GCA_929113105.1). NCBI lineage: Eukaryota > Metazoa > Arthropoda > Insecta > Coleoptera > Elateridae > Agrypnus > Agrypnus murinus. The sequence goes on along the minus strand of OV816027.1, from coordinate 87,311,851 downwards.
TATAAGAATTTTATCTATTAAATATCAAGGTTCGAAGACTATTAAAATTCTTCGACTTTCAGAGGTTCGAAGTTTCAAAATTTAGAAATACGTCGAAATATAACGGAATTTCTATGTTACATATGGAGGATTACACCGGAATGCGTTGAGTACATGGAAATGGAGGGGAATTATTAGGAATACGTCGGAATAAATGGGAATATGTCGTAATAAATAAGAATAGGTCTAGTCACATTCCGTAAAATCCTATCAGTGTACATTCTTTGGGTAGTGGATCACCTCTCGACAAAAATTGTGTATTAAGAACGCAAAGTGATAGATTGCCGATCGAGAGAAAAAGTTCATTCTACAGTTACTTCTAAAAACAAAGCTTTTTTCACAGTTTTCATAAATTTAAATGGTAAGACTTTCAAATGTATCAAATATCAATATCTGCGAAAGCTTTAGTCTCTTAATAGAGCCAAAGTTTCAAAATTTCAAGATCGCAATTGTTTTTGAGACGCTTAGTGGAACAACACTTCCTAAAATGTGCCATTTTTAAGTAAATGAATCATTTATTTCAAAAGCAAGATACTTATACTTTACACAACGCTATCGAGTTTTCCTTGTTTTTATATATCGCAACTTTCAAGTAATAACGTTTCAAGCGTTTAGTTTTCAAAATTCCAGTAACTACGATTTTAGATTCTAAATATCAAGTTTCGTACTTTTTGAGAAAACGAGGCATTAAAATCTATTTTAAAGAAAAATTGTATTGGCAACACTAGCGCCGTTTATTGTTTTCGATCGAAATTTCACGCATTTAAATTGAGTTAGGTTTAGTTGTTTTTGTGTTTCAAAAGATGTAACCTCAAACTGTCAAACCTGAAGTATCGATAAAAAAATAATAATCGGCAGTGGCACTGCCAACATAAATTTTAAAAAAATTCAAAATCAAAGCCTCCTAGACTATTCTTTTCTCTATCATACTGCATTTTCTTGTTTGCTCACTATAGAAGCAAAAACCACGAACTGTATCAGAATGTCGACCGGTTATTTTGACTTTTTGTATAAATAAATTTTTATTTTTAAATAGTGTGGTTTGCACAAAAATATATGCTATCGTTTTACAAGTGCTTACAACAGGTCTTAAAAATTGACAAAAAGAGGTCCTTCGGATCTACTTTTATTACATTTCTAGGTTTCTTCAAACAGTCTAGAATTCTGAAACATTTAAATTTCAATAAATAACTTATGCCTATATAGCTGGAAGCTCCACAACGACAGGCAACAAAAAATATATCATAATTATTATAAGAGCTAATTAGGGGCTAATTAAGTGATCGTATAGTTTTGCCAAAAAATATAAATTCCTTAATTCGAGTAAAATCTGGAACTGCCCACAAAAATAAATTAAATGTAATTCTGCAGGAATTAAGGGCTAATTTAGGGCTCTTAAATGCCTATAATAGATTTAAAATAAAAACAACCCTTATAGTATAGCACGAGCCGTATCCACAATATTATTATAGTATGTATAAAATTGGTTAAAAATGTGCAAGCATTCTAAAATAAACAGTTGCTAGACCCCCCTTAGGGCGAAACATCACCCTACACCTTACTTAATAGGGGTTTTTAAATAAGTACACAGCTAGATGCTAGGGCACTAAATTCTGATCACTAAAGATCAAGAGCCCTTAATTCTAGCAACTACTTATCTTAGAATGCCTGTTCATCGATTTTTAACTAATTTTACACATAATTTTGTGGATACAACTCTTTGAAAACTACTAAGGGTTGAATTTTTTTAAAGCTATTACAGGCCTTTGAGAGTCCTAAATTGGCCCTTAATTTTTGCAGAATTACATTTAATTTGTTTTTATGGTAGTTTCAAGTTTTACTGAAGTTAAGAATTCGTTTTTTTTTAGAAAACTATAGGAACACTTAATTCGGGACTAGGGCACTTATTTAGCCCCTAATTAGCCCTTAATTTTGATATAATAGTTTTGTGATCTTTGGAAATAAATGAATATCAAATATAAGATGGTAGATGCAAGCAGTCGGGAGTTCTTACTATGATACATTAGTCGTGTATCATAATCATATGGGAACAAATATCTCGGAAATACAAAATTATCTAGACTAGAAAATCATTCCAATGACGAAAAATACAGTTTTCACTCTTTCTATGAGGTTGGTTCTCAAAATACTTTAAAATAATACACTCAAAGCAGCACCATGTGAATTAAGATAGAAAATGATAAAACATAGCAAAAGCAAAAAAAATCTTAGGGTATATCCAAAGCATTCTGAGATATCCCTGGCAAATTCCCATTATTTAAGAGCCTCTTGGCAAAATTTGGAAATAGTAATGTCCAAAAATTGAATATTATTAGGTACTAATTTCCATGACTCGAACCAAGCAAAAAATGTTTAATCTTAATAACTTTTTGCCCATCTTTGCTAGTCTTGATATGCGAATAGCGGCTATATGGTTGTAATTATGAAAAAACAAATTTTGGTCCAAATTTGTTCTGAATCAGTACTAAATTATAGGGTAGAAAATTTTCATTTTTATTAAAGTGGGGGTGCTAGCTTGAGCTCAAGCCAGCACCCACACTTTTTCAAATGCGAAATGCGGCCAAACGGTTGTCGGTACAAATTTAATTTTTTGGTACAAATTTGTACTTAATTAGTACTAAATTATAGGCTAGTTTTGAAGTGGGGGTGCTAGCCTTATTGACGTGCAAAAAGCAATTTTAGGATATATCCAAAGCATTCCGAGATATCCCTGGCAAATTCCCATTATTTAAGAGCCTCTTGGCAAAATTTGAAATAGTAATGTCCAAAAATTGAATATTATTAGGTACTAATTTCCATGACTCGAACCAAGCAAAAAATGTTTAATCTTAATAAATTTTTGCCCATCTTTGCTAGTCTTGATATGCGAATAGCGGCTATATGGTTGTAATTATGAAAAAACAAATTTTGGTCCAAATTTGTTCTGAATCAGTACTAAATTATAGGGTAGAAAATTTTCATTTTTATTAAAGTGGGGGTGCTAGCTTGAGCTCAAGCCAGCACCCACACTTTTTCAAATGCGAAATGCGGCCAAACGGTTGTCGGTACAAATTTAATTTTTTGGTACACATTTGTACTTAATTAGTACTAAATTATATGCTAGTTTTGAAGTGGAGGTGCTAGTCTTATTGACGTGCAAAAAGCAATTTTAGGATATATCCAAAGCATTCTGAGATATCCCTGGCAAATTCCCATTATTTAAGAGCCTCTTGGCAAAATTTGAAATAGTAATGTCCAAAAATTGAATATTATTAGGTACTAATTTCCATGACTCAAACCAAGCAAAAATGTTTAATCTAAATAACTTTTTGCCCATTAACACATGTCTTAAAAAGACAAGTGCCGGCTTGATAAGACCCATATGTCAAAAATTAGCCAAAACTATAATGAGGAATCCTGGGAAAATGGGTACACACAAGAAATATTTGAAAAAAATGACTGAGAAATTTGTTCTTACTCTAGTATGAACGCAAAGTATGAGGAAGAAAACTAAAATTAAATTTTGGCATAGTGAAGAAAGAACCTTTTTCACCGTAATTTTGTCGTTTTTGGGTCAACTAGTGTCTTAGTAACACTTTCATTGTTCTAATCAATTTCAAAAAAAAATGCACACCTAATCCTAAATCTTATTCATTTTTTCGTTCTAAAAATCTAGTGGTCATTGAAATTTTATATATATATGTATGTATATTGTACTTACAAAAACAAACGAATAAATTCGTGCAAGTCGTGATGATCAAGTAGGCACGAGGGGCCCCATTAAGCAAGGTTATGCAATTTTATCAAAAATATACATAACCCCACAAATGAATTATAACCACTTTTCCTGTTTCTTATTGTTCTTCGCACACACACATGGAGATTTATGTAATATTAAAGGATGTAGACCACACAAGGTTGAGATTAAAATCGAATAATGTGGCAGTTGAAAGAGAAAGAGAAAATTAAATAAAATAAATGCACATAAAACAACACACAGTCTAGTATAAAACATATGCTAAGGCCGTTGTTCTCACAAATAAAAACAAGACAAGACGTATAGAAAAATCTACATCTCTAAAAGAGAGTCCAAGCATAATAATAATATTCTCTAAAGCTAGGAGGACACCCACGAATATTCCACTCTCCAAGAGTCATAATACCTACGTGAAATAGACCTCAAAAACATTGGACGTGGGCTCTCTCTAGGAGTCTACCATCGATGATGATAACTTTTCTTCAGGATCGCCTCTTCTGTTCTTATAACCATCGTAAGGAAAAATAATTCACACAATTTGTGAAAAATAAAGCAAATCTAGTCACAACAACATAATTCACACATCATCCTCGTTGTGCTGGTGGTGGTGATGTTATTTCACTTTTTACATTATTATAAAAAAAATTCATAAAAACACAAAAAAAATAAAATCACTTTGCACCACTAGAAATTAAAACCGAAAGAAAAAAAATAATTCTTAATAAAACACTATTATTAATATTAATTGCATTAATACGCGTAAGCACCCGCCATTAATGGAATAATTATAAAATAGTGTAGTCGTACTAATAAAAAAACACGTGTGCAAGCAAAATAGGGGATAATAAATGCGAAAAAAGGGGCAATTAATTAAGCGGCGTACGGGAATTTTTGCAAGCGCGACGCAAAATGAAAATTGCCGCACGACCGAAACAACGTAAGCTTGTACTTGAACTGACGGTCTGAGAGCAGCAGCGTGCCAAAGAGGCCGACGATTACCGGCGACGGTGAACGATCTCGACGGGAATGGGCGAAGAAGGCGAACGCAGTTTTGTCACCTGAATAATGTACGCCGCTATCACACACACACATATACAAATACACACGCTATTTCGATAAAACCCTAGAAACAAATGAAATGCTGCTACTGCAGCTACTACTACCTGCAAATCAGGGCTTACTAATAGACGCGATGTGCTTTTTTTTTTTAATTAAATCACTCTCGATTATTTATTTACAAGCAGATAACAAGAGAATTCAGGTGTATGAAAGAGATAGCCGCGCAGTGGTGGGGGAAAAAAGTATTTTATTGTGAAAGGTAGTAAAAATATCACATAACCTGACTTGTTATCAATTATATTCAATATAGGGGACGCGTTTACGCTTACATTAAAAGACCAGCCCACCAAGTGAAGTAAAAATAAAAAAAAGACAGTCGAGATTTTGAAATAAAAATTTTATTTAATTTTAAAATGTGTTATTTCGGCTATTTAAATTCTCCGTCAAATACATTATTTATACTGGGGGCTTTGTGAGGCGCAAACTTTTCATGTAGTGCCGCCCTTTTCATTTAAATAATTATATAATATCAGGGACTCCCTTTTTCTAGGACTCGCAAGATTTTTTTACCGAGGTATGGTATTAGGCAGTAATATTTACAGTTGATATTATATTTTATAAAATTATAATTATTTATTAATTAATATTAATTGTCCCTTTAATGTGTAGATCAAAAATGGCAACGGACAAAAAGTTCAAAAAATCATAGTTTTCAAATTACACCCATTTGAAGTTGAATAATACAAAAATTGGGTTGTAATTTGAAAACTACAATGTTTAGGTCTTTGTGCCCATGGGCACTTTTGATCTACACATCTAGGCAGCAAAGTTTCAGAGTAATCTGCTGATAGCCATTTTCCATAAGGATTCTGCAAAGTCCTTTATTATAATTTTAATTTAAATTGTGTCCCCAGCATTCTTTGCCACGCCCACCAAAGGGGGCGTGTCCCCAAGTTTACATAAAATTTAGCGGCGAAAACCAAAATTTAATTTTTACAATCTTTTCCAATTTTCATAACCTAATCAAAGGTAACTTCAAACATAGTGGTTTTCAACACTTTTAATAGTGTTAGCCCTTGACCAAGAAAGCTTTCGTTACTCCTCCCCCAAAATAACTATTTACGTAACAAGTCAGGAAAGTGTTAAATTACAGGATGAGTAGGAAGTTGCAAACATTAATTTAGTGTTTTCGTCACTAACTGATTCGTCCCAAGACAGCCTGCTCTCATAGAATACATTATGACGAATTAAAATCGGCAGAAACAGTGATCTGCAAATATGTTGCGTTCAAGTTTAGTGACAAGTGTCTTCGATTTAGAAGGTCAATTTGTCATGTATAGTTAATAACACCCAGAAGGGCTTCTCAGATCTTTGACATCTTGGTAATAGGCCATTGAAAATGTTTCAAAAAACTTTCTATAAATTCAAAACCGTATGGAATGTTCTGATTAAGATTTTAAAATGAGTGGATGCACAGGACTAATTCAGCCATGACATTTTGGTTTATTAGTGTTTAGTGTTTTCGTCTCTGACTGATTCACCCCTGGGCACTCTGCTCTCATAGAATACATTACGACGAATTCAAATTGGTAGAAACAGTGATCTGCAAATATATATGCAGTGATATGTAGATATATCGCATTCAAGTTTAGTGACAAGTGTCTTCGGTTTAGAAGGTCAATTTGGCAGCATAGTTAATAACACCCAGATGGGCTGACATCTTATCAATGGGTCATTAAAAATCTTTCTATAAATTAAGGAACGTATGGGGTGTCCTGGTTAAGATTTTAAAATGGGTGGATGCACAGGACGAATTGAACCTTGACATTTTCAATGACAACTTCCCCTTAGTTTATTAGTGTTTAGTGTTAAAGTTAGTGTTTTCGTTTCTGACTGATTTACCCCTCGGCACTCTGTTCTCATAGAATACATTATGGCGAATTAAAATCGGAAGAAACAGTAATCTGCATATAGTTCAAGTTTAGTGACAAGTGTCTTCGATTTAGAAGGTCAATTTGTCAGCATAGTTAATAACACGCAGATGGACTTCTCAGATCTTTGACATCTTTTCAATGGGTCATTGAAAATTCTTCAAAAAGCTTTCTATAAATTCAGGAACATATGGGGTGTTCTGGTTAATACGGGTGGATTCATAGGACGAATTCAACCTTGACATTTTGGCTCCCCCTTAGTTTCTTAGTGTTTAGTGTAAGATATAGTGTTTTCGTCTCTGACTGATTCACCCCTGGGAAATCTGTTCTTATAGAATATCGAACGAATATTATAACGAAATATAGAATATTATAACGAACTAAAATCGGCAGAAACCGCGATCTGCAAATATATCGCGTTCAAGTTTAAGGGCAAGTGCTTCGGGTTAGGTCATTTGTCAGAGTATAGTTGATAGCGCCCAGAAGGGCTTCTCAGGTCTTTGACAACTTGTAAATGGACCATTAAAAATGTTTCAAAGAGCTTTCTATAAATTCAGGAATCTACGGGGTGTTCTGGTTAAGATCTTCGTCACAGGACGAATTCAACCTTGACATTTTGGCTCCCCCTTAGTCCATTAGTGTTAGATTTAGTTTTTTCGTCACTGACGCTTCGCCCCTAGGCACTCTGCTATCATAGAATACATTATGACGAATTAAAATCGGCAGAAACAGTGATCCGCAAATATATCGCGTTCTAGTTTAGTGACAAGTTTAGAAGGTCAATTTGTCAGTATAGTAGTTAATAACACCCAGAGGGGCTTTTTGGATCTTTGACATCTTGTCAATGGGTCATTGAAAATTTTTCAAAGAGCTTTCTATACATTCAGGAATGCATGGGGTGTTCCGCTTAAAATTTTAGATCCTACTGACATTTTGGTTACCCTTGATATCGACCACACTGCTTTGCCAAAGTTTCGACATCTTGTATAACTTTCGAGAAATTTGAAATAATAATAATAATATAATAATAATAATAATTGCTACAACCCATAGCCTGGAAACCAGGTCCCAGAAGCTATAAGCTTGTGCGGGACTGAGGGGGCGATTATTATTATTATTATTATTATTATTATTATTATTATTATTACGTGCGGCTGCAGCCGACTTACAGATGAAACAGCGCAAATCCTACATTTGTGTCACAGCCAAGGAAAACTGCAGAAAACCAGATCTGCCGGCACCGGGAATCGACCTCGGGCCGCTTGGGTGAAAGTCCAGCACTCTAGACATTACACTACCAAGGCTGTAAGAAATAGGATTAAACATAAAATGAATTAGCAACGCAAAGAAGAATAATCTCGGAGCAGCGTAAATCCTAAACATATGGGGGTTTTAAAATTTTTGTAACAGAATTAACTGATGACTGGTTGAACTTTTAGGACCGTTGGGTAGTCTCATAAAATCAGTAATGTTTTCCAGGCAGTGTTAACTTTATTTTAGTCAAGGCCTTCTGAGGATCCAGTCGTAAATATGTAACCACATGTTGGGAACTGCTGCTGTAACCTAACCTAGTATAAACTGTGATCCTCCTTGGGGACCTACATTAGTAAAAACTACCTATTTTGGCTTTTATTGCTAGGTGACTTGGGAGCCTATGCCCAGTGTATTGCGTCTCAACTCCAGAAGGAAAGCAGAAGAAAGAATAGCCCAAATTTGAATTTGATGTTCTTTCGTTCTTATTTTTTTTATGCTTTTCGACGTCGAATTAGGAGTTGGTGATTTCCATGATCTACTATCCTTTGCTAGAGCTTTCATTTCTACTCGAATTTCACATATTTTTAATTCTTTTGAGTCATCTTTTTCCTCTCTTCTTGCTACCTCCTGTTTCAGCTTCTAATATCCTCTGCCCTAATCAATCAAGCCCATTCTCTGTCTTTTTCGTTGTTTTTTCCAACAGTTCTTTCAATTATTTTCCGTATTATACTTATGTCGTTATTACATTGCTTACTCTTAGTCTTTCAATTTAATTTCCATTGCTTCTTTTCATTTTTCAATATCCTTGTGCATACAGAGTGTTCTGTTTGACAGTCTACACCCATTTATCCGGGCAAGCTTCTCTGGCTATAGCAACTGAATTAAAAGAACTCTTTATATTTCAACTTCTACTTTACGAAATCAATATTAGAACATGTGTTGGTACCGCACATGACGCCATAAAAATAAAAAGGTATTAAAATACCACAGGTTTAAAGTGCATAATAACGGAGCTAGAACCAACTAACCGGTTCTGTTCCGTTTAACAGTCTACACTCGGTCATTCGGACAAGCTTAGGGACCATAGCAAAGGGATTAAAAGAACTTTGTATATGTCGACTTCTAGTTTATGAAATCAGTATTGGAACCCATATTAGTACTTGTGCTGGTACCGGTTATGACGTCATCGGGATTTTTTTAATGGAACCATTAGGTTTAAGCTATGGCCAGAAGTTTGTCCGAATGATAGTGTACAGACTGTACGGGACAGAATCGGTTAATTGATTCTAATTCCGTTATTATGCATGTTAGATGTGTGGTACCTAATCGCTTTTATTATCCATTTATTAAAATCTCAGACTCACACTTGCTATCGATGTTTATAGTACTTAAAATCTAATAGTTTAACATGTGCGGTACCAAAACATGTTCTAAAATGGGTGCTAATACTGATTTCGTAAACTAGAGGTCGGATTATACAAAGTTCTTTTAATCCCATTGCTATGGCTAGAAGCTAGACGTCCAAATGGTTGAGTGTAAACTGTTCAATAGGAAAATAAGACACATTGGTCTGTAATTACCACAATTAAATTGCTCCTTTTTTCAAATTGGAACTATTGGCTTGTTTTCCCAATCACATGGTTCCTTTCTTTCCATAACCATTCCAGGGCTCTCCTACCCCTCTAGTTGACCGTTTCTGGCTCAACATTATTTTTCGTTGTGCTTTTCGCACTGATCTTGTGAACTTAATCTTGTTTATAGCTTCTATTTCTCTTCGTACATTTCTGATTCCTGTTCTTGTTGCCCAAATTTGGTCATATACTTAGTAGTACTCTCTCCATATTTCCACTATTACTATCATGCTAGTCTTTAAGTAATAGGTTTATCTTTAATTAATTTAAATATTTTCTTTCTAGTAGTGTTATCGTACTCCAAAATCTTCTGTTTATTCTTCGTTTCATATCTTCTATATCGTTTTTGACCTCGCGATGACTCATCAGTTGTATGTCTTATTTGATTAGCTAATTGTTGTCTTTTCCCATCAGACTCCTTCTATAGTGACCATCGTCGTACTGTGCTTGCCTTATCTTTCTTCTGTTTGCTTTATTGTTATATGTATCTTTCTTAGTTGACTGTAAGTTTATTATACCGTTAGCATCTCTGGGAAAGTATACACTTCCCTTTCTACAAACATATCACCTGCGCGCCTATCCTAGCCTGTTACTAGGAAACTGTCGTTGTTAAGAGATACTGTATCCCAAACTTGGACTAATTTATAAATCTGCACTTAACAACAAACTGCCAAACAGTCATTGGCAATTTGATCCTATATAGTATTTCCTAAATCAACTGGCGAAACGTAGCACTCTTCAGCATTTTTCTGAATTTTCTAGAAAGGTTAAGTGATAATAAAAAGTTTATGATTAGTACAAAACGCAAAATTGTCACAATTCGCTTTATTTGCAGAGTAAAATTAATTTTTACGAGTGTTGACGTAGGACTTCTCGGCTTTGATAGGGTCTAAGTATCCATCCACGTATCCTAAGATTCTTGTAAAGCCAATGTATTCCATAGATTTTCGAAGAATTTGAAACACTGATTGAGAAAACAACAAAACGCTGGGTAGTTGTTTATGCAAATTATTTGATCGTGTTTGCCTGCACTTTGTAATACTCATAAATAGCTGTAAAGACTTTTGAATAAGATTAAAGACCCAAATAAAATTCGAAAAAAAAAATGCAAAACAATCGCGACACCGGCGTCACCATTTTGAAATAATGGCGTCAAAAATCGTTATTATCGTAATATCTCGCTTGCGATGGGTTCTATGATAAAAGAATTGGAAGAACATTAAATTTCCTACAATATATATCTCATACACCTTTCTGGAAAGTGAACAGTTTTCGTACAGCGGGGACATGAAAATATACAAACTCGCAAAATTAAAAACTTTCGTACTTTAAGCGATCAGACCCCCTTTTTAGATTCGTATTCACTGGACTATAAGTTATTTTCCATAAGAACTTCTAAGTGTACCTTAGATTTTTATTTTGATTCTGCTGAGAGACTCGAAATTCATAATTCGTGCAATGTCATGAAACTTTGTAGATTGTGAGCTTGACTCATCTTCGAATTTGACCTTGAAGTCAAATATTTAGATGCAAAATTGCAGAAGTTTAAAGATTCAGAGTTTCAAATTTTAGAAGTGCAGCTTATCATAAGTATTACAAAGACTATAAATATTATAATAATAAAAATTAAAAATTTCAAAGATTTAAAATTCATAACCTCAAAATCACGAAATCTATCACTTTTCACCTTTCAACTTTGGATCTCTATAGTTCATATTGATAAACAAAATAGCTTTTCCACATCGGATTATAACAGGATGGTTACGATTCGGCAAAAATAAGCCGAAAATGTGCAATTTCCAGCACCATTCACCCACTTGGAAGAATTTAGCGGTATTCTGGATATCTTTAAATTAGAAGCTTCCAAATCTTCGTTTGTTTGCAACGATAAAAACTTGGAACACCTCTAAGAATTTAGATTACCAAAATTGGGCAATTTGAAATTGGAATTCTTAAACTCAAAAGGTCTAATTCTTGATATAGGGTAACCAGAATTACCGGAGATCGAACCTACGACCACTCTAGGATTATGAAGTGAACATGCTGCCAACTAATCCACCGGAGCTGGCTCTTAATAACAGTAATTTATTTTTTCGTTACAGTGTACTTGATGTTGCTATTGTGAGTAAGTAAAACTAAAGTGAGCACCCCCCCCTCAGAGAATGATGCCTCGGCTTCCGCCTAAGGTGCCTAATGGTAATAATAAAATTTACTTTTCCCATAATAATAGATGATATGAATCACGCCCGATTAAATGTGTCTTATTTTAATAAAATGCTAGATAGATAATAATAAGTGCACACATAGCCTCCCACGACCTCTAAATTAAATAAACGATTTTTTTACAGATTTCTGTAAAATCTTTGGAATGCATTTCTTCTTGCATTTATTTCTGTTAATAATAATTAAGATATTTTTTTATGTAAGTTTTAGCGGCGAAGAATTTCCATCTTGATTTTCTCGTGTTAATAAGCCATATCCCCATTCAATTAAAACTATCAGATAATTTTAATTTTTTCGAATAATTTTCTTTTTAATGCACAGAAAACATGTAATAAGTATATAAAGAAGAGATAATGAACCTATCACATCGCATTCCTGTGTTGGAATTTTTCAATAATGGGAAAGGTCTGTCCGAGGTGTTAGTACAGTTGTTGTGCTGTATGATTCGTTTTTTCTGTTTTCGAGCTGGGAATCATTTCCATAGTGCATTGACTGTCTATCAATTTTGAATACCTATATAAAAACCTTTATATTATAACTTTATTATATAAAACATTTTCAGTCGGTGAGATGAATTTGGATAGTGATATTGGCCGTATGTGCCGTAGCCCCATCCTGCTGATAGTGAAGTTATCTTTCGGAATTAACTGTACTACCATCCGGGTTTTCAAAAATTTGGCCTAAGTATATTCCATAAACACTTACTCCACACCACACTATCAATTCTTCACTATGTAGTGGTAATTGTGATATATTCCTGGGATCCTCTACATTTTAGTAAAATGAGCATTTTTGGCATAACAGTACCTAACAACAAATGACGATCGGTACTTACAAAATTTTCTGTCCCCTGTTCTACACGCTATACGATAGCAAAAGCCGCGTAAAGTTGCAACGTTTCGATCCCGAGATATAGGTAAAAAGAAATTTTTGGGTGTGGAGAAATTGAAATAAAAGCGAATCGGACCAAACCGAGACCGTTAGATAAAATATCCAAAATTACATCACAGCTAGGACGTTATACACAATTCTCGTGTATTTTCGAACATGAAGAACCTATAAAGCATCGGAACGATCGTCTTTTGTTTTTTGTCAAAAACTTATCTTCATCGCAAGTAATGATGATCCGATTAGTACACTATTTATCACAAACTCTGACTCCATAAGCCTTAAATAGTTTCTGAGCGAAAGCAATTTTAAGGTTCTGTCCCTCTCTACCTACGCCGTAGTGAACGGAAATGCCATCTCTAACCATAAACCAATCCCCATGCCCATCCTGCCCGACGCCTATGGAATAAAATAAAAGTTCACAAAATGGATCGCAGTGTATATCCGTGCAAATGATAATGTTTTATGATTAAGGATTTAGAAAATAAAAATAAAATAAATGAATTTTCACACAAAAATAATATTTTTATACTCAAACACCCTGTACACTTCTCATAAAAGTACTTGACAGCGAATTATCTTTTGTATCAAATTTTTTTCAGATAGAAAACTAAATATGGTTGCATTAAATTAAGTCATTCAATCTGCATACTTAAAAAAAAGATTTGCGCCTCACCCTGTATACTGGTTTAGGGCAATGGTATTTTATACCATTTTTATCTTGCTTTGTTCCATTTTGCTCCCCAAAATCAGAAAACAAAATGATACATTTCCTCCCTAGGAAGACAAAGTATTGTTTACTTTTATACAAAGAATACTTTTTCTCCCTAGGGAGACAAAGTACCAAATAAAACCTTCTGTTAAGGTAGTAAAAAAACTAAACTACTAAAATTTGCGAGGGTAACCCACTAAAAGATCTTATATTTAAGAAGAATAAAGAAATATATCAAAACTAAAACAAAGTTATATTCATAAATATAACAAACGGTTTCATAAGTGTGTGACTCACGCATGAAGTGGGCCAAGAGTCACACAGAGAAACCCATGAAAAAAAATACATAATGGAAATATGCAAACAAAATTAACAGGCAAATGTTTATAACAACTAAAGATAAAAGCATTAAGTCAACGCTTCAAGGGCCATCGTAATCGGATATAAACTGTGCTAATTTCCATGAGAATGAAGCATGTCAAGCTTATGAATATCATAACACAGTCAAGGCAACACTTCATTCGATCTAACATAGCGCAATCATGCAAGAATCCCGCGACTCGCGCGTGAGTCCCACGATCTAAGTACTCTAGTAAGTTATGTAATTATGCAAATAGTCACATACATGTGGTAGAAGGCAAGCTAATGTTGTTCAATCGCGCGTGCAGCTGAATTTAGGAGAAGACCGAGTACTTGGACAAAGATACATTTTAAATTTGATAAATTAGTTTTCTGTGGCAACAAATCTAGTCAATCATGCCAGCGCTTCAATCTCTAGTTAACTTTAACTGACTATTTCACTCAATGTTATACGAACCAATAAAAATTTATCCTGTGAACGAAATTCTCTCTATTCCGGCGACTATTTTTTGTTTATAAAATTTTCCGAACTTGTTCTACCAATGAAAACGTTCAAATAAGCAACCTACCCTTTATTTCACCGACAATTTTTTTGCTATAGTAACGATCCTACAAAAATAGTATACACAAACTGTACGTTTCATTGAAATAAATGTTGAATATTTTTATTCTTTGTGTTGTTTATTCGCGAAATAGTCATAACGAATAACATACGTGGTAAAATTTTGTCTTGGCAAAATTTTCTTTTTGATTTACTCGTGTTTGTTGCCAATTCATCTCGTGACATTGATCAAAAACCACTCGACTGACGTCTCGTGGTTTTTAGTAACAATGTCACTCGAGAAATTGCTATGCAACAAACGTTCGTAACAATAAGAAAATTTTGCCGACAAAATTTTACCACTTATGGTATTATATATGAAAATACATCACCATTAATTGTTTTGTTGAGATAATTGTATACATAGTACTGTCCTCCAATTGATGTAAATGTATTCCACTTTTTTTAGAACACTTCATTTGGTAGAAGTTACTCACGCGTGAACCTATTTTTAATTATGCACAGATTATTAAGCGGATTCACGGATGAGTCGTGAAATCCATACGTGATTCATATAAACAATTTACTTTGATTTTTGCAATTTGCAGTAATTTATTCCAACTCGAAGTCTTCAGACCAGATTCCTGACCAGTATGATCGGTTTCTATTCACGCCATGAGTCCATTTCTAATTCAAAATAAGTTTTCTATTCCGAAAGAAGATTTTCTTTTTTTCTTCTACTAATTGCCAATAAAGTGGTTGTTGCACTTTGAATACCCTAACTCGTGAGCAATATTAAAGATGCCGCGTGATTCACGCATTAATCACGACAAGGTCAACACGTATGCAAATAAACTCGCCTGGAATTATAATAGGTATGAGTATATAATTGATCTGGTATGTAATGTAATTGCCAATAAAATGATTGCACTTTGAATACCCGGACCGGTGAGCAATATTGAAAATGCCGCGTGATTCACGCATGAATCACGACAAGGTTAATGCGTATGGAAAAAACGTGTCTCAAATTACAATAGCTATAAGTGATCTGGCATGTACTGTAATTGCCAATAAAATGTTTGCACTATGAGTGCCCTGACTTGTGAGCAAAAGAATAGAAGATTAATAGAATGGAATGGAATATACTTGGGATGCCGCGTAAATGCTGGGACGCTCAAAAAATAGGGTCGCAAGCAAGATATCTTCACCGGTGTCAGCATTCACCAATTAAAGATCGGGTTACTACGTGAGCCACGCGTGAGTCACAGAAAAACTCAACACGTTAGTAAAGAAGTAAGGAGAAGTCAACACGGCTGAACTATAAGCATAAGTGATTTGGTGTGAACGATGACAAATTGTGAGTCCCAGACATTAGAGGTATTAATTAAATCGTGTTCTGTTGCAATGTTTGAATTTGTTTCCTGCTTTATCTCATCCTCGAATAATTTGCCATATTTACAGTATTTATAAGATAAAACACATCTTTTATTGCTGGCTTGTGTTGTTATCAACGAAACATGTGAAAATATGTGATAACTTTCTTTTCTGAAGTTTCTAGAAGCAACAATACAATGAAAAGAATGCAGTTTTACCGGATAAGAACCTCTTTAACAGAAAAAAACTGTACAATTTATGGACGCCCTTGCAAACCCATAAATCATGTATCGCCACTATTCGTTCGGCCTACAACTTTTCTGTCATTTTCCATTACTCTAAATCACACGAGCAAAAGTATTTTTTTTTTAGATTTAATTTTATGTAATTTTAAATATGTCGGAAATGCCTTTTCCCGCATCCTTCCCAAACCCTTATGAATTATTCAATTATTTCTTTTAACATAAATTTCATCGGAAACAAATGAAAAAACTCCCTCTCAATTATTAACACTCTGATTATACCTACACACGCCTACTATGATAGGAATTTTTCAATTAATAAAGAATTATTAACAGTTTCATTTCCGATAACGCAAAACGGTAAAACTTGTCAATACAAACAAGGATGAGAAAATTGACGAAAATAATGAGAAAAACGTAATCATGATTCAAGTATTCAGAAATAGTGAAACATATACCGCAATCGCAATAAAACTGTAGTTTATCGTAGGATACGTATAAGTAATTCACATGCAGGTTACGTTTGTATGGCGTGAATCATGCTAGAAATGCATACCTGTATAACTACACCTACGCAAACCGACGGCGACGCAAGTGTGGACTATTGTTCAATAGATTCGTGAAAAAAGATAAGAAATGAGGAAAACGGTCTATTTATTCTCAACACGCCCAATACCGAAGCAACAATAGTTTATAATAGCGATCGTACGAAGATGATGGCTAGACAATCATAATCGAAAAATGAGTAGGTCATTTTTGGAAAATCTCATAATCGAGATCAAGTAATCTATCTAGTACCTGGCTAGATCTTACACCTGTTAGTGAATCGTGTTATTATTAAGCAGTACAAAACTGCTTTATGATTTTCATTTGTCACGTACCTGCGAGTTATCCGTGTCCGTGTGTAAACGCGATAACTCTCTTCAGACTTTATGGATCATTACTTTTGGCATGAAGATGACTGATGGAACGAGAAAACATTCCCTATGAGAAATTAGCGTGTCCGGCCACAACTAGAGAAAAGGCAGAAATTGAAAATAAATTTTGGAAAATTTCAGAGATATAGAAAATGAGGTAGTCTGCCCACAACGACTCTAAAAATTCAATATAAAGTCAACATTTTTCCATAAATTTATCGTTGAATACTATACAGGGACAATATGAATCAACTACACCAAATATATAACATATAAATCTCAGTTTTCAAATGGAACACCCTACATATTTAATACCAAGAATACTTACAAAAAAGTGTTGAATCGAAAAACGTAAAGATACATACGGTGTTCCATTTAAAATAAAAAAAATTGATACCAGCCGTAGCAAGACTAGTCACGCTGTATATACAAACGTATTACAAAATTTAATTTTGTCTTATACCAACCAACTTTGGTATTTAACTTTTTTTCGTAACTCTTACAGTTTCCGAGATAAGGTACAGGGTCATCTTACGTTAGCCACCCTGTACAGTGTTTCCTAAGTCATTAGGAAAAAATGATCATCTTTTAGTCTTGTTATTTGATTCATTTCGATGGAATAAAAAGAGAATGCAATGGAGTTCAGCTAGTTAGTAAGTAAATGGTAGAGAGTAAGGTCAGTACGTGCACAGCTTGAAACATCTGATTAGGTCAGGTAAGGTTAGGTTAGGTTAGGTTAGGTTAGGTTAGGTTAGGTGAGGTTAAGTTTGGTCGCATTCGTAATAAAACATGCATTTTCAGGTAGAGGGAGGGAATTAAAATGGAAGTCTACGGTTCCCCTTCCAAAAAAGTTTTTACGATTAACCTAACCTAACTTAACCTAACCTAACCTAACCTGACCTCACATAACCTATCTTAGGTTTAAGTTTAATTTAAGTTAGTTAAATAGTTTAATTTAGGTTTGCATTGTTCAACAATTCATATATGTTTTAATTTAACTTTGGTTAAGTTACGGTAGATAGGTTAGATTAGATTAGTTTAGAAGAGGTTAGGTTAGGTTAGGACACATTCGCATCAAAACCTGCATTTTCAGGTAGGGTAAGGGAATTAAAGTGGAAGTCTATGCTCCCTTCCAAAAAAGTTTTTTCGATTAACCTAACCTAACCTAACCTAGCCTAACCTAACCTCAACTGACCTAACATAACCTAACTTAGAGTTAACCTAGATCTGCGTTGTTCATCAATTCATACGTGTTTTAATTTAATTTTGGTTAGTTTAGGGTAGGTTAGGTTAGGTCGCATTCGCATCAAAACATGCATTTTCAGGTAGGACGAGGGAATTAAAATGGAAGTCTACGGTTCCCCTCCCAAAAAAGTTTTTACGATTAACCTAACCTAACCTGACCTAACATAACCTAACTTAGGTTTAATTTAGGTTTGCGTTGTTCATCAATGCATACATGTTTTAATTTAATTTTGGTTAGGTTGGGGTATGTTAGATTAGATTAGATTAGGTGAGGTTAGGTTAGCCTAGATGACATTCGCATCAAAACCTGCATTTTCAAGTAGGGTAAGGGAATTAA
Source organism: Agrypnus murinus (assembly GCA_929113105.1). Classification (NCBI taxonomy): domain Eukaryota; kingdom Metazoa; phylum Arthropoda; class Insecta; order Coleoptera; family Elateridae; genus Agrypnus; species Agrypnus murinus. The sequence continues at coordinate 87,293,341 of OV816027.1, read as the reverse complement.
AGTGTAAGTTTATGGCTCCCCTTCCAAAAAAGTTTTTACGATTAACCTAACCTAACCTAACCTAACCTAAACTGACCTATCATAACCTAACTTAGTGTTAACCAAGTTTAACTTAGATCTGCGTTGTTCATCAATTCATACGTGTTTTAATTTAATTTTGTTAAGGTTAGGGTAGGTTAGATTAGGTTAGGTGCGGTTAGGTTAGGTCGCATTCGCATCAAAACATGCATTTTCAGGTAGGGCAAGGGAATTAAAATGGAAGTCTATAGCTCCCCTTCCAGAAAAGTTTTTACGATTATCTCGAAAATTACTGCTCCCCCTCCAAATTTCACTAAGGACACTATCGTTCAACTCGATGGGACCAATCGAATCTGTCCTTAAAATTATGAACTTTTGAAACATCAAAAATGTCAAAATTATTTATCCATTTTTTAAACAAATTATTACTAGACAGCAATAAGAACGGTAGTTGGCGATGTTAATTCTCAACAATAAAATTTGTCAATAGATGACGGTAATTACCGTAGAGTAATTAGAAAGAGAAAAAACATTATTGCAACGATCGTATGTAGTCTTGACCGCATGGTTTCAGTTGGCCGTGGTTTTGCACAAATAAAAAAAAAATCTTACTGGTAGCTGACTCTCTTTTAATTTTCTATACCAGCGTAGTAAGTGCCACCTAACTGCTGAAGACTTCACTACCAGACAGAAAATGACTTAACATCTTCTTGCATGCAAAACTTGGAAACTCACCTGAAAGTTGAGTTAGTTTTCGCACCAAGGGCTTCAATTAAGATTAATTGATTACGAAAAACTAAAACCTAAAATCTTCAATTTTGATACATGAAATTAAAAATTCTAATTCATGAGCTTCCAAAGTCAGTTCAGACAGTCAGTTCAGCATACTTTTTACACTTAAAAAGCTGAATACATTAAGATTTTTACCTTTCTGACTTGCCTTTCTTAGTCTCTATAAAGTCAAGACAGCTTTGAAAGTTAACTACATCGAAATTCTGAAAGTTTCACCACGGAATTCTAAAATTTTGAATCTAGCATGTATAGTATTGCAGGAGAAGTGCAGTGTAGGGGAGTAACTCTAAGACAAGAAATTGATGTTGGCATTTGTATATTAGACCTAGACAAAAGACAAAACCATGATGACCTCTTGGCAATTCTGTCGGCCAGTGGCAAAGAGTTAAACAAAATCTATAGGGTCCTATTTGAGAATGCAAGATATATGGCTTTTAACTAGTAAAGGGCTCTGTAGGACAGGTGTAAATTACTAAGCTAGTGGAGAGAAAAACAATGTTAGAAACTTAGGAAGTCGGACACGTTGAATCTGTTAACCTTGAATTTGAGTTCTGAAGTTCTGGAATTGAAACATCTTTACATGTCTGATTTGAAATTTCAAATCCTTTCAGCGAAGAGTGTCCACTTATTTAATTGAAATAAACGTGTCTGCTACGGCGATATGGTCTCCTAGGATCAGTTAGTTGTTCAGGAGTGTGAATACGTACACTAGAAGAGCGATGGAGAAAAAAGAGGCAGTTCGAATTAGAGCTTTAGTTCGAATTGCTAGGTGCATGAAATTTACGGCAATAAAAGTGCCAAAATAAGGTATCCTGAAGAAGTATGGATCATGGATTTTTGCTAAGTAATATTCCCTGTACATTCTCAACTAAATGGACTCATGACTATTAGTTAGAGCAAATATAAAAATTTGCTAAGGCGTAGGCAGGCCAGGCAGACTGATGCGTCATTTAACCTCTACGAAAATCTCAATCACTGCAAATGCAAAAATCCACATTTTCGGAATGTGGATCTCTAATACATACATTCAAACACCAAGACTCTCTGAATCTTTTTAACTCCGAATTCATTGCTTTGTCTAATGAACGTTTGGTTCAATGGATCCTTCGTCTAAAGGTACATTTAATTCAACTCAATCGCGATAACTGGATGAACTTAAACGTCTTCCTCTAATGGTCACTTAAAAAGCAACTCTGTCCACTGGTCATACATTAACCTAACCTATTATTATTATTACTGCCATTTGTTGAACGTCAGTTGAGGTTTAGGTGCCGCCCAGTATAGTAGACCATTTCTGTATCCCGGTAAAAGGCCCACTGAACAAATAACCTCATTTGATCAACCGCACGTTGAACAAAAAGGTCCTTTAGACCAAACGTCATGTATCATAAATCCATTGAACAAAAGTCATTGGAATAAAAAAGTAAGGCGGCGGTTTGATAGTGAATGATATTGACCAGATCAGAGAATGTGAAGTGAATTGACTGGCCAGTGGAAGTTAATATACCTAAAAGAACTGAAGTTACTGAAAAAGAGGACGTGAAATAGGGCAACGAAGAGAGGAGATTAATGGTAGAAAGCGTAGCACGAATACCAAGAGGAAGATTACTAGCAAGATGAAGGAAGGAAGATATAGGGAGTGTAAGAAATGGAGGAGAGGGAGGTAGAAGAGGAAAAGATAGTAAAGTCTCAATTCTGATTTAAAACTCTAATTCATTAGAGCCCTTCTCTCGCATCTATCTCAAGAGACTCTAGATGCGAGAAGAAGTAATAACAAACAGAAAATTATGAGCAAAGTGGAGGGAAAGCAGATGTAGGGAGTGTAGGAAACGGAGTAGGAGGAGGATGGAGTAGGAAATAAGAAAGTTAAATCTTCAATTCTGATATCTGAAATTGGAATTAATTCAATCAATGGAATCTGATTCATTAGCCTCCGAAATAAATGAGAGAGAAAGACGGGAATACCAAGAAGAGAATTATGAGCAAAGTGAAGGGAAAGAAGATGTAGGGAGTGTAGCAAACAGAGAGTAGGAAAGAGGAATGGTACATCATCTTCATAAATGATGAAATTAAAGACTCGAATATTCATTAGCCTCCGAGATAGATGAGAGAGAAACGCGGGAAAACCAAGAAGAAAATTATGAGCAAAGTGAAGGGAAAGAAGATATAGCAAGTGCATGAGATGGATGAGGAAGAGAAAGTAAGAAAAAGAAAGTTTAATCTTCAGTTTTGATACCTGAGATTAAAAAATCTAATTCATTAGTCTCCAAACTGGATGACAGAGAGGGACAGAAATGCCAAAAAGAAAATGAGCAAAGTGAAGAAAAAGAAAACGTAGGGAGTGAAGGAGATGGATGAGGAAGAGGTAGTAGGAAAGAAGAAAGTTAGTCAATTCTGATACCTGAAATTGATAACTCTAATTTATTAGTCTCCCGAATGGACAACAGAGAGGAACAGAAATTCCAAGAAGAAAAATATGAGCAAAGTGGAGAACAAGACAATGTAGAGAGTGAAGGAAATGGAGAAGAAAGAGATAATAGGAAAGAAACATGTTAAATCTTCAATTATAATATCTGCAATTGAAAACTCTGATGCATTAAGCCTACGAAATGGATGACAGAGAGGCACAGAAATGCCAAGAAAAAATATAACCAAAGGGAGAAAAATAAAACGTAGGGAGTGAAGCAGATGAAGGAGGAAGAGGTAGTAGGGAAGAAGCATGTTAAATCTTCAATTCTAATACCTGAAATTGGAAACTCTGATTCATTAGTTTCCGAAATGGATGACAGAGAGGCACAACAATGCCAAGAAAAAAAATGAGCATACTGGATAAAAAGAAAACGTAGGAAGTACAGGAGATGGAGGAGGAAGAGGTAATAGGGAAGAAGCATGTTAAATCTTCAATTCCAATACCTGAAACTGAAAACTCTGATGCATTAGTCTCCGAAATGGATGACACACAGGCACAGAAATTCCAAGGAAAAAATATGAGCATAGTGGATAAAAAGAAAACGTAGGGAGTCTCCTTCACTCCCTATATGAGCAAAGTGGAGAAAAAGAAAACGTAGGGAGTCTCCTTCACTCCCTATATGAGCAAAGTGGAGAAAAAGACAATAGGGAGTGAAGGAGATAGAGAAGGAAGAGGTAATAAGAAAGAAGCATGTTAAATCTTCAATTCTAATACCTGAAATTGAAAACTCTGGTGCATTACGTCTGCGAAATGGATGACAGAGAGGCACAGAAATGCCAAGGAAAAACATATGAGCAGAGTGGATAAAAAGAAAACGTAGGGAGTGAAGCAGATGAAGGAGGAAGAGGTAGTAGGGAAGAAGCATGTTAAATCTTCAATTCTAATACCTGAAATTGGAAACTCTGATTCATTAGTTTCCGAAATGGATGACAGAGAGGCACAACAATGCCAAGAAAAAAAATGAGCATACTGGATAAAAAGAAAACGTAGGAAGTAAAGGAGATGGAGGAGGAAGAGGTAATAGGGAAGAAGCATGTTAAATCTTCAATTCCAATACCTGAAACTGAAAACTCTGATGCATTAGTCTCCGAAATGGATGACACACAGGCACAGAAATTCCAAGGAAAAAATATGAGCATAGTGGATAAAAAGAAAACGTAGGGAGTCTCCTTCACTCCCTATATGAGCAAAGTGGAGAAAAAGAAAACGTAGGGAGTCTCCTTCACTCCCTATATGAGCAAAGTGGAGAAAAAGACAATAGGGAGTGAAGGAGATAGAGAAGGAAGAGGTAGTAGGGAAGAAGCATGTTAAATCTTCAATTCTAATACCTGAAATTGAAAACTCTGGTGCATTAAGTCTGCGAAATGGATGACAGAGAGGCACAGAAATGCCAAGGAAAAACATATGAGCAGAGTGGATAAAAAGAAAACGTAGGAAGTGAAGGAGATGGAGGAGGAAGAGGTAGTAGGGAAGAAGCATGTTAAATCTTCAATTGCGATACCTGAAATTGAAAATTGTAATTCATAAGTCTCTGGAATGGACGACAGAAGGGACAGAAATTCCAAGCAGAAAAATATAGGCAAAGTAGAGAAAAATAAAACGCAGGGAGTGAAGGAGATGGAGGAGGAAGAGGTAATAGGGAAGAAGCATGTTAAATCTTCAATTTTGATACCTGAAATTAAAAACTGAAATTCATTAGTCTCCGGAATGAACGACAGAAGGGACAGAAATGCCAAAAAGAAAATAATGAGCAAAGTGGAGAAAAAGAAAACTTAGGGAGTTAAGAGATGGAGGAGGAAGACGTAGTAGGGAAGAAGCATGTTAAATCTTCAATTCCAATACCTGAAACTGAAAACTCTGATGCATTAGTCTCCGAAATGGATGACACACAGGCACAGAAATTCCAAAGAAAAAATATGAGCATAGTGGATAAAAAGAAAACGTAGGGAGTCTCCTTCACTCCCTATATGAGCAAAGTGGAGAAAAAGAAAACGTAGGGAGTCTCCTTCACTCCCTATATGAGCAAAGTGGAGAAAAAGACAATAGGGAGTGAAGGAGATAGAGAAGGAAGAGGTAATAAGAAAGAAGCATGTTAAATCTTCAATTCTAATACCTGAAATTGAAAACTCTGGTGCATTAAGTCTGCGAAATGGATGACAGAGAGGCACAGAAATGCCAAGGAAAAACATATGAGCAGAGTGGATAAAAAGAAAACGTAGGGAGTGAAGCAGATGAAGGAGGAAGAGGTAGTAGGGAAAAAGCATGTTAAATCTTCAATTCTAATACCTGAAATTGGAAACTCTGATTCATTAGTTTCCGAAATGGATGACAGAGAGGCACAACAATGCCAAGAAAAAAAATGAGCATACTGGATAAAAAGAAAACGTAGGAAGTAAAGGAGATGGAGGAGGAAGAGGTAATAGGGAAGAAGCATGTTAAATCTTCAATTCCAATACCTGAAATTGAAAACTCTGATGCATTAGTCTCCGAAATGGATGACACACAGGCACAGAAATTCCAAGGAAAAAATATGAGCATAGTGGATAAAAAGAAAACGTAGGGAGTCTCCTTCACTCCCTATATGAGCAAAGTGGAGAAAAAGAAAACGTAGGGAGTCTCCTTCACTCCCTATATGAGCAAAGTGGAGAAAAAGACAATAGGGAGTGAAGGAGATAGAGAAGGAAGAGGTAGTACGGAAGAAGCATGTTAAATCTTCAATTCTAATACCTGAAATTGAAAACTCTGGTGCATTAAGTCTGCGAAATGGATGACAGAGAGGCACAGAAATGCCAAGGAAAAACATATGAGCAGAGTGGATAAAAAGAAAACGTAGGAAGTGAAGGAGATGGAGGAGGAAGAGGTAGTAGGGAAGAAGCATGTTAAATCTTCAATTGCGATACCTGAAATTGAAAATTGTAATTCATAAGTCTCTGGAATGGACGACAGAAGGGACAGAAATTCCAAGCAGAAAAATATAGGCAAAGTAGAGAAAAATAAAACGCAGGGAGTGAAGGAGATGGAGGAGGAAGAGGTAATAGGGAAGAAGCATGTTAAATCTTCAATTTTGATACCTGAAATTAAAAACTGAAATTCATTAGTCTCCGGAATGAACGACAGAAGGGACAGAAATGCCAAAAAGAAAATAATCAGCAAAGTGGAGAAAAAGAAAACTTAGGGAGGTAAGAGATGGAGGAGGAAGACGTAGTAGGGAAGAAGCATGTTAAATCTTCAATTCCAATACCTGAAACTGAAAACTCTGATGCATTAGTCTCCGAAATGGATGACACACAGGCACAGAAATTCCAAAGAAAAAATATGAGCATAGTGGATAAAAAGAAAACGTAGGGAGTCTCCTTCACTCCCTATATGAGCAAAGTGGAGAAAAAGAAAACGTAGGGAGTCTCCTTCACTCCCTATATGAGCAAAGTGGAGAAAAAGACAATAGGGAGTGAAGGAGATAGAGAAGGAAGAGGTAATAAGAAAGAAGCATGTTAAATCTTCAATTCTAATACCTGAAATTGAAAACTCTGGTGCATTAAGTCTGCGAAATGGATGACAGAGAGGCACAGAAATGCCAAGGAAAAACATATGAGCAGAGTGGATAAAAAGAAAACGTAGGGAGTGAAGCAGATGAAGGAGGAAGAGGTAGTAGGGAAAAAGCATGTTAAATCTTCAATTCTAATACCTGAAATTGGAAACTCTGATTCATTAGTTTCCGAAATGGATGACAGAGAGGCACAACAATGCCAAGAAAAAAAATGAGCATACTGGATAAAAAGAAAACGTAGGAAGTAAAGGAGATGGAGGAGGAAGAGGTAATAGGGAAGAAGCATGTTAAATCTTCAATTCCAATACCTGAAATTGAAAACTCTGATGCATTAGTCTCCGAAATGGATGACACACAGGCACAGAAATTCCAAGGAAAAAATATGAGCATAGTGGATAAAAAGAAAACGTAGGGAGTCTCCTTCACTCCCTATATGAGCAAAGTGGAGAAAAAGAAAACGTAGGGAGTCTCCTTCACTCCCTATATGAGCAAAGTGGAGAAAAAGACAATAGGGAGTGAAGGAGATAGAGAAGGAAGAGGTAGTACGGAAGAAGCATGTTAAATCTTCAATTCTAATACCTGAAATTGAAAACTCTGGTGCATTAAGTCTGCGAAATGGATGACAGAGAGGCACAGAAATGCCAAGGAAAAACATATGAGCAGAGTGGATAAAAAGAAAACGTAGGAAGTGAAGGAGATGGAGGAGGAAGAGGTAGTAGGGAAGAAGCATGTTAAATCTTCAATTGCGATACCTGAAATTGAAAATTGTAATTCATAAGTCTCTGGAATGGACGACAGAAGGGACAGAAATTCCAAGCAGAAAAATATAGGCAAAGTAGAGAAAAATAAAACGCAGGGAGTGAAGGAGATGGAGGAGGAAGAGGTAATAGGGAAGAAGCATGTTAAATCTTCAATTTTGATACCTGAAATTAAAAACTGAAATTCATTAGTCTCCGGAATGAACGACAGAAGGGACAGAAATGCCAAAAAGAAAATAATGAGCAAAGTGGAGAAAAAGAAAACTTAGGGAGGTAAGAGATGGAGGAGGAAGACGTAGTAGGGAAGAAGCATGTTAAATCTTCAATTCCAATACCTGAAACTGAAAACTCTGATGCATTAGTCTCCGAAATGGATGACACACAGGCACAGAAATTCCAAAGAAAAAATATGAGCATAGTGGATAAAAAGAAAACGTAGGGAGTCTCCTTCACTCCCTATATGAGCAAAGTGGAGAAAAAGACAATAGGGAGTGAAGGAGATAGAGAAGGAAGAGGTAATAAGAAAGAAGCATGTTAAATCTTCAATTCTAATACCTGAAATTGAAAACTCTGGTGCATTACGTCTGCGAAATGGATGACAGAGAGGCACAGAAATACCAAGGAAAAACATATGAGCAGAGTGGATAAAAAGAAAACGTAGGGAGTGAAGCAGATGAAGGAGGAAGAGGTAGTAGGGAAGAAGCATGTTAAATCTTCAATTCTAATACCTGAAATTGGAAACTCTGATTCATTAGTTTCCGAAATGGATGACAGAGAGGCACAACAATGCCAAGAAAAAAAATGAGCATACTGGATAAAAAGAAAACGTAGGAAGTAAAGGAGATGGAGGAGGAAGAGGTAATAGGGAAGAAGCATGTTAAATCTTCAATTCCAATACCTGAAACTGAAAACTCTGATGCATTAGTCTCCGAAATGGATGACACACAGGCACAGAAATTCCAAGGAAAAAATATGAGCATAGTGGATAAAAAGAAAACGTAGGGAGTCTCCTTCACTCCCTATATGAGCAAAGTGGAGAAAAAGAAAACGTAGGGAGTCTCCTTCACTCCCTATATGAGCAAAGTGGAGAAAAAGACAATAGGGAGTGAAGGAGATAGAGAAGGAAGAGGTAGTAGGGAAGAAGCATGTTAAATCTTCAATTCTAATACCTGAAATTGAAAACTCTGGTGCATTAAGTCTGCGAAATGGATGACAGAGAGGCACAGAAATGCCAAGGAAAAACATATGAGCAGAGTGGATAAAAAGAAAACGTAGGAAGTGAAGGAGATGGAGGAGGAAGAGGTAGTAGGGAAGAAGCATGTTAAATCTTCAATTGCGATACCTGAAATTGAAAATTGTAATTCATAAGTCTCTGGAATGGACGACAGAAGGGACAGAAATTCCAAGCAGAAAAATATAGGCAAAGTAGAGAAAAATAAAACGCAGGGAGTGAAGGAGATGGAGGAGGAAGAGGTAATAGGGAAGAAGCATGTTAAATCTTCAATTTTGATACCTGAAATTAAAAACTGAAATTCATTAGTCTCCGGAATGAACGACAGAAGGGACAGAAATGCCAAAAAGAAAATAATGAGCAAAGTGGAGAAAAAGAAAACTTAGGGAGTTAAGAGATGGAGGAGGAAGACGTAGTAGGGAAGAAGCATGTTAAATCTTTAATTCTAATATCTGAAATTGAAAACTCTGATGTATTAGTCTTCGAAATGAATGACAGAGAAGCACAGAAATGCCAAGAAAAGAATATGAGGAAAGTGAAGAAAAATAAAAGGCAGGGAGTGAAGAAGATGGAGGAGGAAGAGGTAATAGGGAAGAAGCATGTTAAATCTTTAATTTTTATACCTGAAATTAATAACTGTAATTCATTAGTCTCCGAAATGGACGACAGAAGAGACAAAAATTCCAAAAAGAAAAATATGAGCAAAGTGGAGAAAAAGAAAACGTAGGGAGTGAAGGAGATGGAGGAGAAAGAGGTAGTAGGGAAGAAGCATGTTAAATCTTCAATTTTGATACCTGAAATAGACAACTGTAATTCATTAGTCTCCGGAATGGACTACAGAAGGGACAGAAATTCCAAAAATAAAAATATGAGCAAAGTGAAGAAAGAGAAAACGTAGGGAGTGAAGGAGATGGAGGAGGAAGAGGTAGTAGGGAAGAAGAAAGTTAAAATGGACGAAACAGAGTGGGACAAAAATGTCAAGAAAAAAAAAGAGGAAAATTGAAAGCTATTGAAGGGTAGGAATACCAAGAAGAAAATTATGAGCAAAGTGGAGGAGGAAGATATAGTAGGTAGACGGATTTTAAATCTTTTATTCTGATACCTGAAACTGAAAGCCCTAACCGAGAAATCAAAGACAGGAATGAGTATCTATTAAATACATAGATGACGTTTCGCCACAGACTTTGTTGTAAAAGAGCTAGAAATAGCCTTAGGATTGCTGCATAGGATCTATGCAGCTGAAGTAGTTCAGATGGTTTTTTTTTCTAGGACTTGTCAAACTATTAATCTAGCTTTCGGTCCAGTAACTGATGTTACGAGGGACGTTCAATAATTATTGTTTCTAACACAGAAGCATGACACAATACAATAACTAAATACATATGTTCTTTCCAAGTAGGGAGCGTTGGGTTTCATTCAGTAATGAGTTGGTAATACTCCGCAGCAGAGAAACATGCAAGGGCATGCCTTGTTCTAGGATAAGGAAGTAAAATCGCAGACCTCGTGTCAATGTGATGTTCGATAGGTTAAAGATTCCTATTGAGAGTTGGAGATACAATTTCCCCAGGTGTCAATTTAAGTGGTGGCCTTCGTTAAGAAACTTTACTTGCACGAATGAATAATTGAGTTGCAAGGACGAAAGTTTTCCCTTATAGACAATTAAACTCTTCAGTTACATACAGAAAAATAAAACTATTATAAACGGTTAAACTCGTGTTGGTTTTATTAACGCCATAATAAGGTTATAGCGGCCGCTCGGGAAACTTTTCGAGAAGGTTTAATTTTATTAATGCAATAATAATACTTAAGAGGGAGAGAGACGAAAAGATAGAGATTAGTATCTATGGCTATTATACAATTAGGGAAAGAGCCTTGCAGTGCTGAAATGTTTGTTCAGTTGACCACATTTCCAAGATAAATACCATAACGTTTGTTAATGATATCGTTGTAACAACAACTAAATAGGAAAGAATTAAAATGTTTAAGTTTATTTGAACACACTATTAAAGAAGTTATGTGCAGCAATTATAGAGTAATTATGGCCGATAAGGTAACTTTCAATGTTGCTAATAACGTAAATGCAATCCCGTTCCCACGCGTACGCTAATATACAAAACAGCATTACAATAGTAGAAATATTTTATGGGCATTATCAGTATGTACTTAATTATAATTAATGTATGAAAAAAATGACAAATATATAAAAATAATTATATTTAATTTAATTTTACACATTTCCTCATTAGTTTCTTCATCAAATGGCGGAATTATAAATATATGTGATGTTTCAATCCTTGCAAGTAGCATCCATAGTCGAATTAAATTTTTAAAACACTGGAGTACATAATATTTATTAGATGAATGTAACGTATTTGCATACGACATATATGTATATAGGAGACCTTGTCTGGCCTTCAAAGCATAGTAACAAGCGGATAATTATGAACAATTCGTTTTTACTCTCGACTACTTTTTTTATTTCCATTAGGACCTTGAGAAGAGCCACAACTCCTAGTAATACTTCTCGTTGCACTTCTCTAAATTTTTTTGCTTTCAGAATTTTACCCTTGTTTAATTTATTTGTAATTTGAAAATCAATTTTATCTTATGTCTGATATAATAATTCCGTAAATCCCAGTGAAAGAACATGTAGTAAGGATTACTTCAGTTTAGCAAGAATTGATATAGGACTAACCCTATAACATGTGGCGTAGACTAATTCAGTTACGTAATAGTCACTTTGACAATTCTTATTAAAACGATTTAGAGTCCAGAACAATCTATAGACATGCTTGCCGCAACACTGGTTGGAGGTAATCCTAAAGGTTAAGTATTGTCATGCGTAATCGGCAATTAGTGTGATATACTATTCGAATCCTTTTATCATTAGGCCAATTGGAAAACAATAATGAATCATCAAATCTTGTCCAAGCAAGTGTAAAAAGACTGACAGGTTTAATAATTGCCTATGCCAAAAGTGCGCGCCCCCTTGGCGGGATAATGCGGGACGCAATCTTAATTTAATTTATAAGAAATTTATTTTTATACCTCTCTCGATGATATATTTTTTTAATTGTAATTTTGTAAAATTTTATTATCATGCGAATTCATAGAAGGGGACCCGATTTTGTATTTAAATGAAAAGGGGGGCGCGACATTAAGGTTTGCGCATCCCTGGCATATGCAATCCACAGGTTTTCTAAGACCACCTTTTTCTTTTCCGCTGAAATAGATCCCGACAAACTGGGAAAAATCTATGATCTACCAGGCTTACTATCCACCATTTTCATCAATTTTGGGCAAATATACTGCTTTACATCAATAGTTGCCAAGGCGACACATAAATCGAATTTATTTCATTTTAAAGTCAAAGAATAATGAAGAAGATTTGAAAAATATGTAGAAAAAGAAATCTGCAAAAATATCTGCGAAACGTAACAGCAAAATATCGAGTCTATACATTTTTAGCATAGACTCAATACTTTGATACTGTCAAAACATCGCAAGAAAAACAGTCGCAAAGTCATATATGAATGAATAAATTATAAACCATAACAACCTAACCTAACCTAAAAGAAAAGGGATGCATTCATAGTATGTGCACGCCGTATATAGTTCTTTGCCGCGCATTGTCTAGGTCTAGGGAAGAATAAAACATAGATAGCGACAGTTCTTACATCCGCTTATCAATCGTCGCAGGTTCTAACTAAGAGTTTTGCGTTTGAAATCTGTTTGTTATTTGTTTTGTCGCTTGCGATGTTTTCTTTACGATATCTCGGCTTGTGACATTCTTCTTGCGATATTTTGTCAACCTTGGGGTTGGAGTTAAAACTTGGGGGTAAAAGATGCCGCAAGACAAAGATATCATAAATTGCACAAAATGCTACAAGATCTAAATTACATACGACAAATTTACCTAACCTAACTAAAATTCGTTTACGATGTTTAGTCCCGTTTGCGATACTTTTTCTTTTGCGATGTTTAGGATTGCGATATTTTTCTTGCGATCTTTTTTTGTGTCCAGTCCAAGTAGCTCTTAAAGGACATTATTGGCAAAACTAACCCGTAAGCACTGGCGTCAACTCTTCAACATGAACTTCTTGAAGTAAAGACATACATGTCTGTTCAAACAACCATTGTTAGTTAGATTGAAAGTTAAAGACCGGTTAAGTTAAATAATAAAGGGTTAGGTTATGAAATTTAGTATGAACTCAATGTTTGGATCCTATCAAAACATCGCAAAAGAAAACATCTGTTTGTCCGTTTCGATGTTTCGGATTGCGATATTCTGAACCTTTGAATTGAGGTCAAAAAACATCGGTTAAATTAAAGTTCAAGTTTTTTCTTTTGCGATGTCTCGGTTTGCGATACTTTTCTTGCGATTTTTTCCTAGCGCATACTGCTTTTTTAACTTTTCTTGTTTTAAGGAGTTCCAAGCAGCTCGGAGAGGACATTATTGACAAAATCAACTGGCTGTCACTAGTGTTAATTCTTCAACATGTCCTTATCGAAGTATATTATTGTTAGTTAGATTAAATGGTTAGGTTAAATAATAAAGAGTTAGGTTAGGTTAGGAATTTTAGCATGGACTCAATGTTTTGAGCCTATCAAAACATAGCAAAAAATTTGTTATCAACCTTTGAGTTGGGATCAAAAAACATCGCAAGTTAAAGACATCATAAAAAACAAAATGTCGTAAAATTAAACTTTACTAAGAATTTATCCTGACCTAACCTAACTAAAATTCATTTACAATATTTTGTCGCTTACGATATTTTTCTTTTGCAATATTTCGGATTGCGATATTTTTCTTGCGATGTTTCTGTTTCCAAAGATTTTCTTCTTTTAGAGGTTCCCAGCAGCTCGTAAAGCACATTATTGACAAAATCAACTAGCAGACATTGGTGAATTCCTCCTCAACGCGTCCTTATCGAAGTAAAGACAAAATGTCTGATAGAATTACTATGTTTCGTTCATATCAAAACATAGCAGAATAAAAAACATTTTGTCCGTTTCGATGTTTCGGATTGCGATATTCTGAACCTTTGAATTGAGGTCAAAAAACATCGGTTAAATTAAAGTTAAAGTTTTTTCTTTTGCGATGTCTCGGTTTGCGATACTTTTCTTGCGATTTTTTCCTAGCGCATACTGCTTTTTTAACTTTTCTTGTTTTAGGGAGTTCCAAGCAGCTCGGAGAGGACATTATTGACAAAATCAACTGGCTGTCACTAGTGTTAATTCTTCAACATGTCCTTATCGAAGTATATTATTGTTAGTTAGATTAAATGGTTAGGTTAAATAATAAAGAGTTAGGTTAGGTTAGGAATTTTAGCATGGACTCAATGTTTTAAGCCTATCAAAACATAGCAAAAAAATATCGCAAAAAAGAAAAAATTTGTTATCAACCTTTGAGTTGGGATCAAAAAACATCGCAAGTTAAAGACATCATAAAAAACAAAATGTCGTAAAATTAAACTTTACTAAGAATTTATCCTGACCTAACCTAACTAAAATTCATTTACAATATTTTGTCGCTTACGATATTTTTCTTTTGCAATATTTCGGATTGCGATATTTTTCTTGCGATGTTTCTGTTTCCAAAGATTTTCTTCTTTTAGAGGTTCCAAGCAGCTCGTAAAGCACATTATTGACAAAATCAACTAGCAGACATTGGTGAATTCCTCCTCAACCCGTCCTTATCGAAGTAAAGACAAAATGTCTGCTAGAATTACTATGTTTCGTTCATATCAAAACATCGCAGAAGAAAAAACATTTTGTCTGCTTCGATGTTTCGGTTTGCGACGTTGTCAACCTTTGAGTTTGAATCAAAAAAACATCGCAAGATAAAAACTCGCAAGTCAAAGAGACAAATAGTCGCAAAGTGAAAATTTACCACGAATTAAGTCTGTCTTGTGTCATAACCTAACCAAAATTCATTTACGATGATCTACGTCCATTGCGATCTTTTTTGTCGTTTGTAACGTTTCAGCTTTCGCTATTTTTCTTGCGATGTTTTTTTGCGATGCGACCGGATAGCGTTTTCCTTTTCTTCTTTTGGGGATTTCAAGTAGTCCGCAAAAGACATTATTTACAAAACCAACTATGCAGGCATAGGTGCCAATTCCTCAACATGTCCTTATCGAAATAAAGACAAAAATGGCCCTTGTTAGCTAGATTAAAAGTTAAAGGCGGTGTTAAGTTAGAAATGTTATTATAGACTCAATTTCCGATCCTATCAAAACATCGCAAAACAAAAAAATTGTTCATTGCGATGTTTCGGTTTGCGATGTAATCAACCTTTGAGTTGGGGTCAGAAAACATTGCAAGACAAAAACCCGCAAGTTAAAGACATCACAAGAGACAAATTGCCGCAAAATGAGAATTTAGCTTGACATAAACCAATCAAAATTCATTTGCAATGATTTTGTCGCTTGCGATCTTTTTCCTCTTGTGATATTTTTCTTGCGTTGTGTTTTTTTGCGATACGACCGGATACCATTTTCCTTTTCTTCTTTTGTAGAGAAAACCAACCAGGCAATTTCTCAACATGTCCTTATCGAAGTAAAGACGAAATGTCTGTTAGAATTACCAATGGCCAGTTAGAAAAAAAAGTAAAAGCGGGGTTACGTTAGGAATTTATCATGGACTCAATGTTTCGATCCTATCAAAACATCACAAAACAAAAAAAAGTTCGTTTCATTGATTCGATATGCGATGTTGTCAACCTTTGAGTTGGGATCAGAAAACATTGCAAGATAAAATCCCGCAAATTAAAGACATCACAAGAGACAAATTGTCGCAAAATGAGAATTTAGCAAGACCTAACCTAATCGTCATTCACTTGCAATGATTTTGTTGCTTGCGACGATATTTTTCTCGATGTGATTTTTTGCGATGCGACCGGATACCGTTTTTCTTTTCTTCTTTTGGGGAGAAAACCATCCAGGCGGACACAGGTGCTAATTCCTGAACATGTCCTTATCGAAGTAAAGACAAGACGTCTGCTAGAATGACCATTGTAAGTTACATTAAAAGTTTTAGGCTGGGTTAGGTTAAATAATACAGAGTAAGGTTAAGGCAAGCCAAAGCCTGGGAAGATGCACAATCCAAATCGATCTAGCAGTCAGTATTCCGAGAATTGGGTACATCCAAAAGAGGACATCTTTGTAAGCGACATGGTCGCCTGTCCTGACCGTCCGTACTTCCTTACACGGGTGCACCTTTCCACCGGATCAGATCTCTGAGTTCAAGTCCTAAGGAGACTCAGAGATCAACTGTCAACTGTCACATACCAATACTACCTCATTACTACCGTCAGTCACGAGAAACCAAACAAGAGATTTTGCTTTTGTGGGCACTACCTACAAAGAACTAATGATATTCAAGTTCTGGTGGACCTTCTGATTCCTTAGCATTGGATTGCCAGTTGTCTGATACAGACTCTACGCGCAGATAGTAATCGCCATTTTCCGTTTAAAGTTTAAACGATGAGAACTATATCATATCTGGCATGTTAAAATATTGCAAAATTCTAACATGTAAATGCCATTTGGATAACTCTAAAGGTATTAAAGTAGCCATTCACGGCCACCAACTTAATAAAGTCGATACATATTTAAATAATTTTATTATAAAGCGATTACTGCGACTGGATAGAACCCACAGGGCCTTTCACAACAATAAAATTATTTAATTAAATTAATGGAATAGACTTCAAACAAGAGAAGCTGATATAAGATCTATAAATAAACCTAACAAACGCGAGCTGCTTTGATACTGCAATATCATACGCGTTATCAACGCCATACAAGATCCTATATTATGGTATGCGACCATGCGTTTACAGTATTTGTTAGCTTTCAAGGAGGATTCAGAAAGTTCCTATTTCCTGTGCCTGATTTTAATAAAACTTTTCATATTCAGTCATAACTCTATTAGGACAATATATGATGGTTTTGCCCTTCAGACTCCGAACTCTCCGAAGATTTCTCGCATGTTTACTCAACGAACAACACATCCGAAGTGATCGTAAAAACGAGGAAGCAATTTTAATAAGGCAATTATTATGCAACAACATTCTTAAAATAGTACCTAATCATCTTAATATCATAACAAATAAAGCATCATCCGATAAGCCGTGGATTCATCACAATGTGACGTTAAAGCAAAAAAAGGATGAATAAAATCAAATAAAGCAACACCTTAAAAAAAGATAAACATATAACCAGAAATTTCTCTAGATATTAAAAATTACGCAAATGCTTCGCAAACGTGACATGTTATTCTATTGTACACATTACCTAAATTCGACAATTGGCGATATCCGTGATAAAAGGAACGCTTTTTATCAAATTAGCGATGGCGTCAGGCCCGTGTTATTAGAGATGTTATACAATGTTACAAACGGGCGCCGGTTATAATAATAATTGTGTGCAATTTACTACTGCTCGCTTCTGCCCTATCCTTTGCCCTGGTTGACTCAAACGCCATTTAGAAATAAACGAGCGCTAATATTTAATAATTATTTTTGATTGTCATTCCGTGCTGTTACCTTTTTATGAAATCAAAAACAGTTCCTCGGAATTAATCTGGTTGATAAAACTATTAGAAGTATGAGTCAATGTAAATTTCCTCTTCTGGACTATTTTTTATCTGCTGATCCGTAGTTCCTGTTTTTCTACTGACCATTCACTAAATTAAAAATTTATTCATTGATCACATAGTGACCGTAACGAAACGAATTTTGATATTAAGGAATAATAAATGACCTATTACTATGATTTTCAATCATGTTAGGAAGATACAACTCGTATTAAAATATTTAGTAGGCATAATTCATGCTAATTTTAGAGACTCCGTTCTATTAGTGACATAACCTTACTTTTTGAAATGAATGGGAAAAATCATTCTCTTAATTTATATAATATTAGCCAGTTAGGACTAATAGCCACATTAAAATACTTTAAGCATAAAAGGGACATACTGAAGTCTATATTTCTAGTTAAAAATTACTTCGTTAACACTTTTTAAGACATAATGAAGTTTTGGTGCTTTTTCTAGGTTAAAACTTAGCCGAAATAGAAAGAACAGGTTGTATTTAAGATGTATGCAAGAATATAACTACTCAACTGTATAATTTATTACTGAAATTTGTGTTTTATTTTAAGGAGGTATTTTGTTTGTGTAGTACCTTTGTGTAACATTCATTTTTGATATTTTTAAAGCTTTTTGATAAGATGCTTTATTGGAATTGTACAGATTAGCATCTTAACCACATAATTGATACTAAATATCATATAAAGATTGGTTCGTTTTACAATAATATGTGAAAAACATGGTTGACATGCTAAGCTTTTGTAACGTGCAGTAGTTTTATGTAATTTTGGCTGTATAGTGTTTTATATATCTTATTAAGGTCATAAAAGCTGTAAAGCATATTTTTATTAACAAGCAACATGTGTGCAAAAGTGTGTGATTATAAATTTATATTATATTATTATTTAGTTGAATACAATGTTGTTGCATTGACAACAATTTAAATGAATAATTTATTATTTATGCCGAATGTTATATATCGGAAGATTTGTAATTTTGTGATCTCAAGATGGTATAAATATTTTTTCTTTAAATGAAAATTTGTAAAATAAACTAGGGTTAGAAGAAATTTGGAGAAGTCAATTTCTTTTGTTTAATGTTAAAAATTCAATTGTTATATAGCAAAAGGAAGCCATTTTTTAACAATCAAGTACATTATAAATTAGATTTTAATTTATTGTATTTAACTGTGTTAAATAAAAATAAATAAGAATTTTGTTGTTATTATTATATGAAGATTTATTTCTGTGTTAGTATCTTAATTATTTGTATGCCAAAATAAGAACTTAAAGAGCCTCAAACCCGATCGATCCGACTTGAGAGTCTTAATTTTGTGATATTACCAAACTAAATAATTATAAAACAATATACAAGAATAAATATACTACATGAACTTGACTATAATACACAACATTGTACGACCTATTTGCTAAAATATCTACATCTACTAAACTGCCTAGTATATGATTAATACAATTATATAAATATGACTCATTTCAAGTTTGCCACCACAGCGTTTAACAAAATTACATAAATAATAAAAATCGTAATTAACTTTGAATAAGAAACTTATGGTTCGAATCGATGAAGTTTAAGTATCGAATTTTTGGAAAAACTTTGAGAAAAATTTTGATTGAAATCAACAGCAATACAAATACAGTGTGAACGCCGGCTGTGGAATATTCTTTAAAAAAAGAGTATCTGCTTATCTGGGGCCGAAATCCTCGTACAGGTAAGTCTTAATTTTTGAGGGCTCATCTTTTTTACATTAAAATATTTTTTTACCCCCCCCCCCCTTTTCTGCAATGACGTCCTCATATTTTTTAAAACAGCTTTGAAAAAAGTTTTGCAAAAAGGTGTTCCAGCCGAATTCTAAATATTTTACTAGAAGTGCAAGAAAGTCCTCGCAGCACCACAAGAACACTAGCTACTAATAATAATGTCAGTCAGTCGTCTTTTGTCAACTACTTGAACAAACATACATATAACATTCGTACAAGGCGACTTTACTTCAGGAATTGAACGAAGACGATTTTGATCGAAGGCAAGAATAGATTTGTGAAAACATGATGGAGGTGCAATGCCAATCCTGCTTTTGCCAGTCACAATCACTGACGAAGCCACATTTTGCTTGAACGGAGCTGTAAACAAATAGAGAATTGTCGTTAATGAGCTTCCCAAAGCCCACACTGGGTGATGGAGACCTATACCCAATATCTCGAAAAATTGAATATTTGGCCCGGTATTGTTGAAAATAGAATTCTAGACCTTTATTTTATAGAAGGAACTTTAACATTACAAAAATATTTGGAGCTGTTAAGAAACTATTGTGTTTCCTATCCTTAGTCGCGCTATATCCGGATCATGAGGAACTCGACATTTCTAATATGGTGCCAGCAAGATGGAGCACCTACTCATTATAGTGTCGCTATTCGGGTATATTTAAATACATTGTTTCCAGATTGATCGATTGAGAGGCGTGGGGCAATTGAATGGCCAGCTCGATCACCTCACATTACACCCATTGATTTTTTTTGTGGGGTTATCTTAAGAGTAAGATGTGTTTTAACCGACCAAATTCTTAATGTGTATTTTTTTCATTTTTGTTATGTTTATTGAATTTCAATATTATTTTATTTTGATTAAATCACCAAAAATGTCTTAACAATTGTGAATTGTTGTTTTCAAATTTAACAATTAAAAACGGGACAGTCTTATAAAATATAGCCTTATGCAGAATTTGCAAAAAAACCTAGGGGTTGCTATTTAAAAAAGTATGATGATGTCATTGCAGAAAGGGGGCGGGGCTAAAAAAATTAAAAAAGTACTTGCCCGAGAATTTCGACCTCGGATGAACCAAAAACATTTTATTTAGAATATTCCACAGCCGACGTTCGCTAAGTGATTTTAATTAAATAATGAAGGCGAAATTCATTTGGTAATGATAACACATTCCAGCATATTTTTTTAAATTGAAATTCGAACGCCATAAATTAAGATTATTATTATTATTAATTCGTATAACGGTACAATAATAAAAGGAATGCACTTTTTGATTAAAAACTGTAGCAGAAAGAAGAAGTTATAATAGTGGACCTTATAGAAACCGGGTGCGCTCATAATTCATTGAAACAATAACTTTCAGGCAGCATTCCAGAGCTGCAAGAAATGCAACAGGTGTATCAAACGAGATACCATTCCTCGATTCTGCTTTACTAAAACGGACCCTTTTGAATTCTACTGGTTGTTGAAGAATTCAAACAATTCAAAACACACTCACTAGGTTTTAATAAACGTAAAAGGTTAGATCGTGATTCATGAAAAAACACCCTGTATAGTATTTATGATTTTTAATAGTCTGCACTTACGGAATATTTTTTTATTAAACAATTACTTGCTATACGACGGGCCAGTTTTTAATTAAATTAACATTTAAACCATTAAATTGTTTAAATTTAAACTATTATCAGTGGCGTAACTACGAGAATTTACGCGCCCCTACGAGACTTATGTTCACGCCCCTAATATATACAATTATACGTAGATAACTTTTGTAAAAATAAAATATGCAATAACTAATAATAATTCATTACTTTTTAATTTGCTTGTATCTCTTTGTATTTCTACGAATTTGTTTTAAATATGATTAATGAGATTTAACACCAATTGCAGTTTTTTTCCGGGCTTTAACGCAGACGAATTGGGCATTTAAACTGTCAAAATCCATTGTTTTTACTATTTTCCCTATAAACCCTCTTAAGGGGGCGTTATTGGCGCAAAATATAGCTCACGTTTTTCATTCAGTTTTCTTTTAATAATCGTTTTTTTAGCAAGATAACGTTTGATGTCGATTGCTAAACTTTTAAGGTAGTGTGGATCATAGTTTGTAAGGAGTAGATATCTAAAATAAATTTTATAATCGTAGTCGAACATCGCGAATTTTGTAGAATTAACGTTTTCTAAAAAATAACCAAACTAAACATAATACAGTCATTATAACACTGTTTAATAGCAAAATCTATGACAATGGATAAATGTTTTTGCTTACTTATTTAGTATTGATTGAAATAAAATAGATGTACACGGCGCGGAAATTTAAATATGGCAGCACGAAAATCAGTCACTTTTAGTTGAACGCTTTCTGCACCAGGAAGCGTTGGGTGGTAATATTCGCGGGACATTTAAAAGTAATTTAACTTTCCTAATCTTTTAACTATTATTTAATAAATTCCAGAAGTAAATGTTTTTTTTTCTTTACTTAAGAGCATGTGACGGTTAATTTTTGAATAAAATATTTCACTCTTAATTTGTCCTGATTAATTTCTTAAAACCAATATATATTTTCAATATTTTAATATAGTAATACTTTTCTTTTTCTTAAAACCAGCAAGAACAACTGATATTTCTAAAGATATTTAGCAGTTTCATATTCCCCTTTTTTATTTCAACTACCTTAAATTATTCCTTGGCATTTAAAAATTAAAAATTTCAGTTAAACTTAAAATATTTTAAAAGTTCACGCATGTCTGGCAACACTGTGAGCAGAGAACTGCGATGCGATCAAATAATGTTTCTATCTACATTTTCAAATTTTAGTTTTAAAGAAATTAATTCCGTTTTGCGGACCGTAGCGCCATCTTTAGGTGTTTATAATTTCTGAAGCTTCCTATTATTAACACTGGCGGCGATTACGCGCCCTTAATACATTTGGTAAAACTTTAGATTCTGGTCCGCCATCCGCACCGTTCGATGCGTCTCATCGAGCTCCACAATAGTGTCCTAACCTAATCTAACCCAACCCAATCCAACCGAACCTAACCTAGGTTTAAGTTAGGCTTAATTTAAGTTTACGTGATTCAACAATTCATACGTGTTTTAATTTACTTTTTGGTTAAGTTAGATTAGGTTAGGTGAGGTTAGGTTAGGGTAGGCCGCATGCACATCAAACATGCATTTTCAGGTAGGGTGGGGGAATTAACATGGAAGGCTATGGCTTCATTTCCAGAAAAGTCTTTGGCGATTATCTCGAAAACTACTGCTTCTCGCCCAAATTTAATTAATCTTTTTTAAACACCTAATATTATTGTACCACAATATTCTCTAATTTTTTTGAGCAATGTATATCCATAATTTCCTTTTATAGTTTTCATATAATGTTTTTTACCTCCAATGCTTGTTTTAAAATTTCTATTCCCAACGAAATAAAATTTCTCGCAAGCAGCGGATGGTTGTGCTTCCCCCCCCCTGTTGCAAGATCTACGGGGGGCAGTAGTTACGCCACTGAACATTATATGAGCTTCCTTTAGGAGTAATCTAAGTCGGGATGCTAAAATCCACCGAGTCTTTAGAAACATAAGTAATTCCCCGATTTCTATCGCCTGTCCCACATATCACTCTCAAATATTTAGAAGTATTCATTCACATATGCTCATGCTACAGTATTTATCAGTTATTTCCCGATTCAATCTCCTCTCCTGGTACTTCTCTCAGTTCATTCCTTAAATCAGCGTTAACACTATCTTCGTTGGTGCAAGCGCTTTTGTAAAACAAAAGAATACTACCAGAAAAGAAATTTTAAAGAATATCTTCAAGAGTTTTTCTACTCTTAGCATTGGCCATGGCGGATGGTTATTAAGTTTATTGTTATGTTTATCACAATCAAATTAAAAAACCTGTCACTTTTGCACTCATTTATTGACTGATCTTGAATATTTACAGGTGAGTAATGTAAGTAAAAGCTAATTTACTGAAATAGTTACTCTTACAGTATTTGAATTGGAACCAGGGGTTAAATTCTTTCAGCACCATAGTTTATTAGTGTAGACATTTGTCTAACCCAGCGGTAACAAAACTTTTGAGGACTGAGATCCACTTTTAAAAATGGGTTTTTTGGCGACACACCTGAGTAGTAAAGAGACCGACGAAGAGGAGCTGATTAAAATAATCGATTTACTTTTTTTATTTAATCCGTTTAATTAAGAAATATAAATCTAATTGCAAAATTAAAATAAAACATTTTTTAACAAAAAGAAAAAGTGGCGTATGTGATGTTTTCGTAGTTTTAGTAAAAAATTAATATAATAAAATGTGTACTTATTATTTTTCTACGTATTTATGTTGAAAAAGAGGAAGCATGCAGGTAAAAATTTTGTAAGCCGGCTACTCGTTTGCCTAATGTTAATCCACCACGGTTTGTAAAATGGCGTTCGCCAACTAAATATACACTAAAAGTTGTTATATGCTATACACACGTATGTGCATGAATATAGTGTGTATATTTAGTTTACATTTAACATCTTTTTATTGAACTTTAATATTCAACCTATAATTCGAATGAAAATATGTGCCTACGTTAAGCTGTTGTTTATAATTCAAAATGTGCCAAGTCCTTAACTTCAACTACAAACGACGGTCATGTCTTAATTAGTAACAATCGTTTATTAAAGCACTTCCTTTACAGTTCTATATAAAAACAAACTTTACTTACTTATATTCTTTATTAAATAAAAATGCTATACCGCACGTTTCAACCAAGTAGTCTGTTGTACTTATAACTGTTTTGCTTAACTGCTTAACACTTTTTTCTGTATTATCAGATTTTATTAAATACTCTACGCCTCGGATAAATTTAAATAAGTTTAAAATGTCAAAGTGTCAATTCGTTTCGCAACCCATAAATCATTAAGTTATAGCCCCTCTATTTCATATAGTAGCGACAACCATTGATCTCGCCGCTGGAGCAAAATCACGTTGGCGACATTGAATATTACCAGATTTGACATTCTGTCACAATAAATCTTAGGTTTAATAATAATCATGTACAAAAACATTCACAGTTTAATATTAATTTGATAATGGACATTCACGTTCGGTAAAAACGGCCATATTAATATGACATATATTTCTGTAATTTTAATTTTTTAACAACTTTTTATTAAAATTCCGCGACACCATGTATGTAGTAATTTTTTGTTTATTAAAGTTTGTATCAAGTTTGCTCCACGATGTCGCTACTATATGAAATAAAGGGGATATACATTAAGTAATCCTAGTGAATTATATGCGGGATTTCTAGGAACTATTTCGTATGGGTTAGAGATGGGCGTGAAGATTAGAGATGTCAAAGTACTACTTAGTAAGTTTTTGATAACCAATACAAAGCAACTAAGTAGAAATAGTAATTCTTACGTGAACGTCAAATATTTCACTGAGAAAGAAATTCCAGAAAGACTGCGTGTTTCTTGGTATAAAATATTTCTGTTCTACCATACAACCAGTGGGTCGCGACTCACACTTTGGGGAACGCTGATCTAATCTCATATCTTGTTGAGATATTGTTACTTCGTTTAGCATCGGTACTATTAACTTTCCTTTCTAGATCTGACACCACTAAAGAGTATGTGCTTTTCCTAATTCAAAACAATCTTAATACCAAGGTGTTTAACTTCTATCGAAATTTTATTAATAATAATATTTTTCCCCCCATAACGGAAAAGAGGATTCTTTTTCAACTTGATTTTCCTTAAACCCCATGTCCAGCACCGACGATCACGTGTGTTTGATTTGCCAGGTTGCTGAAAACGAATACTGTCAGTTCAGGTACAGTATACCCTCCGGGTCTCGGTTCTACTGGCGATGAGTTGAAACCTTGTGAAGTAACGCAAATGAAATTTCTCCTTTCCTAATTTAAAGAAAGGCCACAAATAAAAAATCTTGATGACCGATCAGATACAGACAACAATGAAGATGAAGATAAGCAATCTGAAAACCACGAATTTGTACCTATGGACACGAATTACGTTCCCCAGCCTCATCCTCTGCTCAATATGCTCAGTTACAAAGAAGCGAAAGTATGTCGAGTGGTATATCAACCGCAATTAGAAATAAGTCTTGAATAAGAAAAACCTTGACCACAACGGCCAGCTTACAGTAGACAGTTGTGGTCAGCGTCACCAGCGACGCCAATACATGGACGTTGATAGCTGTTGTGGTCAAAATGGTGGATAGGGCGGAGTTTCGAGATGATGGTTGTGGCCATGGTGGTCGTTATGGTAAAGTATCAAGTTGGGTGATATGGTCTGGCTGTGCGTGCGCTGTTAACCGTTATGGTTACGGTGGCCGCTGTGGTCATAGCCACAACAACCAAAATAGCGATTGGGTGTTGTGGTCATTGACCGTTCTGACCTAAACTCCTTTGAATGTGGAAAAAAGCAAAAGCTACGAGTATATTTTATTAATCGGAAGAGAATCATATATATGATGCAGATTAGAAAAACGAACCAAAAAAATATTATGTAATTTAGTATTTATTTCCAAAAAGAGTATTTCCGAATGCTCAATTTACATTCAGTAAGTTATTGAACCTCATTTGCCCTCACTTGCAATATCAGAACACAAGATTTCGTAGGGCAGTGCCATCTGAAGAAAGCCGTCCAGTTTGTTTTTTAAGGTAAGCGAACTGGATTATTTACGAACAAAGAACTTTTATTTTAAGTAGTACTTAAGAAGTACCTCAGTTCTGAAGATTGTTTAGTAATATCAAAATCGGTGATATTACTAAACAACTTACGCTAATATCGGTATCGTGATTCCATTGACTGGAGGAATTTGGTCAATTGGTCTTCAGAGTTTGTTTTCCAGATATGAATGCAGTACATGAACAGCCCGGACAGGGAGGTTTTTTGTGGTCATGGTGGCCGTTATGGTCTAGGGTCGAGTGAGCGATATGGTCTGATTGCCAATGTGGCTATATGCGCATATTGCGTCAAAATAGCAATTGGCCGTTGTGGTCAGGTCCCGTTCAAGATGTCTATGAAATATTTCCCCTCTAAACCATTACAGAAACTTGAAGACCGTTCGGGCGTAGAATGCGTGATCTTTAAAAAAGAAATATTTATCGTTTTGATCGTGTGCGGAAATTATTCTTTTTTGTTTGAAACTTTTCGTTCAATGAGTTTCGGTTCAATGGCACATTTTGTCCATTGAGATATCTAGTCTAGTGGAACTTTTCGTCCTATAAAACTTTTAGTCCTTTTCTTCCAATAGTACTATTGGCACCTAGCCGAATGAAATTAAAACGACGTTTCCTACTGGTAACTTAAAATACGCCCTTATTATTATTATCGTCATCCATGTAGTCTAGTCATGTGACCATCTGCTAACCTAATCTAACCTAAGAAGTTTAAAGCGTAAGTTTGGAATAGTTGGTAATATATGGTCAATAAAGTCGGTTGCTTAAATACTGGCGAAACGGTATTTAGAGTTAAGCAAAGTTGACATAGGTCAGAAATTAGTCCCCTATAGTAATACGGGACCTCATCAACCGTGAGGTCTAGTAAATCTGAATATTTGATGGTTCGTCTTTGGAAGCTTATTGAAACAGTTTCAAGTCTGTTAGGTTACTAAGCTTCTGAATTGTTGAGTTTACGATACATTGAAACTTTGAATATGTGAAGATTTGGAGTTATAAAGTCATGAAGAGCCTAAAAAATTGAGAATCATTAAAATTTCACATCTCTGAAACCATTCAAGGTTAAACGGAATTTCTAGAATTTAAAGCATGAAAATTTGAAATCTGAAACTGGAAAGTTTCACTCCTATGATTTCCCAATGTATAAAATTTGCAAACTCTCAAGCTCTAAGTGCTAGCAATATTTAAAGGTTTCAGTATACCTATCATTTTTTCCTGTAAGCCTTTAGTGCATGAAACTTCAAAATATTCTAAATAATTTTGAAAATCTTCTGAAACCTCGACTTCAACTTGTCTTAAGCCTTTTAATTTAAGGGCAATTTATACATCATACAAAACCATGATATATTATTACACCAAGGCACTCTTGATTGTTTTGTGTTGACAGCCTGTTTCATTAAATTTTCCAAGAATCTCTATTTTTTATATTAAAAGTGTTTTAATGTATTTTCATGTTAAACTATTTCTGGTATGTCAGGTTATGTTTTTATAACCTCATTATTGTAAGACAATTAGACATTTGTAGCGATAGAGTAAATTCCTCACTATCAACACCCGAATCGTTTTTATTACCTAATTTGATTGTCATCTTTTTTTTATATTAGACAGAAACAACCGACTGTAGAACGCCTAGTATACTTTTCTTTAAATTAAGTCCTTTTACAAGGCGGGAGAATTTCTGGTAAATTTTAACAATCGGCATGCCTTACATACTTTAGCCAAGCAAAATATTTAAATCCCTTTTACAATCTTGTTATGTGACAAAGGAAGCGGATGAATGAACTGGTCTATTCACAAACAGCCAACTTGATTCTTTTTACTTGCTTCCAGGTAAATTTCGATACAGTTGGTTATGGTCGACAGTCAATTTTTATTTTTAATTTGTTTTATAGGCGTTTTTCGAGTAGTGCAAGTGTTTTTTTCCTCCAGTAGAGATAATTTTTGCTGAAAAACAAACGAGATAAGATAGTAAGAGGAATAGTAGAGAGCATTTTTGTTATTTTTATATCAAGGTTAGGATTGTTGCCGGTTGTTGCGGGAGGATGGAATTTTTCGGGTTCCCTTGAAATTGTCACCTGGGTGATATAATAGGCAGTTTCGTGGAGGCCTCTACGTGCTTGAGAATATTCCGTGGGCATTAGTAGCAGAATGAAATTTCTCTCTAGTAGATATATAGGGGGCAGTTTACCGATTTCTTGCAGTTGTTTATCCATGAGAATATTATTGGGATGATAAATTGCCTATAGTCAGTGATTGTCAAAAAGTTCCCATGTAATTCATAGTTTTTCGGTTTTGTGTAATAATTATGTAAAAATGCAAATAAAATACTTAACTGAGCTGCTGAGTCATACTTGGCGCAGTCCTATAGGTATCCTGCCGGTATCGTTTTTACTTGTAATAATTTTGGAGATATTTGGTCGCACCGATAGTGTTTGAACACGTAATTGTTGGCGAACATTTTGAGGGCAAACAGGTTCCCTTTATTAGGGTTGCCATATTTTAAGATCACGAAATCAATATGGCAACTAACATTTTAAGTATTGAAATTATTTTTTTCCTTATACCACGTAATTAAAAATGTTTAACATGCTTTAAATAGTTTAGTGCAGTACTGTACTATAAAAAGTGGAAAGTAAAAAAGTTATATCAACGAAAACAAATTGTGACATATTTATGGACAGCTATATAAATCACATAGACCAATGGTTATAATTCGTCAAAACATCATTTGAAAATCAACATCCACAGAAAACTGACCAAGTTGAAGCCGAGAACTCAAATGAAGCCCATCTAGGATGCTAGCCTCTACTAAACTACAAGTCTTTGCATTATTTATGCTTGCTGTATACGAGTATATGATAATCTATTCTATTATTTGTTCCATCCGTACAAATATAATTACTATGATGTCACGCAGCCCTTAGGTGTATTTTACCCCCCCTCCCCCAGTACGCCTGTCTTATCTGGAGGTGATAGGTCTAGAAAATGGGTTTAACAATTACCAAAAGTAATACTAATACTAGCTAGAGCTAAAAACTCGCAATGGAAGTGCTTATTTGCAGCTTATGGGCCGTATGCATAAAATAAAGTAAATGCTTTTACTTGAATTAGTAAAAGAGAAAAGATATGATTTTTAATTAGCAAGAGTGAGATCGACTTATAGTAGAAGCATTTGCTACATTTTGTTCATACCTACAAATTTCATCTTTTCGCCAGTGATTTTTCTTTCTTCAAGCCTCTTTTCTCTAAAAGTAAAAAAATAGTTAGTGAGGTCCAAAGTCATCATAACATATGAGGTAGGCGCTTCGTTTTCTTGATAATCCTGTCTTGCTTGCGGCTTGCAAAACTAATTGATGTTTCTCTAAATGGGACGCTAGCAGTACTAAACCTCTTCAGCAGGAATGATTTAATTGGTGATTGGTGCTAAAGTCAGTACTTTTGGTAATGATTGATGCTACTGAACATGGTAGATGTTCTGTCGTAGCAATGGTAAAATTATGGTCCTAGTGGTTGGCGGCGGATGCTGAATGGTTGCTGGAGGTGATGTTGGAGATCAGTTGGTGATAAGAAAAAATTGGACCTTTTGAGAATTACCCTGAAGCACGATCTTCAGGAATGGCGGAGTGGCCGTCGTAGCATCAGACGCTCGTTGTTTCCTTGTTTTGTCGATAACATATAAAAAGGTTAAAGTGTGTATGCACTCTTTAGTTGTGCTAGTTCGAAGTTGAAAATAGTTTAATTTTCTGTTTGTTAAATATAACCTCAATGTCAGTAACTGAGAGATCGTCCTCCTCTTTCTACAGAACATGGGAAAAGGCTCGTGTACCCCTTTAACAGGTCTCTACGCTATGCTATAGTAGAATTTGACCTTACATTATTATTACTTGACCATTACCCATTTGTGGCGTGCTTCGCATATGACATCTTGCCCTCCAGAAAAAGAAAGGAACATTCTTGGCAGCCACACTCCTTACGGATATAGAAATTTGATTGTAGAAAATTTGTGGTAGAAGTGTAAGAACTGTACCATTGTGGATGGGCAGAGAAAATAGGAAATTGGGTATTTCGAAGATATCGAGACCAAACTTGCATAGAATCGAGCATAAAATAATCTGATCACATCAGTTTAGATGTGATGTCCCATTTTTGCAATGATCCAAACATCTGGGACCTAGAATCCATTGCCTAGTTTTATGTAAAATTGAATAGAACAGGCAGAATGGGCAGGGTAAACACAATGGACACGAGAAACACAGTAGACTAAATAAACAGACTAGACAGCATAGAATAGGCAGAATATACGAAACATACAGAATAGCTAGAATAGATAGAATTAACAGACAGGATGATAGAAAAAAACACGAGATCGGTTAAGTGAGTAATAATCTAGAATGTTGTTTGATATAGACCAAGCTAAAGCTGAAGGGAGGAGAAGGGAAGGGAAGGGAAGGGAGCTAAGTACATTTGTGCAGTACATTTTAAACCAAAAAAGTCCTGAAAGTAGTACGTATCTGGATTCGATTGGTCCGTTTTTAGGGATTTTTAAATTTTGACTCAGATACTGGATGAAGAGAAAATAAGAGAAGATAAGTGAAGGGTAGAGAAGGAAAGGAGAAGGCGGAGAAGGTGCTAAGTACAGGGTGCAGTATATTTTAAATCAAAAAAAGTAGTGAAAGAAGTACGTATATGGATTCGATGGGTCCGTTTTTTAGGGATTTTTAAATTTCGATTCAGATATTTGATGAAAAATAGAATAAAAAGAAGGGAAGGGAAGGGAAGGAGCTAGACACAGTGTGCAGTACAATTTAAATCAAAAACGCCCTGAAAGAAGTACGTATCTGGATTTGATGGGTCCGTTTTTTGGGGATTTTTAAATTTTGACTCAGATATCTCTGATGAAAAGTACAATAAGAAAACGAAAGAGAAGTGAAGGAGCTAGGCACAGTTTGCAGTACATTTTAAACCAAAAAAGCGTCCTGAAAGTAGTACATATCTGAATTCGATGGGTCCGTTTTTGGGGATTTTTAAATTTTGACTCAGATACTTGATGAAGAGAAAATAAGAGAAGGTAAGTGAAGGGTAGACAAGGCAAGGGGAAGGAAGGGAAGGCGCTAAGTACAGGGTGTAGTATATTTTAAATCAAAAAAAGTAGTGAAGGAAGTACGTATATGGATTCGATGAGTCCGTTTT
The DNA here is from genome assembly GCA_929113105.1 of Agrypnus murinus. Lineage (NCBI taxonomy): Eukaryota > Metazoa > Arthropoda > Insecta > Coleoptera > Elateridae > Agrypnus > Agrypnus murinus. The sequence continues at coordinate 87,262,270 of OV816027.1, read as the reverse complement.
TAGGGATTTTTAAATTTAGATTCAGATATTTGATGAAAAATAGAATAAAGGCAAGAGAAGGGAAGGAGCTAGACAGTGTGCAGTACATTTTAAATCAAAAAACGTCCTAAACGAAGTACGTACCTGGATTCGATGAGTCTATTTTCTGGGGATTTTTAAATTTTGACTCAGATATTTGATGAAAACAAAATAACAGAAGAAAAGGAAGGGAAGGGAAGGGAAAGAGCTAAGTACAGTGTGCAGTACATTTTAAATCAAGCAAGTCCTGAAAGGAATACGTAACTGGATTTGATCGGTCCGTTTTTTGGGGATTTTTAAATTTTGGCTAAGATATCTCCAACAAAAAGTACAATAAGAAAACGGGAGGGAAGTGAAGGAGCTAGTCACAGTGTGCAGTACATTTTAAAGCAAAAAGCGTACGTAAAAAAGTAGTACGTATCTGGATTCGATGGATCCGTTTTTAGGGATTTTTAAATTTCGATTCAGATATTTGATGAAAAATAGAATAAGGGGAAGGGAAGGGAAGGGAAGGGAAGGAGCTAGACTCAGTATGCAGTACATTTTAAACCAGAAAACATCCCGAAAGGAGTACCTGTGTAGATTCGACGAGTTCGTTTTTTGAGAATTTTTAAATCTTGACTCAAATATTTGATGAACAGTAGAATAAGAGAAGGGAAGTGTAGGAGTTGGACACAGTGTGCAGTATATTTTAAACCAAAAAAGTCCTGAAAAAAGTACGCATCTGGATTCGTTTTTTAAGGATTTTCAAATTTTGACTCAGATATTTGATAAAAAGAAAATAAGAGAAGGGAAGGGAGGAGAAGGGGAGGGAAGGGAGCTAAGTACATTTGTGCAGTACATTTTAAACCAAAAAAGTCCTGAAAGAAGTACGTATCTGGATTCGATGGGCCCGTTTTTTGAGAATTTTCAAATTTTGACTCAGATCTTTGATGAAAAGTAGAATAAGGAGAAAGGAAGGGAAGGAGCTAGACACAGTGTGCAGTTCATTTTAAATCAAAAAACGTCATGAAAGCAGTACCTATGTGGATTCGACGAGTCCGTTTTTTGGAGATTTTTAAATTTGTCTCAGATATTTTATAATAATAATAATAACTACTACAACCCATAACCTATACCAAGGCCCCAGAAGCTATAAGCTTGTGCGGGAGGGAGGTGGCGATTATTATTAGTATGTAGGCCCAATGTGCGGCTGCAGCCGACTTGCAGATGGAACAGCGCAAATCCCACATTTGTGTCACAGCTAAGGAAAACTTCAGAAAACCTTAACCAGATCTGTCGGCGCCGGGAGTCGATCGCGGGCCGCTTGGGTGAAAGTCCGGCACGCCAGGCATTACACTACCAAGGCTGTTATGAAAAGAAAATAAAAGATGGGAAGTAAAGGGCAGAGAAGGAAAGGGAAGGAGCTAAGTACATTGTGCACTAGATTTTAAACTAAAAAAATGCCCTGAAAGGAGTACGCATCTGGTTTCGATGGGTCCATTTTTTGGGGATTTTTAAGTTTTGATTCAGATATTTGATGAAAAGTAAAATAAGAAAGCGAAGAGATGGGAAGGGAAGTGAAACGGAATGGAAGGTGCTAAACAGTGTGCAGTACATTTTAAACTGAAAAACGTCCGGAAAGGAGTACCCATGTGGATTTGACGAGTCCGTTTTCGGGGGATTTTTAAATTTTGTCTCAGATATTTGATGAAAAGTAGAATAAGGAGAAGGGAAATGAACGGAAGGGAAGAAGCTAGACACAGTGTGCAGTAAACTTTAAATCAAAAAACGTCCTGAAAAGAGTACGTATCTGGGAAAGGAAAGGGAATGCAAGGGAAGATGGAATGGAATAAAAAAACTGATGTCCTATCTCTTAAGGAACATGGCCAGAATGGCCGACAAAGTTTAGAAAGTATAGGTAGATTAAGCATTAAGACACATTAATTCAAAGTAAAATTTCATGGCGAGAGTGGGTAGGGTTAAGCTGGCGGAGGGTGGGTAAGTTGACGAGGGAAACTGGGGAAAAGCGGGAAGAATTAAGTTGGAGGGGTGTAAGTGAGAGAAGTAAGTCAGGAGTGTTTATTAAATAAAGCATCCAGGAGTTCTTCTTACAATCCTAGTCTTAGCACTTTCAACTTAATAAGAGAAATAATTTTTTATAGTGAAAAAAAAATAAAAACTCATTTCTTTCTAGGATAGAAATTCCTCATCCAAACAAAACTAAGTGTAAACTATCGAACATTGCTTAGGTCCTATTTTGCTATGATAAAAGGGTGAGATTACTGGCTACAATTTTTATTTTTGATCTAAATCCATAAATATTTTCTAGGCCTATTTTCAAACGATCGATGGTAGGTTAAATATCAACTTAACTGAGTTAAAATTTCGTCCTCCGAACCTATTCATACTCCAGCAGGCCTTTAGATGACTTGTTAAGAGTACCTTTGAGTTTCTAGAAGTCTTAAGAATTGGGATCCGTGTCATTCGCATCCAAAAGTATCCATAATTGAAAAAAAAGGGAAAATATCAGCAGCCTTACAGCAGCCTCAAAAGTTGGCTTCTCAAGAAAGAAGTACTAACAGGAGCACATCACAGTAATCTCTAACCATAAGCATGGCTAACATATGCCTTCATTTTGAAAGACGCCGACATTGGATCAGAAGGACCTGCTCATAGGGTAGGTGGTAGGGGGAATGAATCAAAACGTAGCGCGTTGACCCGTGTCACAATCTTTTCAGAAATTTCAAAATTTTTCACGAGTTTCATACATTTTCAGCACGTTCTAGTATATTCCTTTGATGTGTACACCAGAATTCCCTGGCAGTTCCCAGATAACTGTTTTATGAGTCATTATGTCTAGTATCATGGAAGTATTGTGTGGCAAAGGGCTACTTCGTATAAATTCGAGGTGCGTGCAAATGGCAAAAATAGGCATGGCATAGGAAAAAACATGCTTATACCTTTTTGTATCTATTTTGTAAGGCACATCCACTACATATAAAACATTGCGATGTCTAGATGATTGAACACTCGTCAGTAGAAAATTAGATTAAATAAATGCGCAGTGCCCAAATAAAATTAAATATGTGTAAAATACAAAGTGTTCACTAACGCAGCTAATATTCCTGTAGCTTCAAATAAGAGAATGGCTGCTACCAGCCATGGACCAGCCGTGGCCAGACCAGCGATGGATTAGATAATTAGCACGTTGAGTAAAATCGTAGGCCCCGTGTCAATGCGAGTAAAGCAATCTGCCACACCGATTCCACGCCCCAAAAACAAACAATATACTAGACTGACCCTCGTATTAATTAAAAATACCCATCTAATAACACAAATTTTTCACAAAATAACAAGACAAGTTACCTTAAGATAACTCATCATTTGCAATATTCATAACCTGCCAACTGGATGTCAAGTAACTAAATAATGTATCTGTGACACAAATAAATACCTCAAACTACTAGACCTACACTCGCCCTTGTATAAAATAAAACTACAAGAAAAAGTGTGTCTCCAAGGAGGAACATTGTTGACATTTTTGCAATGTTTATTATAATATCTGTGTGAAGTTCCCGCTGCGCTTTTGTTAGAAATCGTCCCCTTTTTCCATACAAAAACTCTTTCACACCTTTCATTCAATTTTTCTGTGTTATTTAGACACAATTGTGCGAGGTTACTCATTCGAATCCGAAACCCGAATGAACAACAATACCGTTGTTATATTCTCTAAAACTATTTTTCACAAAGTGTACTAACTAGATAAAAGTGCCCGAAGAAAAATAATCGGATTATGAGAAGAGTGGTTTACTTAAAATTAACAAGGTCTACGGTATCTACTATTGAAGCCGATGTTTTCATTCGTTTTCATATTTGATAATTATTGTTGATGTGCTAAACAAAAAAATAAATTCAAAAAGTTGCAGTACCCTAGAAACGGCACAATCTTAACACAAACAAAGTGCTTCAAATGGTTTTCATTGACTTGAACTATACATCTGAAGTATTTAGGAGTTATATCTGACAGCAGAGAATTTAATACGCTGCGAACCAGGACCAGCTGGAGACGGGTTACAGTTACACGCAAATGCGCACTCGTGCTTCAAAAAGATGCAAGAAGCACTGACCCTTTTAGGCTCCCTAAAAATGATTTGACTTAATAATAAAATTTGTAACAATTAAAGAATCCCACTACCAAACATTTTATGACCAAATTGGTGTCATTTTAAGCGAAATCTTATGCTGATTCCGTATATGTAAATCATTTTTGGGGCAAACGCCCCGAAGTGTTCAAAATTAGTTGCTACCACCCTAACCGCCACAAAAACGCCACTACCTAACCAATATAAACTTATGCAAAAGCCAATTCGAATATTTCTCAACCTAGCCTAACCTAAACCTAACCCAACCTAATCTAAACCGAACCTAACCTAACTTGACAAAATTGTAAATTGCACAATTTGGCAATCATAGAAACTAATACCATGGAGATTAAGCGTTTTTTTTTACTTTAGATCCCCAAATTTAGACCATTGGGGCGTTTGCCCCAAAAATTATTTACATATTCAGAATCGGCATAAATTTCTATTAAAATGACATCAGTTTGATCAAAAAATGTTTGGTAGGGAGATTCTTTAATTCTTCCAAATTTTATTATTATCAAGTCAACTCATTTTTAGGGAGCCTAAAAGGGCCAATGCTTTTTGCATCTTTTTCAAGCATGAGTTAAGTGAGTCTAATTTCCGTTAAATTGACACCAGTTTGGTCAAAAAATGTTTGGTGGAGGAATTCTTTAACTAAACCTAAAATTTAATTTAAAAATGCCATTTTTCGCCATCTGATGGCAACAATAGAATGTGATTGTCTACTTAGTTTTATATTTTCCTTGAATTCGAAACAGTATTAAAACAATTTTGTGCAAAAACTGGATGTGCGAAGTCATCTTCGAGCATTCGAGCAAATGAATCACTAGCCCCTTCTTCGCTCGTTCTTCGCGCATAAAGACTTCGTAAATAACTATAATGATACTCGACGATCCTATTGTAATATGTAATAACATGTTTATAATAAATATTTTATTTAGGAGCTTTTCACCAAGGGCATTTTTGAACCCGGCCCCGAAAAAGCTCACGCCGGCCCTGCTGTGAACGTTAGGTTTGACACTGATATCTCCGACATTTTATAGACTTGCTGGTTAAAGTCGGTTTTCTATTTGAATAAGAATCGTCTCATGCAAAGATTTTATGCCAGAAGAGGCCGCGGCGCAGTTGTCATTAGTACGACAAAAACGGAAAACGTCGGAGCGTGTTTTACCCGCAACAACCATTCGCGGAGAGTAGAACTCCAGACAGGAAAGTCCAACGCCGAAAAACCGAATGAAATATCTCTACCGGGATCGGCGATATGATCGAAAACACACGCGAATCGATTTCGGGAGAGCCGCGACGGCCGTAAATTGAGGAATGGGGATGGGAAAATAGACTTAAATGACTCGGGAGGGGGGGCTGACATATAAAGATTTACCGAAGCAGTGTCCAGTTCTGCGCAGAATTAAGCTGGCAGTTGTAATTTTACTTTTACACGATTTCTGAGTTAAAAAAGACCAAAAGTCTTTTTCCATCCTCCCCCTCTTCCGAGATAGGAGGAGGCAAAAAACTGGATAATAAATTTCAAAGGAGAATGATTGCAAATATTCCAGAGACCGACTTTCTTTCGGAGGTACCGTATAGGCACAAGCCATTCACCGAAGCGTTTGAAACTTAAATTTAAGATGGGGACGTTCTTTGGCACCCAATATTGTCCGAACCCGAGCACTTTTGCAGGTCCGCTTTGCCACGGCGATTGCAATTCAAAATGAAAATTTTCCGAATTGGGCATGTGTATAACCGACGGTATAATAACATTTGTATGTTAAGATTTTGAAGGATTGATCTGGAATCGATCCTACTAATCCATTTACTAGAACATTTACATCTATGGGCATATATAGAGTATCTAATTTGGCAGCGTCCTTTATAACAACCCTGGAGAAGGGGCCTGGCCACAACGACCAATGGTCACAACAGTCAATCGCTATTTTGACAACAGCCACCGAGGACGTCCCTAAAGTTAGCGAAGCCCATACACCAGGAGAACAAGAAAGTATATGGGAAATTAAAGGCTAATTAAATGCCCAATTTTCAAAGCTTCGTAGCTTTAGAAAAAACGGAACCTACATCAAAAATCTAATGTAGAATGCGCAATTAAAAAAAGCAACCTATGGACAATTAAAGGCTAATTAAATGCCCTATTTTCAAATTTACGGCTCAGCTAGTTTTTCTAAAACCGCGGGTTTCGCTAGCTTTAGAAAAAGTTAGCGGAGCCCACATCAAAAATCTAATGTAGAATGCGAAATTTAAAAAGTAACCTATTGAGAATTAAAGGCTAAAATGCCCTATTCTCAAATTTACGGCTCAGCTAGTATTTCTAAAACCGCGGATTTCGGTAGCTTTAGAAAAAACGGAACTCACATCAAAAATCTAATGTAGAATGCGCAATTAAAAAAAGCAACCTATGGACAATTAAAGGCTAATTAAATGCCCTATTTTCAAATTTACGGCTCAGCTAGTTTTTCTAAAACCGCGGGTTTCGCTAGCTTTAGAAAAAGTTAGCGGAGCCCACATCAAAAATCTAATGTAGAATGCGAAATTTAAAAAGTAACCTATTGAGAATTAAAGGCTAAAATGCCCTATTCTCAAATTTACGGCTCAGCTAGTATTTCTAAAACCGCGGATTTCGGTAGCTTTAGAAAAAACGGAACCCACATCAAAAATCTAATGTATAATGCGCAATTAAAAAAAGCAACCTATGGAGAATTAAAGGCTAATTAAATGCCCTATTTTCAAATTTACGGCTCAGCTAGTTTTTCTAAAACCGCGGGTTTCGCTAGCTTTAGAAAAAGTTAGCGGAGCCCACATCAAAAATCTAATGTAGAATGCGAAATTTAAAAAGTAACCTATTGAGAATTAAAGGCTAAAATGCCCTATTCTCAAATTTACGGCTCAGCTAGTATTTCTAAAACCGCGGATTTCGGTAGCTTTAGAAAAAACGGAACCCACATCAAAAATCTAATGTAGAATGCGCAATTAAAAAAAGCAACCTATGGAGAATTAAAGGCTAATTAAATGCCCTATTTTCTAATTTACGGCTCAGCTAGTATTTCTAAAACCGCGGATTTCGGTAGCTTTAGAAAAAACGGAACCCACATCAAAAATCTAATGTATAATGCGCAATTAAAAAAAGCAACCTATGGAGAATTAAAGGCTAATTAAATGCCCTATTTTCAAATTTACGGCTCAGCTAGTATTTCTAAAACCGCGGATTTCGGTAGCTTTAGAAAAAACGGAACCCACATCAAAAATCTAATGTAGAATGCGCAATTAAAAAAAGCAACCTATGGAGAATTAAAGGCTAATTAAATGCCCTATTTTCTAATTTACGGCTGAGCTAGTTTTTCTAAAACCGCGGGTTTCGCTAGCTTTAGAAAAAGTTAGCGGAGCCCACATCAAAAATCTAATGTAAAATGCGAAATTTAAAAAGTAACCTATTGAGAATTAAAGGCTAAAATGCCCTATTCTCAAATTTACGGCTCAGCTAGTATTTCTAAAACCGCGGATTTCGGTAGCTTTAGAAAAAACGGAACCCACATCAAAAATCTAATGTAGAATGCGCAATTAAAAAAAGCAACCTATGGAGAATTAAAGGCTAATTAAATGCCCTATTTTCAAATTTACGGCTCAGCTAGTTTTTCTAAAACCGCGGGTTTCGCTAGCTTAAGAAAAAGTTAGCGGAGCCCACATCAAAAATCTAATGTAGAATGCGAAATTTAAAAAGTAACCTATTGAGAATTAAAGGCTAAAATGCCCTATTCTCAAATTGACGGCTCAGCTAGTATTTCTAAAACCGCGGATTTCGGTAGCTTTAGAAAAAACGGAACCCACATCAAAAATCTAATGTAGAATGCGCAATTAAAAAAAGCAACCTATGGAGAATTAAAGGCTAATTAAATGCCCTATTTTCTAATTTACGGCTCAGCTAGTTTTTCTTAAACCGCGGGTTTTGCTAGCTTTAGAAAAAGTTAGCGGAGCCCACATCAAATCTAATGTAGAATGCGAAATTTAAAAAAATAAGCTATGGACAATTAAAGGCTAATTAAAGGCGAATTAAATGCCCTATTGTCAAATTTAAGGCTCGGTTATATTTTTTTAATCGCGGGCTTCGCTAGCTTTAGAAAAAGTAAACGAGACCCGTATCAGAAATCCAATGGTAGCTGCAGAACTGAGAAAGATAGGCCATTAGATGGCAATTAGCAAAATAAGATTGTTACCATAACGACCAACTGCTGGTCACGATGGCCGTTGTGGTCATGATCACAACAGTCAAAACAGCGATTGGCCATTGTGAGCTAGACTTCTGGAAAACGATGACATTCAATATTTTATTTTATTAAATATTTGTACGAGTACGAGTATAATATATAATGCGACATAGCACCATCTTGCAGAATCCAGATATTTTCTGAGGTCATAACTGGATTATTCAAGTGAAGCGACCCAACCCCAAGCCACCATTGCTAAACCAATAGTAATTTTTAGAAATTCCAAGTATTATTCGTCACTTAAATCTCCGTCTATAATGAACTTACTGAATGAATACCCACTAGTGACTTTTTATAAATATTGAAAACAGTTAGTTCTGCCAAGGAGTGCTACCGATGTCTGAGCACCGTTGAAACTTCGGCAAATTGGTTCCAGAGACAGAGACACCTCTTGGTTAGAAAGGCAGTTAATATCAACGTAAAAAAAGCAGTCTTTAAGCTAAAGAAACTAATGTTAACACGCAATATTTCGGTTTCATTTTTCTATGAGGCTTTAAATAAATCTTTCTCTTGAAGCTATGCATGTTGTTTGTCTAGAAAACAAATCAGCTCACGTGTAATAATACTCCAAATATAACCATAAATATGATTCAGTATCTTAAAAATGATTACATCCATTTGGAAATAAACATGCGTAGCTTACAGAACACACTTTCTTCTTCCTGTGTGTGAAATTTGAAACCAATTATTATTTGTCTCCATTCGTCACAAAACGAGTGTAGTTTTGTTGTCTAAACAATGAAAACTGGCATCTATCATGACCACAAATGTTTCGTGAAATTGTATATTGAGATCAGGATCATTTTCTCAAAGTTCTTGCGTAACATAGGAGCACCCTAACCCTATACATCATATCTTCAGATTATGCCGACATGAACCACAAGAAATTATTAAATTATAAGCGTCCCGCGGAAATAACTGCATACATAATCTTATTACGTCTAATTTTCAACATTTAAAAAATAAAAAGTTCCAAAGAAACTTTGACACTCCATACCTCGGAAACGCTGTATTTTTTGACATACCTTTATAGGAAAACATTTTTATTATTTTGATGAGTACAAAATGCTTCTAAGTAACGGATTTTAGTTACAACCTACATAATTGTTTCGATATTTCATTCCTGTGTAATAATAATGCCCAGTTAAAAGGTTTCTCCCCACTATTACAAACAAACAGTAAAGCTTACAAATTTAATGTTTCAACTGAAAAACACTTACCCTTCTCTCTCGTCTAAAAACAAATATTATAGAAACCCAAAATTAGGTCACTACCGCTGATTCAGAAACAGTAATGCGAGACTGATGCGCGTTTGCTCGTTATAACCGAGAGATCAATTTTTGCTCCAAATTGTTTTAGTCAACACCATTATGACATCAGTGTCCAAAAACTGCAACGCTTATTTATCTTTAGTTATAGTACCGGTCGGTACAAAATAAACTTTGCGTTTTAGTTTTGTGCCAGAACAGATGATGTATATTAGAATTGCTTGAGATGAGAAGACGGTGGAAAAAAATTGGCTGACGGCCGGCAAAGTGTCAGAAAAAAATTACAAATAGAAAAACGCATTCGTTGGCATTTCCGTTACTTATTAAAAACATGCCGTTGGGAAAAAATTAGATCAGTAGCGTTTGAATGAGAAGCGGTGTTTACGTTTTCAAATTTAAATCTAATTTTAAATCTAGTTTACTTTGAAAATTCTTAAGAGGTAAAGTAATATTTGTGAAAAGCGGGAATAACATGTCACTAAATTGGAAGAGTTAATTCAAATATGTAGGAAGTTAAGAGGATCTAGGAATCTTTATTAACCCTTGCACTGGCGAAATTATAGAGAGAAAAAAATCACACTTAAGGACACTTAAGGATAAGCAGCAATTAAAAGTTCTCTACAGAAGCATAACTGAATATTTTAGCCCCGCCCCTCCCCATCCCAACCGTGACAAAAAGATCAAGGTCCTAGATTTAGATTTTATGTCCATGGACCTCCTTGGCTTTCGGACTCCTATGGGTCTCCAGCCGGTACCTAGTTGCGCATGGCTGACTTTCTCCGTTTCTTGGCTTCTTGGAAGGCAAATCCTCCACATGCCGAGAGGGCTTCAGACTTTAGGACAACTGTTGTATTTGGGCTAATACTCTTAGCATAAACCCAGATTTCACAACAACAACAACGACGCCTCTACCATGATTTGGAGTACCTATCACTGTCAGTCGGTCAAGCTTAGAGAGTTCGTAGCAGCAGTTTTGCCATATTACATGGACTGCATAAATTTATTGTAGCACGTCTCTTGTTCTACTATGCGATCGATGTGTTTTTTTGATGAAAACACCCCGTATTTTATTGTACCATTCAAAAGTCTATTGGGCTCATATAGACCCGACGTGTGCGTTAAAAATCGTCGGCTAACTGTAAAATAACTGTGGACGGGTGCAACATTTCATTCGTTCCTTCAGCTACTGAATCGGGATCAGTCAAAATCATTGTGACAGTTTGTTTACGTCAAACGCATTGTTCACCATGAATTTATATCATAGAAAAACAGTAAATCAAGGTATATCACAAAGTATGAGCAGACATTTTGTGAAAAACAAGAGTTAAGAGAACAAGGTCCGAACTGTGGAAGGGCAACGGTAACGTGCCCAAGAAGCATCATTGCCGATTCGTAACTTTTGCGCGTAAACGGAGATTACGCTTTTCTAGACTGTCTACCCACCTGACTTGCTTCTTGTAGAGTTTTTTCTTTTTTCATAGCTGAGATTCAGGTTGAAAGGATACATAGGTAGAAAGTAGAACTGTGATGTTTGAATTGGGTTTAAAGAACTGGTAAACCTGATAAAGAAAAAAAATGAAGTGGTTAAATTAAGATTACCTCTAGAGGCATATTTGTGTAATACTTGTATGTGTATATTTGTGAAATAAAAATTCCAACTGGAAATGAAACAGAGCTCACGACAGGATTTGGAGCGCGTCAATGGCGATTTGCCACTTTTTGTCTATTGGAGTTTGGTCCAATGACGTTTGATCTAACAGGGGTTTTGATCTAAGGAGAGTTTTCGATCGATGAGACTTTTGGACTCATAATCTCTACGATCAATGGTACTTTTGGTCCAGTAGGAGTTTTTATCCAATAGAATTTTTGTCCAATGGTACTCTGACCGTCAACCGTAATATTCTTTTATAAATTCTTCATTGATGAGAAATCGCAATTATTAAACCCGATATGGCGATGTCTCACTTTTAGCCTAATTACTTTTTGTCTATTGGACGTTTGGCCCAACGAGGCCATTAATCTAAACAGATGTTTTGTCCAATAAACTCTACGACCAGTGATACCTTTGGTCTCACAGTACTTTTTGCCTAATATACTTATTGTCCAATAGGACCTTGGTCCACAATAATGAAATATTCCATTATAAATTCCTTATTAACGAGAAGACAATTGCTAAACCGGATATCGCATGCTCTCCCTTTTCGTGCAATAACTTTTTGTCTATTGGGCGTCTGATCCAATGACCTTTAGCCCAACGGGACTTTTGGTAAAATGGAATTTTTCGTTCAATTGAACTTCTGGTCCTATAGACTTTAAGTCCAATGGTACTTTTGGCCCAATAGACTTATTGTCCATTGGGACTGTGGTCCACAACCATAAAATATTCCTTTATAAATTCTTTATTATTATTAATCGGATATTGCAGGCTCTCTCTTTTGGTGAACGGAACTTATGGTTCAGTGAAATTCTTCGTTCAATGGGAGTTTTGATCCTATAGAGTTTAAGTCCAATGGTATTTTTTGTCCAATGGGCTTATTGTACAATTAGACCTTGGTCCACAACCATAAAATATTCCTTCATAATTTTTTTATTAATGAAGAAACAATTGCTAAACCGGATATCGCAGGCTCTCCCTTTTGGTGCAATGACTTATCGTCATTGTCAGGGCGTCTGATTCAATAACGTTTGGTTCAATGAGATTTTTTGTTCAATGGGACTTTTGTTCTATATAATTTAAATTCAATGGTACTTCTGGTCCAATAGACTTTTTGTGCAATGGGACCTTGGTCCACATCCGTTAAATATTTCTTTACAAATTATTTATTAACGAGAAAACAATTGCTAAACCGGATATCGCAGGCTCTCCCTTCTGGTGCAATGACTTTTTGTCCATTGGGCGTCTGATCCAACAACGTTTGGTTCAACAGGACTTTTGGTACAATGAAATTATTCGTTCAACGTGTTTAAGTACAATGTACTTTTGGTCCAATAGACTTATTGTCCAATGGGACCTTGGTCCACATCCGTTAAATATTTCTTTACAAATTATTTATTAACGAGAAAACAACTTATTGATGTAATAACTTTTATTCAATGATGTTTGGTCTGGTCTAATGGTACTTTTGGTCTAATAGGCTTTCTGTCCAATCGGACTTTGGTTCACAACCATTAAATATCCTTTTTGTAAATTCTTTGACGAGAAAACACAATTATTAAACCGGTTATTGCTGGTTCTCGCTTTTGGTACAATTACTTTTTTGACTTTTGACGTTAGGTCGAACGGGTCTTTGATTCAACAAGATTTTTTTCCTTCATTGGCACTTTTGGTCCAATAAATTCTAAGTCCAATGGTACTTTCGGTCCAACATAACCTTCGTCCGATAGATTTTTGTTCAACTGGGCAGTTTTTCACTTTTGGTCCAATAACCTTTCGTCTATTGGACAGCTGAACCATTGCTGCTTAGTCCAACGGGACTTTTAATCTAATGGAACTTTTTGTTCAATGGGACTCTGATCCTGTAGATTTTATGTAAGTTTATGTTACTTTATGTAAGTACTTTATGTTACCAAAAGTACTTTTGGTTCTACATGGCTTTTTGTCGAATAGGATTTTTGTCCAATGGGACATTGGCCATTAAATATTCTTTTGATTAGAAATTCTTTATTGAGGAGAAAACACAATTATTAAATCAGACATGGATGTCTCTCACTTTGGATCCAATCCTTTTTGTCTTTTGGACGTTTTCTCGAACTGGACCTTTGGTCTAACAAGACTTTTCGTTTAATAATAGTTTCGGTCCAATAGACTCTACTATTTCCAGAAGTTTCAGAAACTTGTTGTAAAGTGTTAGACAACGAAATTATATTATAAACATGAAATAACTGAGATTTCATAAGAGAATTTTTATTATATTAAAACTTTGTGTTTTTTATTTACATTCATCAATTTAATAATTTCTTTGGTAACTTAGTAACCAATTGATGTAACTACTATGTCCAATGGTACTTTAAGTACAACATGACTTTTCTTCCGATAGACTTTTTGTCCAATTGGTCCACAACCATTAAATATTCTTTTATAGGTTCTTTATTGACGAGAAAACACAATTACTAAACCGGATATGGCGGTCTCTCACTTTTGGTACAATGACGTTTTTGCCTATTGGACGTTTAGTCCAACGTGATTCTTGATTTAAACAGATCTTTTCAATGGGACTTTTGGTCCAATATTTCCGATGGACTTGGCCCACAACCAATAAATTCTTCATTTACGATCCACGACAAAACACAATTACTAAACAGGATATGACGACTTCCTACTTTTGGTCCAATGGCATTTGGGTCCAACAAGACGTTTAGTTCAATGAAATGTTTCGTTCAATGGTACTTTTGGTTCAATCTGACTTTGCGTCCAAAACACATTTTGTCCAATGGGACAAGTCACAAACACTAAATATTATTTTATAAATACTTTATTAGCGAGAAAATACGATTTCCAAACTTCTCTCAACAGAGATAGTTTTGATAAAAATGTCTAGATCTTATTTAATGAGACTATTAATTAATGAAACGTAACTATCACAAAGTTTTAAGTTAGGTTAATTTGAATGGAGGCCGTCGTTTAAGTTCATCCAGTTCTGAATGCGTCTTAGTTGTACTAAAAGTACTTGGTTGTAAAGTACTAAAGTTCCGTAGCACCAAAAGTCTATTAGGCTAAAAGTTAGACCAAATTGGACTAAAAAGCTTATTGGACCATGGGCCAAAAAGCAAAAATCGCCCGATATGGATGTACTGTATAGTAGTAAGACACACACTATGTCAGATTTGCGTCCTTGCACAATATAGTAGACAACACCTATTAAATAGTGCAAATATTGAAACAAATGCATATACACCGCTTGACCGCTCACTTGATTGTCATATACAATAGAGATGTTGTTAATGTACCAAAATAATTAAACATTTTTAAATGCCAACCAATTAAAAAAAATCAGTTATTGCTGATTGGGCTAAGCTAAATAATTCCTCAAAAAAAATATATAAATTGTTTCTTTTTATTATTTTTAAGGTAAGTCGTTGAACCGTCTTAATCAGAGAAACCATAGGTCATAATACTGTTTGTTACCCTTATGTTGTAAACCACGTAGCTATACTAAACGATTGCAACCTATCGTAGCGTATATTCGCAAGGGACATTTTTTTTCTTTTCTAACTACCAAGAGTAATTATAAACGCTTTTATTTTCTAAAAATCATCTCTCGCTCGTTATGATTGCATAAATCGAAAATTTGTGCATACTCCGCACCTGTTTCCGCGGTATATGGAGTTAGTTCATCATCGATACGTTTGCGGTGCTGCGATCGGCGGTTCCGCTCTCTGGATTTCATGCTTGGTGGAGTTTAATTAAAATTGAACTTGAACATCAGAATTGTAGATTTATTTATATATTTATATTAGTATGAACCCGTTGCCGTTGGAGAAATAAACAGGTAAGGTACTGCATACTAGAATCCCTTTTGATACCCTCGAGCTCAACCCATTGAACCTGCACTGCTCCGAACACGTGCATGCAAAAGATCAAGATCAGATTTTGATAAGAGCCATTAGGCTACTTTTTTCAGTAAATTAGTAGCTCTGTATAATAATTTGGGATGATCTATCTCTCTTTTTTTTGCCTTTTTTAGTATGGTAATTGCACATTTTAAATTTGCGATAGGCACGCAAATAAGCATCCTTGTTTGTTGTTTGTTACATGAACTTATTATGCAAGATTATGTTATTAACACGAGTTGTTACTGTTTGTTGGTATACAGTGTGAGTATTGTAAATATACACATCAGTTGATTAAAAAAAAGACATTTTTTATGTATGAGCATATAGTTCCCCGGGGGGTAGTAGGCGCCCTGGTGTAATTTGGAATTTGTCGCCCTAAATAAGTAAGAAGCAATGATACTGTAAATGTAATTTATTTAACAAAAACAGTACATTAACATTTGCTCAAGCGTCTTCACTATTTGAACTAAAATAATAAAGTAAAACATCGCACTTTTTATGGTCTATGCGCCGCTCAGAAAACAAGGCCGACGAAGCCGATAGGGCCTTGTTTAGGATGTAGACGGCCTGTGGGACAAAAATCATATCGGGACCCTTCAGAAGATATTGCACAGTAGGACTAGCCTCCTATCCTTATAACCTACGACTATCCTTACGAGTAGCCATTCCCTCAACCTATTTATGCCATTTGCTTCCAATTGTTTCTTAATTGTAGATTGGTCGGTATATACATAGCTTCTCCGTCCTTGGTTTGTTTTATACTACTGTATTACCTTGTTCTTACTACAGTATTACTATGTATCGCAAACAGAATTTTTGCGACACATGTGTCAAGTACTAGAGGTGTGACCTGAAAAATTTTCAAAAAAGTCGTAATCGATCCGAAACCCAATTGCCGAATCCGATTTCCGACATCCGGATTCTTTTCAACTATCTAAATTTTATTCGATAGCCGATATTGTATCCGAAATCTGAACGCTTATCAGACATACGGATTTTATCCAATATTTGAATTTTATGCCATATCTGATTCTTTTACGATATCTGAATATTCCAAATGTTAATCAATTTCCAATTTTTATCCGATATCCGAATTTAATCCAATATCCGAACTTTATTCGATATCCGAATTTTATCTGATATCCAATTTTTATCGGCTATCTAATTTAATCCATTATTCAAATTTTATCCGATATCCGAATTTTATCCGACATTGTATCGCATACCCAAATTGTTAGTCGATATCTGAATTTTATACCACATCTGATTCTTATGCGACTTCCAAATTTTATCCTATATCCGATATTTAAACGTTTAACAGATACCCGAATTTTATCCAATACTTGAATTTAATACCACAAATGATTCTTATACGATATCCGAATACTCCGAATGTTATCTGATATCCAATTTTTTTCTCAACATCCGACTTCTTATCCAATATCTAAGTTTTATACGAAATTTGAACGTTTATCAGATATTCGAATTTTATCCGACATCCAAATTAGAATTTTATCCGACATTCGAATTGTAGCCGATATCTGAATTTTTATCCGATATCTGAGTTTTATACCACATCTGATTCTTATACGATATCTAAATTTTATCCGATATCCAATTTTTATCCGATATCCGAATTTTATCCAATGTTTTAATTTTATCCGAATTCTTATCCAATACCTAAATTTTCCCGACATACGATATTTTATCCGAAATTTGAACATTTTTCAGATTTTAAACCACATCTAATTATGCGATATCCGGATATTCCAAATGTTAGCCGATATCCGAATTTTATCTGATATCCAATTTTTATTCAATATCCAAATTTAACCAATATTCGAATTTTATCCGTCATCCGACTTGTATCCTATATCCAAATTCTGATTCGATATCTAAATTCGATACCACATCTGATTCTTATACGATATCCGAATATTCGGGATGTTATCCGATATCCGAATTTAATTCAATATACAAATTTTATCCGACGTCCGAATTGTATCCAATATCTAAAATTTTATCCGATAAAGATAACGTTTATCAGATATACGAATTTTATCCCATATTCAAATTTTATACCACACATGTGATTCTTATGCGATATCCGAATATTCCGAATGTTATCCGATATCCGAAATTTATTTGATATCTAATTTTTATCCGAATTTTATCCAATATTCGAATTTTATACCACATCTGATTCTTATACGATAACTGAATATTCTGAATGTTCTCCGATATACAATTTTATTCGATATACAATTTTATCTGATATTCAATTTTTATCCGATATGCGAATTTAATCCAATATTCAAATTTTTATCTAATATCCGAATTCTTATCCAAGGTCTAAAATTTATCCGATATAAGATATTTTATCCGAAATTTAAACGTTTATCAAATGTCCGAATATTATCCACTAATCGAATTTAAACCACATCTGATTCTTATACGGTACCTAATTGCTTCGAATATTATCTGATATCTGAATTGTATCTGATATCCAATTTTATCCGATATCCGAATTTTTATCCTATATCTGAATTTTATACCACATAGGATTCATATACGATATTCGAATATTCTGAATGCTATTCGATATCCGAATTTTACTAGATATAAAATTTAATCCAATATTCGAATTGTATCCGTTATTTGAATTCTTATCCAACATACAACAATTAGTAACGTGTATCTATCCCATTGGAATTTCTGGCTGATCTTTCTTTCGCGAGTTTCATGCCTCGTTTCTTACTTTCAGCACAAAATAATTTTTTATTTCAAGATGCAACCAAATAAAAATGCTTTGTGAAGACGTTGTTTGCCAAAATTCCATAAAAATATGTTGTTTTCAAATACCCAGACATTCGAATATATCCGATTGGTATTAGACTCAGATCGGGTAGACATTGGATCAACTACAGATGATTTCGGATATGCAAAGCGCACTTCTACCAAGTACACTTAAACTAAGTTGCAGAAAATTACTTGAAAACAGTGGCGTAGCTTCAAATATAGACCTCCGCGCCAAAATCTTGTTTAGAGCCTTTATCTCTATCTTATTAATTACCTATTGTAATGTTGAAAATTGTATGGAAACGATTAAACAGTTAATGGTTTGCACACAGTAATTTTCGTTTTGGTTGTCACCTTAAAACGCGCCTCTTCGTTACTCCAATTGTCGTATATTTACGAAATTTCTGATGTCAGCGTAGTATAAATATAGGGATAACATTTAAACAGACTCGCCCTAAAAGTTAGCCAGTCAATTTTTAAGTTCATCCAATAATAATCTTGGGGGCAGGGTCTTTTAACATTTTATTTGCTTGTAGGAGAGTTTCACCTTTGGCATGGTTGGCACGCTGAGTTACTGTGCTCCCTCCCTAATATCTTTGTGTTAGTTTATTTTATTATAACGTCAAATTAGACTTATTCTATACTCTTAGCTATGTTCTGAGTCACCTTGACAGTAATTCTTTGGTCATTCTTCTCCAGAGTATTACAAATAATGAAGTTTATTTAAGACCCCCAATGACTGACTTCGAGCAATTGAAAGAAGAATCATAAATAGAGAAGTGATTAGTATTTTCAATGTTATTTATTATGTTCACTCCGTATATCTACTGTTAGTTATTATGTGTACAT
The DNA here is from genome assembly GCA_929113105.1 of Agrypnus murinus. NCBI lineage: Eukaryota > Metazoa > Arthropoda > Insecta > Coleoptera > Elateridae > Agrypnus > Agrypnus murinus. Next base: position 87,243,385 of record OV816027.1, on the reverse strand, counting down.
GTAATTTGCATAAGGCAAAATGCTTTCGACCTGTTTGCCTGCAACGGTGGTTGCTATAAAACAAAAAGTCCACTTAATCACAAACTACCTTTATGTGTGTGTAATGTAGTTTAATTAAATTAAAATAATTAGAAACAATTAAATGCGAGTGCAGCTTTAACAAAAAAAACCCAAGTAGCCATAAAACTGTGATTATTTTATCTATGGTAGTATTGTGTCTTAAACTCACCCATCATTGGAGAGAAAACCAAAAACGTCTCTCACCTGAAACAAAAGTGATACATAAGATACAAAAAAAACAATATGATAACAAGGCAATTAAGAGAATAATTCTGTTAACATAACCTTGCATCTGATATCAAGGGCTAATTAGAATGAATCTGATCTTTTAGATACATGTAATTATATGCATTTATAACTATTCGAATATTAAGCGCATTAACAACTCGTGGCCTTTGGCGTGACCACCATTTACCGTTTTTAATCTTAAAATAAATTACTTGTAGGTACTGTAGAATTACAAGTACAAAATCACTTTGCAGCAACTATAATGGCATGGTAGACTTAGAAGGAAGTAAAACTACTGTTAAGTACGTATTTTCGACAGCAAATCCATTCAAGATCAAGTTATTATCTTTGACAGTTGACAGTACCATAGGCGCCCGCAGGAAATTTACGTATAATTGCCGCAGGGCAAGCCTAGAAAAAGACGGCATATTATACAAAATTTTCAATAAAATTCAAATTGTTCAACTTCCAGGGGGGGGAGCAAGTGCCCCTCCTTACCCCCCTTCCGGGCGCCTATGGACAGTACATTGCATTTTGTAACTCTAGAATTCTTAGGTGAGGAAAGTCAATTAACAGATGCCTAAGAAACTTTTCTTGTGATCACATAAGTAAAAATCATGCAAGTGCATTCAATTGTAAGAAAAGGAATTCCGGAGAGGTTAGTTTCACTTCAGATACCAATTCGTTCAATTCATAATAATCAACACATATCGCCAATATTTTGAAAATGAATGAAAATCATATTCCGAAAATGTATAGTATATCCAGAAAATAGAACAAAGTTTCATCTCTCTGTTCATAATGTTCGTTTTCTTGGCCATAGCCCCAAAGCAAGATTAAACAGAGATCGCTTTTTTCAGACTGATTTTCTGATCTATATTCCATTTTACGCTACCAAAACCCTATCGCCATACCATTGAAATGATAATTATAGCAACAGAACTCAAAGTGCACTTTTTGACTATTTTGCCTAATATTTAAATATCACTAATATTGCACTCAGTTCCCAATTCTGTCCCTTAGTCGTCTCCATAAAAAATAGTTTGCCTTCTAAATACGCCACTGTCAACCAAATACGTTATTCCGATTGTCCGATTGAAGGGCGCTGGATAGTTTTCGGTGGTCGACGCTAATTCTCGGGCGCCATTTATTTTAACATGGTATGCTCCACGGATCCGGGTAGCTGCTAGTGGAAAAATAGTAATCCGGGGAACTGCTGGGAGTCGTAGAGCTCAGCTCTGTCTGGATCACTTCCTGGGTGTCTGCCTGTTTCCCTAAAGTGCTTATAAAAAAGGGGGATAATTCTAACAATAAAACATACAATCTTCAAACCCAATGATTTTATTATCACCAAAGCTCCAACAGGTGTTCTGTCGAAACACATACGGTTAACTATGGTAGCCGGCCATAGCAAGTGGGATGCAATACAACGGACGATAATAAATAAGAAAGGTCAGGGTGAGACCCCCTAGGCTTACACACAGTGATGTCTTGGAAACGGTAAGGGATGGAAGAATGAGACCCACAGACTCACGCACAGTGAGATCTCGGAAAAGCGAGGAATATAAAAGTATAAGATCAGGACATAAAAGGAATCGGAACTGCCGTCAAGAGAACTTACTTGGATTTCTTGTAGGCTGGTCTGCTGGCTGTTGGTCCTGTTGCTGGAAAGTCCCGAGAACTAACTAACTCGCGGAACGTTGGGAGAAATGGTAGAAGTGAAACGGAGCAGCGCACGCAAAATAAAGCTTAGGGAAAAGACGTGTGTTCTTGCTTAATTTGGCGGCTTATCCGAGCGGCTATTGATTACAACGGATGATAAGCTTGTTTACTCTTACCCCAATAACAATTAAATAAAATAAGTAACTCCGTTACAAGTTCGTTAGTTACTATTGCCGTAACTTATTTTACAGTAGGCCTAGAGATGTTCAATTTTTTTTCTTCAACAATTTTCGCTATATCTCTCGCGATCTTCCATGCTTTCTTCTTTCACCCGTTTCCATTTCCCATATCAGTTTAGATATACTGTCTTCCTCACTTAATAGCTCATTTACTTGGATTGGTTGTATTTTTCACTATACCAAGTGTGCGCTTTTCGATTTGTCATTCAGGTGTGATGTTTCTTCATTCATTGGCTTTGTTAATAGTAACTGACTGAAGATGCTCCCCAGTCCCATTCCGATGCTGCTTGTGTGTTTGCCTTCCTATTTTCATTCCCACCTATAAACTTTGTTTCGCTACTAGGCAACTCGTTGTTATGACCTATTTTCTTACGACCCTCCTTTTCTCCCCATCTTCTCTGTGTATACTATTAAAAGCTTTCTCTAGCAAGAAGATGGCATGATTGGTAGAAAGTTCGTTTCTCGTCAAATTAAGCTTCAAATCCATTTTGGAAACTATAAAAGTTACAAATGGTTATTTGTATACGAAGGCCGCGAAATCTTTCTTTAACTGTAACAACAGAATAATCATCGCCGAGGCCGCTTGTGAACGAAGCAGGACAACGACGTTAAAGAATTTCGCGGACAAGGTATACAAAACATTTTTTGTGCAACCATAAAAACTATGTAGTTACAAATTCCATTAGCGCAGCTAGAAAAACAAATCGCAGTAGTGCACCGCCAGCGCCCTAATATTAAAATGAGTATAAAGCGACAGTTGGAGCCCCATTCGATGCCCCAGCTTCACCCTGGCCAATCCCTTGTTCTAAGCTAGCGTAATTGGATTAAAGTACGAATAGGTTCGGAGAGCGAGAGGGTTAAAGTTAAGAATTTGGCCTTATCTGCAATATTGTTTTGGTTATATCTCAGCGGCCGTAGCAACAATTTTGATCGTTTTTGGATGGATTATGCGGAGTGAGGCCCCCCCTCCAACTAAAAGAAGGGAGGATATTGCAAACACCTAAATGTTACCTTATGCACCAAAAATCAGAAAATTATGCTATGGCAATGTTTGACGGTGCCCAGTGATCATTTTGAGCCCTAGAAAACTTCGTTACGTTCCATAGGCGTAGAGAAGGAGTGGGGACACGTTGGAGGTCTTCGCGAGATATAGCCATGAAAATCGGTGGCTGCTATAGTGGGCGAAAATAGCTGCACCAAAGAAACTTTTTCCGATTTACAGTGGCGTGGGTAGAGGAGGGGGGACATTTTCAAATTTCCATAGCTAACTAACATAAGGTCTACGGAGATGTAGTTTCTGGCATACGAAGTGCAATTTACATATACGACTTGATGATTTTCGATAAAGTACAAAAGACAATCATTCTAAGGTTGCGTTTCTGAAAAATTGACGAAAATTGCCTGCATCGTATTGAAATTAGTACATTATTAGCCCGTCTAACCATCAGTTTGGTCCGATTCGCTTTTGTTATACTCCCTCCACCCCCAAAAATCGCGTTTCGGCTTTATCTCGGGAACGGAACGTTGCATCTACATGGGACCTTCACTGTCGGATAGCTGCTAGGACGGGACCTAACATATTGGTGTACCATCGATCGTCGACTGGTTTTATGAACAGTTATGGCCAAAAAATGAGTTTTCGGAAATTTGGAAGATTATAGTGTCTACATCTACAGGTTTATAACGGGGAAGATTATACCAGACACCCAGCTATCCCAGTGTGTCCTCTATAAAAAAGTCTATATGCCTCAGGCCGCCTTCACGCTCTAACAATGAAAAAACCGTAACAAGTGCAGAATTCTGAAACAAATGAAGTCACACTATGAAACAATTACAAATTGACAGTACCTGCTGCTACAAAGCCGATTCGTAAGGAAAACATTAGGACTTTGAAAAACGCCTGGTCTGGAGGTGGCGGAATAAGTTTTCGCAGGAGATCACAGCCGGAGATAAAAATGACAAGAGAGAACAGCAAACGCCATATGACAGGAGGGCATAGTAATCGCCTTATGATAGAAGAGCACAGCAAGCGTCCTATTTATCTGGAAATGGATGTCATGGGTTGGAAACATTGCTAGGTATATCCATCGGTTGAACAACGACGTAGCTAGGGCCGGGCGGCCCTGGTCGAGTCAAAATGCAGCAGCCAAGGCTAGATTTGGTTGAGTCAAAAAGCTGAGTAAATTAGAACGCTACTGTTGCACCAAAAATATTTTTTTCTGATTTACACTGGCGTAGGTAGAAGAGGGGGGACATTTTCCAATTTTCATAGCTCACAGATTATAAGGCCCACGGAGATGTAGTTTGCGGCACACGAGTGCAATTTACATATCCATGACCTGATGATTTTCGATAAAAAATAAAAGACGATCGTCCTAGGATTGTTTTTGGAAAATAGACGAAGTCCGTCTAAAACGTTTTGAAATTATGGTATACAGTATAGCATTAGTTCGTCTAACCATTAGATAAGGTTTGGTTCCATTAGCTTATGTTTCACTTCCTCCACCTCCAAAAATCGCGGTTTCGGCTTTATCTTGGGAATGGAACTTCGCATCGACATGGGGTCTACACTGTCGGATAGCTTATAGGACGGGAGCTAACATATTTTACCATCATTTGTCGACTGTTTTTAAAAGTTTTCTGAAATTTGGAAGATTATAGTGCATTTATCTACAGGCCAGTGCTTCCCTCTATGAAAAACCCTATATGCCTCTTCTTCTGGCCGCCTTCATGGTCAAATATGAAAAACCGAAACGAGTACAGAATTCTGAAACAAATGAACTCACACAATCGAAACCGTTACGAATTAACTATACCTGCTGCTACAATGTCAATTCGTAAAGAAAACTACGACTTTGGAAAAAGCCTGGTCTAGAAGTGGCGGAATAAATAAGGAGAGCACAGCCAAAGATAAAAATGCAGAGAGCACAGCAAGCGTCCCTCTGGAAATGGATGTCATGGGTTGGCAACATTGCTAGGTGTGTATCCATCGGCTCAACAACGACGAGGTCAGGACCGCTGGGCCCTGGCCGAATCAAAAAGTAGAAGTCAGAGCCGGATTTGGATGAGTCAAAAAGCCGAGTAAATTAAAATGTTACTACAAAGAAGTATGGACGTAATTGTTTTGTCCGCCTTTTGAAACCCTCGCTCAAATAAATTCTACTTCTTGCATTGATAACTAGGAAAATCTCCTCAACACCCATAAAACACATTACGTTCTCGAACTATGCTCTCCTGCAAAGCCATGTTTAACGGCGATTCGCTGCACTCCTCTATCCAAAACCAATATTTTAAACTTACTTTGTGTGGACTACGCTGAGCTTCAGCGCAGAGTTGCAAAAACACGCGCACGGGCTTTGTCCATAAATATAATATAGAATTAGAAAAATTAGATTTCATAACATGCACTCATGGCATAAAAACTTGAAAAACTGCTTTTAACATAAAGCTACTACACAATGTAATGCAATCATGTTTGGGAGCTTACGTTCAATGACTTTCGGTCTAATGGAATTTTGATCCAATGGATCTGCTAGTCTAGTAGACGATTTGTTCGAAGAAGACTTTTTCGCATTACAAAAGTCGCAGATGACAAAAAGTCTCATTGGGCGAAAAATTCTATTGAACCAAGCGTACCAAATGGACGCGTTACCGTTGAACCAAACGTCCATTTGACCAAAAGTCCCGTTGCTTCAAATTTCATTGGCCCAAAAGTCCATTACAGAACAATAATTAGTAATAATTATTATTAGTCATCTTTAGTAAAGTGCTTGCAAAAAGCTAGTTAGTGTTAGTATCGGAACGAATCGGCCTAAAGCTGATTTGCTGAGACATGGGTGCTGGGAAACTGTGAAATGAACTTGAAAGAAGACGATTGGAGGAGGTTAGAACCTGCTCTGGTTTATGATCAGTATACATATTGGAGAGGTCAAGGAACAACGTAGGCGCGATTAGAAAAGAATTTTCAGACATGCTCTATTGAGATTATGTAACAATCTACCTAAAGTACTGCTTAGATTAAAATTAGGGTACTTAAATCTAAGTAGTTCAAGGGTTATTCAAAAGAATGAGTCCTAAAATAGATAGTTTTTGGAAGGAGGTACTAGATCTTTTTGAGCATTTAAGATACGACGAGTACATATACCCTTTTACACAATTCTCATTTACGTTACGAGCTACAACTTTATTACAAGTGTATTTACTACTATCTTTAGCATCAGTTAAGGTTATGTATCTCGAGCATTTCAATTTTTCCATTTGGCTGTGACAAGTTTACAGTTACATAGATTTACGAACCTGAAACTCATACCCATAACGATTTTACTGCATTCCTTATAGCTAAAGGGAAACTTATCGGTTAATAAAATCGCCGTTTAAAAAGCACGTGTGGTGCTCTTAGAAGTGCGGGTGGCCTTAAATTTTACAATAAAATGCACGTGCTAAGTGCCCGCTAGCTTCTCGAGAGATTCTCAAATTACTATTTGATTACACTGATAGCGGCTTGTCATCTCATCAACGTGCCACTTCAAACTCAATTGCTTCTTGTTATCAATATAATATGAGGATGGGCTTGATTAGAATTTCCGATTCCGCGAAAGAATTTATTCCTTAACGCATGTAACAAATTATCTTTATCTGTACGTCCTGGAATTCTTCCATGGGCGAATATCTCGGAAACTATACGAAATTTGAGAAAAATAGTACAGATAAAAGCTTTAGATAGTACTGTTCTTATCTACAGTCATCTTTTTTTTTAACGTTAATTTCGTTTTCTATGACAAAGCTTCCAGGATTTCCGATTTTTATCAGCGCAGAATTGCACTGAACGTGAAATACGTTTCGTTTTATTTTAAATTTAAATGTCCCCTTAATCTAAACATCATTTAACTACGCCACTGATTCTTGATAACTTAAGGGTAATTTGTATAACAATTATACAGACAGAAAATCACATATTATAAGAGAATAAGACAGGCTGAAACGTCAAGTGATAGAAAATTTTTCACCTAATAATCCGTAAGACTATTTAAGTAACAACGAGCTTAGGATTTTCTTATTATTCGCAAACGTAAATAAATTCAGGGTCTAGGGACCCTGTGTGCAGTAGCAGGGGGGGCAGGTGTCCTCGGCAGGTGTCCGAAATGCTTCAATTGTCACGGTTTTGTTTATCCAGCCAGCGGTGCCTTACTTTATAACTGCAGCCAGACCGCCACCGCAAACACTTTCTGATTATACGCCATTTATAGGTACCGCACGACTTCGTGCAGTTGCATAGCCATTAATGTAATAATTAAAAAATAATAATAAAACGTTTAAAATCTATCAAGTGTACTTATAAAATAAAATTAAAAAAATATAAATAATAATATTACTGTACATCAGGGACAAGTAGTTTACAATGTTTGTTAATCTTGAATAAATAAATTAGTCCAGTACTTAGTAGCAACTATTGACCCACCCCCTCTCATTATATCTGTTTTAATCAAGTCAATTATCGGATCCGGGATCGGAATCTATATACTAAATGTAATCTCAAATACGAGGTCAAAAGTCAAAAGTGCTCCCTCCCCTTCGCCCACTTACATAGTTTCCGATTTATTTGCGATATCGTGGCGAAATTTAGAATGATAGTATAAGAGATGAAATACTAATTTTTTAATTAAAAAAATCAAATATTTTATACATAACTAAAAAATAATAAAAAATAGTAAAAATTAATAATAAATTTATCTTTCTATAAGTACTGCTTCTTCAATTTAATTTTAAAATTGATAATTGATACAGAATTTAAATAATTTAGTAAATTATTGTACATGATGAAGGTAAATTCAAAATCAAAATTCATAATAATTCAAAATTCAAAAGCCTAGAATTTAGATTTTGAATTTTGGCTTCGAATTTCGATTTCGAATTTTGATTCTGAATATGAATTTTGATTTTGAATATGAGTTTAGATTTTGAATTTGATTTTGAATTTTTGATTTTGGATTTTCAATTTTTATTTTGTATTTTAATGTTAAAGTTTGATTTGGGATTTTCATTTAGAATTTTGAATTTTGATTTTGTATTTTGATTTGAGGTTTTGATTTCGAATTTGGACTTTCAAATTTTGTATTTTGATTTTTGATTGTGCATTTTGATTTTGTATTTTGATTTGGGATTTTGATTTCGAAATTTGATTTTGTATTTTGATTCAAATTTTGATTTTGAATTTTGAATTGAGATTTTCAATTTTTATTTTGTATTTTAATGTTAAATCTTGATTTGGGATTTTCATTTCGGATTTTGATTTTGAATTTTGATTTCGAATTTTGATTTCGAATTTCGATTTCGAATTTTGATGTCGAATTCGAGATCAAATTTCGATTTTAAATTTCGATTTCGAATTTCCATTGTATATTTCGATTTCGAATTTTGATTTTGAATATGAATTTAGATTTTGAATTTGGGTTTGAATTTTTGATTTTGGATTTTAATGTTAAAGTTTGATTTGGGATTTTCATTTAGAATTTTGAATTTTGATTTTGTATTTTGATTTGAGGTTTTGATTTCGAATTTGGACTTTCAAATTTTGTATTTTGATTTTTGATTGTGCATTTTGATTTTGTATTTTGATTTGGGATTTTGATTTCGAAATTTGATTTTGTATTTTGATTCAAATTTTGATTTTGAATTTTGATTTGAGATTTTCAATTTTTATTTTGTATTTTAATGTTAAATCTTGATTTGGGATTTTCATTTCGGATTTTGATTTTGAATTTTGATTTCGAATTTTGATTTCGAATTTCGATTTCGAATTTTGATGTCGAATTCGAGATCAAATTTCGATTTTAAATTTCGATTTCGAATTTCCATTGTATATTTCGATTTCGAATTTTGATTTTGAATATGAATTTAGATTTTGAATTTGGGTTTGAATTTTTGATTTTGGATTTTCAATTCGAATTTTGATTTTGTATTTTGATTTGGGGTTTTAATTTCGAATTTGGACTTTCAAATTTTGTATTTTGATTTTGTATTTTGATTTTGAATTTTGTATTTTGATTTTGAATTTTGATTCTGAATATGAATTTTGATTTTGAATGAGTTTAGATTTTGAATTTGATTTTGAATTTTTGATTTTGGATTTTCAATTTTTATTTTGTATTTTAATGTTAAAGTTTGATTTGGGATTTTCATTTAGAATTTAGAATTTTGATTTTGTATTTTGATTTGGGGTTTTGATTTCGAATTTGGACTTTCAAATTTTGTATTTTGATTTTTGATTGTGCATTTTGATTTTGTATTTTGATTTGGGATTTTGATTTCGAAATTTGATTTTGTATTTTGATTCAAATTTTAATTTTGATCTTTGATTATGAATTTTAATTTCGATTTCGAATTTTGATTTTGAATTTTGATTTGAGATTTTCAATTTTTATTTTGTATTTTAATGTTAAATCTTGATTTGGGATTTCATTTCGGATTTTGATTTTGAATTTTTATTTCGAATTTTGATTTAGAATTTCGATTTCGAACTTTGATGTCGAATTCGAGATCAAATTTCGATTTTAAATTTCGATTTCGAATTTCCATTGTATATTTCAATTTCGAATTTTCATTTTGAATATGAATTTAGATTTTGAATTTGGGTTTGAATTTTTGATTTTCAATTCGAATTTTGATTTTGTATTTTGATTTGGGGTTTTAATTTCGAATTTGGACTTTCAAATTTTGTATTTTGATTTTTGATCGTGCATTTTGATTTTGTATTTTGATTTTGAATTTTGAGTATGCATTTCGATTTTGTATTTTAATTTTGAATTTTGATTTGGGATTTTGATTTCGAACTTTGATTTTAATTTTTGACTGAATTTTGATTTCAAATTTCGATTTCGAATTTTGATTTTAATTTTTTTTAATTTGATTTTTAATTTTGATTTGGGGTTTGGATTTTGAATTTGGACTATGTAATTTTGTGTATTGATTTTGAATTTTGATTTCAAATTTTAATTTTGAATTTTGATTTGCTATGAATTTATTAAATATCAATCTCTATTAATGAATTTATATTGATCAAAATCTTGGTTCAAATTTTACATCAAACAATTTATAAAAATATTTAAAACAAATTTTTTTAGCATAAGAAATTTTTCGATTTTAAAAAAATTCATAGCAGTCATACCAGAAAAGTCAAGAATTTCAATTTTATACTTGCGTTAGCTTCCTATTGGAACTTGATTATCTGAAATTTCAAGGCGTTTTGGAACTCCCCCACCAAAAATATAAAGCCCTGAATGTGGGTGTGTTTAGAAATCTGGCGATATTATTAATGGCCCCATTACAAAAGAAGGGTCAAATTATAAAGGATAATCTTTTTGATTGTAAACACTCTTGGTACAGGTAAACTTACTGTCAAAGTTTAGAGTCTTAGACTTAGCCTCTTCAATTGCATTTTTGGCAGATTGATGCCCAAAATTCAAGCCTTACTTTCAGCTTTCTTGTAGAAGATAGATAAAAATATTTAAAAAATTGGGTTTCGATTTATTATTTCGCCTAGTTTAAGTCGAAAGATATTTTAGCATTTATAAACGTTGGTTTTGTAGAAATTGAGCGTCAAACATATATAGAGATATACAGGGATAGAAAAATGGCCGCTATTAATAACCGTTATATGTGGTTTTTTATGTCTTTGTACAGGGGAATATGCCATAAAAAATAAAAACTTTCTGAATCGGTCATGCAATCATCATTAGATGATTGACCCCTAAACCTTCCAAATTCGAATTTCGATTTTGAATTTTGATTTTGTATTTTGAATTTTGAATTTTGAATTTTAAATTTTTATTTTGTATTTTAATTTTGAATTTTGATTTGGGATTTTGATTTTGAATTTTGTATTTTGATTTTAAATTTTGATTTTACTTTTTCTTAAATTTGATTTTGAATTTTGATTTGCTATGAATTTATCTCCATTAATATTTGTTTCTCAGACCATTATACTTACATGTCGTTATTTATAACAAACACGCAACACAATATAACTTTGGTTATTGTAGTATAAAATCATTTATGATTTAACATGAACACGAATTTATATTGATCAAGATCTTGCTTCAAAATCTTACACCAAACAATTTATAAAAATATATTTAAAAAATGTACCACTGAAAGTATGAATTTTGCAGCATGAAGTGCATGAGAAATTTCCCGATTATTTAAAAAATCATACAAGTCATACCAGAAAAGTCTAGAATTTCAAATTTACACTTGCGTTATCTTTTCTGAAACGGTCATGTAACCACCATTGAATGATTTCATATGGATTGACCTTTAAACCTTCGCGCCTCTTAGAGAAAGATTTGAAACATTGCTAAATCGTCATTTTTTTCTGGTAAAGACAGCATCTTCAAATTTTTGAAATGTATTAGGATTTATAAGACCCTTAAGATAAGGTGCCATTTAATTCCGGCCAAGATGACGCCCAACCGCCATTTTGAAAAGCTAAGTTAACGTTTGCCATTTTAAAATTCTTATTTTCAAATGACATTTTCAAGAGTAATTTTCAAGTAATCATTACTCCGATATAGTTTCGCCGTGATATATCAAATGCGTCGGAATCTAGCGGTTGGGGAGGCGGAGGGGTTTGTCAAATTCCACATATTCAAATTCGAACGATATTTTCAAATTCGATAACTTGTCGATAACCTAGTCGGATAACCTTTGAATATTCGAATATATCCAAGCCGCACCTCTAATATAGACGACACTCGACAAAAGCATCCTTTGACTTCATGCAGGCCCTAAATTTACTTTTTGGCTTCATTCTATTCATTAGCCTTTCCTAACCGTAGATTTATACAAGATAATCCGAAGTACGTCCACAAAATCCATCACCTTTTGCACGCCACTAAATTACTAGCAGGTCGTTATTTTATTTAATATAGCCATCTTATTAGAAAAAACAAAAACCATTCTATTTATTAACCTAAATAATAAAAATTCCAGCTCGATATCAGATGAACTATCACGTATCTGTGCGTGTTTTTTCTTTTTTAATGAAGTGGTAGTTAATTGAATTATTCAGATATTCGACAACCTGTACCACGATAAAAGGTTGATTATGAATAATTAGACATGGTTTATTTGATCACTTAATTATAAATTAACCGTTAGGTTAAGCAGACTTTAACAGCTTCTTCAGTTTTTAAACGTTTGGATAATATGTTAATTTTTTTTTAATAATCTGTTACAATTTATTAACGTTTCGTGTTTAATCAAAGAACCCGCGATGGCGATTTTATCAAGTATGAAGTTTTCATCGTTAGCTTACTATTAATTTGGTTATGAAGAACTTTCCTTCAATAAGTTTATCCATACAGTAATACTATGTCATTATAGAAAGACTTTTGGAATTAGAGAGAACATCAGACGTCTGATATAAATACATATATAAACTGCATCCCATGAAACTTGGTGAAGTTTTGGTCAGCAATGCAGAATGATACCAAACCTTAATCTTGGAGCCGTTCGTCAGTCAACTAAATTAGATTCAGAATGTGTTACCAGAAGTACCCATAAATATTTATAAAAATTTAAAAAGACCAAAGAATCTGTGCCTGCACAGCAGAATGGATTATGCTTTGAGCATTTATTCTAAAAAACAGATTTTTCTTCGCTTTTTTTTGTAGTTAACTATGGAAAAAACTTTTTGAAAACATCGTGTATTTTTCTAACCTCTAAATTTGCGTTTTTAAGAATTGCAACCCGGTATTAAAGAGAAAATAATTCTATTTTATTATTATTTATATCAAAATAAGAGACCAAGCGTAATATCCCGACGCTTTAGTGGTGTTAATGAGAGATAACATAACCTAAAATCTTTGATCATTGCCAACCAACGGCTCATGCGCGTGCGCTTAACAAATTATTCACAATCACATAAGGTTCACGTGGAACTTGTATTTATGTTGTAGCTTAATGTGACTTACTTGTCTGCGTGATTTTCAAGGGATATACTGCTTCGTAAAATTTGTCGTCTATTCTAGGCTTGCCCCCCCCCCTAGCATTCCGTTCATTCTACGCAGAAACGACTCTTGAGGATATCGACTTTTTTATACAGATAGCTAGGACCAGAGATGCCATTTTGGCGAAAACTTCAGTCTGTTTTCAAGAAAAGTGTATTAAGGGAACTAACAATTGGCGATGTAAAGGGCATTCTTGCTAATTCCCTTTTTAAAACCGCATCTGATACGTTATGTATCGATTTAAAGCGACTTGTATAAGGTTTCAGATTGTCAGAGATTCTCGAAGTTGTTTCTGAGGTAATTTATCTACAGTAATCAATAATCGTTGATTGCAGATCTATTCCATAACTTATGCCGCAGTATGTATGTATGCTTCGCCGTAGTGATGTATTGACGAAGCCAAATTTGGCAAGCACAAATACAACAGAGGACGTTGACGTGAAGGACATTGCATGCTGGGGATTATCGACAATGTTGCACGATGCAGATGATTTTCGAATAATAGTGGTTGACAATCGTGAAGCTTCGAAGCTTGTTTGCTGTTCACAAGTGCTATATACTTTTCTGCTGCAAAAAAATACATTACTAAGAAATAACTAAACAGCGCCATCTAGATACAGAAAACTAAAGTTACGCCAATTTCGGAACCGATTAATTCGGCGCCTCAACATTGGTGTCGTTGGACTGCACTAGTCGAGTATTTTCAGAAGAGGCAGGGGTTGGTCGAACATTTCGAACAATTAGACTAGTACTACTGTTAATAATATAGTTGGTACTCCATTGAGTCGTATACTCAATGGAGTATATAGTATTGCGGCATTTATTAACTTGATAAACGTTCCTCCAATTATGACCCTCCAATTAAAGATCTAGCTGGTCACAGGAAGATTTTTTGAAGACATCATTGCTTAACAAATTGCGTAAAGTTTGTAGATATAGTACTACAGTTGGCTCCAGAATGCACCTCTTAATGCGCTCGTCAACAGCTGGATTTCCATGAAAAAAATACAAGATGTGACCTACTCTCAATAGATCTTGCTTCCAATATCAACATATTCTAGCAAGGTCTGTTTTCCATTGCACACACCGATTTACAGAGAGATGTAGATTTTGGTAACCTCCATAGTCTTTCTGTTAAGGGCAAGGTACTGCGAGATCGATAGGCATAGAATCCAAAAAACATTAAACCGGTTTAATTGATGTTCATTTCACATCTTGAACTAAACCCAGTGACTCATTTATAAATGTAAAGTTCAATATCTATAATTCTGTCGGAAGGTCGTAGAAGTAATTCTGGTCTTGGGCAAAACTTTAGACTCACTAACTAACAATTCTAAGCCTTATAGAGGCCATTCAAAGGGTTTTCAAGTTTTGCCCAACCTTATTTCTTAACTTAAACCCGGTGACACATTCATAAATGTAAAGTTCAATATCTAGGATTCTGTTTAAAAGTCGTAGAAGTAATTCTGATCGTGGGCAAAACTTTAGACTCACTAACTAACAATTCTGAACCTTGTAGAGGGCATTCAAAGAGTTTTCAAGTTTTGCCCAACCCTATTTCTTGACCTATACACGGTGATTCATTCATAAATGTAAAGTTCAATATCTCAGATTCTGTTTAAAAGTCGTAGAAGTAATTCTGATCGTGGGCAAAACTCTAGACTCACTAACTAACAGTTCTAAACCTTGTAGAGGGCATTCAAAGAGTTTTCAAGTTTTGCCCAACCCTATTTCTTGACCTAAACACGGTGATTCATTCATAAATGTAAAGTTCAATATCTCGGATTCTGTTTGAAAGTCGTAGAAGTAATTCTGATCTTGGGCAAAACTTTAGACTCACTAACTTATAATTCTAAGCCTTGTAGAGGTCATTCAAAGGGTTTTCAAGTTTTGTCCAACCTTATTTCTTGAACTAAACCCGGTGACTCATTCATAAATGTAAAGTTCAATATCTCAGATTCTGTTTAAAAGTCGTAGAAGTAATTCTGATCGTGGGCAAAACTCTAGACTCACTAACTAACAGTTCTAAACCTTGTAGAGGGCATTCAAAGAGTTTTCAAGTTTTGCCCAACCCTATTTCTTGACCTAAACACGGTGATTCATTCATAAATGTAAAGTTCAATATCTCGGATTCTGTTTGAAAGTCGTAGAAGTAATTCTGATCTTGGGCAAAACTTTAGACTCACTAACTTATAATTCTAAGCCTTGTAGAGGTCATTCAAAGGGTTTTCAAGTTTTGTCCAACCTTATTTCTTGAACTAAATCCGGTGACTCATTCATAAATGTAAAGTTCAATATCTATAATTCTGTCTGAAAGTCGTAGAAGTAATTCTGGTCTTGGGCAAAACTTTAGACTCACTAACTTACAATTCTAAGCTTTGTAGAGGTCATTGAAAGGGTTTTCAAGTTTTGCCCAACCTTATTTCTTGAACTAAACCCGGTGACTCATTCATAAATGTAAAGTTCAATATCTCGGATTCTGTTTAAAAGTCGTAGAAGTAATTCTGATCTTGGGCAAAACTTTAGACTCACTAACTTATAATTCTAAGCCTTGTAGAGGTCATTCAAAGGGTTTTCAAGTTTTGTCCAACCTTATTTCTTGAACTAAATCCGGTGACTCATTCATAAATGTAAAGTTCAATATCTATAATTCTGTCTGAAAGTCGTAGAAGTAATTCTGGTCTTGGGCAAAACTTTAGACTCACTAACTTACAATTCTAAGCTTTGTAGAGGTCATTGAAAGGGTTTTCAAGTTTTGCCCAACCTTATTTCTTGAACTAAACCCGGTGACTCATTCATAAATGTAAAGTTCAATATCTCGGATTCTGTTTAAAAGTCGTAGAAGTAATTCTGATCTTGGGCAAAACTTTAGACTCACTAACTTACAATTCTAAGCCTTGTAGAGGTCATTCAAAGGGTTTTCAAGTTTTCACAACCTTATTTTTTAACTTAAACCCGGTGACATTCATAAATGTAAAGTTCAATATCTCGGATTCTGTTTAAAAGTCGTAGAAGTAATTCTGATCTTGGGCAAAACTTTAGACTCACTAACTGACAATTCTAAACCTTGTAGAGTGTATTCAAAGAGTTTTCAAGTTTTGCCCAACCTTATTTCTTTACCTAAACAAGGTGATTCATTCATAAATGTAAAGTTCAATATCTCGGATTCTGTTTGAAAGTCGTAGAAGTAATTCTGATCGAAGGCAAAACTTTAGACTCACTAACTAACAATTCTAAACCTTCTAGAGGGCATTGAAAGGGTTTTCAAGTTTTACCCAACTTTATTTCTTGATCTAAACACGGTGATGATCCATTCATAAATGTAAAGTTCAATATCTCGGATTCTGTTTGAAAGTCGTAGAAGTAATTCTGGTCTTGGGCAAAACTTTAGACTCACTAACTAACAATTTTAAACCTTGTAGAGGGCATTCAGAGGGTTTTCAAGTTTTGCCCAACTTTCTTCCTTGATCTAAACACGGTGATTCATCCATAAATGTGAAGTTCAATATCTCGGATTCTAGCTGAAAGTTGTAGAACAAATTCTGTTGTTGGGCAAAACTTTAGACTCACTAACTAACAATTCTAAACCTTATAGGGGTCATTCAAAGGGTTTTCAAGTTTTGCCCAAGATCAGAATTACTTCTACGACTTTTAGACAGAATTAGAGATATTGAACTTTACATTTATGAATGAATCACCGGGTTTAGATCAAGAAATAAGGTTGGACAAAACTTGAAAACCCTTTGAATGACCTCTACAAGGCTTAGAATTGTAAGTTAGTCAGTCTAAAGTTTTGCCCAAGATCAGAATTACTTCTACGACTTTTAAACAGAATCCGAGATATTGAACTTTACATTTATGAATGCGTCACCGGGTTTAAGTTAAGAAATAAGGTTGGGCAAAACTTGAAAACCCTTTAGATGACCTCTATGAGATTTAGAATTGTTAGGTAGTAAGTCAAAAGTTAATCCTTCTTCTTCTGCGTGTCGTGTTCTGTTGCAGAGCGTTGGCATTTCCCTCCTATACTTGTGTTGTGCGTGTTCAGTGATCACAAGTATAGGGGACCTACAGCTTAAGGTGGACTCCGAACCACCCCAAGTACATAGTACTTGGATTTTTTATTAATTTCAGGGAAATTTCCTGGGCAAAGTATACCTCGGTGGTTTGCCATTGCCTGTCGAGGGAGAAGCGATTTTTAAAAATCCGGTGATATATGGGACGGGTTCGAACCCCGGCCCATATATCACCGGATTTTCAAGTTAATCCTAAGATCAGATATTGTTTAAGACATGTGTAATGCGTTATAGATACCCTGCGATGCGTTTAGAACTCTGCATTCGTGAAGATCTGGTTTGGTTTAAGTAAAAAAAATAAGGTTGGGCAAAATTGGGCATGACTTGGACAAAATCATGGCCTGCTTTATTTTATTGCAATCGCTTATGGGGGTGCCATACCAGAGTTAAGGGGGGCTGGGCAAAATAAAACAACTATTGGTCAAAACTGGGCATAACTTGAGCAAAATTATGCAATAGTTTTTTCTCGAAATTCTTATATGGGAATGCCAACTCCACGCAGGTTACCAATTGGCCCTCTATCTAGTATAGAACACCTAAAAATGGCTGTGGTTTAAAAGTCCCTTGGACCTATGAATAGACCCGTTAGATGAAAAGTTTTGTTGGATAAACATCTGTTGGAGCCCAGTTAGACTGCATGCCATTAAACCAAATATCGATTAGACAAAAGATCAGAAAGCCATTTAAGAAAAAGGTTGGATCGTATATGTGTGTACGTAGAAATCAACATTACCAACGTTAATAAGAAAGGAAAATTACTAATTGTAGAGTTACTAAGTACTTAAAAAACTTTCGTTTAAATAAGTAGTTGCAGATGTGTGCTGTATGATGTGCTGGAGCTCCATCTTGTTGAAACCACGTGATTTCTACTGGCGCTGATAGAATATTCAAATAGAGATACTTAGTAGCAGAATTATTCCTTAGTAAGTCCAACTACTGCTCACTACTTCTAGTAATATTTACATCTTCAAGATCAACCGATAATGTGTTCTCTGAGGATATCAGTTCACACAAATACGACAGTTACGCTGATATACAGTTCTTCAAAAGTTACACTATTTCTACTGATGAAACAGGCTGTAAAATTTTTCTGATGCACATGCGATCTCATTTCCTCTAGATCATTACTCATCTGTCAGCTCCCTTGACCCTACAGTCCATACCTGCAGTCCCTTGGCGATGAGTGCATCAAACTCTCTTTTTTATTATACGACACGTGTGTGCATGTGTACCTATCTGTGCTTGGTGGGGTGTTTTATAAGGGCTGCCAAAGTTTAAACGTAAAGCAATGCCAGAGAACATTTATCCAACAGTGGGGGTGTTTGAGCAGGTGTATTTGCAAGCAGTGATCCGCGTGGCCGCCAGCCAGCTGTCACCGTGACTGACTGCTACCCGCGAATCAGCCTTAGTTTTATTGTAAAAGAACTACCGCTATCTTTTAAATATCCTTAAAGTACCTACAGGTATTATAAAAAAAAAGTTGAATGTCGCCGTCTGGATTAATTGCAATATAAATATTTTTTTAGTGTAAAAGCTAAAAATCATTCTAGGATGACAAAGTTGAGTCTTTTTTTTTGTAATTTTAACGCTTGTTACGGTTTACGCTGCAGTTTTTCAGACAAAAGAAATGCGGTTTTAACCGATTTGGATATTATGTACTCTACAAGGTGTCATTATTAAAGATGTAAAATTTTAAATACTGCAACACTTATGGCACAGATAAGTGAACTAATTGCAATGCAAAATCAATAATAATTAATGCGATCAATTTGTTCATTCATTAAAGGTACCTTGTGTACTATTAGTGTAATGACACCAACGCCCGTCGGTTTTCTACAATAAATTGTGTTATTTGCTAAATAGTTTCAAAGATTTGAAACAGTTTGAACCTTTCAAGTTCGACGCTCAAGATTTCAAGGCATGCAGTTTAGCTTCTGTTACATTTCACCTCTTCAAATGTCTTAGATATTCTTAATTGCAATTAATTAAAATGTGCTTAATTTAATATTGGCCATTTTAAAGATTTCAGAGTTTCCTATCACAGAATTGCAAAGTTTTAGATTTTAAGATTCCCAGGTTTCAAAGTTTCTATATTTTTTAGACTTTCAGTTTTAGATATACACAATTTCAGTCAAATATGGGTGTTTTAAGAGTTTCAGACGACCTTTAGATATCAGATTGTGAAACGTAGATCTTCAGAAGTTCACAATAAGAAGCAATAAGCTTCCAAGGTTTGAGGTGTTAAATTTCTGGGTTTCAAAGTTTCAATCTATATAACGTATACGATTCGTATGATTTCGTAGATCAGATTTTTCATAGATTGAAACTTTCAAAATATGAAACATTCAAAAAAGTTACAGAGCTTCTGAACAATAACATCATTTAGATCTTCACGGCTTTACATATTAGCTTCAGTGTTTGAGAGTTTAAGAAAAATAAATCTTTAAACAGTTCTTGAAATTTCAGAGTTTCATAGTATTCAAAGTTCAATTAAAATTCACATTTAATGATTTGGATATTTCAAAAGTTGAATCATGTCATATATCAAAATAAGAACTTTCGAATATTTTATGCAACTATGGAGTCGCGAATGGCAAAATGACAACATAGCAACGATATCCAAGTACCATGGTTGCAGTCCATGGTCCCATTCGATAACCTTGAATTCAGTGCGTATTCGAATCAGTCAGTATTAATTAGAAAGCCGGTCACAAACCGATGGTACGAGAAACAAAAAATGCAAATAGGTCTTTAATCAACAGATTAATCAACGACAAATGCTTTTGTTACTATGTTTCTGCCTATAGTATGCACTAGGTCCCTGCAAGTTCTATACCCAAATCAACTATATGGTTGGACTCAGCACAGGCCAGGGAAATGCGATTGGCGGGTACGGCGTTTTTGTTAGCATATATGTTGCTTATACACTTCGTCCCTGCAAGTCCAATTATATAGTTGGACTAAGCATGAATGGTATGCGTAGCTTCATGTTAGTTGACGTAATATAATTTTCTGTCGGTGTTTTGTCCCTTTATAGACTCGGTCCTTAGATTCTACATCCAAACCAGCAAAATGGTTGGACTCAGCAAGGACCAGAGTGGTGAAACGGGTTGGTCTGGAAGACGTGGTAGATTTATTGTTTGCTCGGTCCATATAGGTCCACCCCAAACCACATATGCTTAAACAAACATGCAGCAAAGGGGTGTAACAAGTCTGTTGGCGGGAGTGGTTTCGTGTTAGTGAGTGTGGTAAGTAAATGTTTTTGATACAAATTTCTGCAATTGTTAGAATTCATATTTTACTAAATAAAGCGTAACTACTCGTTCCAGAACTAAAAGTTGTCATATTTAATCAAAGAAGGCACAATCCGTGAACAGGTTGAGTAGGTTGTTTTGGAACTCTACCAGAATATTCATTCGCGCTATAAATGAACCCTGTGTTTGGCGAGAGCGGCCGAGATTATTCGATCCAGTCTTTACCTGTTTGTTTGGCTATGCACCAGTTTTGGAGCAATGAGAATTTCGGGCGTACATCCAATTGGCACCTGTGGTCGTGTCCAGTTAATAGCTTCAGTTTCTTACACATGTAGAGATTTAGATTTTTAACTCAAGTAATTCGCATTTTCACTAGTATTATGTACTTCCGAATGCATTTGTGGCGGATTGGGTTAAAATTTAGTGGGCGGAGTCAGGAGCGAGTTGGTAGGAAGTAAGTGCAGTCTCAGTTGCAGCAATTCAGGCATGCGAGAGATTTAGATTTTTAACTTCAGTTGCATTTTCACTAGTATTATGTACTTTCAAACGCATATGTGGTTGATGGGATTAAAACTTAGTGGGCGGAGTCAAGAGCGGTTGGGTAGGAAGTAGGTGTATGCTCAGCTGTGGCAATTCAGGCATGCGATATTCAGATTTTTACCTGCATTCGCATCTTCACCAAAATTACACATCTGCGGCTGATTAGACTGAAATTTGGCGGGTGAAATCAGTAGTTGGTGGAAAGTAAGTGTAGTCGGCAGCTTTTGCATGTGAGACTTAGATTTTTAACTACATTCGAATTTTCACTAGTGTTAAGTATATTCAAAAAAAGATTAGGTTAGGTTAAGTAAGTGTAGTCTCAGTTGCAGCAATTCAGGCATGCGAGAGATTTACATTTTTTACTTCATTCCTATTTTCGCTAATATTATGTACTTCTGAACGGCATAGATTGAAACCTAATGGGCGTAGTCAAAAGTACATAAGAAGTAAGTGTAGCCTTGGTTGCATCAATTTAGGCATGCGAAACATTTAGATTTTCAATTTCATTAGCATCTTCACTAAAATATTAAACTAAAACTACGTGCCTGTGTAGTGTAGTCTCACCTTCAGCATCTCTTAACATGTGAGAGGTTTAGATTTTTAACTTCATTCGCAATTACACTAGCATTATGTAGTTACTTCCAAACGGCATTTGTAACTGATTGGATTGAAACTTAGTGGGCGGAGTCAGGAGCGGGTGGGTAGGAAGTTAGTATAGTCTCAGCTCGTAACAATTCCGGCAAGCGAGAGATTTAGATTTTTAACTTCATTCGCATTTTCACTCGTACTTCCTAATAGCATCTGTAGCTAATTGGATTGAAACTTATTTATTGAGGGCGGAGTCAGGAGCGGGTGGGCAGGAAGTAAGTGTAATCTCAGCTGCAGGCATGTGAGAAATTTAGATTTTAAACACCATTCCTATTTTCACTAGTATTGTACTTCCGAACGGCATACGTGGCTGATTGAATTGAAACTTAGTGGGCGGAGTCAAGAGCGGGTGGGCAAGATGTAAGTGAGTTTCAGCTCGTAACTTCATTCGCATTCTCACCAGAATTATGTACTTCTAAATTGTACCTGTGTCTAATTGGAATGAAACTTGGTGGGCGAAGTTATCAGTAGCTGGGAAGTAAGTGTAGTCTCACCTTCGGCATCTCATGCAAGCGAGACTTAGGTTTTTAACTTCATTCGAATTTTCACTAGTGTTAGCGTATTAAAAAAAGATTAGGTTAAGTTCGGCTTGGTCAGAGATTAGTTTAGGTTAGGTGATGTTGGATTGGGTTAAGTTAGCTTTGGTTTAGGTTAAGGAAGGATCGGTCGGCTTTTGTTTCTAAAACTTGAGTTCTATTTCGTTACGTTATTTTGCGCCTGGTTCGGTTTATAAAGTTCTTGATCATTTTCTGTTTCGCTCATGCGAAATTTTCCGAGGTTGAGTCTCCGCCCACTTTGTCTACTTTATACCGTAAGAATTACTTTTATTAATAAACTCCACCTATTTTGTATTGAATTGTTAGTTTCACCCTTTTCACCATTTTGCTAGTGGTGTGTAGTCCTTATGTTATGTATTTTTATTTTGTTAGGGATTCTTTGGTTATGGGATTCTGCTTGGTTGCGGTTGAAGATTAAGCTTCCGGATTTCGGAAAGAGATTTAATAAGGAAAATTATATCAACCTTTAGTAGATCATCATTGAACATAATCAAGCACAAACTCAGTGGCGCTCAAAAATATTCTAAGTTCTATTATTCCCTTATTGGAATTCATTTAAGAACAATTCCAATGCTAGCCCGGACATGTTTGATTAAGTGCAAATTAAAGCTTGTTTTTTAATTTTCGGCGTGTCAGCTCATTATCTCGTAACTAATTGTTGCACTGTTGTTATGGAAACTGTCAGTTAAAAATGATAATGCCGATGTAAGGAAGGATGAATAAATGATTTATTAAATGGCTCGGGTACCTTGATTTTACTTGCCGAGACTAATTTATCTAAATGAGAGAAATTTTACGGAAAATCCGCTAAATAGAAAGGTATGCGACGGTGGGTGGTGGCGAATTTCAAGACGGACGGACTGCACTTAATCAGGCCTAGTATAAGGATCTATTTTCGTTGATTTCGTGACTGCAGGGTCTTAATTTTAGCGCGTGAATAGAATGAATGTAATTTACGATGTGCACTGGTGCATTCCCCTTGTTGCTAGAGAAGTTTAGTTCTCTGAACAGAAGTTTATTTATAAATGTTGCATATTCTGTTGCAAAATCCATTATTGGTTCTCCATATAGATTATTTTATAGTTAAAGAAGATGCTAGAATTCTAGAGAATTTTGCCCCTACTGGGTTTATCAACCCCGAAAGGCCGAAAAAGAACATTTTTCAATCACACTCTCGGTATAAATGAACTACTCTGAACAGCGATTTGATTTATCTTTTGGCTGTTCTCTTTTCTTTTTACATCCATTCCAAGTGACATGTTAGCTGTGTGCTTGTTGGGTTCAAGTAATTGAGTTCGTATATCTCTATGCAGTCAGCCTTACAAATAAATTTTTTATTTTCTCCTAGTCTATAGCTTCTGTGGTATTCCAGTACTTGAGAATCAGCCCATTTTTTTGTCGACTCCACCAAATAAAAATTTAACCAAAAATTAATAAATAGAAGATGAAGGTTTCCAATCAATTACTTTCTGGAGAGGGTCGGGCCGTGCAACTGTTCACTAAAGAGCCATGTGCACAATGTAAATGCTAAAGGTAGTAGAGTAGCGATATTAGTAGTTTAGTACCCTCTTATCCATGTAATATTATACCTACTATGTTGTGTCCAAGTTTGTGTCCAAATGGACCAGTTTGGACAATTAACAAACAAATCGTAATAAAATTGAGTTTTTTTCTACGATCGAAACTCGAAAGTTCATACCGACTAAATAAAAAATAACTGTTTTGATGGTTTGATAATTTGGTCGGTGAGATGAGGAACCGGAAGGGAATAGCTGCGACGTCTAGACGCGTGGCTGCCTCGTGCCGGGCAGCTGGCAAAGCGGTTCATTTCTTCCTGCTGCACTCTCTCTCTCCTGCCCTTCCTTCTTGCCGAAGAACTCCGGGAGCAGGAGCAGGTCAGAGGGCACCGGGGCAGCGTGACTTATGACCGTCTGAACGTGCACCTGGCTAATGTCTGCATTACATATTAGACGCCCTAATGTGAATATATAGGGTGGTTTTTTCGATATTTGTATTTGCTTGTGGTCATCGTAGCTCAATCGGGAAGAGAATTTCTGAAAAATAACTTCAACATATTTTATACCTTTGCAGATTTCGTAATATTACAGATTTTCATCACTTCATCGCAACAAACAGTACAACAATCAGAGCAGGCTGGTTCGTGCTTTCGTAAAGCTGTATAACAAACAGCCTTACCCTCAACTCATATACCTTGTCGTAATATCATTTTTTCCCAATTAAAAGATATCTTAAAGAGACATTCGTGCAGATCAACTATTTTTTAAGTTTAAATAATAATAGGTGAACTATTTTTGACTCTACAGGTGTTCTTCAAAAGCGATAAAAAGTTAACGTTTGAAATAAGACACTCTGTACATTTTCTTTGCAAACGTTAATATGAAAAAGTATTTTGTGTTTTTATGTTTCTTTTTAATTTCTGTTTATAAGTGTTTAATTTATGCAGGTATACTCTAAATTTTATTTAATGTATCCCTAACAGCAAAAAGACGTCCAATGAACGTTTAAACAATGTCTTCGGCGGACTTAATGGACGTTCAATTACGGCACATGGGACGAGTCTTATGACAAATCGCCGAAAAGAAACCGTGGACATATAGCCGAATCTTGGTCGAAACGCCAAAAGAAATATCTGGACAAATCGCCGAACGCGGTCAAAACGCCGAAACTCATATGTGGACAAATTGTCGAAAGTGGTCAAAACGCCGAAAAGAAGCCGTGTACATATAGCCGAATCTTAGCCAAAACGCCGAAAAAATATCTGGACCAATCGCCGAAACGTGTTCAAAACGCCGAAACCCATATGTGGACAAATTGCCAAAAGTGGTCAAAATGCCGAATAGTATTGCTTAAAATGATGCTGCAAAAAACGTTTATACTATTCACACATTCTAAACGAACAAAATTCTCCAGAAGTAAGCAATTAGAACAATATTGTATTTAATGTTGTAAATTAAAAACAAAATTAACTTTTTTAAATAATATTAATGTACAGATAAGTTTCGGCGATTTGACCACTTTCGGCGATTTATTCACAGATGAGTTTCGGCGTTTTGACAGCGTTCGGTGATTTGTCCGGATCTTCCATTCGGCGTTTTGTCCACAGATGTATTTCGGTGTTTTGTCCACTTTCGAGAATTTGTCCACATGAGTTTCGGAGTTTTAACCATATTCAGCGATTTGTCCATATATTTCTTTCTGGGTTTTGTCCACGATTCGGCGATATGTCAACGGACACTTTTCCCCGTTTTGTACATTCAGCGTTTTGTCCGTTCGGCGATACGTCCATTGGAAACCCATATTATTATATATCGTTGGATTCATCTTTAGCATTACTTTTCACAGACTATATAATATACAGGGTGCTGCATTTAAATAAATAAATAAGATTTTTGATTTATCATCTATAAGATTTGGCAACAAAGTTGAAAAATTTCAATTTTAATATTGAACATCTAAATCACAAAATTGATAAAATTAGAATTTCTTAATAGCCCAATTTGAATATTGACCGTTTACTGAAGATACTAGAACGCAGATCCATATTCCTAATATAGTAAATCAAGAACGCTATTCGAAAATGTAATAATATACAGAATAACATGCATCACGCTGTATATAATCAAGAAAAAAATATAGCGTTACTAAAAAATTATAAATCATTTTAATAGTAATTCTTTCACAAAACGCATAGTTTCTGAGATAAGGTACAGGCCCATACTAAATGAACCACCCTGTACACATGTGTATATGCAGTTTTTATCATTCAACAAATATTCAAGATTGAAAAGCGCCATACGACATTATTGGCGCAACATATAACAAACAGATGCTGCAGAGTGCCTATAAAGAATAACCAATCAGTCACAATGGCGGATTACATACGTTTACGACACACGCGCACTGATAACACAACCACGGAGCTTAGTTTGCACGGACTAGTAATGGACGACTAATGAACGTTATTTGTTGTACTTTTTAAAAACGGTCCTCATCTGTATATGTCCATTGGACAGCCATTTTATGACCCAGAAACGAACGTACAGTGGACGTCCTTTGTTGTACTTCTGAAAAATGTACCCGCGCGAACTGTACGTCCATTTCACGTCATGAGATCTAACAACCTACTAAAGACCGAACACGAACGTTTGGTAGACGTCTTTTGTTGTATTTCTACAAAACGTCATCCTATGAATGTCCTTAGGATGTCCTTAGACCTACGAACCTACAAGGGACATAAATCGAACACTATATACTATTAGGAATTTGATATTTATGAGGATAATTAACGTATTTAACTGTTTTAATAAAATTTTACTTCTGATGGTCCTGTATAGATATTGCAATGTGGCTAGCACTTAGTAAAAAGTATACAAAGAAGTGAGCCTATTAAAGATAATTTACGTAAAGTTTGTAATTCGATTTCTCCATCACAGTAATCCAAGCATATCTTTCCAGAAAACAAATGAATTATGCAAGGAATGGCAAGAGCTAGATTCATAGAATAGGTATTGTGATAAATGCCCGAAGAGAATTTATACCGAGTGACGTACGGAATAGGGCCAAGCTTATACCTTCGTGTTTATAAATGACTGTTGATGAATTTTGGTATTGATAAACTTCCGTAACGTAAATTCTAGATCCAAGATGGCCGATTTCCGGTTTTGCCAGTAATTACATCAAACTTCAATTTTTGGATGGAATACCTTGTATATTTTTGCATATTTGGATTGTGCTAGTAAAAATTAGTATAACTATGTTGAAAAATTAATTTCTTTTTGGAAAAAAATACCTTTTACGTCATATTAAATAGATTTGTGTTTTTTCAAACTAATAAATTTTATTTCGAGTGACGCTTGCCCCCCTCCAAAGGTTTTTTTCTGACTACGCCGCTGCTAAAAACATTTCAGCTTTAATAAAGTAGCCGTAGATTATGGTACTGGTGAAATGACTTTTGAGTTATTTCTTAACATTTCAGATCCTTCTTGGCCTTCCAAGATAATACGAAATAAAAAAAAAAATTTTCAACGATTTAAATTTGGCAACGCGGTTATACAAATCTTGACCCACCAAATCTAAATAAGCAAAAATAAACAGGGTGTTCCATTCAAAAATCAAAATGTAAGCGTCATTTCCGGCGAAACCGGAAGTCGGCCATCTTAGTTCTGTATGTCGAAAAATCGGAATTTACATCTGATACGTATATCGATACGAAATCTCATCAACATTCTTTTATAAACAAAAAAGATATAAGCTTGGTCCTAACCCTGCGCCACCCGGTGTAATATAATTATGTAATAACACACAAAGAGTGGCATTTAGAAAGATTGATCCTATGCCGGACCCGCTGTTACAGAACATCCTGTATAATAAAAAATGGTATCATAGTACATGTAAAATTAAAAATAAACCGACATGTCTGAACGTTTTCATAAGTTGCCGAATTGATTTTATTTCAGATTTTTACCACAGAATCGAAGGGACTTGCGTTATAACTGACCGCATAAATTCAAATGGGCGAAACCACACAAATTAAATAGTTGAGGTCTTAAATAGTTCTTATAAGTGGTAATTTATCAAATTATGCCAAGATCAGCGGGTTTGAAACTTTTCGTTCAATATCTTTCAGTATAATGAATTATTCGTCCAATGGGAATTTTAGTCTAATGGCACTTTTCTGCTAACAGGACTTTTAGTCTTATCGAACGTTTGCTCCCATGGGACTTTTCATCCAGTAGTACTTTTAATTCAACTAAAACGCAAAAGATGGACGAATTTAAGCGGCGGTCCCTATTGGAAACTTAAAACGTATCGCCTATGGGAGCGGTCCTTAAATTGAGTAACGCTTCACGGGGGTAGGGTGGTGACACACAGAGTTACATAATCAGTGGTGGAGAGTTCGGGTTTACATTACAAGAGGGGAGAAGATCGCGGCGAGAAAACAAACTAATTTCGTAATTTCATCTATTTGTCAGATATTAACTTAACCTTACTTAATCTTTTATTGTCCACTGGTGTGATTTTGGAGGCTTCAAGTGTAGTTCCATTTTCATCAATTAAGTTTGCATTTTAGTTTGTAAACCTAAATTTACAAAAGCATATTTGACTTGCTAGTCATTGAGAAAAAAAGATTGCCGACCAAAAGTTTTATTGGACAAAAGTTTCACTGTGCGAAAAGTCCTATTGGACCAAAAATATTACTGAACTTAAAATTTATCGAACCAGAAATCCAGTTGGACGAGACGTCTGATTGAACTAAAAGCTCTGTTGCAGTAAACGTGATTGGACCAAAAGTCCTTTACGAAAAAAATAATTGAATCAAAACTAGGGGACTGAAGATGATATTGAAATGCCAAAAACATGCCAGAAAATTCCGATATATCACAACCGATAGAAAAAGTTTTAAAAGGTTTAGCTGCGACGTCGTCAGTAACACTTAAAAAACTCCTCTCCACAAATTAAATTTGTCTAGTCTGATCAATACGTATTTTCAACCAAGTAGAAAAAGAAGTATATATATTCCTAATTAGTCCTTGGAGGTCGAATAAGTAATATCTATATATCTTCTAGATTCAGTCCTTAAAGATCTGCAAAATTTACATCATGAATACTTTACTGTACACGACTAAAATCGATACGGTCTTAAGTTTCGATTGATATGCATCGTGAAGTAAATAGTTATACCAATAGTCAGTGACGGGGTTTGAGGTTGGCAATTGCCTCCCAAATGTTTGGACAACTAAGAAAGATTTTCGCTTTATTTTTGTATATTTAAATTAATCAAATTTCAAGAGCATGGCTTTGCTCCACCAATAACAGACCTGAAATCTTGCCACTGCCAATAGTGATGTTTGTGTACGAAAAATATCGCAAGCCGAAACATCGCAAACTGATTAACGACGCCAGAATCAATTTTCGGATCATGTAGTGGTTGGTCACAGAAGCCAGCTTGAGGTTGGATTAGTAGTCTGGTTAAAAGTTAGATTAAGAGGTTAGGTTTTCTTTTTGCAACATTTTGTCCTTTATATTTAAGATCATATTTTTGTCTTGCGATGTTCTTTCCTGCGATAATATGTAGTGAGATGTTTCGATCCTATCCCCTCTAATTTGGAATTGTGAAATCAGAAGTTTGGGCCAAGGTATTGTAAGCCTAGACATTGCAAGACCGAATATCGCAGAACAAAGTATCACAAGGCAAGAATATCGTAATCAAGGACAGTATGTTGCAAAATAAGAACTTACCGTGAAATTATTACAAATCATTATTTTTAAGTACATGCAATTACCCTTTATTTTACTCGCATTTAATTTAATTAAGCAAAATGAATAAATGAGAAGGTATAATAATCTAACCTCTAACCTAATCAGAATCTTAAAGGGAAGAAATGCCTCCATTGTAGGTAAGTGCGTGATTTAAAGATCTTCTAACCGTATAGTGACCTACGGAATGACGATAAAGACACCTGAATCTAAGCAATGACGGGCCTTGGGCCGATAACCGTCGCAGGATCCGATGTTGCAATGTTTTTTCTTTTGCGATGTTTGGACTAGTAGATACTGGATACATATCCACTTATAATAAAGATAACAACATACTTTGGCGTGGGTCATTTGCCAAGAACAGTACTTGACTTTATCTCTCTCTTTTTTCACTCATTCATTGTTGACATATTCTGAGACTTTTCTGTAGAAACTAGTTATAAACGTATCCGGCCAAACATCGCAAGACAAAAAATCGCAAGCAAAACATCACAAGAAAAATATCGCAAGATCCAAGACATCCCAACATTATTCAATCCTAATTCATGATTGTTCTTTACTATATTTTTGCCTTGCGATGTTTTTTCTGCGATATACTGTATTGCGATATTCTAATTTGCGATGTTTTGGCTTGCAATGTTTTGACACCAACCCGTTTTTCTTTGTATCAATACAAATAGTATACAAATCAATACACGTATAAAGACGACTAGATTAAAACCATCACTAACGGAGTTCGTTAACGGAATTTTCATAAACGTTTGAATCTATTGGCATCATGTTGGAAATAATAATACTTCATTCGTTAAGCACACTTATATCTGTCATCTGTCACTTACATTTCATTTTAACATATGTTGACATTTTTGTATCTACCACTACGTGTTACTTTGATATTTGTCACTTTGACACTTCAATTAACACCGGTCATCTTGAAATTTGTCATTGTGACATCTATCACTTCGATATTTCTAATATTGATATTCCCCGTATGTCATTTTGTATTCTTCTAATTATCAGAATCGTCTTAGAAAGACTAACGCCAATATTCCATTCTTGTATACTCTTTACCACGATCGATTTTGTTATTCTTCAATTATTAGCAGTCAACAAAATCGACAGTCGGTAGTTGTTGAATTTGTCGAATTGGTCTTTGGGTACTGTATGGAAAACAGCAACAACTGTATGGTGTCTTATTAGTGATTGTCTTACCAATAAACAGCTTTATCGCCATCTTCTTGTGAAAAACTAACCTGCAACAAAAAATAGTAGATTAATTTTCGTTTTACAAAAAAAATTGATTAATACACAACACTACACAACAGAATGCAATATTTTATTTATAAAGATTCAAGAAAGACATGATGAATTCCCTGACAATAAGATTCTTAGCGTATTTTAGTTCTGTGAAATAAGTCCAGGAAAGCAGGTGAGTCTGAGAAACTAAGAAAGATATAAGGATTATAAAATATTTTTTAATAATGAATGGTATGGCTATACGATAGCCTTTGATCAACTTGTTCCAATTGGACTTGAGTTACAATTCTGAAAGCTCCTTCTAATTAAATGTTACGGAATTGCTCTTAAAAATAACTACAAAGGAGGTTGGTACTTCTAGACTGAACCGCAGTTTCTTCTTAAATAATATATTTAGTTCGTAATCAATCCCGACTAGGAAACACTGCCAAAAGGACTGACAGTTATGTCCATGATAATTCCTATTGACTATTTGTCGTAAATGTGAGCCAAAGGTAAGGGGAAACGGATTTTGTTTCACGTTAGAAGCTTAAGATTTTGATTGGTTATCAAAGGTTCCATGTAAAAAGATCCATTTCCAGAGAATCTATGTATCAAAAAACCCAATCCTGAAAGATCTAATAACACAAATGACCCAATGGCCTAAAGGAATCAATTATTGAAAAATTAATTTCTGGAATAGGAAGCTGCACTTTTGTCCAGACGCAACTTTTAACGACTCAACGGTAAGCATGAAATGCATAGTTAGGCAAAAAATAGTTTCTACTGCGGTACAGAAACAAACATAAGCAAAAAGTTTATTTCGTTTGAATTTATTACCGATTCAAAATAGTTGTTTCAAGTCTTTCTAAATAATTAAAAAATACCTTTACGTCAACGAACTCTTTGGACCATTTGATCCTTTGAGATTGGGCTCTTTGGAACCGGCATCTTTGGAAATTATCGTCTTACCTAACACGTCACCACACCTATCGACCTAACCACTTCCCGATTTTTTATCCAATGACTTTTTGGTGCAATGACATTTGGTCCAACGGAACTTCTGGCCCTAGAGGCGTTTGGTCCAGAAAATTTGACGTTAAAAGTAACTTTTGGTACAACAAGACTTTTTGTCCAATTGAAATTTTTGTCAAATACAACTTTTTTCGCAACTTTGAGTTTTGTTTGTTTTCGAAACTGAATTAACGCATAAAAGTCCATTTGGATCAAAAGTATCATTAAACGACGTAAAGTTCGTTTTGGGTTTTTATTCTTAATTTTAATTCTAAACGCCAACCGTCAGTATTCTACTACCATATTCTTGGTGTTTGGGATTTTTCATTATGGACGATCCGCACAGAAAATCAAAGGATTTCGACTCTTTGCGAGAAGTAAAAATGCTTCTTAAACTGATGAACAAGAAGACTTTCACGGTCTGAGTCAACTTCCGGGTTTGGACCGTGTCATATTGAGAATAACAAAAGAACTCAACGGCCAAAGGTCGTAATCGTATGGAGTTTCTTGAAGCTTGTATGAAGACTAAAAGAGCTATTGGACGAAAAGTCCCGTTGGATAAAAAGTGCTATAGAGCGACAAGTCTCATTGGAACTAACGTCCATCAGATTAAAAGATCCGTTAGACGAAAAGTGTCAGTGGGAGACAAGTCTCATTCGATCAAACGTCCATTGCATTAAAAGTTCCGTTCAACCAAAAGTCAATTAGACTGAAAGTTCCGTTGCAACGAAAGTTCACAATCCTGCTTCCTTTCCTCTCCTCTTTCTTTACTTTTCT
Source organism: Agrypnus murinus (assembly GCA_929113105.1). Taxonomy (NCBI): domain Eukaryota; kingdom Metazoa; phylum Arthropoda; class Insecta; order Coleoptera; family Elateridae; genus Agrypnus; species Agrypnus murinus. The sequence goes on along the minus strand of OV816027.1, from coordinate 87,210,813 downwards.
CTTCTATTTTTCCTTTTCTGTTTTTTCACGTTAAAGCTGTATCTATCCCTTCACTTTCCCTCCTCTTAATCTGATCGGCTTGCTATGATAAATAATTTTAAAAACCCACTCTGCTTTTGAATTTAATTGCAAAACACAAAAACTGAACATCACTCAGAAGTGTAAAGACGAGGGTGCTACTTCCACCCCTTCTATGTCCAAACATTTTGGCTGGATACGACGATCTAGATTTCGCTCTTCTTGTTCGTAAGTTCGTCAGCAACATGCCATTCTCTCAAGAGAACAAACGATTGTTGCAGCCATTGCCCGATTCAACTAAAACTGAACTAGCTGATTGCCGAAACACCTGCTCAGCCCAAACGCAATTAAAATGGTTTTAAGGGTTTTGACACCCTGCCTGTCAAAGATAATAACACTGGTTTTTATAGTTAAGGGCCACTTGTAACGTTTTTTCAAACCGTTTTTTCAACAAACGGACTTGTTTCAATGGACTGGATCTGACCTTTATGTTTGTAATAATTGTCATTTGCAGTAACGGGTTTTCGCTGTAGTTGATTTTCGCAGTAAACACTTTGGTGTAATTGTCATTGGCAGTTAAAGAGTTTTTACTGTAATTGTCATTGGTTGTAAAAGTTTTCGCTGTGAAGGTTTTTCGCTGTAAAAGTTTTTCGCTGTAATGACTCGCAGTAAAAGAGTGCTTCGCCTGCTTCAATTAATCAGTCTCCCCGTTCTATACTTCACCAATTCTCAACGCAGTTCGCAATGCTCGACATGTTCAGCCATCGAGATCATCATCATAAGATCGATTAATTTTACGGAGACATCACTTGGGCCGCATTTTACTTATAGACACGCATCTTTTAATATAAGTTTCTAGAAAAAAAAATCTAAGGTAGAGAAGTCAAGAAATTGAACATCCATTCAGAGGTTTAACGCCCTGCAAAACTTTCTTGGGTAGGTTATGTAAACTATTATTTGGGTGTAATTGATTTTTTTTTGGGTGCATACAAAAATTAGTTAGCATAAGCAAAAGTAGTCAAAAATACGCCGCCAGTGTGAAACAGTCAGACATATATGACATGTTACAATTCGTTTCGTTTGCTCCATATTCCCTAATGCTTCTTTCTAATAATATTTATTCTCATCGTTAGCAAATAACTGTCACCTGCTTACACCACCACCACCACCACCACCACCATATGGAACTCATACAAATACACTCTAACCCAACTTTTCTAATACCTCCGCATTCAATATTTCAGCACAAATGAATTGTAACAAATTTCAAATCGTAAATTGAGTTGTTGCAATAGGTAATCCTCGTTAAACTGGCGGGTGGTTTATGTGTTTTGACGTCCCCTTATGATTGACTGCCGATGCGTGTGCACCGAAGCTTTTTAAACATCAGGTACATTGGGGTGAAATTGGCTTGAGCGGTCAAAATAGTGGTGGTCAGCTTTGATCCCAGCTAGCCTGACCGATTGTCCTATTAGGGGGTTTAACATGACGGTGGCCCGCCTCAAATTATCGAATTAACGTAGGGCATGTCAACCAAATTGCCCATCACCGATGGTCGGGACGAATTTCCGAATACGTAGACACACAAAGAGGATTTTACTTGAATTGGCTTTCGCTTTTTGGGGTTGAATAAGTAGAACGCGTTGGTGTTGGTGTGATCTAAATTTAGCATCTTCCCAGACACCGCAACACCCTGACCTGCTGACCCCGTGTTGTGTCGCCGAACTTCCGCCTTTTAGCTGAGTATACCTATTAATGGATCACCCTTCGGGATTACTCTCGGTGGCACGTTATCGGAAATACAGAGTGACCTCGAAATGTAGACAGCGCATATTAAGTAACGGATCATAATTCATAATTCGTTTGCAGTAGCAAGAAAATTTTTTGTGAGTGATTGTTCGCTTAAAGTTCGCTGCAAAAAAGGTAGCAATTAATCTTGTTTTATACATCCTAGTGATGCCAAAACCCTGATTTTAATAAATAATTGTTTCGTTTGGGCTGTTTTAAATAATTCTTTATGGAAGATTAGAAGAACTTGCTAACTTCATTTATAGTGAGTTCAGTGGCGCCCAAAAACACGGCCCATTTAATCCGTACAGATCCTTAATTTCCACTTCTTTATATTATTTAATTGATAGAATTGGATTGGAGATAGAAGAATAAGGATTTAACGAATTTAGGACTGGTTTAGTTAAAACCGGCGAAGAGAAGAAAAATAAAATTAGAGGCAGAGCGGGGAATGTCGGTGGATCATAGATTAATGAGTTTGTAAGTCAAACGTTCAAATGAACTTAAACGATAAAAAATAGACGCCAAAAATCTGTCGCGATTAAGTCAAAGATGGATAAATTACAATAATAGAAATTAAAGGAATCATATGATTATAAGTCAAAGGAACAAAAAACGCTCCAAGAAGTAATCAGAATATAGACAGAGCGTCAGAAAATGTGCCGTCAAGTCCCACAGTCAAAGAAGAAAAATTAGAAAGGGTTTAACGGACAAAAAGAGGGAACAAGAGAATTAGAAACAGAGAGAGGAGTCAAAGAATTATAAGTTAGACGATCAGTGGAGAGTATCAATACTTAGATATTTATAGGTATTTAAATAAAAGACAACGACATAAAAGTTGAACCCATCAACAGCCTAAGTCAAATAGTCAAACACTCGAGGCGATGTCTCGTAGTTAAAAGGTTCGATAGAAGAAGTCCCTCAAAGACGAGGGGTAGTCAATGAATTAGAAGTCAATGCAGAAAATTGAACCCAAACAGACGTAAAGTCAAATGGTATGTAATTAGTCAGACAGTCAAACAATTATGTCGTGTCACGTAGTTAAAAAGTTCGGTAGAAAAGTAAGTCTCTGAAAAGAGACCAAGTGGCCAGGCAATCAGAGAAAGAAATCAGTAGAGAAAGTTGAACCCACACTAACGGAGGATCAAAGTAGATTATCAAAGATTTAAGGACATGTCTAGAATAAAAAATCAGAGTCACAGTCGGAGATAGCCAGACGATCAGAAGAAGTCTGTGTCAAAAAGTTCAATCCAGCCAGACGGAGACTCCAAAGCTGTGCAAAAAAGTCTCAGCAAACTCCAAAAAAGTTAGTGCTGAAACGTTAATCTAAGACAGATGGAAAATCAAAAGATGTGTAATAAGTCAGATAGATAGTCGAAGAGGTAAGGGCGTGTCTCATAGTCACAAAGGTGAATAGAAAAAGTCAGACACAGTGGGAGAGTGTAGTCAAGCGTTTAAAAGGTCGGTGTCGGAGAGTTCAACCCAAACAAACGAAGAGACAAAGGTCAGACAGTCAAAGATTTAAGCACATGTCTCGAAGTCATAACGTTAATTAGAAAAAGTCAGAGTCACAGTCGGGTAGGATAGTCAGGCATTCAAAAGCAGTAAGTTCCAGACAGTGGAATTCAGACGATGGAGAGTCACGGAATATGTCAGTCAGTCAAAAAGTTAATAACCTTTCATGCAGTCAGTAAGATGGAAAACAGAAGTCAGTCACAGTCAAGGAAAGTAGCAAGGAGATCAGAAGAAATCAATGCCAGCAAGTTACACCCAGAGAGTCAAAAGAATGTGCAATAAATCAGCCAGTCAAATAGTTAAGGACATGCATTTTAGTCGAAAGAAAAATACAGAGTGGGAGGGAAGTCAAGTAATCAGAAGAAGTGTCAGGAAGAAACGCAGACGAACCGATTATCAAAAGATCTATAATAGGTCAGACAGTCAAAGAGTTAAAAACGTGTAGCTTAGACAGATGTTTGGAAGAAATTGGTTAAAAGTCACCGTTATAAAGAGAATTCGCAGTCAGACAGAAAAAGTCAGAGAGGGTAGTTGGTTTTTAGAAAAGGCCAATGTCGAATAGTTAACCCAGACAATCGCAGAATCGAAAGATATGTGGAAGGCTGATCAGAAGTTCGTACTGGAAATTTAGGCGAACAAAAGGGTAAGAAGATGTATAACTCAGACAGGCAAAAAGTTAAAAAGCCTACCTGTAGTCACAAAGTTAGATAGAAAAAGTTAAATGGTACAGTCGGAGAAAATGAACAGGCGTTAAACTCACAGGCGGCAAATGGAAAGTCAAAGCATGCGTAATAAGTCAGACAGTCAAGAGTTAATAATGTGTCTCGCAGTAAAACGTTGGATAGAAAAAGTCGGAGTCACAATCGAGGATGGTAGTCAGGAGATCAGAAGTCTCAGAAGGAAGAAGTCAGAAGACAAGAGAAAGAATATACGATAAGTCTGTCAGTCAAAATGTTAAAGACGTGTCTCGTAGTCAAAGAGTTTGATAGAAAAAGTGAGTCACAGTCGGGAAGGGCAGTTGGATGATCAAAAGTCAATACTGGAAAGTTGAACCTAAGCAGAGAGTAAATGGGTGTGTACGTTAGTACAATAAAATAGTCAGATATACAGTTGGAAAGGGTAGTTAGGCGTGTAGAAGATGTCACCGTAGAGATGCATCCAGGCAAACGGAGAGTTGAAGATGCTAAGTCAGAAAAAGAGTTAATGACGTGTCTCGCAGTTAGAAAGTTAGGTAGAAAAAGTTCGAGTCATAATCGGAGAGGATTTAGAAGAAGGCATAGTTAAGCTCAGGTAATGGGGAGAGTCAGATAGTCAAAGAGTTAGAGATATGTCTATAGAAACAAACAAGGATAGAAAATGTCAGTCACAGTCGTGGAGGATAGTCAGGCGATGAGAAGTCAGTTTTAGAAAGCAAAACCCTGAGGACGAGAGTAAGAAAATAAGTCAATCGGTCAGTCAAAGGGTTAAGGAAGGACGAGTCTCGTAGTCAGAAAGTTGGGGATAGAAGAACCCATCTGCAGTCGATGAGTGTAATCAGGCTATTAGAATCAGTCAGTGTCGGAAAGTTGGATCTAAACAGACGCAATCAACGGATGTGAACTAAGTCCGAAATCAGAGTTAAAGACTCGTAGTCTGAAAGCTAGATAGATAGTCAAAAGGATGTGTAATAAGTCAGACAGTCATAAGTTAAAGACGTGTCTATAGTCGCAAAATTGAACAGCACAAGTCAGGGTCAAAGTCGGATAGCATATGCAGGCGATCAGAAGATAAGATAAACCCTTTAGGCGGACAGTCAAAAGGATGTGTTGTAAGTCAGACAGTCAAAGAGTTAATGGTGTATATCATAGTCAGTAAGTTGAATAGTAAAAAGTTAGGATCAGTGAAAGGTTAGTTAGACAGTCAGCAGAAGTCAATATCGTAAGTTAAACTTAGATCGACAGAGAATCGTAGAATGTATAATAAGTCAAACACACAGTCAAAGAGTTAACGTCGTATCTCGCATTCATGAAGTTCGATAGAAGAGGAGGGGAATAGTCAGACGATAGTCAGGAGAAGTCATGGTAGAAACTTAAACCCAAACAAACGAACAGTCAAATTATTTGTATAAATGAAACAGTCAAAACGTTAGAAACGCGTATCGTAGTCAGAAAATTGGATGGAAAAATCTGTTACAGTCGGGAAGTACCCGTATAATAGTCGGAGAGGATATAGAAGAAGGTAGTGTCGAAAATTGAGTTCAGACAAACAAAGAGTCAGATAGCGTCATGTCTATAGTCACAGAGATAGATAGAAAATGTCAAGAGTCAATGTCGGGGAGGATAGTCAGGCGATGAGAAGTAACTTTTAGAATGTAGGCGATGAGAAGTAACTTTTAGAATGTAGGCGACGATAATCAAAGAATTTATAATAAGTCAATCACTCAGTCATCGGGTTATGGACGTATCTCGTAGTCAGAAAGTTGGATAGACGAATCCAACTGCAGTCGGAGAGAATAATCAGGCGATTACAAGCAATCAGTGCCAGAAAATTCGACAATCAGAGTTAAGAACCCTTAAAGTCTGAAAGTTGGATATATAGTCAAAAGGATGTGCAATAAGTCAGATAGTCAACAGTTAAAAACGTGTCTATAGTCGCCAAGCTGAACAGAAAAAGTCAATGTCGGATAGATACACCCAGACGGAAGAGAAAAGGATATGTCATAAGTCAGACAGCCAAAGAGGTAATAATAACGTGTCTCATAGTCAAAAAGTTTTATAGGAAAAAGTCAGGGCCACTGAAACTTTAGTTAAGACGATAAGAAAAAATCAGTACCGTAAAGTTAAACTTAGACCGACAGAGAATCATAGAATGTATAATAAGTCATACAGTCAAAATGCTGAGGTGTAATCAGATACAGTCTGATAACAAATTTCAAATTCTGTTGCAGCTTTTAAGTTTATTAAACTCTTTTTAATTAATTTATTTACGAACTGGTCTAATTACTTCTAGATACACATTACACCATTTCCGGCCCGTTGTGGTGCAAAGCCAACCAAGTTGTGTGAAGCTTACGGTATAAAGTTTATATAGTTATGATAGAAATAACTATTAATGAGCCTTTTTTCTGTGCACTATTTATTTTATGCAACATTGCTACTATAAATCTAATAGCAGCAGTAGTTTTCTACCAGAAATAAGTATTTATAAATCTTGAAGTCCGTTCTATTCTAACAGCTAACACTATTTATTTTTATGTAGGTACCTAGAATATTTGTTTCTTATTATATCAAGTCAACCGTTTTTTAATCTTTTCGTTTCAAAAGATGCCAATTCTTCAGTGAGTACTGTGTGTGTAGTGCAACTTTAGATTTTGAGGTTATGTTATGTGAAAGCGTCAATGTGTCAATATTACGAATTTTATGCATCAGTTTACACACTCACTCTGTATGAATGATGATATAAGAACCATACTAGACCACATGTGGTTTTTAAATGCACATTCGCTTTCTACTGTTTGTACTCTTGCCGACCAACTACCAACCAACCAATCAGTGGGGGACTAGATTTGGGTTTATGAGATTTACAAAACAAATGAAAACACGTGCGAATCGCCCTTGACTTATCCACAAGTCCACATATGCTACCGTATTTGCACTACATATGTTCACTAACTGTTATTTTGACTTGTCTATGATTAACGATCGACTTTTGTTTCGGTCAAAATAAGTGCCCAACAAAAAAAAATGAGAATCGATATGCCAAACGTCGTTACAGTGACATGATGTTTGACGCGTTACATGTAAGGAATAATATCATCCATTTTGGCACTCATGAATAAATAATGCGGCGCGGCCAATTTCTAACAATTAATGTTTGCCTAATTTTAATTCGAATTCGATTGAATTTTGGTCATGAATCCTTAATGTCTGCTTTTAGCTTTCGACTCATCGCCATGTTGATATTTATTATTCACAATGGATAACACGAAGAGTTTAATAAAAGTTTTCTTTATACCTGGGTTTCGCTTTGTGAACGCCGCACGTGTATCCCATTTCTGTAAAATTTATTACGGGAAGAAATTGGGGATTTTTATTTTTTTAAGACAGAAACCATCAAAGTAGGTTAGAATTAAGTATCAATAATCAAGCTAGTTTTTTTTGTCGGCGATTATTATTTCATCCCCTGAATTTTGTCCACGTAATGTAAAAAAAATAATTGAATTAAAAGGTAGGTAACCTTGACCTTCGAAGAGCAACCACAATAAATGTAAACCAAACAATGGCAGTGCAAAATACGCATTACAATAAATTTAATGAATGGTCGGAATGATTGTGAGTCAATGGGCTACCTTGGTAGGGGTCGCCGTGTTAACCGGAAATGTCCGAAAAAACTATGACAGACAAATTAGGGATGTCTAAAATTGCGCCGGAAGAATGTAAATTTGCAAATTATTCATCTGATTTTGGACATTTCTAACCTCTTTTTTTTGTTCTGATAGCAGCGTGCCCAAAAATAAATTATGTAAGGCATTTAACTGAAAATTGGTAAAAAATTTTATCAAAAATTTAGAATCAAATTTTTAAAAAGAATTTTGATGGTGATGGTTCACCCAAATGCTGACTCTGGTGTCGTAATTTTGAAGACGGTGGCAGCGTGACGAAGGTGGTAGAGTGATTTCTAATGGGCGATAAAATCAAAATTGAACCAAATCATGGATTTCATCAATAATTTTTTGGTGGCCGTTTTTGGAAATCCTGAGCGTGGCTCATCATGTCAGCATTTGTGAACGGCCACCTTGAAATACGTCGTCCAAAAACTCACTTGAATCTGATTTCAATTTGGGGTCAAATTGTTGATACCCATCTTGTTAGCAAAATTGTGATAGCTTGTGATAGCTAAAGTCGTGACAGCGTACATCGCTATAGGTAACACATCTGCGAAACACAACTGTAGACGAAGACGTAAACAGCAGTAACGAAATAACTGCAGCGCTGAATGCACATATTCAGAGTCCTGCAGCTTCCAAAACAGTGACGAAATAACTAAAGAAACAGTAGCCCAACAGTAATTCTACATTGATTAGGTGTTGCTATTTTTTATCCACTCCCTGTATATGTCACAATAAATGAACATTTCGATGAAATTATCTCCTGATACCAACCCTTACGCTATCGTAACTTTCAACAGGAATTACCAACCAACATCTTGCGGCAAAATCTTCCTACAATTCTGCTTGAGGAGTAGAATCTTAAAATCAAATTTGGTACTTACGAGTTGATCTTTGATACAGAGCAGAAGTAGATACGAAATGTCTATAGCGCTGACATATGTAACCGTCTGTTCGTTTGCCCCTCTGTCCGCATTCAGAACTTCTGATTAGGACGAAAAAGTGATCAGAAAACAATGGTGTCAGAGGTAAATTAACCTTAAAGGGTTGAGCTCAGGAATCAGATTTGACCTGCGATTTGACCTTTGGTACAGGTCAATGGTTAATGGTTTTGATACCGATAAAGAAGTAGTCAAATGGCAATGGTGACAGAGGTAACGGACCTTGGAGATTTAAGTTATGGAATCAAATTTGACCTGCCACTTGACCTTTGATATAGGTCAATGGTTTTGATTGCGATAAAGAAAAGGTCAGATGGAATGGTGACAGGGGTAATGGACCTTGGAGATTTAAATTCTGTAATCAAATTTGGCATGCCACTTGACTTTTGATATAGGTCAATGGTTTGGATTGCGATAAAGAAGTGGTCAAATGGCGCTGATGACAGCAGTACAATTACTGCTTAAGGTCAATACCTTGGAGGGTTGAATTTTGGAATCAGATTCGACCTGTGACTTGACCTTTGATACAGGTCAATGTTTAATGGTTTTAATTGCGATAAAGAAGTAGTCAGATGGCAATGGTGACAGGGGTAATGGACCTTGGAGAATTAAATTCTAGAATCAAATTTGTCATGCGACTTGATGTTTGATACAGATCAACAGTTAATGGTTTTGATTGCAATAAAGAAGTGGTGAGATGGCAATGATGACAGGAGTAATGGACCTTGGTGGGTTAAATTCTGGAATCAGATGTGACCTGCGACTTGACCTTTAATACAAGTCAATGGCTAGTGGTTTTAGTTGCGATAAAGAAGTGGAGAAATGGCAATGGTGACAGGAGTAATTGACCTTATAGGGTTGAATTTTGAAATCAGATTCGACCTGCGACTTGGCTTTTGATACAGGTCAATGTTTAATGGTTGTAATTGCGATAAAGAAGTAGTCAAATGGTAATGGTGGCAGTGGTAACAGACCTTGGAGATTTAAATTCTGGAATCAAATTTGTCGTGCGACTTGATGTTTGATACAGATCAATAGTTAATGATTTTGATTTCAATAAAGAAGTGGTCAGATGGCAATCATGACAAGAGTAACGGACCTTGGAGGGTTAAATTCTGGAATCAGATTTGACCTGCGACTTGACCTTTAGTACAAGTCAATGGCTAGTGGTTTTAATTGCGATAAGGAAGTGGTGAAATGGCAATGGTGACAGGAGTAATTGACCTTGGAGGGTTGAATTCTGGAATCAGATTCAGGACCTTGATTCAGGACAATGGTTAATGGTTTTGATTGCGATAACGAAGTGGTCAGATCGCAACGGTAGCAGGGGTAATGGACCTTCGAGATTTAAATTCTGGAATCAAATTGGACATGCGACTTGACCTTTGATACAGGTCAATAGTTAATGGCTTAGATTGCGGTAACGAAGTGGTCAGATGGCAATGGTGACAGGAGTAGTGAACCTTGAAGATTTAAATTCTGGCATCAAATTCGTCTTACGGCTTGACCTTTAATACAGGTCAATGATTAATTGTTCTTATTTGTGATAAAGAAGTGGTCAGATGGCAATGGTGACAGGAGGCAATTCTGGAATCAGATTTGACCTGCGACTTGACCTTTGATACAGAACAATGGTTAATAGTTTAGATTGCGATAACGAAGTGGTCAGATGGCAACGGTGGCAGGGGTAATGGACCTTCGAGATTTAAATTCTGGAATCAAATTTGACTTGAGAATTGACCTTTGATACAGGTCAATAGTTAGTGGCTTAGATTGCGGCAACGAAGTGGTCAGATGGTAATGATCATGGGTAATGAACCTTAAAGATTTAAATTCTGGAATCTAATTTGACCTGCGACTTGACCTTTGATACTGTTCAATGGTTCATTGTTTGGATTGCAATAAAGAAGTGGTCAGATGGCAATGGTGACAGGAGTAATGAACCTTGAAGGGTTAAATTATGGAATCAAATTTGATATGCGACTTGAGCTTTGATGCAGGTCAAACGTTAGGTTCATGTCCTTACCATGTAACTGATAGTGGGACTAAAGTATATACGGAATACGGAACGCCCGTAGCGGTGACATAAATATGTGATCTACCTGTCCGATTTCTTTCTGCTCCCATTCAAAAGTTTAAGTTAAGTTGGTTAAGTGGCAGGGATAACCGACCTTGGAGAGTTGAATTCTGGAATCAAGTTTGACCTGCAATTTGATCTTTGACAGAGATCAAAGGTCAAGTTCAGATGTTAGCCCTTAGCATGTACAGGTACACTGATAATGAGATAAGGGGTAATCTACTCTGCTGTGCTCAAATCCGTATATTTATGTTCGAAGAGTTACAGGTTTTCCTAATTGTTTATAAAATGAATGCTGCTAAATAGTAAAAGAACAATTTAAAAGTTTATATTTGAAATGTTCTATTCCCCCCAAAATTTGAGCATTACATCGAAATACTAAAAAACACGCATCTTCTATTTTTCTTAAGTTTCTTATAATGTAAGAACTCAAAAGCGTGGAAAAATGCTCATTTTGACTGCCCCTGGTATATTTATCCATCGATGCTTATTTTCTTATTCTTCTTCTTTTGCGTGCCGTGCTGTGTTGCAGAGTGTTGGCATTTCCCTCCTATAATTGTGTTGTGCGTGTACAGAGATCACAAGTATAGGGGACCTACAGCTTAAGGTAGACTCCGTACCACCCCAAGTACATAGAACTTGGATTTTTTTATTAATTTCAGGGAAATTTCCTGGGAAAAGTATATCACGTTGATTTGCCATTGCCTTCCGAGGGAGATGTGATTTTTAAAAATGTGGTGATATAGTATAGGCCGGGATTCGAACTCGGGTCCCTTGGTCAGTAGTTCCACACGCAACTAACCGAACCACAATCGCTCCCGATTTTCTTATTAAGCTGTGTAAATATGTAGCATCCACTCTTAAAATGTAAAATCTTACATTAATTCTAATTGCAATTGCAGTTTTTCAGTATTCCATTTTTTTTATTAAAGTAAGTCTTCATAACATTTTTGTTTGGTCGATTTTCGTTGAATATCTAAATTATATTTGAATGGTCTGTTTTATCATTGAGCTCCATGTCATCTTCCTTTTAACTTGTTTCACTTTGCGTTTGGAAGTTATGAACTGAACTTAACGCGATATCAGTCCTCTTCGCGGGCAAGAACAACTAAACCCCATTGAAGCAAAGTACAATAATACCACCACCGACGAAAGATTCATAAAGTACTCCGTTCTTTTATTATGTTAAACCTTCGGGGATAAAAAAAACTAAAGTAGCATTCCTCATTAACAGTTAAAAGTCTTAAAAAGGATATTCAGTAAACCTTTCAGAAAACAATTGCCTTTCTACAACTTGAATAACCGTAAAAGTACTACGACACGTCTACCTTCTTTTCACACTTTCAAATCAGCATTCTTATTATATGAAAAATACTACAAATTCCACTAGAAACATAGTGCGACAGCTTGTAAATTCGCACGTGACAAAAAACAATCGGGTTTTGTAAACTAGCAGCCTACTAAAAATTTACAAAAACAAAACGGTTAATAACTGTTTAGATATTGTATTGCTATATACTCATTACTTGACCAATAATGTTGCACGAAATTGCAATTAGGGCAGTGGCTTGAATGTCCCGTACAGGGTGTACGGGAATTTATAATTTTGCTTATGTCTTCGTTTCGTAAAGCTCAAAAGCGGATCATTTTGGCAATCTTTTTTAAAGATATTTACGCACGGAAAATGAATTTATTAATAATGAAAATCTGGAAGATGTTAACAAATTCATCAGGGTCTATCGGGCCCATAGACGCATTAAGCACCTCTGTAGATGATCTCAATTTTTAAAAAAAGAAAACTTTTCAAATGTCGGGGAGATATACCCATAGATGTTCGGCGTTTCAAACCTTCAGAGTGTAAAAGATTCAAAATACTTTGAGACCCAGTAAACTAGAAGTTATGAACTTATGAAGATAATTGTAGATCCATCCGAATGATGCCAGATACTCAAAGATTAAGAGCTTCAACTTCAAATTTTGCTAAAATTGAAGTTTTGATATGTTCTTAAAATTTTTTATTAATGTATTTTTACAGTTTTTTAATTTGTAAATCTCAGCTAGTGAAAGGTTTAGATTTTCCAGTTTCAAACACTGGAATATATCGGTGCTCACCCGTCGAGGTCCAGCTCCCATGGGAATCTCCGTATCTCTTGTACAGAACGCGGACTTTCATGGACAGCTATATAGATTCCAACCCACATGCTGGGCATAAACAATTATTCACCCAATGTCTCGATTTATCCAGGAGGTACCACGCCAGGGCTACCCGGGCGACCCGCCAGTGACCTCTATATTCTATAACTGTGGAGCTTGTGAGTAATGAAATTTATTAACAAAGTTGTAAATATTGATTATTTTAGATACGTTCATAAAAAGAAAAAGTTCAGGCTGTTTTCTCAGTTAGAACGCTCAAAGATGTTTCCAAAAGGAAAACATCTTTACCTCAATTCGTCATGTAACATCTCCATAAAGGGAGACAAGCCTTCTAGCTTTATCTTTCAGCGGCAGGGCGACTATAACTCTAGCTCATGCCTGAATTGCTCTAGGGTGGTGTTACCAGACTGATCTTTGAAAAAATGAAAGGGTTAAGGGTCATGACAAAATAATAATCAATTTTTTAAAATCTTCGTTCAGTTTAATTCCTTTGTATTTATGATATCGTTACGATTAAGTATTTTGGTCATTATTATCCAGTCTAAAACAAAAGATTGGAGAGAGGTGCTTTCAATTTTTTTGATTTTATCTGTTTTGCTTCGGTCATGCTGGCTGGCCATTGCACAAGTTATCGTCTGCTAATCATTCTAGGACAATACAACACATTACGACATTACAAGAATACAATACTACAAACATGTGGTGGCACACCATTTTGTTGGTAGTTTTGAAGTTAATAAAACTAAACCTTTCGGTCCCGCTGTAATATTGATACAAGTTCCAAAACTAACACAAGAGAATGACGCCCATATTTCTAATTATTGCTTATGCTTCCTGTTGCCCCTTTGCAATTTATGAGTTTAAGAAACCAGTACCTGCGACGCCTGAGTAGAATTAGTTTGAATAAGGCCTCTGTATAAGTCTACTAGCGTAAGTATTTGTACTAAAAGTTTAAGCATTTTCGTTGAGCAACTTAAAGGAAGTACGGACCTGTTCATATTTTATTGAGTTTTGATGATGTTGCAGTTAGCTTCCAATCGTGTAGTATTTTTTATTCGTTGTTACAATTGTGAAATAAGTCGTACACGGGAAAACTATATAAAACCCTCATTTTTAATTACAATAGTTTCACAGGACTCTTTTTAAGCCACATTACAACAATAGACGGGAGTGCAATCTCATTACTATACTTTTTGTACTATACGGCATTTACAGTAAGTAATACAAGGTAAAGGTCGTCAGAAAAACTCAAACTCTATATTCATAATCACCACGCAGTTCCTTGGCGTAATCAAAAGTATTGATATGATTAACTAACCTGAACGTTTGCGATTTGCACGAAGGTATTGCAGGTTTCGTGTACCCTTAAGTGTGGTTGACGTACCCAAGTACAGATACCATTACGTAAGGGTAACCTGGGCAAACACCTTAACGGATATTTATGCATACGTATAGTCTTTGTACATAGGCACACCAGGTCTTAAAATTGGTACGTCAGGGTAGACAGAGTTTTTTCCAAGTCCATGCACAGACTTGCTGGACTATGAGTGAAGGCACTCCCTAGGAGAGCTGGACTCGGACGGGTGAGCATGTAAACAACTCCGACACTAGGCTGGAAAGCTATTAAAGGGTAGATAACAATCTCGTTCCCACCAGTGAGAACTGGCAGCACTTACGTAAGTAAGTGCTGACGCGCTAATTGAGCGTACCCAAATTTCTTATCCAAGGAGACTTGACAGTAAATCTTCAAGGCAAGTATGTCACGCAAATCTGCACTATGGCAGGAGAATATTTTTCAGCATTAAGCGTTCCTAAAATGAGAACTGTCTGTACATAACTATCAATACTTGATCAATAAGATGCAAGGTTTGTTACCAGGCAAGATTTTGGCCCCATAATGCTTTTTTAATCATAGCTACCGAAACTGCAATTTTTTTAGTGCTGCAAAATCCACATCTTCATATTTTAAGACATGGCGTACCCACAAAGGTGGAAGAAAGCTTCATTAGTTAAAGTATTTCATGGATGCTTGCAGTCGGTAGAGATAGAACTGCAGACCTTTTTAGGAATACAATGGTAAGTCCCATATCACATATTCATTTACTGGTATATCTGAGCTGGTAGCTCAACATATATTAACACACAGTATTCTGCAAACGCATTTGCGCATAAAATATAGGAAATCGCTAATATAATACGAGAACAATTACAACAAAATAAGCTTTGAAATCAACAGTAACATTTTTTCATCTTTAATTAACGCTAAAAATAAACAAGCGATATCATGAAATCGGCATTTACCTTTTGCAATCGGTCTACATTGGATAAACACTTAGAAATTTGGACAGAAATAACTGTCATAAGGAAATAAACACCCACAACAATCTGATTACACCAAACACCTTTTAGCATGCCAAACTGCTCAATGACTCATTAAAATAACATCAAATTCTACTAATTCACTAAGTGTGTTATGACTATTGCTTGTCATTTTTGCCAAATATGCTACTGCATGAGGATTTCCTGCGCGTTTCCCATTCTTCTTTCTGCTATGAATCCCATGCAAAAAGTTTTCAGAGAATACACGCAAACGCTTAGTCATTTTTTTACTAAAAGGATGCTCCTAACCTCACTTTATGCCATTATTTTTTGAAAAGATCAAAAATGTATTCTAGATCACACGTACATTATTATTGGATTATTGTAACCATAAGCAGACCATAACAACACGTTATACCTATTTCAAAACTTATAACGGTGGTAACCCGAACCTTGCGAGCTGCAGCTGCCGGCCGGTGTCACATCCGCCGAAATATGCGTTTCATCCCCTACCCTCAGAAGAAAAAAAAAGCTCATTTTATTATGAAGGTTGGTAATAAACTTAGCGGTAGTTTTGTGTTCTTAAAGACCTATGCAAATCTACTAAAGTTATCAACACATCTTTAAGGCTGTTTTTTATTTTCCTAGAGAGGTCGGAGATTAAAGATCTGCTTCAAAATTTGATCTTGCACGATTCTTAGGATTTCCATAAAAATATTTTGAAGGCACTACCACACCAACTTTAACAAAAGAATCTTTTGTTGACAATGTAGCCCACCACCACTACCAACATGAGAGTGTAAGTAGCGGAAAATAATTTTATAAGAGGGAGGCACGCGCGACATAAATGTCCTCACTCGCATCTGTCAGAGTGCAAACATCGTAAACTGAAATTCAACACCCACATTCGGAAGTGGCACAAGGTGTCTGCCATAAACTCTTGTGTGTTGCTGCTTTGGTCCGGATCTGTCTCATCGCAGTCGCGTCATTCATAACCTCTCTTTTATTTATTCCTTTCTTATCTCCCTCTTTCATTTCTGGAAATTTTTACGATTTTAATCAAAAATATCATAACTCATACAGCTCACACTTCTCTTCAAAGGTAACCATAGAAAGTTTTAAAATCCCCTAATCCACACCCAGATAGCACACAGAGATAAATAGGTCTTTATCAAGAGGGCCATCTTGTAATCTGTCTAGTCCCTGTGAACAAAAAGGACGCAGGATGAGCTACTTATGGTAGTTTTTACAAGCAGCACGTGCATCTAGATTGTAACGGGACAAATATTATTATAAACACTTCTTTTCTTCAAATCTTAACCCCCAACACGTGCGGTCAAAAATATAAAATGGCGCGCATTTACATTTTAAATGCGTGCGCGCGCGTAAACTTGAAAAAAGAGGTTAGAAATCTTAAGACGCTGCCTTGCTGAAAAAGAGACCACATTTATTTAATCTATTAATTTGTCAGCTGCATCCCTATTAACTTTGCATGAATTTAAGCGTATTATCGCACTTATCTATCATTAAACTATTAGATTTAATGCATGTTAAATGCGTCGTCACTCGTTAATGACCTCATTTATTATACAGAAGATCCGTGTATATGTGTGCCTATTTTAATGAAGACTTTTATACTTAAATTAATTGGATTAGCATTTTTTAATGCAGTCGAAATATATGTTAGAAATGTAGAAGGTGATCAGTATTTTGTGATTTATATCATACAATTCCAGCGCCTGTTGGGCATTTCAGTTGTAATCATCATTCAACAAACTCAAAAGTGCAGCTCCATCACCGAGCACATTGTATTTACGTCTACTCAGCAGTTTCTCGATTTCCATCTCCTCTCCTAACCGTACTTCTCTCACAATTACTTTACTCTTTTTGGTGCAAGACGCATCAACTATTGGTTCTGTGACCTTCTTGTAACCTTCAGGTCACACAATGGTCATTACAATACTCATCAATTAGCATAGTTGGAAAGGTCTTATCGAGTAGGTTAAGAATATGTAAGCATATGGTGGGTCTGTGACTATATTCCTGTGACCGTTAGGTCACATCAAAGGTCAAACAGTGTTCCATTATAACACTCATCAATCAACACCCACGGAGTAGCATGTCGTTGTATCATTGTATAAATTAAGAATATGCAGCACTTGTTGGGTCTGTGACCAATCCTGTAACCTTCAGGTCACGATAAAGGTCAAACAATACTCCATTACAACACTCATCAAGTAGCATATCGTTGGAAAGGATTCATTGAGTAGGTTAAGAATATGTAAGTACATGGTGGGTCCGTGACTAATCCTGTGACCATCAGGTTACATCAAAAGTCTAACACTATTCCATTATAACACACACCGAGTAGCATATCGTTGGAAAGATCTCATCGAATAAATTAAGAATATGTAGCAGCAAATGCTGGGTCTGTGGCCATACCTGTAACCTTCAGGTCACGGCAACGGTCAAACAATAGTTCATTACAACACTCATCAAGTAGCATATCGTTGATTGGAAAGGATTCATCAGTAGGTTAAGAATATGTAAGCATATGGTGGATCTATGATCATATTCTTGTGACCGTCAGGTCTTGTCAGATGCCAAACGAAGTTCCATTTAAACACATCCACCGAGTAGCATATCGTTGGAAAAATCTCATCGAATGAATTAAGAATATGTAGCACACGTTGGGTCTGCGGCCATTTCTGTAACCTTCAGGTCACGCCAAAGGTCAAACAATAGTATATATATATATTACAGCACTCATCAAGTAGTGTATCGTTTCAAAGGTCTCCTCAAGTAGGTTAAAAATATTGTAACGATCTTTTTAAATAATACTAAAGGTGCTGTTTTAACTGTTTATTAACAAGAGTTTATTAAAACTAACACTAATTATAAACTATTAACGAACTTAACTTATTAAATCAAGTATGGAAAACAAAGATACCGCCGAAATTGAAAGCGAAAATTTTCAATCAGTGTGTGATACCTGTAATGACCTATGGAACGGAGACCTGGCTGCTTACAAAAGCAATCATGAATACCTAGGATGAAAATAGCTCAAAGAGCCATGGAGCGAAAAATTGTGGGAGTAACTCTAGCAGACAGGAAAACGAACAAGAATAGCAAGACATAAATGAGAATGTGCTGGACATGTTTCCAGAATGTCATATAAATGGAGTAAAAAGATATTGGAAGAGACCATGAGGAAGAAGATTAAGTGTGGGAAGGCCAATGATGAGATGCGCAGATGAAATAAAAAAACAGTCGAAACCAAATGGCAAGAATTAGCAAACGACAGAAAGGAATGGAAGGGTAGAAAGAAGGCCTATATCCGCATGTGAGTTAGAGAGAGGCTAGAAGAAGAACGAACTTAAAATAATTTAATTACAGGTTATTATTGCTACAATATTTATATGCACAGATATTTATTTCCAAAATACATCTTCTACTATCGCACGATGCGTGTATTGTTTTACTGGTTAACTGCCTGTTAAATGCATACGCCCATCGTTCCGGAACATTTCTCCGTCAGTCTCGAATATTGTAGAAGGCTTTCAATGCGCCGGGAACCTTCTCGCGGTTCACCGCCAGTCTACATGTGGAACCTTTCCGTTCATTACAATATGTAAGCACATGGTAGGCCTGTTACTATATTCCTGTGACTGTCAGGTCACGTCAAAGGTCAAACGGTGTTCCATTATAATACCCACAGAGTAGCATATCATTGGAAAGGTTTCTTCAAATTGATTAAAATATGTAACACAAGTTGAATCTGTGGCCATTCATGTAACCTTCAGGTCTATCAAAGGTCAAAGGTCAAATAATAGTACATTACAACAGTCATCAAGTAACATGTCGTTGGGAAGGTCTCATCGAGCAGGCTAAGAATAAGTAAGTACATGGTGAGTCTGTTACTATATTCCTGTGACGGTAAGGTCACGACAAAGGTCAAACAATGTTCCATTACAACATCCACAGAGTAGCATATTGTTGGAAAGGTTTCATCGAATGGGTTAAGAATATGTAGCACACGTTACTGTAATCTTCAGGTCACGCAAGGTCAAACAAAGGTCCATTACAACACTCATCAAGTAGCATACCATTAGAACAATCTCATCGAGTAGGCTAAGAATATGTAAGCACATAGTGAGTCTGTCATACTATTCCTGTGACCGTCAGTCAAACGATGTTCCATTATAACACCCACCTAGTAGCGTATCGTTGGAAAGATCTCATCGACTGTATTAAGAATATGTAGTACACGTTGGGCTTGTGACCATTCCTATAACCTTCAGGTCGCGACAAAGGTCAAACGATATTCCATTACACTCATCAAGTAGCATACCGTTGGAAAGGTATCATCGAGTAGGTTAAGAATATGTAAACACATGGTGGGTTTGTGACTATTCCTGTGTCCATCAGGTTCTCACGTCAAAGGTTAAACAGTGTGCCATTATAACATCCATCGAGTAGCATATCGTTGAAAAGGTCTCATTGAATAAGATAAGAACATGGTAGCGCACGTTTGTGATCTTAAGATCACGGTGAAGGTCAAACAGTGTGCAATTACAACACCCAATAAGTTGCATATCGTT
Organism: Agrypnus murinus; assembly: GCA_929113105.1. Taxonomy (NCBI): domain Eukaryota; kingdom Metazoa; phylum Arthropoda; class Insecta; order Coleoptera; family Elateridae; genus Agrypnus; species Agrypnus murinus. The sequence goes on along the minus strand of OV816027.1, from coordinate 87,191,034 downwards.
TCAAAGGTATGGATTAAGGGTGTAGCTAGCGCTGTAGCAACTGCATTAATAAAACAAAGCCCATGAAGCAACCGCACAAGAAAAACAACTGTAAGATTTTAGTTCAGCAATTTTTCTTCTCGCGCTCTTTTCTCCTTTGACCTTGAATAAAGGTCATAAGATCAGCCTCGCGCGTTTGGCGCAAGGACGACTTTGTTTTTTTTTGTTGTAGAGGAAAGCCATCGTCTAAATAAAATTCGTGACAGGTTCTTTGGGGAAATTTTATTTATTTTTATCTAAGCGTTTATGAAAGTTGATGGCAAAGATATTTTGTATAAATGAATCAAGTAGTCTTCAAACGCAAATTATTTTATAACAAATAAAAGCAGTCAATTGGAATAAGTTATTTTTCAGATTTCACATACAGAAAGAAAAAGGTGTGTTCTATAGGCTACGCATGTTTTTTTCCAATTACAGAGGGTGAGGGCTCATGAAATGAACACGTTTGATTAGTGAAACAAAATTACTATGATCTATCGTTTGTTCTATTGGTTGACGACCCTGATTCTATTTCTATTTCCGCGCATCAGGGCCTCCAACACTAGAGAACTTTCTTAGTCATATCAGGAGAAAAATGGATCCCCTTACATCATCAAACGTGTTTTATCCAACCGAAACCAAAAAAATTCAGAATTAACAGGAATCTCGCTATTGCTTATTACCTCTGGACCGCCACTTTCTTTGACCTCTGCAGCGTATTCCTGGTGAAATTTTGCAGTATGAAGAAGAATAAATACCTTTTCCACTTCACCAGGACACAAATCCGGAATTCTTTCTGCTATCAAAGGTGCCACACCTCTTCGACAGAGCGCTTTGCATTAACTTTCACTTTTGACGGGTCTCGGATAAGTGCTAAAGACCCTCTTACCGAAATGATTCCGACCACTACGAGTTGGGAACCGAACTGCTCCTTTGTTTCAGAAATCCAAGTTTGGATCTTTGACCTAACAAATCATGCGTTTTCCATTGCAGTAGTCTACTCCAACCAAGCCTTATCTACTGACACCACATACTCCGATCTTTGACCCGCAAGACGCTTCTCGTACAGCTTTATTTCGGTTCGAGATGTGCGATGCTTTTAACACACAATCTTTATCTTTCTTAACTTTTCTTTTCCCCATATCTCCGTAGATGACCTTCCGGAAGGGTCTTAGGGTCGACTTCGACTACTTTGACCTGCTCATTGTGTGGGATCTTCTTTTGACTTTACGAGTTACCTTTCTGGGTTTCCGTTTCAAATACCGTGGAGGAATGTTCTCGGCCTGATCACGTTTTGTATTGTACCCAAACTAATATCAATTCCATCGGATCTTGCTAATAACCTTGCTTGAAAAGAATTTTCACAGCAGTCTCCGTTTCCGGTGATAACAACTTTTGGCATTTTTTGGGTTATAACTTAGAAAATTGACCAAACACAAAGTCGAAAGTATGGATAACAACTATTTAAGTTTGTTAATCGTCATACTACGATATCGTAAAGGTGTTCATTTCTGCGATGCGGTGGTCCTTAAAAACTTAAAAAATAGATGGGTGGTTAGATAGGTCAGGGGTAAGTCGAGAGAGAAGCAAGTTGGGTGGGGAGTGGGTGAATTGTAAGTCAGAAGGACGTGAGTTTAAGGAGATGTCAGAAGGGGAGAAGTAAATCAGAAGGTGGTAGTAAGTTGAGTAGAGGTTGACAGGTGGATGGATAAGACGGAGGCAGCTACTTAGTCGAACTAGGAGTATTTCGGAGAGGGGTGAATGGTCAATGGTTAAGTCGGAAGAGCGTAAGTAAAAGAAGTCAGGAAGAGGAGGTGAGTTCGGATAGTGACGATTAGTGATTAAATCGATAAACTTTAATTTGTAATTAAATATTCGGAACGCGTTGTAATTTGATCAAAACAAGCGGAAAATTTAAATGATATAGATCTGATTGTTACGAATTCACTTACGAAATATTTTATCAGGTACACTTTTTAGCTAAATATCTTTAAAATTGGCTTTAAAAATAATATTCGAGTATTTATAGATTCCTCACTTCCGTAAAAGGAGAAAAACCCCATTAGTAAAGATTTAAAATTGTTATTTTTTGCAAGAATATGCGCCACCCTAACCAGATTTTGAAGTTCCACAAAATGACAGTTTTTATGCTAATTCCACCCTAACTACTTCTTTTTTCCAACCAAAAACCAGTATATCGGTTTACAGCCACACGCGCAGATTACACACACAAACTTTTTTTTTTGTACAATTCTGACAAATTTTAACAAGAAATGTAGGAAAGAGCTGTCTTTTCAATTCGGATATCCTGCTAAAGGGATAGACTTTTTTGCTCGTCTTAGTGCTTTTTTTTCTCTTGGTTTGTTTGATCCTACAAGATGTATAATTTGACGCAAGGAGATAATAGATTTATTCAACGCCAAACTAGCAATTTTATGCAACAGGATTATAAAGAGATAAATAAAAGAATAGCTACAATGAAGAATAGCATAAAAGCGCTAATCCCACCGAAGACAGTCCATTGTTTTAAATGAATGAAGACTAAAGAACGGTCTGCAACGAGATAATTTGCTATTGTTCGCTTGAACATAATCGTTTTTGGCTGGACAGCGGTGCTTTGAGGAGATTTAGGACGTACGCGACTTAAGAATATTAATGGAGTCACCACTGTTAGATTTGAAATCGCATTAAAGTAATGTTAATTCATTGCAAAATATTGACAGAAGGTTACAAGTGTAAAAACTGTTTTTGCTTAAGCATTTTCGTTGTCCCTACTGTAACGGAACCTTTTTTTGCAAGAATTTGAAAAATCTTGAATCTAGTATTCTGTATTTAATTTGTGATAAATACATCCAGGATTTACTGTAATAAATAATTAACGTCTTAATTATAAACAAATTGAATTAGAATGGTTCTGCATTAAACGTGCAATACTGTAAACTGCTACTAGGCTCGAAAACGCAATTTTTGCAAAAAATGACCTAGTCTAATTCTGCATTAGACTGACGATATAGGTATAAATAAATAACAAAATCAAAGAACCCATTTATTATTCCATTAAATCCTATAATTCTGTTAAAAATATTACGTTATATTACAATAACGTACATAAACAAAAAATTTTGTAATAATGCTACTTTAATGTGATTTTACATCGATAGTAGTGCCAACTACCATAAAACAATAGTTACATATTAAAGATCGTCACTTTCAGAAGTAGAATTCTCGCCTACATTTATAAAAAGTGATTCAACCTGCACGTCAATGATTTCATCCAATTCCCACATATCATTTTCAACTTCAGTTACATGTTTAACAGCTTTTTCCCAATTAGCTGGTGTAACATTTTGAACAGCTTCCATGAAGAGATGTTTCACATCTACTAATTTAAATGTGTTTTTTCTTGATACCTCAACTTTTATCTGTCCCCATATTAATTCTATTGGGTTAAGCTGACAATGGTAGGGAGGTAATCTTAAAACTGTTGCTTAATGTTGTTTAGCCAAGTCATCCACTACATATCGCACATCAGGTTTATATTGCTTCACTATTGTAAGCATTTCTGCTTTTACCACGTCGGGTTCAAAGGGAATAGCTTTTATCACACTTACGCCTGTGATAAAAAATATAAAATACGGTATAATAATGACATTTGCTTAAAAACATTATAATATGGATACCTGCGGCTCTACCAGTAAATTCAACACATTGTTTATTCGAAGCGTCTAAATTATCTTCACTGTAATTTTTAAAATATTTCTAATGGCAGTTAAAAACCATATTTCCCTCGGCCATATTCAATATAATTACCTACAATACACAATTGGCTTACATCAAATAAATTACAATTTTAATATATATGTTTACGTACCGACTTCAAACTCCAACAACAACGAGATTGTCTTGAAAAAAGACAATCTCAACAGAGTTTTTTTTTTGAAAATAAGAGACGAGCAAAGATAAAACAACAAATAATAACACCTGGATCGAACTTAATAACAACAAGGAGAAGTTAGGTTACAGGTATCCTTCAAGTGTCATATCTTATGCATCTCACAATTACCCATGTTTATTTATTTATTTGTTACTAATATGTGTATTGTTTTTTATCGAATTATAATATATTACATTGGTATAATAAAATATATTACAGATTGTTTGCTGTCTAAACAAAAACAGATATTAATTGCTTTAATTTGTAATCTAATAAAAGAATTCATTGTTTTTAACACAATCTGCGGCAACTTTTAGTACAAACTGGCAATTCTGTATGAACTGCATCCAACTATCTCTGCACCCCATTTTATTGGTTTATAGGCAGTGTTATATTTTCTAGTGTAAAACTGTCCTACCAATTACACAGCAGCTTTTTAAATGCCCGCTTTTAAGTGGGCGATTTATTTCCTCTATCTGTTCGTGAACTGGACTTTATAATTGTGGTTGTTTCGTTAAGACAGGTACTATTTTACAGAATTTAATCTTCGTATGATTTTGAAAACTTTCCATCATTTTTGTTTGCTTTATTAGAAGAAATAAGTGATCAGTCAATGGGTGTTTCTTCTTTATAAACATTTTTACAGACTAAATAAAAATATACAAACTATTTATATTCCTTGTTTCCTAACGAATAAATACATAACACTTATTCTTGTGTTTTACTGTAGTAATCGAATATACTTTTTTGATTGCTTGTTTAGCTCAACGTCCTGGGTTTCGAAGAGGTTGAATTAATAAATTAATTTTCTAACAAAAAAAATATTATTTAAATCATAACCAATCTGGGTTGTAAACCCAGTGGCTCTCAACACTCAAATTCTAACTTCGTTCTAATAATTTGCAGGTTTAGCATTTCAGCTCCTCGTTGGAATTTGAATAAGGCTAACTGTTCTATACTTTACCAACACCAGCCTGGTGTTATAGGATTAATTATTTTTTAATTAAGATGCCAAATTAAGAACTTAAATGTACAATCAAATTTCAATTTACGAATCAGATGCAATAATTATTTACCACATACCGTGGTCGAGTGATAAGAGATCCTACTAGTATTTGAGCTCGGGGGAGCGTAATGTACTTGCTACAATAGCTCAATTACCTCCATTGCACTTCCATAAGAGTGTATATGGAACCCCAACAGATGGAATGGCTTATTAACACAGTCATTTATAGTCATATATCGTCATTTATAGTCATTTATTAGTCATTTATAGTCATTTATAGTCATATATCGTCATTTATAGTCATTTATTAGTCATTTATAGTCATTTATAGTCATTTATAGTCATTTACAATCATTTATAGTCATTTACAGTCATTTATAGTCATTTATAGTAATTTATTAGTCATTTATAGTCATTTATAATCATTTATAGTCATAGTTGATTTATGTTTTATGCGACTTGAAACATAATAAATAAACAAAAAAGGTTTTTACCCCCTTTTGACAGTTATTTTGAAACGCTACATTCATTAGAAATTTGAAAACTAGCCAATATAATCAGTTGAGGTCGTACATCGACATTACGGTCAACTTACGTTCCACGAGCCGGATAGGTCAATGGTTAATTTTATCCAACTGTGTGTTTTCGGAAGATGTACGAAATAAGATTTAAGTTCAAGTGTCCTATTTAACAGCTTTTTCGTTTTTCGTAAACATATTTATTGCAGCAGAATCGTAGAAGAGTAGAGTAGTGTACTGTCCACTGTCAATGCGATGAGATACTTCATTGAAAGGTTAGGTTATGGTAGGTTAGACTAACCTAAGGAAAGCATCTTTGTCGGTAGTGTTCGCGCATACTCAACACAACTGAACTTATACAGTTAAAATCTTCAAGTTAAAAGACATAAATGGACAGAATAGATAACTGCGAATAAAAAGAAGGCTCTAGACTCCATAATCAATTACCTCAGGCCAAACGGTTCATCTGGCCGATTTGTGGGTAATTTAAGTACGAGGAGGTCAAGATCATAGTATGCCAAGTCTGAAACAGTTTCTATGGATTCTTAGATTAATTACTTGACATTAAAAGACCTCTAAACATTACTGGACAGAGTATTTTGTGTCCCTATATAACACTGTTCAGGAGATAATTTTTGTTTCACAAGCTCTATTTTTTTAAACCACCACAAAAAGATATCAAGTGGGAGTCAAATATGGAAATCTGGCTAGACACTCAACGAAACAGAGAAATAAGGAACAAAAATGAGTGGTTTTTCTGCCCTTTATCATAGCTTCATAACTTTGAATATTTTTGATCCAATTTTTATGTTACTAGCTTATGGTTTGATATTTTGCTCCGACAGACGGACGCTTGAACCATTTCAATGGGTCTCCTAGGAGCACCTAAGGAAGACTTGTGAGTGAAAACAAGTGTTGCGCTCGCGTGAAGAGTTCTATCAGAACAATAAGTACTGGTGCGTCTGATTTTAATCTATACGCAATAAAGTAAGTTTATATTTTTGTCGTTTGGGAGGGGGGAAGGATTATGAATCCCGTGATCTCACCTGGATCCACACCCGTAAACAGGACGAGTTATTAATGTGTCTTCTTCATCGGCTCCGTTTAAAGAGAAAGTGAAAAATCATTTTTTTTCTATTTCGCGTTTAGAATAAGTCAATTCTAGCACCCAAATAACGTCATTTGAGTGTTAGAATAAGCGGTTGGTTTGCTAGAATAGGCTAGTAAAATTTACTAAAATTTTACACAAAGCAGACGCAGAGAACAGCAAATTAATGAAAACAAAGTTTAATTTAAATTATTATCGTAGAAAGTACAATTATTATACACATTAACAGTTACATTTTCTAACGTTTTTTGTGCAATTTGCAGTGGCGGATTAAGGCACAAGCGTTGGAAGCGGCCGCTTCAGGCCCCGCAAGTCAGGGGCCCCCGCAGAGGTCTCCTGCCAAGGACCGCACTGGACACGCGACAAATAAAAATTATTGGCGTAGGAATTCACTTTCTCGCAAAAAGTGAAACAAGGAACAGATCATATCGTGTACAGGCTGGTAAAAAAAGTGTACGGTTGACGCATTACAGTTTCGTACGAAAAGACAAGCGGCAGTCAGAGCGATATTGTAACGGATTATACTGTTTCACCGCAGACCTGCGAGGAACGTATCTCTGTCGGTCCGAATGCTGGTCTTCTCGCACAACCAGTGCACACATCATCCGACTACTATGATGACTAATTTTTTGAATTAATGGTTTCTGATAGACATTCGGTGAACAGTGGTGGATTTACGCACAAGCGGTGGAAGCGGTCGCTCTAGGCCCCACAAATCAGGGGCCTCGCAGAGGCCCCTTGCCCAGGATCGCAGTGGACATGCGACAAATAAAAAATCATTGGCATGGGAACTCACTTTGTCGAGAATAGTGAAACATGTGAGAACAACAGTTCATATCGTGTACAGGAGGGTAAAAATGGTGTACGGTTGACGCAATAGAGTTTCGTGCGAAAAGGCAAGCATTCAGAGTGATAGGTAAAATTTTGTAACGGAATATACAGTTTTGCAGCAGACCTGCAAGGAATATATGATCTCTGTCGCTCCGAATGGCTTGCCTTCAATGCCTTCTACCAAACTATGCGCGGTCGTCCGACTTACATTCGGGGAAGGGGAACTGTACCATGCTTTCGAATGGGTGAAATTCCTTAATGTCATTTGTCAATTGTCAACATTTCCCAATGTTGAAACAATTTAAAGGAAAATCTTAACATTACCGATATGTAATGCAACTAGAGTACGACCTCCGTTCTTAAACGTGTAAAAAAATCTTGGACAAAGTCATTTAAAAAATTTATCAATAATGTTTACTGAAAATGACGTTACGCAAAATTTATGTTTTGACTGTTTTGAAAATATTATTGATAAATTTGATGCTTCTAAAAGCAGAAAAGTTTCATTATAAATGAATTGATTTTATGGAATAAAATGTTTTTCTAAAATAAAGTTGGACTCATCTGTCACAATGACATATGTTAAAACTAACTTTTACGGACTCATCTGTCATTTTTATTTGCATTGTTTCACATGTATTTGACATATGTCGCTCACAGCCACGTTGACTTAGTTGCCTACTCTACTGATATTAAAAGCACATTTTGTATTTTAAATTCTTAATTTCACGATTTCAGAAAAAACGTATGTATACCTCAGCACTAAATTTGATTTTTTATCACTCCTTATGGTTGTTCAACAATGTCCATATTCGTGATAAAAAAGTACAACTTTATTTGATATACAAATAACTAATTTATCTACGACCACTATAGAAAATTACACATTTCACACAGTCTAGCAACTATGAAAATGACTCATTGTTCATAATCTTTAAACTGTACGGAAATGACCGTGGGAAATGATTTCGCATTTTCAGTGGTTCTATTAAAATGCCATAGATGTCAGCACATGCAATATTTCTAATTATTTGAAATATACATAGTTGTAATTTTTATATAAAGATTAATTTATTTTTAAAAGTTAAACATTGTTAATGGATGACTATTATACTCATAATTTTATAGTGACATGTGTATAAATCACAGACGGCATCCTAAGACATCTGTTTCGAGCTTTTGGCTCTCCTCAATTAGGGGCAGCTCGTATGTGAATTCTACACATCAACTGAGCGTATATACTAACTTGGAAATAACATTAACACCATCAAATAACTGTGGTGCCTCCTGTAGGTATCAAATCGCACTAAGCGACATAATTTGATTATCCAATACAGGAATATACCAAATAAAATCCGGTCTATCCGACCGTATAATTAATATAAATAAAATACACAATGAACACAAACGTGTTTTAATAAAGTGAGTTTTTAATAAATTTAAAAGTTTAAAAATTGTTAATGGACGACTATTATATTCACAGTTTTATAGTGATATGTGTATAAATCACAGACGGCACTTTAAGACAGCTGTTTCGAGCTTTTGGTTCTCCTCAGTTAAAGTCAGCTTGTCTGTGATTTATACACATATCACTATAAAATTGTGAGTAAAATAGTCCTTCATCAATAAAACTCACTCTATTAAAACATGTTGTGTTCATTTTGTATTTTATTTAGGTTAATTTATTTTGTTTAATTAATATTTTACTTTAAATTATATTTTGAATGCAAATCCATATAGAAAAGATTATCACCCCCAACTGGAAATCGAACCCTGGGTCTTCCACTTTTTGAGCGACATCACTACCTCTGAGCTACTGTGTCGACTACCAGCATATAAAGTTATTATTACCATATAAAGTTATTACAAGAATTGTTATTGAATTAACGTAAAATTGATTTAACGATATATAGCCTTCTGATGGCTTTAATCCATACATTTAAAATAACCGGTCTATTACATGAAAATGTTTTGGGAATTTATTATTTCAAATTACATTCAAATGAAGCGTTAGGTATTAAATGTATTTGTAGAATTGAGGTTATGATTTACTTACATTAACAAAAAAGCAGCAATGGAACAACACGAGGTCCAAAATACATGTGCCTATGACATTTAAAAAATTTAAGACATCAACAAAACTACTATTGTTAATTTAAATAATTGTTCAAATTTCAGTATTAATTTTAAATAATAAATGATTATTACATTGAGTTATACGCATTTCTTAATTTTTACAACTAACACTTGTTTCCACAAAAAACGGGGCATTGTCTACTTTTGACAATCCAGCACCTCAATCTCAAATCATATTCTAGGTTAAATATATGGTCGTAGATGAAGTATAGTGTGTAACACGTACAAAAACGTCGATTTCTCACTCCTATGACTGCGGCATGAGACGAAGTCGGATTATTTAAAAAAAGTCTTGGGGAGGAAATTTCCTCCCTCCTCCACCCCACCGTGAATTCGCGCCTGATATTAATAATTATATGTACTTAATTTTTGATAAAAAATAAAAGGTACTATATAAATTGTAGTAATTGATTTATACTGTGGGGCCCCAAAAATTTGTAGCGCTTCAGGCCCCTTAAGTGTTAAATCCGCCACTGGCAATTTGCCTAATTTTCGTCGGCGTTAGTGATAAATTTCCTTCACTATTTATTTTCAAAAAACGCGAAATTGCGAAAATAAAATCTGACGTTTCAAATTAATTTTTTTCCACAGCCGCCTAAATTTACGTCACATAAATGTCACCAACCACCCAAAAAGTCCCTAGATTTAAAATTTTTATTTTTTAATTTATAAAATGGTATAAAGCGGCAAAATAGAAAAAATAGTATAAAACACTCGTTGCAGAAGGTCCTTCAAGCACTCATTTGTTTCTCAACTCGCCGCTACGCGGCTCGTTTCGGAATTTCAAATTCGTGCTTGAATAGATCCCTACTGCAACTTGTATTTTAATATACTATTTTAGTTAGTGATACATATTGTGATGTTTTATGATTTATGGGTTGCATAACCTCAGTTTCAAAATTATTATTTTTGAGTAATTTTTCTTTTGATGAATTAAAATATAGGTAATTATAATTAACATGCACACTTGATCACGTTAAGCATAAAAAGTATACCTGGAAAATTGGATTTTTCAAAAAATTTAGTTAATCTTCTTTTGCGATTTACGATTTAGGTGACTTGAATGTAACTTTTCAATTTAATGAAGCTTAGGCCAATTTTAATATGAGCTTTAACCTAAATCAGAAAAGGTGTATTATAATGGGGTGGGTATACAAGTGTTTACTATCTTAACTTATCACTTAATAGTTAAAAATGTGTTTTCATGATAACGAGATTTTACAGTATAAGCTTCTTGTATTTCAGAATCTTAAAGCTTGCTGCTAAAGTATTGTGATGCAAATTTGTGAAGGAGCTGCGTTACCACATATTTGATACAATCTTTAATGCAGGGGATGCTTTTTATTAATTATATCAGATAAACAACATATAATTATGTCGCGCCTTTGGAACGTTCATTGAAATACTTTAACTGGTTTATTATTTGAATTTGTTGTCATCTAAAAACATGTAAATAATGTTATTAACATTATAGTGTTTAAATTTGTGAAGATAGGAAGGTGTGGAAAGGTATGTTTGGTTAATTAAGTCAATTAATAGTTTTAAGCAAATTGTGCGTCATTGACATTCAATGGTAAAGTTAATTTTGGTTGTTCTTAGAGTGTTGTATATCATTAGAACGGAATTCTATTAATTTATAAGTTTATCTAATTAGTTTAATGATAATTAAGGTTTATATAATAATATTTAGAAATGTCAACAGGCATTTGTGTTATGCAAAAATCACATCACATTTAATTGTTTCGGCTAAAAGATATAAAAGGACGGCCATTTTTGTAACAAACTCTTTTACAATTTACATCTTGCAGAAAGTGCTCACGTCTTGTTCAGATTTATAAAAATTAAGGTTATGTTGACCTAATTTAGAAATGTCAAAGTTTTGAGGTAACCTTTATTTACATTAAACGTCAAAGTGGTTTAATTAAAAGTTTGAAAATAAAAGTGTTATTTAAGAAGTGCCGCAATTAAAATAAAAGTGATTATTCATTTAAACAATTATTCAATTCAATTTAATTATTTGTCGCGTTTGATGATAGCAGACAGCTGATACCAGAGGTTTCAGCATATCAAAATGGTATTTACGAAACGCCAAATTAAAAAAAAATCAAAACGAAGGAATTACAATGATAGTAATTCAAGACGATGAGTTTTTCTGTAGTAATTAGTTTAATAAGTAATAAGAAATTTTAATGATACCAAAAAGGGCAAAAAGTTGTAAACAAATTATTCTCTTTATTTCAAGAAGTCCTTTTTTTATAGTTAAACAAAAGCAATTATTTGTTTTAAAAGGAATTTAATTTATCTTCAAATATATAATATTTAATTATTTTGGGATTAATGAAAATTAATTATCGAATTTTTCCTTTCTTATTTAAGTTCAAATTTTATGCCATGAAAATCTTTAATGTGTTCTGAAAATCTTTGAGCAGCCACTGTTCAAAATTGAAATTTGCTACACACATCCAGGAAAAAGCACACATTGCCTCATTCTGACATTAGTTGGGCCCATACATTACAAAATTTAGGGCTTTAAAAGCTATTTTGCGTAAATCCCATACCTAATAAATCACCAAACAAAAACAATCCCCCTAATACTAAAAACCACCACCACCATCACCAATTTAAATATGAGAGTAAAAATAAATATCGGCTTTGACAAATGAGGGAGGAAATTAGGCCCGATTTTTACCTAACATAAATCAAAAGGTATATTTAAAGATAATAGAGATGTTATTTTCGCAGTTCGTTTGGCAATGATTTTTGACCGGCTTCAGTTGTTAGTCGATCACGCATATAAATATTATGTTTATTAGATGAGAGCAGCGGTAACAGGATGTGATATGGACCGGAAGGCCCGGTAGACAGGCGGTCTGCGCGCGGCCGGCATGCAAACTGCCCGAAGTGTGCTGTGCTTGCCGAGGCTGTGCTGTGTGCTTGCCGAGGCTGTGCTGTGTGCTAGACACCTCCTGTCTGTCACCTTCCTCTGGCTCATTTCCCGTCTGACTTGACATCACTAAAAATAGATGTTTGTGTATGAAAGTACCCAAATATGAAAGATATTATGCTTGGTGGTGGTGGTGGTGAATGGACGCGCAAATTTGTAGTAAATGTTGTGGGCAGGGACTAAATTTTTGAATTGAACGGGACGAAATGGTGCGTTCACCTACTGAAGCATAATTAGTGACGTAATCTTTTTGTACTATTTGTGATACTATGAATATTAAACGGCTAAACACTAAAGTTACTAAATTTTAAAATAATGAAATTGGGGTTAACCAAAAATGTGCAAAGAGAACGAAGAGGATCACTTACGAGGGTGGTCTGAAAAGTTTCCGACCTAACAAAGATACAAGACATTTTTTCCTTAAATTTATTTTTATTTTTCTACATAGTCTCTTTGTAAATCTACACACTTCTCCCAGCGATGCTCCTATCTCTTTAACCCGTCCAAATAGTACGCGGCGTTTTTCTCTACAAAATAATTGTTCACAAAGGTGATTGCCTCCTCATTTGACGAAAATCTCTGTCCTCCGAGCGCAATTTTTAGATGGGGAAACAAAAAGAAGTCGCTTGGGGCTAGATCTGGTGAGTAAGGAGGATGGTCAAGCAGTTCAAACCGTAATTCGTGGATTTTCGCCATGGCAACCGCGGAGGTGTGAGACTGTCTTGATGAAACAGGATTTTCTTTTTCTGCAAATTTGGCCGTTTTTCCGCAATTTCTGCCTTCAGCTTGTCAAGTAATGATGCGTAGTATGCTCCTGTAATGGTTTTTCCTGTTTGAAGATAATCGATTAAGATAACTCCATGACTATCCCAAAAAACAGTCGCCATCACTTTCCCAGCCGACATAACAGTTTTTGCGTTTTTTGGAGCCGATTCCTCCTTCGCAGTCCACTGTTTTGACTGTATCTTTGTTTCGGGCGTATAATGGTGTATCCAAGTTTCATCTACAGTAATTAATCGGCGTCAAAACTCTGATTTATTGCGCCTAAACTGCGCCAACAGAGCGTTGGAAATGTTCATTCGAACACGTTTTTGGTCTAAAGTGATCAAACGCGGCACCCAACGCGCGGACAGCTTTCTCATGCCTAAATCTTGATTCAATATGTGACAAACACGTTCTTTGGACATATTCATAGCCTCTGCTATCTCTCTCACTTTAATTCGACGGTCGTTTAGCACCATTTGGTGAACTTTAGCGATGTTATCTTCAGTGGTTGAAGTTTTTGGACGTCCCGAACGTTCATCGTCTCCCAAGCTGGTACGGCCACGTTTAAATTCAGCTGCCCAAAATTTCACTGTGGTAAATGATGGCGCAGAGTCCCCATACACAGAGTCCAACTCATCTTTGATTTGCGTAGGCGTATTGCTTTTCAAAAACAAATATTTAATGACAGCTCGATACTCGATTTTTTCCATTTTCACAAAAACACTCACATCGACTCACTCAAACGATTGTCAAATAACAACTGCGCGTCCAAAATGGCTGAAATCTTGGTGAGTACCTGTCAAAAGATGCACAACTACATTCCCTATAGCTGTTATTGACGAGTGCTGCCATCTTCACGTTAAGGTCGGAAACTTTTCAGACCATCCTCGTACTTAACTTTTCAAGCATTCGAAATATTTGTTTTACTCTACATATGTCAATAAAAACATGTAGAGCAACTCCACTCCAATTGTTGGTAATTATTTTCCTGATAAAAAAAAGAAGTCTTCCTTTTCGACACCCTCCTTATCAAACCATTTGATAAAAATTGATACACGTATAATCAAACTTGACCTTACTGATTAATATTGCATTCCGGGTTTCTACCGACAGATGAATCACATCCATCTTAAGTTAATCTTAAAGGTAAACTAGATTCGGTTGGACCGGGTAAATAGGGAAAAAATTCAAACCGTTTAAGGATGCTTGAATAATATGCACATTAGTAAATACAGTGTGACCCAAATTGAATGAGGACGGTTTGAATTTCGCGCCGTAGGTTTTAGTGTATTTCACGTTGTTAGTGTAGCACTACTTAAAATTAATTTTGGGTCAAAAACTAACTTTCTGGCAACTTAAATGATTAAAATCTCACCGCTGACACTTATATACATTACAGCCACTTTAAACTTCCAATAATTCGAAGAACATGAACATATCCAGGTGCATACATATAGCGCTAATGAGCAAGATCTGAAATAGATATCTGTACTAAAAGGTTTAAAGACTTGGCACGTGTTTGCCTCAAGCACTGCTTTTATTCAACTAATTTTATGAAGAGAGTGAAAGACAGATAAAAAAGGCTTGAATTGTTTGGTATACCAGATTTGCGATTCACTAATTTTAATTTTTGGATTAGATTGATCGATTCAAATTCTGCGTGATTGATCTTTTATTTTTAGTTTAATGATTTGTTAATGTACATACATACTGTCATGATATTTGACATGCCATAGAATTTAGTTAATTTTCCTTATTCATTAACGGTGTGGGAGACGATTATATAATTTTTTTTAATTTAATGAAATTTGGGCCAACTTTAATGTAAGATTTAACCTAAAACAGACAAGGTGAATTGCAATGGAGAGGTATACAAGTATTTACTATCTTACCGTATCAATTAATAATTAAAAATGTGTTTTCATGATAACGAGATTTCTAAGTTGTATAAGTTATTTGTATTTCAAAATTTTACAACTCTTGGTTAAATTATTTTGGTGGGGGTAAAGTTGCTTCATTACCACATAATTGTTACTATGTTAAATGTAGGGGCAGCTTTTTATTAATGATATCAGATAAACAACATGTTATTATGTTTATTATTTGAATTTGTTGTCATCTAAAAACATGTAAATAATGTTATTAAGATCATATTGTTTATATCTGTAAAGATAGGAAGGTATTTTTAAGTAATTAAGTTAATAGATAGTTGTTTGAAAATTAGGTTCCATCGACATTCAAAGAAGGGCTTATTTTGTAATGAACACAAGTGTAGTATACCAATGGATTCGGAGTTTCGGAATTTCCTATAAGATTTTTAGTTTTAGATTTAATTAAAAGTTATAAACATAAATGTCAGCGCTCATGTGTTTCAATGAAAAATTACTATAAATTTCAATTGTTTACCAAAATCATATATAAGCACAGCCATTTTTGTAACAAACGCTCTTTCAATTTACATCTTGCAGAAAGTGCACACGTCTTGTTCAGAATTATAAAAATTAAGCTTATGTTGACCTAATTTAGAAATGTCAAAGTTTTAAGGTTAGTCTTAGTAATGCTAAACGTCAAAGTGATTTAATTGAGAAAGTTTAAATACGAAAGTGTTTATTTAAGTAGTGCATCAATTTAAACAAGTGCTTAATAAATTCTAGGATTGAATTTTGCTAACAAATTTATCGAAAAATTCTTATGGCCGGTTTCACAAAGCTTGATTAAACTCTGATTAACTTAATTGTGATTAAATTTGAAATCTAGAAATATAATTGGATAAAATTCAAGGTCTGTTAAATCTCAAGCTTTGTGAAACCGGCCATTAGTATTATAATGGATTTGGATAATAAGAAGATTTATGTACTTACCATTGATGAATAACAATTATTGGATTTGATATTTCAATTTTGTAAACCTTTTTTTGATTTGGATATATTTATGATTGGATTGTTGACACATGTTTCTTCAGTTCTTTGTCGAGTTAATAATAGCAGAAGGTTGTCTGCTATCATTAACTCGACAAAGAATTGAAGAAAGCAGACAGAAACAATTGAAGGTATCAGCTGATATCACGGGTTTCAGCATATCAAGTTGGTATGTACAAGGCGCCAATTTTACGAAAATTAAAAGAAAGGAACTACAGTCCTTGTAATTAAAAAATCGTGAGTTTTTCCAGTAGCCATTAGTTTAATTAGTAATAAGAAATTTTAATGATACCAAAAAAGACAGAACAAATTATTCTCTTTATTGCAAGAAGTAATTTTTTTATAGTTAAACTGAAACAATTATTTGTTTTGATATGAATTTAATTTATCTCCAAATAAATAATATTTAATTATTTTGAGATTAATGAAGATTAATTAAAAATTAAAAAGATAGAAAACTGTATTCATATTTTTCATTGCTATTTAAATAATAAACAATTATTTCTGTCTTTTTATTTCTTATAAAAGAAAATATTTCTTCAATGGTATCAATTTTTTGTTTGTTTCATTGTTACTTGGTAATAAAAAAACAAAATTGTGTTGTTATTATCTATGAGATTTATTTTTATAAAAATGTTAGTATATTATTTTGTCCTTAAATATAAAAATTTCGTTATCCATTGCAGCGACTCGCCTGAGAGTGTCTCAATTTGTGGAGAGTTAGACTTTTCACAACTTTATATTTAGCCGGAGCATTATTTCAATTAAAGATAAGTAGTGAGTTGTATATTTAATCTTTGTTACAATCGCATCTATGCCTGTGTCTAGTATTCAAACATATTTTTTTTATTATAATAAATTAAATTATCATCTTAAATCTATAATCATAACATTTGTCGCAGTGACGTGACGCGTTATTACAAATTAAATAACCCCCCCTCTCGTTTAATAGCATATCCATTTCCATCTTTTATCACATCTTCACTGCCGGGATTCTAGACTGACCCTAGTACAAAGGAGCTATTGCAGCAAATACAGTACCATACTGTATTATTACATACAACTTCCACACAATTATTATTCTAATGAGCTCAAATAAGATGAATTTTTAAAATCCAGCCGCAAACGAGATTTGAGCCATTGTCTCTCTGACAGAGATGCAGGATATCTACCACTCGACCTAGAGAGTTCTGATTTGCTAATGGAAAGTGATGAAAAAGAAGACCCTTTCAGCAAATGTGTTTTAAGAAATCGAGCATATGTGTGCACTGTACATTCTGGTATGTTAAGAGTTCATATCACATATAGCGATTTCCTTTTCACTTCAGACTGCACTCTAATGGATAATCAGGGCTCGACACTTTAAGGGATAGCCTACTAATACCGAATTTTTAAAAAAGTTCTTCTGAAAAACTTCCAGACTTCACACTTTTTAAGCAATTTTTTTTAACCTAACATTAATACTATTTGGAACTGTATAGATCAGAGCCAGACCTCAGTAACTTAAACTGATTTATAGCTTCATTCAGGTTCAGCGACTTTTTAAACCAATGTTTTAATCATTCGATGTTTTAGACAGTGAAACCTCTAAGGTTTCAATTAACGTGTTTGAAACTTTGAATCGTTTTAAAATTAAAAGCAGTAAGACTCTTGAATTATAAAAGTTTCATGGGAGTCACGATTCTACCGTCGCCTTTTTAAATATGTGCAAATTTTCGTGTATAGATGTACATGGAATATCAAGACCAGGATCCACGACCTGAAGCAATGTACAAGAAACGGTTTTCGGCGTTTGTGGCGTGTAATACTGAGTCAACGACAGAATTCAAAGTTTTACCCCATAATTGTATAGGTCTTCTTCAGGAGAAAAGTATTCTGCTTAATTAAAGCGCTTAAGAGAATATTCGAATAGAAACGACACAAACTGTAACAAATAAGATATTACATTAAGAATTAAAAGAGTTTTTGATTGTTTTGTATTTTTAATATAATGCGAGTACAATTTAAAATGGGATTTTCTCGAAAACTAGCAGGTAGCGATCACAGGTTGATAAAGAAAATATGTTCAAAATCATTACAGCTACCTCCCACTAGGAAGTTTCTATAGTTATTTTAGTTACACCCTGTATATTCAAATTCTACTTGACAAGTGTAGTCGATCAGTACCGGTGTTATCGTCCGCGCACATACGCCAAAAAGTGACACGTAAGTGTATGTAAGAACTTTATTGCTGAAAACGCATTCATTGATTGAGCATGTGCTTCGCATCCAATTTAACCTTAAAGTTAAAGGGCATGTTATAGCTTAGGTAAAGTTAGAGCTCAGGATTGGGGCTAGATTAGGCTAAAAATTAGATTAGACTATGTTAAATTAAAGGTTAGGTTAGGTTGTTACGTAAGTTGCAGAGCATACCAAAAAGACTCATGAATAAACTTTCTTACATTTATGAACTTTCGGTACGTGTTGCCTTTTAATCATGTGGGTGATAAAACCTAAACAGTAGTCCTGCCAGCAGAGGGCGTTGTCCAGTTAAACAGTTTTCTACCGTCTTCTCTATACTGGGCTAAAACCCATTTGATGGTCAACACATGCTGTGCTTCTGAACAGGGATCAAAGATATCAGATATTCATGTTGCTGACAATATGCTATCGCTCATTATTTAACGACGATCTGGTAGACTATATTCGTACTATACGTAAAGCCTGTTTTGTACACTATAAGTATTTCTAATTGTGGGCTCAGGTTAGGTTAGCGGTCAGGTTAAAGGTTAGATTAGAGGTAAGGTTAGATATTAGTTTAGAGCTTAGGTTTTCCAATTATGAACTTTTTCCTTTACGATTTTTTTACAATTGCGATGTTCTTTCTGCAATCCCTACCACTGCGACTTTCTTGTGCCAAAAGGTGCGGTGAAATGAATTTTAACCGTTTTTTTTATAATGGAATAAAAGCCCTTCGTTGGTCACCACATGTATATTTACATGTCAAACCTTCGACCATCTTTTCATCTCTAATTCATTTACCAGGATCTTGTGGACTGCATTGGTACTGAACGTAAGACCCGCTTCGTCTACTGTATGTATGTATGTATATTCCTAATTATACAACGTCGGAAGGGGCTCGTGGGGCTGAAGCCCCCCCAAGCATATATGCGATTTAAATGTAGAACGAATTAATTTCATTTTTTGTATTTCATATATTTAATACTTTAACATATTTTCTTCGCAAAGTTTTGGTATAATATCCCAATCGCCCATGCACATCATAATTTTTATCTCTTTTTTTTTAGATGAACAATATTTTAAAATTAGCCCCTCCCGAAAGAAAATTCTAGCTAGGGGCCTGTCGGAACATCATACTAAAGACCATTTTTATAAATTTTAAAGTCACTATCAAATAAAGTTATGATAGGAATATAAGGTAAGGTATTACTTTATGTCAGACTGTAGATAGACTTTAAGTATAGTCATTTCAGGATCTCATGGCACGCGAGAAAAACTACCTGGTCATAGAAACACAAAGACGGTAGGGTGTCCGAGAAAGGAAATCCCCTAATCCTCACTAGTGCGAAAAGCAAAATCTTTCATTTTACAGACTACGTGTTAAAAATACTTATTGAAAGAAATTTATTCAGAATGTCATTTAATTAATGTAAGACGCCTTAAAATTGGCATTTTTTGTTAAGAAACAATCTTGGTTTATTTTGTAATAGACATTCTTTATAAGTTTGAGACTTGTTTTTCAAACAAAATTGCAAATATGCTTCTCGTGTGAGATATGTAGCATGACGTTTTTAGGATGGTCTTGTGAGTAATGCTTTTAAAAATGCTGGGTAGTTTGTACCCTCTCTACTGAAGTAAGCTCCGCCTACGCGCATTTCGCGTGCCATGAGATCCTGAAACGACTATAACATAATTATGAAATCGTCCTAAATCAAGGTCCGTAAGGACAGCATCCCCGCTTCAATTAAATTCAAAAATTTCTAGCCCATAATTAACTACTAATTAAAGACTAATTTGGTACCAACAAAAGATGTTGTACCTATCCCCGTTTAGCCGTAATTTAAGCTTTAAAAGTGGTGGTGCTGGCAGTAGCTGAAGCTAGCACCCACACTTCAATTAAATTCGAAGATTTCTAGCCTATAATTCAATACTAATTAAAGATTAATTTGTACCAACAAAAAGAAATTGTACCTATCCCCGTTAAGCCGTAATTTGAGTTTTAAAAATAGGGGTGCTGGGAGAAGCTGAAGCTAGCACTCCCCTCTTCAATTAAATTTAACCTCTTCAATTAAATTCAAAAATGTTTAGCTTATAATTAAGTACTAATTAGAGACTACTTTGTAACAACAAAGTCTTCATAATTATCTGAATGTAAATGTTATTAAGAACAATTGTTTGAAGCTTGCCTGCTTGGTAAGTGGTTTTACAAAATCTATTTAATGAAAAATTGATTACGATTAAACATTTATGACGAACTAAGAAAACTAGGATTCTCAAAGCTCTATGGCACGGGGACTATGATCGTGCTAATACAACATCAATCTGAAATCAACGTTGACGCGAATTGACGAAACGTTGATCAAACGTTGAGTCAATAGTAAATTTCCGTTGAGTTAAGTCGATTCAATGTTGATGCATGCTAAAATTTTTTGAATTTAATTGGGGGTGCTAGCTTCAGCTTCTGCCAGAACCCCCACTTTTAAGACTTAAATTACGGCTAAACGGGGATAGATACAACTTTTTTTTTGTTGGTAAGAATTAGTCTTCAATTATTACCTAATTATAGGCTAGAGGTTTTTGAATTTATTGAAGTGGGGGGTCTTCAGATTCTGTCAGAACCCCCATTTTTAAAACTTAAATTACGGTTAAACGGGAGTAGGTACATTTTTTTTGTTTGTGCCAACAAAAAATATATAATTATAATTAGGTATCACCTAATTATAGGCTAGAGATTTTTGAATTTATTGAAGTGGGGTCCATGTAGGCTAGAATTTTCTGAATTTAATTGGAGTGGGGGTGCTAGCTTCAGCTTTTGCCAAAACCCCCATTTTTAAAACTTAAATTACAGCTAAACGGGAATAAGTACAACTTTTTTTGTTGGTACGAATTAGTCTTTAATTATTACCTAATTATAGGCTAGAGGTTTTTGAATTTATTGAAGTGGAGGGTCTTCAGATTCTGTCAGAACCCCCATTTTTAAAACTTAAATTACGGTTAAACGGGAGTAGGTACATTTTTTTTGTTTGTGCCAACAAAAAATATATAATTATAATTAGGTATCACCTAATTATAGGCTAGAGATTTTTGAATTTATTGAAGTGGGGTCCATGTAGGCTAGAATTTTCTGAATTTAATTGGAGTGGGGGTGCTAGCTTCAGCTTTTGCCAAAACCCGCATTTTTAAAACTTAAATTACAGCTAAACGGGAATAAGTACAACTTTTTTTGTTGGTACGAATTAGTCTTTAATTATTACCTAATTATAGGCTAGAGATTTTTGAATTTATTGAAGTGGAGGTCTTCAGCTTCTAACAGAATCCCCATTTTTAAAACTTAAATTACAGCTAAACGGGAATAGGTACAATTTTGTTTGTTGGTACAAATTAGTCTATAATAATTACCTAATTATAGGCTAGAGATTTTCGAATTTATTGAAGTGCTTCAGCTTCTGCCAGACCACCCATTTTTAAACTTAGATTACAGCTAAACGGGGATAGTTGCAGCTTTTTTTGTTGGTACAAATTAGTCTTTAATTGGTACCTAATTATAGGCTAGAGATTTTTTAATTTATTGAAGTGGAGGGTCTTCAGATTCTGTCAGAACCCACATTTTTAAAACTTAAATTACGGTTAAACGGGAGTAGGTACATTTTTTTTGTTTGTGCCAACAAAAAAAAATATAATTATAATTAGGTATCACCTAATTATAGGCTAGAGATTTTTGAATTTATTGAAGTGGGGTCCATGTAGGCTAGAATTTTCTGAATTTAATTGGAGTGGGGGTGTTAGCTTCAGCTTTTGCCAAAACCCCCATTCTTAAAACTTAAATTACAGCTAAACGGGAATAAGTACAACTTTTTTTGTTGGTACGAATTAGTCTTTAATTATTACCTAATTATAGGCTAGAGATTTTTGAATTTATTGAAGTGGAAGTCTTCAGCTTCTAACAGAATCCCCATTTTTAAAACTTAAATTACAGCTAAACGGGAATAGGTACAATTTTGTTTGTTGGTACAAATTAGTCTATAATAATTACCTAATTATAGGCTAGAGGTTTTCGAATTTATTGAAGTGGGGGTCTTCAGCTTCTGCCAGACCACCCATTTTTAAACTTAAATTACAGCTAAACGGGGATAGTTGCAGTTTTTTGTTGGTACAAATTAGTCTTTAATTGGTACCTAATTATAGGCTAGAGATTTTTTAATTTATTGAAGTGAGGGTGTGCTAGCTTCAGCTTCTGCCAGAACCCCCATTTTTAAAACTTAAATTACGGCTAAATGTGGATAAGTACAATTTGTTGGCAAAAATTAGTCTTTAATTAGTACTTAATTATAGGTTAGAAATCTTTTAATTGAATTAAAGTGGGGGTGCTGGCGTTACGAACCTCCTAGATCACATACTTTTACTAAGTTTTTCCTGTCATGACGAAAACGGCGGTCTCACTGGTGGTCAAAGGTGGAAGTACTGATCCCTATCTAATGAAAAATCTGAGATTTGAGATAAAAAAGAATCGAAGAAATGCCTACATATAAGGGAGATATGGACAATGGAACCAAAAAAGAATAAAATTAGAACGTTCCTAAAGCAATGTCCTGCCTTACTTTCAAATTATACGTATGCCTTGTGCATCCACAAGGATTCACAAACAAAAATTCTAGTCTTCTGCCAATCTCTGAATGATCTCTCCAAGAATTATTCAATAATTGAAAAACTAATAAAACTGAATATCCATTCATTCATGAAGGCCAGCAAGTGCATAAAATTTCTTTTAAGTATGTACTTGGTTTATTGAAGGGTGTGTATACACATACTCACACATTTAATGCAGAGAGAACGTAATAATTTTGTATGTGTGAATGGGTGTTAACAGACAAGTATGAATGAGTCATTCATTGCCGGCAGTGTCTCCTCTGAAAGTAGGTTTTCTTGTGCTCAATGCGCTCATCAGCAGTCGGAGCTTGCGATCCGCGAGGATATCCGCCGCCCAGACAGGGGAGTCACGTGCTCCCGGCACACTTACTGGAGTATATTCGACTTTAATACTTAATATTTATGAATATAACAATTATTTTGAATTACGCATTGTTCAATTAATTTGTTTTTCTTTATTTTCAAGTATTATTACAGGAAGTTCCCTTATAGTATAAATATCTCATAATTTTATTAGTCATTACGTCACCACTAAGGTCATGGGTAACGATCTATACGTAATTGATCAATATCTCCTACACTATTAAATATAGATAAAAAATAAAAAAATTATGCAAATAAAATAAAGCTACAATTTTCTTAAATGGGACTTTATTATACTCTAGTTATTTATTCAACACGAAAATGTTTTTGGACCCGTAGCGAGGTTGCCAAGTTGTATTTTTTTTTCTTAATTTTTTTGTTTAAATTTGTTTATGTACAAGATGCTCAAACTTTACTTTAAGATCTTGACAAGGTTAAATGCAATTTACTGGATTTTTGCTAATGGAAGACCCTGCATGTGCTACCGAGAATCTAGACGTCCTGTAACCTACGAACCTGCAGTATGTGAAAACCCCCGACAATCACTGTGATACCTTTTACGAGTATTTCATGATACATTCAAAGTTTACACTTCATTACAAAATAAGGAAATTATAACAGGAATGAAATTAGGTAACCTAACCTAAACATAACCTAACCGAACCTAAACATAACTTAACTTAATCGAACCCAACCCAGCCTAACCTAACCTTAACCTAAACATAACATAACATAATGTAAGCTAAACTAAACATAACCTAGCCTAAACATAACCTAACCTAATTTAACCTAAACAAAACCTAACCTAACTTAAACCTAACCTAACATAAACATAACCCAATCTAACTAGTGACCAGATCTTGGCGTGCAGAACCTTTACACACAATATAAAACCACCGTCTGGTAAAACCGCCATGATCAACATAGTTTTACAACAGTGTCTAGTTTTTGGGACAAACAATGACAAAGGTTGATGCACATGCGCACCTGTCTGCATTATGGCTGTCTACATTTTGGGTGTTATATATTGAGAAAACACGCTTCAAAAGTATATGTACTCTACCTGCTGCAAAGGCATGTGTCGCAATGAATCTGTCGTTGCCAACAGGTTAATTGTTGAAGTGTACACTTTCAACACTCGCAGTATATTGATTAGTGGATCACATGATCCACTATAAGTAGAAAGATTACATGTAACCAAAGTTGTGTAATCCCCCGTTTTTTGACAAAGATTAGGGATTGGGGTATTAAATTTGTTTTTTCAAAATATTTTTGGAATTGGGGATTAGAAATAGGATTTAAAAAATTGAAAATATTGGGGATTGAATTTTTAAAAATATTTTTGAGATTAGGGATTAAGGATTTAATTTTTAAAAATATTTCTTTGGGATTAAAGATTAAGTTTATAAAAATATTTTTAAAATTAATTTTTTAGGATTAAAGATACATAATATTTTTAAAAATACTTTTTGGAATTAGAAATTAAATTTAAAATATTTTTTTGAGATTAGCGATTGAATATTTAAAAATATTTTTTGGAGTTGGGAATAAGGATTAGATTTTTCAAAATATTTTTCGTGTTTAGATATTGGGGATTAGATCTTTTCAAAATATATTTTGAATATTTTTACAAGAAAAGTTTTATTTTTTGCAGCGGCTGCCAGACTACCTGATTCACAGAGTTTGCAAGACTAGTTATAAAACAAAATATACAGTCTTAGATTTCTTGGCCATTCCCGGTGGGTGCTAATGTTGCCAGTCCGACATTGGTAGTAAATGGAATATTGAAAAGCTAATGATAATTACTATCTAATGTTTGTGTATAATGTTTATGTCCGGTCGGGTGATTTTGACCGGTTTATAGAAAAATAGCTACCCTTGTTTACGCCGTCTCCATATTAATAACAGTAATATATATACGACTGTACCTACCTATGCACCCTTGAAGTTTTGCACTTTTCAAATTATTTTTATTTTTAAATTAAATATTAACTTAAACTTAGACCGGACATAAACTAACGTATGCATTTCGGGCTTAATTAGTGTTTTAGAGCCCTTTATCGTGTTAGCTTCGATTATTTAGAAATAATGCTAAAATAATCCATTTATTCAATTAAATAGGTAGCGGGTTAAAGGGCATAGGTGGGAGACCCCCCCAGTAAAAATTATGTAAAAATATATGTAGTTAGAACGGGATCCAATATAAAGGGAGTAAGCACCAAATTGATCCTCCCTAGGAATAATTCCAAAATATACAATTAAATAAGGGCTAAACAAATTGTTCACTCTATAGAATTAAATAGGTGGGGTCACTCAGTGCTCCCATTCATTTTATACAGTTTGTTTCAAATATTTTTCTCTAATAAAATTCTAATGATTTTTAAAAATTTATATACAGAACATTCAAATAATTACAAATTTGGTAAAATTTTAAAAGAAAATAAATGAAATATAAGAAAGATTCATTAAAGATGTGTGGATATGCTATCAGAAATTTTATTAAATTTATACGTCGTGCATACTGTTATGATATTTGATCATGCAACATACAGAATGTACTTTTGTTATAATATTAGCCAGTTTTATGCAATTAAATATTAAACATAAAATGGGTTGCATAACCCCACTTTCAAAATGAAGATTTTTGATGAAACCTTTAGGGACTTTAGGTAATTAAGTCTATAACTAGATTTAAAGAAATCTGTGTTTATTGGCAGTCTATTTGTAAGATTAATTTTATTTGTTCACCCGAGTATTATATATCATTGAGTTCGGGATTTAATTTTCTACAAAACTATTTTTATTACATTTCGCATTACTAAAAATTTAAAATTTTGTTATTGTAGTCATAATGTGTCAACAATCAATTGTTTTTTTAAATTACATAAAAGTCATTTGTTTTTATCAAATCATACAAAAGTACAGCCATTTTTGTAACAAACTCTTTTACTTTTTCCATCATCTAAAGACTGCACACCTGTTGGAGAGCATAAAAAAAGTTAAGGTTATGTTCATAAAAATGTAAACAAATCAAATGTCAAATATCTGAGGTTAGAGTTATTTATGAGAAACGTCAAAGCGATATAATTTAAACTTTTTAAATGAAAGTGTTTATTTAAGAAGTGTTTCAAGTTAAATAGGTGATTAATTAATTCTACGATTATTTATTGCTAACATGAATAATTTATGGAAAATTTACTGGAGAATAATTGGATTTTGAACATTAATAAAATTTTATTTACTTACCTTTGATGTGTAAGTATATATGGATTTGGAATTCCGTTTTATAAAGCTTTTTTATTCGGAAATATTTATGACTGGATTGATAACACATATTTCTTCAATTCTTTGTCGAGTTTAATAAAAACAAGCAGCTGATACTAGGTAAGTACAAAAATATAGTTGGTGTTTTTGTGGTGTCAAACTTTTAAAAAGCAAAGGATTACAATATTAATAAATAAAAATCGTGAGTTTTTCGTAGTAATTAATTGTATTATTAGTTAATACATTTATTATAAACAAATTATAGTCTTTAAAAAATAAATTTTTTATAGTTAAAGAAAATTAAGTATTTGTTTGAAAACAAGTTCTACTTCTCCAAATAAAGAAAACTAAAATATTTTGGGATTGATTAAATTTAATTAAAGAATTTAGAAAAAAACGAATCTTGTACTGAGATTTATTCCTTTAGTCATTTAATTTAAAAATGTCATAAATTAGAAATAATTCAATCTTTTTAAGTCACATTATAAAAATTGTTTTATGTTAATAAAAATAAAATTGTATTATAACTAGCTTAAAAGTGTATTTGTGTGTATATTTTTCTATTATTTTGCAGATAAATGTAAGAATTTAAATTACCTTTAAAGCGGCCCGCCTGAGAGAGTATGTGGAAAGTAAAGTTTTTCACAACTGCAGTACATTTAGCCGGATCATCATAAAAATTTTTATGAAGGTAAGCCAGTGTAATAGGAGCTTCCTAGTGTATAACCTAGAAAATAACGTTTTGCATCTGTCATTCGATTTTTATAATTCAAAATTGGGGACAACTTATTTCATTAGTTTTAACAGTTTTTATCTATAATCACAATTGTTAGAAAAATAATAATTACTTTACAAACCTAACAAATTTAAGATAATGAATTGTAAATTGCATCCTGTCAACGGATTAAAAAAAATCTATTGTTGAATAAACAACTGATAGGGGGATCAATTTCGGGTAAAATATACAGAGTGTCCTATTTCAGAAAAGCTTCATTTGTCCTGCTTGTGTTAAACGCCCTAGTGTTGTAAGTATTTTTAAAGCATGCATGTCTGGCAATCAAAAAACTTTTGTATTTAAAATTTTTTCGGGATTTAATAGTTTAAAAAAATAATTGCGCACTAAATGGACACCCTGTATATATACATGTAAATACACAAGGGGGTATTACCCGCCCCCTATCCGTAAACATGCTCTTCTCGAATATATTGAATAATATTTAATAAAAGTGCGTTGGATCGATCACTGATCCAGCCTTTAATGGCCCCTTGTTAATTGAACTTGCAAAAAACGTTAGTGTTAAAAGATTTATTGCCGGCGTGTGTGAGTGTGATTACCAAAAATGAGCAAGTAACCAGAGGACGAAAGATGTATAAACATTATACAACCATCTGCGTATGAGATCACCACCAAAAATTCAAAGTCCTCATACACAAAAGCCAGACCATCTTTGTAAAAAGTCTAGTTTCGATTCAAATACGAGCCGGAAGAGGCGTACATTGGGTACACATAGTATTAAAAATACAGCTAGATGGGTGTCTATTCATATAATCCGCAGAAGTACTTTTTTGAGTTACTGGATTGTGGGCCACCCTTAATTCACTTACGATAAAAATGAAGTTTCATAGAACTCAAAGAAGGTAGATTGCTATATGTGCTATGAATAAATGCACTTTGTATTTCTTAGATTAATTTTACTTTCTTACATTTAAAATTAAATACATAAAAAAATACTTATTAAATACTATCCAAATTTATAAGACGTCGATCTTTTTTTTAATTGATGCTAAAAAATTGTAACATTAAATCTGTACCAAGGGCACAAAGCCGTCAAGAACTGCAACGGCCGCCGAATTGTTTAAAATCTCCGGGTCATATTTTCGCCATTAGGGCTAAAATGCTTTTCCCACAGATATGCTAGAGGAAAGTAAAATATTTTAGCCTGCTATTCTAAAATTCTTTTTGAACGATATTATTAAGTTATTTTTAATATTTTATAGCGGTTATCATGTTACAGAAAAAATATATACGGGAAAATTTTTCCTTGATAGGTTTAAGCCCGGAAAAGAGCTTTGCTTGGACAAACAGACTTAAAAAATAGAAACAATTTAAAAAAAAATCTTTAATTGGTGATGTTTAGGACGCTGTATTTTAGAACTCGGTTGTCCCTTTATACTATAGCTTCTCCCCATGTATGCCCCACCCCCAACCCATTATTACAGTCAAACGCAGCATGAGTCAAAGGTGAGTAATGTATCGGTCTGATGGGCATGGTTTCATGTTAGTGGGCGTGGTAAGTTTTGTTTGTCAGTATGTTTGTTTTATAGATCCAGACCATGTAGGTTCTAACTCCACACCACATATATGGTTGGATTAAGTATAAATCACAGGGGTGAATGATAGAACTAATGGGCGTGGTTTTACGATAGTGGGTGTGGTAAGTAAGTGTTTTTGATACGAAACATTGCGTAATTATCAGTGCTTTGAGAAATGAACAATATTGGAGCAGTATAGGATCAAACTGCAAAAATTATCGCCTGGAAACCACCGACACAAATGATGAAAAAGAATAAGAACGTGGTTGATGCAATCAAGAATCTTGTGCTCCAATACGAACAAAATAATCTTTCTACTTAATTCCTTGGAATTGCGCACAACCTTGAAATACATCAAACAATCACGAACTACAATTCACTGTAACGACCACTTTGCCACTCATTCAGCCCATCTGTTCAATTCAATTAAATGCGATTAAAATGCGTATTGTTTGTTACTTAAAAACAATACACAAATGATTTGTAATAAATTCGTGGTAAATTTCCATTTTGTGACATTTCGTCCTTTACGATAGATTTGCCTTGCAATATTCATCTTGTGGTCTTTTGATCCCACAAGATTCTGCTTTTATTGCACTACTCAGAAAAATTACATTTCATCTGTTGCTTCGACCCTCCCTTGTGATATGCTTGTCATAAATTTCCGTCCTGCTGTTTCACCAATCCCTGCTCCTCCCAGAGTGGCAAGATTGTCCTGGTGATACCTTGTTATTCTAGGATCGGCTTGTATGCTTTCATACGAGCCGCAGGATCTACATACCCTTGTTTCTGACCTTTGGCCCGAATAATTGACGTGTGATTACGTTCTTATTCCGTGCGGTGGGCTGCCAGTGGATGCCTCAGAAATCTACAACCGATTGCTACTTCCGCATTTTACCATCAAGTACTTTTCCCTCCCTGTTATGAGCTATCGTCCGTTTGATTCATCTTAGAAACGTGAAAGCTACTAATCTCTGATATAGCACTTCACCGCCCGAGTGCTCTTCAGCGACAAATAAAGATTTGATCTGTAAGAGCAACTTTTACAATGCTGGCTTGTTCAGAATCATTTCTAAACTCTCAATACACTGTCTAGGCTGCAGACTGCAATCTCAACATTCTAGGGCCACAAAATTCGCCACCGTCGTCACATGTTCTCTACATATAATTTCAATCATGCGGTGTATTAAACCTGATTAATCGGATCTGAAACGCCAAAATCAATCCTTAGTCCTGAACGGTTGGCGACCGAAGCCAATTTGGAGGTTAGATTGAAGATTAGGTTGGAAGTAAGATTAGAAGTTAAGCAAAAAAGTTTAGGCTGAAGGTTGCAAGATCAGAGGTTACGTTAAAAGTTCGATTATAGTAAGGTTAGAGTTTAAGCTAGACATAAAAATAGAGTTTAGGTTAAGAGTTAGGTTAGAAGTTAGGTTATTGACAAGGTTACAGATGAGGTGAGTTAAAAGTTAGATTACAGGTAAAGTAAGATGTAAGAATAATGTTTAGGTTAAAGGTAAGGTTGATTGTTAAGTAAAAAAGTAAGCTAGATATTAGGATAGAGGCAGGTTAGCAAATAGGTTAGAAGTTAGGTTATAAGCAAGGAGAGTTTAGGTTAGCCGTAAAGATAAAGTTTAGATTAGCAGTTAGATTAGAAATAAGGTCAGACGTTGAGTCAGTGGTAGGGATAGGTTAGCGATATGATTAGAGATTTCCTTATACGCAGGTTGGGTTAAAAGCTAGGTTGTAGAAGTTAGGTTACAGATTAGGTTTCCCTTTTACATTTTGCCTTTTACAATTGTTCACCTTGCGATGTGCGTTCAATCAAATTCGCTATTCAAGAAAGTCACGGGTAAACAAACCCACATTTTAGTTACTGAATTCATGATCATAACTTTACCCCCACTCCCGCAGAAATTTGAACAGGTAATTAAATTCTAGTATTGCTCCAAGACACGACGTAATGTTATAACTATGAACAAAATTGTTATTTGACATGCCAAAAAGAAATTCATCCATACTATAATTTTAAATTAAGCGCATTTGTGAAATTTCAAAGCGACACGTTAGATTGGTAGCATAACCTCAATTTTCAAAATAACAATTCTGAGTAATTTTTCTTTTATAAAGTAAAATATGGTTATTTATGATTAACATGCACACTTGTAGACAATAGTCAGATAATGGATATCTGGAAAACTGATTTTACCATAGAATTTAGTTAATTTTCCTTGTCCATTAACGATGTGGGAGACGAGTATCTAATTTTTTTAATTTAATTAACTTTAGGCCAATTTAAGATTTAACCTAAAACAGACAAGGTGTATTGTAATGGGGAGGTATACAAGTATTTACTATCTTACTTTATCATTTAACAGTTCTGTAGTGTTATGGCAAAACATGTTACCTGCCATTTTTGTGATTTTACAGGAGAAGCAAAAAGCAATTTTGTCTTTATAATTGTGAATGCAGATTAGCATGTATCAATAGTACATAGTGATTTTCAAAAGTAACTAAATCTTTTGATCAACTTAAAGTATAGCGTTTACTGTCTCCAGCCTTACTTTGTGGAACTCCATAATCATGAAATATAATATAAATACAAAGATTAGTTAAAGTTTCACAAGTTTTATTAATATCTTAACCTGACAATATTGTTTCGACACTTTGTGTCATTATCAAAGGTAGATAAGATTGATAAACAAACACGTTGCTAAGGATAAATACATACAGAAAATAGGTAACTAGATACAATACATAACAAAAACTAAATATCTAACACTTCTAATAAAGGAGAATTACTAAGCTCAGTTTGTTCATTCATTAAAGGTACTGTGCGTTTATGTCTGTATATTTCAAAAGCTTCTAAAATATCTAATTTGTGTTTGTTGTTGCAAAAATGTAAGAATTTAATGTTGTTTTGAGGTGTCATTGGGTGGTTCTGTTCCAAAATGTGTTTGGCATAATACGATTTTTCTGGAAGTTTAAAACTTAAACTATACTTTATTTGTGGCCATTTAATACCAAAAAGGGCATTTTTAAAAAAGCCGATAGCATGTTTCGCCATAACATTACAGAGTTAAGCATGTGTTTTCATGATAACGAGATTTCTCAGTTATATAAGTTTCTTGTGTTTCAAAATTCTATAACTCTTGGTTAAATTATTTTGGTGAAGGTTTGTAAAGTTCTTTCGTTACCACATAATTGTTACTATCTTAAATGTAGGGATTACTTCTTATTAATGATATCAGATAAACAACATGTAATTATGTTGGGTCTTTGGAACATTCATTGAGATACTGTAATTGGGTTATTATTTGAATTTGTTGTCATCTAAAAACATGCAAATAATATTATTATTATCACATTGTTTAAGTTTGTGAAGATAAGAAGGTGTATAAAGGTATTTCTAAGTAATTAAGTAACTAAATAGTTGTTTGAAAATTAGGTTCCATCGACATTCAAAGGAGGGCTTATTTTGTAATCAACACAAAAATGTAGCATACCAATGGATTCGGAATTTAATATCCTATAAGTTTATCTAATTAGTTTAAGTGTTAATTAAGATTTATAAATAAAAATATAGGGTTAAGAATAATTAGAAATGTCAACAGGCATTTGTTTTATGCAAAAATCACATCACATTCAATTGTTTTGACAAAAAGATATAAAAGAACGACCATTTTTTGTAACAATCTCTCTTTCAGTTTACATTTTGCAGAGAGTCACGTCTTGTTCAGATAACAAAAATTAAGGTTATGTTGATCTAATTTAAAAATGTCAAAGTTTTGAGGTTAAATTCAGTATGTTAAACGTCAAAGTGATGTAATTATACAAATTTTAAAATAAAAGTGTTTATTTAAGTAGTGCCGTAGTTAATAAATTTAAAGATAAATTTATGGAAAATTTTTATTATAATGGATTTGGATAAAAAGAAAGTTTATGTACTTACCCATTGATGAATAACAATTATTAGATTTGGCATTCCAATCTGTAAAGCTTTTATTGATTTGGATATATTTATGGTTGGATTGTTGACACTATTTCTTCAATTCTTTGTCGATTTAATGATAGTAGACAGCTGATACCAGGGATTTCAGCATTTCAAGATGATATTTACTAGGCGCCAATTTAAAAAAATGTAAAAGGGAGGAACTACAATCCTTATAATTTAAAAATCGTGAGTTTTTCAGTAGCCATCAGTTTAATTAGTAATAAGAAATTTTAATGATACCAAAAAGCATAAAGAATTGCAAAGAAATTATTCTATTTATTGCAAGAAGTAATTTTGTAATAAGTTTGTAGTTAAAGTAAAAACATTATTTTTTTTATATGAATTTAATTTACGTATCTCCATATCAATAGCATTTAATTATTTTGAGATTAATGAAAAATTAATTCTTTCTTTGATGGTACAAATTTTCGTTTTTTTGATTTATCGTTTCATTGTTACTTGGTAATAAAAAATAAAATTGTGTTGTTATTACCTATGAAATTTATTTTGATAAATGTGTTTTTATATTACTGTGGCTAAATTATTATATAATAATTTAGTTATCCATTGAAGCGACCCGCCTGAGAGTCTCAATTTGTCTTGTCTCAACTTTTCACAACTTTATATTTAGCCGGAGTATTATTTCATTTAAAGGTAAGCAAGTAGTATGTTGAGTATTTCATTTTTGTTACATTATTAGTCATAGTAACGTGTGGCATTATTAAAAATTTAAATAACCCCCCCCCCGCATATTAAAGCATATCAATATGTATTATAAACACGAGGTCCGAGTGGGTAATTGTTACTACTCTGATTGAATTACATGATGTTAAAACTCACTGAATGGTATTAGTAAGTAAATTTTTCAAAATATGTCCTGAAGATCAGGATTACCCATAACCCACTGATATGTACCAAGTATATTCTAATTCTGTGAGGTTAAATACTTCCAAAGATATCCAAACTTATAAGGTCTTTGATTAGTTATTTATGATAATTTACCATAGGCGCCCGGAAGGGGGCAAGAAGGGGCACTTGCCCCCCCTGGAAGTTGAACAATTAGAATTTTATTGAAAATTTTGTATAATATGCCCTTTTTTTCTAGACTTGCCCCCCTCCTAGCTTTTCGTTTATTCTAGGCTTGCTCTCCTAGCATGCCGTTCATTCTCGGCTTGCCCTACCCTGGACAAATTTCTGCGGGCGCCTATCAACTCAGCAATATTAAATCCTAGTAATTTTGAAAGTTCGGTGAATTTTATAACAGCACGCAGGAGGCTAATTCGTTTCCGAGCACACTATACTTTGAATATTTGAACATTTTGTCCATTCTGATGCTATAGTCGCAGTGGAATCTCTTGATCTTAATCAAGCTCTTGACGACAATGATCTTGATATAAGAATTTTAGAAAATATGATAATAAATAATTTTGCCTATTATAATATTACAATAACAGCATAACAAAAATTATCTACATTTTTAGTAAACTCATTGGTCGTTTCACCCCCTAAAACTTTGCTTGCGAAGGGCAGGTGGTAATTCCTGAAACTCGTGCTCTGGAACAAGTTTTTACTTGCATTCAATCTGTCTTGATGAGGCTAAATATATGGACACCTCCGTTTCCGTTAAAAAGAATATTATATTACAACAGCCTTTTACCACCATCATATCAGGAAGAGTTTGATTTAATTGAGCAATACTTATTAAGTATTTATTATGAAAACCAACACTTATTCATTTTTATTCAATGCTAAAGTCAGAACACACGATATATGGAAATTCAGCATTTACCGGCTATATTGTTTTTGTATGTAACTAAGTATGCATTGGACAAACCGTTCGAACAAAATGCATACACAAAAATATAATTACGTTAAACAGGTTTTAAAGAAGAACCACACAATGACACCACAAAAACACAAATTAAGTTTGCAACAAAAAAAAACACAAATTTAACATTTTAAAAATGTACAAATACAAGGTACCTTTAATGAACGAACAAATTGAGCTTAGTACTGTAAGTGTTAAGTATTTAGTATGTTATGCTTGTTAAGTGTTAGGTAATACATAAATATTAGTAATAGTAATAAATATTGTAAAATATTTAATAATTATTTATTCACGTTATTCATATAGCTTCACGAAGACAATAATAAATTATTATAATAAGTTAAATACTATTAAATGTAATAATTTTTCTAGAAAACAAGAAAAATTTTTATGTTTCGAGAGAAGTTTGTGATATAACCGAACAATTCCATTCTTTCATAATAATCGTAAAAAGCTCGTAAAAACTCTATTTCCGAGTAATAAAATGCGGTTTCCACCCCCTTAAGAATGCTTTTTATAGTTACAGAATACGCCGCTTTCATGGTATTTCATGCACTTCACAATTCACTTCCGTTTTTCAAATAACAAAAATATAGACACACGAAACCTAAATTTAAAAGAAAGAATTGTACCTAAACAATGTTAGTATAAATATAAAGTAACGTATAAAATTCAGAAATATCGCCAACATACCTGTAACTAGACTAGTATTGGCAAACATAACCTCACAATCTTACCACTTGTAAGGTCATTTAATACTTAAGAACTCAAAGGGTTAACGCTCAATTTTATTCTGTTCAGAAATTAGTTTTATCTATCGATTAGCGTGCATTTGTTCTGTCTGCATACATATTGTCGTTACCTTCGTCACTCTGTCACGAAATTTGTTTTATTTAAATTTTTATTTGAAGTATTAGATCAAATACTTCGAGAAATTGACGTTGAAAGCAGTGTTGCCACCTAATACCAGCTCTAACCGTCCTGGTACCATAAATTTAAAGTAGATGACTGAGACATTTTTTACTAGTTTTTTCTCCCCCTCCCCCCATATAATTACATTTGTGTAATTCTACAATTTAACATAGTTTAGAGGAATTTGAGAACGGAATTGTAAGAAATTGTCAAGGAATTTAAACAAACTATACTAAATTGTGTGTAACTTAAAAGAGATCTTGAGCAAATTTAAAGAGATTTATTTGGGAAATTTAACGGAATTTTGGGCGGTGAAAGACGATGATGGAAGAGTAAAGAAATTTAAAGCAACCCATAAGGAGTTTTAAAAATTCAGGAAACGTTTTAAGGAATTTAAGGGAATTATATACGATCTTGACGAAAATTAAAACAGTTATACATTGCAGGGAATTTAAAGGAATTGGAAGAATTTAAAGTGACTTCAGAATATTAAGCATAATTCTGGAGAAATTTAAAGAGTGTAGAAATTTAAAGCAATTCGTAGGATGTGCATAATTTAAGGAAATTTAATGAAATTATAATTAATTATAATTAACAAAGTTATACAAATTGCATAGACTCTAAAGGGATTAGAAGAATTTGAAAACAGAGAATTTAAGAAACTACGAAGAGATTTAAATAAATTATAAAGGATTGTGCGTAACTTAAAGACTTTCGGACATAAAAGAACTAAACTCAAAAGACGAATTTAGGAATTTAAAGCAATTCCTAAGAAATGTGCAGAATTTAAGCGAATCTGTGAGGGAATTTAAAAAGAATATGTATATGAAATATTTAAAAATATTAAAATAGGTATGAAGAATTTCAGGGAATTTGAAAGGATCTGGGAATTTAGAAATATTATAAAAATATATCAAGAAATTTAAAAACTACAAAGTATTGTACGTAACTTACAAAATCTGGGAAAATAAAAGAGACCAGAAAATTTTACAGAATTTTGAAAAAACCTAATGGAAGAACGTAGGAAAGCAATTCATAGGCAAAGTGTAGGATTTAAGTTTTTGGGAGAACTACAGAAGTTATATAGAATGTTAACAGAAAGGAAACTTTAGTGACTGGTGAAATTTAAAAGAATTCAAAGGAAATGATCGGAATTTAGGCATATTAATTTAAAGAAATTATAGTAACATTTACTAAAATTAGGGTAGTTATAAGGAACTTCAGCAAATCTGAAGAGGAATTATACGAATTTGGGAGGAATTTACAAGTGATTTAAATAAATTACAAAAGATTGTAGCCGAGAGACTTTTGCAG
Organism: Agrypnus murinus; assembly: GCA_929113105.1. NCBI lineage: Eukaryota > Metazoa > Arthropoda > Insecta > Coleoptera > Elateridae > Agrypnus > Agrypnus murinus. The sequence goes on along the minus strand of OV816027.1, from coordinate 87,154,004 downwards.
AAATTTAAAGGCACTTTAAGAAAATTTAAAAGAATGTAGGAATTTAAAGCAATTCGTAAGAAATTTGCAGAGTTTAAAGGAACTTAGGGAGAATTGAAGAGAATCTTCAAGAGATTTTCAAGGAGCTATATGAACTATTTACGAAAATAAAACTTAAACGAAACTGCAAAAAATTTAAAGAAATTAAAGAAGGAATTAGAAGAAATTAAGAAATTTAGATTTAAGAATTCATCAACGTTTGCGTATAATACAGGGTGTTTCACTTCAAAATTTGTATCCTCTGGACAGGTGATAGTACACATAAAATGCGACAGAAAAGCTAAATATCATTTAGTGCCTATCTTTCACAATAACCGAGAAAAAAATTTATTTTTGAAAAGTGGGTTGGTAGTCACTGGTTTAAGAATAGCAGTTGGAATTGGATGTACCTAACTGCATTTTCAACGTGATATCTGAAACACTGATTCAGCTGATACTAGGTGATGTCACAGTTGGTTTTGAGTATTATTTCCAGCAGTTCCCAAAAGTTGGCCTTTTTAGCAAATGTTTTTCGATGTGCGTAGAATCAAAAATGGCATCAGGATTTTTTGTTCCTATTGACAAGTACTATCACCTGTCCAAAGTATACGAAACTTAAGTGAAACATCTGGTATACAGATTTTAATTACATTTAAGGGTACTTTACATGGTTTTGGAGAAACTTAAAAAAAACTGTGTAGGAATCTAAAGCAACTCATAGGGAATATGCAGAATCTAACGAAATTCCTGGGGGAAATTTAAAGAGATAATTTATAAAATAAAAATAATAAATATAAATAAAATTTATGTAGCAGAATTTTGGAGAAACCTACAAGCACTATCACCTGTCCAGAGTGTACGAAACTTAAGTGAAGCATCTGGTATACAGATTTTAATTACATTTAAGGGTACTTTACATGGTTTTGGAGAAACTTAAAAAAACTGTGTAAAAATCTAAATCAATTCATAGGGAATACGCAGAATCTTAAAAGATATTCCTGGGAAAATTTAAAAGAGTTTTATGAGATATTTACGAAAATTGAAATAGTTATAAGGAACTACAGGAGTTTTAAAAAGATAATAAGCAGTTTGGGGGGGGGGGAATTTAAAGAAATTATAAAAAATTATTTCGGTGAAATTTGACTTCGAAAAACTTAACAGATATTTAAAGGAAAAGTGCAAAAATATAGAGCAATTCATACGGAATATGCAGAATCTAAGGAAATTTCTGGAGGGACTTAAAGGAGTTTCATGAGATATTTTACGGAGGAAATTTAAAGCAATTATAAGCAATTATTTTGGGGAAATTTTAAGGGACTCGAAGAATTTAGCAGAATTTCGGAGAAACTAAAAGAAGATGTGTACAATTGTAAAGCAATTCATTGGGAATATGCAGAATATAACCAAATTCTTGATGTAATTTAAAGGAGCTTCATGAGGTATTTACGAAGATTAAAAAAGTTATACGGAACTGCAGGAAATTTAAAAGAATTATAAGGAATTTGTGGGAATTTAAAGCAATTATAATCAATTATTTTGGGGGAATTTTAAGAACTTCGAAGAATTTAGCAGAATTTCGGAGACACTAAAAAAATGTGTAAAAATGTAAAGCAATTCATAGGGAATATGCAGAATCTAACCAGATTCCTGAGGTAATTTAAAGGAGCTTCATGTCATACGGAACTGTAGGAAATTTAAAAGAATTATAAGGAAGTTGAGGGAATTTAAAGCAATTATAGGCAATTATTTTGGGGGAATTTTAAGGGACTCGAAGAATTTAGAAGAATTTCAGAGAAACTAAAAGAAAATGTGCAAAATTGTAAAAAAATTCATAGGGAATATGCAGAATATAACCAAGTTCTTGAGGTAATTTAAAAGAGCTTCATGAGATATTTACGAAAATTAAAAAAGTTATACGGAACTGCAGGAAATTTAAAAGAATTATAAGGAATTTGGGGGAATTTAAAGCAATTATAAGCAATTATTTTGGGGAAATTTTAAAGAACTTCGAAGAATTTAGCAGAATTTCGGAGAAACTAAAAGAAAATGTGTAAAAATGTAAAGCAATTCATAGGGAATATGCAGAATCTAACCAAATTACTGAGGTAATTTAAAGGAGCTTCATTGAGATATTTACGAAAATTAAAGTAGTTGTACCGAACTGCAAGAAATTTAAAAAGATTGTAAGGAATTTGGGAGAAATTAAAGAAACTATTTTGGGGAACTCTAAACAGACTTCGAAAGATTTAGCTGAATTTTGTAGAAACTTCAAAAAACTAAAAATCTAAAGCTCCAAATTTATAGGGAACAAGCAGAATATAAGAAAATTCCTCTTCAATTTAATTTAAAGGAGTTTCATGAGGTATTTACGAAAAATAAAATAGTTATACGAAGCTGCAGGAAATTAAAAATATATATATAAGGAATTTGGGGAATTTAAAGGAATTATAAGGAATTATTTTGCGGAAATTTAAAAGACACTTAAAAAGATTTAGCGGAATTTTGGAGAAACTTAAAGGGGCGTGCAGGAATTTAATGCAATTCGTAGGGAAAGTGCAGTATTTAATAGAATCGTTGCGAGAACTTTGGGAATGTTTATCGAAATTAAAATAATTATACGGAATTGCAGAAAATTAAAGAAACTATAAGGAATTAGAGGAAAATTAAAGGAATTATGAGAAATTATCTGGAAATTTGATGAGCTATAAAAGATCTTAACAGAATTCTCAAGAAACATAAAGAGACAATATAAGAACTCAAAGCTATTTATGGGGAATGTGTAAAGTCTAACCGAATTCTTTAGGGAATTTAAAGAAATTATAGAATGTTTATAGAAATTTAAAGTTATACGAAATTGCAAAGAATTTAAAAGAATCCAAACAGATTTTTGAAAATTCAAAGAAATTCTACATTTTATAAAGCTGTATGTGAGAGGATTTACATAATTTTGAAGTATTTAGGAAGAATTTAAACGAATTCTAATGAATTGCATGCGAATTTAAAAGCATTTTGAAGTGTAATTTGAAGAGTTTATGCGGGAATTTAAGAAGCAATGAGGCAATTTGAAAGAATTATAAGTAATTCTCGGGAAATTAAAAGAATACTGTAGAAGTGTTTTCCATATTACATACAATTCTTTTTTAAAATTCCCTACAAATTCCTTGCAATTTCACTAAATTCCTATTAAAGCTGCTTTCAATTTCCAACAATTGTTCAATAGAAAGCAAAAGCAACTAAGAGTTATTGGAATTCTTAAGACAAAAAGTGTTCTATGACTCTGATGAGGTTAACAATCATTTATCTATAATCTTCAATTCTTAACAGCGTGAAACATTGAAGTATTGTATATTTAAAACTTGATTGATTAATGTAAATCTGTAAAAGCTTTAATAAAATGAAATTTTATTAAAGTTTGAGTCTTGAGAAACCAGACATTAGACAGATTGAAGATTTGAATGCTAGAAGCGGTGCAAACCCTGAATTTCTAATACTTTCAAACATAGACGCAGTCTAACTTTCAAGATGATAAACTCGAATTTCGATTAATATAAATTATTACATGTGTAAATATAGTCACTTACCTCTTGAAAATCTGAAGATGAATCAGCCATGGTTGCGTCCCTTAGGGTCACTTCTGTAACAAAAAAAAAAGAAAAAACAATGTAGGTATTGCAATTAGAAGCATTATATAGCTTAAGGTACGTAATAATTAATACCTCATCAGTGGTTGGTTTGCCAGACGATAATTATAAAGATATGGCGTGTGATAAAAATAAAAATGCTACCTTTTTCTAATGTAAAAGGATGGAAGACATATAATATTATGGGCAGCTTCTTCAAATTAAGAAATGTAATATTTTATTTTATTATGAGAGGTAATAAAATTTGCATTTTGAACAATGCAAAGAAAAAATAAACTTATCAAAATGGAAAAATGAGGAAAAAACAATTTTAAATACCAAGGAAAAAAAATTGTTTTAATATTGTGTATTTTATATAAAGATTTTTTTCGCACTTCCTTCCGCTCTTCTAAACAAAAAATGGACTTCATCAAAGTCATAATTTTTTTTTCCTAAAAATATTAAAACTTGACATGAATATGCTTTTGCAATAAAGACTATACAAAAACGCACAATAAAGATAACAATATTTAAAAACAATTGAAATTAAAATTTTGAATCTTGATGAACAAAGAAAGGTTTATAGCATCAAGTACCTTCACCTCTAAATTAAAAACTGTTTCAAGTGTCAACTTTATGGACAAACCAGAAGTAATTGCGGTGATGTTCTAGCAAAATCGTTAATAAAAATGGCCGCGTGGGGATTATTAAGATTTTGTTGGACATTAGACGGTAATTGGTTATGATTTTTGTAAAGCTACCATCACATTTTTGAGAGACTATAAGAAAAATATGATGGCAACATTTTTCTTATAGTCTCTGAACAGGATATACAATTAATTGATTTGTCTTGAGAAATATTTATTTAATTTAATATTATTTCCTAATTATTTTAATATTAGACCTTCACGGCCGTGTCAATGGACAAAGTTGGCAACACTAGCGCCGTTTATTGTTTTCGATCGACATTCACGCAGTTCGGTGACACCTCAATTTTGGTTGTCACTCGAAGTAACCAAAACGACGTCCAACCTACAACATACATTAGACCTAAAATCGATTCATCGTTGTAGTTCATTTTTGCTAATGTTCGATTTCTATGCCCTAAACCTAAGGGTCAATAAAAGTTCCACCCGTGAAGAAAACGCTGTATTAATAGTGCAGTTAAATTAGAAAAACAACAAGAAAAATTAACTTCAACTATTTTAAAAAACTTTTCCTCGCGTTCCAATTTTAACAGGCTAATTTCATGCCAAATCAACAAGAGCCATGTGCTTCAATGTCTCAGATTTTGTTCAAATCTTTCCTTGCATAGTTTCATATGAAATGACATTAAATTATTTTTTTCAGATTTTTTGGATTAAAAATGGCCGAAGTAGAAATTTTTGAACATACCGATATTTTGCCTACTTTTTGCGACTAAACTTGCCATAACTCCCTTATTTTTTGAGTTATCTGGCTCATCGAGGTGTCAGATTTAAAGCTAGTTCTTGGATTTTTCAGAGTATACCGTATCAAGAAACGTACAAAGATATTGCACAGTAGAAAAGTAGCAGGCTCCGAAGGCAAATTTTAGTGTTTTTACAAATTTTGACCTTGCTCCTGTGTCGGGTAGTAGAATTTGCTTCAAAATCGAAATTTTTAAAAATTTCTACTTGGCCCATTTTTCATCCAAAAAATCTGAAATAATTAATTTAATGTAATTTCATATGTATCTATGCAAGGAAAAAAATTGAATAAAATCTGAGTTATCGAAGCACAGTCATGTTTTTAAATTATGTGATTTGGCATGGAATTAGCCAACAGCTAAAATTAAGCGAATACTAAGAAACACAAATGTTACATTAGTTAATTTAAAAAAACATTTTAAACATAAAACAACCGCATTTTAGATCAAAAGAAGCTAATACCTAATAATCAACTACCTTAATTAATTTACAAAATTCCCTGTAACAATTGTGATCTTTGTTATGTTGGCCGAACCGCTCAAACGTTACAGCGCAGACTCAATCGACATAAATGGCACCAAAGATTTTAAAGATTCCACTGCTTTGGCTACTCATGTGAAAAATATAATTTGATAATTAAGATTAACTAAATAAGATTCTTTGTTGGTGTGCGTTGTTCGTTATTACTTGCCAATATCAAGTGGAAAATATTTTTTTGAATTTAATCCGTTCCTATACGTGCCTAAAACTGTTAGAAGTAAAAAAAAGGTATTTTACAATTTTATTGTTTTGCAATGTTTTTGCTTCAAAATGCGTATTTTTATAATTTTGGGGTCGCTGAATACGAATCTGAATAAAAAGAATTTTTGACAGTTGTCTTCAAACTACAGTGAGCATTTTTGAGAAAATTTACAGCATTATAAGAGTTTTTCGAGTCGCTGAGTTCAAATTTGATGTCAAGATAAAATTTGGACAGTTAACAGCTGTCAATATAACTGTCAATTGCATGAAATAGAGTCAAGGAAATTATTTTATTATAAAGGTTTTTAAAGACACCAAACAATAAAATTAAATAAAAATACCTATTTTTTAAAACTTCTAACAATTTTAGGTGCGTATAGGCACGGTTAAAATTAAAAAAAATATATTTTTCATCATTTTCTAACGTTTTAGGGGGTGCGCGAAAAATATTTGTTTTTAACGGTCACCCTAAAATGTAAATACAATAACAGTGGTTATTGTCAGTTAAAAAGTTATTTAAATGTTATTCCCATCGCATCGCCTGGTCATCTTTATTTTAAGTCGTCTAGTACGTTATTAAACGTACGTTAACTAAAGAAAAAAATTCCCAGGAAGTTGAAAATTGACATAGTTGCAGTATTGGGTAATCGCCCAATTTATTGACAAGATTTGGGGATTGGGGGTTGCAAATAAATTTAAAGAAAAACCTTCGGGATTGCGAGCTAAATCTTTTAAAAATATGTTTTAGAATTAGAGATACAGGATTAGATTATTTTCGAAATATTCCAAGGATTTAGGGACAGATTTTTTAAAAATATTTATATGATTAGGAATTTTTCAGATTTTTTCCAAATATTTTTTGAGATAAATATTTTTAAGTAATAATCTAAAAATACTTTTATAGGTTAGGGATTAAATCTTTAAAAATATTTTTGGAATTGAAGATTAAAATTTAAAAGTATTTTTTAGAATTAGAGAACGAGAACTAGAATTTCCAAAACATTTTATAGGGTTAGGGATTGAGAATTGAATTTTTTTAAATATTTTTGGGATTCGAGTTCGTATTTTTTAGCAATACTTTTTCAGATTGGGGATTTAATTTAATTTTCTTTTGATAATTGCATTTTTTTAAATATTTCTTTGGGATTAGAAATTGAAATTGGACTTATTTAAGTATTTTTTGCGATTAGATATTGCGGAATGGATTTTTCAAAATACTTTTGTTAGATAAGGGATAGAGATTTGAATTTTTATAAATACTTTTTAGGATTAGAGATTGAATTTTTAAAAATATATATTATTTTTTAATTGGCGATTGAATTTTGAAATATATTTGTTTAGAATAGCGATTGGGGATTACTTATTCAAAATATTTTTTGGGATTAGTTTTCAAACTAGAAAAATAAATCAATAAATAACTAAATAAAAAAATTGGGATTTAGGATTGGAGATTTTAGAATATTTTTTGGGATTAGAGATTCAGGATTGAATTTTTAAAATTATTTTTTAGAATTAGGTATAGGATTTTTTAAAGACTCTTTATATTAGGGATTTAACGACTATTATAATATTTAATAATTAGGAGTAATTAATAGTATTTATAAAAATCTTTCTTTAGGATTAGTAATTAGATTTTTTTAAACATCTCTTGAGATTTGAGATTGAAGATTGGGTTTCAATTTTTAAAAATATTTCTTGGGATTAGAATTGTTTAAAAATACTAAAAATTGTTTTTTAGATTAGGGATTTGATTTTTTAACATATTTTTGGAATTAAAGATTGGGCTTTCAAAAATAATTTTAATTAGGATTAAATTTGGGGGGAATTACCCCAGGATCGACTAAAATCTAGTAGGGTCGGCCAAATGATCATAGCAATCGATGCCATGAGGTAGGAAGGATGCTCCGTCATCCTGATTCCTCGCCCAAACATAAATAAAAATAATAAATAATTAGGATTTAATTGTTTTCAAAAAATTTTGAGATTAAGGATTATTGATTTTTATTTATTTTTTTTTTTTTAGGGATTAAGTTTTTATTTCTTAAGATTTTTTAGATTAGGAATTGAATTTTAAAAGTATTTTTTAGAATTAGAGAATGAAAATTAGAATTTCCAAAATATTTTATAGGATTAAGAATTAAGAATTGGTTAAAAATATTTTTGGGATTAGGATTGGGTTTTTTAGAAATACTTTTTTCAGTGGGGATTTAATTTAATTTTCTTTTTATTAGGAATTGAATGTTTAATAATATTTCTTCGGAATTAGAAATTGAAATTAGAGTTTTTTTAAATATTTTTGGGTTTAGGTATTGTGGAATGGATTTGTCAAAATGCTTTTTTGGGATTAGGAATAGGGATTTAAATTTTTATAAATACTTTTTGGAATTAGGGATTGAATTTTTAAATACTGTAACGTTCTTTCTAAAAATAATAACACAAGTGCTGTTTAAATCGTCTATTCACAAACAAATATTTATTTCTATACACTAATTAATACACTATAAATTAACGCTATGATTATAAACCATTAAAAACTATTATTTACAGACTATGAATTTCTAATACAACATTTATATTCACTATTTATTTTGTAATACACAGTTAATGACTTGCTATTCACTGGTCCCTTTCTCCGCGACGCCGACTTTATACCATCCTATAAACGTTCCAGAAGCCGGTAGAAACTACCATGTATTTCTAGAAGGTGCTAGATAAACAGTGCCTCGTTTACATTGTTGGTGCTATGCGTCATTCTCTCGAATGCCACCGAATACTCCATCCGCTGCTCGAGAAGGGGTTCTTTCTTTTTCTCTCTTGTTACACTGCCCCCCTCTTCAAGTCTGTTCTGTCCCAGAACAGGTTTTATGATCTGGTTCCTGTAGAACGGGTCATGACGATATCGACAGTCTTCACCTCGACTACACGTTCCATTACGGTAGAAGTAGCAGTCTACACTCTTCGTTGGCCTTGATGCGGGCTGTGGGTCAAAACTGCAGACGAAGATCTTGACGTCCGTACCTCTAAAGATAACTTCCAGCATGTTTCTAACGATTCTCCAATCCAGCTGGTCCCGCCCACAGCCGAGTTTGGGAACTGCCAATTTGTTAATTCCCCTGGTAAGCAACTCGATTCTCAAATTCCATAGTGCCCTCCACAAGTCGGCGTAACTCGGTTTCTGGTAGTAAAACTGCTTGGTTACCAAGTAGTAAATGGATCGGTCATGATCAGGCAAGCGTAAGGATTTACCAACAGAGGGATTTTGTTCTCGAAGTTCATTCAGCCGTCCAAATTTATTTCTAAACACCACTGCGATCCCCCTGGACATACGAAGATCCTCGGAGACACAGTGGGCAATGGAATAATCACCAGGGACCCGGAAGAGATCTTGTTGCATCTCAGTCGTGACTCCGAATCGCGCTTTTCTAGTTCCAGAAAACGCAGCCATAAATTCTCTAAAGGTTGGCTGATCATCTTCAGGCCTTACGATATTGATAGCCACCTCGGCCTCATCTTTCCGATCCGGGACTACGTCATTATTTCCCTCATAGTGCGCCAGACGATTGGAGTGTACCACCTTTGGTTTCCCCCTTGGCAATTTCTGGATGCGATAAATCAAGTCATTTATTCGTTTCTTCACCTGGTATGGACCCTCCCAATTTCGCTGTAACTTTGGAGAATAGCCACGACGTCTTTGCGGGTTGTATAACCAGACAAGCTCTCCAGGTTGAAACCCTCCTTCTTGGGCTCTCACATCGTACGTAGCCTTCATCCGGTCACTCGCGATTCGACTATTATTTCGGGTTCGGTCGTGAATATCCTCCAACTTCTTCTTTAAGTTGATGACATAATCATTCCCGGCTACCTCCTGCTCTATAGGTGGAGACCCAAATTCTAGATCACACGGTAACCGTAACTCGCGTCCAAACATCACAGACGCTGGTGACTGACCGGTTGTTTCGTGGACCGATGCACGATAAGCCATCAGGAACAGATGCAGGTATTGGTCCCAGTCTCGTTGATGATCGGAGACGACCTTGGCCAAATATTTGCCCATTGTTCGATTCATGCGTTCTACCATTCCATCGGACTGCGGATGTAACGGTGTGGTCCGAGTCTTGCGAATGCCCAACAATCGACAGACTTCTCCAAAGAGTACAGACTCGAAATTGCGGCCTTGATCCGAATGCAGCTCCATGGGCACTCCGAAGCGACTGAAAAACTCTTTGACTAGTACGTCAGCAACAGTGGCAGCTTCCTGGTTTGGTAGGGCATATGCTTCTGGCCATTTGGTAAAATAGTCCATTGCCACTAATATGTATTTATTCCCATCGTCGGTTTCGGGAAATGGTCCGGCAATATCTATGGCTATTCTTTCCAGAGGACTACCCACATTGTACTGCCTCATAGGTGCTCTTCGTTTCCCCAAGGGTCCGTTACCAGTGGCACATAGTTCACATTTCCGGCACCACTCCTTCACGTCTTCTTTACAGTTGACCCAATAAAAACGCTCCCTAACTTTCTCCAAAGTCTTTTTCACACCGAAGTGTCCTCCTGAGGCACCGTCATGGAGATGTCGCAATACTGTAGCCACTCGGCTTCTTGGAACCACGAACTGAGACCTAATGGTGGTGCCATCTTCACTCTCCAGTACTCGCTTCAGGAGATCGTCTTCCACCTTCAAGGACTCCCATTGGGCCCAATATGCTTTGATCGTTCTGTTGAAAGGGCTGACGGCCTCCCAGGCAGGCCTTTCTCCCACGCGCTTCCATTCCAGTACCATTTTTAGTTCGGGATCAGCCTTCTGCTGTCGTTGCAATTCTTCCGGCAACCAATTGTCGTTGACGATGGTAGTCCTTAATACTTGGCAAACCCTCTCCTCCAAACGAGAGCAATGACGGCAATCCGTTGGACAGGGTCTTCTTGAAAGAGCATCGGCATTTCGATGACTAGTGCCCGCTCGATGTTCGGTGTCAAAGTCGTATCCTTGTAATCGTTCGATCCACCTTGCGACCTGGCCTTCAGGATTACGGAATTGTAACAGCCATTTCAACGCTGCATGGTCCGTCCTCAATAAAAACTTCCGTCCGTACAAGTATTTGTAGAAGTGCTCAACGGACTTCACGACGGCCAATAGTTCTTTTCTGGTCACACAATAATTCCTTTCGGCTTTCGACAAAACCTTACTAAAATAGCCGATGACCTTTTCTTGTCCATCCTGTATCTGAGAAAGTACCCCCCCA